>CM060392.1:50382551-51653518 GCA_030545235.1 Helianthus tuberosus | reverse complement strand
GTGACCAAATAAGCGCAAGCTTCAATTTTGTGAAAGTATCCCTACAAGGTGTCGTAACCAACAAATGATTTAGTGAAGTCGTAGACCAAACAAGTCTACTACGACTCGAAACAAAAGAATCTTTGCCAAAGTATTAGAATATGATGCTCTCAATACATCACATGGCGTCTCAAATCAAACATGTGAACTGGATAAGTTCAAGCAATTGAACTTAGTTTCAGCGTAACCCGATAATAAACGTACGTATCAACAAGGGAATCTTGGCATGGTAACAAAAATAAACCTTAAATGTAACTTGAAAGAAAGCGGTTTCGAGAGAGTGTGTTGACTTTGTAACAAAAGAGCCAATAATAACAATAATGTAGGTTACTCGAATCAGGAATCAGAAATTAGGTTTAGCAAAATAATATGTAAATTCCAATGAAGTGTTTGTTCGAAACGAAACCACATGCGTAGCAAATGATGCATGTATGTCAGGTAAGTTTCCAAGAAAAAGAATAATGAGTATCTGCTAAAATGAAGAAATGACCAGGTATCAAGCAAATGTGTGGTCGCTCTCAGCGTGGAAAAATTAACGTGATGCAACTACCATTAAGGGGAGTAGAGATGCAAACATCTACTCGCTAGAAGTAAAAGAAATTCAAGTACTTTATGTTTAGTCAACGGAACTGGCATATATGTCAGGTTAATGGTGTCTGCGTGAGTTAACAGATGTGGTCCCTAAGTAACAACCTTTGTGAGTTTGGACCTGGTTCCCGATGGTCCTACGTACATGTTCCCTAGATTCCCAGAGTTTCGTATTTGGTGTAGAATCATTCTGTGCATCGTGTAGGAAACGCCATTCTTGTGTATGTTTAAAGCAAGTTATTGTCCCACAATTTCCCCAGTATACTTCCTTCCTGAATCCACAGCTAATGACACTCGGTCATCGATCGGTCGGGGGGTACTGGTTGGATCCTCGCAGTTAAACAAATAAGTAAGTTGTCAATTCTTAACAAGAGTCGCTGACTCTTGTTGGCTAGCTCATTCGGCTCCTCGTAGTTTGATGTTCATTTGAAAATCATCGTCCCTTCTCTTGGTGAGCAGAACTGGGGTTACCCAAAAGGGAATTTTGGTCTGTTATCTTCCTTCTCTATCAACTTCTGAAGCTTCACTGTCAATCCTTGCATCTCCGAAAGTGTAAGTCGTTAAGGTGTATTGACTACAGGCGCGATGCCTGGAATCAATCTGATACGAAATTCAACTTGTCGTTGAGGAAAATAATTCTGGCGAGTCTTCGGGGAAGACTTCAGGATATTCCTTATCGCAGGAATATCTTCGAGTTTTGGTTCCTCGGCTTCTTTTTCCACAACATGAGCCAAGGAGGCAACACATCCCTCACGCGACAATTCGTGTGCCTTTAAGCAATTGGTAAATTGTAGAGGCGTATCCTACTTCATGAGTCACGATTGCTTCGTCGTTCGACATCGGGATGCGGATAACGACCTCCGATTGGTTGCTCGACAGCAGATCCATCCTAGTTACTACGTCGAAGCTTTTCATTAACCAGTTCTATCACGTGTGGGTCATCTAACTTAACCCTCTATTAAACCAAGTATATTCTTAAATTCATGAGATGCGAAGCCATGGTCGGCACTGGTATCAAATAACATGGATGCAAAAATTTTGGGTTGATAAAGAACGTACCAGTAACCACGTCTGGGTCCTGGCATGCTTCACCAGCTCCGATGTTGGATGCTCCTTCACGGTCTTGGTAAATCTCCTTTGGGCAATCTTTCTGAAAGTGCCCCATGTCACCACAGCGGAAACACTCTTGTCTACGCTTTTGATTGTCACCACTTCCGCCCTGATAGTTGCTGTTGTCGTTGTTTACTTCATGTTTTCCACTACTAACTTGACCTTGATTTCCACGTTTCTTCCGGAGCCAACATTCCTCCTTGCAGTGTCCCACATTGCCACAGTTATCACATTTTCCATTTTTGCATGGCCCAGTATGATGGCGCTGGCATTCTTCGCATTTAGGTAGTTTACCCCTGTACATCTTTTCCCTTTTGGCCTTGTTCTTGTTATTTGCCCGATCACCTCCTTGAAATTCACTGAGCTTTCTTTTGTGCTTCTCAGATGTCTCTACTGGGGTTTCCTTCTTCTCGTCCGGGATTGAAAGTCTTCCCAATCTAAGTGCTTCCTTAGTGAGCTCCAGACTTATCATATGTGCAATCATAGTTATTGGTGGCGTTGATACTATCATCAAGCTCAAGGCTTGAGGTGCCAGTTCCCAAATGGATTGCTCCATTCTCTTCAACTCGGGTTCAACCAGGTACGGAACGATTCGCGACAAATCATAAAGCCTTTGCACGTGCTCCACCACTTTTGGACCTTCTATCTTTAGTTTCCAGAATTCTAATTCCGGCTTTTGGATCTCCATCTGAGAACAATACTCCCTACGCATCATCTCCTTCAGCTCACTCCATGCTAACGCATATCTCGAACCTTAAGGTCCCACCATAGCAGAGCCCCATCTTGTAGCAATCCGGAAACATATGGGACTTGTTGCTCTAGCGTACAACCACTCGTTCGCACAACGGCATCCACATTCTCAACCCATCTTACAAAAGCGATGCGACGAGGGCTTTAACATATTTTTATATTTTTTTTCTCTATGTGCGCTTTTCTTAAAAAAGCCCATGCTTTTTTTGCGCCTTGCGCCTAGGCTCCGGGCGAGGCCGATGCACCTCGCCTGCGTCTTGCGTCTTTGACAACATAGGGTTTAAACCCTCTCTTCTGGAATATAAAGCTTCTTTTGGAAGCTTACAACTCAAACACCACAAAGTTTGAGCCAGCACGCTTGACATACCTAGTATTATAATCACTACCAGCATTATTAAATACATCATATTCTCGAAGATATTTTCCCCAAAGAATCAATACCTAGTTACCTATCGACTCTGTAAGATCAGATTACTATGTTATTATACATCAATGATTCAGCAACAGCTTTAATAAAACCTAATGCAAAATACACAACAATCCAATGCAAAAAATAAAATTCATAATAATAGGAACCGATTTTCGATTCTCTAGTGACCTAGCGTTACATAATCGAAGTAATTTGCTGAGTAACAAACTGAAATTAGGAGGAAAACTGAAACGCACAACCTCAGCAAACTTAATGACGATTCAATCTTACGAACAAATCATACAGCAAATCGGCAAAACTGAAGAACTCCGAACCCACCGAATCAGAGCCGACCTTAACATTTAAACTCTAGTTATACGATCGATACCAACATTATTACACAAATCATACTCCTGGACATATTTTAATCCCTACAGACTCTTCGAAATCAGTTAAGTACGTTATCATACAACAACGAATTCAGCAATAACTTTAATCAAACCTAATGCAGAATACACAACGAATTCAGCAATAACTTTACACCATTATCATTGTTGTATATGTCACACCCTGACTTTTGCGGAAGCGTGATTATTGGTGTGACTTCTTAATATCATTGCATACGATCATAACAACACTATATGATAAAACTAGTAGATGTACATCCATTAATTTAAGTTTAAAAGTAGTACAACATAATTTTCTGAAATGTCGATACCAAATTCAAGTCACAAATCATAACATATTTTAAGGAGTTCAAAAAGACTCAACAAAAGATTTTAAAACAAACCCGAGTTTAGGACCACATATCTCGTCCAGGATTAAGATACGTCTCCTAAGCCCTATTGACTTGGATGACATCTTTATTCACTACGCAGCTTAAAAACTTCAACGCCCGCCAGATCCATTTATTTATTTCCTGAAATACATGTAGTTTGAAAAATCAACATAATGTTGAGCGAGTTCATGTAAGAGTGAGTATGTATAAAACTTTGTAATATGTCTGTATGTATGAAAATCCCTGGTATGTAGCAATTAAGGAAAAAGAGATCACCATTGGGTTGCAAAGCCAATGATATGTGTGAAGTGCTGTAGGAAGACTCAAACCAAGCAGATTTTTGCGTCGGGCTCAAAGTCACCCCGAGGTCCGTACAGTGGGCCTGGAGTTGGGCTCGCTACACCCAGATAGATCTACCGCTAATGACCCTCGGTCCCACAATAAGGATTAATGGCCTCTAGTTCCAGCCTACCCACTCACATGATCTAAGTAGTAAACCCTCCTTAAGCTAACCATACCATGTATAAAAGTATCCATAATTACTGTAACATGTATTCCACACCCGAAGTATAAAAACTGAAAACAGTTAAGAGAAAAGGGGGGCATGAACTCACTGAAGTGCGTATCCAGAAACGTCAGTCTCCAAATCAATCTTCTGCGTGACGACCTACACGTACTAATTCCTATTAGACGGATGGGTCGTGCCTTGGCTTAAGGTTTAACGTTTGATTGGAGAAATAGTTAGGTAACTATTCCGTATTCACACTTCTTATTTATTTTATAAGTATATTCCTTCCCAAGGATGGGGGTCTTTAGACATGTATACGTTATATTTCTGAAAATATGTTTTTAAGTCTCACTTGAAAAATATATTTTAATCACTTGTCTAAAATATTCTAACTCCAAAATATATATATTTTTCCCAAAAAATATTATATTTTATCTCATACAATTTCCAAAATAATACTTATCGAAACATACGCATAAGAGTATTTTCCAAAAAATACATAAGTTACATTTTAACATTTGTGTTGTAATAACAATACCGGCGTAACTTAAATATTTATTTGTGAGAGCGTTGGTATTATTTTGGAGTCGTAATTTCATAACATTTTCCAGTTACATTATTTTTATCCTAAAAATAATATATCTAGTTCGCAAAATAATCACATAATTACACAGGCGTTTTATTATAAAATATATATTCTAAATATATATTTATCAAGTTTTATTTTACGAAAATCCACCTCCGATACTTGGTTATTTTGTAATAAAATTATGGCGAAGTTTATTTTGAAAACCAAGTTAAAAATACATTTGTAACCATTTGTTATAAAAATATTTCTAAGTGTTATATTTTTAGAAAACTTTCGCCAGAGTTTCCTCTGTAAATGGAGGTGTCCATGCTTTTAGCATATCATTTTCTTTTTGTTAAAATCAACCAAACAATTTACCAATCATCAACATACAATATTTATTCGTCTAACTTGACAAAATATGAATAAATCATAAACTCATGAACTTGAAGGTTTTGCAAAAATATGTAGTAAATCACCAACACATTTAGTAGGTCTTGTTAACTTTAAAAACATGATTAGTTTCTTGTAAACTTTATTTTTAAAGAACTTGAAGTTTCACAACTTCTTGTCATAATTTACAAAAATGCTTTCTTGTTAAATTTCTTGTTACACGGGTGTTTACACACTTGTTTATTTACCAAATATGCTTCTAGTTCATAAAATATCCGGGTTTTAACAAAACTAGTATTTTCCGCTTGGTTCTTCCGAAGAACCACTTGTAGATTTGTAGATCCACAAGTTTACGACTTCATTTTACAAGAAAAATTATGTTTATTCAAGTTTCAAGTTCATGGTGGATGGTTTCATCATCTTTCTTATTTCTAACACTAACATCCTACTAGTTCATGTTCTTGAACATGATCTAGTATGTCTTGATGATGATCCATCCTACTTTTAATGACAAACAACATCAATTAATCACAACTATACAAGATTTACATGATTTATACACCTATCTTCTCTTTATCCACCTTATTCATCTTATGTTCAAGACTTTAATGTAAGTTCTTTAGTGTTTCTTAATTTTTAACCATTAAATCAACTATTAACCACCATAAACAAGATCAAGATGGTGATTAGAAACACTTACTACTAGCACAAGGCTAGGGAAGAAACAAGGTATAAATGTGGTGGATAAAAGAAATCTAGAGTGGTTCTTGCACTTCCGAAAGCACCAAGCTTCGTTGTTGGACTCCTTGCACCTTTGGATGTATGAGAAATGAGTGAACAAGGTTTGGAAGTGGGTGGATGATGGTGGTAGGGTGGCGGCCGTGAGGTGGTTAGGAGGGAGAGAAAGAGCTAGTTGATGTTGTGTTGGTGAAATGAGAATGATAGATCCATTAGTCTTATTTATAAACTAAACATTACTATTATCCAACATACAACATGTCACTAATCCTCCAACATTAGGGAATATAATAATCAAAGAATGGCAAGGGTGTGTCCCACCCTTGGGACCGTCAAAATGGGGGGGGGGTAAGGGTTGGGGTGTAATGATATAGTTAAGATTAAGTTGAAATCCAATGGTTCTAGTTAGTAGATTTAGTGTGTTATTTAATATAAAGGGTGTTAGGGTGTTCGGGGACCCTAACTAGCTCAGAAAAGTATAAACAATGTTTTTGGCAATATTTTTATGTTCCGGGTAAAGTCCGGTTGTTCGGTTGGATGTTGATCCGTTAAAGTGCTAAATAAGTAATTAAAGTGTCTTTTATCTTGTTTTTAGTGACACAATAAATTACCAACACTTTGGAAAATATCTAGGATTATTTTGCCAAGTTTTTGCACTTTACTAGCATTGTTAAATGCTGAATTTTGGTATACTAGTGCATAATTCTGCACTTTAAGTCTGTTTTAGGCACATCCGGGCACCATAACTATCACCTAGTGACGCAGTTTTATGATCCTCACCTCCCTACACTCCCTACCAGTGTAGAACTTTATTCCCGGCTCATACTGGCCTCAAAAACAATGTCTGTCTAGTGCTGGCAATGTCAGCATGTTTTCTGGGTTATCCGTTTAGTGTGGTAACTGTGTTTTGTGCATCATGGTTGTCACTAATATTTGTATGTAATAAATGGAGTGACAGTATAAAAGTGATGCATGTGTATGTATGTAACAGAAATCAGTAAGCAGTTAAATCAATAGTCGTAATCAAGCACAGTCATTAAGCACAAATTAAATATAAATTAAATGTACGGATACCTATAACTTTTAGGGTTGTCACATTCTCCCCCCGTTAAGAAAATTTCATCCTCGAAATTTGTACTACCTTAACCCCTTATGGTTTCGTCACACGTGTATGTATATGAATAATATCGAGGTAGATAATCATCAAACTGAATCAAACCTTACTCACATTAGGTGAGTCCAAGAATATATAACGACCCGAACCCTATGGTTAAAAAGGTATGTACTTTTAGCACTAGATGTCGAATGTACAAGACGTATTTGATGTATAGCCTAGGGTATCCTGTTAACAGGGGTTCCACAAAAGGGGAGATTTGACTGATAAGATCCTCAAACGATCGATCGCAATATGCAGACGAGTTCCTGCAAACCATAGCATCCGCTATATGAATTTAAAATCATTAACTCAAACGTACTAGTAGAATGACATGTCAACCCTCGAATAATTGAATGGGGGGTTTAGTGTGTTAACATTTTTGAATTGCGAGAGTACGGCGAATGAAATACAAGTGAATCTGGTGTATCATTGACTTGATTCTTAGTTGCATCAGAAATGTTCAAAGGACAGGTCTAACAAAGTACGTGTAGTTTTGTATGAAACGGTTGCCCCTGATTAGCACAAGCTACAAGTTTGTAATGACACCACAAGGTGTCGCAACGACATAATTGAATCTTAGTGGTGACCGAACAAGTTCACCGTGTTTGAAAACAAATGAAAGTATGCTGAAATAATCTGAAGATTTGATTTACACAATGTCATAGAGTTTTCAGTTGAGTATGGAACATCAAAGAGCCATTGTTTTTCGGTCGAAAGTGCGAAGGCAACAAGTACCGCAAGGCATTCGATTGATCATAAAAGAATTCGTTAGGAGGTACACTGTGATATGAAATGAATCTATGTACCTTTGCCTCAACACACAACTGTGTTGAGACCGATTTAATCGTGATAAACAAGACGGATTAGGGCAAATTATCAATTTAAATCCATGTATGGAGTGTGTGACCAAATAAGCGCAAGCTTCAATTTTGTGAAAGTATCCCTACAAGGTGTCGTAACCAACAAATGATTTAGTGAAGTCGTAGACCAAACAAGTCTACTACGACTCGAAACAAAAGAATCTTTGCCAAAGTATTAGAATATGATGCTCTCAATACATCACATGGCGTCTCAAATCAAACATGTGAACTGGATAAGTTCAAGCAATTGAACTTAGTTTCAGCGTAACCCGATAATAAACGTACGTATCAACAAGGGAATCTTGGCATGGTAACAAAAATAAACCTTAAATGTAACTTGAAAGAAAGCGGTTTCGAGAGAGTGTGTTGACTTTGTAACAAAAGAGCCAATAATAACAATAATGTAGGTTACTCGAATCAGGAATCAGAAATTAGGTTTAGCAAAATAATATGTAAATTCCAATGAAGTGTTTGTTCGAAACGAAACCACATGCGTAGCAAATGATGCATGTATGTCAGGTAAGTTTCCAAGAAAAAGAATAATGAGTATCTGCTAAAATGAAGAAATGACCAGGTATCAAGCAAATGTGTGGTCGCTCTCAGCGTGGAAAAATTAACGTGATGCAACTACCATTAAGGGGAGTAGAGATGCAAACATCTACTCGCTAGAAGTAAAAGAAATTCAAGTACTTTATGTTTAGTCAACGGAACTGGCATATATGTCAGGTTAATGGTGTCTGCGTGAGTTAACAGATGTGGTCCCTAAGTAACAACCTTTGTGAGTTTGGACCTGGTTCCCGATGGTCCTACGTACATGTTCCCTAGATTCCCAGAGTTTCGTATTTGGTGTAGAATCGTTCTGTGCATCGTGTAGGAAACGCCATTCTTGTGTATGTTTAAAGCAAGTTATTGTCCCACAATTTCCCCAGTATACTTCCTTCCTGAATCCACAGCTAATGACACTCGGTCATCGATCGGTCGGGGGGTACTGGTTGGATCCTCGCAGTTAAACAAATAAGTAAGTCGTCAATTCTTAACAAGAGTCGTTGACTCTTGTTGGCTAGCTCATTCGGCTCCTGGTAGTTTGATGTTCATTTGAAAATCATCGTCCCTTCTCTTGGTGAGCAGAACTGGGGTTACCCAAAAGGGAATTTTGATCTGTTATCTTCCTTCTCTATCAACTTCTGAAGCTTCACTGTCAATCCTTGCATCTCCGAAAGTGTAAGTCGTTAAGGTGTATTGACTACAGGCGCGATGCCTGGAATCAATCTGATACGAAATTCAACTTGTCGTTGAGGAAAATAATTCTGGCGAGTCTTCGGGGAAGACTTCAGGATATTCCTTATCGCAGGAATATCTTCGAGTTTTGGTTCCTCGGCTTCTTTTTCCACAACATGAGCCAAGGAGGCAACACATCCCTCAAGCGACAATTCGTGTGCCTTTAAGCAATTAGTAAATTGTAGAGGCGTATCCTGCTTCATGAGTCACGATTGCTTCGTCGTTTGACATCGGGATGCGGATAACGACCTCCGATTGGTTGCTCGACAGCGGATCCATCCTAGTTACTACGTCGAAGCTTTTCATTAACCAGTTCTATCACGTGTGGGTCATCTAACTTAACCCTCTATTAAACCAAGTATATTCTTAAATTCATGAGATGCGAAGCCATGGTCTGCACTGGTATCAAATAACATGGATGCAAAAATTTTGGGTTGATAAAGAACGTACCAGTAACCACGTCTGGGTCCTGGCATGCTTCACCAGCTCTGATGTTGGATGCTCCTTCACGGTCTTGGTAAATCTCCTTTGGGCAATCTTTCTGAAAGTGCCCCATGTCACCACAGCGGAAACACTCTTGTCTACGCTTTTGATTGTCACCACTTCCGCCCTGATAGTTGCTGTTGTCGTTGTTTACTTCGTGTTTTCCACTACTAACTTGACCTTGATTTCCACGTTTCTTCCGGAGCCAACATTCCTCCTTGTAGTGTCCCACATTGCCACAGTTATCACATTTTCCATTTTTGCATGGCCCAGTATGATGGCGCTGGCATTCTTCGCATTTAGGTAGTTTACCCCTGTACATCTTTTCCCTTTTGGCCTTGTTCTTGTTATTTGCCCGATCACCTCCTTGAAATTCACTGAGCTTTCTTTTGTGCTTCTCAGATGTCTCTACTGGGGTTTCCTTCTTCTCGTCCGGGATTGAAAGTCTTCCCAATCTAAGTGCTTCCTTAGTGAGCTCCAGACTTATCATATGTGCAATCATAGTTGTTGGTGGCGTTGATACTATCATCAAGCTCAAGGCTTGAGGTGCCAGTTCCCAAATGGATTGCTCCATTCTCTTCAACTCGGGTTCAACCAGGTACGGAACGATTCGCGACAAATCATAAAGCCTTTGCACGTGCTCCACCACTTTTGGACCTTCTATCTTTAGTTTCCAGAATTCTAATTCCAGCTTTTGGATCTCCATCTGAGAACAATACTCCCTACGCATCATCTCCTTCAGCTCACTCCATGCTAACGCATATGCTACAACCTCGCCCATTTCTCGAACCTTAAGGTCCCACCATAGCAGAGCCCCATCTTGTAGCAATCCGGAAACATATGGGACTTGTTGCTCTAGCGTACAACCACTCGTTCGCACAACGGCATCCACATTCTCAACCCATCTTACAAAAGCTATGGCACCTCCAGTGCCACCGAAACTCAGGGGTTTGCATTCTAGAAAGTGTTTGTAGGTACAACCTGTACCTAGGAAATCATCATCACAGTAAGTATTAGCAAGGCACTTTGGGGATTTTCCAACGTGTTGTAATGTGTCTAGGATGACTTAAACATTACCGTTAGGTGGGTCACTCCTTGAGGTACCTTCGCTGTGTTTGTAGCGAAGAACCTCGTGCCGAGCTATGACTCGTGAGGCGTGCGCTTGCCATTCTGCCTCGGTCAGTCGAGTGATCTCTTGATGAGACATCTTCTAGGAAGGAGTTCAAGTTAGTTAGGTCTCGTCTGTTCAGGGAATGTAAATGGTTGTTTGGAAATCATATGTATTTGCATGTATTTAAATCATCATATCAACACATCAAGCAACAGCACAAGCAAGTAAATGGAATCATGTTTAATGAGAGTATAACAAACAAACACGTGTATCTCAATCACAGCACATTCCTGTTATATTGGTAGCACGTATTACGATTAGGTTTTCATTAAGCAGGTAAGCACATTGCATCATAATCATAGCATAATAATAATAGCTTAACCAGCAAGCACGTAGCATTATAATTGTAGCACACACATATAGATCAATAACACGCTTAATGAAGACATAGCGACTGAACTTTCGTTGGTCATTGTCACAAAGTATTGTCGCATGCTTAATGATGATTTACTTCTCATTATCCCCTGGCCACAATTGTATCGTCTTCCAAAATGTATCTCATCAGCAGGGACACCGGGTCACCCTACCCTTGTCCGTTAAACATATTAGTGTATCGTAATTACGTAGTCAGATGTGGTCTTCAGATGTCTCCACAATCTTGGCTTATCGTAGATGTCTTTACCCAAATGTAATGCAATCCGCATAGTCCAGGAACCAGCTATACTGGTGACTGAGGTGGAGGAGGAAAGAAAAGTAAACTGTTATCCTGCGTGAAATCCTCCTCGAGCTTGTATATATGTCAAGGCAATTAGCTGATCTGTCGCTTGGAAGTAAAGAAACGAGCATCAAACCTTGGGAAAAGTGTAATAGTAGCAGGTGAGAGCGCCAAAAGAATCTTTGATAGATGTGGAGGGCCAAAGTATACTAGTAACAGACAGGGCGGAGGACGTGGTGTCTTACATAAACTTTGCAGACAATATGCTTTCTTGTGATGTAGACACTTAAATCATGTTTTCGGTTGTGTAATGTTTTGCATTTGAAGTTGCCAATTGTGGTGTCAGCTCAAGCTCCAACATTCTGTGACTCATATCCTCAAACTGCAGTATAGGAGCAACTCATCTCGTGTGTGGTCTCCTTAGTGTGAGGGATGGTAGGGGTCTAAAATTTGCATAGTATATTATAGGAACCATCAAATCGGCTCTTCCAGCGATGTAGAGGTGAAAGTAGTAAATGGTGCGGCCTGTAAGGTCGTATAAAATGTCGTTGTAGCAAAAGGATCGTTACGCGGGTGCTGACCTGGAGTACCTTCTCGGGGTGTGGGTATGTCTTGAAGGAAAACGATAGGTATGTTGGCGCAATGGACGTCGGTCTTCACAAGAGCAACATTTGCGGGTGAAGGTGCAGGTACAAACGTCTCAACTGATAGGAAGATCAATAGGTGCAGGTATTGGGTCAGATATAGGGGTGAAGTGCCTGGTAAAACAAAGGAAGCAGGGTCATGATCAAGTAAAGGTGCAGGTTCAGTGGGTGCAGCATCAAGCTGACCCAAAAGGTGCAGAAGCTAGCTCAGGAGCAGGCTCTGGGTTGCGTAACGGTGTGGTGCCTTGAGCAGGTGATAGTGCGGTAGTCATGTCATCGTGGTCTGCGTCAGTAGTAGAAGGCTGTAATCCGGCTATTTGTAAGGTTGCAGGTGTCACAGGCTCGAAGGAGTCTGAAATCGAATGTATGCTAGAATCAGAGGGTAGCTTAACAAAAGGGGTCTCAAATGTGAAATTTGCAACGACATTCTCGTCTAACTTTCCATCATCATGACGTTATCGGAAGGACCATCAATATCAAGTCAATATCGTTATCAATTGTTCGTCGAGTAACCAACGTTCGGAAGCAATGTCCACAAGAGGCGCATTGTCGATCATCGGAGCCATGGTGTGCTAACCAACGGGATGACTAGTGACGAAGGGGTCATTGTAACAACTCTCATCTAAAAGTACTATTTATTACTTTAATTGTCTATTAGGAAACCCTAATTGAGAAACCCAAGTGATTCTGAATAAACCCTAAAATTTTCAGAACAATCAGAATCAGGATCAGGGCCCCTAAAACTCAGGGGGGGTAAACCCTAATCGGTAAAATCCACACAGTTTGCTGTCAAAAATTAAAAATAACACGAAATCGACTCAGCTGAGCTACCTGGACACGAAGCAAGCCTATAGTAGACTAGGGCCTGTCGCGTCACGCGACAAGAACAAGAGAACCCCTCGCGTGGCGCGAGGGGGGCGATTTTTCAGATATAAATAGGTTGATGTGGGACTGGATTCTGGGCGTTGATGCGACGTTTAAATTCCAATTATACTCCGAGTTATTATAGAAACAGTACAATAAACACACACTGATCACGAGGTGCTGCCACAAAACAGGGTAATAACTCGATCGCTGCTACGATTCATTTTCCGATCGATCAATGTACTCAATGGATGTTTAAGTGCTGCCCACATTAGGGTGATGCTTTGTCATTAGTCGTTAATTCGACGGGTGTTTAAGCATAGCACTTTATCATTCGTTGTGAGGGTTGATCTCGTGAGTTATCGTAAATGCTGTATTGATTACTGACCCAGTTTTGTGTGCATTGTTATTTAAATTAGGTTAACAAGGCTAATCCGTAAAGTAAACTCTATCCGTGCTAAATCTACAATGTGAGTCATTCTCTTTTTATCAAATTACTTTCAAAATCATGTTTATTTCCAAAGTTATAATTACAGGGATTAAGTCTTTGTAATCACCATATTACAGCCGGTATGTGGGGTTTTGTATACATTATTTGATAATCTTCACCATTGGACAACGAGTTAGCCAATGGGTGATATGACCATAGTCACAGAAACGAGTCGAGTGACAAATACCGAGGGTAGTTGGTTGATATCTGAAACATTGTAATTACTCTTAATACTGTAAATTATAACAAATGTGTCATTTTAGTAAATAGAATGATTCACTCAGTATTTCCCACTGACAAAACCTTTTTCAAACATGTTTCAGGTGACCTGTTGTGATTCAGAAAAGGTGCTGTGGAGCACTACAAGCTTAAGAAAGTGGCTCATTATAAAATAAAGAAATAAGTTTTGTAAAATAAAGATTTCTCTGTAAAATAATAGTATTGTAAATTACCAGGGTTTTATCCCGAGTTGTAAAATAAAATAATCGGGGAAAATTTTAGCTTTACAACGATCCTGATGATAAACTTCCGCTGTTAAACTCAATTAAATAAATACCACGGGATTTCTGTCTCGCGGCTCCTGAAACGGGTCAAACCGGGTCAAGGGCCGTGACAGAAATAAGGTGGTATCAGAGCCACTGAGTTAAGCTAATTAAGTATTTAGAAATACTTAATTTTTCTGATTACTATAATATGATTATGTGTTTTATTAACCGACTATTTGTTAGTTACAGTATGGGTAGGAAAAAGCTTTCCAGTATCTATCTTAAATTAGATAGGTCATCCAATGAGAAGGGAAGTTCATCTCAAACAAAGCCTTGTGTAATTCCCGAAGAAGGAATATTTGTGAAAAAGGCACATTATGAGAAACCACTTTCTCCAGATAAAAGAAATTTGATTCTTAAAAAAAAGTCAGGAGAAAATAAAGAAAGCCCGAGAGAAGAAAATTAAACAGGAAACCCAGGAATTAACCAGTAAAACACCCTGGGAGGACAAATTAGATGAGAAATGGGCAGATTTGTATATGCTAGCTACAGTAGCAGTAAATGCAGATCTCTAAATAAATTGACTAGCAAACACTATTACCTACAAGTTAGAAAATCCATCCAGTAAATAAATAGATTCACAATAAAACATAGTGTGTTTTAAATTTCAGTTGTTTTGTAAGTATATGGTATGTAATAATATGGGAAGGTTATTTTGGAAATTATGATTAATTATTTTTACATATATGTTAAACAGCATGAATGAATTATCTGGAGCTTTAGAGAATCTCAACCTTCACCCTGTACATATAGAAGTTTCTAAAGAATTTACTGGGTATTTTCCTGATATGGAACAACCGGTAGAATTCAATGCGCCACCTTTGATAAAGCCAAAACCAAAGAAAAGAAGGAAATACGTATGGGGGAGTCGTTTACGTAGGAAAAAGCCCGCAACAAGAAAGGTTACCAAAACTGAAGAACCAAAAGACAAAGGAAAAGGGGTAGAAATTGAGGAAAATGTTAATCAAATAGAGATAGAAGCTGAGAAGAGTTTTGAGCAAACCGAAAGAGAAGTCGGAGAGAGTTCTAGACAGAAACAGAAAATGACTCCTTGGGAAGTTTTAGATCATAAACTAGTAATGAGTGACCTCATCGGACCTGCCGATGGAAACCTTGAACCAGCTAATCCAAACCTTATATTTACTGAAGAAGATCTTTTCAGCTACCCACTAGAAGCTCCAATTCCAATCAATCTAGAACCTGCTATTCCAGATCCTATTGTCCAACCTCAACCACTACCAGTAGAATTAGATGAATGGTGGACAACTGATTGGCAATACCAAAATCTTTTAAACAACCCTGATACATTTTTCACACAAGTTGACCCAGAACCTCCACTATACCCAACTATGAGCCCGGAGAATCTAACTGAACTTCGTCTCTGGGGCGAAGAGTTAATTAGTGCAGGAAATAGGATTCGGGATGGGGGAGAAAGAGTTACTTGGAAGTATGACGAAAGGGAGCGGCGTTTTTAAGAAATCAGTTGACCAGTTAATGGAAGTTTGCAGGAATATGTGTTAATAAATAATCATAATAATCAATATGTATAATAACTTAACAATAAAACGTTGTATGATAATCGTGTGTACGAGGCATAATATAATATATAGAAATGAAACTTGTGAAATCGATAATTTTGGTTATACATGTTAATGTGATTATGTGCAAACTGTTTTGTTATATTTATACTAATTATTTATATAAAATTTATTTATCAGATAGCAAACGTTGGTAATGAACCAGTAAATGAGGTTAATCAGTCTGAGCAACATCCAGGAGATCAATATATGACTAGACAAGATATTGAAAATATTGTTGCTCAAGGGATAGCCAATGCTATTCCAGCCATCGTTGCTGCAGTAAAGAATCCAATCGAACCGCAACAAATCGTTCCTAGTAAACGCATTTCTGAAGATAACTTCAGTAATAGTGTAAACGTAGGCAATGATCCTGTTAATCATAATGAGGAACCACATCAAGCTCCATTACCAAAGAAAATGAAAACTGCAACGTCTGGTTGCACTTTCAAAGAATTTCTTGCTTGTAAACCCACTGAATTTGCAGGCAATGAAGGAGCAACTGCATCACTGCGTTGGTTAGAGAAAACCGAAGCAGTCATTGCAATAAGTAAATGTGCTAAAGATGATCAGGTCATGTACGCATCAAATCTCTTCAAGGAAGGAGCACTTGAATGGTGGAATACGGTGTTACAATCAAAAGGAAGAATGATAGCTTATGCTATGACTTGGGAAGAATTTAAAGGTTTTGTAGAAAGAAAATTATGTCCTGAGTATGAAAAGGAACAGATGACAAATAAGTTTCTAAATCATCGGATGATGGGTGTAGATTGTCGCGGTTATACTTCGACATTCTTTGAATATGCTAGAGTTGTACCAACACTGGCTTCGCCAGAACCGGTACTCATTTCTCGCTACATTTGGGGACTGATTAGTGAAATTCGCAATATCGTTAAAGCTGCGAGACCTCGCACTATTGACGATGCTGTGGAATTAGCTAATACCCTAACTGATGAACTAGTACGCACCCAAGATGAAAACAGGAAGAAGGAATTAGCTCAGAAAATTACCCAAGGATTTCGTACGGGTAATAATAGCAACTTCAACAGAAAAGGAACGGGAAAATCCTCAACTATGCCATTCTGTAAGAATTGCAAAAGAAAACATTATGGAAGATGTAATGTAACCTGCAATTTTTGCAAAATGGTAGGACATCGGGAAGAAGAGTGCAGAAAGAAAACAACGATCTGTTATAACTGTGGAGAAAAAGGACATTTTAAACCAGAATGTCCTAAATTAATCAAACCAGCAGACAACAAAACCAAGGCGACCGATGGAACTATTAAGAAGAATGCCAGGGCATTTCAGCTGACCACTCAAGAAGCAAAACTCATCCCAGATGTGATAGCGGGTACGTTCTTAGTTCACAACATTTACGCTAAAGTATTATTTGACTCTGGTGCAAACCAAAGTTTTATAAATACTTCATTCTACCAAACTCTTAAGTTACCTTTAACCAACATTAGGCAGATTTTTACAGTCGAAACCGCAGATGGAAATTCAGTTAGAATAGATCAGGTTTTGCAAAATATAGAATTTGAACTTTCAGGTTATAAATTTTCTGCAAATCTGTTACCTATGAAATTAGCTGAATTTGATGTTGTGTTAGGAATGGATTGGTTAGTAACCAACCATGCTCGAATCTTGTGTGATCAGAATTCCATCGAAATTCAATCACCCACCGGAGAAGTAATTAGGATTACAGGAGATAAACCACGTAAGCCCATGAAGTTCATATCAGTAATGAAAGTTGCTAATTATGAACGAAAACAAGGAATAGTATATATGATTTCGGTAATCATTAGTACTAAGGGTAAAGAACTTAAGGAAATTCCTGTAGTCTCAGAATATTCAGAAATATTCCCAGAAGATTTACCGGGATTACCTCCGGATAGGAAAGTAGAATTTAGGATTCATCTAATTCCAGGAACTACACCAATAGCCAAGGCACCTTATCGGTTAGCACCCACAGAAATGTTAGAACTGAAAACGCAATTAGATGAATTACTAAGTAAAGGATTCATACAACCTAGCTCATCCCCTTGGGGAGCGCCAGTGTTGTTTGTAAAGAAGAAGGATGGTTCAATGAGAATGTGTATCGATTATAGAGAATTGAATAAGGTTACTATTAAGAATCGATACCCATTACCTAGGATTGATGATCTGTTTGATCAACTTCAGGGGGCTAGATATTTTTCTAAGATAGATTTACGCTCCGGATATCACCAATTGAAGGTACAAGAAGAAGACATACATAAAACTGCTTTCAGAACTAGGTATGGTCATTATGAGTTTACAGTCATGCCCTTTGGGTTAACGAATGCACCTGCTGCATTCATGGACATGATGAATAGGATCTGTAAACCATATTTGGATAAATTTGTAATTGTTTTCATAGACGATATACTTATTTATTCCAAAAGTCAGACAGAGCATTGTGAACACCTTCATGCACTCTTAACTTTGTTAAGAAAAGAAAAGCTTTATGCCAAATTCTCAAAGTGTGAATTTTGGTTGCAAGAAGTGCAATTTTTAGGACACATGGTGAATCACGAAGGTATTCACGTAGATCCTGCTAAGATAGAGGCAATTACCAATTGGAAGGTTCCACAAACAGCAATGGAAATTAGAAGTTTTATAGGTTTAGCTGAGTACTATAGACGGTTTATTAAGGATTTTTCCAAAATAGCTGTTCCATTAACTAAGCTAACCTGTAAAGCGGTTAAGTTTGAATGGGGACCAAAGCAAGAAGAAGCCTTTAGAATATTAAAACAGAAATTAACAAATGCACCAATCTTAGCCTTACCAGAAGGAACTGAAGATTTTGAAGTATATTGTGATGCTTCAAAACTAGGATATGGATGTGTGCTTATGCAACGCAAAAAGGTGATTGCATATGTTTCAAGGCAATTGAAGAAGCACGAAGAAAATTATACGACTCATGATTTAGAATTAGGAGCCGTAATTTTTGCCCTTAAGATTTGGAGACATTATCTTTACGGAAGTAAATTTACTGTCTACACAGACCACAAAAGTTTAAGATATATATTTGGGCAAAAAGAGTTAAACATGAGGCAAAGGAGATGGATGGAAATCCTAAGTGACTACGACTGTGATATTCAGTATCACGAAGGAAAGGCAAATGTAGTTGCAGATGCCTTAAGTCGTAAGTATTATGAGAAACAACGACGGGTTCGTGCTCTCAGATTAAATCTACAAATAGATTTAATGGAACAATTGAAGAATGTGCAAGCTACAGCAATCAAGGATGATGCTGAAGGAATGAAAGGACGAATCAAGGAATTAGAACAAGGAGCAGATGGAATTTGGAGATTCCACAAAAGTAGAATTTGGGTACCTAAGCATGGAGCCTTAAGACCTAAGATTTTAGAGGAAGCTCATAAATCTAGGTATACTATGCACCCAGGAAACAATAAGATGTACCAAGATTTAAGAAAGAACTTTTGGTGGATAGGAATGAAAAAGGATATAGCACGATATGTTTCTAAATGTCTCACTTGTTCACAAGTTAAGGCAGAACATCAGAAACCCTCAGGTTTACTACAACAATTAGAAATACCAGTATGGAAATGGGAACTTATAACAATGGATTTTGTTACTAAGTTACCCAAAACCAGAAAAGGTAATGATGCGATTTGGGTAATTGTGGATCGATTAACCAAATCAGCTCACTTTCTACCAATAAAAGAAACCTTTAGTATGGAAAGATTGGCAAAGTTATATGTAGATAAAGTAGTATCCTTACATGGAGTTCCACTCTCCATTGTTTCGGATAGGGATAGTCGTTTCACTTCTCATTTCTGGAAAAGTTTCCAGCAAGCAATGGGAACTCGACTAAACCTAAGTACGGCATATCATCCACAAACGGACGGACAAAGTGAAAGGACGATCCAAACTCTAGAAGACATGCTCCGAGCATGTGTGATAGATTTTGGTGGAAACTGGGATGATCATTTACCATTAATTGAATTCTCCTATAACAATAGTTATCATTCAAGTATTGAAACCGCCCCATTTGAAGCACTATATGGAAGAAAATGCAGAACTCCAGTTTGCTGGGCAGAAATAGGAGAAAGTCAATTATCAGGTCCTGAAATAGTGCAAGAGACGACTGATAAGATTACTCAAATCAAGGAAAGACTGAAGATGGCTCGTGATCGTCAAAAGAGTTATGCAGACAATAGATGCAAGCCGTTAGAATTCCAAATAGGAGACAAAGTTCTATTGAAAGTTTCTCCTTGGAAAGGAGTAGTTAGATTCGGAAAGAAAGGAAAACTAAGTCCAAGGTACGTAGGACCATTTTCAGTGATCCAACGTATAGGACCAGTTGCTTATCGTTTACAGCTACCAGAAGAATTAGCAGGAGTACATGATGTATTTCATGTATCCAATCTCAAGAAATGCTTAGCAGATGAATCACTGGTAGTACCTCTTCGAGATATAGAGGTAAACGAAAAGCTGAAATTTGTTGAGAAACCTCTTCAAATTGAGGATCGAAAGATCAAGTTTCTCAAACATAAACGACTAGTTTTAGTCAAAGTCAAATGGGATTCAAAGAGAGGAGCTGAATATACTTGGGAACTGGAATCAGAAATGAAACGAAAGTATCCTCACTTATTCCAGTAAATCTCGAGGACGAGATTTTTATTAAGGTAGGGAGAATGTAACAACTCTCATCTAAAAGTACTATTTATTACTTTAATTGTCTATTAGGAAACCCTAATTGAGAAACCCAAGTGATTCTGAATAAACCCTAAAATTTTCAGAACAATCAGAATCAGGATCAGGGCCCCTAAAACTCAGGGGGGGGTAAACCCTAATCGGTAAAATCCACACAGTTTGCTGTCAAAAATTAAAAATAACACGAAATCGACTCAGCTGAGCTACCTGGACACGAAGCAAGCCTATAGTAGACTAGGGCCTGTCACGCCACGCGACAAGAACAAGAGAACCCCTCGCGTGGCGCGAGGGGGGCGATTTTTCAGATATAAATAGGTTGCTGTGGGACTGGATTCTGGGCGTTGATGCGACGTTTAAATTCCAATTATACTCCGAGTTATTATAGAAACAGTACAATAAACACACACTGATCACGAGGTGCTGCCACAAAACAGGGTAATAACTCGATCGCTGCTACGATTCATTTTCCGATCGATCAATGTACTCAATGGATGTTTAAGTGCTGCCCACATTAGGGTGATGCTTTGTCATTAGTCGTTAATTCGACGGGTGTTTAAGCATAGCACTTTATCATTCGTTGTGAGGGTTGATCTCGTGAGTTATCGTAAATGCTGTATTGATTACTGACCCAGTTTTGTGTGCATTGTTATTTAAATTAGGTTAACAAGGCTAATCCGTAAAGTAAACTCTATCCGTGCTAAATCTACAATGTGAGTCATTCTCTTTTTATCAAATTACTTTCAAAATCATGTTTATTTCCAAAGTTATAATTACAGGGATTAAGTCTTTGTAATCACCATATTACAGCCGGTATGTGGGGTTTTGTATACATTATTTGATAATCTTCACCATTGGACAACGAGTTAGCCAATGGGTGATATGACCATAGTCACAGAAACGAGTCGAGTGACAAATACCGAGGGTAGTTGGTTGATATCTGAAACATTGTAATTACTCTTAATACTGTAAATTATAACAAATGTGTCATTTTAGTAAATAGAATGATTCACTCAGTATTTCCCACTGACAAAACCTTTTTCAAACATGTTTCAGGTGACCTGTTGTGATTCAGAAAAGGTGCTGTGGAGCACTACAAGCTTAAGAAAGTGGCTCATTATAAAATAAAGAAATAAGTTTTGTAAAATAAAGATTTCTCTGTAAAATAATAGTATTGTAAATTACCAGGGTTTTATCCCGAGTTGTAAAATAAAATAATCGGGGAAAATTTTAGCTTTACAACGATCCTGATGATAAACTTCCGCTGTTAAACTCAATTAAATAAATACCACGGGATTTCTGTCTCGCGGCTCCTGAAACGGGTCAAACCGGGTCAAGGGCCGTGACAGAAATAAGGTGGTATCAGAGCCACTGAGTTAAGCTAATTAAGTATTTAGAAATACTTAATTTTTCTGATTACTATAATATGATTATGTGTTTTATTAACCGACTATTTGTTAGTTACAGTATGGGTAGGAAAAAGCTTTCCAGTATCTATCTTAAATTAGATAGGTCATCCAATGAGAAGGGAAGTTCATCTCAAACAAAGCCTTGTGTAATTCCCGAAGAAGGAATATTTGTGAAAAAGGCACATTATGAGAAACCACTTTCTCCAGATAAAAGAAATTTGATTCTTAAAAAAAAGTCAGGAGAAAATAAAGAAAGCCCGAGAGAAGAAAATTAAACAGGAAACCCAGGAATTAACCAGTAAAACACCCTGGGAGGACAAATTAGATGAGAAATGGGCAGATTTGTATATGCTAGCTACAGTAGCAGTAAATGCAGATCTCTAAATAAATTGACTAGCAAACACTATTACCTACAAGTTAGAAAATCCATCCAGTAAATAAATAGATTCACAATAAAACATAGTGTGTTTTAAATTTCAGTTGTTTTGTAAGTATATGGTATGTAATAATATGGGAAGGTTATTTTGGAAATTATGATTAATTATTTTTACATATATGTTAAACAGCATGAATGAATTATCTGGAGCTTTAGAGAATCTCAACCTTCACCCTGTACATATAGAAGTTTCTAAAGAATTTACTGGGTATTTTCCTGATATGGAACAACCGGTAGAATTCAATGCGCCACCTTTGATAAAGCCAAAACCAAAGAAAAGAAGGAAATACGTATGGGGGAGTCGTTTACGTAGGAAAAAGCCCGCAACAAGAAAGGTTACCAAAACTGAAGAACCAAAAGACAAAGGAAAAGGGGTAGAAATTGAGGAAAATGTTAATCAAATAGAGATAGAAGCTGAGAAGAGTTTTGAGCAAACCGAAAGAGAAGTCGGAGAGAGTTCTAGACAGAAACAGAAAATGACTCCTTGGGAAGTTTTAGATCATAAACTAGTAATGAGTGACCTCATCGGACCTGCCGATGGAAACCTTGAACCAGCTAATCCAAACCTTATATTTACTGAAGAAGATCTTTTCAGCTACCCACTAGAAGCTCCAATTCCAATCAATCTAGAACCTGCTATTCCAGATCCTATTGTCCAACCTCAACCACTACCAGTAGAATTAGATGAATGGTGGACAACTGATTGGCAATACCAAAATCTTTTAAACAACCCTGATACATTTTTCACACAAGTTGACCCAGAACCTCCACTATACCCAACTATGAGCCCGGAGAATCTAACTGAACTTCGTCTCTGGGGCGAAGAGTTAATTAGTGCAGGAAATAGGATTCGGGATGGGGGAGAAAGAGTTACTTGGAAGTATGACGAAAGGGAGCGGCGTTTTTAAGAAATCAGTTGACCAGTTAATGGAAGTTTGCAGGAATATGTGTTAATAAATAATCATAATAATCAATATGTATAATAACTTAACAATAAAACGTTGTATGATAATCGTGTGTACGAGGCATAATATAATATATAGAAATGAAACTTGTGAAATCGATAATTTTGGTTATACATGTTAATGTGATTATGTGCAAACTGTTTTATTATATTTATACTAATTATTTATATAAAATTTATTTATCAGATAGCAAACGTTGGTAATGAACCAGTAAATGAGGTTAATCAGTCTGAGCAACATCCAGGAGATCAATATATGACTAGACAAGATATTGTAAATATTGTTGCTCAAGGGATAGCCAATGCTATTCCAGCCATCGTTGCTGCAGTAAAGAATCCAATCGAACCGCAACAAATCGTTCCTAGTAAACGCATTTCTGAAGATAACTTCAGTAATAGTGTAAACGTAGGCAATGATCCTGTTAATCATAATGAGGAACCACATCAAGCTCCATTACCAAAGAAAATGAAAACTGCAACGTCTGGTTGCACTTTCAAAGAATTTCTTGCTTGTAAACCCACTGAATTTGCAGGCAATGAAGGAGCAACTGCATCACTGCGTTGGTTAGAGAAAACCGAAGCAGTCATTGCAATAAGTAAATGTGCTAAAGATGATCAGGTCATGTACGCATCAAATCTCTTCAAGGAAGGAGCACTTGAATGGTGGAATACGGTGTTACAATCAAAAGGAAGAATGATAGCTTATGCTATGACTTGGGAAGAATTTAAAGGTTTTGTAGAAAGAAAATTATGTCCTAAGTATGAAAAGGAACAGATGACAAATAAGTTTCTAAATCATCGGATGATGGGTGTAGATTGTCGCGGTTATACTTCGACATTCTTTGAATATGCTAGAGTTGTACCAACACTGGCTTCGCCAGAACCGGTACTCATTTCTCGCTACATTTGGGGACTGATTAGTGAAATTCGCAATATCGTTAAAGCTGCGAGACCTCGCACTATTGACGATGCTGTGGAATTAGCTAATACCCTAACTGATGAACTAGTACGCACCCAAGATGAAAACAGGAAGAAGGAATTAGCTCAGAAAATTACCCAAGGATTTCGTACGGGTAATAATAGCAACTTCAACAGAAAAGGAACGGGAAAATCCTCAACTATGCCATTCTGTAAGAATTGCAAAAGAAAACATTATGGAAGATGTAATGTAACCTGCAATTTTTGCAAAATGGTAGGACATCGGGAAGAAGAGTGCAGAAAGAAAACAACGATCTGTTATAACTGTGGAGAAAAAGGACATTTTAAACCAGAATGTCCTAAATTAATCAAACCAGCAGACAACAAAACCAAGGCGACCGATGGAACTATTAAGAAGAATGCCAGGGCATTTCAGCTGACCACTCAAGAAGCAGAACTCATCCCAGATGTGATAGCGGGTACGTTCTTAGTTCACAACATTTACGCTAAAGTATTATTTGACTCTGGTGCAAACCAAAGTTTTATAAAGACTTCATTCTGCCAAACTCTTAAGTTACCTTTAACCAACATTAGGCAGATTTTTACAGTCGAAACCGCAGATGGAAATTCAGTTAGAATAGATTAGGTTTTGCAAAATATAGAATTTGAACTTTCAGGTCATAAATTTTCTGCAAATCTGTTACCTATGAAATTAGCTGAATTTGATGTTGTGTTAGGAATGGATTGGTTAGTAACCAACCATGCTCGAATCTTGTGTGATCAGAATTCCATCGAAATTCAATCACCCACCGGAGAAGTAATTAGGATTACAGGAGATAAACCACGTAAGCCCATGAAGTTCATATCAGTAATGAAAGTTGCTAATTATGAACGAAAACAAGGAATAGTATATATGATTTCGGTAATCATTAGTACTAAGGGTAAAGAACTTAAGGAAATTCCTGTAGTCTCAGAATATTCAGAAATATTCCCAGAAGATTTACCGGGATTACCTCCGGATAGGAAAGTAGAATTTAGGATTCATCTAATTCCAGGAACTACACCAATAGCCAAGGCACCTTATCGGTTAGCACCCACAGAAATGTTAGAACTGAAAACGCAATTAGATGAATTACTAAGTAAAGGATTCATACAACCAAGTTCATCCCCTTGGGGAGCGCCAGTGTTGTTTGTAAAGAAGAAGGATGGTTCAATGAGAATGTGTATCGATTATAGAGAATTGAATAAGGTTACTATTAAGAATCGATACCCATTACCTAGGATTGATGATCTGTTTGATCAACTTCAGGGGGCTAGATATTTTTCTAAGATAGATTTACGCTCCGGATATCACCAATTGAAGGTACAAGAAGAAGACATACCTAAAACTGCTTTCAGAACTAGGTATGGTCATTATGAGTTTACAGTCATGCCCTTTGGGTTAACGAATGCACCTGCTGCATTCATGGACATGATGAATAGGATCTGTAAACCATATTTGGATAAATTTGTAATTGTTTTCATAGACGATATACTTATTTATTCCAAAAGTCAGACAGAGCATTGTGAACACCTTCATGCACTCTTAACTTTGTTAAGAAAAGAAAAGCTTTATGCCAAATTCTCAAAGTGTGAATTTTGGTTGCAAGAAGTGCAATTTTTAGGACACATGGTGAATCACGAAGGTATTCACGTAGATCCTGCTAAGATAGAGGCAATTACCAATTGGAAGGTTCCACAAACAGCAATGGAAATTAGAAGTTTTATAGGTTTAGCTGGGTACTATAGACGGTTTATTAAGGATTTTTCCAAAATAGCTGTTCCATTAACTAAGCTAACCTGTAAAGCGGTTAAGTTTGAATGGGGACCAAAGCAAGAAGAAGCCTTTAGAATATTAAAACAGAAATTAACAAATGCACCAATCTTAGCCTTACCAGAAGGAACTGAAGATTTTGAAGTATATTGTGATGCTTCAAAACTAGGATATGGATGTGTGCTTATGCAACGCAAAAAGGTGATTGCATATGTTTCAAGGCAATTGAAGAAGCACGAAGAAAATTATACGACTCATGATTTAGAATTAGGAGCCGTAATTTTTGCCCTTAAGATTTGGAGACATTATCTTTACGGAAGTAAATTTACTGTCTACACAGACCACAAAAGTTTAAGATATATATTTGGGCAAAAAGAGTTAAACATGAGGCAAAGGAGATGGATGGAAATCCTAAGTGACTACGACTGTGATATTCAGTATCACGAAGGAAAGGCAAATGTAGTTGCAGATGCCTTAAGTCGTAAGTATTATGAGAAACAACGACGGGTTCGTGCTCTCAGATTAAATCTACAAATAGATTTAATGGAACAATTGAAGAATGTGCAAGCTACAGCAATCAAGGATGATGCTGAAGGAATGAAAGGACGAATCAAGGAATTAGAACAAGGAGCAGATGGAATTTGGAGATTCCACAAAAGTAGAATTTGGGTACCTAAGCATGGAGACTTAAGACCTAAGATTTTAGAGGAAGCTCATAAATCTAGGTATACTATGCACCCAGGAAACAATAAGATGTACCAAGATTTAAGAAAGAACTTTTGGTGGATAGGAATGAAAAAGGATATAGCACGATATGTTTCTAAATGTCTCACTTGTTCACAAGTTAAGGCAGAACATCAGAAACCCTCAGGTTTACTACAACAATTAGAAATACCAGTATGGAAATGGGAACTTATAACAATGGATTTTGTTACTAAGTTACCCAAAACCAGAAAAGGTAATGATGCGATTTGGGTAATTGTGGATCGATTAACCAAATCAGCTCACTTTCTACCAATGAAAGAAACCTTTAGTATGGAAAGATTGGCAAAGTTATATGTAGATAAAGTAGTATCCTTACATGGAGTTCCACTCTCCATTGTTTCGGATAGGGATAGTCGTTTCACTTCTCATTTCTGGAAAAGTTTCCAGCAAGCAATGGGAACTCGACTAAACCTAAGTACGGCATATCATCCACAAACGGACGGACAAAGTGAAAGGACGATCCAAACTCTAGAAGACATGCTCCGAGCATGTGTGATAGATTTTGGTGGAAACTGGGATGATCATTTACCATTAATTGAATTCTCCTATAACAATAGTTATCATTCAAGTATTGAAACACCCCCATTTGAAGCACTATATGGAAGAAAATGCAGAACTCCAGTTTGCTGGGCAGAAATAGGAGAAAGTCAATTATCAGGTCCTGAAATAGTGCAAGAGACGACTGATAAGATTACTCAAATCAAGGAAAGACTGAAGATGGCTCGTGATCGTCAAAAGAGTTATGCAGACAATAGATGCAAGCCGTTAGAATTCCAAATAGGAGACAAAGTTCTATTGAAAGTTTCTCCTTGGAAAGGAGTAGTTAGATTCGGAAAGAAAGGAAAACTAAGTCCAAGGTACGTAGGACCATTTTCAGTGATCCAACGTATAGGACCAGTTGCTTATCGTTTACAGCTACCAGAAGAATTAGCAGGAGTACATGATGTATTTCATGTATCCAATCTCAAGAAATGCTTAGCAGATGAATCACTGGTAGTACCTCTTCGAGATATAGAGGTAAACGAAAAGCTGAAATTTGTTGAGAAACCTCTTCAAATTGAGGATCGAAAGATCAAGTTTCTCAAACATAAACGACTAGTTTTAGTCAAAGTCAAATGGGATTCAAAGAGAGGAGCTGAATATACTTGGGAACTGGAATCAGAAATGAAATGAAAGTATCCTCACTTATTCCAGTAAATCTCGAGGACGAGATTATTATTAAGGTAGGGAGAATGTAACAACTCTCATCTAAAAGTACTATTTATTACTTTAATTGTCTATTAGGAAACCCTAATTGAGAAACCCAAGTGATTCTGAATAAACCCTAAAATTTTCAGAACAATCAGAATCAGGATCAGGGCCCCTAAAACTCAAGGGGGGTAAACCCTAATCGGTAAAATCCACACAGTTTGCTGTCAAAAATTAAAAATAACACGAAATCGACTCAGCTGAGCTACCTGGACATGAAGCAAGCCTATAGTAGACTAGGGCCTGTCGCGCCACGCGACAAGAACAAGAGAACCCCTCGCGTGGCGCGAGGGGGGCGATTTTTCAGATATAAATAGGTTGCTGTGGGACTGGATTCTGGGCGTTGATGCGACGTTTAAATTCCAATTATACTCCGAGTTATTATAGAAACAGTACAATAAACACACACTGATCACGAGGTGCTGCCACAAAACAGGGTAATAACTCGATCGCTGCTACGATTCATTTTCCGATCGATCAATGTACTCAATGGATGTTTAAGTGCTGCCCACATTAGGGTGATGCTTTGTCATTAGTCGTTAATTCGACGGATGTTTAAGCATAGCACTTTATCATTCGTTGTGAGGGTTGATCTCGTGAGTTATCGTAAATGCTGTATTGATTACTGACCCAGTTTTGTGTGCATTGTTATTTAAATTAGGTTAACAAGGCTAATCCGTAAAGTAAACTCTATCCGTGCTAAATCTACAATGTGAGTCATTCTCTTTTTATCAAATTACTTTCAAAATCATGTTTATTTCCAAAGTTATAATTACAGGGATTAAGTCTTTGTAATCACCATATTACAGCCGGTATATGGGGTTTTGTATACATTATTTGATAATCTTCACCATTGGACAACGAGTTAGCCAATGGGTGATATGACCATAGTCATAGAAACGAGTCGAGTGACAAATACCGAGGGTAGTTGGTTGATATCTGAAACATTGTAATTACTCTTAATACTGTAAATTATAACAAATGTGTCATTTTAGTAAATAGAATGATTCACTCAGTATTTCCCGCTGACAAAACCTTTTTCAAACATGTTTCAGGTGACCTGTTGTGATTCAGAAAAGGTGTTGTGGAGCACTACAAGCTTAAGAAAGTGGCTCATTATAAAATAAAGAAATAAGTTTTGTAAAATAAAGATTTCTCTGTAAAATAATAGTATTGTAAATTACCGGGGTTTTATCCCGAGTTGTAAAATAAAATAATCGGGGAAAATTTTAGCTTTACAACGATCCTGATGATAAACTTCCGCTGTTAAACTCAATTAAATAAATACCATGGGATTTCTGTCTCGCGGCTCCTGAAACGGGTCAAACCGGGTCAAGGGCCGTGACAGTCATGGACTGAAATAAGAGTGACAGAAGGATTCTTGTCAGAGAAACCACCCGCAAGGGTAAAGTATCACCAAAGTCTGGTAACGCGGACTGTTGGAAGTCGTCCTCGTCCTTGGTCAACATATCTGGATCGCCCTCATGGTCTGACGTAAATGTCTCTAGCGCAGGTGCAGTCTCATCATCTGTGACGGCGGCCGTAGGGTTTTCAATGTCTGATAACTCGCCTTATAAATAGTGTGACATGTGTGCCGGTTCATAATAGTCATAGCATGTATACCCGTAATAGTTATTAGCAATTAGTGTATGCGAATATTCACCACTTATGCACGTATATCAATAATCATCAATTACGTGTGTAAGTAGTAACAATGTAAGCATGTAATCATCCTAGTCTTCCCCAGGCTATCCCACTCAGTCTCTCAGACTAAACTCCCTAGTCTCTCAGACTAATTTCCCAGCCCCTAAGACTAAATCCTTGGTCTCTAAGACCATCCTCCCAGTCTCTAAGACTAAATCCCTGGTCTCTAAGACCATCCTCCCAGTCTCTAAGACTAATCCTCCCTCAGCCTCTAAGGCTGATCCTCCCTCAGTCTCTAAGACTGATCCTCCCTCAGCCTCTAAGGCTGATCCTCCCTCAGTCTCTAGGACTGATCCTCCCTCAGCCTCTAAGGCTGATCCTCCCTCAGTCTCTAAGACTGATCCTCCCTCAGCCTCTAAGGCTGATCCCCCCTCAGTCTCTAAGACTGATCCTCCCTCAGCCTCTAAGGCTGATCCTCCCTCAGTCTCTAAGACTGATCCTCCCTCAGCCTCTAAGGCTGATTTATAAATATAAATTTTGAAATGTGTATTTGTGCCTTTTGTTTATAAAAATGTTTGTTCCCTGGATCTGGACGTTTTGTGTATGCAATGAAAACATGTTGTGAAAACATTTTCGTGAGAGCCCTAATGATCGTAGTCTAGACTCAAGAAAGAATCCTAGTTCGCTACGACCGAAGCTCTGATACCAAGCTGTCACACCCTGACTTTTGCGGAAGCGTGATTATTGGTGTGACTTCTTAATATCATTGCATACGATCATAACAACACTATATGATAAAAGTAGTAGATGTACATCCATTAATTTAAGTTTAAAAGTAGTACAACATAATTTTCTGAAATGTCGATACCAAATTCAAGCCACAAATCATAACATATTTTAAGGAGTTCAAAAAGACTCAACAAAAGATTTTAAAACAAACCCGAGTTTAGGACCACGTATCTCGTCCAGGATTAAGATACGTCTCCTAAGCCCTATTGACTTGGATGACATCTTTATTCACAACGCAGCTTAAAAACTTCAACGCCCGCCAGATCCATTTATTTATTTCCTGAAATACATGTAGTTTGAAAAATCAACATAAAGTTGAGCGAGTTCATGTAAGAGTGAGTATGTATAAACCTTTGTAATATGTCTGTATGTATGAAAATCCCTGGTATGTAGCAATTAAGGAAAAAGAGATCACCATTGGGTTGCAAAGCCAATGATATGTGTGAAGTGCTGTAGGAAGACTCAAACCTAGCAGATTTTTGCGTCGGGCTCAAAGTCACCCCGAGGTCCGTACAGTGGGCCTGGAGTTGGGCTCGCTACACCTAGATAGATCTACCGCTAATGACCCTCGGTCCTACGATAAGGATTAATGGCCTCTAGTTCCAGCCTACCCACTCACATGATCTAAGTAGTAAACCCTCCTTAAGCTAACCATACCATGTATAAAAGTATCCATAATTACTGTAACATGTATTCCACCCCCGAAGTATAAAAACTGAAAACAGTTAAGAGAAAAGGGGGACATGAACTCACTGAAGTGCGTATCCAGAAACGTCAGTCTCCAAATCAATCTGCTGCGTGACGACCTACACGTACTAATTCCTATTAGACGGATGGGTCGTGCCTTGGCTTAAGGTTTAACGTTTGATTGGAGAAATAGTTAGGTAATTATTCCGTATTCACACTTCTTATTTATTTTATAAGTATATTCCTTCCCAAGGATGGGGGTCTTTATACATGTATACGTTATATTTCCGAAAATATGTTTTTAAGTCTCACTTGAAAAATATATTTTAATCACTTGTCTAAAATATTCTAACTCCAAAATATATATATTTTTCCCAAAAATATTATATTTTATCTCATACAATTTCCAAAATAATACTTATCGAAACATACGCATAAGAGTATTTTCCGAAAAATACATAAGTTACATTTTAACCTTTGCGTTGTAATAACAATACCGACGTAACTTAAATATTTATTTGTGAGAGCGTTGGTATTATTTTGGAGTCGTAATTTCATAACATTTTCCAGTTACATTATTTTTATCCTAAAAATAATATATCTAGTTCGCAAAATAATCACATAATTACACAAGCGTTTTATTATAAAATATATATTCTAAATATATATTTATCAAGTTTTATTTACGAAAATCCACCTCCGATACTTGGTTATTTTGTAATAAAAATTATGGCGAAGTTTATTTTGAAAACCAAGTTAAAAATACATTTTTAACCATTTGTTATAAAAAAATTTCTAAGTGTTATATTTTTAGAAAAATTTCGCCAGAGTTTCCTCTGTAAATGGAGGTGTCCATGCTTTTAGCATATCATTTTCTTTTTGTTAAAATCAACCAAACAATTTACCAATCATCAACATACAATATTTATTCGTCTAACTTGACAAAAAATGAATAAATCATAAACTCATGAACTTGAAGGTTTTGCAAAAATATGTAGTAAATCACCAACACATTTAGTAGGTCTTGTTAACTTTAAAAACATGATTAGTTTCTTGTAAACTTTATTTTTAAAGAACTTGAAGTTTCACAACTTCTTGTCATAATTTACAAAAATGCTTTCTTGTTAAATTTCTTGTTACACAAGTGTTTACACACTTGTTTATTTACCAAATATGCTTCTAGTTCATAAAATATCCGGGTTTTAACAAAACTAGTATTTTCCGCTTGGTTCTTTCGAAGAACCACTTGTAGATTTGTAGATCCACAAGTTTACGACTTCATTTTACAAGAAAAATTATGTTTATTCAAGTTTCAAGTTCATGGTGGATGGTTTCATCATCTTTCTTATTTCTAACACTAACATCCTACTAGTTCATGTTCTTGAACATGATCTAGTATGTCTTGATGATGATCCATCCTACTTTTAATGACAAACAACATCAATTAATCACAACTATACAAGATTTACATGATTTATACACCTATCTTCTCTTTATCCACCTTATTCGTCTTATGTTCAAGACTTTAATGTAAGTTCTTTAGTGTTTCTTAATTTTTAACCATTAAATCAACTATTAACCACCATAAACAAGATCAAGATGGTGATTAGAAACACTTACTACTAGCACAAGGCTAGGGAAGAAACAAGGTATAAATGTGGTGGATAAAAGAAATCTAGAGTGGTTCTTGCACTTCCGAAAGCACCAAGCTTCGTTGTTGGACTCCTTGCACCTTTGGATGTATGAGAAATGAGTGAACAAGGTTTGGAAGTGGGTGGATGATTAGGGTGGCGGCCGTGAGGTGGTTAGGAGGGAGAGAAAGAGCTAGTTGATGTTGTGTTGGTGAAATGAGAATGATAGATCCATTAGTCTTATTTATAAACTAAACATTACTATTATCCAACATACAACATGTCACTAATCCTCCAACATTTGGGAATATAATAGTCAAAGAATGGCAAGGGTGTGTCCCACCCTTGGGACCGTCAAAATGGGGGGGGGGGGGTAAGGGTTGGGGTATAATGATATAGTTAAGATTAAGTTGAAATCCAATGGTTCTAGTTAGTAGATTTAGTGTGTTATTTAATATAAAGGGTGTTAGGGTGTTCGGGGACCCTAACTAGCTCAGAAAAGTATAAACAATGTTTTTGGCAATATTTTTATGTTCCGGGTAAAGTCCGGTTGTTCGGTTGGATGTTGATCCGTTAAAGTGCTAAATAAGTAATTAAAGTGTCTTTTATCTTGTTTTTAGTGACACAATAAATTACCAACACTTTGGAAAATATCTAGGATTATTTTGCCAAGTTTTTGCACTTTACTAGCATTGTTAAATGCTGAATTTTGGTATACTAGTGCAGAATTCTGCACTTTAAGTCTGTTTTAGGCACATCCGGGCACCATAACTATCACCTAGTGACGCAGTTTTATGACCCTCACCTCCCTACACTCCCTACCAGTGTAGTACTTTATTCCCGGCTCATACTGGCCTCAAAAACAATGTTTGTCTAGTGCTGGCAATGTCAGCATGTTTTCTGGGTTATCCGTTTAGTGTGCTAACTGTGTTTTGTGCATCATGGTTGTCACTAATATTTGTATGTAATAAATGGAGTGACAGTATAAAAGTGATGCATGTGTATGTATGTAACAGAAATCAGTAAGCAGTTAAATCAATAGTCGTAATCAAGCACAGTCATTAAGCACAAATTAAATATAAATTAATTGTACGGATACCTGTAATTTTTAGGGTTGTCACAGTATACAGAGCAAAATGTTATCAAGACGAACCGTAAGGGAAAGTACATGAACTGTAATCTTAAACAAAATGAACTTACCGGATCTTCGCCGGAACCGTAGCCTTGTCCAGAATCTGTTTCTGTCGGAACCCTAGCCGATCAATTTTTTTTCTGGCAACCCATATTAGTCTCTCTGATCATCGCCATCTACTAAACCGAACCCACCTGCAAGAATAGAAAAACATAGATAAAACCCCTAATTTTGAAATAACATCCGTCATAAAGAAGATCTGGATTGAAGGGTAACTGGCCTTGAGGGGAAGGAGCGCCGACTGCCGTTTAGGGTTCGGCGTAGTAACTCATGATGATGATGGTGGTGACTGGTGCCTGGTGGTGAACTTTGTTTGACGGAACTGTGTGTGGGAATGGTGTAGTAACTCACGATGATGATGGAAGAACCCTAGGTTCGCCGGAATCAGGGTTGTGTCCCCTGTTATCTTCACCACCGCGGCGATGTTGCTGCCGCGACGCCGCCTAGAACCACCGTTGCGGGGCTCCATCTACTTTATGGTCTCTCCCTCTTCAAGTCTCTCTTCCCTGTTTTTCTTGATTATGTTGCAGGTAGAAAGGGATGCGTGTGGATAACAACAAAATGTTAGAAAAGGTAGTACAACATTTTAAGCAGAATGTACCAACTTCAATGCACCGAATTGTTGTAAATTAGAGTATATATAAATGCCCATGGCACTAAACTATAAATGTCAAAAGATTCGTATGTGTGTTGACCGAAATAGAGATGGTTGACCGAGTTCAATTAAAATAGTGTGCCATCGCCATATTCTTGATTTTATTTTGGTTCATTTGGAGCAAGGCTGGCCCACCAACATCCCATTATAATATGCACCATCATTTATGGTTTCAAAGAGGCCACATGGGCCATCACAGAAAGAACATGCAGCCCACAATAATTGGGGGGTATTATAGATTGGATGGTGACCGCATGAGACGCACGATACGGATGCCAACGCAATTGAATTTTTATTGGGCTTGCCATCATACGACAAACAGAAGTATGAATATTTATTTTTGGATGGCAATTAATTGTTGAAGAATAAAGAGAGATTAAAGGGAGGCTACGGATCAGTAAAGTTTTAATTTTTATTAGAGTTAATTACACAAATGGGTTCTGTGGTTTATATATAGTTTCGTCTTTGGATACTAACTTTTTTTTAACAGGTTTAGGTTTTATAGTTTCAATTTTGTAACACCTTTGGGTACTAACACCAAAATTAGTTAATTAATGACTAAAATACCCTTACATTTTTTTTAAGTTTATCAATGTAACACATTTGGGTACTAACACCTAATTTTATTTAACTTTAAATCAATTTTACAAAATCTATTTTTTTTATTTTCATCTTTTTATTATATCTCTTAATTAACATAAAATCTATTTATTTACTTTTATTTTCATATTTTTATTAAATTTCTTATTTAACATAAAATCTACTTGTTACACCAGTATTTTTTTTAAATAGATTTTTTAAATAAAATCTACTATCTATATAGTTTTATGTAAATTAAATTTCTTACTCGTTTTAAATAATGTAAACCTTACTCGTTTTTAATTTTGGATAGATATGATTGATAATAATAATAATAAATATCTTTCATGTAAAAAATTTAACCCTTTTTTAACTCGTTTTTTTGTTCATTTACATTTTACTATTTTATGTAAATTAAATATCTTTCTAAAATAGTAAAATGTAAATGAACAAAAATACGAGTTAAAAAAAGGGTTAAATTTTTTTACATGAAAGATATTTATTATTATCAGTCATATCTATCCAAAATTGAAAACGAGTAAGGTTTACATTATTTAAAACGAGTAAGAAATTTAATTTACATAAACTATATAGCTAGTAGATTTTATTTAAAAAATCTATTTAATAAAATACTGGAGTAACAAGTAGATTTTATGTTAAATAAGAAATTTAACAAAAATATGAAAATAAATAGATTTTATCTTAATTAAGAGATATAATAAAAAAGATGAAAAAAAAATAGATTTTGTAAAATTGATTTAAACTTAAATAAAATTAAGTGTTAGTACCCAAATGTGTTACATTGATAAACTTAAAAAAAATGCAAGGGTATTTTAGTAATTAATTAACTAATTTTGGTGTTAGTACCCAAAGATGTTACAAAATTGAAACCATAAAACCTAAACTTGTTAAAAAAAAGTTAGTACCCAAAGGCGAAAATCGGTATAAACCACAGGACCCATTTATGTAATTAACTCTTTTTATTATGGATGTTTTATTATTTTATGGATTCTTTATGAAAGTAGTCAATTTGGTTATCGGTTTGATGTGTATGCATGCTTAATTTTATTTAATTGTCGTTTTGATGTCTTTCACATAATAGGGTCATGCTAGATTATAATTTTATATTGTGATCTTCTGGGTTAATTGGCCAATATACCTTAGAAGCAGTAATTGATAGTTAGATAAGTCTAAGTGTTCTACTAATCTCAATAGATGTGAGGTGCGACGTTATTGTTAGGTCTAAGTCAGTAAATTGCTAGGTAAGGTCTTTGTGATGAGTCTGAACTAGTTTCCCTATTGACCGTTGCCTATCAAGTTAAGTCGAGAATCCAAGTTTATCCTAGTTTTATAACTCATGGGGGAGTAGATCAGATTAGGGTACTTTCTTAAAACCACTTAGATAGCCCGTGAGGGAGTGTAAACCAACCGGTGTCCATAACAGCCTTTAGAGCTCCATAAGTGGGGTCTTGTTCGGTGTCTCGATATATATATAATGTATGTGTGTGCATATGTAGGTGGCAGCCCCATGGGTGCCCACCACACCTTCCTTTTTGCCAAATGTTGGAGCTCGGATGAAGACACAATCATTACAAGTTCCCCAACGCTCCATAAAATGCGTCTTCCAACACAAAAACTCTTCACATCTCTCTCTCTCATGAATCTCGGCTGAAACCCCCACCCCATCACTTCCATTATTTTCTTTCATTCAAAATTTGAAGATTCAAGGTCTTTCCAATTTGGTTCCAAGCTTGTTTGAAGATGAAAGGTGATTTCAAGGAGGAACAAGCTTGTATTCATAAAAAATCTCATCAAAACCCACTTTTTGTTCTTGGAAGGTATAAACCCATTTACCATTTTCAAACTTGTTTCTTGATGATGATGATAGCATGTTTCTCAAATATTTAGATTCTTCACAACTCTTGGAAACAAAACAACAAAATGATCTTACCAAAATAAAAATGGAAGTATATATATATGTGTGTGTGTGTGTGTGTGTGTATGGCCGTGAGTGTGTGTGTGGGGGTGGGTTAGATTTTGTTTTTTTTTTAAGTTGAGTTTTGATTGAAATGATCAAAATGGACTTTTGTGAAAAGATGAAAAGTAAATTCTTGGATGGATATGTGTATGTGTCGTGTATGTATATATGCATATATGTACATGTGGGTTTGTTCACTAGTTCATAAATGTTACATGCATTGATGTTGTGTTATTTCGATCAATGATTTAAACGAAGATGATGATATGGATTATATGGAATGATATTAAATGAATGTTGGATGAATTCAAATTGTTAGATGAATGATGGTCATGCATTAAGTACTTGTACATAAGTGTTAGTGATGATTAAATGATGATATGAAGGTGAATTGGTGATGAAATGATATGATATATGAAAGATGAATTAAATCAGGTTGTATGCATGCTAATATGATGATATGTAATGTGTTTTGATAATACAAAGATGTGTCATAAGTTTGGTAGCTTTATACGTTGTACATGAGGCTTAAAAAGTGGTAAAATGGATGAAATTACATGATTTATGTGACTTACATGAAATCTGCACTAATATGATTATTAGTACCATTTTATTCAGTAAATAACATGTATTGTGTTAAAATATGAAGTCATGATGACTTGGGATGATTATAGTAAAGTTCGGTATAAGACTATGCGTTGAAAACAGTAAAAATCGATTTTTAAAGTGATTTTTGCAAAACTGATTTAGATCAGCTTATAAAATGATATTTTCATGACAAATATAAGTATTTAAACTTATATTAAGTATCCATGGTGTTTGTCTAGTGAAGGGGCATGGTCCCAAAAAGCCGCGCAGACCAATCAGGTCGCGCGCTGAACCATACTCCTTATCCTATAAGCTGAGTATTCTACATACCTTGCGCGAGCTACTTTGTCAACATCAAGGCCGCGCGTGAGGTGCAAGCAAGGCATAACGTCAGTTTCTACCCTTAGCATCCCGAATAAAGGTCCTTAACCCCTGAGCCTTGCGTCGGCCGCTTGGACACACACCAAAGGTCGCGCGAGGGCAGCGGCGCAGGGGCCACTTCAAGGAGCAGCAAAGGTACAAGTGGCAGAAGTCTGAGCCAATCAGCGTCTAGCAGACAGTACCTTATCGTGCTACACGACCCACGATCGTGCAGGTGACAGAAGGTACACAAGGACGCCGACGTGGCACCAATCAAGAGGCGGTGACAACCGGCTCACGATCTCCACTCACTTGCTGATGTCAGAAGGGGAGAGTCGACAACCTTGACACGTGGCTCCAATCAGGGTGCGCCAGCACCAAAGATCTTCTAGAAGCCACTAACTGTCGACACCAGCAAGACAAACAGGATATTCCTAGCCTTCTGGCCCAAGGCCCATCAGCCCATCTCCTCCTACACCACTCCGGCTATAAATAGGGACCTTCATACCACAGGTTAAACATTCCGTTCTCTCTACTCTCACTCCTAACACACACTTTTATTATCCTCAAAACGGTTACTTATTCTCACGCCGGAGTCTGGTTAAGAGGGAAACCCCCATATTCCTCTCTTAACGAGCTAACGGTGTTGCTGTTTTGCAGGAAGGTCGGATTACATTTGAGCTCAGGAAAGATCAAGAAGATTAACCCTCATGTTTGAAACACAAACCCCCTAATTAACTTAAAATTAGTTCAGTGTTTCCTTCAGCTAATCATACGTGACTTTTCACGCTTAAAAACGTTAACAAAACATTAAAAAATACGCATATTTCGACGTACGCGAAAACGGGTTGTTCAAGTGTGATTTTGCATGATGAGATGTGATATACGAATATGAGTATGTGACATGTGACATGTGGAATGATAAGTGTTAACATGATAGTAGGATGTAGAACTATGCATGTTTACTTGTACGGTCAAAATGATAGTTTAATTAAAAAGACACGTTAAAATGCAACTTATTTGTCAAGCATGAAAATTATGCATAGGTTAACTTGTGAAGTTATTGCATGTATAAAATGCTTTAAAAATGATAACATATATAAGTTGGCGGAATACGTGCACTATGATGTTTGATGATATGCTAATGTTTGTGTAAACATGCTATAAAGCGCAAATTGTAGATATATTGTACATTAATGGGTGTGATAATGGATGTAACGTAATGAGGGTCACTAATTAAATCGTTCAAGTACGCAAAAATCTTAATATATATATATATATATAGGGAGGGGCTCATGCGAGAACCACTCTTATTGTGAGAACCTTGAGAACCAATGTGAACACAACCTAAAATAGCTAAAAAAACCTAACCCCCACCACCCCACCCAAAAACCTAAACCCCCCACCCCCCCCCCCCAAAAAAAAACCTAACCCCCCCCCCCCCAAAAAAAAAACCTAAACCCCCCCCCCCCCCCAAGCTAAAAAAAAACCTAAAAAAACCTAACCCCCACCCCCCCCACCCAAAAACCTAAACCCCCCACCCCCCCCCCCCCCAAAAAAAAAAAACCTAACCCCCACCCCCCCCCCCCCCCAAAAAAAAACCTAACCCCCCCCCCCCAAGCTAAAAAAAAACCTAACCCCACCCCCCCCCCCCAAAAAAAACCTAAACCCCCCTCCCCCACCCCCCCAAAAACCTAAACCCCCCCACCACCCCCCCCCCCCCCCCCCCAAGCTAAAATGCTAAAAACTAAACCCCCAAAAAACCTAAAAAAATCTAAAAAATCCAAAAAAATTTTTTTGATTTTTTTAATATTTTTTAGGTTAAAATCGCTACTTTTCGAAGCAAAAAAAAAAAAAAAAAAAAAAAATTTAAATTTTTATTTTTTTTTTATTTTTTTTTTGGGGTTCGAAAAGTAGCGATTTTAACCTAAAAAATATTAAAAAAATCAAAAAAAAAATTTTTGTGTGATTTTTAGCTATTTTTAGGCATTTTTGGTGTGTTCACATTGGTTCTCGCGGTTCTCGCAATAAGAGGTGGTTCTCGCATGATCTTCTCCCTATATATATATATAAACACGCCAACATAACCAAAGTAAAGACTTTTCGAGAAAATCTCAAAGTTATGTGGAAAATCATAAGTTTTGAAGAAACTTAGCGATTTTAGAATATTTGGTCATTAAATCGTTCATACTTGAAATTAGGACGTATAGACCAATTTTATAGAATTTGTGCTTATTGAAAACGTACCCAAAGGTGAGTGTCACTAAGACATGAGGTTATAACCTTTTTTTTATTCAACTCGTGTTGTTTGGATTGAAATATTTTTCGAGGCAAAAAAAAAAACTCGTGTAAAACATGAGGTTATAACCTAGTATATATATATAGATATAGATTATTGATTTTATATGAAGGTTTTTCAACAATAATGTAAAAAATATCAATCAATAATAAGGCGACATCTCACTTGTAATGCTTATCAACTTCATTTGTAGAAACATCAACTGATAGCAACTAGGAAATGCATAATGGCCATGTGGGGTTTCGTTGAGATCAATTCCAAACATCTTTCAATCTCCTATTTGTTTTTTCCTTCTTACCTTTTTTCTTCCTAAATGTCTGTGTTATTTGATTTAAAATTAACAAAGTACATATAAAACCTAAAACCTTTTATTTCTAAATTGGTCGATTTTTTGGGACATCGTATTGGGACACATCGTTTTGCACTTTCACAATTTTTTAGGAATGTATTAGGGCGGACTGGGTGTAAACGGGAAGAGTGGGTGGTGAGTGTAGTCCCCGCATAGGCACATCTCCGCCGTCCCATGTTTGATTGCAGTGATTAAGTGAGAACAATGAGTAGTCATCGCGTGGAATGTGTATTGTTTTTTGGCTGTTATAATTTTAAAAGACTATATAGCCGTTGAGTTTATAACAAAAAAAATACAATTTTTTTAATATTTAACCACACCATTTCTTACCATTCATACAATTTCTCTCACAATTCTAAACTACAATTAACCAAACAATTTCTCCCACAATCCAAAAATCTCACCCTATTTTTCAAAATGGCGGATGACATACCGTTGCTTATTTCATTCGACATTAGTGACGATGATTTATCCTCAAGCGATAGTAGCTAATTTTTTTTTCAAAAATCTCTTCGAGCAAGCCTATCTAGAAGACACGGACACATCTAGTAAAAAGATACGTCCATCGTGATGATCGAGATAAAGGCCACGAACCCTTTATGGCAGATTATTTTGTCAAGGAGCCGGTATACAATGCTAATTTTTCTCATCATAGGTTTCGTATGTCAAAAAGGCTGTTTTTAAAAATTGTGAGCAACGTGAAAACGAATAACCCGTGGTTTCAAGAGGGCTTGGATGGGAGAATAAAGAAGAGTTTTACACCGTTGCAAAAAGTTACATCAATGGTTAAACAACTTGCAACTATAACCCTCCAGACGAGAACAACGAGTATTTAAATATGGCCGAAAGGAGTTCCCGTGAATGTCTAGAATATTTTTGCGAAACGGTATGCAATTTATATGCTCCCGAGTTCTTACGTAGACCAACAAGCCACGACGTTGTGCTTTTGTACCAAGCTCACGAGGAGAAACATCACCTTCCTGGATGTTGGGTAGCATTGATTGTACGCATTTTATTTGGAGAATGTGTCCAATAGAGTTGTGGGGCCAATATATAAGAGGAGATCACATGTACCCGACTATTATGCTCGAAGTGGTGGCCTCTCAAGATTTGTGGATTTGGCATGCTTTTTGTGGTCTACCAGGTTCAAAAAATGACATCAATGTGCTCCAACAATCTCCATTATTTCTTACTCAACGAAATGGAACTGCGCCAAAATGTCCATTTTACGTTAAATCACCACTTATACAAACGTGGATACTACTATCTTACCGATGAAATCTATCCTACTTGGTCTGTATTTGTGAAAACATTTCCATATCCTCACCTTCCGAATGAAAAGAAGTTCAAGCGTCAACACGAGGCGGTAAGAAAAGACGTGGAACGGGTTTTTGGTGTTTTAAAGAAAAAACGTGGTATACTTAATCGACCAATGCGTGCTAAAACTATGAAAAAGATTAGGTATGTCGTATATATGTGCATTATTTTACATAACATGATTCTAAAAGATGACGGAAACGTGATAACACTGGTACACATTCGGGATCCTTTAGTCGAACTCGTTTTTGATGATACTGTTTTTAACTAGCTCAGTGATGAAGATACGCATTGCAGACTAAAACATGATCTCGTGGAGCATCATGGAGGACTAGATTTACCCCACCTATTGGCAGATTCTGATAACGAATAGTAAAATTAGTTTTAGTTTTATGTTTATTTTTTTTCTAGTTTTAAAATGTCTTTTTTTATTGTAATGTAACTTTATTTATTTTAGTTTAATGGAATGTCTTTTTTAATTAAATGTAAATTTATTTTGTATAAAATATGTTTTAATTAATAATGCATAATTTGTAGAAATAAAATTAAAATAAAATGGCCTCCCGATGTGAGGTGTACCCCTTATGTTTGAATGTAAAATGGATAATGGAGAAGGAAGTAGACATGACATGACATGAGGTGATTGGCTGTGGTGGAGAGTTTACCACACCTCACGTGTAAAGCACCCCTTTCACCCTTGTGTATGTTATATATTAAACAAAAAAAACTATTATAAGATCAGTGAATAATCTTTTCAGAAAGGGATACTAAATTTAAATAACTCTAACTTTCGCCAATTGGTCGATAGCACTTCCAACTTTCAATTTGTACCACACTACTCCCAACTTTCAACATATTGGCCGATATTACTCCAAAACTAACCCAACATTAACCTAGTTTGCTGACATCAGCTGCCACATCACCAAACTAGTTGCCACATCAGTTGCCACGTCATCAAAAAAAGCCACGTCAGCTGTCAGGTCATCAAAAAAACCAAGTCATATGCCACATTATCGAAAAATTCCACGTCAAATGTCACGTCAACACACAAGTGCCACATCAGTAAAAAAAAACCTACTGGGGTAGGGTTCATATAGTTTGGGAGTGCTATCGGCCAATAAGTTGAAAGTTGGGAATTGTGTGGTATAAATCGAAAGTTAAAAGTGTTATCAGTCAATTTATGAAAGTTAGGGTTATTTAAATCCAATAAAGTCCAATAGTATCTAACGACAATCAATAGTAGTTGAATGAAGTGGATCTTTTTTTACGATAATCAATATATAGCAGTTGAAAGAAGTGGGTCTTGTTTTTAATCTATTATATCAAGCATTCATTAAAAAAATAATGACAAACTAATGAGGTTTGGGGACGAAAATAGCATATTTTTTCATAAAACGGTTTCGATGAACTTGCCAGGAATAGGATTAACAGCCTATCTTTTAATGGAACTGTTATTTTAGATCCGGAATCTCTTAAGGAAGCTATTAGAAGTTGGTTCAACAAGCAGTTCTCAGAGCCTATTAGAAGAAGGCCTGACTTCGAGAATTTTGGCCTTCCTTGTGTTTCGGATCAGATGGGTTTCGCTCTGTGTGAGGGCTTTTCAGAAACTAAAGTTCATTTGGCTGTCAAAAGTTGTGACGGAAGCAAATCTCCAGGTCCGGATGGTTTTTCTCTTAAATTTTTCAAAGTTTATTGGGACAAGGTAAAACCTTGGATTTTGGGGATGATGAACGAGTTCCATCTTACGGGCAACATAAGTAAAGGATGCAATTCTTCTTTTGTAGCCTTAATTCCTAAAATTAGCGACCTGCAAGAGCTAGCAAATTTCCGCCCTAACTCCCTCGTTGGCTCGATGTACAAAATCATCGCTAAGGTGTTGGCCAATAGGCTCAAGTCAGTGATAAATGATATTTCGTCCCCCACCTAATCAGCTTTTGTTGGGGGCCGAAATATTCTCGATAGTCCTCTTATTGTGGGTGAAACGGTGGCTTGGGCTAAAAGAAAACATAAGAAGTTATTAATTTTTAAAGTACACTTTGAAAAGGCTTATGACACCATCAATTGAAAATTCCTTTTTCGTATGATGGAGAAGATGAACTTTCCTCAGCAATGGATCGGCTGGATTAAACGTTGTCTACAATCTGGAATGGGCTCTATTCTTGTGAACGGGTCGCCCATGTGACAACTGGCACTTTTCAATGTATTCCGTACAATAATAAACAATAATTTGTACTTTAATGACTATGCATGATTGAATTAATGAGATGAATGATTTTCTGATTACTTTCAAGAACATACAAATGCATTACATGTTGCCAGATTGTTTATCATTATTACATGCAACACGATGTGGTTCAATTAGTGCACAGAACAAAGTTAGCACAGTTATCAGACAAACTAGAAGTACTGACAGGAGTTCAGTACTCAGACAGACATGATGTTAAGACACAGAATGAGCCCCAAAACACGGAGTTACACTAGAATAGTATGTAGGAAAGTAGGGATCATAAAACTGCCTTCCGAGTGATGATTTAAGTGCCAGAAAGTGCCCGAAACGCACTAAAACTACAGAATTCTGCAGAAAACAGCAAAAATCAGCATTTTAACATCAAAATATAATGCAGAAATGAGGTTTAATGGTCCAGAATAACTTGATAAGTGTCGGGAATCAAAACTGTCATAAAAGACATCATATTGCACACTAAACTGTGAAATTTAGCATCTTAACGAACCGGTAACCAAACGAACAACCGGACACTACCCAAAACACCAAAATTTAACTAGAAGCATTGTTTTAATGTTACAAAGCTAGTTACGATCACCAAACACCGTATTACATCCTAAAACACTATAACACACTTAAACACCAAAATCTAACACTTAACATGCAACTAGATTATGTAACTAGAAATTGGAATGGAACTAGGACCCCCCCCCCCCCCAAATCATGGACGGTTACAACAAGGGGGTCCCACCCTTGATTTTCTTGCAATATTTTATATGATATGTTGGAAAGATTTTAAGCACATTATCCATTATGTAAATTTGTGTTGGAAGACTTTTATAAAAACCACAAGATTAAGACTCTTAACATTCTAACACTTCAAACTCACCACTCACCTCTCCTCCCTCTTCATAAGCTACGACCCAAACACCATCATCACCTCCATTTTTAAGTCCATTTCTAAGAAATCCAAGGGTTATCTAAGGTGTCTCAAGCTTAACTAAGAAGGTTGCAAGCATAGCAAGTTGAAGGACCATCTTGGAGTGCTTTTATCCACCACCTTTCTTCATCACTTTGCTACTTGATTCTTCCCTAGCCATAGTGCTAGTAGTAAGCCCCTTTGATATTGTTTTTAGTCATAATTTTAGTGGTTAAAGTAAGATGTAACTTGGTAATCTAAAGAATCTCAACAAAACATAAAGATGAACATGAACATAAAGCTTAAAAACATGAAGATCAAAGTTGTTTTAGTGTATATAGTAAACTTGTTTGTTGATTTCTTGTGTAAATGGTGTAGATCACCACATGAAGCTTGCTAGATGATGATTAAACACATGATCTAGCAAGTATAAGGATGGATCTTGAAAAAAATTCACGTTGATCATCCTTTATGTGAACCATGAACTTGAAGATGAGTTTGTTTTTGTGTAGGATGATGAATCCTACAAGATGTAAGTCTTGAAAGTAAAGGATTTCAAAAATAAGAATTTCAAGAAACTAAAAGTTTACTACTAGATTCAACATGATTTGGTTTTAAAGGAAAATAATCATGTTTTAAGAGTTGAAATAGAACTAGTAAAGTGTATGTAACATAAAAAATGCAAGAAGATTGATTTTTGTAAAATCACTTTACAAGTTGTAAAGGATGAAATTTTATAATAATGAGTTTTATGAAACGAAAACCATGGATTTATTGTTATTAGACCTTACTAAACAACATGTTAAAACACTACAAGGTTTTGTTAAACTTCAAGTTCATGACATATTGTGAAAATGCATATTTATGGCTTATGGTAAGTTGTGTGAAACTTGTTGTTGATTGATGATGAATTTTCAAAAGAAAAAGATATGCTATTAAGCATGGAAACCTCCATTTTTAAAGGGAAACTATGGCAAAATTGTTGTAAACATTAAACACTTAGAAAAATATTTTTAAACAAGTGTTTACAAGTAAATTTTGATCATAGTTTTAATATAAAAATTTGCCATAATTTTTATTACAAAAATTACAAATATTGGAGGTTGATTTTTTATAATAAAAATGACTAAGTATATATTTAGGAAAATATATATTTAGATGTCACAAAATTATGTGCTACTTGTATATTGGTTGCATTAGTTATATTAAAATTAGGAACTTGAAAATAATGCACCACACCAAAATACCAAAAATTGTAATAAAAAAATATTACCAAACTCACAAGAAAATAAATATATAATTTTTACCCGAATATTGGACAAACCGGACAAAGAACATTGGACTATATTTATATATATATTCTGGAAATAAATTCGTAACTCGACAAATATGACAAACGGTATTTTGAAACCGAAGAAATGGCAAAATATGAATTTTTTCAAATATTACAAAGTATATCATATTTTGTCAAAATAGAAAATATATTATTGTTGAAGTATATATTTTCTTAAACAATATAAAAATATATTATTTTGGTAAAAACTAAAAATATATATTTTTCTAAGTTAATCTTAAAAATATATTATTTTTAAGATATATGTGAAAGTATACTTATTTTTGCCAAGTAAAAGTTATAGATATTTTTCTATAAAAATTCTCTTAAAATATGAATATTTTAAGAATAAAAAGTTGATGATTTTTAATTGTATAAAAATAATATTCCAAAAAATTATACACAAATTAAGTATAAAATACTTAATAAATACAAGAAAATACGTATTCCTATACGTATAAATACACACCGGAATACACTACCAATACTTGGCAAAATACCCGTATACAAATACACAAGTACAAGTATACCTATACTTGGAAAAATATTTATGTGAGGAATACATGATAAACCAAGTTAAAAATATATTATTTTTAACAATATTCCAAATAATTGGAATAAAAATAGTTTAAGTTAAAATATGCCTATTTTAACTAATAATTATATAATCAAACGAGTAACTCAAAGTGTACCAAAATTCCAAAAATAAGTCTTAATAAATAAATAAGACTAACAGTCGTTACACGACCTAAACATCTAATAAAACATAGCACGTGTGTAGGTAGTTGTACGACTCGTGAGGAGGATCTTTGAGTTACAGGACTGCGGACGCAAATTTGTGAGTTCATGTCCCCCTTTTCTTTTAACTGTTTTCGGTTTTATCACTTACGGGGGTGAAATACATGTTACAAACGTTTTCAAATGGTATGGTTAGCTAAGGAATGACTTTTAGATCATGTGAATGGGTAGGCGCACACTTAAGACCATTAATCTTTGTATAAAGATCGGGGGGGTATGAGTGATAGATCTATCTGGGTGTTGCGAGCCCCACCCATGGGCCCGGGAGTGGCCGAATGTGGTGACTATGTCATTCCAGCCGGGTGGACCGGTACAAAATCCGCTAGGTTTGAGCCTTCCTACACCATTGCACACATATTAATGTCCTTTCAAAACATTAATTGATCTGTTCATAGACGCTTTCATACCGGATTACAAAAGAATACTTACAAATGTTTACAAGTTATTACGAGCTCACATACAAAACACACGAACTCGCTCAACTTTTGTTGATGTTTTCAAATTACATGTATTTCAGGAAACTAATTGGATCTGGCGGCGTTAGAAAGATTTCAAGAAGATATTTCAAGTTTGATGTCATCCTTTTGGAAGGGTTTGGTTAGTATATTTTATCTCCGATAAGATATACGAACCAAAGCCTTAGTTTAAAAAAAAGTCTTTTGTTTTAGAAAGTCCTTTATGGAACTTATTACTTTGAATGGTTTGTAAACTTAACTTGAAGTTTGTTGGTTTAACTTAACAACTTGGGTTGTAATATTTTGAAATTTATTTATGGATGAACATCATGTTATAATCATGTAGTTGTTTATTATAATTGAATGTAATGAAATTGATCAAGTCACACATCACACGCTTCCGCGAAAGTCAGGGTGTGACATGTTGGTATCAGAGCCTCGATTGTAGTGAACTAGGATTCCTTCTCGAGTCTAGACTACAATCACTAGGACTCTCTCACGAAAACATTTTTACAAACAAAAAGGTTTTTCATTGCATTTACAAAACGCCAAGATCCATGGAGTAAACATTTTTTTTCAAAGGAAAGACAAAGCAGGGACATTGGTAGGGAGGGAGAATACCCCGACTAATGTGCCAATTCAGTTATAGTCAGTCCATGTGGGATAGACTTGCCAAAGACGAAATTACCCCCAGAAAGAACAAACGAGAGTTATATTTGATATGCTGCATTTATTGCCTGTATATACAAAGTAACATTATTATTTATTAATATATATACATATATATATATGCATATATGTGTACGGGATAATTATTGATGGGAACGAAATACCTTCGACTTCGAATCCTATTATTGTTTTTGACTCGCACAATGAGACAATCGACCTCGCGTTTATTGCGGAGCTCATGGCTGAAGTAATTACCGAACGAGACCCCGAGCTTGATTCCGTAGAAGATGGCTGTACTTCCCCCTTAAATGCGATGGTGACTGACTACGGTAGTGACGGCGAGGCGGAGGAGGTAACCTTGGACATCAACTTTATCAGTGGGACGAGGTCCATGTGGCTTTTACGAAACATGATTGACGACACTCATGTCCAGACAAGGAAGATGAGGTACTCATCTTGAAGGTGCCCCTCCAACTACTATTGCTAGGAAATACTTCTTATTCCTACTTTGACTAGCATTGTGCCATTTCACGCATAACGGAAATGAACGTTGGCGCGTGGACCATCATAAAGGTCCCATCTATATCGAAGGTATGAAGACAATAGTTTTCCCCTCTCTGACTGATCGGCTGCTTTGAACAAGGGAAAATTAGGGTGACCGTGCAAGACAATTTATTTTTGCGGGGGCCCACGTAATAACAACTTGTAGTGCATGGAAGTCCTGGTGGGCTCTGCTGGTCAAGCAAATGATCACTGTCTATTTGGAATTCCTAAGTTGTTCCAAATCTCCATCTAGTAGAACATTAACCGAGATGGTTACTATAACACTCTACAAAGTAGGAAGTCTGTCTTTGCCTACTTCGCACCTAACACTTCTACCTGTAGTACGAGTCATTTGGAACCCGGTATCTAAGCAACTGAAGTTGGTTAAAGATTTTCCTCAACACTTTAGGATTCTTGTGTTTAAATTTGTACGGAGCCTACAACACCCCAACCTATCCATTGTAGATGCTAGGATAGACCTCAACATTTGACATCCGTTTTACCCAAGGAAGTAGCATGGCGCGAGCTGTAATGTAACCCATTTACCGCACTCAATTCAACAATCATGGAAACCGTACCAACCATATTGGGACTCATGGAGCCCAAGCAAAATCAATGTATGAGTCGCACAGTCCAATGTGGCAAAAGGGGTCCTCCCCACATCGAACCATCAGGTTCCAAGGAGTATAGGACACATATTATAAGGGCGGAAGCGACCACTCGATTCTCCCCTTCTCAACAGATTCCCATTCCATTTAGGCACATGGACAACACATGCAAAAAGATTCTTCTCATCCTTCACCTCACATGCACCCTATCACCCGCTACCTATCAGTAACTCTACACTTCCTATCCCGTAATGCACCCCATTGTTTGAGTAGTGCATTCGCGCCCTAGAAACCGCTCTACGGTTGCTACAAGGCGCAATTCGGTTCTGAGGAAGAAGTCACGTACCCTCACGACCTTACTTCTTCATTTTCACTATCACCCTCCCCTACACATGGTAGTAATGCACAACCCCCATCTTTTGAGGAGTATACCCATTTTTGTAAAACTAGAGGCTATGGAAGAGTCGGAGACTTAATAAGGGACAAGGTGAAGAGAAGACCTCACCGCAATTTGTATAACACTGGATGAATCGCATCAACCGGAGTAAGGTGACTCAGAGGAGGTTTTCTTCGCAAAACTAATTGCGACACGTTGATATGGTGTATATAAGAGTCGATATATCCTTAGCAGGACCTGGATATAACTCAAATTACTTCCCTACAATGATGAGATGATTATGATGGAAGGATTTGCATAGGCCTCCTTAGGAATTACCCTACCCTTATACTTATAGTGCCCGGCGAATGAGCTTTGCTTTCACTTATAGATGACAAAATTTATTCCAAAATAAATGAATTATTTTGTCGATGTGTTTTATACATGTGAAGCTCATGGAACCACAACGGAGGAATGCTGGTCAAGCCCAATCGGAACCTTTACCTGCAACAAGAGTTGAGCTTGAAGCCGTGGTGAACCAGCAAGTCGCTAAAGCAATCGCCCAATACGAAGCAAGCAGCACTGCAAACAATGGCAGAATAAGAGGAACCATATTGGGAATTGATCAGGCGATAACTCTTGCCCTAAGTCCTGCCGAGGACGAGGTGGCGATGGAGAAATCGAATGAAAGTCCAGTGAAGAAGAAAATGCATGTGGAGTCTTTTTCGGATGGAAATAAAAGAAAGTTTTCAAACCTGAATAAAGGCACCCAAGCAAGTCATGACAACTCAAATCCCAACAAAAGGAGGGGAACAAACCCGCCTCGTGGAACGAAAGCTTTTGGAGCCACCAATGGGGCCAGTGGTAAGGTTTATTTGGGGACTAAGCCATGATGTGACGGATGCAAGTTTCACCATGAAGGTCGATGCCTGAGACCTAAGTGTGACAGATGTTGAAAAGAGGGACACAACAAGGATACATGTTGGGCAAGGTATCCCAACCAAGGTGGAAATCACAAAAACAACCAAGGCGAAAACGGTAATGATAGAGTTCCAGGTTGCTTCAATTGCGGTGACATGGGGCACTTTAGAAAATATTGTCCTAAGAAGAACCAAGCACGAGGAAGAGTCTTCACGATCGGAGTTCGTGAAGCGTGCCAGGACCCGAACATAGCTACGGGTACGTTCTCTATAAACCAACACCTTTCATCTGTTGGATACTGACGCCGACTTTAGTGGTTACGTCTATAGACTTTAAGAATACACTTGGTCTAGTTTCAAGTAAGCTAGACGTCCCATACTCGATAGAACTGGCTAATGGAAAGTTATTAGAAGCGAATGAAATGATTAAGGGTTGTACTTTGGAACTCGAAGAACGTGAATTTTCTATTGATCTTCTACCTATTGATTTGGGAAGCTTTGATGTTGTTGTCGGAATGGATTGGTTGTCGAACAACCTTGCGGAAGTGATTTGCCATGAGAAGACCATCCGTATTCCGTTAGTGAATGAAGAGACGTGTAACAACTGTGCTTGTAATCACTATGAACAGTTCTATTATCAATAAAACAATGTTATTTGATCCCAATGTTTGTTTTGTTATGTTATACATTTTTCATGTTTTGACTTTTATGTAATTTCAAACTCTACATCACTTTCTGGAGAGTTATACGCAAACTAGTGCTTTAACGTACTCAGTTTAATGTGAGAAATACTCTGGAACATCAACATATACTCAACATACCTTAAATAACCTTTACATAACTTAGAAATAAGTTTTAAAGGCTTTGGTATGGCAAAAACAAGTTAATTCGCTTACAGGGACTAAATATGACAAACTGCGAAAGTATGTCAATTTGAACTGTAACGAACATTCCGGAACATAACCATAAGTTAAACACACCTTAAATATCCTTTACATAGCTTAGAAATAGGCTTTGCGGGGTTCGGTGTGCTAAAATAAACTTTTGGGTCATTCAGGGACTAAAAGTGTCAAAAAGTGCACAAGTTTGCATTTTCGCGCATAACTTACGTTCTGAATACATCCGGACATCCAAAAATTTATGTAAGCATGACTATATTATATTTTAGTGTTCGCCTTAAGAAAAATCCATTCGTTGCGTCATTTGGATCGTTTTTCGCGCTTGTGCGCATTCCGTCGTAATTAAGCGAACATCGCGTTCGTACGACCAAACGAACCATCATCTGAGATATTTTTGAGCATGTTTTGAGTTCCCTATACTTTAACTTCATTTTAGAGCCTTGAAATGAGGTTAACGGGGTTCAAACGCATCGAAAATCGCTTAAAAGGGCTGCAGGGACTAAACCTGTCACTTTTGAAACAATTCTGAATCAGATAGGCACTAGCGTAGCGCGAGCCCTAAGGCTCTACCCGTCGCGCTACGCGAGTGAGTGTTCTGACCAGATTCAATGTTTTAAACACAAGTTGCAGCTGATTGATCCTTCACCACATGTTCTAACTTGCTTAGTCACTAGATAAGGATGGAATTTAAGCTTCCATAACCTTGCAACAAGTGTACGGATTGGATCATGGCACGTTTTCCATGAAACGATCTCAACGGTTCACCGAAAACTATATATACCCCAACACCCCCATTGCTAAAATCACTAGAAACTTGAATTGAGAAACTCTAAGTTGAAACATTTGTTTCATACCTGAGATTTTCGAATCGAGTTTAGCATTCGGGGACCCTTCGTAAGTATTCTTTCGTTCTTTTCCTTATTTTTACTGCTTTTCGAGTCAGAAAGTCAAACTTTGTTTGACTTTCAGCGTTGACCAGTAATGGTCAATGCGAAGTTCGTTTGAACTTCGCAACGTGATTGTAATCACGATGGTCATAGTCCCTTGGGACTATGCCTACTGATTACCACGTTGTCTAGGGTCGTAGGGTAAGCGATCTAATAAATCGCTTATACCTCGAACCCGACCCAGTTTGGTCGATCATTAGGATCCGACCAAACACATTAGGTGACCATAGTGTAGGGAATAACCTTCCGAGGTTATACCTTATGGTCACGACGTTTAAGTAGTTGTATGATAGGTAGTTTATATGCCTTAGGTAAATTACCAGAATACCCTTTTCATACATAATTGGTAATTTAGCATATGTAACCTAAACTTTTGTCACGTAACTGATTATGTAACATGTTTAGGCATATAATACTTGTCATAGGACTAGTTAGGCGGTCCGAACGCGTTTCACGCGCACGACACGTTAAAGTAGCGTAAGCTACCTAAACGGATCATAATGGGTCAATAAGACTTAGGTTAAGTTTCATTTAGCATGTAGGCTTTGTTAAACCATATCACTTGAGTTCCTACACTCATTTGTTTTACAAACCCTAATGCTACCCAGTCTTCCGAGATAGGTCCGGTTTATTAACATAGTTACCTATACTAGGTGCCGTTTGATTCCGAGATCTCTAGCATTACTTGGTGATTATCTTTAGACATCTGAGCAATCTCAAGTGAGTACATAGACCCCTCTTTTACTGTTTTCCAAACTGTTTTGGGGTGGAACACATGTGCCTACTTGTTACTTTCATGCTTTCCTGTTTTCACATCATATACCAGCTATGTTTGTTAGTACATTATAGTACATGATTTCATTACATTTCATGCTAGGTGTGCCCATTGTGTGCATTACTTGGTACATTGTTTTACATTACATTTCATGCTAGGTGTGCCCATTGTGTGCATTACTTGGTACATTGTTTTACATTACATTTCATGCTAGGTGTGCCCATTGTGTGCATTACTTGGTACATTGTTTTACATTACATTTCATGCTAGGTGTGCCCATTGTGTGCATTACTTAGTACATTGTTTTACATTACATTTCATGCTAGGTGTGCCCATTGTGTGCATTACTTAGTACATCGTTTTACATTACATTTTCACGCTACGTATGTTCATTTGATTACATACTTAGTGCATCACATGCTTACATTTTTGGTATGACATTTGGTTTGTTTAACATGGAACAATACATTCATTAACATTGATCATGCCATTCGTTAGTAGGTAGTGGTACCATAGGAATTGACAACTCCCGTTCCGGACATCCCAGGGAAAGGGGACAGAAAGGAATGACCGAATTCGATATACATAACTTAGATAAACTTTAATTTGTTTAAAGGTTTATCGCCACAGTCTCAAGGCTTGGATGTATGCATTTTAACAATACCGGATAAATGTTTGTATCAGTATAGCATGCATTTGTTACACACAACATGACTTTGATTTAAACTGTGTTTTACTTCAATACCTTGTTGTTGTGCATTTTACATATGGTTTAGTTGATACATTTCACTTACCATACATGACATTTTGGTTACACATTACATGATCTACATTGAACATAAACATTTTGACATTGATATACACATTTGGTGGTTTACATTGGACATAGACATTTTGATATGGGTTACACAATAACACTTGACAAATGGGTTTGTACATGAATATTTTACATCTTAATGGTTTGGGTTGATTAAGTGATTTAGTAACGATACGTGTGTAATATGATACAAACATGGTGGATACGCCGCTGGTACTTCCTATATATAAGTGTTTGTATAATATTACATAGCGTAACGTTATTTGAATCATTTCAGTTTGATACATATAACATTTAATACAAATAACATACTTTTCATAAGACATTGTTTTACAACCAACTTATCTTATACAAACTCATTTTACATGGTTATTCATTTAACCTTACATTTACTTATAGATATCAACTGATCTTATCGTTTTTCAAATGATTTACAAGACAAAGCAAATTACAAGGTTCATGATTAAACATTTTCTCAAATACAAGTCATGAATCTTATTTTCATAAACCTATGTATCTCACAGGCATTTTTATGCTGACGTACCTACTTTCACATGTGTTTTCAGGTGCTTTTCCGTAGGATGTTGATCATGACACTAGGGCGGACCTGTGCCTTAGAGACTTTAAAAGAAGATAGACTATGTTTAATTATGTTTTGAACTCTTTAAATTCCTGTTTGAAACAATGTAACACCTTTGCTTATAAATAAAATACAACTTTGTATGCCATGGTTATGAAACAATTAATTCTGTTGCGACACGCCCCGATGTTTCCGCCGCGGTTTGTTGTTTTACGCGGTCGGGGTGTGACAGAAGAGTTGGTATCAGAGCCAATGGTTATAGGGAATTAGGTTATTAGTAATGCTTTGACCTAGACTATAACTTTTCTAGGAACCTAACACAAGTTATCTTGTGTTTAGATCTTAAAACATGTACATCACCTATCCTTAGGTGATTAACAAAACAAGGAACCAAAATTTTTCCGAAATGATTTTTGAAAAACAATCATCTGTTTTTGAATAAATTTTTACAAGGCTTTGAACCCTCAATTGTAAGGTTTTGAATCCTCTGTTATATGGTTTTGAACCCTTTTCAGTATTGGTTTTTGGCCTTGTGCCTTCAAATTTTCAAAATCCCGTCAAACGTTTTGGGTTTTAAATAATGTGAACACGTGCAAACTGGAAGGGTGAATGCCTGTATTCTGGGTTTTCTGTCTAGGCAAGCACTTCGTATACATCTCAACCAGACGCGAGACCAGTTGTGCTTACCTGGGAATTCTTGGGATGAGTGTTCACTTATAGGCGAGCATGTCTTCATTATACATTATTTTTGACCCATTTACTTTGATTAGTCACTGTGTGTCGTTTGTTTGCTTTGTGATACGGACGAATGACCACCATCTATGTTGTTTGCAATTCTTGTTTTTATCATCTCATTCTTTTCATCCAATCATCTCACTCGTTTCCTTTCATGTTTTCCTCTTTTAGAATGCCTCCTCGACGCGACAATCTGATAGCAACTGCCGAGCTGGCAGAAATTATTGCGGAGCAAATGGCTGCTCAATTTCCAAATCTCTTTGCTCAATGGAACCAGGCCAACAACAACAACAATGTTCCATGCAAATACAAGGATTTTAACCAGGCTAAACCACTCAAGTTTAGTGGTTCTGAAGGAGCGACTGGGCTTCTTCAGTGGTTCGAGAGCAGTGAGAATACTTTCCGCCACGTGCAGTGTCCGGATAATCGCAAAGTCGAGTTTGCTTCGAGCATATTTCAGAAGAGGGCTTTGACATGGTGGAACGGGATTATGAGAGACAGGGGTGCAGAAGTTGCTCTTGCACAGACATGGGCTGAACTTAGAGCCCTTATGATGAGGGAATTCTGTCCTCGCCATGAACAGCGAGCGTTGGAGAAAGAGTTTGATGTTTTGAAGCAAGATAGTGGTGAGCACAGGGCTTATACTGATCGGTTTGAAGAGTTGAGTCTTCTTTGCCCGACAATGGTTACCCCACTTGACAAGGCTATTGAAAGATACATCGACGGCCTACCTGACTCGGTACAAGACATACTTACTGGTAGTGAACCTGCCACACTCCGTCAGGCAATCGAGTTATCAGCGACGCTGACTGAGTCGCAGATCCGGAAGAACAAGCTACACAGGAAGGGTGACAAGGGCAAGAAGCAGTCGGCTGACAAGGAAGATAGCAAGAAAGGTCAAAACTTGAATGGAAAGAACTCTGGTTCTTCGAAAAGGTCAAGGAAGCGTAAGGCTTCCCAAAATTTTGCTATCACTGCCCAAGCTAATCAGGCAGCTCCCAACCAACCCGCACAGCTTCCAGCAAAGAAACCCTATACAGGGAATGCACCTTTGTGCAATAGATGCAACAGTCACCATCAGCCGCAACATCAGTGCCGCTTCTGTAATAACTGTGGGAAGTCGGGTCATCTTGCCGCTACTTGCCGCTTTCCTGCTAACCAGAATCAGGCCGTTCATAACCAAGCTCAACAAGTTGCTAATCCTCCTGCTCAGCAACAGGGTCAAGCTGCAAGACCACAATACCCACCTGGTGCTTGTTATAATTGTGGGGATCTGACCCACTACAGGAATCGGTGCCCAAGACTGGCGAACCAGAACCAGAACCAGAATCAGGCTCCGGCTCGAGGCCGAGCCTTTAACATGAATGCCCAAGAGGCGCAGGTGGATGATAACGTGGTGAACGGTACGTTCTTTATTAATAATCAGCCTGCATCTGTTCTCTTTGATTCGGGTGCCGATAAGAGTTTCGTGTCTTTATCTTTTGAGCAAATGCTTCGCGTGTCTAGAACGAAACTAGGAAAACCTTTGACAGTAGAAGTTGCTAGTGGTGAACCCATTATTCTTGATTCTGTTCTTCACAACTGCCAGTTGAACCTTAACGACCATCTTTTTCCTATTGACCTCGCGCCTATGCAACTTGGAAGCTTCGACGTTATTGTGGGAATGGATTGGTTATCCAAGCATCACGCAGAGATAGTTTGTTCTGAGAAGATTGTTCGTGTGCCGCTTTCGACAGGCGAGATCCTGCAGGTTCAAGGTGAGAAGCCTATCGGTGGTCTCAAACTCATGTCTTGTTTTAAAGCTCGGAAGTATCTGCGGAAGAACTATGTGGCTTTCTTAGCACATGTTACAGAAGATAAAGGCAAGGGTAAGTCTATTTCAGATATTCCTGTCGTTCGGGATTATTCTGAAGTGTTCCCTGAAGATTTACCTGGTCTACCTCCAGCACGCCAAGTCGAGTTCCGCATTGATCTCGTACCTGGTGCAAATCCCGTTGCCAGAGCTCCATATCGTCTTGCACCGTCTGAGATGCAAGAGTTATCTAAGCAGCTTCAGGAGCTCTCTGATAAAGGTTTTATCCGTCCCAGCTATTCACCTTGGGGTGCTCCCATTCTTTTTGTCAAAAAGAAGGATGGATCTTTTAGGATGTGTATCGATTATCGTGAGCTTAACAAGCTTACCATCAAGAATCGATATCCTCTACCTCGCATAGACGACCTCTTTGATCAGTTACAAGGCGCTTCTTATTTTTCGAAGATTGATCTGCGTTCCGGATATCATCAACTTCGGGTGCATGAAGAAGATATTCCCAAGACAGCGTTTCGTACTCGATATGGGCACTATGAGTTCACAGTCATGCCATTCGGTGTGACTAATGCTCCTGCTGTTTTCATGGACTTAATGAATAGGGTCTGCAAACCCTATTTGGATCAGTTCGTCATTGTTTTTATTGACGACATCTTGATATACTCTAAGACGCAAGCTGAGCACGAGCAACATCTTCGTCTTACCCTAGAACTCCTAAAGAAAGAGCAACTTTTCGCTAAATTCTCCAAGTGCGAATTTTGGCTTAAAGAAGTTCAATTTTTGGGGCATGTTATCAACGAACGAGGTATTCATGTAGATCCCTCCAAGATCAGTGCGATTAAGGATTGGGATACACCTTCTACTCCTACTGAAGTTCGTTCTTTTCTTGGTCTAGCGGGTTATTATCGCCGCTTCATAGAAAACTTCTCGAAGATTGCAGTTCCTCTAACTGCTCTAACTCAGAAGAAAATGCCCTTTTATTGGGGATTCAAACAAGAGGAAGCTTTTCAACACCTGAAGCAGAAGCTTTGCGATGCGCCTGTTCTATCATTACCTGAGGGTGATGATGATTTTGTTGTGTATTGTGATGCATCGAAATTGGGTCTTGGCTGTGTTCTTATGCAAAGGAACAAAGTCATAGCTTATGCATCAAGGCAGTTGAAGATACATGAGAAGAACTACACCACTCATGATCTTGAGTTAGGTGCAGTTGTCTTTGCTCTCAAGATCTGGAGACACTATTTGTACGGTACAAAATGTGTGGTTTTCACTGACCACAAAAGTCTTCAGCATATCTTCAACCAGAAAGAACTCAACATGAGACAACGACGTTGGGTTGAGCTTTTAAACGACTATGACTGCGAAATTCGCTACCATCCTGGTAAGGCGAATGTCGTAGCTGATGCATTGAGTCGAAAGGAACGTACTAAGATTCATTGTGTACGTGTTCAATCTGTTATTCAAGCTCGATCCGATATCCAAGCACGCATTTCTCAAGCTCAACAATCTTGTGTTTCACAAGGTCTAATGGATAAGGAATTTCCCTATCACATAACACCTGCTCTGGAACTGAAGGACAATGGATCGTATTACTTCATGGACCGTTTGTGGGTCCCAAGCCAGGATGATCTTCGTGCCTTGCTTATGGATGAAGCCCATAAGTCTCGTTATTCTATTCATCCGGGCTCAGATAAAATGTATAAGGATCTTCGTATTCAGTATTGGTGGCCTGGTATGAAGAAAGACATTGCCTTATACGTATCCAAATGCCTTACTTGTCTTAAGGTTAAGGCTGAACATCAGCGTCCTTCGGGATTATTGGAACAACCAGAGATCCCAGTTTGGAAATGGGAAAACATTACTATGGATCTTGTTACCAAACTCCCACGCACTAAGAAAGGTCATGATGCCATCTGGGTAGTCGTTGATCGTCTTACAAAGTCAGCACATTTCTTGCCAATCCGTGAGGATTTTCCTGCTGACAGGCTTGCTCAAATCTATGTAGATGAAATTGTGGCTAGACATGGTGTTCCTTTGAACATCATTTCTGACAGAGATGCTCGTTTCACTTCTCATTTTTGGAGAACCATGCAATCTGCTATGGGGACCCAACTTAATCTGAGCACAGCTTATCATCCGCAAACGGATGGTCAATCTGAGAGAATAATCCAGACTCTGGAGGATATGCTTAGAGCTTGTGTGATCGATTTTGGTGGTAGCTGGGATTCACATCTTAAATTGATTGAATTCTCCTACAACAACAGTTATCACACTAGCATCAAAATGGCTCCTTTCGAGGCTCTCTATGGTCGAAAATGTCGTTCACCAGTCTGCTGGAATGAGATTGGCGAGGCTCAACTTACTGGACCTGCCCTCATTTTAGAGACAACTGACAAGGTCAAGAAAGTTCGTGATAACCTTCAGGCAGCTAGAAGCCGTCAGAAGATTTACGCGGATCCAAAACGCAAACCCTTGGAATTTCAAGTCGGTGATCGAGTATTACTTAAGGTCTCACCTTGGAAAGGTGTGATCAGATTTGGAAAGAAAGGAAAGCTTGCACCTAGATACGTTGGACCATTCAAGATCGTCGAAAGAATCGGAAAGGTAGCCTACAGACTTGAGTTACCTCCTGAACTGGGAAATGTTCATCCAACTTTTCACGTGTCCAATCTCAAGAGGTGTTCTGCTGATGAGAACTTCTCCATACCGCTTGACGAAATTAGTGTTGGCAAAACACTGAAATTTGTTGAGAAACCAGTGGAAATCATGGAACGTGAAGTCAAGTGGCTTAAACGCAAGCGCATTCCTTTGGTCAAAGTTCGCTGGGAAGCTAAACGTGGACCTGAGTTTACTTGGGAACGCGAAGATCAAATGAAAGCGAAATATCCGCATCTTTTTCCACGAGTTTCCTCTAAATAAATTTCGGGACGAAATTTCCACAAGTAGGGGAGACTGTAACAACTGTGCTTGTAATCACTATGAACAGTTCTATTATCAATAAAACAATGTTATTTGATCCCAATGTTTGTTTTGTTATGTTATACATTTTTCATGTTTTGACTTTTATGTAATTTCAAACTCTACATCACTTTCTGGAGAGTTATACGCAAACTAGTGCTTTAACGTACTCAGTTTAATGTGAGAAATACTCTGGAACATCAACATATACTCAACATACCTTAAATAACCTTTACATAACTTAGAAATAAGTTTTAAAGGCTTTGGTATGGCAAAAACAAGTTAATTCGCTTACAGGGACTAAATATGACAAACTGCGAAAGTATGTCAATTTGAACTGTAACGAACATTCCGGAACATAACCATAAGTTAAACACACCTTAAATATCCTTTACATAGCTTAGAAATAGGCTTTGCGGGGTTCGGTGTGCTAAAATAAACTTTTGGGTCATTCAGGGACTAAAAGTGTCAAAAAGTGCACAAGTTTGCATTTTCGCGCATAACTTACGTTCTGAATACATCCGGACATCCAAAAATTTATGTAAGCATGACTATATTATATTTTAGTGTTCGCCTTAAGAAAAATCCATTCGTTGCGTCATTTGGATCGTTTTTCGCGCTTGTGCGCATTCCGTCGTAATTAAGCGAACATCGCGTTCGTACGACCAAACGAACCATCATCTGAGATATTTTTGAGCATGTTTTGAGTTCCCTATACTTTAACTTCATTTTAGAGCCTTGAAATGAGGTTAACGGGGTTCAAACGCATCGAAAATCGCTTAAAAGGGCTGCAGGGACTAAACCTGTCACTTTTGAAACAATTCTGAATCAGATAGGCACTAGCGTAGCGCGAGCCCTAAGGCTCTACCCGTCGCGCTACGCGAGTGAGTGTTCTGACCAGATTCAATGTTTTAAACACAAGTTGCAGCTGATTGATCCTTCACCACATGTTCTAACTTGCTTAGTCACTAGATAAGGATGGAATTTAAGCTTCCATAACCTTGCAACAAGTGTACGGATTGGATCATGGCACGTTTTCCATGAAACGATCTCAACGGTTCACCGAAAACTATATATACCCCAACACCCCCATTGCTAAAATCACTAGAAACTTGAATTGAGAAACTCTAAGTTGAAACATTTGTTTCATACCTGAGATTTTCGAATCGAGTTTAGCATTCGGGGACCCTTCGTAAGTATTCTTTCGTTCTTTTCCTTATTTTTACTGCTTTTCGAGTCAGAAAGTCAAACTTTGTTTGACTTTCAGCGTTGACCAGTAATGGTCAATGCGAAGTTCGTTTGAACTTCGCAACGTGATTGTAATCACGATGGTCATAGTCCCTTGGGACTATGCCTACTGATTACCACGTTGTCTAGGGTCGTAGGGTAAGCGATCTAATAAATCGCTTATACCTCGAACCCGACCCAGTTTGGTCGATCATTAGGATCCGACCAAACACATTAGGTGACCATAGTGTAGGGAATAACCTTCCGAGGTTATACCTTATGGTCACGACGTTTAAGTAGTTGTATGATAGGTAGTTTATATGCCTTAGGTAAATTACCAGAATACCCTTTTCATACATAATTGGTAATTTAGCATATGTAACCTAAACTTTTGTCACGTAACTGATTATGTAACATGTTTAGGCATATAATACTTGTCATAGGACTAGTTAGGCGGTCCGAACGCGTTTCACGCGCACGACACGTTAAAGTAGCGTAAGCTACCTAAACGGATCATAATGGGTCAATAAGACTTAGGTTAAGTTTCATTTAGCATGTAGGCTTTGTTAAACCATATCACGTGAGTTCCTACACTCATTTGTTTTACAAACCCTAATGCTACCCAGTCTTCCGAGATAGGTCCGGTTTATTAACATAGTTACCTATACTAGGTGCCGTTTGATTCCGAGATCTCTAGCATTACTTGGTGATTATCTTTAGACATCTGAGCAATCTCAAGTGAGTACATAGACCCCTCTTTTACTGTTTTCCAAACTGTTTTGGGGTGGAACACATGTGCCTACTTGTTACTTTCATGCTTTCCTGTTTTCACATCATATACCAGCTATGTTTGTTAGTACATTATAGTACATGATTTCATTACATTTCATGCTAGGTGTGCCCATTGTGTGCATTACTTGGTACATTGTTTTACATTACATTTCATGCTAGGTGTGCCCATTGTGTGCATTACTTGGTACATTGTTTTACATTACATTTCATGCTAGGTGTGCCCATTGTGTGCATTACTTGGTACATTGTTTTACATTACATTTCATGCTAGGTGTGCCCATTGTGTGCATTACTTAGTACATTGTTTTACATTACATTTCATGCTAGGTGTGCCCATTGTGTGCATTACTTAGTACATCGTTTTACATTACATTTTCACGCTACGTATGTTCATTTGATTACATACTTAGTGCATCACATGCTTACATTTTTGGTATGACATTTGGTTTGTTTAACATGGAACAATACATTCATTAACATTGATCATGCCATTCGTTAGTAGGTAGTGGTACCATAGGAATTGACAACTCCCGTTCCGGACATCCCAGGGAAAGGGGACAGAAAGGAATGACCGAATTCGATATACATAACTTAGATAAACTTTAATTTGTTTAAAGGTTTATCGCCACAGTCTCAAGGCTTGGATGTATGCATTTTAACAATACCGGATAAATGTTTGTATCAGTATAGCATGCATTTGTTACACACAACATGACTTTGATTTAAACTGTGTTTTACTTCAATACCTTGTTGTTGTGCATTTTACATATGGTTTAGTTGATACATTTCACTTACCATACATGACATTTTGGTTACACATTACATGATCTACATTGAACATAAACATTTTGACATTGATATACACATTTGGTGGTTTACATTGGACATAGACATTTTGATATGGGTTACACAATAACACTTGACAAATGGGTTTGTACATGAATATTTTACATCTTAATGGTTTGGGTTGATTAAGTGATTTAGTAACGATACGTGTGTAATATGATACAAACATGGTGGATACGCCGCTGGTACTTCCTATATATAAGTGTTTGTATAATATTACATAGCGTAACGTTATTTGAATCATTTCAGTTTGATACATATAACATTTAATACAAATAACATACTTTTCATAAGACATTGTTTTACAACCAACTTATCTTATACAAACTCATTTTACATGGTTATTCATTTAACCTTACATTTACTTATAGATATCAACTGATCTTATCGTTTTTCAAATGATTTACAAGACAAAGCAAATTACAAGGTTCATGATTAAACATTTTCTCAAATACAAGTCATGAATCTTATTTTCATAAACCTATGTATCTCACAGGCATTTTTATGCTGACGTACCTACTTTCACATGTGTTTTCAGGTGCTTTTCCGTAGGATGTTGATCATGACACTAGGGCGGACCTGTGCCTTAGAGACTTTAAAAGAAGATAGACTATGTTTAATTATGTTTTGAACTCTTTAAATTCCTGTTTGAAACAATGTAACACCTTTGCTTATAAATAAAATACAACTTTGTATGCCATGGTTATGACACAATTAATTCTGTTGCGACACGCCCCGATGTTTCCGCCGCGGTTTGTTGTTTTACGCGGTCGGGGTGTGACAAGACGCTTGTAATTCATGGAGAGAAGCACGAAACGCCCTTACGAATTATCAACTGTATGAAAGCGCAGAAGTGTTTACAAAAAGGATGCGTTGCCTTCCTAGCACACATAGTGGATAAGAAAGTTGAGAAGCAGAAGCTTGAAGACATTCCAGTGGTGATGGATTTTCCTGAAGTCTTCCCCGAGGACTTGCCAGGATTACCTCCATAAAGACAAGTCGAACTCCATATTGACTTGGTTTCAGGCACCGCTCCTATAGCCAAGGCACTGTATCGACTTGCGCCTTGCGAGATGCAAGAGTTATCTATGCAACTCCAGGAATTGTTGGATAAGGGATTTATAAGGCCAAGCTTCTCGCCTTGGAAAGAAGAAGGATGGCAGTTTTCGAATGTGTATCAACTACAGAGAGTTGAATAAGCTAACCATCAAGAATCGGTATCCCCTGCCGAGGATTGATGACTTGTTCGACCAATTGCAAGGCTCTAACTACTACTCGAAGATCGACTTAAGGTCGAGATATCATCAACTACGAATACAAGAAGAAAGTATCCCTAAAACGGGCTTTAGGACTCGCTATAGACATTATGAGTTCCTTGTCATGCCGTTTGGTTTAACGAACGCACCAGCAGTATTCATGGACCTCATGAGTCGGGTGTGTAAGCCGTACCTGGATAAGTTCGTGATTGTATTTATTGATGACATCTTTATATACTCGAAGTCCAAGGAAGAACATGAACAACATCTGCGAGCTATCTCACAACTTTTGAAGAAGGAGCAATTGTATGCAAAGCTGTCGAAATGCGATTTCTGGATTCGCGAGGTGTAATTCTTAGGTCACGTGGTGAATGAGAATGGAATTCATGTTGACCCTGCTAAGATTGAAGCAATCAAGAACTGGGAAGCCCCAAAGACGCCAACTGAGATACGACAATTTCTGGGGTTAGCAGGCTATTACAGACGATTCATTGAGAATTTTTCAAGTATTGCTCAGCCGCTAACGTCCCTAACCCAGAAGGATAAGAAATTTGATTGGGGAGAGAAACAAGAAATAGCTTTCCAAACGTTGAAGGATAAGCTCTGCGACGCACCGATTCTGTCTTTACTTGACGGTACCGATGGATTTGTGGTATATTGTGATGCTTCTCGACAAGGTCTTGGTTGCGTGTTGATGCAACGAGACAAAGTCATCGCGTACGCGTCACGTCAGTTGAAGGTTCATGAGAAAAACTATACAACGCACGACCTTGAGTTAGGAGCTGTGATATTTGCGTTGAAGATTTGGCGTCATTACCTGTATGGTACATGCTGCACACACTTTACACACCATAAGAGCTTGCAGCACATTTTGATCAGAAGGATTTGAACATGAGACAACGAAGATGGATTGAGCTATTGAATGATTATCATTGTGAGACAAAGTATCACCCGGGAAAGGCGAACGTTGTAGCAGACGCCTTGAGCTGCAAGGAGCGGGCGAAGCCTCTAAGGGTGCGAGCCTTAGAGATGACCATACAAACTGATCTCACTACTCGGATTCGTAAAGCTCAGCAAGAAGCGCTTAAGCCAGATAACCTGCCAGCTGAAGCATTACATGGAATGGAAGTGCAATTGTTGCTAAGGGAAGATGGAGCAATGTACTTCATGGAGCGCATTTGGGTACCATTCTTCGGGGACCTACGCGCACTTATTTTGGACGAAGCTCACAGGTCAAGGTACTATATCCATCCTGGATCTGACAAGATGTACCAAGACTTAAAGGATTTTTATTGGTGGCCCAAGATAAAAGCCGAAATAGCTATGTATGTGGGTAACTGTCTTACTTGTGCTAAAGTTAAGGCAGAATACCAGAAACCATCAGGGCTGCTGCAACAACCTGAGATTCCCGTCTAGAAGTGGGAACATATATCATTGGATTTTATTACCAAGCTACCGAGAACCCAAAGAGGTCATGATATGATTTGGCTGATTGTTGATCGACTTACAAAATCTGCACATTTCTTACCGATCAGTGAGAAAGATAGCACGAAGAAATTAGCACAAATATATCTCCGAGAGATTGTGGCACGTCATGGAGTGCCTGTTTCTATCATATCCGACCGAGATGGTCGTTTTGTGTCAAGGATTTAGCAGACGTTTCAGAAGGCTTTTGGATCACAGTTGAACTTTGGTACTGCATTTCACCCTTAGACGGACGGCCAAAGTGAACGAATGATACAGACTTTGGAAGACATGTTTCACGCTTGTGTGATGAACTTTGGTGGAAGTTGGGATACTCACTTGCCTTTAGTGGAGTTCTCCTACAATAATAGTTATCACACCAGCATTCAGGCCACCCCGTTTGAAGCCTTATATGGTCGTAAGTGCTGGTCCCCGTTATGTTGGTCGGAGACCGGAGATAAACAGCTTATCGGCCCAGAGTTGGTTCAGGAAACTACAGACAAGATCGCTCAGATACGTGACCGTATCAAGACAGCCCGTGATAGACAGAAGAGTTACGCCGACAAGCGGCGGAAACCGTTGGAATTTGAGGTTGGAGATATGGTTTTACTAAAAGTCTCGCTTTGGAAAGGCGTAGTACGGTTTGGTAAGCGTGGAAAGTTAAACCCACGGTACATTGGACCCTTCGAGATCCTTGAAAGGATCGGAACCGTTGCATACAAGCTGAAACTTCCAGAAGAACTTAGCAGTGTCCATGACACGTTTCACGTGTCTAATCTCAAGAAGAGTCCGACTTAGGAAACAGTTGTCATTCTCGCAGAAGAGATCCAGGTCAACGACAAACTCCAATTTACTGAAGAACCTGTTGAGGTTACGGACTGGAAGGTCCACAAGACACGAAGAAGTCGTATTAAACTTGTCAAAGTCCGTTGGAATTCACGTCATGGCCCAGAGTTTACATGGGAACGTGAAGACCAAATCAAGTCAAAGTATCCACATTTGTTTCACAACTCCCCTGCAACCGATAACGCAGCTTGAATTTCGGGACGAAATTCTTTTAACGGGTGAACTGGCACTTTTCCATGTATTCCGTACAATAATAAACAGTAATTTGTACTTTAATGACTGTGCATGATTGAATTAATGAGATGAATGATTTTCTGATTACTTTCAAGAAAATACAAATGCATTACATGTTTCCAGATTGTTTATCATTATTACATGCAACACGATGTGGTTCAAGTAGTGCACAGAACAAAGTTAGCACAGTTATCAGACAAACTAGAAGTACTGACGAGAGTTCAGTACTCAGACAGACATGATGTTAAGACACAGAATGAGCCCCAGAACCAAGGGTTACACTAGTATAGTATGTAGGAAAGTAGGGATCATAAAACTGCCAGTGATGATTTAAGTGCCAGAAAGTGCCCGAAACACACTAAAACTGCAGAATTTTGCAGAAAACAGCAAAAATCAGCATTTTAACATCAAAATATAATGCAGAAATGAAGTTTAATGGTCCAGAATAACTTGATAAGTGTCGGGAATCAAAACTGTCATAAAAGACATCATATTGCATACTAAAGTGCGCAATTTAGCACCTTAACAAACCGGTAACCAAACGAACAACCGGACACTACTCGAAACACCAAAATTTAACTAGAAGCATTGTTTTAATGTTACAAAGATAGTTATGATCACCAAACACCATATTACATCCTAAAACACTATAACACACTTAAACACCAAAATCTAACACTTAACATGCAACTAGATTATGTAACTAGAAATTGGAATGGAACTAGGACCCCCCCCCCCCCCCATCATGGATGGTTACAACAAGGGGGTCCCACCCTTGATTTTCTTGCAATATTTTATATGATATGTTGGAAAGATTTTAAGCACATTATCTATTATGTAAATTTGTGTTGGAAGACTTTTATAAAAACCACAAGATTAAGACTCTTAACATTCTAACACTTCAAACTCACCACTCACCTCTCCTCCCTCTTCATAAGCTACGACCCAAACACCACCATCATCAACTCCATTTTCAAGTCCATTTCTAAGCAATCCAAGGGTTATCTAAGGTGTCTCAAGCTTAACTAAGAAGGTTGCAAGCATAGGAAGTTGAAGGACCATCTTGGAGTGCTTTTATCCACCACCTTTCTTCATCACTTTGCTACTTGATTCTTCCCTAGCCATAGTGCTAGTAGTAAGCCCCTTTGATCTTGTTTTTAGTCATAATTTTAGTGGTTAAAGTAAGATGTAACTTGGTAATCTAAACAATCTCAACAAAACATAAAGATGAACATGAACATAAAGCTTAAAAACATGAAGATCAAAGTTGTTTTAGTGTATGTAGAAAACTTGTTTGTTGATTTCTTGTGTAAATGGTGTAGATCACCACATGAAGCTTGCTAGATGATGATTAAACACATGATCTTGCAAGTATAAGGATGGATCTTGAAAAAAATTCATGTTGATCATCCTTTATGTGAACCATGAACTTGAAGATGAGTTGTTTTTGTGTAGGATGATGAATCCTACAAGATGTAAGTCTTGAAAGTAAAGGATTTCAAAAATAAAAATTTCAAGAAACTAAAAGTTTACTACTAGATTCAACATGATTTGGTTTTAAAGGAAAATAATCATGTTTTAAGAGTTGAAATAGAACTAGTAAAGTGTATGTATGTAACACCCCTAAAATATAAACCTTTTATTATATATTCGATGTCAGTGATAAATAAAATGAACTAACTAGGAATAAAGATAACCTAGTTAGATAAAAGTCTTGTAGTGACATGTAAGTGGGTTAAAACACCTCAAAATATAAACTACACAATAGTTGGGGGCCCAAAGTTGTTAAATTTGAAACTTATAATATTAAAACAAAAAAATAAAACCCAAACACACACAAGAGTGTGTGTCTGGTTCGACTAAAACACAGGGGCGACCAAGGATCCTCCATAAAACCCTAACTCATACAAATTTCACAAATTGAAGGCTCAAATCAGTTCCAAAACGAAATCCGAGCATAGATTGGTGATCTCCTTAGTAAAGGGATCATAAGGTATGTGAAAAATTCACTATTTGATTCCATCGAAAATTCTGGATAAACATATAAAATTCGAAATTAGTGATGCATGATAGTTGCTTGGATGAAATTAGAATGAAATAGTGTCTAGGGATAAACCCTAGTCAATTACTTGTTGAGATTTTGCTTATTACTTGTGAAATTCATAATCACCATTGAAAGTGTTGAGTGGGTTTTGAAGAAACATGTTAAACACTAGGATTATGATTGTTATTCTAGTGTAATTTAAGTTCTATGAAGTGATTTTAGAATGTGATGTGAAAAATTGACATGAAATTGCTTAATTGATGATTAATTTTGGCTACATAATTAGTCATGAGCTTAATTGTAAATTTCCAGAAATTATGCCCTTTAGGTGTTCGTAGAAATGCCTAAAAGAAAGCCTAATGTCTAAAATTTGATTGAAAAATGCATACTTGTATATTTTGGCAAATTATGCATGAATGTTAAGAAAATAGTTCTAAACAATTCGTGCTTGAACTCTATAGGAAAGGAAACCGGAACGTCGAGCGGACAAGCCGGTAGTGACGCGCGTTTGAAGGGGACGCTTTGAAGGTATGTAACCGTGATTTCCGTTACATTTTGTTACTTGAACAATATATTGCTTGAAATTGTGTTTATTAGAAATGGTAGCATTAGTAGAAGTGATGATGATCACTACCTAGTTAATCAAGTCAAAACTTGTTAAAGAAAACGTTTGGTAGTCGTTGATAATGGAGGATTCCATAAATGAGCCAAACGGGTTAAATAATTGTCTAGTAGTCATTACGGAAGTGATTAAATGTCACTTAGGGATTGTAGATCACGGGGGCGTAAAACCATGAAATGGATAATGATACGCCGATGATCACAAGCCAACGGAATGGGTATATATGCTAAAAAGTCCCAATTTTGAGTAACATAAATTGATGCAAAACTACGCGGGTCGAATAAGTACAATAGGGGTTTATAGACTTTCAGTCCGTAAACTTAATTTTTGATATGATAATCATGATATATGCGTTGGTAATTTAATTACAGACGCGTAGGAAAAATAATCACTTAAAACGGACACTTAGATAGAAAGTTATGCAAGTTCGAACTTGAAATTGTGAAAAATTAGAGCTGGGCAAACAGATGCAGGTTTAAACCTGCAACCGCTGGAAAATGGTCTCCCCCACGACACGCGGAGGGAGCCACTCATTCTGTCGCGACACACGGGGCTCACTTGCGGGGCGCGAAAGCTTTAGGGGGATCTGTCGCGGGGCGTGACAGACTCAAAATTCAGAAATTTATTTTATTTTCATTGTTTGGCACTTGAACTTGATTATATGTGTTTTATTATTGTCAAAACTAACAACTAACATGGTTTTGACATTAGGTGAATCCGATCTCACTATCGGATGGTGATCAAGCATAAAACCAAGAACCGAACACATCATTTTGAAGCTTCCGCGTTTATCAAACTCTGTTATAGACAATGCTCCTTTTTGTAAACACTTAACTATCGTTTTAGATGTTTAAACTAGATGGTTTGTTAACTAAGATATTATCTTAATGAAATCCTACCATTTTGTCTAACCACATAAATGGTGCACTTAAATTATAAATGTGTATTTTATGTTAAAATATTAATAAAAATGAGACGGGTGTTACAAGTTGGAATCAGAGCCCAAGGTTGTTAACAAAGTGTGTTCGGTTCAAGCTTGATCAAACATCCGGTAAGAATTAGTTACTTTAGTAGATTTTATTATATGTGAGAAAAAGAGATGTGAATTGACGTGCATGGGAAGAGCGTGTTAACACACTCAAACCCGGAAAGTGCACTAAATGAGAATGGTTAAAGCAAGTTATGAACTTGGCTAAACCGAAGCGAATAGAGTATATATTATAAATGAAATGTTTAACAATTGGTATAAATATTTCAGTTTCAAGATGACGAAAAAGGGTAACAATGATGCGGTGCCGATAGTCACCGAATAAATGAAAGAGGTGATTGCCGAAAAGGTAGGAAAGGCAATCGAGAATAGTCTATCCATTTTATAGAAAAAAATCCAAAATACGGTGCTTTCGTTAGTTGAAGAACGGGTTAAAGGTTGGAAGACGATGTCAACCTTGTGAAGGAAAAATTCGGAGAACGGAAGAGTTGCTCATACAAAGAGTTCATGGCGTGTAAACCGCCAATTTACAACGGGGAGGTTGACCCGATAATATGCTAAAGATGGCTAAGTGATGTCGAAGGGGTTTTTGAAAGGACCCACTGTGACGTAAGAGATTTTGTGGCTTACGGAACGGGTCAATTAAGGGGTCAAGCCAAGGATTGGTGGGATAATAAGAAGAAGGAGATTGGAGCCGAAGCGGCAAGGGCTATGACGTGGGACGAGTTTAAGGCACCATTCCTTAAGCACCACATTCCCAAGGCGGTCATCAATAGAATCAAGGAGGAATTCATCCAGTTGAGACAAAAGGGTGAATCAATTGATAAGATCATGGGTATTTTCATGGATAAGCTGAGATTCTGTGATGAGTTAGTGACTACAGAAGAGCAGAAGATATACAACTATTATAATATGTTGAGCGCTGAATATCGGGAGTTCGTGACTCCTTCAAAGTACGAGACCCTCACAGAAATCATTAACACCGTCTGGGAGCGGGAGACTGAGTTGAAGAAACAAGTAGAGAGGGGCGAACGAAGGGCGCAGGATGTGAATCCAAGTCCTACAAAGAAGGCAAGAACATCGGAGTCGACACGAAAGGCTGATGCGAAAGGCGGGTCGCCAAGTTTCAAAGTTTGTGGGAAAGGGCACAAGGGTGAGTGCCGCTTCAAAGACAAACCGTGTTCCATATGCGGGAAGACGGGACACACAGTGTCACTATGTCCGGGAAAGGTTTCTGTTTGCTACAAGTGTTACCAACTGGGCCACAAGAAGTCCGAATGTCCAGACTTGGTTGGAAAGAAAGATAACAAAGAATCTCCAATAGAAAATCCAAAGGCGAAGGCCAGATCCTTCCAATTAACTGCGGCTGAAGCGAAGACAGAACCCGATGTGGTCTCAGGTATATTTGCAATAAACTCAATTCCTGCACGTGTATTATTCGATACGGGTGCGAATAAATCCTTTATTTCACATGGATTTATTCGACATCCTTCATTTGTATTGACGAAATTATCTATGCCCTTAGAAGTTGAAATAGGGGACAACAAGAGCTTTATAGTGTGTGATGTTTGTCAAAACTACAAATTGAGTATCGATGACGAGGAATACTCAATAGATCTAATCCCGATATCGATGGGAGAGTTCCAAGTGGTCGTTGGGATAGATTGGTTATCCCGACACCACACAAAAGTCGTGTGTTTCCGTAAAGAGATAAAGTTAACATCTCCGAGCGGAAAACACGTTACCATCTATGGCGAGAAAGGAGGCAATCGTATGATATGCTCGATATTAAAAGCTCACAAGCTTATTAGGCACGGATGTAGAGCGTTTATGATATACGCGAATGAACCAAGGAAATTATTACCGAAGATTGGAGATGTACCAGTGGTACGTGATTACGAAGACGTATTCCCGGAAGACTTGCCCGGAATACCACCCGAACGGGAGGTATAGTTCGGAATCGAATTGATTCCAGGCGCGAAACCCATAGCCAAGGCGCCGTACCGACTTGCGCCATCGGAGTTACAAGAACTAATGTTTCAAATTCAAGACTTGCTCGATAAAGGATTTATAAGGCCGAGTGTGTCTCCTTGGGGCGCACCGGTATTGTTCGTGAAAAAGAAAGACGGGAGCATGCGAATGTGTATCGATTACCGGGAGTTAAATAAACACACGATGAAGAATCGATACCCGCTTTCCAGAATTGATGATTTATTTGACCAACTACAAGGTACGAATTGGTTTTCAAAAATTGACCTTAGATCGGGGTATCATCAGTTAAAGGTCAAGGAAGAGGATGTGCCAAAGACGGCCTTCCGTACGTGGTACGAACATTACGAGTTCCTCGTGATGTCATTCAGGTTGACGAATGCACACGCGGCTTTCATGGACCTCATGAACCGGGTTTGCAAGCCTATGTTGGACAAGTCGATAATTGTGTTTATCGACGATATACTAGTGTATTCGAAGACTGAGACGGATCACACGCATCATTTACAGGAGGTGTTAGAGACCCTCAGACGGGAAAGACTATATGCAAAATTTTCAAAGTGTGCCTTCTGGTTACTAGAGGTACAATTCCTTGGTCACATCATTAGTGCCGATGGAATATTAGTAGACCCGTCAAAGATAGAAGCTGTGTCAAAATGGAGCCCTCCGAAGAATCCTTCGGAAATTAGAAGTTTCTTAGGGCTTGCGGGATACTACAGGAGATTCATTCAAGATTTCTCCAAGATTGCTTCGACGTTAACTAAATTAACTCTGAAGGAGGAAAGATTCATATGGGGTGTTGAACAAGAAAGGGCGTTCCAAACGCTAAAGGAAAAGTTAACTCACGCTCCGGTATTAACGTTGTCGGACGAAATCGATGATTTGGTAATCTACTCGGATGCGTCACATTCGGGGCTCGGATGTGTTTTGATGCAACGGGGCAAAGTGATAGCTTATGCCTCAAGGCAACTAAAAGTTCATGAAAAGAAATACCCCACGCACGATCTTGAATTGGCGGCGGTGGTATTCGTGCTGAAAATATGGAGACACTACTTATACGGAGTAAAGTGCACTATATTCACTGACCACAAAAGTTTGAAATACTTCTTCGATCAGAAGGAGTTGAATATGAGACAGAGGCGGTGGTTGGAAACGGTGAAAGACTATGACTGCGAAATACATTATCAGCCCGGGAAAGCCAATGTCGTGGCGGATGCCTTGAGCAGGAAAACAGATGATGTTCCAACACGAGTACGGTCGATGCAGCTTGTTGTGACCTCGGGTTTACTTGAACGAATCCGAGGAGCACAAGTCGAAGCGATAAAAGAGGAAAATTGGAAGAGTGAAAGAATCGTTGGCCAGTTGAAAGAGTTAACGGATAATAACAATGGGTTGAAAACCCGGTTTGGCAGAATATGGATTTCTAACTCGTGTGGAGTCAAAAAGCTTCTACTCGACGAAGCGCACAAAAGTCGTTACTCCATCCATCCGGGAGCGACCAAGATGTACGACTTGAAACAAAATTACTGATGGCCCAGAATGAAAAGGGATGTGGCTAAGTATGCGAAAAAATGTTTGACTTGTCTGCAAGTCAAGGCGGAACACCAAAGACCCTATGGTAAGCTTCAGCCATTGGATATTCCAGTTTGGAAATGGGAACATACTACCATGGACCTGTTGACCAAACTGCCAAGGACGAACCGAGGGTTTGATGCTATATGGGTGGTTGTTGATAGACTGACGAAAAGTGCTCACTTTATTCCTATACGTGAGACTTATACTTCAGAAAAGATGTCGGAGGTGTATACAAATGAGATAGTGGCACGCCACGGAGTACCGATATCCATCGTGTCTGGCAGGGATACCCAGTTTACTTCAAACTTCTGGCGAGATTTCCAAGATCAGTTGGGAACGAAACTATTTATCAGCACTGCATACCATCCTCAAACGGATGGGCAGAGTGAAAGAACGATACAGACACTAGAAGACATGCTGAGGGCGTGTATTATCGATTTCGGGGGCCGTTGGGATGTGTATTTACTGTTAGCAGAATTCTCTTATAACAACATTTATCATGCCAGTATTGGCATGGCCTCGTATGAGATGCTATATGGTAGAAAATGTAGGACCCCGGTGTGTTGGGGTGATGTGGGTCCACGTTAACTGGCCCATAAAGATGTAGGTCGAGCAACTAACGAGAAAATTGACGTGGTTTGAGCCCATTTGAAAGCGGCTCAAGACAGACAAAAGTCTTATGCGGACAAAAGACGAAAACCGATTGAATTTCAGGTGGGCGATAGAGTTATGTTGAAAGTATCCCCATGGAAGGGCGTTATCCGGTTCAGAAAAAGAGGGAAATTAAGCCCGAGATTTATCGGGCCGTTTAAAATCATTGAACGGGTTGGCAAGATAGCATATCGCCTTGAATTACCAGAAGAATTGAGCGGAATCTATGGCACTTTTCATGTGTCAGAACTCTGGAAGTGTCTAGCTGAGGAAACGGCTTATATCCACTACTATGACATCGAGGTGGATAATAGCCTTAATTATGCGGTAAGGCCAATTGAGGTTCTAGATCGGAAGGTTAAAGATTTGTGAAATAAAAAAAATTGATCAAGTGAAGATCAAGTGGGAGCATAGAAAGGGTTCGGATACTACAAGGGAATCCGAAGAGGAGATGCGGCGTCTCTACCCAACATTATTCGGTACGTATTCCGGTTTCAAGGACGAAACCCTTTTTAAGGGGGTGGACTTGTAACACCCCTAAAATATAAACCTTTTATTATATATTCAATGTCGGTGATAAATAAAATGAACTAACTAGGAATAAAGATAACCTAGTTAGATAAAAGTCTTGTAGTGACATGTAAGTGGGTTAAAATGTGACAACCAGAGATTTCAAGGTCTTTCTCCTACGTATCACTTGGGTTACGATCTTGTTTTACAATTTGTTTTATGTAGTGTCATGTGTAGTCTATTTGGATGATTAAGTATTGTTACATCAGGTGTTACATGATGTCTATGAAATGTTTTGTCATGTAACTAATACTAGTGGCCCAATCATTTAACAGCTTTCAATATCTTGTATGTTGGCCCATGAAAATAATAACTGACCTCTTCAATTAGCGGCCCAATTAGGATTGTTTCGTCCATTCAAGAAGCTAATATTTAAATGGCATGTGATGATGATGTCGGCCAGTTATCTCTTGGCTCAATAAAGTAGCCATGTGCTAATGTCCAACACATGAAATCGGTCCAGCTCCCTTGAAGCCCAAAGGCTGTAATTAAACCCAACATGGGATCGGCCCACTTGTGTAAATCATACGTAAACTTCATGCACCTTTCACAACCATAAAGGATATCAAACCCTACTTTTCTCCTCATCTTTCTACCCTTGACGGTAGCCCATCTCGGTCGACACCCCCACCCCTCTCGTATTTCATAACCAGGTTAGTATATGATTTGTATTCATGAATTATTAAGTCGCGGATCAATGAATTAATCACTTGAGAATATATGTCTTGTTATTTATGAATATTAACTACGGATCAACGGATTAATCACTTGGTATATTTGGTTTCAAAGTTATTTGCGGATCAATGGGTCACGAGAATAACAATTCATTATGGTTATGAAGGGGTGAATGTTTGTTACCAGCTTTATTAGAATAATAGTGATCCGATCGTTATGATGAATGTATGTGAATAATACTTGAATGATTGCTATGATTCTGTCGGATTGGTATGAGCAGAAGGGTTGCTTGTTGTGATGATTCAATGAGTATTGTGTAGTATAGTTTGTCAATGAATTGAATGTATGCATGATAAATCCTGATTATGTGCACAATGTGTTAGAAAGTGATTAGGGTTCATGTGGAACACTAGAAGGTTGTTGAAATTCTAATGAAATTAGAATTGTGCAAGTATTTTGGAGCATGTACTGATTTGGATCGAGATTAGTGGGACGGTTGCATCGGACTTGGTCAACCACACTCTTGCAATACTACATATAACATATAAGTGAATTATTGTGAACATATAACATATAATTGAATTACATACCCCTGATCTTGTAACATAAATAAGAATGGACATGATCACTGGCTTTGGGCTTTACACTTTATTAGGCCGCATGGCATATGGGTTGCATAGTCCGTGAAATTCATGTTAGTTGGGCTTGTTAGAACATGGGCCGCACACTTTAGTCATACACTAAGGGATGGGCCGTACACTAGGTGCGGGCCGCCCCCCCTAATGGGCCACACACTTGAATATTGATGTGCTAGATTATTAGACCACTTCATATTTGTGAACTTGCATGTTTACTTGTATGAGAACCGAACTGTTAGTATATACTATTGGGTGATATAAACTTGTAACGTGAATAAACATATGGCCCGCATATTTATTATAACATGTACGATAGTGTGTGCTATACTTGTTCACTACTTGGATAATGTGCAAAGAGAATACGAGATTTACGTGTATACGAAATTGACTATTTTCGGTAACCACGGTAGGGTTTGGTGGACCAATTAGGAATGGGTAACATAACATACCGAGCAAACCAAAGGAGAGTTCATTCCTCTTGAGCATGTGTCCCGGTGGTTGGGACAGTCATTGGGTATCCCTGAGAGGGATAGGTTTTTTGGGTAAATCAATTGAGTATTCCTGAGAGGAATACGTCTTGTGGGTAAAATCGGGAATGTTGGATAATATACTCGTCCTATCACCTTTAAGTCCCATTTTGTTTGTTACCTGAGAGGTAACAAAGTATTAGTTGGTAGCGCTATCTAGGTTTGGCACCCTCACCCCGTACCTGAGAGGACGGGTGTGAACTAATGACTCATTCATGCCCAATGCTTTGATAGGAGCATTGGGGAACGGGCAAAATAATTCTGGAGCCGTCTTGTATCCGAGGTATTATCAACATTGTAACCAATGAACGGAATTAAACACTTGGTAACTAACGTTTTCATAAAACTATGAACTCACCAGCGTTCTCTGATACACTTATGTGCATGCTCGCAGGTTATAGATATGTGTGGATGTGGAACTTGCTGTCTGGGATGCTGGAGTGGTCATGGGTCGAGATACATGGAATCGCGAGACGAGTTTAATGGTTATCGTACATATGGTCTATGAAACATCTAACAAATGATTTATGCTTCCGCTGAATACGATGATTTGTATTTACTGTTTTGTGACACTTTATGTTAAAGAATGAAAGTTTTTTTTTAAATCTTGTATGAGTTCAATGTGATTAGTGGCTAGATCCTGGTACGTCAAACGCCTCGTGTGGGTTTCTGCTTGGGGTATTTTTGGTGGTGTGACATAAAACACCTAAAAATATGAACTACACAATTGTTGGGGGACCAAAGTTGTTAAATTTGAAACTTATAATATTAAAACAAAAAAATAAAACCCAAACACACACAAGAGTGTGTGTCTGGTTCGACTAAAACACAGGGCACCCAAGGATCCTCCATCAAACCCTAACTCATACAAATTTCACAAATTGAAGGCTCAAATCAGTTCCAAAACGAAATCCGGGCATAGATCGGTGATCTCCTTAGTAAATGGATCATAAGGTATGTGAAAAATTCACTATTTGATTCCATCATAAATTCTGGATGAACATATAAAATTCGAAATTAGTGATGCATAATGGTTGCTTGGATGAAATTAGAATGAAATAGTGTCTAGGGATAAACCCTAGTCAATTACTTGTTGAGATTTTGCTTATTACTTATGAAATTCATAATCACCATTGAAGGTGTTAAGTGGGTTTTTGTGACATCTGTGCCTCTGCGACCACCAAAAAAATACCAAATCAATGAAATATGTGTTTCATATTTGGGATTTGTAAAAATATGTGTATCATTGGCACATATCAATTCTTGTTCGATTTCGAGCTTTAAATCGCTTTCTGGAAGGTTATACGCGAACTGATGCATAAACGTAATCAGTTTAACGCGACAACCACTCCGGAACAGTGACATAGGCTTAACATACCTTAAATAACCTTACATAACTTAGAAATAAGTTTTGGATGGTTTGGTGTGTTGAAATCAAGTTTATTCGATCGCAGGGACTATTTGCGTCAAACTGGAAAAGTATACCGAATCGAATGATAACGGACATTCCGGAACTTGATCATAAGTTAAATATGCCCTAAATATCCTTTATATAGCTTAGAAATAGGCTTTGAGGTGTTTGGTACGCAAAAATAAACTTTTTGATCAATAGGGACTAAAAGCGTCAAAAGTGCATAAGTTTGCAATTTCGCACATATATTACGTTCTGAATATATCCGGGCATCCAAAAATTTATGTAATCATTAAAATATTTTATTTTAGTGATTGGCATGATAAATTCCATTCGTCGCGCAATTTGGATCGTTTTTGCGTTCGTTACGACTTCCGTCGTAATTAACCGAATAACGCAACTGTACGACCAAACGAACCGACATCTGAGATGTTTTGAGCACATTTCATGTTCCCTATATTTTAACTTCATTTTAGAGCCTTGAAATGGGGTTAACGGGGCTTAAACATGTCAAAAATGCATCAAAAACCAAGTTTTGGGCATTCAGGGACTAAAATTGTAAATATGTGAAACTTGCTAGGCCTGGGGCGTAAGCCTAAGCTTATTCTTACGCGGCCCGCGTCAGCAGCCCAGATCAAAAACATTAAATCTGGCTTTCCAGCCTATTTTTGATGGTTTTAATCATAGATTTGCAATACCATTTGATGGTATTTCATGTCCCCATTGTTTTTAAAACCTTATGCCCACATGTATGGCCAAGATCGAAGCACGAATTACGAGGAATGATCCTAACGGCTGTGGGATTCCTATAAATACCCAACCCCAATTTACTTGTTCCTCACAATTGATCTGAATTTCTCTAAGTTGAGGTTCCCAAACTTCATACCTGAGAACATCTAGATCAATATCTTCATTGCTTGGACCCGTTGTAAGTTTCTTTCGTTCTTTTATGCGTTTTTAAGCACGAAAGTCAAACATTGTTTGACTTTCTGCTTTGACCAGTCAACGGTCAACACAAAGTTCATTTGAACTTTGCAACATGAGCGTAATCACGATGGTTATAGTCCCGTGTGACTATACCTACCGATTACCACGTTGTTTAGGTGTAGTGACGAGTCATAGTTTCGGTCAAAATGCGTATCTATCCGTATTTTGTAACCAAACTATTCTTGGGTATCAAAACCGTTTGTTTTGATATTAAACCTGTTTTCAAACTTCGTTAAACATGTTTTAACATGTTTAACTCGTCACTTTAGGTTTAGTGCTTATATAGGGTCGTAAGATAAGCGGTCTAAACAACCTCTTAGACTTTCGAACCTGACCCGTTTGGTCGATCGTTAGAATCCGACCAAGCATGTTTAGTGACCATAGATGTATAGGGAATAACCTTCCGAGGTTATACCTTATGGTCACTTCGTTTAGTTAGTTGTATGATAAGTAATTTATATGCCTTAGGAAAATGACCAAAATGCCCTTTTCACACATAATTTCATTTTAAGCATATGTAACCTAAATTTTGACATCTAAACTGATTATGCAACATATTTAAACATGTTTAGGCATATAATACTTGTCATAGGACTAGTTAGGCGTTCCGAACGCGTTTTACGCGAACGACGCGTTAAAGTAGCGTAAGCTACCTAAACGGGTCGTAATGGGTCGTAAGCACTTAGGTTAGGTTTCGATTTAGTATGTAGGCTTTGTTAAACCATATCGTATGAGTTCCAACACTCATTTGGTTTATGAAACCTCATCCTATCCGATCTTCCGATTTAGGTCCGGTTATTAATGTAGTTACCTATATTAGGTGCCGTTTGATTTCCGTGATCCCTCTAGCTTTGCTTGGTTGTTATTCAAGACTTCTAAGCATCCTCAAGTGAGTACATAGTCCCCTCTTTTACTGTTTTCAAATATTTTGGGGTGAAACACATGTGCCTACTTGTTACTTTCGTGCTTTTCATGCTTTTATATCATATACTTGCTATGTTCATTAGTACGCATATAATACATGATTTCATTATGTTTTGCTATGTATGTTCACTTAGCATGCTAGCGCATTGATTTTCATATATTACATTTTGTTGCATATGCTCATCCAGCATATGGACACATTGTTTTACATTTTGAACTGTTGGAACCGTTTGGAACTGATTGATCCTTGTGAACCGTTTGGAACTGTTTGATTTATGTGAACCGTTTGGAACTGTTTGATCCTTGTGAACTATTTGGAACTGTTTGATTTATGTGAACTGTTTGGAACTTTTTGATCCTTGTGAACCGTTTGGAACTGTTTGATTTATGTGAACCGTTTGGAACTGTTTGATCCTTGTGAGCCGTTTGGGACTGTTTGATTTATGTGAACCGTTTGGAACTGATTGATTGATGTGAACCGTTTGGAACTGTTTAAACCGTTGGGTTAGGGAAGTGATTAGGTAACGGGGCGGGTGTAATGTGTTAACAGCATGGTGGATACGCCGCTGGTACTTCCTATATATTAGTGCTTCTAACACGTTATATATCGTTGCGTTATCTAGATCACTTGGGCAAAAGTTATCAAAACAAAGTTATATTACAAGGTTTTTCTAACAATATAAACCATTCGAGTTTTATTACAAAAACAATTTACGATCTGGGTTTACTTAAACAAATGTTTTGAGTTAAGATTCATGGCCTCGAGGTTTTATAAATTATAACTAAACTGTTTTGACTTGGTTATTTCAATTTACATTACAAACATTTTATAAAACTAGGTTTTCTAATATCAATTAATGAAGTTGTTCAAGTTATTTCAAAATATAAACGAGCCATGAATCTGACACTCACATAAAACCTATGTACTCACCGGCATTTTTATGCTGATGTATTTTCACATATGTTTCAGGTACCATAGTTGGTGATGTTTGATGATGATATTGATGCATGCTCACATAGGAATGGACGAGGCCTTAGTGACTTAATAACAATGGAAGTTAATTTGTTCATGTTTTGTTTTTAATTTCAATACAATGTAATAAATTTAATTCAATAAAACAGAACTTTTATCCATGTGTTGTGAAACAATGATTCTGTTACGACACTCCCCGGCGTTTTCGCCGTGGTTTGTTGTTTTAACGCGGTCGGGGTGTGACAAAAAAGTTGGTATCAGAGCTCATGGTTATAGGGAATTAGGTTATTAGTAATGCTTTGACCTAGTTTATAACCTTCCTAGGACCCTAACGTGAGTTTACTTGCGTTTAGTTATAAAACAATACCGTCGCCTATCTTTAGGTGACAACCACAACAGGAACACAAATTTCGAATCCGCTTTGAAAACCAATCATCTTTTCTAGGATGATTTATTATAAGGTTTTGAACCTTCAAAGTTTTCAAAATCTCTTCAAAGTTTGGGTCTTATTAATGTGAACACGTGCAATCCGGAAGGGTGGATGCTTGTATCCTAAGTTTTCTGTCTAAGGCTAGAGTGTTCGTACAAATCCACATAATCGGACCAGTCACTCTTACATGGGAAATATTGGGGTGAGTGTCCACTTATAGGCTAAAGCATGTCTTCGTGATACATTATGAGGACCTATTTACTTTGATTCAGCTTTTGTACGTCATTTGTTTACTTCGTGGTACGAATAAATGACCATCATCCACGCCTTTTTGGTCAGTAATTGTAACATCCTTACCCAATGCCATTTCACTTGTTTTCTCTCATGCTTCCTCTTTTAGAATGCCTCCTCGACGTGACAATCAGATACCTAATGAAGAACTGGCAGCTATCATTATGTAGCAAATGGCTGCTGCACTCCCAAACATCATTGCTCAATGTAACCAAGCCTTCAATAACAACAATAATGCTCCCTGCAACTTCAAGACATTCAACTCTGCCAAGCCATCAAAATTTTATGGGTCTCAAGGAGCAACTACACTTCTACAATGGTTTGAGAGCCTAGAGAGCACCTTCAGACATGTTCAGTGTCCAAACGAGCGAAAGGTAGAGTTCGCATCTAGTGTTTTTGAGAAACGAGCTTTAACATGGTGGAATGGTGTGATGCGAGATAGGGGTGCCGACGTGGCACTGACTCAAACCTGGGAAGAGCTTCGAGCTCTAATGATGAGGGAATTCTCTCCTCGTCATGAGATTAGGGCATTGGAAAGGGAATTCGACGATCTTAAGCAAGATAGTGGTGAGCATCAAGCTTACACGGACCATTATAAGGAGTTAAGTCTGTTATGCCCGAACATGGTTACGCCTTTGGATAAGGCAATCGAAAAGTACATTGATGGCCTCCCTGGCTTAGTACAAGACATTGTTACTGGTAGCAACCCCACTACAGTTAGACAGGCCATTGAGCTATCCGCTACCTTGACTGAATCTCAGATCAGGAAAGGTAAACTTTTTCGAAAGGGTGATAAGAAATCGACCGATGAATCGAAACCAAAGGATGAGCAGACTAAGTCCTCCAAGAAGTCCAAGAAGCGAAAGGCTTCTCAGAACTTCTCCGTGGTTGCCCACAATGATCAAGCTGTCCCCAACTAACCAGCTCAACCCCCTGCTAGGAAGCCATACAACGGAACTGCACCCTTGTGCAACCAATGTAGCCTTCATCATCATGCTAGTGTGAAGTGCCGCAAATGCCTAATTTGTGGACTTATAGGTCATACAGCAAGAGTTTGCCCAGCTGCAGCTGCACCAAATCAAGCTGGCAACAATCCTGCTCAAGCTCGTTTTCCACCGGGGTCTTGCTACAACTGTGGCGAGATGGGCCATTTCCGAAAGAATTGCCCAAAGCTTGCTAATGCAAATCCAGCGCAGGGATGAGCATCTGACCGATTAGAAGATAACATTGTTTAGAAATAATCGAGCCTTATGTATTATTTTCTTTTGTTGTCAAGGTCTATGAAACAGTTGTTGTTGTTGTTTATAAATAAATCTTTAATTTACATTGCAATGTACATTTGTGGTTGCATGTATAAACAACATATCCCATACAATACCGACAATCAAGGAACCATATTCCTTGAAGAACAGACTACTCCCAAAATTCTTCAATTTTATGATCTCTTGCATTTTCCACGAAAATCCTAAGTACTCGTTTCTTCCAAGAAAACGGAGTACAAGGCGCAAGTTACAACTCTGGACAAATACCCAAAGTACCACTATAAATCCTTAATAGGGTACCTAAGGGTATTTCCGTAAGTCCTTAATTGTTGTCTACCTTAATTCGAATATTACGTTTCCTTGTAAACAAAATCGAATTTTTGGAAGGTCATCCTATCTTTTCAAGATAGATTCTTGAGGACGTTGAAGTCCATCGACTGGGTTCCTGGTATACCTTGAATACCCATGTTCAAATCGACGACAAGTTAATAACAATTAATATCAAGATAATAACAAATTAATAACCAAGAAAACAATTATGTGCTTATGTGTTATGTGTTGACCTAATCAAACTTATCTTAAGCTTATTCAATAAATTCTATCCCCTTCACATTATAAAACAAACTGTGAGAGCTGTGCAAGGAATTTCGTAATTATGGATGCATACATAATTATGGAATTTAGTGCACAGAAATCACAACAAGTTTTGTTATGTGTCTAAAAGTTAACTCTATTCATTTCCATTTCTGAAGAAGCACCTGTTGAGGAAAAATGAACTATCTATTCACTTTTCACTTCTGGAAGAATATCCGTTGAGGGAAATGAATATCCTATTAATTATCCCTTCATTTCCATTTCTGAAGAATACCCGTTGAGGAAAATGACTCCGTCCATTCATTTTCGTTTCTGAAGAATATCCGTTGAGGGAAATGAATATCCTTTTGATTATTCCTTCATTTCTGAAGAATACCCATTGAGGAAAATGACTCCATCCGTTCATTTTTCGTTTCTGAAGAATATCCGTTGAGGGAAATGAATATCCTTTTGTTTATTCCTTCATTTCCATTTCTGAAGAACCCGTTGAGGAAAATGAATCGTTCATTCATTTTCGCTTCTGAAGAATATCTGTTGAGGGAAATGAATATCATTTTGTTTATTCCTTCATTTCCATTTCTGAAGAACCCGTTGAGGAAAATGAATCGTTCATTCATTTTCGCTTCTGAAGAATATTCGTTGAGGGAAATGAATATCATTTTGTTTATTTTTTCATCTCCATTTCTGAAGAACCCGTTGAGGAAAATGAATCGTTCATTCATTTTCGCTTCTGAAGAATATCCGTTGAGGGAAATGAATATCATTTTGTTTATTCCTTCATTTCCATTTCTGACGAAGAACCCGTTGAGGAAAATGAATCGTCCATTCATTTTCGCTTCTGAAGAATATCCGTCAAGGGAATCAAGGGAAATGAATATCCTTTCGACACCTGACAAAGAACCCATTGGAGAAAGTGAATCGTCCATTCATTTTCACTTTGAAGTATATCCACTGGGGAATGACAGGGTTATGCCTTGCATAAAAATCTTTGATGGGTTACTCTACTCAAATAGATAACACCCTAGATTCCATGCAAGATAATCATTTAACACAACGTCACAGACAGACTCCTACGAATGAATTTCGGGACGAAATTTCATAAAGTAGGGGAGACTGTGACATCTGTGCCTTTGCGACCACCAAAAAAATACCAAATCAATGAAATATGTGTTTCATACTTGGGATTTGTAAAAATATGTGTATCATTGGCACATATCAATTCTTGTTCGATTTCGAGCTTTAAACCGCTTTCTGGAAGGTTATACGCGAACTGATGCGTAAACGTAATCAGTTTAATGCGACAAACACTCCAGAACAGTGACATAGGCTTAACATACCTTAAATAACCTTTACATAACTTAGAAATAAGTTTTGGAGGGTTTGGTGTGTTGAAATCAAGTTTATTCGATCGCAGGGACTATTTGCATCAAACTGCAAAAGTATACCGAATCGAATGATAACGGACATTCCGGAACTTGATCATAAGTTAAATATGCCCTAAATATCCTTTATATAGCTTAGAAATAGGCTTTGAGGTGTTTGGTGCACAAAAATAAACTTTTTGATCAATAGGGACTAAAAGCGTCAAAAGTGCATAAGTTTGCAATTTCGCGCATATCTTACGTTCTGAATATATCCGGGCATCCAAAAATTTATGTAATCATTAAAATATTTTATTTTAGTGATTGGCATGATAAAATTCCATTCGTCGCGCAATTTGGATCGTTTTTGCGTCCGTTACGACTTCCGTGGTAATTAACCGAATAACGCAACCGTACGACCAAACGAACCGACATCTGAGATGTTTTGAGCACATTTCATGTTCCCTATATCTTAACATCATCTTAGAGCCTTGAAATGGGGTTAACGGGGCTTAAACGTGTCAAAAATGCATCAAAAACCAAGTTTTGGGCATTCAGGGACTAAAATTGTAAATCTGTGAAACTTGCTAGGCCTGGGGCGTAAGCCTAAGCTTATTCTTACACGGCCCGCATCAGCAGCCCAGATCAGAAACATTGAATCTGGCTTTCCAGCCTATTTTTGATGGTTTTAATCATAGATTTGCAATACCATTTGATGGTATTTCATGTCCCCATTATTTTTAAAACCTTGTGCCCACATGTATGGCCAAGATCGAAGCATGAATTACGAGGAACGATCTTGACGGTTGTGGGATTCCTATAAATACCCAGCCCCAATTCACTTGTTCCTCATAATTGATCTGAATTTCTCTAAGTTGAGGTTCCAAAACTTCATACCCGAGAACATTTAGATCAATAACTTCATTGCTTGGACACGTTGTAAGTTTCTTTCGTTCTTTTATGTGTTTTTAAGCACGAAAGTCAAACATTGTTTGACTTTCTGCTTTGACCAGTCAACGGTCAACACAAAGTTCGTTTGAACTTTGCAACGTGAGCGTAATCATGATGGTTATAGTCCCGTGTGACTATACCTACTGATTACCACGTTGTTTAGGTGTAGTGACGAGTCATAGTTTCGGTCAAAATGCGTATCTATGCGTATTTTGTAACCAAACTATTCTTGGGTATCAAAACCGTTTGTTTTGATATCAAACCTGTTTTCAAACTTCGTTAAACATGTTTTAACATGTTTAACTCGTCACTTTAGGTTTAGTGCTTATATAGGGTCGTAAGATAAGCGGTCTAAACAACTGCTTAGACTTTCGAACCCGACCCGTTTGGTCGATCGTTAGGATCCGACCAAGCATGTTTAGTGACCATAGATGTATAGGGAATAACCTTCCGAGGTTATACCTTATGGTCACTTCTTTTAGTTAGTTGTATGATAGGTAATTTATATGCCTTAGGAAAATGACCAAAATGCCCTTTTCACACATAATTTCATTTTAAGCATATGTAACCTAAATTTTGACATCTAAACTGATTATGCAACATATTTTAACATGTTTAGGCATATAATACTTGTCATAGGACTATTTAGGCGTTCTGAACGCGTTTTACGCGAACGACGCGTTAAAGTAGCGTAAGCTACCTAAACGGGTCGTAATGGGTCGTAAGCACTTAGGTTTGGTTTCGATTTAGTATGTAGGCTTTGTTAAACCATATCGTATGAGTTCCAACACTCATTTGGTTTACGAAACCTCATCCTATCCGATCTTCCGATTTAGGTCGGGTTATTAATGTAGTTACCTATATTAGGTGCCGTTTGATTTTCCGTGATCCCTCTAGCTTTGCTTGGTTGTTATTCAAGACTTCTAAGCATCCTCAAGTGAGTACATAGTCCCCTCTTTTACTGTTTTCAAATGTTTTGGGGTGAAACACATGTGCCTACTTGTTACTTCCGTGCTTTTCATGCTTTTATATCATATTCTTGCTATGTTCATTAGTACGCATATAGTACATGATTTCATTATGTTTTGCTATGTATCTTCACTTAGCATTGTAGCACATTGATTTTCATATATTACATTTTGTTGCATATGCTCATCCAGCATATGGACACATTGTTTTACATTTTGAACTGTTGGAACCGTTTAGAACTGTTTGATCCTTGTGAACCGTTTGGAACTGTTTGATTTATGTGAATTGTTTGGAACTGTTTGATCCTTGTGAACCGTTTGGAACTGTTTGATTTATGTGAACCGTTTGGAACTGTTTGATCCTTGTGAACCGTTTGGAACTGTTTGATCCTTGTGAACCGTTTGGAACTGTTTGATTTATGTGAACCGTTTGGAACTGTTTGATCCTTGTGAACCGTTAGGAACTGTTTGATTTATGTGAACCGTTTGGAACTGATTGATTGATGTGAACCGTTTGGAACTGTTTAAACCATTGGGTTAGGGAAGTGATTAGGTAACGGGGCGGGTGTAATGTGTTAACAGCATGGTGGATACGCCGTTGTTACTTCCTATATATAAGTGCTTCTAACACATTATATATCGTTGCGTTATCTAGATCACTTGGGCAAAAGTTATCAAAACAAAGTTATATTACAAGGTTTTTCTAACAATATAAACCATTCGAGTTTTATTACAAAAACAATTTACGATCTGGGTTTACTTTGACAAATGTTTTGAGTTAAGATTCATGGCATCGAGGTTTTATAAATTATAACTAAACTGTTTTGACTTGGTTATTTCAATTTACATTACAAACATTTTATAAAACTAGGTTTTCTAATATCAATTAATGAAGTTGTTCAAGTTATTTCAAAATATAAACGAGCCATGAATCTGACACTTACATAAAACCTATGTACTCGCCGGCATTTTTATGCTGATGTATTTTCACATATGTTTCAGGTACCATAGTTGGTGATGTTTGATGATGATATTGATGCATGCTCACATAGGAATGGACGAGGCCTTAGTGACTTAATACCAATGGAAGTTAATTTGTTTATGTTTTGTTTCTAATTTCAATACAATGTAATAAATTTAATTCAATAAAACAGAACTTTTATCCATGTGTTGTGAAACAATGATTCTGTTACGACACTCCCCGATGTTTCCGCAGCGGTTTGTTGTTTTAACACGGTCAGGGTGTGACAGTTTTGAAGAAACATCTTAAACACTAGGATTATGATTGTTATTCTAGTGTAATTTAAGTTCTATGAAGTGATTTCAGAATGTGATGTGAAAAATTGACATGAACTCGCTTAATTGATGATTAATTTTGGCTACATAATTAGTCGTGAGCTTAATTGTAAATTTCCAGAAATTATGCCCTTTAGGTGTTCGTAGAAATGCCTAAAAGAAAGCCTAATGTTGAAAATTTGATTGAAAAAATGCATACTTGTATATTTTGGCGAATTATGCGTGGAATGTTAAGAAAAGAGTTCTAAACAATTCATGCTTGAACTCTATAGGAAAGGAAACCGGAACATCGAGCGGACAAGCTGGTGGGGACGCGTGTTTGAAGGGGACGCTTTGAAGGTATGTAACCGTGATTTCCGTTACATTTTGTTACTTGACAATATATTGCTTGAAATTGTGTTTATTAGAAATGGTAGCATTAGTAGAAGTGATGATGATCACTACCTAGTTAATCAAGTCAAAACTTGTTAAAGAAAACGTTTGGTAGTCGTTGATAATGGATGATTCCATAAATGAGCCAAACGGGTCAAATAATTCTCTAGTAGTCATTACGGAAGTGATTAAATGTCACTTAGCGATTGTAGATCACGGGGGCGTAAAACCATGAAATGGATAATGATACGCCGATGATCACAATCCCACGGAATGGGTATATATGCTAAAAAGTCCCAATTTTGAGTAACATAAATTTGATGCAAAACTACGCGGGTCGAATAAGTACAATAGGGGTTTATAGACTTTCAGTCCGTAAACTTAATTTTGATATGATAATCATGATAGATGCTTTGGTAATTTAATTACAAATGCGTAGGAAAAAGAATCACTTAAAACGGACACTTAGATAGAAAGTTATGCAAGTTCGAAGTTGAAATTGTGAAAAATTAGAGCTGGGCAAATAGATGTTGGTTTAAACCTGCACCCGCTGGAAAATGGTCTCCCCCGCGGCACGCGGAGGGAGCCACTCATTCTGTCATGACACGCGGGGCGCGAAAGCTTTAGGGGGATCTATCGTGGGGCGCGACAAACCCAGAATTCAGAAATTTTATTTTATTTTCATTGGTTGGCACTTGAACTTGATTATATGTGTTTTATTATTGTCAAAACTAACAACTAACGTGGTTTTGACATTAGGTGAATCCGATCTCACTACCGGATAGCGATCAAGCATAAAACCAAGAACCAAACACATCATTTTGAAGCTTCCGCGTTTATCAAACTCTATTGTAGACAATGTTCCCTTTTGTAAACACTTAACTATCGTTTTAGATGTTTAAACTAGATGGTTTGTTAACTAAGATATTATCTTAATGAAATCCTACCATTTTGTCTAACCACATAAATGGTGCACTTAAATTATAAATGCGTATTTTATGTTAAAATATTAATAAAAATGAGACGGGTGTTACAATGTAACATAAAAAATGCAAGAAGATTGATTTTTGTAAATTCACTTTACAAGTTGTAAAGGATGAAATTTTATAATAATGAGTTTTATGAAACAAAAACCATGGATTTAGTGTTATTAGACCTTACTAAACAACATGTTAAAACACTACAAGGTTTTGTTAAACTTCAAGTTCATGACATATTGTGAAAATGCATATTTATGGCTTATGGTAAGTTGTGTGAAACTTGTTGTTGATTGATGATGAATTTTCAAAAGAAAAAGATATGCTATTAAGCATGGAAACCTCCCTTTTTAAGGGGAAACTATGGCAAAATTGTTGTAAAAATTAAACACTTAGAAAAATATTTTTAAACAAGTGTTTACAAGTAAATTTTGATCATGGTTTTAATATAAAAATTTGCCATAATTTTTATTACAAAAATTACAAATATTGGAGGTTGATTTTTGATAATAAAAATAACTAAGTATATATTTAGGAAAATATATATTTAGATGTCACAAAATTATGTGCTACTTGTATATTGGTTGTATTAGTTATATTAAAATTAGGAACTTGAAAATAATGCACCACACCAAAATACCAAAAATTGTAATATAAAATATTACCAAACTCACAAGAAAATAAATATATAATTTTTACCCGAATATTGGACAAACCGAACAAAGGACATTGGACTATATTTATATATATATTCCGGAAATAAATTCGTAACTCGACAAATGTGACAAACGGTATTTTGAAACCGAAGAAACGGCAAAATATGAATTTTTACGAATATTACAAAGTATATCATATTTTGTCAAAATAGAAAATTGTCACACCCCGACCACGAAAAACAACGAATCGTGGCGGAAACGTCGGGGAGTGTCGTAACAGAATCATTGTTACATAACCATGGATCAAATAGTTTTGTTTTATTGAATTAATGAACTCATTGTTTTATTACAAATCAGATAAATACAAATATTGTCTTTCAAGTTTTAAAGTCGCTAAGGCACGAGTCCATCCTATGTATATCATGCATCAACAATCATCACATAGCAGCACCTGAGACATGTGTAAAAAAATGTACGTCAGCATAAAAATGCCTGTGAGATACATAGGTTTTATTAATGCAGGATTCATGACTTGTAAGTTTAAAAGAATGTTTAACAAAAATAGTCATGAACTTAAAAATGTTTTCTTTATAAATCATATAACAATGATAAGAAATCAGATGATATAAAAGAAAGATGCATAAATAAATAACTAAGTAAATTGAGTTTGTATAAAATATTTTGTTTGTAAAACAATGTTTTGATAAAAAGGTTTGTAGTATATATAAAAATAAACTTTGGTTTTAAGAAAGTCGAATAAGTAATATATTAAAAATATATTTTAGTTCCAAAATAGTTAAACATATAGTATATTAAATATACTTTAGTCGTCAAAATAATAGTTTTCACTTTTCAGTAGTATATCAAAAGTATACTTTGGTTTTATAAATAACATATTAAGTTATGCTTTGGTTTTGTAAATAACATATTAAACTATGTTTTAGTAATTAACAAAATATATGTTGGTTTTGTACATACTATATCCAAATATACTGATGTGTGCAAAATGCAACATATAAATTACATCAATTGTGGTATAAAACTAACCATTTTTTAGTACTAATGTTGGAAAAAGTGTGCTTTTGTCTTCCTTTTGTATTTTCAGGATTAAATGAGCTCAAATTAACAAAAGAAGCAAAAAGACAGCAAAATCTAACATAAATACAAGAAAAGGAACAAACGTGACATGCCCGACCCCACGACAGCATATTCCCAAGCAAAACAAGAAGAAAGAAGACTGAACACGCCCCGTGCTCAGCCAGCACGGGGGCGTGCCCAAGTGTCAGCAGAAAAGACAAAGTGGTAGAAGCTTCTATTGCCCACCACGGGGCCGTGCTCAGCGGACACGGGGCCGTGGTCAACTATAAGATTCGCAGAATCCAGGCAAATTTTCATAGTACAAAGATTCTTCTGCACACGGGGTCGTGCTCAGCGGACACGGGGGAGTGGTCAACTAATACAGACAAGCTGCATTAAATGAAGAAAGAGAGGATGTGGACACGGGGCCGTGCCCACTGGACACGGGGCCGTGCCCGAGCTTCTGTTCAGCCTATAAATAGGAGTGCTTGGCTTAAGCTCAAACCATCCCTTGGCACACCACCTCCCTCACACTTCACCCACCACCCACCACCACCATAACACCATCATCCACCACCATCATCCATTGTCCATCATAGAGTGTGTGAGTCGTCTCGGGATCCAAGATTGATCATAAGAGTTCTTGACAATCAAGGCCATGTTTGCCTAAGTCTCTTACATCACTTGATGAAGACAAGTGTCTAGTGTAATACTTTTTATTTTTAATCTTTTCGCACTTTTTACTTGGTTTTGTATTAATGACTTTAATAACTAGTTTCTTATGTTGAAGGTGATTCTTCCTTATTGTTTGTCCGTGGTGTCTTGGCATTATTTTACTGTCTATATAAAATAAAAGATTTTCACCATTCATATCTCCACGGTCTATATGGAGGTATGTTGGCTACCTGGTCGGGGGTTAAGGGAACGGTTTGGTAAGAGTCTTGCCGTTGTTCAGTGTTTAGAGATCCTGCAAGGGACCTGGGTCAAATTTAGTAGGACCTCCTTCAATACTTAACGGTATTGGATGGCGGGGGTCCAAACTCTTTGATCCCCTCATAAGTTAAACTACTATTAATACTATAACCCGGCTATTTAGGACTATATCCTTGCTGACTCAGACTACTTAGCCGAGGGTAACGTCACCTTCAAAAGAGGGGCCTACCATAATTTGCATTAATAACTTAATTAATTATCTTTCAATAATCCGACCCTTTAGGATTGTATCCTTGCTGACTCAAACTACTGGGTTGAGGGTAACGTCACCTCCAAAAGAGGGGCCTACTACAATAACTAAGATAATCTCTTAAAATAGTGCAAAGGTGCGAAAATAATCAAAGGTTACACTAAACACGAGTCGGAGCCAAGTGATTCATCTTGTCTATCTGTTTTTCTTTTATTTTTATTTTTCAGCATTTTAGTTAGTTTTTATTTTTTCTTAGTTTAAAAACCTTTTTCCAACTATTTGATTTGATTAGACGTTGAGGATAAACCGGTACTAAAAGCTCTTGTGTCCTTGGACGACCTCGGTATCTTACCAACACTATACTATGCTCACGATGGGTGCACTTGCCCATATGTGTGTTTAGTGTTAGTAAATATCTTGTTTTATAAATTTAAAACTTGGCTAAAAAGTGTTAAAAAGGGCTTAACATATACATTAAAAACTAATAACACTCACACACATCAGTTTTTCAAAACCTTTTTAAAACGCGCGCACATTTTTCTGCATTTTAGTTTAGTTTTGCATTTACAGTAACCTGAACACGGGCCGTGTTCGCTGAACACGGGGCCGTGCTGCATATTTTCCATAAACACCCAGTAACAGTAGCTTGAACACGGGCCGTGCTCACTAAACACGCCCCGTGCTCAACGAAATCAGTAAATTTAATTAAAACGCCCAGATACAGATTCTGTACACGGGGCCGCGTCCACTGAACACGGGGCCGTGTCCAGCCTCTGTCTCCGTTTTTATTTTTGTTTTCTGATCTCGAGACTTGGTTGTGGTCTGCTGAGTGATTCTTATGGATCAATACTCAGGAGGTTACAACTACACCTATGAGGATGATGATTATAGGGGTAATTATTGCACTAATTGTAGTGACCCACACTCGGTTCAATATTGTCACTCATATCAACCATCCAATTCATACACCTACTATGAGGAACCCAGGTACGAGCCATCAACTTCATACACATCCTATGAAGACCAAAGGTATGAACCTCCTCCCTCATACTCATATTTTGATGAACCAAGGTTTGAGCCTCCATACTCATACTTTGAGGAACCAAGATATGAGCCACCATCTTCGTATGCTTATTATGAGGAACCATGGCGTGAACAACCCACCTCATATGAGTATTATGAAGAACAAAATTACGACCCTTATCCATCATATGCTTACAATGAAGAACAATGGTGTGAACCATCTACTTCATATGGGTATTATGAGGAACAAAGGATCGAACAACCGAATTCAAGCTTTGAAAATCCCAATTCTTTTTCTATAACCGAAGTGACGAATAGGATATTAGAACACCTTAGAGTTATCGATTGCTATATAAAAGAATCTCGCGCAAGGGAAGAGGAGTCCCGCGCAAGAGAAGAATTAAATAAAGAAAAGATAACTGAAAGTGTAAAAATGGAAGAACAAATAAGTGAAAAACCGACACATGAGTTAAACAACGAAAAAGGTGAGTCCGACAACGTTAAAATTCAAGAAGAGTCTAATTTTGAAGAAATTAATCTCTTGTAACCTTCTTTTGAAAATCATTGTTTAGTTTCAACTCATGCTAAGTTTTTAAAAGAGTTAAACACTAACACTAAAATTGATGAAACGGTAAGTGTTAAGTTAACTAATGATCAAACCTTGCTAATAAAAGAAGACCCATTTGAAATTAACATTACACCGGTTCCATGTTTCTTTCAAAATTCGTTTATTAGTAATGTCACAATTGATAAAGATCTTTGTGTTAACATAATGCCTAACTACATTTTCGAAAAATTAAGTATTAGTGATTTTTCTCCACTTCAAATACCCATTTTTCTATCCAATCGGAAAATAATAAAATCAATCGGTATAGTTGAGGATGTCTTGGTTCAAACAAATCAGATGGTAATCCCGACCGACTTTGTCATCCTCGATGACGCTCCTCTAGTGTTGGGACGACCATTTGTAAAAACTCACGAAGCTTTGAAAAACCGGAAGTACAACAATCTACCTCTTCAATTAGGGGCATTTAAAAGAAGTGTCGATCTTGAGCGGTCAATGAAATATCCATTCGGCAATAATGACCCCCTAATTGAAGATGAAGATGAACCACCCGATACAAGTGAAAAGATTGACCACTTTGTTGAAGAAGAGGTCGCCATAGAACAAACTTTTAAAGTTCTTGATCATAATGAGCAACCAAATAAGGAGTCTCCTAAAGACCCACCACTTGAGCTCAAAGAACTTCCAAAAGGTTTGGAATATGCTTTTCTAGACAAAGATGGTAATTTATCTGTAATTATTTCGTCTAAATTAGATAACTTAGAAAAAGAAAAATTAATTAGTCTTTTGAAAAAATACAAAAATGCGATCGCTTGGAAGCTTGTAGACATTAAAGGAATAAGTCCTTCCATGTGCACGCACAAAATTTTAATGAATGATGACTACAAATCGGTAATACAACCACAACGTCGAGTAAATCCAAATGTTCAAGAAGTGGTTAAAAACGAAGTCATCAAATTAATTGACGCCGGACTGATCTATCCTATCTCCGATAGTCCTTGGGTAAGTCCCGTCCAAGTAGTTCCAAAGAAAGGAGGTATGACGGTAATAACTAACGAAAAAAATGAATTAATACCAACGAGAACCGTCACAGGATGGAGAGTATGTATAGATTATAGACGATTAAATGAGGCAACAAGGAAAGATCACTTTCCTTTGCCCTTCATTGATCAAATGTTAGAAAGATTATCTGGTCATAAATTTTAGTGTTTCTTGGATGGTTTTTCAGGTTACTTTCAAATCCCGATAGCACCCAAAGACCAAGAAAAGACAACTTTCACATGTCCCTATGGAACTTTTGCTTATCGACGCATGCCGTTTGGTCTATGTAATGCTCCCGCAACATTCCAACATTGCATGGTAGCCATCTTCCATGACATGATAGAAAAGACAATGGAAGTCTTCATGGACGACTTTTCTATCTTTGGGGATTCATACGACCAATGCCTCGATAACCTTGAACGAATGCTATCCCGATGTGAGGAAACTAACCTCGCCCTTAACTGGGAAAAATGCCATTTCATGGTAACGGAGGGAATAGTACTCGGTCACAAAATCTCAAGCAAAGGAATGGAGGTGGATCGAGCCAAAATAAATACCATTTCTAGATTACCACCTCCATCCTCCGTTAGAGCTATCAGAAGTTTCCTAGGGCATGCCGGATTTTATAGGCGGTTTATCAAAGACTTTTCTAAAATCTCAAGGCCTCTAACAAAATTACTTGAAAAAGATGCTCCTTTCATCTTTGACGAGGATTGCAATCAAGCATTTCTAACCTTAAAGGAAATGCTAGTCAATGCACCTATCATGATAGCGCCTGATTGGAAATTTCCTTTCGAAATCATGTGTGATGCCAGTGACTTCGCAGTTGGAGCTGTCTTAGGAAAAATAAAAGAAAAGCATTTTCACCCAATTTATTATGCTAGTAAAACACTTAACGATGCACAAGAAAATTACACAACAACTAAAAAAGAATTACTAGCTGTGGTATTTGCTTTTGATAAATTTCGTTCTTATCTTGTTCTTTCTAAAACTATAGTCTATACAGATCATGCAGCCATTCGATATCTCTTCAAAAAGCAGGACTCAAAACCACGTTTGATTCGGTGGATTCTACTCCTCCAAGAATTTGATATTGAAATCAAAGACAAAAGAGGAGCAGAAAATACCGCAGCAGATCATCTTTCGCGCTTAGAAGACCCAGCTTTGGAGGCAACCAGGGACGAGCAAATCAACGAAAAATTTCCAACGGAGTCCCTAGAAATGGTGGAATACAAAGAAGAACCATGGTACGCCGACTATGCTAACTACCTAGCTAGCGGTATAGTCGCAAAAGGTTGGCCACATCATCAAAGAAAAAAATTCTTTGCTAATATGAAACACTATTTTTGGGAAGATCCATATCTTTTCAAAATGTGTGCCGACCAACTCATCCGACGATGCGTCCATGGTAGTGAAGCACGAAGAATTCTCCGCCATTGTCATCAAGGTCCATACGGAGGGCATCATGGTGCCGCTAGTACCGCACGAAAGGTATTTGATTCAGGATTTTATTGGCCGACCATTTACAAAGACGCCCAAAGTCTTGTCAAGACAAGTGATGCTTGCCAAAGAACAGGTAATATTTCTTCCAAAAACGAAATGCCACAAAATGGCATTCTTGTTTGTGAGATTTTTGATGTGTGGGGACTCGACTTTATGGGACCTTTCCCACCATCGAAAGGAAACAAATATATACTTGTGGCAGTAGACTACTTGTCTAAATGGGCCGAGGCCGAGGCACTTCCAACAAATGATGGAAGAGTCGTGGTAAGATTTCTGAAAAAATTATTCTCTCGTTTCGGCACACCTAAAGCATTAATAAGTGATAGGGGTACCCATTTTTGCAATCATCAACTTCAAAATTTTTTTAACAAGATATGGGGTCTATCACCGGGTCTCAACAGCATATCACCCTCAAACAAACGGACAAGCCGAAGTGACTAATAGAGGTTTAAAACGAATACTCGAAAAAACCGTAGGGTTAAATAAAAAGGAATGGGCAGATAAATTAGATGATGCTTTATGGGCTTTTCGAACTGCTTATAAAACAACAATAGGTACAACCCCATATAAGCTTGTCTATGGAAAAAGCTGTCACTTGCCAGTAGAAATTGCACACAAAGCCTACTGGGCAATTAAAAATGTAAACTTAGATTTAGAGTTTGCTGGTAAAAATCGATTTGTCAATTAAATGAATTAGACGAGCTTAGGAATTATGCATACTCAAACTCAGAAATTTACAAGGAAAGAATGAAAAACTTGCATGACAAACATATTAAACCTAATGAATTTCGAGTGGGAGATCTAGTTCTTTTGTTTAATTCACGACTTCGCTTATTTCCTAGTAAATTAAAGTCTAGGTGGTCAGGACCTTTTTCAATCACCCATATTTTCCCACACGGTGCAATAGAAATTAAATCTCGGAATGGACCCCCATTCAAAGTCAATGGCCAACGGCTGAAACTCTATCAAGGATTTATTGAGGATGAAGAGGAGGAGATCTCGCTTCAAACGGTTGAAGAATGAAAACATCATCATACCTGGTAAGTTATGAACGATAAGGATGACATCTAAATCGGTAAGTCTTCTAACCAAACTTTTTGGGAAACAACGGGCACTCACACGAGCACTAAAAAAAATTCAAAAACTTTGCTCGGCACGAGGCCGTGTCCGCTGGACATGGGGCCGTGTCCGCGCAACTGTCGGGATATATCCCCTTTTTCATAACAGTTACTTCATTCCACACGCCCCGTTTCCCCGAAAACGCTCTGGTTCCAGGCGATTTTCCGCAAATTTTCGACGTCTCCTATCATCCTAACAACATCAAGGTATGATTCTATCACTATTATTAGTTAGATTTAGCTTTTGCATGTAGTTAAAAACATCACAAATTTGGGGAAAAATCTAGGGTTCTTGAACTTCATACGGATCGAACCTCAAATTTTTGCCTAAATCTGTTTTCATTTAGTTAGATTAGTGTTAAGGGAAGTAAATCCACTTGTATTGTTCATAGATTCGCCCGATTTCTCATGAAAACCTCAAAACCCTTGTTTTTGAACCGGAAAAGATAAAATTGACAGGGTAAACGGGTTATTTTGGGAAAAACGGCGCTTGGGGTTTCATTTTCGGGGGAAACCGCACCTATTGGACCAAAAATTTTCAAGTTTTCGAAACCGGGTCGAAAAATGGAATTTTTGTGTAACAGACGCCTGGACACGGGGCCGTGTCCGCTGAACACGGGGTCGTGTCCAGCCCACTATTTGCAGTTTTGTCCAAAAATGCTAATGTTTCGTGCTAACTTTTGATGTATTCTTTCAGATGGCTAGGAAGTTCACGAGGTTTAACGCAAATGAGCTCGATGCTAGGGCTAGATACGAAATACTTCAAACAAGACCGGAAGAATACCCGAGACAAGCATGCATGGATTTGTTAGCATTAGTGAACCAACTCGACCGTTTCAACAACCTTGTCACAGGACCACTAAGAGTCGCTTTAACAACTCGACTCCGTTCCGTCCACGAATGCACTTTGGAATTCTATAGCACCTTCACGTTCAACTCAAGGCGCGACCCATTCGACAATGATGGGTAGCATTCCGATGTGGCGGAACTAGGTATTCGATCTCTATGGCACAATTTGGGTCGATTGTCGGGTTGTATGCGGAAGAAGATGCAGGTAACGAGGAAAATACTGGAGGGATGCGAGAGATAGTTGAAAACGATCGCCAAGCCGCGTGGGCTCAGATTGGTGAAGGGTATTACAATCCGAGCAGCACGAAGTTGAGGGATCCGCTCTACCGATACATCCATAGGCTCCTCGGCTACTCTCTTAGTCAAAGACACGATAGCGGTGGTGTCCTTGGGTTAAGAGATTTGGTTGTCCTCCACTTCATCCATAACCGCAGGCACCTTGATGTTCCGTTCCTCATGCTCCGAAACATGCATCATAACCGCCTTGCTACTGCACCTACCCCTATCTTCTTTGAGGGATGGGTGTACCATCTCTTCAAGCACTTCACCAACATACCTAGGTCATTAGGAAGGAGCCCATGGTCGGGTAGGGTAGATATACACATCTGCCGCTCAATGAACCTAATCTATGATGCTGAAGACGGGACGGTTAGCTTCCAAAGGATGCAAGGGCATGCATGGAACCCGCAAGAGGCACTTGTCCTCCACGCTCCACAACATCATCAGTACCAGTACCAGCCCCATGGTGATCCGGCCAATCCTCCTCAGGAGGCGGTTTTCCTAACTTTCAAAGTTTACATGATTTGTTGCAGGAAAACCTCATGTGCACCAGGAACACCTACAATATGGCAAGCAACACGTACCACCGGGTTGGGGCGATCGAGAGAAACATATCTGATATCCAAGATGATATTGGAAATATCCGGGAGTACATGGCCGGGCATGGTGGAGATGATGATGAAGAAGACGAGGACATGGATTAGGCGGGAGGAGCGGAGGAAGAAGCGGTTGGTTGGTGATTCCCCAGGTTAACCTTTAATCTTGAACAATTTAAGGCCTGCGTGCCAAGTGTTGAACAATTTACTTTCTTTTAATTTTCTGCACTTATTTTCTTTTTTTTTAACTTTGTTGACATGGATGTTGAACTTGGTAAAATTAGGATGTTTGCTATGGTGTGGTATAGTGTTTATTGATTAAGCAGGTACATACGAGGCTTAGAGTACTAAGCATTAGTGCTACTAAAGCCGGGACAGGAAAACCGAAGAAAGAAACCTGTTTTTCAACCTTGCAGATTGTCCACACGGGGCCGTGTCCAGCCAACACGCCCCCGTGCCCACACCCCCGAACCTGCTGTTTGTTTTATTTCTGCAGACTTTGACAGACACGGGGTCATGCCCAGCTAACACGCCCCCGTGTCCACCTTTTGTAAGTTTTCGTTACTGGCACCTGAACACGGGGTCGTGTCCAACGAACACGGGGTCGTGTTCAGCGCCCAGTAACACAAAATTTTTGCTTTTTCACACCTTTTTACACATTCAATCAACGTAAAAACTTATTTTTGGGACACATTGAGGACAATGTGTAATTTAAGTGTGGGGGGGATGCTAAAACCTTGAATCTTGCAAGTCCTAAATACAAGCCTTACACAAAACTCTATTTGGAACCGCTTTGAAAAAATTTCATTTTTTTACTTGTCTAGGTTTAACTTGGGAATTTCAAGTTCTAAAAAGGTTATATTTTTACAAATTTACAACCGATAGCGTCGTGATAAAAAGAACCAACATAAGAAAATTATGAAAAGGCATGGCAAACTAAGTTAAAATTTGATTATATATACTTGATCACATAAAAACCCATTCCCACAAAAGTGAGTTTTGAGCCTTTATTGAGCATACAAATACATATCTTTAAATTAAATGCTCATTTTTCGTTTCTTGTGTGAATAGCCGCTTGGTTCTTACGACTCTAGAACTTGCCATGACGATACATTCCCGGTCCTTACCAACTTAAACCCAAGTAAGTAAATGATGGAGGCATTAGGACTAACCCTTTTTATTTCTACACCATTATTTTTTTTACCACCTACCCAAAATCCCCCTAGTTAGCCCCTTTGAGCCTAAACCTTTTCATTTCATAACCCAAACCAAACACCCTTTCACCCACCAAAACCTTTTTCATTTTTAACCCTTTGTTTTAGTAACTGGCTCGGTTTTTCGTATGACTTTTCAAAAAAAAATGTGTTGATGATGAAGCAAAAGAAAAAAATAAACAAACAAGTTCATCAAAAATAACTTTGTTTGAATAATAGCTTCATCAAAATAAAAGTTACAAAAATAAAAAGTCTTACGAAAACCAACGCTTGTTACATTTTTCGCCCTTTCTACTAACCACTAACCACTAACCCAACCACATACCTTTAACCCAAGCCTAACCCTTCACCCAAAAAGTCCTCTTGATATTTACAAAGGTATATAGTTAAAAAGGAGGAGGATTGATTGCTTGGCAAGCTTATGGTAGGAGTAAGTTCCATGCCGCTCTCGAGTGATCCACTAAAATACATTTTCGGCCGAGTGTTGAGTGATCCCCCGTGAGGTATGTGAACTTGTATATAAATAGAATTTTAAAGAGGCATGTTATGCCCTAATAAGTAATTTATCTTATGAAAAGTTTTAAATGAATCATGACGAATAGGATTGTAAATAAATAAAAATAAAACTAAATAAAGAATCTTGGAAATCCCGACACTCTATGACAAGCCCAAAAACCTTCTTCTCTACCCATTCCATTTGGGAGTGTAAAGCCATATTATAAAGAGTTTTGCTTGAGGACAAGCAAAGATTCAAATGTGGGGGTATTTGATGTGTGCAAAATGCAACATATAAATTACATCAATTGTGGCATAAAACTAACCCTTTTTTAGTACTAAAGTTGGAAAAAGTGTGCTTTTGTCTTCCTTTTGTATTTTCAGGATTAAATGAGCTCAAATTAACAAAAGAAGCAAAAAGACAGCAAAATCTAACATAAATACAAGAAAAGGAACAAACGTGACATGCCCGACCCCACGACAGCATCTTCCCAAGCAAAACAAGAAGACAGAAGACTGAACACGCCCCGTGCTTAGCCAGCACGGGGGCGTGCCCAAGTGTCAGCAGAAAAGACAAAGTGGTAGAAGCTTCTATTGCCCACCACGGGGCTGTGCTCAGCGGACACGGGGCCGTGGTCAACTATAAGATTCGCAGAATCCAGGCAAATCTTCATAGTACAAAGATTCTTCTGCACACGGGGTCGTGCTCAGCGGACACGGGGGCGTGGTCAACTAATACAGACAAGCTGCATTAAATGAAGAAAGAGAGGATGTGGACACGGGGCCGTGTCCAAGCTTCTGTTCAGCCTATAAATAGGAGTGCTTGGCTTAAGCTCAAACCATCCCTTGGCACACCACCTCTCTCACACTTCACCCACCACCCACCACCACCATAACACCATCATCCATTGTCACACCCCTTTCTGCGGCGGAAGCACGAGGTGTGATCATGAAAGGTTCTCATTGCATACGAAGAGTAAACATACTACATGCTCAAAAATGACTTCAAATGTTACATTACTGAAAACATATGTCAAGTGTTTACAACACGAGATAACATATTGTCTTAAAAGTCACAACTTTATTTAAAGATAAACAAAGCGACATCCACGAGCATGAGTAAGACCACGCGCACATCCATCCTAGTTACCTGAAATACATGTGAATTTTGGAAAAACGTCAACATAATGTTGGTGTGAATTCATGCAGTTTTTGTATTTCACGTTTGTATACTTTGTATGAAAACATAGTTTGAGTCATGTATAAATCAAGTTTTCATATATAAATCAAGTATTCATGTGTACTCCACGTACTTATGTATAATTCAGGCTATTCTTGAGTACCCCACGTACTCAAGTATAATTTCCCGTTTTCTTGAGTACCCCACGTACTTCAAGTTATAAATCAAGCTTTTCTTGAGTACCCCACGTACTTCAAGTTATATATCAAGTTTTTTTCTTGATTACCCCACGTACTTCAAGTTTTAATCAAGTTTTAGTATGGTATGAATTTTATGTAAATACAGTATTCCTGTAAGTATCAGGATTGTTAATGGGTTGCAAAGCCATTAACATGTGACACGACATAGGAAGTCACCAAACCTTAGGCATTTAATTGGTATATTCTGAGACACAAAAGCACTACTCGATTCTCGCCCTCACCGAGAGTGTGGCTGCCCGGCACCCGTTAGATCTAACCTTTTGTTCTGCGGTTTAGGTATATTGTTGATTAATGGTGCTTCTGTACCCTATTCGTGACACGATTTCTCGCATCATTTCTCATAACGCCTCATACTTGGTTCTCGTTCTCACCAAGTGCGCTTCTCATATTCTTATATTTCGTCACACTTGGTTCTCGTTCTCACCAAGTGTACTTCTTGTATTCTTATATTTCGTCACACGTGGTTCTCGTTCTCACCAAGTGTACTTCTTGTATTCTTATAATTCATCACACTTGGTTCTCGTTCTCACCAAGTGTGCTTCTTGTATTTATATCATACCAATTATAAATATTGTACATTTGTACATGTATTTCACCCCCGAAGTTATAAAACTGAAAACAGTTAAAAGAAAAAGGGGGAGCATGAACTCACAACTTTGCGTTCCTGTGCCTCGTAAACTTCACCGGATTTGCTTAATTAACGTCGTAACCTATACGCGTTTTCTTAACGTTAGTCACTAGACTTGTGTCGCACAAGTACGGTCACTCTCTTTTGTGTATATATTCTTGTGTTAAAAATATTTTATATTTTTAACTAAGTATCTTACTTATATTATTTTCTCAAAAATTAATATAAGTATCTTGTATGTTGTATGTGTATTTTTATGTTTATACTCCTCATGAGTATTTAGTGTATTTTTAAGTCTTAATACACTAGCACGTATAACACATACTATATACACTTAGCACACAAGTTGGTGACCAAATAATATATATTTTTCTCTCAAAAATATATATACTTAATATCCATTTTTATTCTTGAAGAAATCCTCATTTCTTATCACCAAAAATTAGGGAAACCTTGGTAGTATTTTTAAATACATTTTTTTTAGGGAATAAGTTTCTCAAAAACTTATATTTTTCTAAGTGTCAAAATTTATAAAAATTTTGACAGAGTTTCCCCTAAAAATGGAGGTTTCCCATGTTTTCAAAACATGTGTTTATTTTCTTTTAGATCGTTATCAATCATCAACAACAATTATCAACAATAATCACTAATTTCTCCATTTCATGTACTCGAATATTTACAAAAATGGGTAGTAACTTACTAGCACATTTAGTAAGTCTTGTTATCTTTAAAAATAAGTTTAATTTCTTAAAAACTTTATTTTTAAAGATCTTGAAGTTTCACCACTTCTAGTCATGATTTATCAAACATATTTCTTGTTAAATTTTTCTTGTAACGCAAGTGTTTACACACTTGTTTATTCACTAAAATGCTTTTAGTGTATGTAAGATTCGGGTTTAAAACAAGACTTGTATATTTTACTTGGTTCTTCCGAAAAACCACTTGTAGATCTTTAGATCTACTAATTTAGAGTCTTATTTTACAAGAAAATTTATATTTACACAAGTTCATGTTTCATGGATGGAAAGTTTCATCATCTTCCATAACTTTAACACTAACATACTACTAGTTCATGTTCTTGAACATAACCTAGTATGGTTAGATGATGATCTATCCCACTTCTAGTAACAAACAACATCAAATAATAAAAACCATACAAGATTCACATGATTTACACACATATCTACTCTTTATCCAACTAGTTAATCTTTCTTTCAAGACTTTTAGTTTTGATCTTGTGTATTCTTGAATTTTAACTGTTAAATCACCTACTAACCACTTTAAACAAGAACAAGAGGATGTTTTAGAGTACTTACTACTAGCTCAAGGCTAGGGAAGTTCGAGAGTGCAAATGAGGTGGATAAAAGCAAATTGTGAAGGTCCTTCAAGATCCGCTTACACCGAGCTTCGTTAGTGACCTTCTTACACCTCAATATCACCTTGGAATGGATGGATGATGTTTGAAAATGAGGGTGGTGGTGGTGCTTGGTTGAGCCGAGAACAAAGAAAGAGAGAAGGGAGTGGTTTGTTTGTTGAGTGGTGTGTTATGCAAATGAAGATTCAAGACCCTTGGTGTTCTTTTATAATCCATGTTCCAAGTTTAACCAATGTGTCTAATGTTTCTTTAACCAACATCAAGGGAATAAAATAATCAAAAAGATAAAAGGGGGGTCACCGTTGTCTCCTAACCGTAAGGGGGGGGGGGGGTGTGCATCTAGTTTGGTTTCAATTTCATGTTACACCTTTTAGTTACAATTCAAGTGCTAAATTAGTGGTTTATGGTGTAGTGTAATATAAAGGGTGTTAGGGTATTCGGGGACCCTAACTAACTTAGAAAAATAAAAACAATGCTTCTAGCATTATTTTGGTGTTCCGGGTAATATCCGGTTGTTTGGTTAGACACCGATTCGTTAAAGTGCTAAATTACACTTTTTAGTGTCTTTTAAGTACCTTTTTGTATCCCTTTCAATTCCCAACACTCCGGGAAATATTCTGGACAATAAAACGACATTTCTGCATAACATTCATATGTTTAAATGCTGATTATTGCTGAATTATATAAATTCTGCACTTAAAGTGCGTTTCGGGTGCTTTTTAGTGCTTATTTTTGCTTTCGTATTGCATATATATTAAACCCTTGTATGTACTCTTGGGTTTTAATGCATTCTTGCTGTCGGACCTACACCTAGGCTCCAATTTTATTGTCTGACTGCTTTCTGCAGTTCCGTTGACACATAGTGTCTTACCGGTGAGGTTACTATTATTTCTGAAGCAACGCTCTCATTTATGCATAAAGCAATATTTTGTAGTATACAACGTGCATGAATTCACTTGTTTAATCACGTGTTCAGACATTGCTGACAATTAAGCACATAATTGCAGTCAATAAATAATAATTAAAGTGTACGGAAATTACCGGTTTGTGCCAGTTCTCACAGTCTCCCCCCGTTAAAAGAATTTCGTCCCGAAATTCAGGCTGAACTAACTCTCGCTGGAGTCTTCTTGAATAGGTGGGGATACTTTTCCTTGAACTGGTCTTCACGTTCCCATGTGTACTCGGGTCCGTGCTTAGAGCTCCAACGTACTTTGACAAGTTTTACGCTGCTCCTCATGGTCTTGTTGACTTTCCAGTCGGTAACCTCAACGGGTTGTTCTGTAAATCGGAGGGCTTCATCAATATGCACTTCATCCATCGGGATGATCACGTTTTCTTGTGTTGGACTCTTCTTCAGGTTGGATACATGAAACGTATCATGTACTCCATTAAGTTCTTCCGGTAACTCCAACTTGTATGCCACGGTACCAATTCTCTTCAATATTCTGAATGGTCCGATATATCGTGGATTCAGCTTTCCACGCTTTCCAAATCTGACTACGCCCTTCCAAGGTGAGACTTTTAACAACACTTTGTCTCCCACCTTGAATTCTACTGATTTTCTTTTCGGATTGGCGTAGCTCTTTTGTCGATCTCGAGCCGCCTTAATGCGCTCTCGGATCTGCGCAATCTTGTCGGTTGTCTCTTGTACAAGTTCAGGACCAACCATACGTTTATCTCCAGCGTCTGCCCAACATAAGGGCGATCGGCATTTGCGGCCATACAGAGCTTCGAACGGTGCGGCTTTTATGCTCGTATGATAACTGTTATTGTAGGAAAACTCAACTAGAGGTAGATGAGTATCCCAGCTGCCGCCCAGATCCATGACACAAGCGCGAAGCATATCTTCTAATGTTTGTATAGTCCGTTCGCTCTGGCCGTCTGTTTGTGGATGGAATGCCATGCTTAGATCTAATTGAGATCCAAAGGCTTCCTGAAATGATTGCCAGATTCTTGAGACAAAGCGTCCATCTCTGTCTGAAATGATTGAGATTGGCACTCCATGACGTGCCACAATTTCTCTTAAGTATATTTCAGCAAGCTTTCCAGTGCTGTCTTTTTCTCGGATCGGTAGGAAGTGCGCAGACTTCGTTAGTCGATCAACTATTACCCATATCATATCGTGCCCTCTCGGGGTCCTGGGTAATTTCGTTATGAAGTCCATCGAGATTTGTTCCCACTTCCACACGGGAATCTCTGGTTGTTGTAGTAGGCCGGACGGTTTCTGATATTCTGCCTTAACCTTGGCACAGGTTAGGCATTTTCCAACATAAACAGCAACGTCGCTTTTGAGTCTCAGCCACCAATAGTATTCTTTCAAGTCTTGATACATTTTGTCCGATCCTGGATGGATCGAATATCTCGATTTGTGGGCTTCATTAAGGATGACTTCTCGTATGCCACCATAGAGTGGAACCCAAATACGCTTCTCAAAGTATAAGGCTCCCTCTTCATTTGGCACCATGTATTTCAGCATACCCCGGAGGTATTCAGCTTTACGGTTCTCTCCTTTAAGAGCTTCTTGTTGTGCATCACGAATGCGTGCAGTGAGGTTCGTTCGAATGGTCATTTCTAACGCTCGAACCCTTAGGGTCTTAACCCTTTCCTTTCGGCTTAGTGCGTCTGCTACAACGTTTGCCTTCCCAGGATGGTACTTAATCTCACAGTCATAATCGTTCAGCAGCTCGACCCAACGTCGCTGGCGCATATTCAATTCCTTTTGATCAAATATGTGTTGTAAGCTTTTGTGATCTGTGAAAATTGTACATCGAGTACCATATAAATAGTGTCGCCAGATCTTCAAGGCGAATACCACCGCACCTAGTTCCAAGTCGTGAGTGGTGTAATTTCTCTCATGAACCTTCAATTGTCTTGAAGCGTAAGCGATGGCTTTTTGGCGCTGCATGAGCACGCAACCTAAGCCTTGTCGTGAGGCGTCGCAGTATACCACGAAGTCTTCAGTGCCTTCGGGTAATGATAGTATTGGTGCATCGCAGAGCTTGTTTTTAAGTAACTGGAAGGCTTCTACTTGTTTGTGACCCCAGTCGTATTTCCTGTCTTTCTGTGTAAGGGTCGTTAGCGGTTGGGCTATCTTTGAGAAATTCTCGATGAATCGCCGATAGTAGCCCGCTAAGCCCAAAAATTGTCGAACTTCAGTTGGGGTCTTGGGAGCTTCCCAGTTCTTTATTGCTTCTATCTTGGACGGGTCTACATGAATGCCCTTCTCATTCACAACGTGACCAAGAAATTGTACTTCGCGAATCCAGAATTCGCATTTCGAGAACTTTGCATAAAGCTTCTCTTTCTTCAGTAGTTCCAAGATGGTTCTGAGATGTTGCTCGTGCTCTTCTTTCGTTCGCGAGTAAATCAGGATATCATCGATAAATACAATCACGAATTTATCGAGATATGGATTGCAAATGCGGTTCATCAGGTCCATGAAGACCGCTGGTGCATTCGTCAGCCCAAATGGCATCACCAGAAATTCGTAGTGCCCATAGCGTGTTCTGAATGCAGTCTTCGGCACACTTTCTTCTTGGATTCTCAGCTGATGGTATCCAGATCGAAGGTCGATCTTGGAATAGTAGCTTGATCCTTGCAATTGATCAAATAAGTCATCAATCCTTGGTAGCGGATACCGATTCTTGATCGTGAGTTTGTTCAGTTCCCTGTAGTCGATACACATCCGCAGTGTTCTATCCTTCTTTTTCACGAACAATACTGGAGCTCCCCAGGGTGAGAAGCTTGGCCTTATAAATCCTTTATCCAACAACTCCTGGAGTTGTGTAGATAATTCTTGCATTTCGGATGGTGCAAGTCGATAGGGAGCCTTGGCTACAGGAGCGGCTCCTGGAACCAAGTCTATACGGAATTCGACTTGTCGTTGCGGAGGTAGTCCTGGCAGATCTTCAGGGAACACATCAGGAAATTCCTTCACCACAGGAATGTCTTCGAGTTTTGGCTCCACAGCCTTCTTGTCTATAACGTGTGCTAGGAAAGCGACACATCCTTTCCTTAAGCACTTCTGTGCCTTCATGCAACTGATGATTCGAAGAGGTGCGTCTCGTTTTTCTCCATGCACGATGAGAGTTTCACCATTCGCTAAAGGGATGCGAATGATTTTCTCATGACAAATAACTTCAGCTTTGTTCTTGGACAACCAGTCCATTCCGACTACGACATCGAAGCTACCCAATTGAATAGGTAGGAGGTTGATGCTAAATCTTTGTTCACCAAGTTCTAGTGTGCAGCCTCTAACGACTTCGCTCGATTCAACAAGTTTACCATCGGCTAGTTCTATGGAATAAGGAATTTCTAATCTACTAGATTCTATTCCGAGTATGCGTTTAAATTCCACAGACATAAAGCTATAATCGGCGCCAGTGTCAAATAATATGGATGCAAAGTGATTGTTAATGAGAAACGTACCGGTGACCACATTAGGGTCCTCGCGTGCGTTCTTTGCTCCAATCACAAATGCTCGAGCCTGAGCATTGTTTCCCTCTGGGCAGTCCTTCATGAAATGATCATTGCTTCCACATTTGAAGCATCCTTGGTTCCGCCCTTTCCCGTTACCATTCTTGTTACCAGCACCGTTTCCATTTCGGTTCTTTCCTTTTCCCCAACAGTCTTCTGTTTGATGACCCAATTTACCATATTTGTCGCACCTTGGAATGCGACAAGCTCCATCATGATGATACTTACATTTTTGGCATCTAGGCATGGAGCCTTGGTATGCTTTGGTTGCATGGGTTTTCGCCTCCTGAGACGGGTTAGCATCATGCTTCTTGTTGTTGAAACCTTTGTTGTTACGAGTTGCTTGATTCAGATTCGAAAGCTTTCTCTTCTTGTCACCGGACGACTCAGCATGTGTCTCGGTCTTCTCTGTTGGGTTCAACGATAACTTCTTCATACGAACACAATCTTCAGTCAGGCTGACAGCCAGAGTTACAGCCTCAGTGATTGTTTGTGGTTTGGCCGACGTCACCATGCCACGAAACTCTGGGGCCAGTCCCCAAATGTAGCGTTCAACGCACTTGAATTCGGGAGTCACCATGTAGGGAAGCACTCTTGACAGATCGTGGAACCTTCGAGTATAACCATTAATGTCAGCACCCACCATGGTCAAGTGCCATAACTCCGTTTCCAGCCTTTGGAGTTCAGCGCGAGAGCAATACTTCTCTCTCATTCTTTCCTTCAGTTCCTCCCAAGTTAAGCCATAAGCGGCATCATCACCCAAAGTTTGGGCTTGCAGGTTCCACCAAGTCAGAGCTTCATCGACAAACAATCCGGTAGCAAACGTGACTTGCTGATCCGCGGTACTTTTGCTCATGCGGATAGTAGCTTCAGTCTTCTCCGTCCAGCGCACAAATGCTACTGCACCTCCTGTGCCGTCATAGTTCATCGGCTTGCAGTCGAGGAACTGCTTGAAAGTGCAGCCTTGAGCTGCGTTGCCTCCAGACGAATCCCCATGCCCTTTACGTCTAGCGTTGCTTGGTCCTCCACTGTCTTGAGTTCGGTTTGCCTCGTATTGGGCGATAGCAGCGGAGATCCTTTCTTCCAGTAGAGCGTTTAGCTCTTCAGCAGTTCTCGGCAGTGGGGGAGGAGGAGGTTGATCATCATTGCGAGCATTCACAGCTTTCCTGGGTGCCATGTTCTGACAGAACATAGCACAACAGGGTTAAATATTTGTTTGATATCGTCATACTAGACAGTAGTAGCATATATATTCACATATATATACCACATAAATGACATCAAACAGTTATTACTCTAGCAGAGTACTTAGTAGGCTTGCACTGAGGGAATCTATACGTGACAAGACTTGCTGTGATTTCTGTGCACTGAATTCCATAATTATGTATGCATCTATAATTACGTAACTGCTTGCACAGTCCGCACAGTTCGTTTCATCCTCGTATTTCTTCCTTCAGATGGGCCATCACTTTTAGGTAAAGTCACGTATACTTGTGACATTCTACATCTAGTATATGCTAATTATCACACATAATTGCAAGTAATTTCTAGTCAGTGACAAGTGCTACTCAAGTGCACTCTAAGTCTCGTAGTGTCTTTTCTAGACTCATGTAGACAGTTTCAGGCAGTGGATGTCGCGGGACGTTTTATGCAATGAAAACTCTTTGAAAATTGTTTTTGTGAAAGGATCCTAGAGATTGTAGACTAGACTCGAGAAGGAATCCTGGTTCACTACAATCGCAGCTCTGATACCAATCTGTCACACCCCTTTCTGCGGCGGAAGCACGAGATGTGATCATGAAAGGTTCTCATTGCATACGAAGAGTAAACATACTACATGCTCAAAAATAACTTCAAATGTTACATTACTGAAAACATATGTCAAGTGTTTACAACACGAGATAACATATTGTCTTAAAAGTCACAACTTTATTTAAAGATAAACAAAGCGACATCCACGAGCATGAGTAAGACCACGCGCACATCCATCCTAGTTACCAGAAATACATGTGAATTTTGGAAAAACGTCAACATAATGTTGGTGTGAATTCATGCAGTTTTTGTATTTCACGTTTGTATACTTTGTATGAAAACATAGTTTGAGTCATGTATAAATCAAGTTTTCATAAATAAATCAAGTATTCATGTGTACTCCACGTACTTATGTATAATTCAGGCTTTTCTTGAGTACCCCACGTACTCAAGTATAATTTCCCGTTTTCTTGAGTACCCCACGTACTTCAAGTTATAAATCAAGCTTTTCTTGAGTACCCCACGTACTTCAAGTTATATATCAAGTTTTTTTTCTTGAGTACCCCACGTACTTCAAGTTTTAATCAAGTTTTAGTATGGTATGAATTTTATGTAAATACAGTATTCCTGTAAGTATCAGGATTGTTAATGGGTTGCAAAGCCATTAACATGTGACACGACATAGGAAGTCACCAAACCTTAGGCATTTAATTGGTATATTCTGAGACACAAAAGCACTACTCGATTCTCGCCCTCACCGAGAGTGTGGCTGCCCGTCACCCGTTAGATCTAACCTTTTGTTCTGCGGTCTAGGTATATTGTTGATTAATGGTGCTTCTGTACCCTATTCGTGACACGATTTCTCGCATCATTTCTCATAACGCCTCATACTTGGTTCTCGTTCTCACCAAGTGCGCTTCTCATATTCTTATATTTCGTCACACTTGGTTCTCGTTCTCACCAAGTGTACTTCTTGTATTCTTATATTTCGTCACACGTGGTTCTCGTTCTCACCAAGTGTACTTCTTGTATTCTTATAATTCGTCACACTTGGTTCTCGTTCTCACCAAGTGTGCTTCTTGTATTTATATCATACCAATTATAAATATTGTACATTTGTACATGTATTTCACCCCCGAAGTTATAAAACTGAAAACAGTTAAAAGAAAAAGGGGGAGCATGAACTCACAACTTTGCGCTCCTGTGCCTCGTAAACTTCACCGGATTTGCTTAATTAACGTCGTAACCTATACGCGTTTTCTTAACGTTAGTCACTAGACTTGTGTCGCACAAGTACGGTCACTCTCTTTTGTGTATATATTCTTGTGTTAAAAATATTTTATATTTTTAACTAAGTATCTTACTTATATTATTTTCTCAAAAATTAATATAAGTATCTCGTGTTTTGCACTTTGCACCCGAATTATGTATCTTGTATGTTGTATGTGTATTTTTATGTTTATACTCCTCATGAGTATTTAGTGTATTTTTAAGTCTTAATACACTAGCACGTATAACACATACTATATACACTTAGCACACAAGTTGGTGACCAAATAATATATATTTTTCTCTCAAAAATATATATACTTAATATCCATTTTTATTCTTGAAGAAATCCTTATTTCTTATTACCAAAAATTAGGGAAACCTTGGTAGTATTTTTAAATACATTTTTTTTTAGGGAATAAGTTTCTCAAAAACTTATATTTTTCTAAGTGTCAAAATTTATAAAAATTTTGACAGAGTTTCCCCTAAAAATGGAGGTTTCCCATGTTTTCAAAACATGTGTTTATTTTCTTTTAGATCGTTATCAATCATCAACAACAATTATCAACAATAATCATCAACAATAATCACTAATTTCTCCATTTCATGAACTCGAATATTTACAAAAATGTGTAGTAACTTACTAGCACATTTAGTAAGTCTTGTTATCTTTAAAAATAAGTTTAATTTCTTAAAAACTTTATTTTTAAAGATCTTGAAGTTTCACCACTTCTAGTCATGATTTATCAAACATATTTCTTGTTAAATTTTTCTTGTAACGCAAGTGTTTACACACTTGTTTATTCACTAAAATGCTTTTAGTGTATGTAAGATTCGGGTTTAAAACAAGACTTGTATATTTTACTTGGTTCTTCCGAAAAACCACTTGTAGATCTTTAGATCTACTAATTTAGAGTCTTATTTTACAAGAAAATTTATATTTACACAAGTTCATGTTTCATGGATGGAAAGTTTCATCATCTTCCATAACTTTAACACTAACATACTACTAGTTCATGTTCTTGAACATAACCTAGTATGGTTAGATGATGATCTATCCCACTTCTAGTAACAAACAACATCAAATAATAAAAACCATACAAGATTCACATGATTTACACACATATCTACTCTTTATCCAACTAGTTAATCTTTCTTTCAAGACTTTTAGTTTTGATCTTGTGTATTCTTGAATTTTAACCGTTAAATCACCTATTAACCACTTTAAACAAGAACAAGAGGATGTTTTAGAGTACTTACTACTAGCTCAAGGCTAGGGAAGTTCTAGAGTGCAAATGAGGTGGATAAAAGCAAATGGTGAAGGTCCTTCAAGATCCGCTTACACCGAGCTTCGTTAGTGACCTTCTTACACCTCAATATCACCTTGGAATGGATGGATGATGTTTGAAAATGAGGGTGGTGGTGGTGCTTGGTTGAGCCGAGAACAAAGAAAGAGAGAAGGGAGTGGTTTGTTTGTTGAGTGGTGTGTTATGCAAATGAAGATTCAAGACCCTTGGTGTTCTTTTATAATCCATGTTCCAAGTTTAACCAATGTGTCTAATGTTTCTTTAACCAACATCAAGGGAATAAAATAATCAAAAAGATAAAAGGGGGGTCACCGTTGTCTCCTAACCGTAGGGGGGGGGGGGGTGTGCATCTAGTTTGGTTTCAATTTCATGTTACACCTTTTAGTTACAATTCAAGTGCTAAATTAGTGGTTTATGGTGTAGTGTAATATAAAGGGTGTTAGGGTATTCGGGGACCCTAACTAACTTAGAAAAATAAAAACAATGCTTCTAGCATTATTTTGGTGTTTCGGGTAATATCCGGTTGTTCGGTTAGACACCGATTCGTTAAAGTGCTAAATTACACTTTTTAGTGTCTTTTAAGTACCTTTTTGTATCCCTTTCAATTCCCAACACTCCGGGAAATATTCTGGACAATAAAACGACATTTCTGCATAACATTCATATGTTTAAATGCTGATTATTGCTGAATTATATAAATTCTGCACTTAAAGTGCGTTTCGGGTGCTTTTTAGTGCTTATTTTTGCTTTCGTATTGCATATATATTAAACCCTTGTATGTACTCTTGGGTTTTAATGCATTCTTGCTGTCGGACCTACACCTAGGCTCCAATTTTATTGTCTGACTGCTTTCTGCAGTTCCGTTGACACATAGTGTCTTACCGGTGAGGTTACTATTATTTCTGACGCGACGCTCTCGTTTATGCATAAAGCAATATTTTGTAGTATACAACGTGCATGAATTCACTTGTTTAATCACATGTTCAGACATTGCTGACAATTAAGCACATAATTGCAGTCAATAAATAATAATTAAAGTGTACGGAAATTACCGGTTTGTGCCAGTTGTCACATCCATCATCCACCACCATCATCCATTGTCCATCATAGAGTGTGTGAGTCGTCTCGGGATCCAAGATTGATCATAAGAGTTCTTGAAAATCAAGGCCATGTTTGCCTAAGTCTCTTACATCACTTGGTGAAGACAAGTGTCTAGTGTAATACTTTTTATTTTTAATCTTTTCGCACTTTTTACTTGGTTTTGTATTAATGACTTTAATAACTAGTTTCTTATGTTGAAGGTGATTCTTCCTTATCGTTTGTCCGTGGTGTCTTGGCATTATTTTACTGTCTATATAAAATAAAAGATTTTCACCATTCATATCTCCACGGTCTATATGGAGGTATGTTGGCTACCTGGTCGGGGGTTAAGGGAACGGTTTGGTAAGAGTCTTGCCGTTGTTCAGCGTTTAGAGATCCTGCAAGGGACCTGGGTCAAATTTAGTAGGACCTCCTTCAATACTTAACGGTATTGGATGGCGGGGGTCCAAACTCTTTGATCCCCTCATAAGTTAAACTACTATTAATACTATAACCCGACTATTTAGGACTGTATCCTTGCTGACTCAGACTACTTAGCCGAGGGTAACGTCACCTTCAAAAGAGGGGCCTACCATAATTTGCATTAATAACTTAATTAATTATCTTTCAATAATCCGCCCCTTTAGGATTGTATCCTTGCTGACTCAAACTACTGGGTTGAGGGTAACGTCACCTCCAAAAGAGGGGCCTACTACAATAACTAAGATAATCTCTTAAAATAGTGCAAAAGTGCGAAAATAATCAAAGGTTACACTAAACACGAGTCGGAGCCAAGTGATTCATCTTGTCTATCTGTTTTTCTTTTATTTTTATTTTTCAGCATTTTAGTTAGTTTTTATTTTTTCTTAGTTTAAAAACCTTTTTCCAACTATTTGATTTGATTAGACGTTGAGGATAAACCGGTACTAAAAGCTCTTGTGTCCTTGGACGACCTCGGTATCTTACCAACACTATACTACGCTCACGATGGGTGCACTTGCCCATATGTGTGTTTAGTGTTAGTAAATATCGTGTTTTATAAATTTAAAACTTGGCTAAAAAGTATTAAAAAGGGCTTAACATATACATTAAAAACTAATAACACTCACACACATCAATACCTTGGTAAACAATATCACATATGAGAGCATATCAAACTATACCTTAGGAGTATAACAAAATATACAAAAAAATGTGATTTAGAATTCACTCAAACCTTAGTGTATCAAACTACACCTTAGAGACTATAGAAATACCACAAAGGCAATCTCTATTTGGATAAAAATCGGTTTCTGACATTTAATACAACAGGAATGGGGTGTTTAATCCTATAGCGCTATATCATACTACCAATCGGTCTGGTGAATGTATAAAACAAGTACAATCCAACATTTAATTTTATAATCTTTGAAAAATTAGTGTTTAAACCATAGATAATCATGCAGTTTGTCAAAAGATAAGTACTAACATGTATAATTAATTTATACTTTGAAATCATGAACATAACAAATAGGTACACATGTTTCACCCCAAAACATTGAAAACAGTAAAAGAGGGGACTATGTACCCACCCGAGGATGCTTTGAAGTCTTGAAAACGACCAAGCAAAGCTAGAGGGATCACGGAATCAAACGGCACCTAATATAGGTAACTATGTAAATAAACCGGACCTAAATCGGAAGATCGGATAGAATGAGGTTTCGTAAACCAAATTAGTATGGGAACTCATGTAATATGGTTTAACAAAGCCCACATACTAAATCGAAACCTAACCTAAGTGCTTACGACCCATTACGACTCGTTTAGGTAGCTTACGCTACTTTAACGCGTCGTTCGCGTAAAACGCGTTCGGACCGCCTAACTAGTCCTATGACAAGTTTTATATGCCTTAACATGTCTAATAATGTTGCCTAATCAGTTTACATGTCAAAATTTAGGTTACATATGCTTAAAATAAATTTATGCGTAAAAAAGGCATTTTGGTCATTTTCCTAAGGCATATAAACTACCTATCATACAACTAATTTAAACGAAGTGACCATAAGGTATTGTTGGTACATGCATCTGTCGACTTCGTCTTGTATCGAGTCTTGTTTGTTTTTAGATAGATCAGGGCACATTATACGAGAAAAATGTCAAATATAGGGTGAGAGACAAGTTCAAACGAAATTAGAAAAGGTAATTTCGTTTGAATCTACCATGACATGTTCAAACGAAACTACCTAATTCCATTTTAACTTAATTCCGTTTGAGACAGTCTCAAGCGGAATCACCCGCCTATATATATGTGTGCCTGATTTCGTTTGAGGGAGGAGGTCTGAGATTCCGGTTGAGCCACGAAGTGCTGCCGAAGTGTCGTCTCATTGTAATTTGTTATCAAATCAATCAAATCGATAGTTAAAGTGATATTCTTGCTGAATTGAACTCAATACGTCTGTTTCCGCCTTTCGTATTGAGCAAAAACTCTTCTGATCGACTCGTTCGGGTCCGTAAACGATCCTACAAGTGGTATCAGAGCTCAGGAGGAAGAGTTCATACCAATTCAGCTGCAAATTCTGATTTCTACACCTTCTTTTCAAAATTTAACAACTTTTCACGGTCAAAATGTCTTGATTTTCACACATCATACTCGGAATTGTGTTTTAACAAATCCTTGAGAAAATTGAACCTTAATTCAATCTAAAATTGGTAAAACTTGTAATTTTGTTTGAAAACCAGCTCGAGATGATGACATCAGCAGCATTTCATACGGAATTAGTCCTTAATTCCGCTTGAAAACCGGTATTCCGTTTGAAAAATTGGTTAATTTCGTTTGAAATTGGTAATTTCGCTTGAGTATCCCGTTTGAACTTGCTATTTCGTTTCAAGTGGCTATTTCGTTTGAAAAGGGTGTTAATTCAAACGAAATTAGATATTCCGTTTGAAAGTGCTGATTTCGCTTCAAATGTTATTCTGTTTGAAATTGGGATTTCGCTTGAAGGTGTCTTGTAGTTGATTCCGTTTGAAAAAGTGATTTCGTTTGAAAGTACAATTCCGTTTGAAAGACAGTTTTGAGAATTTCTTGAAAACCGAATCATGGAAGAAGAATTTTACAACGCATTTGCTACTCCAGTTACCCCGATTACTCTGGCACAGAACACAATGTTAGAAAATAAAACGGGGACTATGCAAAAACCACCTAAGCTCATGAACATTGAGGAGTATAAAGGTTGGGAAGGACGTTTTGAAAACTGGGTTCAAGCAAATTATTTGGATGCTTAGGAATGTGTTGAAATGAAATATGTTAGACCATTGAATGATGACGAAGGGGAGATTGCAATTAAAGATATGAGTGCTGATGATAAAAAGAAATACAAAAATGAAAAAAATGATGTTAAGTCTACTAAAACAAGCTGTGAAAGAAGATATCTTGGTGTTATTGCAACATAATGGAAGTGCTTATTCGATTTGGAAAGCTTTAAAATCGAAGTTTAATGGAAGTCAAGAGATGGTCAAGAACAAAAAATCACTTTTGAAAAAAGAATTCGATTTATTTCGAGGTTTAAAAAATGAAAACACAAAACAGATCATAGAAAGATATTGCAATCTGCTAGCAAACATGAAGAGATTGAGTATCACAAAAGAGAATGAAGAGTTGATTGAAAAATTGGCTGATGCATTGCCATATGAGACTTGGGGCACATATCTTATGATGTTAAGAAACAAGAAAGGGTTTAGCAGTCTGACATTGAGCAAGTTCATTGAAAAACTTGAAGCTCAGGAAATGGAACAAAGGAAGATCTCAAGAATGAAAGATTTTGACGGTGAACAAGACATTGGTCTTTATTACAAAGGTGGTGTCAGTGATAAAACCACCAACATGTCACCAAAGGTTGAAACGGCTTTCAATGCAAAGAGTTCATTGGGAGGTTCTTCTAAAGGGTCAAATAGTAAAACAAGTTTTTCATCTTATCCGTCATTTGATCCAAACTTGACAGCAACCAAGAATGGCAAGAAGCTACAATGCAATATTGTATTGAATCTTGAGAATGATCAGGATTACTCTGAAGAAGTTGCGAAAAGTCACATGTCTTTGTTGGGGACTGTGTTGGAGTCTTATGGAAGCTTAGTCGCAGGAAGGATCGGGAATCCAATGTTGACAAAAGAGGATTACGATCAGATCGATGCTGAGGAGATGGAGTTAATGGATATTAAGTGGTGTTTGGCAAGTGTGTTGAGGAGAGCTGAGAAGTTCAAACAGATCACAGGAAGAGATGATTTCCATGATGCATGTGTTTCTAATTTAGGTTTTGATAAATCTAAAGTTACTTGTTTTCGTTGCAGGGAAAAAGGACACTTCAAGAGGGAGTGCACAAATCGCGAAGCAAGTGGAGCTCAAAATCCGTTCAACAACAATGATTACTATCGGAAATCGATTTATCATCAAGTTGCTCAACAACCACATCATAAAGAATCACAAACTGCACATGGTAAAAAAACAATCGAGGAGTCATCAAAGAGAGCTTGTATGGTGAATCAAAATGATAAAAAGTCAACAAAAGATTTCAGTTGGGACAAATATATTTCAGCTGATAACAAAGCATGCCTGATAAACCAAGATGATGAAAAGTTACCAGAAGGGTTTAGCTGGGAAGGTTTTAGTTGGGATGATTACTGTCCGGATAAAGATATTTTAAAACAAAAGCTTTTGTTGCTCGTATTGAAGAAGATAGTGATGACGATACTGAGTATTATGCGAAAAGAATGGCAGCTCGTTTGAAAATGATGGAAGAGAGTGATAGTGAAGATGAAAAAGCTAAAAAGAAAAAGAAAAAGGTCAAAACACCAGTCAGCAGTGATGATGAGGAAGTTCCAGTGATAAAGAGAAAAGTAAAGGAAGTTCCAAAGTTCAAAGTTGATGAAGAAGTTGATGCAAGAAAGATTCCTGTGAATTGTGAAACCTGTGAGATCATGAAAAAGAAAAAGAGCGAATTGATTAACAATATGAACAGGTTGAAGGAATCATACGATGTTCTGAACAAAGCCATGAATCAATACAATCAATCAAGTGATGAACAAGCAACAACCATGAAAACACTTCAAGGAGCTTTCATGACAAAGCAGAAAGTGGTGAACAATTACATTGAGAAGTGTGTTGTGCTAGAACAAAAACTGGAAACACAAAGAATTGAAACAGAAAGAGTTAATCGATTGTTAAAAAGTTGCTCATGTACTTCTTATGTCATTGACAGGATTTATCCAACTGTTGAAGGCATGAAGGCATTTGAGGATGAAGAAGTAACTGAAGAACAGATAGTTTCTGAAGAAAAGCCTTCTAAAAAGAAAAAAGGAAAAGAAGAAGGATACTGAAGTTAAGACATCCGGTAAGAAACAAGGTGTCAGTTACAACAAGTGTCCACCCCCGCTTAAAAATGGATATTCTCTGAGAAATCCAAATTCAGAAAGAGTCGAAAAGGCAACAAACTTACAGTGGGAGTCAGAGTCTTCAGTTAACTTGCCAGAAAATATTGATATCACTTTTACATCGTCTGACACTGATCAACAATCTCAATTGATGAAGAAAGTGGTGGATCATGTGTTAGATAACTATGAAATGGATTAGTCAAAGTCGGAGTCTAAATCAGAGTCAAAGTCTAAGTTCGACATGTCAAGTCCTTCAGTCAAAAGGGAGAAATGGGTTTACAATAAAGAATTCATGTTATCAAAATCTAATTTGAATGACGGATTAATCAAAGTGGCATATACTTTGAATGATTCAGACAAATTATATTTTGATGAGGAATTTCCAATAAGAGGTGTCAAAACCGAACTACACAAAAAGGTTTTCAAACTAACAGAAATTAATATTTCTGAAATAAAAGATGTAAATCTTAATGATAAACCTAAAACTTACACCTCAAGAGTTCAACAACGTTTAAACAAGAAAAAGGGTTACAGTTCTGGTTCAGGTTATCGAAAGAAACCAAACCATAACGGTAATTTCAAAAAGAAAGGACTGGGTTTTATTCCACCAGAAAATCATAAAAATGAAAAATATGTTCGAGATTTTAAATCAAAAATGATATTTGTTTCAGGTACATCTTTTGAAGAAGAAAAAGAAAAATTATTCAGAAAACAGTCGAACAAAGAATTCCTTGCGAAGAAGCAAGAAGAGATGCAGACTGTTGATCAGAAGAAGGAAACTCGAACCGGTTTCAAATGTGGAAAAAGTGGTCATATTGCCATGAAATGTTCACAGGCAAATCAAACTAAACAGGGAGTTTCTAAACTGAAAGATAAAAAGGTTGTGTTTGAACCACCAATTGAGAGAACTAAACTTTTCAAAAATTCAAAATTTGAAATTGGTGAATGTTCAAACAGGTTTTACAAGAAAAGGGTGAATCTTGACAACCAAAAGTGGGTTGTTAAGAAGTCTGATGATAGTTCAAGCAATGATTCTGATTCGTCAAAATTAGAGGAGCTATTGTCTGGCGATGAATCTGATTCCACAAAGTCAGATGAGCCACAAATTGGGGTTAAAAGTGAGAATTCAGTTCCTCCAATGGATGATGTCAATTTTCCACCATTGAAGGCTGAAAATTTTAAACAAAAAGTTGGTAAGGTTGAAATTTCAAATCAATTCTATTCTGAAAAGAAAGAATTTGATGTTGAAAAGGTGTTTAATTCCAAAGTGAAACACATTTTTGGAAAAATGGTTGATGGAAAGGTCAAAGGAGTAAAAGAATTTTATGAGAAAAAATTGAAGAAACCAGGTAAGGGTGTTTCATCTCAGGTTTGTGACTGGGATGGAACCTATTATGATCAGTAAAAACCTGGGTTTGCCGGAGCTCCCAAGTTGGTAATCGTGGAGCATGAATCGGCATCATTCTTATATTGTTTTTGAAAAATTGAAAATTGTTCATTAGTATGACTTGCCGGAACTCCCAGGTTGGTAAGTGAGGAGTAGGAATCGACATCTTGAGAATTCAACCTTCAAGTGGTATTGGTTGGTAAGCCATCTGGTTGAAAAAGAGGTTGTGATTTTATAAGTAGGTTAATCAAGGTCATTAGTTTGAACTTGATTGGACCATTCTTACAAGTGGTATTTTGAAAAACAATGTGATGAACCCCTAACCTACAAGTGGTTTTATAAAATCAACAAAACTTATTTTCCGGAAAAACCATTTGATTAAAACAAACTTAAGTGTTTTGAAATCATAATGGGAAAATAGTTTGTTGTCAGGGGGAGTTCTGATTGTTTATGCCAAGTGGATGGCGAATTGAAGCAATTCACAATAGTTGTCAATTTACTTGTATAGTTTGTTTTGAAATTTCTTTAAATGATTTTGAATTTTAGGGGGAGTAAGATTTTCAGAAAATCCAAAAACATTAGAAAATTTGAAAATGTCAAAAACATGATAAAAATCAAAATTGAGTTTTGTTGTAAGAAGAGGAAATGATAGTACATCAGTGGACGATCACAGCATGCTAAAGAATTGGAAAGTTAAAAAGTGATAAACGGTCTCACTGATGATGTGTCAGTAGTTTTTGCACATTTAGTAGATTGTGACGAGATATAAATCTAAATTCAAACTTGCTTATATCGTGGGGAACATCTCTCGGATATATGGGTAACCCCCAAAATCTTGTTTGAAAGGTCCCTCTTTCTGAGATACTAGGTCTTTATACTCAGTGATATCTGGGGTATTATCCCGGGACTTCTGATTTTGCGGAAGCAATGGCCTAGTCCCCGGAGAATACTTTACGCTTGCTTGAAATATAGCCCACCCTCAGCATAAAAAATGATGAAACATTGAAAAATGCTAATCATGTGCTGTTGAAACAAAAGATCCTCTAAAGGGGACACACCAAAAGTCGAAGTCGTCATCTCTCTGCTGAACGGAAGTTCTGACCTGAGCTCTCACGGTCCTCGTAATATAACCCCTTACAGATATCATCTGTGGTATACTCACCTGTAAGACTGAATATTGGGATCTGGATACGGGAGTATATTCTGAGGTGGGACACGCGAATAAGTTTAAGTGCTTAAGACATTAATCCGTATCTCGAAACAGTTGAACTTTGTGTGAGAATTTAAGTGGATCAGTATACTGACAATCTAAGTGAATTGTTTAGAACTGAATATGTTTGAAGCTTAACGGTGTTGGTGATTTGTCTCATAAACTGATATGATCCTCTTACGCAAATTCACAAAAATATTGTCTGTAAATATTTTTTTTATGCATTTTCATTCTTCTAAAAATTCCAAAAAGATTTTAAGTGTGTTTTAGCATAAATTTAGAAAAATTCAAAAAGATTTTTGACAACTGATGTTGGAAAGCTGATTTTTAAAATTCCAAGTGCTAAACATGATGAACAACAGGTTTGGGAGAAGTTTTTGAATGAAAAATGATTGTTTACAAGTGGTTATCAGAAATTTTTAATTGAAAAATCATTCTGAAAAATTACTCGCAATGATATAATTTTATCAAAATTTGTAAATTTGTGAAGCTTATTGTTAGGTAGAGATTGTGCAGGTTAGCCAAGTTTTGATTCAGAGCAGGATGTGAGCCATATCACAATCTTAGAACCTGAATCAAGAATTCCAGACTACGATCCCAGCATGTCGATAGGGGGAGTCTGAAGATTGAAGAGCCAAGTTCAAATCTTGTAGTTCTCGCACGCTGATGATGCTGATGAACTTAAGGAATCAAGAGATAAGATCAAGTGTGTGTAATAGCCAGCTACAGATCTTGAGAAGATAGTTAGATAAGAGCCAGTTTGAATTCCTGGAGAAGAAGAGAAGACAGAGTTTGAGGATACTTACAGTGTCAGATACTTTAGCAGATGATATGACTGATAAAGACTGAAGATGCGAAGACTCGACACTGAAGACTCGTCAATATTCGAGGGGGAGTCTGTTGGTGCATGCGTCTGTCGACTTCGTCTTGTATCGAGTCTTGTTTGTTTTTAGATAGATCAGGGCACATTATACGAGAAAAATGTCAAATATAGGGTGAGAGACAAGTTCAAACGAAATTAGAAAAGGTAATTTCGTTTGAATCTACCATGACATGTTCAAACGAAATTACCTAATTCCGTTTGAACTTAATTCCGTTTGAGACAGTCTCAAGCGGAATCACCCGCCTATATATATGTGTGTGTTGGTGCACTACATCTGTCGACTTCGTCTTGTATCGAGTCTTAGTCTTAGAGTGTTAGATTAGGACATGTTACACGAGAAAATAGGAAAGTGTATGTGTGTTAGATGCTGATTTCGCTTATAGGGACATAGGTAGGGGTTCCGCTTATATGTACCTTAGGGTTTCGCTTATATGGACAAATGGAGGTTTCGCTCATGTGTACATGTCTCTTGGAGCGAAACCTCATGCCCTATATATAGGTAAAATAAGCGAAATCATGAAAATAAGTCTTGTATACCATACCGAAGTGCTGTCGGTGTGAAGAACTGCATGTAATCGTGTGTTAATCAATACAATCAGCAGTTATAGTGAAGTATCAGCTATTTCTAACTCCGTTTCTTGTTATTCCGCACCTGAAACGAAGTTGAACACCTCTGAACGACTCGTTCGGGTCAAAACACGATCCAACAAGTGGTATCAGAGCTTCAGGAGGAGGAGTTCTGCAGAGATTAGCTGGAATTCATCGAGATTTCTTACTTCTACATCTTCTTTCTTCAGTTCAGACAGTTTTACCGGTCAAAATAAACTCAAAATTTCACAGATTGTGCGTAATTGGACATAGATAAATCCCTGAGAGTTTGGCTTTGAAATACGAATTAGAAATGGACTAAAATTGGATCTGAATAGGTTTCGCTCATACGTACATTCAGTAATTTCGCTTATTTGGACACTTTGATTTCGCTCTTGTGTCACCAATATCAGGGGTTTCGCTCTTTTGACCATCATATTTCGCTCTTGTGTCACCAAATCAGAGGTTTCGCTTATTCGACCATTATAAGGTTTCGCTTCAGTGAACAATACCAGGGGTTTCGCTTTTGTGAGCACCTGGTTTCGCTCATAGGTCATACAGAATACTAATTTCGCTTTTAAGGACATCCAAAGAGTCTTGATTTCGCTTTTAAGGATTGTTGTGGGAAAATTGTTAAAATCGGAAAAATGGACGAGGAATTTTACAATGCATTCGCTACTCCGGTTACACCAATCACTGTTGCACAAACCACAACAGGAACAATGCAAAAACCACCCAAACTATTGAACATTGAAGAATATAAAGGATGGGAAGGTCGTTTCGAGAACTGGGTACAAGCTAACTACTTGGATGCGTGGGAATGTATCGAGACAAAATACATTCGACCGATGAATGATGATGAAGAAGTGGTTCCGATTAAAGATCTAAGCGCCGATGCTAGAAAGAAATACAAAGATGAGAAAATGATGCTGAGTCTTCTACAACAAGCTGTAAAAGAAGATATTTTGGTTCTATTGCAACATAACGGAACTTCATACTCAATTTGGAAAGCCTTAAGATCGAAATTTCATGGAAGTCAAGAGATGGTTAAGAACAAGAAATCACTTTTGAAGAAAGAGTTCGATTTGTTTCGTGGGTTGAAGAATGAGAGCACAAGGCAAATCATTGAGAGATACTGCAATCTGCTAGCAAACATGAAGAGATTGAGTATTGAGAAAGACAATGAAGAATTGATCGAAAAGCTTGCTGATGCTTTGCCACACGAAATTTGGGGCACATATCTCATGATGCTCAGAAACAAGAAAGGTTTTAGCAGTTTAACACTGAGCAAGTTCATTGAGAAGATTGAAGCTCAGGAGATGGAACAGAGAAAAGTTTTAAGGATGAAAGATTTTGACGGTGAACAAGACATCGGTCTTTACTACAAAGGTGGTGTTAGTGATAAATCCACCAACTTGTCACCAAATATTCAAACTGCTTTCAATGCAAAGAACTCGTCTGATAGTTCATCAAAAGGATCAAGCAGCAACACAAGTTTTTCATCATATCCATCTTTTGATCCGAACGTTTCAACAACAAGAAATGGAAAAAAGCTTCAATGCAACATTGTATTGAACATTGAAAATGATCAGGAATATTCTGAAGAGTTAGCAAAAAGCCATATGTCTTTGTTAGGAACTGTTTTGGAATCTTATGGTAGTTTTGTTGCAGGTCGAATCGGGAATCCAATGCTGACAAAGGAAGATTACGACCAGATCGATGCTGAAGAGATGGAACTGATGGACATAAAATGGTGCTTGGCCAGCGTGTTGAGGAGAGCTGAGAAATTCAAGCAAATCACTGGAAGAGATGATCTTCGTGAGGCTGGTGTTTCTACTTTAGGTTTTGACAAATCTAAAGTCACTTGTTTTCGTTGCAGGGAGAAGGGTCATTTCAAGAGGGAGTGTACCAATCGCGAAGCAAGTGGAGCTCAGAATCCTTTCAACAACAACAATGATTACTATCGAAAAGCCATCTACCATCAAGTTGCTCAACAACCACCTCAACAACAACAATATCAGGCACAAACTGCACATGGAAGGAATGTGATTGAAGATTCTGGAAAAAGAGCTTGTGCGGTTAATCAAGAAGAAAAGAAGTCATCAACAGGGTTTAACTGGGATAAATATATTCCATCTGATGGTAAAGCCTGTGTGATTGATCAAGATGACGAAAAACTACCAGAAGGTTTTAGCTGGGCAAATTTCAATTGGGATGATTATGTTCCAGACAAAGATTCAAATCACAAAGCGTATGTTGCTCTAGTTGAAGAAGATAGTGATGATGATACTGAGTATTGGGCGAGAAAATTCGATGCTGATATGAAACTGATTGCTGAAAGTGACAGTGAAGATGAAAAGGTTAAAAAGAAAAAGAAAAAGGTCAAGACACCAGTGAGCAGTGATGACGAAGAAGTTCCAGTGATCAAAAGGAAAGTAAAGGTTGAAGTTCCGAAGTTCAAGATTGATGAAGAAGTTGATGCGAAAAAGATTCCAGTGAAGTGTGAGAACTGTGAAGCTGTGAAGAAACAGAACAGTATACTGATCTATAACTTGAATAGTTTGAAGGAATCTTATGATGTGTTGAACAAAGCTATGAACCAGTATAATCAAACAAGTGAAGAACAAGCAACTGCAATGAAGACACTTCAGGGTGCTTTTATGACGAAGCAAAAAGTGGTGAACAACTACATTGAGAAGTGTGCTGTGCTAGAACAAAAGCTGGAGTTGCAAAGAATTGAGACTGAAAGAGTAAATCGTTTGTTGAAAAGTTACTCATGTACTTCTTATGTCATTGACAGGATTTATCCAACAGTAGAAGGCATGAAGGCATTTCAAGAGGATGAAGTAACTGAAGAAAAGAATGATGATGGAAAAGTGACTGAAGAAAAGACTCCAGAAAAGAAGAACAAGAAGAAGAGTGACACAAAGAAAAAGATTGACAAGAAGGATTCTGGTAAGAAACAAGATGTCGGTTACAACAAGTGTCCACCTCCGCTAGAAAATGGATATTTGCCCAGAAATCCAAATCAGGAAAGAGTCGAAAAAGCAACAAATTTACAGTGGGAGTCGGAGTCGTCAATCAATTTGCCAGAAAATATTGATGTTACGTTTACATCATCTGACACTGATCATGAGTCCGAGTTAATAAAGAAAGTCGTCGATCAGGTGTTGGATAGAGATGAAACTGAAGAGTCAAAGTTGGAGTCAAACTCAGAGTCAAAGGCAGAGTCAGAGTCAAAGTCTGGTTCTGAAAGTTCGAGTTCGACAGTCAATAGTCTAAAATCTTCGGTTAAAAGAGTTTACAACAAAGAATTCCTGTTATCAAAATCTAATTTGAATGACGAAACATTCAAAGTTGCATATACATTGAATGATTCTGACAAATTATATTCTGATGAGGAATTTCCAATAAGAGGTGTCAAAACTGAATTGATCAAAAAGGTTTTCAAACTTATAGAAATTAACATTTCTGAAATAAAAGATTTAAATCTTAATGGTAAACCTAAACCTTACACCTCAAGAGTACAACAAAGATTAAACAAGAAAAAAGGTTACAGTTCTGGTTCTGGTTTTCACAAGAAACCAAAACCTAACCGTAATTTCAAAAAGAAAGGTCTTGGATTTATTCCAACAGAAAAACAGAAAAATGAAAAATATGTTCGTGATTTTAAAGCAAAAATGACATTTGTTTCAGGTATATCAGCAGAAGAAGAAGAAAAGAAAGAATTCTGGAAGCAATCAAACAGTGAGTTCCTTGCAAAGAAGCAAGATGACATAAAAAAGATGGCTGAACAGAGGAAAGATACGAGAACCTGTTTCCAATGCAACAATGTTGGACATATTGCCAGAGATTGTTCTAAGGCAATACCATCAAAACAGGGAGTTTCTCGTAAACAGAAAGAGAAAGTGATTGAATTTGAACCACCAATTGACCGAACCAAATTATTCAAAAACTCAAAATTTGAAATTGGTGAATGTTCAAACAAGTTTTACAACAAAAGAACTAAATCTGACAACCAGAAATGGGTTGTTATGAAGTCTGTTGGTAGCTCTAGCGATGATTCTGATAGGTCGAAATCAGAGGAGCTATCTTCTGGCGATGAGTCTGATTTCACAAAATCAGAGGAGCCACAGGTTGTTGAAAATGGTGAAGAATCAGTTCCGACTGTGGATGATGAGAATTTTCCACCACTTCGGGCTGAAAATTTTAAAAAGAAAATTGGTAAAGTTGAGATATCAAACCAATTTTATGATGATAAAAAGGTTTTCGATGTTGAAAAGGCCTTTAACCCCACTGTGAAACATATTTTTGGTAAAATGATTGATCGAAAAGTCAAAGGGGTTAAAGAGTTCTATGAGAAGAAGACGAAGAAAGATAAAGTTGAACCATCCCTGGTTTGTGACTGGGATGGCTCATACTATGAACAGTAAGTCTTTGGACTTGCCGGAGATCCCAAGTTTGTAATCGTGGATCAGGAATCGGCATCATTCTTGTTAAGTTTGTTTGTGAAATTTTAAAAAAATGTTTAAATGTATACAGGTGATGGACTATGCCGGAACTCCCAGGTTGGTAAGTGTGGAGTAGGTATCGGCATTTATCTTGAAACTTACTTTGATAAGTTCATTGTACAAGTGATACAGAGGTTTGTTCTGGCAGAGTAATTACTCAAGGTCATTAATTTGAACTTGATGTAATCTTCATACAAGTGGTTGAAAGACAATATGATGAACCATGCCCCTATAAGTGGTAAAAACAAACTTATTTTCCGGAAAAATCATTTTGATTAAAACAAACTTAAGTGTTTTGAAATCTAAATGAGAAAATAGTTTGTTGAAAGGGGGAGTTCTGATTGTTTATGCCAAGTGAATGGCAAATTGAAGCAATTTGATATCAGTTGTCACTTTATTGTACAGTTTGTTTTCAAATTTCCTAAAATGTGTTTGCATTTTAGGGGGAGTAAATTTTTCAGAAAATCCAAAAACATTAGAAAATTTGAAAAAGACAAAAACATGATAAAATTCAAAATGAGTTTTGTTGTATAAAAGAGGAAATGATAGTACATCAGTGGTCGATCACAGCATGCTAAAGAATTGGAAAGTAAAAATGTGATAAATGGTCTCACTGATGATGTGCCAGTAGATTTTTGCACATTTAGTAGATTGTGACGAGATATAAACCTAAATTCAAACTTGCTTATATCATGGGGAAACATCTCTCGGATATATGGGTAACCCCCGAAATCTTGTTTGAAAGGTCCCTCTTTCTGAGATACTAGGTCTTTATACTCAGTGATATCTGGGGTATTATCCCGGGACTTCTGATTTTGCGGAAGCAATGGCCTAGTCCCCGGAGAATACTTTCCGCTTGCTTGAAACATAGCGCTGCCCTCAGCAAATTGATGAAACAATAAAATTGATAGTCATTGCTGTTGTAACAAAAGATCCTCTAAAGGGGACACACCCAAAAGTTTGAGTCATGATCTCTCTGCTGAACGGTAGTTCTGACCTGAGCTCTCATGATTCTTCATAATTTATAACCCCTTACAGATATCACCTGTGGTATACTCACCTGTAAGACTGAATATTAGGATCTGGATACGGGAGTATATTCTGAGGTGGGACACACGATTGAGTTTAAGTGCTTAAGACATTAATATCATATCTCGAAGCGGTTGAACTTTGTGTGAGAATTTAAGTGGACCAGTATACTGACAATCTAGGTGAATCATTTAGAACTTAAAATGGAATGAAGCTTAACGGTGTTGGTGATTTGTCTCATAAACTGATATGATCCTCTTATACAAACTCACAAAAATATTGTATGTAAATATTTCTTTACTGTATTTCATTCTATTCAAAAATCCAAAAAGATTTTCAGTGTGTTTTAGCATAAATTTTGAAAAATTCAAAAAGATTTTCGACGACTGATATTGAAAAGCTGATTTTCAAAATTCCAAGTGCTAAACATGATGAACAGATGGTTTGGGAGAGTGTGTTATTTTGATAAGAAAAACGATATAGTTTCAAGTGGTTCATCAGAAATGAATTGATATTTTTGTTTGAGAAAGTTTCAAATAATGTCTATATGCTTAAATGTTTATCATAAAACTTATGTTTGTGGTAGAGTTTTTTGCAGGAAGAGTCAATATTTGAGGGGGAGTGCATGTTGGTGAAAATGAACTTAAAGATGTCAATATCTAAAAGAGGAAGTTTGTAGAGATGAAGATAGAGAGAGAAGCCCAGAGACTGATCAAGACTGAAGAAGTGAAGACATAGTATTGTCGTGACTCGATAGTCGACTCGTCAACATCTGAGGGGGAGTCTGTTGGTGCACTACATCTGTCGACTTCATCTTGTATCGAGTATTAGTCTTAGAGTGTTAGATTAGGACATGTTACACGAGAAAATAGGAAAGTGTACGTGTGTTAGATGCTGATTTCGCTTATAGGGACATAGGTAGGGGTTCCGCTTATATGTACCTTAGGGTTTCGCTTATATGGACAAATGGAGGTTTCGCTCATGTGTACATGTCTCTTGGAGCGAAACCTCATGCCGTATATATAGGTAACATAAGCGAAATCATGAAAATAAGTCTTGTATACCATACCGAAGTGCTGTCGGTGTGAAGAACTGCATGTAATCGTGTGTTAATCAATACAATCAGCAGTTATAGTGAAGTATCAGCTATTTCTAACTCCGTTTCTTGTTATTCCGCACCTGAAACGAAGTTGAACACCTCTGAACGACTCGTTCGGGTCGAAACACGATCCTACAGTGCGCCTGATTTCGTTTGAGGGAGGAGGTCTGAGATTCCGGTTGAGCCACGAAGTGCTGCCGAAGTGTCGTCTCGCTGTAATTTGTTATCAAATCAATCAAATCGACAGTTAAAGTGATATTCTTGCTGAATTGAACTCAATACGTCTGTTTCCGCCTTTCGTATTGAGCAAAAACTCTTCTGATCGACTCGTTCGGGTCCGTAAACGATCCTACAGGTATAACCTCGGAAGGTTATTCCCTATACAACTATGGTCACTAAACATGCTTGGTCGGATCCTAAAGATCGACCAAACGGGTCGGTTCGAAAGTCTAAGCGGTTGTTTAGACCGCTTATCTTACGACCCTATACAAGCACTAATCTAAAAGTGACGAGTTAAACATGTTAAAACATGTTTAACGAAGTTTGAAAAAAAGTTTGATATCAAAACAAAGGGTCTTGATACCCAAGAATAGTTTGGTTGCAAAAAATGCATAAACGCGCATTTTGACCGAAACTATGACTCGTCACTACACCTAATCAACGTGGTAATCAGTAGGTATAGTCACAAAGGACTATGACCATCGTGATTACGCTCACGTTGCGAAGTTCAAACGAACTTCATGTTGACCATTGACCAGTCAAAGTAGAAAGTCAAACAATGTTTGACTTTCGTTCTTAAAAACGCATAAAAGAATGAAAGAAGCTTACAAAAGGTCCAAGCGATGGAGATTTGATCCAAAATTCTCAGGTATGGAGTATAAGAACTCCAACTTAGAGAATGAATTCAGATCAAGGTGAGTTGCAAATGAAATCATGGGGGGGTATTTATAGTTTTCGGGTAACCGTTAAGATCATTCCTTGAAAACCGAGCTTCGATCTAAGCCGTACATGTGCACCCCCTGTTTTAGAATACCATGGGCACCTAAAACAAGCCCATAGACTTGATAAAACCATTTGCAAACATTGGGAATAGCTGGAACAAGCTGGAAATCAGTTTTGCTGATCTGGGCATTTTACACAGGCCGCGTAAGCAGAGGCACTGGGCTACGCGCCCCGCCTGGCCTATCTTTCAGAAAATGTCAGAAATGGTCCCTGCAGCCCAGAAACTTGATTTCGATGCATTTTTGACATGTTTAAGCCACGTTAACCCCATTACAAGGCTCCAAAATGAAGTTAAAGTATAGGGAACTTAAATTATGCTCAAAAATATCTCGGATGTCGGTTCGTTTGGTCGTACGGTTGCGTTGTTCGGTTAAATACGACGAAACACGAACGGACGCGAAAAACTATCCAAATTACGCGATGAATGGAATTTTATCATTCCAATCACTAAAATAAAATATTTTAATGATTACATAAATTTTTGGGTGTCCGGATATATTCAGAACGTAAGATATGCGCGAAAATGCAAACTTATGCACTTTTTGATGCTTTTAGTCCCTGCTTGATCAAATAGTTTATTTTTGCGCACCAAACACCTCAAGCCTATTTCTAAGATATGTAAAGGATATTTAGGGCATGTTTAACTTATGATCATGTTCCGAAAAGTTCGTTACAGTACGAATCGGCATACTTTCGCAATTTGTCGAAATTAGTCCCTGTAAGCGAATAAATTTGATTTCGACACACCAAACCTTACAAATCTTATTTCTAAGTTATGTAAAGGTTATTTAAGGTATGTTAAGACCATGTCACTGTGCCGGAGTGTTTGTCATGTTAAACTGATTACGTTTACGCATAAGTTCGCGTATAACCTTCCAGAAAGCGATTAAGAGCTCGAAATCGAACAAGAATTGATATGTGCAAACGATACACATATTTATACAAATATCAAGTATTAAATACAATATTTCATTGGTTTGGTATTCGTATGATGGTTGAAGTGACACAGGTGTCACAAAAATATATTATTCTTGAAGTATATATTTTCTTAAACAATACAAAAATATATTATTTTGGTAAAAGCTAAAAATATATATTTTTCTAAGTTAATCTTAAAAAAATATTATTTTTAAGATATATGTGAAAGTATACTTATTTTTTCCAAGTAAAAGTTATAGATATTTTTCTATAAAAATTCTCTAAAAATATGAATATTTTAAGAATATAAAGTTGGTGATTTTTAATTGTATAAAAATAATATTCTGGAAAATTATACACAAATTAAGTATAAAATACTTAATAAATACAAGAAAATACGTATTTCTAAACGTATAAATACACACCAGAATACACTACCAATACTTGGCAAAATACCCGTATACAAATACACAAGTATGAAAATACACAAGTACAAGTATACCTATTGTGACACATGTGCCTCCACGATGTCGTCATGGTATCCAAAACCAACATGTTGCAAATCCTGCTGCTGCTCAAGCACAGTTTCCACCTGGATCGTGCTATAACTGTGGTGATCTTACTCACTACCGAAACAATTGCCCAAGACTTGTTAATGCGAATCCAGCACGTGGACGAGTATTTAACATAAATGAGGAAAATGCAAATGACAATGCAGCAGTGAACAATTAGACTTTTGTACTTTCCTTGTTATTATCTATGACACTTGGTACAATTCAGTTGGCATATAAATAAATTTGTTGTTTCAAATTTATTTACGAAATTGATGCAATTGCACGTATGTGTGACATACCCCTGCGATACCGACACCAAGGAACCATGTTCCTTGCAAGACAAACTACTCGTGTGGTTCTTACATTTTTGTGATCACTCGTGATCTCTCAAAAAATCCTAAGTACTCGTTTCTTTTAAAGAAACAAAGTACAAGGTACAAGTTACAGATTTCTTAAACAAATACTTGAAGTTCCATTTCAAATCCTTGATTTGACATCTAAAGGTACTCTCATAAGTCCTCAAATGGACCCATGTTACACGATTATCAAGCACATTTTTGCTTCGTGTGTTGCCTTAACATGCCTAGTACATGGATTTCAAAACATTTTCACCACACAAATTCCAAATCCTATTAAGATCTTCGTATCCTCATAGTGAACTTAATGCATATATACAACTGAAGTCCTTGATTGGATTCCTGATGTGCTTTAAATGCATATATACAACTTAATGAACGAGCTGATAACTTAATGAAGTCCTTGATTGGATTCCTGATGTGCTTTAAATGCATATATACAACTTAATGAATGAGCTGATAACCAAGTAACTATTATGTGATTGTGTGTTTTTGTGTAATTCCAAAGCTCGCTACCTAAATCCTGGTAGAATCTTTCGTATTTTTTTTGTATGTTAGATTCTCAGAAGGATACTCAAAGTACTATCTTAAATTCTTAAGGAGTTTTTCTATGCAAATAATCATACCCTTGGATTCCAAAGTGCTGTTTCAAAACGACTATTTGATTCAAAGTTAAAAAGACCCTTTGGTGGTCTATTTAAAGAGATCGTACGTCGGTCTAGTTAAAAAGATCATGTGTTGATCTAGTTAAAAAGATCGTTCGTTGATCTAGTTAAAGAGGTCCTTTAGTGGTCTAGTCAAGTCATTACATGTTTGTTCGATTGATTTTTCCCCTGCACATTAAAAAATGAACTGTGTGGACTGTGCAAGGAATTACATAATTATGGATGCATACATAATTATGAAATTCAGTGCACAGAAACCACATCAAGTTTTGTCATGTGTTATGACCTGTAGTGATAAGAATAACAAAACAGGAACAATGTAAAAATGGCATGATGGATACGCCGTTGGTACTTCCTATATATAAGTGTTCCTTATTACATTGAGAACGTAGCGTTATTCAAGTTACTAGAAGTCCTGGACCTTGACCAATGTTATTTTATCTTACACTCTCCAACTCCGATTTCAGGCACACACAAGTTTCCTATAATAGTCTTCATAGGAAACATTCTCCTATCCGTTGTTCGAAACTCCATGTTTCTGTTACAATAGCGACAACACTTTGAAAAATAACAAATTTGCTAAAAATCCGAACGTGGCCTAAAGTTTTACTTAGGAAACGGAGGATTCATCCAAAAGCGAAGCAATCACAGTTGTCTTCACAGGTTTCCTCTAAAATTAAATTTCGGAACGAAATTTCCTAAAGTAGGGGAGACTATGACACCTGTGCCTCCACGACCATCATACGAATACAAAACCAATGAAATTATGTGTTTCATACTTGGGATTTTTATAAATATGTGTATCATTTGCACATATCAATTCTTGTTCAATTTCGAGCTCTAAATCGCTTTCTGGAAAGTTATACGCGAACTGATGCGTAAACGTAATCAGTTTAACGCGACAAACACTCCGGAACAGTGACATAGGCTTAACATACCTTAAATAACCTTTACATAACTTAGAAATAAGTTTTGGAGGGTTTGGTGTGTCGAAAACAAGTTTATTCAATCGCAGGGACTATTTGTGTCAAACTGCGAAACTATGTCGAATCATATAGTAACGAACATTCCGGAACTTGATCATAAGTTAAAAATACCCTAAATATCCTTTACATAGCTTAGAAATAGGCTTTGAGGGGTTCGGTATGCGAAAATAAACTTATTTGATCAACAGGGACTAAAAGCGTCAAAAAGTGCATAAGTTTGCATTTTCGCGCATATCTTACGTTCTGAACATATCCGGACATCCAAAAATTTTTGTAATCATTAAAATATTTTATTTTAGTGATTAGGATGCAAAAATACCACTCGTCGCGTAATTTGGATCGTTTTCGCGTCCGTTTGAGTTTTCGTCGTAATTAACCGAACAACGCGACCGTACGGCCAAACGAACTGACATCCTAGATGTTTTTGAGCATATTTCATGTTCCCTATACTTTAACTTCATTATAGAGCCTTGAAATGGGGTTAACGGGGCTTAAAAGTGTCAAAAATGCATCAAAAACCAGGTTTTACACTTGCAGTGGCCATTTTTGACATTCTGTGAAACTTGTCTACGCGGGGAGCGTAAGCCTTGTATGGCTCTTATGCGGCCCGTGACAGACCCCCAGCGACAGATTCTTGTTTTCAGCTGTTGGTTGATTTTTAAGGGACTTTGATGCAATTTTCTTGTTTTGGGGAGCAAGATAACACTTCTCCAAGTCATGCTAGCTGTCCCTAACACCTGTATGGCCATGATTTAATCAATGGAGGTTACATAAACACATGGCATGATCTTGTTTCATTACCATAAGTTTAAATACCCAAGCTTTTCTCATTTGTTCCTCACACATTTGATCTGAAATTTCTCTAAGTTGAAGCCTTAGCTTCATACCTGAGTGTTTTAGATAAAATTCTCCATTGCTTGGACCTTTTGTAAGCTTCTTTCATGCTTGTTATTGCTTTTCAAGCGTGAAAGTCAAACAGTGTTTAACTTTCTGCTTTGACCAGCCTTTGGTCAACACAAAGTTCGTTTGAACTTTGCAACGTGAGTGTAATCACGATGGTTATAGTCCCTTGTGACTATACCTACTGATTACCACGTTGATTAGTCGAGGTGACTAGTCAAAGTTTCGGTCAAAATACGTGTTTATGCGTATTTTGCATCAAAGCTATTTTCGGGTATCAAAACACTTTGTTTTGATATCAAACTTGGTTTCTACCTTAGTTAAACATGTTTTAACATGTTTAACTCGTCACTTTTAGTCTTGTGCTTGTTTAGGGTCGTAAAGTCTAGCGGTCTAAACCGCTTAGGCTTTCGAACCCGACCCGTTTGGTCGATCATTAGGATCCGACCAAGCATATTATGTAACCATAGTTGTATAGGGAATAACCTTCTGAGGTTATACCTTATGGTCACTTAGGTTAATTAGTTGTATTATAGGTAGTTTATATGCCTTAGGTAAATGACCAAAATGCCCTTTTCATGCATAATTGGTATTTAAGCATATGTAACTCAATTTTGCCACTTAAACTGATTATGCAACATATTAAAACATGTTAGGGCATATAATACTTTTCATAGGACTAGTTAGGCATCTCGAACGCACATTTGCGCGAACGACGCGTTAAAGTAGGGTAAGCTATCTTAATGGGTTGTAACGGGTCGTAAGCACTTAAGATAGGTTCCGATCTAGAATGTAGGCTTTGTTAAACCATAGACATGAGTTCTAATACTCATTTGGTTTACAAGACCTCATTCTACCCGATCTTCCGATTTAGGTGCCGATCGTTTAACTAGCGATCCGATTACTAGGTACCACTTGATTCCTTGATTTCCGAGCTTCCTTAGGACACTTAATCGAGGATACTTACAATCTCAAGTGAGTACATAGACCCCCTCTTTTTAAATGTTTTCAAGGTGATTATGTCAGTACATAGTCCCCTCTTTTACGTTTTCAAATGTTTTGGGGTGATACATATGTGCCGATACGCTATTTTCATGATTTCGACTATATGACTACACGTGCATAGTACTATCTTTTGACGAATTGAACTATTATCCATGGCTTAAACAACTGATTTCCAAATTTTGTTAGAACTATTTGTTCATTTATACTGTTATTTATAAATTCATTAACAATGATCAAGCCTACTGGTAGTACGATATAGCGCTATAGGACTAGACATCCCATTCCTGTTGTATGGAATGTCAGAAACCAAGTTTTAACCAAATAGAATTGCCTTTGTGGTATTTCTATAGTCTCCAAAGTGTAGTTTGATGCACTAAGGTTTGAATGTATTACCAAATCACGATATATGGTATATTTTGATATACTACCAACGTGATACTATTTTGCTAAAGCATAGTTTGATATGCTATTGCTTACTAAAAGTATAGTTTGATATACTACCAAGTCATGATTTAGGTATATTTCGATATACTACCAACATGATACTGTTTTACTAAAGTATAGTTTGATATACAACCGACTCTTTTATTTCACAAATTAAAACATATTTTGATATACTACTAAAGCATAGTTGATATGTTATTTTCAAACCAAATCATAGTTTGAGATGCTATTTACAAAACTAAAGTATAAATTGATATACTACCGATGTTTTCATTCTTAAACCAAAGTATACTTGTGTTATACTGCCAAAACTATTATTTCAGTAATCAAAGTATATTTTGGTATACTCTCTATTTAACTATTTCAAAACCAAAGTATAACTTTACATATACTACAAACCTTTTTATCAAAACAATGTGTTTTAGAAACCAAACTTATTGCAAGGATTCATGGCTATTTTTTTTGTAAACACAAAACCTTTTCTTATGCTAACCAAAGCCATGAACCTAAATCAACAAAACCTATGTTACTCACAGGCATTTTTATGCTGACGTTTTATTTTCACATATGTTTCAGGTATTACTATGTGATGATTATCGATGCATGCTACACATAGGATGGACCCGTGCCTTAGTGACCTTAAAACTCGAAAGACAATTATTTGTATTTATTCTGGTTTGTAATAAAACAAAGAGTTCATTAATGAAATAAAACAAATCTTTAATCACCATGTGTTGTGAGACAATTATTCTGTTACGACACTCCCCGACGTTTCCGCCGCGGTTTGTTGTTTTACGCGGTTGGGGTGTGACAGAAAAGTTGGTATCAGAACCCATGGTTATTGTTGGATCGTTGTGTGACCCTAACGAGTCAATCAGAAGAGTATATGATCTATTTCAAAGGCGGAATCAGAGAAATAGACGTGTAACAGCTTGATTCCTCTTAATTATCTTCTTATTAATGATTCCAAAGCTTTTACAGATCGTTTGACAAACTGGCAGCACCTCGGCTCTGAATTGGAAAAAGTTACAAATGAACTAGCAACACACCTATATATAGTGGTGTTGATTTCGCATGAAAGTGGCACTGACCATTTCACACGAAATAGCAATGTCTAATTTCGTGTGAAATAGCCAGTAGCTATTTCAAGCGAAATTATACACTTACACACAAACCCTAGTTTCGAACCTGCTGTGTGCTGGCTAATCCTATCTAGACATAAGACTCGATAAAGACGAAGTTAACAGACATTTATGCACCAACAGACTCCCCCTTGGATGTTGACGAAGTCTTTAGCATCAAATCTTCAGTCTTTAGTCTTTGTCTATCTCCAATTTGTCTAACAATGTAAGCATCCTTCAATTCTTCTCTTCTTCTATCAACAGCTAGCATGAAACACAGGATCTGAATCTTTAACAACCTTCAAACTCCCCCTTGAATGTATATCCAGAAACTGTATCTGACTTTTAAGTCTTCAGACTCCCCCTATCAGTTAGTTGGGATTTTGCTATGCTGCTTTTATAAACTCAAACATGTTACCTGCACAATCTCTACCTTAACATAAGATTTATGATTATGACAATTTCAATCCAAACTTACCATTTGACTTCATTTGTTGGTTTTGTCAGAATTTAGAAATCCACTTAAGTATCCAGGTCCAAATTAATGACCCTGAGTACTTAATTTGTCTACCAAGTCCAATTTAATGACCTTGGTTGACCTGAGACAAAAACATACTGACATTTTGTACAAACTAGTTCAAACAATTTTCTAAAATTTACAAGTTTCAAATTAATGAACTTGTTTTTACTTTTTAATTTCACAAGTTTAACATGTTAAGCTCCTAACTCATCTTCCAGCTCAGAAACTTCCTGCATCTTCTTCAAACTGCAAATCTGAAGATCAGCTTTCCACTTTGGTTTGTCGGAAAATAAAGCAGAAATGTAAAATCTTTTTGGATTTTGAGTAAAGTTTCTAAACTAGAAATGAATTACAGAAAATAAAATGCAGTAAATGTAAACTATTTACAAACATATTTTTGGTGAGCGTGTTAGGGAATCATATCAGCTATTCGACAAGTCACAAATACCATTAAGCTTTAATTTCATACTAAGTTTTAAACAATTCGCTTAGATTGTCGATATACTGATCCACTTAAATTCTCACACAATTTTCAATCTGTTCAGGATACGAATTAGGTGAATTAAGAACTTAAACTCATTCATGTGTCCCACCTCTTGAATATACTCCCGTATCCAAATCCCAATATTCAGTCTTACAGGTGAGTATACCACAGATGATATCTGTAAGGGGTTAAATGCGAGGGTCGTGAGAGCTCAGGCTATTGCTTCCGTAAAATTAGAGAGATGACGGCTTCGACTTTAGGTGTGTCCCCTTTAGAGGATCTTTTCTTCAACAGCACATGATTAGCATTTTTCAATGTTTCATCATTTTTATGCTGAGGGCGGTGCTATGTTTCAAGCAAGCGGTAAAGTATTATACGGGGACTAGGCCATTGCTTCTGCAAAATCAGAAGTCCCGGGATAATACTCCAGATATCACTGAGTATAAAGACCTAGTATCTCAGAAAGAGGGATCTTTCAAACGAAATTTCAGGGGTTACCTATATATCCAAGTAGTGTTCCCCACGAAATAAGCAAGTAAAGATTTAGGTTTATATCCCGAACAAACCTACTAAATGTGTAAAAACCTATCGGCACATCATCAGCGAGACTGTTTAAGACTTTTAAACTTTTCATATCTTTAGCGTACTGTAACTGTCAAGCCAATGTACTATCATTTTCCCCTTTTACACAAGCTCTTTTTCAGTTTTCTATTGTTTTTGTATTTTGAAAATATCTCATGTTTTTGGATTTTTGAAATTTTTTACTGTTTTTGTATTTTCTGAAAATATTACCCTATACTCCCCCTAAATACCAAAACAAGTAAAAAATCGACAAACCATTGCAGATTGCTTCTCAACATCATCTACAGTGGTACCTTCATCTACGCCAAGAATTTCCTCCGACACCGATAAAAGCTTCATACCGTTCAATTTTAAAAGATATTGAAAACGATTTTTATCAAACGCTTTGGTATGTAAATCAGCTTTTTGTTCGTCAGTGTGGATTTTCTCAATTCGTATCAACTTCTTCTCGAAACAGTCTCGGATGAAGTGATGACGAATTTCAATGTGTTTCGTTTTAGCGTGATGAACAGGATTTTTAGTGATGTTTATCGCTGCCTCATTATCAACAAAGATAGGGGTGTTAATAAATTGCAAACCGTAGTCGCGCATCTGTTGCTGGATCCACAAGATCTGAGAGCAGCAACTGCTAGCAGATACATACTCAGCTTCACATGTGGACAAAGCTACAGAGGTCTGCTTCTTGCATTTCCAGGTAACCAATCGTGGTCCGAAAAACTGGCACCCCGCTGTTTTTGATTTAGCGTTAACTTTGCAGCATCCGAAATCAGAATCAGAATACCCTTCGAGCGTGAAATCGCCTTCTCTTGGATACCACAACCCCAGTGATGGAGTTCCTTTCAGGTAGCGTAATATCCATTTCACAATCACCATATGCGAAGCTCTCGGGTTAGATTGAAATCTTGCTGCGAGGCAGGTTGGATACATGATATCGGGTCTTGAAGCAGTCAAGTACATCAGCGATCCGATCATGGAACGATACATCGTTTCATCTACCTTCTCTCCAGTGAGATCAGGGATTATCCCATGGTTCGTCGCTAATGGGGTGGAAGCTGGAGTAGAACCTGACATCCAAATTTCTCTAAGATATCATGAACATACTTCGTTTGATGTATGAAAATTCCCTTAGGCAGTTGATCAACCTGAAGTCCCAAGAAGAATTTCATCTCACCCATCGATGACATTTCAAATTTTTGCTTCATAACTCTTTCAAAATCTTTGCACCTATTTTCATTTGTAGACCCAAATATGATGTCGTCCATGTATATCTGAACTATCAGAAAATGTCCGTCGACTTCTTTGGTGAAAAGAGTGGCATCCACTTTTGTAGGATAGTTTTGTGACCCAAACGAGTCGATCAGAAGAGAACTTCACCAATACAAAAGGCGGAAACAGATGTATCGATGTTATTCCAGCTGAATTACACGAGAAATCACTTTAAACTGTCTTTTGATTGATATTAGATCGATTACAATGCTGTAGACACTTCGGCAGAGCTTCGCTACCGGAATCAGAATCGTTACAAATGAATAGGCACTAAGGGTATTTATAGGCTGAGTAATTCCGTTTGAAACAGGCTCAAGCGGAATCTAATTCCGCACGAAATCACTCAAACGAAATTAACATTCCTGATTTCGTTTGAACTGACACTCTTCAAGCGGAATTATCAAACTGATTTCGTTTGAAATGACACAGTGTCATTTCAAGCGGAATTACCTATAAACTCATTTCCTCGTTTTTATGCCCTGATATATCTAGTACAATACAAGACTCGATACAAGACGAAGTCGACAGACGTATGCACCAACAGACTCCCCCTCGGATGTTGACGAGTCTTCAGTGTCGAGTCTTCGGTTGTCAAACCTTCAGCCTTTATCAGTCTTCTCGCTATCTCCAAAAATTCTCCATTGTAAGCATCCTCAATCAATCTCTTTCTCTTTCTCTTGATATTCAGGATCTGAATCTGGCTCTACTATCTTCAGACTCCCTCTTGATGTCATCAGACTCCCCCTTTCGCTAAGCTGGGATCGCAGTCTGGAATTCTTGATTCAGGTTCTTAGATCGTAACCTAGCTCACATCCTGCTCTGGATCGAAACCTGGCTAACCTGCAACAATCTCTACCCAAAAATAAGCTTCACAAATTTAAAATTTTGATAAATCTATATCATTGCAAGTAATTTTTCAGAATGATTTATCATTTAAAAGCTTCTGATGACCACTTGTAATCAAACATTCTTCATTTCAAAAATACTTATCCCAAACCTGTTGTTCATCATGCTTAGCACTCGGAATTTTGAAATTTAGCTTTCCAACATCAGTTGTCGAAAATCTTTTTGAATTTTTCAAAAGTTTATGATAAAACACACAGAAAATCTTTTTGGAATTTTGATTTTAACGAAATGCAGTAAAGAAATATTTACAAACAATATTTTTGTGAGTTTGTGTCAGAGGATCATATCAGTTTCTGAGACAAATCACCAACACCGTTAAGCTTTAAACATTTTAAGTTCTAAATGATTCACTTAGATTGTCACTATACTGATCCACTTAAATTTTCACACAAAGTTCAACTGTTTCGAGATACGAGATTAGTGTTTTAGAGACTTAAACTTATTCGCGTGTTCCACCTCAGAATATACTCCCGTATCCAGATCCCAATATTCAGTCTTACAGGTGAGTATACCTAGATGATATCTGTAAGGGTTAAATGCGAGGCCATGAGAGCTCAGGTCAGAACTTCCGTTCAGCAGAGAGATGATGGCTCGTCTTTCAGTGGGTCCCCTTTAGAGGATCTTTTTTACAACAGCACATGATTTGCATTTTTCAATGTTTCATCATTTTTATGCTGAGGGTGGGCTTTTATTTCAAGCAGCGTAAAGTATTCTCCGGGGACTAGGCCATTGCTTCCGCAAAATCAGAAGTCCCGGGATAATACCCCAGATATCACTGAGCATAAAGACCTAGTATCTTAGAAAGAGGGACCTTTCAAACAAGATTTCGGGGGTTACCCATATATCCGAGAGATGTTCCCCACGATATAAGCAAGTTTGAAATTTAGGTTTATATCTCGACACAATCTACTAAATGTGTAAAAACCTACTAGCACATCATCAGTGAGACCGTTTATCACTTTTTTACTTTCCATTTCTTTAGCATGCTGTGATCGTCCACTGATGTACTATCATTTCCTCTTTTTTTACAACAAAACTCTTTTTTGAATTTTATCATGTTTTTGACTTTTTCAAATTTTCAAATGTTTTTGGATTTTCTGAAAATTCTTACTCCCCCTAAAATTCAAAATCATTTAAAGGAAATTTGAAAACAAACTGTACAGATAAAGTGACAACTGATATCGAATCACTTCAATTCGCCATCCACTTGGCATAAACAATCAGAACTCCCCCTTACAACAAACTATTTTCCCATTGTGATTTCAAAACACTTAAGTTTGTTTTAATCAAATGGTTTTTTCGAAAAATTAGTTTTGTTGAATTCATAAACCACTTGTAGGTTAGGGGTTCATCACATTGTTTTTCTTTTTCAAATACCACTTGTAAGAATGGTCCAATCAAGTTCAACCTAATGACCTTGATTAACCACTAGTAAGATCACATCCCCTTTTTCAACCACATGTAGGTTTGTTTACCAACCATTACCACTTGTAGGTTGAATTCTCAAGATGCCGATTCCTACTCCACCCTTACCAACCTGGGAGTTCCGGCAAGTCATACTTCTTCAAAATTTCAATATTCAAAAATAATATTTCAAGAATGATGCCGATTCATGCTCCGCGATTACCAACTTGGGAGTCCCGGCAAGTCAGGTTTTTCAATTAAAGATTTTCTCCCAAGCCTGACAGACCTTGGGAGATTCCGAGTTACCAACACTCGGTTGCTTACCTGCCATCTTTTTCTCATAAAATTCTTTAATCCCATTAACCTTCCCATCAATCATTTTACCAAAAATGTTTTGTACTGTGGCATTAAAAACTTTTTCAACATCAAATTCTTTCTTTTCAGAATAGAATTGATTTGAAATTTCAACCTTACCAACTTTTTGTTTAAAGTTGTCAGCCTTCAATGGTGGAAAGTTGACATCATCCATTGGAGGAACTGAATTCTCACTTTTAACCCCAATTTGTGGCTCCTCTGACTTTGTGGAATCAGATTCATCACCAGAACTATCACTTGAATTCTTAACAACCCATTTTTGATTGTTAAGTTTCTCCTTTCTTTTATAAACATCTTTCGAACATTCACCAACCTCAAAAGTTGAATTTTCAAAAACTTTAAATCTGTTTGTTGGTGGTTCGAGTTTATCAACAATCTTTTCTTTTAGTTTACCAGAGACTCCCTGTTTTGTTTGAATTGTCTTTGGACAATTTCTGGCAATGTGACCACCTGTTTTACTTTGAAAACAGGTTCTCGTCTCTATCTTCTTCTGAGCAACATTTTTCTTCATTTCTTCTTGCTTCTTGGCAAGGAATTCTTTGTTGGACTGCTTTCTGAACACTTGTTCTTTTTCTTCTTCAGTTGTTTTTCCTGAAACAAAAATAGTTTTTTGTTTATAAATTTTCTCATTTTTATAATTTTTCGGTGAAACAAAACCAATACCTCTCTTTTTGAAATTAACGTTATGGTTTAGTTTCTTTTGAAAACCAGAGCCAGAACTGTAACCCTTTTCTTGTTTAAACGTTGTTGAACTCTTGAGGTGTAAGGATTAGGTTTTTCAGAAAAATTTACATCTTTTATTTCAGAAATATTAATTTCTGTTAGTTTGAAAACCTTTTTGATCATTTCAGTTTTAACACCTCTTATTGGAAAAACCTCATCAGAATATAATTTGTCAGAATCTTTCAAAGTATATGCTACTTTGATTGTTTCGTCATTCAAATTAGATTTTGATAACAAAAATTCGTTATTATAAACCCGTTTGTCCTTTTTGACTGATGACTTTGACGTGTTGGACTCAGACTTTGACTCTGGTTTGGACTCCTCCGTTTCATCCTTATCTAACACCTGATCGACCACTTTCTTTATTAACTCGGACTCATGATCAGTGTCAGACGATGTGAACGTGACATCAATATTTTCTGGCAAGTTATCTGTACACTCAGACTCCCACTGTAAATTTGTTGCCTTTTTTACTCTTTCTGAATTTGGATTTTGAGGAGAATATCCATTTTCGACCGGGGGTGGACATTTGTTATAGACAACACTTGGTTTCTTACCAGAAATCCTCACTTCATCATCTTCTTTTGTTTCAGAATTCTTCTCGTCAGAAGTCTTTTCTTCTTCAAACGTCTTCAAGCCTTCCACTATCGGGTAAATCCTGTCAACCACAAAAGTAGAACATGAGTAACTTTTTAACAATCTATTAACTCTCTCGGTTTCTATTCTCTGTGTTTCTAACTTCAATTCAAGCTCAGCACACTTTCCAGTGAAATAATTGACATCATCAAGCTGTCTCATGTATGCTCCTTTGAGAGTATTCATTGCTATGGATTGTTCACTGCTTGTCTCATTGTATCGATTCATGGCTTTGTTCAAAACATCATATCATTCTTTCAGCCTTTTGATGTTGTGTAGCAATTCATTTTTCTGCTTTATCAGAGAATCACAATTCATGCACTTTTCAGCAACCTTGACTGCATCAGCATCTGTTTTAATTTCAAATACTGGAACTTCTTTGACTATTCTCACTTGAATTTCTTCTTCAACCTTTTTCTTTTTCTCAGCTTCAGCTTTTCTCATTTGCTTTTCTTCTTCATATTTCTTCCTTTTCTCAGCTTCAGCTTGTTCAACTTTTCTGTATTTTTCTGCCCAATATTCATCAGTATAATCATTAATAACATGAGCAACAAAACCTTTAGCTTTTAAGATCTCTTTGTCTGGACAATAATTATCCCAGCTAAAGTTTTCCTAGCTAAATCCTTCTGGTAATCTTTCATCATCTTGGTTTATCAGACATGCTTTATTATCAGCTGGAATATATTTATCCCAACTGAAATCTTTTGATGAACTTCCATCATTTTGATTGACCAAACATGCTTTCTTTGAATCTTCAATCACCTTCCTAGCATGTGCAGTTTGTGGCTGTTCTTGTTGATACGGCTGTTGAGCAACTTGATGATAAATCGCCTTTCGATAGTAGTCGTTGTTTCCGAAAGGATTTTGAGCTCCACTGGCTTCACGGTTTGTGCACTCTCTCTTGAAATGCCCCTTTTCCCTGCAACAAAAACAAGTGACTTTAGATTTATCAAAGCCTAAATTTGAAACATTTGCATCACGAAAATCATCTCTGCCTGTAATTTGTTTAAACTTTTCAGCTCGTCTCAACACGCTCACCATTTTATATCCATCAACTCCATTTCTTCAGCATCAACTTGATCGTAATCCTCTTTTGTAAGCATTGGATTCCCGATCCTCCCTGCAACTAAACTACCATAAGATTCAAGCACAGTTACTAACAAAGACATATGGCTTTTAGCTACTTCCTCTGAATAGTTTTGATCATTTTCCAGATTTAATGCAATGTTGCATTGAAGTACTTTGCCACTCTTTGTTGTTGAAAAATGTGGATCAAATGTTGGAAATGAAGTGAATCCTGTTTTGCTGCTTGATCCTTTAGATGAACTTTCAGAAGTGTTGGATCGTTGTTTGACCCGATTGAGTCGATCAGAAGAGTTTTAAGTCCAGTTCAAAGGCAGAATCAGAGAACTAGACACTGAAACAGCTTGATAATCTAATATCTGTCACTTATATTGCATTTAACAACTATTACAACCTTGACAGAAATCCGGCAGCACTTCGTTACAGTTCTGAAGTCACGATACCAACAAATGAACAATGCACCTATATATAGTGAGCATGATTTCGCTTATGTGAACATGACATATGAGCGAAATCACTCCCTTAACCTCTAACAATCGTTTCTCGAACCTCGTGCACTGGATATCCTATCTAATCTTATCCTATTACATGATACAAGACGAAGTCAATAGACGTAATGCACTAACAGACTCCCCCTCGGATATTGACGAAGTCTTCAGTGACTAATCTTCAATATGACACATCTTCAGTCTTGATCATTCTGTCTTTTCTTTTCAAGTTGTAACATTGTAAGCATACAACAATCTTTCTCTTTTTCCATCAGCTTCAGGCTCCCCCTTTCGTCAAGCTTCCGTGCTTTGGGATCGACACCTAGCTTTACATCTACAAGCTCCTCTTTGCTTCAAACTTGTCTTCAGACTCCCCCTTAAACTCTGCTCTCGGGATCGTAATCTGGTACATCTGCAATCACTCAAACATTCATAAATACAATGTTTTCGTATTATTAATCAACTTCTCTAATCCACTCCCCCTATCAACAAACTTTACAAATTTGGCAGTGTTAAAGAATCCAACTCCCTCACAGTTTATCATTCAAGTCCAAATTAATGACCTTGGAGATATCACAAACTGTTTTTGAAATTTTGATTTTAATTCAAGTTTCAAATTAATGAACTTGTTTTATTTTCAGAAACACAATCAGCATACTTAGATTTTGAAACTCAGCACTCAGACATCAGTTGTCGAAAACAAAACAGAAATCAAAATCTTTTTGTATTTTCTGAAAATATAAAGCAGTAAAGAAATATATACAAACATATTTACAGACAATATTTTTGTTTGAGTTTGTGTCAGAGGATCATATCAGTTTTTGACAAGTCACAAGTACCGTTGAGCTTAGTTACACAGTAAGTATTAAACAATTCACTTAGATTGTCGATATATTGATCCACTTAAATTTTCACACAAATTTCAACTGATTCAGGATACGAATTAGGTATTTTAGGAACTTAAACTCATTCATGTGTCCCACCTCTTGAATATACTCCCGTATCCAGATCCCAATATTCAGTCTTACAGGTGAGTATACCTAGATGATATCTGTAAGGGGAATAAATTATAGTACGAAACCGTGAGAGCTCAGGTCAGAACTTCCGTTCAGCAGAGAGATGACGGTTCGACTTTTGGTGTGTCCCCTTTAGAGGATCTTTTGTATTACAACAGCAATGACTATCAATTTTATTGTTTCATCAATTTGCTGAGGGCGGCGCTATATTTCAAGCAATGCAGAAAGTATTCTCCGGGGACTAGGCCATTGCTTCCGCAAAATCAGAAGTCCCGAGATAATACCTCAGATATACTAAGCATAAAGACCTAGTATCTTAGAAAGAGGGACCTTTCAAACGAAATTTCAGGGGTTACCTATATATCCAAGTAGTGTTCCCCACGAAATAAGCAAGTTTGAATTTAGGTTTATATCCCGAAAAAGTTTACTAAATGTATAAAAATCTACCGGCATATCATTAGTGAGACTGTTTAACGCTATTTAATCATTACATTTCTTTAGCATACTGTAACTGTCTACTATGTTTTTGTATTTTCTGACAATTTTTCTCCCCCTAAAATGCAAAACCATTTAAAGAAAATTTGACAACCAATACTGATAGCTTTGTCTCGCCATCCATTTTCTGCTTTTTGTGTACTGATTTGCAGAAAATCTAATATACCCCCATGATTTACAACACATTGATATTTACAGTTTGAAAACCGTGTTTCAATCTAGTGAAATTAATCATGTTTGTTCAGCCGTGAGGGTTTCGGCGTATTCAATCAACACATATTTTTGAATTTTTGAATTTTTGACAAAAAATTAAAAACAAACATATTTTTGGTTTTTTTAAAATTTTTCAATTTTTTAGGGTTTTTGAAAATATTGTTTATTTATGTACAGAATGAAAATAAACTCCCTACTTCAACCAACACAGGATCCAGCAGCCTCCTTTCCTCGTTGTGCCAGGCTGCTCCAAATTCCATTCTCACAATCTTCAGATTTGTTGAGCACCTGCACATTCAGACTACTTGATTACTTGAACAATTTAGCCCAGGTTTGTTGAACCTTAGGCATTTCAATACAATAATTTTCATTCAATGCTGGAAATTCTTTGTCATTTTTCACAAAAATTTTCTCAATTTTAACTTCAACTTTTTCATTTTTTTCAAGAATCACCTGTTTCTTTGCACTCCATGTTTGACCTTTTGGTGTTCCTCATTTGTAAAAATGTGAATCTTTTTGAACATTTTGATTTTGAACAACAACTCTTGGTTTCCAAAACTCTTGAGGTTTTGTCATATCAACTGTTGTTTTCCAACTCTGTGTTGTTCTGAATCTGGGTGTGTGAGAATTCCAGGTCTGTTTTGAATCACACCTGTTCTGGTTTAATTTCCAATTTTGATTCGAAGCAAACTTGTTTGTGTTGTGTCTCCAAGTTTGTTTTGAATCAAATCTGGTTGACCTTTGTCTCACATTCTCAGATTTTTGTTTCTCAGCATCAAACTTCTTTTTGTCAACATCCACAGGTTTTAGATTAGGACACTTGCGTGCAAGATGTCCTTTTTGATCACATTTGAAACATGTTCTCATGGACACATCTTTGACCTGTGGTTGTTGCTTTTGCTTTTTAGCAAAGAACTCATCATTAGACTGTTTCATTTTAAGTTCTTTTTCTTCTGCTAAACTGTTTCCTTGAACAAAACTCATTTTTGCCTGATAATTTGGCGTCTCATTTTTGTTCCGATTCTGTTTCTTCTTATAACCCAGCCCAGCCTTCATGTTCTTTTTTTTGAAACTAGGTTTATTATACGAACCTCTATGACTCTTACCAGCAAACTTTGAAATCTCAGACTTCTCAATCTCAACCATTTTGAAAACTTTATCAACATTTTCTGAAATCACATTCTGAATCGGGAATACAACATCTAAGAACAATTTGTCTGATCCAATCATGGTATAAACCAATCCTTTTGAATCATCATTCAAATTTTTCTCAGATTTTATGTTTTTCAGATATTCATCATGAAGATTTCCTTCATCTTCATCCTGTGATTCAGATTTACCTGTATCAACTGACTCTTCTTTCAACACACTTTCAACGACTTTACCTACCACCTCTGAATCATGAGACTCATCAGATTTGGAATAGGTTATGTCAATGTTGTCTGGCAATTGGTCTACCATGTTGAAAGCTTTTTCGACCTTTTCATCATCATAAAATGCAAATTTTCCCGGTGGTGGAACTTGATGAAACTCTGAGCCAATGCCTTTCTTGTTTTGCTCAGACTCACCATCTCCCGGTTTTATATTGAAAATTCGTTCAAGCACATATGACGACACGTGGTAACTTTTTAACTTGTTGTTGTCCTGTTCTAGATCAGCAATCTGTCGCTTTAGCTTAGCAACATCCTCAATATAGGAATTAACAACATCTTGTTTTATAGAATACATTCGTTTAAGCTCTTTGGTTGTTTCAGACATATAATTCATTCTTGATTGAGCATATTTCATTTCATCTTTTATTTTATCATATGACTCTTTTGTAATGTGATATGATAATTTCATTGAGTCATATTCCTTTTTCATATCTTGACAAGCAATTTCTTTTTGTTCACATTCATTTGTCATTTTCAAAACATTTTCTTTCAAAACTTCATTTTCTTTCTCTAATTTGTTACATTTTTCTGAAAGTTTTTCATCATTTTCTTTAAAAACTTTTTCTTTTTCTAGTATTTCTTTGCATTTTTCTTTGAAAATCTTTTCAATTTTTGTGAACTCAATATCTCTTGTTCTAAATTGCTCATCTTTTTCAGTACAAGCTCTGCACGGTTCCATGCATTTTTGCACTGATCAATCAGTTTCAAGTTTTCAGAATCAGAATTTACCTCAGTGATTGGCACTTCGGTGTTTTCAGCAGCTTTTGTCTGCTTCAACTCAGCATCATCTTGCTTTTCTTCAATGTCGACTTCATCACCAACATTACCAGCTTCCAAATTCTCATTCTTTTCTTCTTTCTTCACCTCTTCTTCAATCTGCTGTTTTTCAATAACAGCTTTCTCAACCTCTTCATTCACAACAACTTCTTCACTTTTGATTTCCTTCACAATCTCAACTTCAACAGCTTCTGCTTTAATCTCTTCAGCAACTTTCTTCAGATTGTTCACAATTTCTTCAACATTCTTCTTCATCCTCTCCTCATCCCTTTTTCTCAGACACGATAACATGGCATATCTGATCTCTTTTTCATGCCTTTTTGCATATCTGTCATCTTTCAACACATTCCTATAATATTCAGCTCTTGAAGGAATTATGAGAAGAACATCTTCAAAGATTATGTCTTTCTTTGGAACAACTGGTTCTCCTTCTCTGTTATAGTAGCATTCTCTCTTTTTATCCCATCTTTTGCTACTGACAGCAATCTCATACTCCTCTTGCATATCATCCATTCTGTTTAAAACAATGTTTCTTTCTCTGTAAGTTTTCTCACTTAAAATTTCTTCTCTAGTTTTCTCTTTATCCTCAGCAACAGCATTTTCTTCTTTGTTTTCAGCTGTGTCTTTGTCTTTGTTTTCCTCTTGAACCTCAGCAACAAAAACAAACTTTCTTTCTCCTGTCATAGCTCTCCCATGAGCTGTTTTACGAACATTCTCTAAACGATCTTCTTCTGGACAAACTTCAGACCAATCATAACCTTCATCTTCGTAAATAACAGCATAAGCTCTTGATTTCTCTTTCGGTTTATCTTCAATCAACTTTGGCTCTTCTCTGCTTTGATGGTAGATCGCCTTTCGATAATAGTCATCATTGAACGGATGTTCATTTCCACCAACTGCAGAATTAGTACATTCTCTCTTGAAATGACCTTTCTGCTTACATTTGAAGCAGGTCACTTTGGATTTGTCGAATCCAAGCTTTGTTGAAGCATCTCCAAGAGATTGTTTCCCGGTAATCTCCATATACCTTTGAGCTCTGCGAATACAACTTGCTAAACACCAACGGATGTCAATGAGTTCCATCTCTTCCGGATCAATCTGGTCGTAGTCTTCTTTGGTCAATTCAGAGTTTCCAATTTTGCCAGCTACTAGACCTTCATATGACTCCAGAACAGATGCAAGAAAACTCATTTGCTGCTTCGCTGCATTTATGCTCATTGCAGGAGAATTCTTCAGTTTAAGAGCAATGTTGCACAGAATTTCTTCAGATTCATCAGAATTTGTCTTTGAAGATGAATGATATCCAGAATGATGACTTGTTGACGTTGTTGGTGGTTCTTTCATCTTTTCACCACTAAATGCTGTTTTTGGTGAACCAACGCCTTTATCAGAAGGCACACTGCCTTTGTAGTACAAGCCAATATTCTGTTGATTTGAAGAATCAGTCATCTTGTTTTGCTTTTGTAGCTCCAGATCATGACTCTCTATCTTTTCAAACAACGCATCAAGAGAAATTGTATCATACAAAACATCATTTTTCAGAATAAAAACAAATGTTTGCCACTGATCTGCTCGTGGTAACGCTTCAATCACTTTGTCTATAAGTTCCTCTCTTGTTTTCATTATCTCAAATCTCTCAAGTTCAAGTTTTAAATGACAAAACCTCTCAATCATTTGCCTTACTGTCTCTCCTTTAATATTATCAAACAGATCAAATTCTTTCTTTAATAAAGCGATTTTGTTCTTTTTAATCTGTTTACCCCCCTCAGCTTTAACTCGTAAAGCTTCCCAAACTGATTTTGACGATCCATCATGAGTAAGCAAAGCAAATATATCATTTCTGATTGCTGTCTGGATCAATGCTATCATTCTCTGTTCAGCTCCGAATTCAGATTTATCTTCTCTGGAAAACTTCTTGAATGAAAGATATTCGCCTTTATCCTCTTTTGGTCTTTCATATCCATACTCCATGCAGAACCAGCTTTCATGAGCATACGCTTTCGCCTAGTTAATAAACCGTTCCTTCCACCATGTATAATCCTCAATGCTTTCCAGAGTTGGAGGCTTTGAATTTGTTCTGTAGAAATTATCATGCTTGATGTTTTCGTTGATCGCCTTCGTGATTGTTTTTGGTGTAACATTTGTAACCTCAGACGATTCGGATGTGAATGCGTTGAAAAACGTGTTGTAGAATTCCTCAGCCATGATGTAAACCTTGAATTTTAGCTCTTCGAATATCAGCACCTTTTAATCACCTTGAATCAAACAAACACTTATCAGTTTAAACACTATCAAATAACTGAATCAAAATAATACTCGAACTGGTGAATATTCTGTGCGGACTGAAGGTTGACAAACTGTGCGGACTGCTATGACCCGGATCAAAATCAAATGACCTGACTCTACTCCCAACAATCTGACAAGATTCAAACGAACTGGACCTTTGAATGATCAAACTGTGCGAATTGAACTTAAATCCAAATGACCTGGTTCACTTGATTGTGAGCACTTGACGACAAAAACGACTTGATTACCTTCAACAACAACACATGGGCCGACAACAATAGTTTATAATATGATTCTATTAAACCCTTGCTGATTGAACCGAGAATTAGTGGGTTGCAAATGACTTTAATACCAACAAAATGTAATTGGACCGAAACTCCTGTTCACATGTGCTGCCTTTTCAATTCTTGTGGCTGACAACAGTATCGTTCAACATATATGATTTGGCCAATTCTTACACTAAACCGACAACAGTTCAAAACATGTTCACGTGATGAATTATTGACTTTTAAAAATCGATGCACATGCAATGGATTAAATGTTGAAGTATAATTATTGGGCCGAGATCTTGTTTTAAAATGAATTCACGTGATTCCTATGTAAACAATGTGAGTGTCCGACAATCTATATTATCAATTCAGTTTGATTGGACCGATTATATTGCTATTTATGATCACATGCAAACTCCATGTTAATAGTCGACAACACTTTGATAGAACCGTCCAACATTAATCACGTGATCAACTAAACCAATTTCAAACGGGAATCGTGTTTCAAACGGTACCCTCAAACGGTCACACCTTCAAACAATCACACCTTCAAACTGTCACACCCTCAAACTGTCACACCCTCAAACTGTCACTCCCTCAAACGGTCAGTTCAAACGATAGTGTCAGTTTCAAACGGGAAGGTGTCAGTTTCAAACGGAAGTGTCATTTTCAAACTGGAAGGTGTCAGTTTCAAACGGGAAGGTCTGCTTCAAACGGTCAGGACTGCTTCAAACGGCCAGGACTGCTTCAAACGGTCAGGACTGCTTCAAACGGACCTAAAAGCTCGAATTTCTCCTAAACGGCTAGGAGTTTGAATCTGAAATTTGGTAGGGTTATAGATCAGGTGTTTTCGCACAACATATCAAAAAATCAGACGATTTGGACCGTAAAAACCTGTTCAATTTGACGAAAATCAGTGTAAAACGTGAAAATATGAAAAAGATGAAGAAGTATAAGAAATTCGGATCTGAATCTGATAATTTTCTGCTCGGAAATGTGTGATAGATCAGTGCAATCGAGCTCCTGCTCTGATACCACTTGTTGGATCGTTGTTTGACCCGATTGAGTCGATCAGAAGAGTTTTAAGTCCAGTTCAAAGGCGGAATCAGAGAACTAGACACAGAAACAGCTTGATAATCTAATATCTGTCACTTATATTGCATTTAACAACTATTACAACCTTGACAGAAATCCGGCAGCACTTCGTTACAGTTCTGAAGTCGCGATACCAACAAATGAACAATGCACCTATATATAGTGAGCATGATTTCGCTTATGTGAACATGACATATGAGCGAAATCACTTGTATCTGATTTCGCTTATATGGACATGTCCATATGAGCGAAATCACTCCCTTAACCTCTAACAATCGTTTCTCGAACCTCGTGCACTGGATATCCTATCTAATCTTATCCTATTACATGATACAAGACGAAGTCAATAGACGTAATGCACTAACAAGAAGAACTTTTCGCATTGAAAGCAGTTTCAACCTTTGGTGAAAAGTTGGTCTTCCCACTAACCCCACTTTTATAATACAAACCAATGTCTTGTTCTCCATCATAGTTCTTCATCCTAGCAATTTTTCTTTGTTCCATCTCTTGAGCTTCAAGATGTTTAATAAACTCGCTCAGCGTGATGTTGTTAAAATCTGTTTTATTCTTCAACATCATCAGATACGTGCCCCACTCATCATGTGGCAATGCATCAGCCAGCTTCTCAATCAACTCATCTTTATCTTTGTTAATGCCCAATCTGATCATGTTTTTCACCAAATTGCAATATCATTCGATAATCTGCTTGGTGTTCTCCATTTTCAAACCACGAAATAGATCAAATTCTTTTTTCAACAGTGACTTTTTGTTCTTGAGCATATCATCACTACCAAGAAACTTTGCTTCTAATTATGTCCATATTGAATGTGCACTTCCGTTATGTTGAAGTAAGATCAAGATGTCTTCTTTAATTGCTTGCTGCAACAAACTAATCATCAATTTCTCATCTTTGTATTTCTTTTTCTCTACGTCACTTAATTCTCTAATCGGTATTTTCACTTGATTATTCCCAACTGGTCTAGTATATTGAATTTCAGTATGTTCCCATGCGTCTAAATGATATGCTTCAACCCAGTTACCAAAACGTTCAGACCATCCACTAAAATCATCAATGTCCATAAGCTTCGGTGGTTTTTGTATTGTTCCTGTCTCGTTTTCAAGTAACGTACTCTGAGCAATAGTCATTGGACTAGCAAATGCATTGTAAAACTCGTTTTCCATGTTTCAATTTTCAAATGTTCACAAATTGTCAGATTCAAACGAAATACCCTTCTTCACACGGAATCAACCTTTCACACGGAATCACGTTTTCAAGCGAAATCCATCTTTACACGAATTATCTTTTCACACGGAATCACCTGATTTCGTGTGAACTAACACCCCTTTCAAACGAAATAACTAATCTCGTGTGAAATAACACCCCTTTCAAACGGAATACCTAATTTCGTGTGAAACACTTCAAACGGAATCACAGTTTGGAGAGGAATAACTGATTTCAAACGAAATCACTCAAGCGGAATTACTAATTTAATGTGAAATACAGCACTGTTCAAGCGAAATTATATCAATCGTTCAGACGGAATTACACTTTCGGACAGTTTTTTCAAAAATTGATCATGTTTTACTTCGAATTAGAGTCTGATTCTTTCTAGGGTTTGTTAAAACACTGTTGCGCACAACATATTTGAAAATCAAGCCATTTTAACCATGAAATTTTGTTTAATTGTGAAAAGAAGGTGTAGAAATCAGATTTTGCAGCTGAAATGGTAAGAACTCTTCCTCCTGAGCTCTGATACCACTTGTAGGATCGTTTTGTGACCCAAACGGGTCGATCAAAAGAGAACTTCACCAATACAAAAGGCAGAAATAGATGTATCGATGTTATTTCAGCTGAATTGCATGAGAAATCACTTTAAACTGTCTTTTGATTGATATTAGATCAATTACAATGTTGTAGACACTTCGGCAGAGCTTCGCTACCGGAATCAGAATCGTTACAAATGAATAGGCACTAAGGGTATTTATAGGCTGAGTAATTCCATTTGAAACAGGCTCAAACGGAATCTAATTCCGCACGAAATCACTCAAACGAAATTAACATTCCTGATTTCGTTTGAACTGACACTCTTCAAGCGGAATTATCAAACTGATTTCGTTTGAAATGACACAGTGTCATTTCAAGCGGAATTACCTATAAACTCATTTCCTCGTTTTTCGTGCCCTGATATATCTAGTACATTACAAGACTCGATACAAGACGAAGTCGACAGACGTATGCACCAACAACTTTTCCACGGATGAAGCTGTTGGCAAGTAACTGTTGAGACAATGTCTCGTACCAAGCTCTCGGGGCCTGGTGTAAACCATACAGTGCTTTATCCAGCAAATAAACCTTGTCTTTGTGGATTGGATCGGTGAAGCCCGGTGGCTGTCCGACATATACCTCCTCTTTTACCTTCCCATAAACAAACACCGATTTAACATCTAGCAACCGGAGCATACACTTCAGTGAAATCTATACCCTCCTACTGACTAAAGCCCTGGACTACGAGTCGAGCTTTGTTACGAATAATAACTCCTCGATCATCCCTCTTGCACTTGAACACCCACTTGGTATTTATCTTCCTGTGACCATCAGGCAAGTCTACCAATTTCCACACTCCTAACTTCTCAAACTGACTCAGATCCTCTTGCATCGCATTGACCCAAGAATCTTCAGTTAGTGCTTCCTTGTATGTTCATGGTTCAATCTGTGAAATAAAACAACTAAGTGAAAACTCAGTTTGTAAAGGAGAAACTATAGAATAAAAACAAGTAAGGCCTTGGTCAATTTGACGTCTAGTGCGAACGCCTGATTGTAATTCTCCAATAAACAACTCCTCTGGATGGTATGAAAGAGTTCTCGGCATCACCTCGCCTGGAACATCTACCTCGCCTTCCAAATTTGTGACATTCTGATTTGCACCTTGTTCACTGACTGGAATTGTTTGACTTGATATCTGGATCTGCTCCCCCTCAGAATCTGAATCACCACGATCGAATATAGGTCTATCATCAGATTCTTGATTATCATTGACTGCCGTCTGATTATCAAGAGCATGTTCTGAGAATTGTTGAATATCATCATGTTCTCCAGCATTACTTGGACCGGCTTCATCATCATTTGAAATTTTCCGTTGACGTCTAGAATACTCAGCTGGAAACCTTTCCTGTGATTCTTCATATTCTCTCAGAATATCCAACTCGTCAAAGAAATCTGTTTCTTTTTCTATGTCAAACGAATCCCACAAAGTGTCATAATTAAAACGCCATGAGTCACCGGGATTCTGAGGTGGCATGGTATAACCTTGATACTCAACATTATGTGCTTCGATGATCCGCTTCAAGCTTGGAACAAAGAATCGTTTCAATGGACTTGCATAACCCATGAAAATTCCTTCAATGCTCTTTGCACCAAACTTTCCAAAAGGTTCTAGAACTGTACAGGGAGACCCAAACGGTTCTAAATACTTCAGGTTCGGTTTGCGGTTGTTGATTAGCTCGAAACATGTCTTGTTGAATTTCTTCACTGTAAGAACCCGGTTGAGTGTATAGCAAACGGCTAATACTGCTTCTGCCCAAAAGTTGACTGGTAATTTCGAATCAGCAAGCATCGTCCTAGCCGTTTCAATTAGTGTCATGTTCTTTCATTCAGCTACTCCATTTTGTTGTGGAGTGTAAGGAGCACTAAATTCTTGCAGTATACCTCTCTCATCACAATACTCTTCCATCTTGTTGTTCTTGAACTCTGTACCGTTATCACTCCTGATTCTTCTGATTCGAGTTTGGTACAAGTTTTCAATTTTTCTGAACAACGTCATCAAACTTTCAAACGTCTCATCTTTTGTTTTCAGAAATGATACCGATGAAAATCTCGAATAATCATCTGTTACTACTAGACAGTAGAGATCTCCAGTTATGCTTTTGACGTTTACTGGACCAAATAGATCCATATGAAGTCTCTCTAACGGTCTTGAGACTGAGTTGACTTTCTTTTGAGGATGTGATTTCTTCTTTTGCTTGCCTTTGATTCAGCTAATGCACTCCCCCTCAAGATGAAAACCTTTTACATGAACACAAATAACTAAGTCGTTATGCACCAGGTGATTCATTTTTCTCAGATGAATGTGGCCCATCTTTCGATGCCACAATTGTGATTCTTTTTCCGTTGCTCTTGACATAAAACAGTGAGCCTGACTCGTGGTAGTAGTTGCTACACTCATGTCCAACACATACAGATCATTGACTCTGGGTGCTCTCATGATAACCCACTCTTCGGGAACAACAAATCCTGGTTTCAAGATCAAACATTCTTTGTCTGTAAAGTGCGTTGTATACATACGATCACAGATTTGAGATATGCTTAGAAGATTGTTTTCAAGCTCGGCGATGTAGTTTACTCTTTCAAACGTGACAATTCCATTAGATAGAGTTCCTTCACCAACTATTCGACCACCTTGATTTCCTGCGAATCCCACGTAACCTCCATTAAACCCTCGAACATCGTACAGTAGGGTTTTCTTCCCCGTCATGTGCCTAGAAGCTCCACTATCCATAATCCAACGTGAAACGGATCTTCGAAGCTCCTGCACATATCACAATCACTTAGTTAGATTTTGACGCCACCTAAGCCTCTTTCGACTCAGGTAGGTTGACTTTGATGTGAGTTTTAGCAGTGTAAAGTGGCGGAAAATTCTTGTCATTCATCTTTAAGCTCTCCTCAGACCCAATCTCAACCTCTTTGTATAAAAAGAAATCATTTTTAAGAGGTTGACCAGACGATTGGTCTTTCTTTGATACATACTTCTTTTCAGAAGTAGTAGCTTCTTGTGGTTCAAGTTTCTCATAGTAATCCACAGGAACATTCATCTTTACCAGAGTGGTAGAAGACGATTGTTTTTCTTTCTCAGAAACCTTTGGTTTTGGAGAACTTGGTTTCTTTTCAACTATTTTTGGCTTCCATGCTTGTTGAGTTGTAGCAACCTTTTTGTAAAATTTGTCAGTTTTAGTTACCACATTCTTTACAGATTCAGTTTTGATTTTAATGTTGTCATTTTTCAAAACTTTCTTCTCAACAACCATTGGAGCTTTTCCTTTTGCATCAGCTTTCTTTTTCTGACTCTCAGCAATTTCAGACTTAGGCTTCAAGTTGGTGCACATTCGTGCAATATGTCCAACTTTGTTGCACTTAAAGCATGTACGGATGTCAACTACCCGGCTTGTACCTTCGGTCTGAGGTTGTGAGGCCTTTTCTTCAAAAAACTCTTCATTTGATTTTGAAAAAAATTCAGATTCCTGCTCGGAATGAGAACTCGAGCTTTTTACAAACACCTTTTTCTCAATAAACTTCTTGTTTTGAAAATTCCTCCTTTGATAATTCTTACCACCCTTATAACCACCCGACCAATTGTTTTTATTGTTGTTAGAAAAAAGCGGCGGTATAACAGGTTTTTTGTAGTAAGCTTTATCTTTTTCAAAGTTTAATTGCCTTTTGGAACGTTTCAAACCTTTAAGTTCACAAACATCAATCTCAACCAACTTGAACACATTTTTCAATTTGTCAACATTCACATTCTCCAAAGGAAAATCACGATCTGAATACAACTTATCAGATCCCGCCATCTTGTACATCACAAGATTAGGTTCATCACTTAAGTTGTTTTTGGATTTTGATTTTGGAATGTATTTATCCAAAAAGCATTCATCATCCTCAGTAGTGTCACTTTCAGACTTTAAAACATTTTCAACCATGCTTTTAACTTCAGATTGGACACTATCTTCATCAGATGATGTGGTAAATGTAACATCAATCGTGTCTGAAGCTTAACTTCACTTTCTTCTTCATCATTAACCAGCCCTGATTTTTTCTTCGAAAAATTGTTTAGAACTGGCGGTGGAACCTGATGAAACCCAACCTCGGTTCCATCAAAGTATACATCTTCGCCTGCTTTGTTCTTTCCAATTGGTTTAGGAACTATATGTTGAAGAACAAAACTTGCGGAGTTGTAACTGTTCAGTTTCAACTGGATGCGTTCATTTTCAATTTTAGCTTCTTGAAACTGAAGCTTCAACTTAGTAATTTCATCCAGTTGTTGATTGATCAGCTCTTCTTTTACCCTAAGAACTTCTGATAATTGAACATTTTCTTTGTATGTCTTACCATTTCTCTCATCAGAATCTTTTACCGTTCGTTTTAGCTTCTCAAAATTTTCTGAAAGTTGACGATTTTCATGAATTAATTTTTTGTTTTCTTTCCTAATTCTTTCTATGTCAATTTTATCATTTTCGATTTTCTCAGCTAATTTTTTTAATCGTTCATTTGAAGCTTTTAACATTTTGTCACGGTTTAAGATCTGATCTTCAACATCTCTGACTCTTCCTGTCAGTTCTTCAACCTTTTTAACGTTGAGGTAAGCAACTGTACTACAAACCTTGCAGTCTTTCATGCAATTTTTGCAGTCACTTTCATTTTTAGCCTTCTTACCTGACTCGTTGATTGCATCATTCTGACTGACCTTGGTTTTAGACTCAGTTCTAGAACCAGAAACTACCTCTAGCTCTTTCACAACAAACACTTTGTCAGCCATCTTCTTCAAATTCTCAGCCGTGAATTCTTGTGATGTATTAATAATCCCATCATCAACTTTCGTTGGCTGCGGCTCCTTCTCTTTTTCTTTTTCCTCAGCTTCTCCTCCTCCCCACCACAATCTCTGATTTGCTTCTTCTTCATCAACAATTTGTTTGGTGAGAGTTTCAACATCAACAGTATTTGGATCAACAGCAATGTTTCCATTGGGATCTAGGTAACATTCTCTATCAGCATCCCATCTTTTCGCCTGTTTAGCTTCTTTGTATGTACGATAGATTCTACCAATCCTGTTCTGAGCTAGCATCTTTCTGTTGATGTATTTCACATCTTCTGTTCTGGAGTCTTTGAAAGGAACAATCTTTGTCACAAACGCATATCCCACTGCATCTTCTTCTGGTAACACTTCACTCCAATCATATCCCTCATCGTCATGGATAACAGCAAGTGCTCTGGATTTTTCTTTGGGATTTTCTTCTATCTGCTTCATTCTGGGCGGTTCAGATTTGTTCTGATGATAGATGGCTCTTTTGTAATAATCTTCATGGAACGGATTTGCCGTATCATCAGCATATGCATTTCGACATTCTATTTTAAAATGACCTTTTTGTTTACATTTAAAGCACGTGACTTTTGATTTATCAAAACCAAGTTTTGTGGACGGTCCTCCAATTGAATGTCTGCCTGTAATCTCCATGAACCTTTGTGCTCGTCTGACTGCACTAGCCATACACCACCTAATATCGATCAACTCCATCTCCTATGGGTCAATCTGGTCATAGTCCTCCTTGGTGAGATTAGTGTTTCCAATCTTGCCTGCAACAAGACTCTCGTATGACTCTAAAACAGAAGCTAAGAACACCATCTGCTGCTTTGCGGATTCTTACTGAAATTTTGAGCATTCTTGAGATCCACAGCAATGTTAATGTTACATTGGAACTGATTCTTTGGAACTGATTGACTTGAAGTAGTTGACGATGAACCACCATGAAAACCACTGCTTGAACTTTCTTGATTTGACGTGTTAGAACTGTCAGCTGAGAAAGCTGTCTTAGGAGACTCATTCTTCGGAATCATACTTCCTCGATAATACAGCTCAACATTCTGCTGATATGAGGAATGATTGACTTTGTTTGATTTCTTGATCTCCAATTCATGACTCTCCAATCTTTCGATTAACAGATTAACCATCAGATCCTCTGACTTGATTGTATTCTTCAGCATCAAGGCAAAGTATTGCCAGTCTTTCTCGTCCGGCAGCGAGTCAAACAGTTTGTCAACCAATTCTTCTTGAGTGTACACGATTCCGTGTCTTGCAAGTTCCAGCTTCAAATGCCCAAATCTTTCGATCATCTTTGACACATATTCATTTTTTAAACATCCAAACAAATCAAATTCTTTTCTTAACAATTTCTTTTTGTTTTTAACTATCTCGGCACTACCCACACATTTCACTCTCAGTTTCTCCCATAGATCTTTTGCATTTGTGTAATCAATCAACGATATTATGTCGTCTCTCACAGACTGATGAAGCAATGCAATGCACTTTTGTTCTGCAACAAAACTTTCTACATGATCATTGCCTTCTAAATTTTCATAATCTGATCTTCCGATATTGAAACCATTCTTCAAGCTTTTCCAGCTTGGATACGCAAACGCTTTTAGCCATTCTTCAAACCTTTTAGCCCATCTATTGTATTCTTCAATCGCCATCGGTTTGGGAGGTTTGTTGTATGTCCCATATGCACTCTCCACACTCAAAGCATCAGACAGAGTTTTCTTTGCACTTAGATTAGGAACATTTTCATTTGTGTTGTTTGATGTATCATCTCTGGTGTTTCCCGTGAAAGCAAACATGTCACTGAACGGATTCATAAACTCATCCATCTTCAAGTATCTGAAACAATCAACAAACACTTAGAAATTTTTTGATTTTTAACAAAAACAGTTTTAAGCGAAATTAGTTCAAACGAAATCAGCTTTTCACACGAAATAAGTCTTTCAAGCGAAATTAGGGTTTTCACACGAGATAGTGTTTTCAAACGAAATCACCAAGCGAAATCTAATTTCGTGCGGAATTAGCTTGGTTTCAAACGAAATCAAGCCAATTTGGTGCGGAATAGCTAATTTCGTGTGGAACTTCTCAAACGAAATCTGATTTCGTGTGAAATCAGCAGCAGTTTCAAACGAAATTAACTACAAAAAGTAATTCCGTGCGAAATCACAATGACACTTTCGAGCGAAATTATGATGACATCATCATTTCGGCCACCATTTTGTCAAATGGATCCGGTTTTTGTTCGAATTTTGGTCCAATTCTTTCAAGGATTCACTAAAACAGTGTTTCGCATGTAATGTGAGAAAATTAAGCCATTTTGTCCGTTAAATCTCGTTTAATTTTGAAAAGAAGGAGTAGAAGTGATGAAAACAAGCTGAATTGGTATAAACTCTTCTTCCTGAGCTCTGATACCACTTGTTGGATCGTTGTGTGACCCTAACGAGTCAATCAGAAGAGTATATGATCTATTTCAAAGGCGGAATCAGAGAAATAGACGTGTAACAGCTTGATTCCTCTTAATTATCTTCTTATTAATGATTCCAAAGCTTTTACAGATCGTTTGACAAACTGGCAGTACCTCGGCTCTGAATCGGAAAAGTTACAAATGGACTAGCAACACACCTATATATAGTGGTGTTGATTTCGCATGAAAGTGGCACTGACCATTTCACACGAAATAGCAATGTCTAATTTCGTGTGAAATAGCCAGTAGCTATTTCAATCGAAATTACACACTTACACACAAACCCTAGTTTCTAACCTGCTGTGTGCTGGCTAATCCTATCTAGACATAAGACTCGATAAAGACGAAGTTAACAGACATTTATGCACCAAGAGTTATAGGGAATTAGGTTATTAGTAATGCTTTGACCTAGACTATAACCTTCCTAGGACCCTAACGCGAGTTTACTTGCGTTTAGTTTCTTAATACAATACCAATCACCTATCCTTAGGTGAATAACAAAAACAAAACACAATTCATTCTCCCGAGTCAAAATTTTTCAAAACATCACAGGAAGTCATCTATCCTTAGATGATTTGTTTTTAGGCTTTTAAGCCTTTGGTGTTTTCAAAATCTCGTCAAAGTTTGGGTCTTTATAATGTGAACACATGCAATCCGGAAGGGTGGGTGCCTGTACCTCGAGTTTTCTGTTTAAGGCTAGAGTGTTCGTACAAATCCGCAGTATCGGACCAGTCACTCTTACCTGGGAACTCTTGGGGTGAGTGTCCACTTATAGGCTAAAGCATGTCTTCGCGATACATTATTATGACCCACTTACTTTGATTAGTCACTATGTGTTGTTTGTTTGTTTGAAGTAACAAACGAATGATCACAATCCTTATGCTTTGTCGATATTCTTAACATCCAGTTTTGAATATCCAATAACATCTCACTCGTTTTCCCTCGTGTTTCTTTGCTCTTTTAGAATGCCTCCTCGACGTGATCAAACTTAGGATGCCGCCATGGCAGCCTTAATCACTCAGCAAATCGCTGCTGTACTCCCGAACCTTATTACCCAAATAAATCAAGCGAATGATAACAATAACAACGTTCAGTGTAACTATAAGACATTCAACTCAGCTAAGCCACTTACATTTACTGGGTCTGAAGGAGCCAGTGGTCTCCTACAGTGGTTTGAGAGTCTCGAAAGCACGTTTCGTCATGTACAATGCCTAAACGAGCGAAAAGTTGAGTTTGCGTCGAGTGTATTCCAGAAAAGAGCACTCACATGGTGGAACGGCGTAATGAGGGATAGGGGTGCCGATGTGGCAATGACACAAACCTGGGAAGAGCTTCGAGCTCTAATGATGAAGGAATTTTGTCCTCGTCATGAGCTCAGGGCTCTGGAAAGGGAATTTGATGATCTTAAACAAGACAGCGGTGAACATCGAGCATACACTGATCGTTATGAGGAGTTAAGTATGTTATGTCCTACCATGGTTACTGTCACACCCCGACCGTGTAAAACAACAAATCGCGGCGGAATCGTCGGGGAGTGTTGTAACATAATCATTGTTCCATAACACATGGAAATTGAAATGTTGTTTTATTGATTAAAAGAAATTACAATGTCTTAACAAACAAGGAATCATAACATAATTAACTAGTCTTGCGTCTTTTAATGTCACTAAGGCCCAAGTCCGCCTAAGTGTAACTTGATCAATCCTATGCATCATTTCCTGCAACACATGTGAAAATAGGTACGTCAGCATAAAAATGCCTGTGAGATACATAGGTTTTATTTGTTTAGGATTCATGACTTATAAGTTTTAAAGAAAAATGTTTAACAAAAGTTAGTCATGATCCTTGTAAAATGTTTTGTTTTTATAAATCATTTGAAAGGCGATGATAAAGTAGATGATATGTAAAAGAGTAATGTAAGGTTAAATGAATAACCAAGTAAAATGAGTATGTATAAAATAAGTTGTTTTGTAAAACAATTGTTTAGTGAAAATATGTCATTTGTGTAAAATGTAATTTGTCAAATATTGAAATGGTTTAAATAACGCTACGATATGTAATACTATAAAAGCACTTATATATAGGAAGTACCAGCGGCGTATCCACCATGCTTTTATCATAATACACATGCCTCGTTACTTAAATCACTTAAATAAACCATCAAAGTAAAATGTTCATGTTTAAACCAATAGTCCAATGTTATTGTATAACCCAAGTTAAATGTAAATCATGTAATGTGTAAACAAAATTTATGTATGGTAAGTAAAATGAGACTACTTAAACCACAAGTAAAAATGTATAAAACAAAGTATTTTGAATAAATCAAAAGTCACGTTTTGTAAAATAAATGCATGCTTTACTGATACAAACACTTATGCGGTATGTTAAATGCATACATTCAAGCCTTGAGACAGCAGGATAACCTTAGAGTAAAAGTTATCAAAAATAAATGTTTTCGGATTCGGTCATTCCATCCATCCAAACAAACCTAGGATTTTAGGAACGGGATTTGTCAAGTCCTATGGTACCACTAACTATTACCGAGCGGCATGATCGGTGTTAATGAATGTAATAAAGACCCGTTAAACAAACCAAATGTCATACCAAATGTAAGCATGTTTTATGAAAATAATGTACCTAGTATGCCAAGTGAACATACAAGGTAGAGATATAAAACAATGTGTCCATATGTTACGAGAACATATGCAACAAAGATGCAATGTAAAAACAATGTACTAAGTATGCTAAGTTAACATACAAAGCAGAAAAGTCATGTAAAACAATGTGCTAGCATGCTCAGTAAACATACATAGCAAAAAAATGAATGTAAAACAATGTGCTAGCATGTTAAGTAAACATACATAGCAAAAGAATGTAATGTAAAACAATGTGCTAGCATGTTAAGTAAACATACATAGCAAAATATCATGAAATCATGTACTAATCTATACTACTTTATAAAGCATATCCAAAGGACTTCTTAAAGTCATAAAAATTTCCTTAAAACACTCCTAAAGCATGATGTACAATCCTCTAAAGCACAACATAATTTGGTTTTCCTATTCTACCCTCACTCACAAAACAAGGCGGAGAACAAAACCACGTTATCAGCTCATTAGGGTTTCTGTCTTTCACATCCGCCCCATTTCTTCTCTCTCTCTCTCTCTCACCAGGCGATAACCCTAGATCCATGGATTTCACCGCCGAATTCACGGGATCGACGGATTTCACCTGCGAATCCACATCTCAGGTACCATCTGTTTAACCTTATCGGCATTTTTGGTTTGTTATTTGACTTAGATCTGTTAAATTTTAGGGTTTTTTCTCCGGCTATGACCCTAGATCGATGGATATCACTGGCGAATCCACATCTCAGGTACCATCTTTTTAACCTTATCGGCATTTTTGGTTTGTTATTTGACTTAGATCTGTTAAATTTTAGGGTTTCTTTCTCCGGCGATGACCCTTGAGCGATGGATTTCACCGGCGTTTTCAAATCTCAGGTAACATCTTTTTTACCTTCTCGGAATTTTTGGTTTGTTATTTGACTTGGATCTGTTAAATTTTAGGGTTTCTTTCTCCGGCGATAACCCTAGAGATAGATGGATTTCACTGGCGTTTTCACATCTCAAGTACCATCTTGTTAACCTTATCGGCATTTTTGGTTTGTTATTTTACTTAGATCTGTTAAATTTTAGGGTTTGTTTCTACTTGATCTGTGAAATAGATCCAGATCTGTTACTTTTTTCTTGCAGATCTGGTTACTTTCAGATCTGTACAGTTTTAGTCATGTTTTAAAGATGACTCACTTGATGATTTATGTTCTTTGCCATTAGGTTTATGGACGAAGACGATAAAGAACTTATCTCTGTCTCCGAGACCAGTGATAAAATAAGAAGTTGAGTTATGTACTTATCCATTAAGTAGTTGATATATAAGTAGCCATTTATGGTTCTTTATGTTTCTTTGACCATGAGACCTCATGATTTAAGGCTCTTTTGGAGTGAAGTATAAGTCAAAGTATCTCTTTAAACCATCAAAATTTTCTACAAAAATTTTTTTCAGATTTTTTAAGGCTCTTTATGTTTCAGATTTTAAGTGGCTGAGGTTTGACCATCACCGTAATTATTCAGATTTTAAGTGGGTGAGGTTTGCCCTCAACAGTTAAAATAAAATTATGAGTGGATTTGGTTTTGATAGTGATGTTGAATGGTCCAGTTGTGTCATTCTTTTGCAAATTTGTGATGTATTAGTACTTTACCCTTATTCTGCAAATGAAATCATCAATTGCGTGGTGATTTGTTGGCCACATGTAGAGGGGTAAGATCGAAGGCACAGTTACGCGAGATGTCGAACAATGAGTCCAGGTCACAACCATAGGCATGATAGCAGGAGGTTTGTTCTTACTTTACAAAGCTTTACTAGGTATCTACTGATTTATGAAACATGTAGGATCGGTTTCGGATCCGAACGAGTCGGTTAGAAGAGTTTTTCACCAAAACAAGAGGCGGAAACAAGTGTTTCGGTGTAATTCAGCGAACATTCACTTTAATCTGTTGTTTATATTGATATGCAATCGATTACAGACCTGACAACACTTCGGCAGCACTTCGTGGCTCACCGGAAGACAATCACCTAGAACTATGTGTGTGTATATGGTTCGCTCTTACAGCCCCTATTTATATGTGAACAGGTCCGCTCCAACATACATGTCACATAAGCGAACCTGTCACTTGACATAAAAGCGGATCTCTACAACTGACACAAGAGCGGACCTACTTGATGACATAAAAGCGGACCTATCTAGTACAATAATAAACGAAATCAACTCTTTGTCATATGGACGAAATCAACATCTAACTTCATAAATGCTTTTGTCTTCTTGTGATGATGTCATTGATGATGTCACTTTGATGATGTCATCATGACATCATGCTTGAACAACTTCGCAACGAACCCAAGACTCGATATAAGACGAAGACGACAGATGTATGCACCAACAGACTCCCCCTCAGATGTTGACGAGTCTTAAGTGTCGAGTCTTTGCATCTTCAGTCTTTATCAGTCTTCGATCTTCCTCTAAAGTATTTGTCATTGCAAGAATCCTCATTCTCTAACTTTTATCTTCAACAAACTCCTCTCTCTCAAATGTTGAATATCATGGTGTCTTCAGACTCCCCCTCTCAATCTGCTGGGATCGTAGTCTGGAATTCTCAAGATCATAACCTAGCTTTCATCCTGCTCTGGATTAAAACCTGGCCAACCTGCAAAAACTCTACCCAAAAATAAATTTTCTGATAACAATTTATGGATAAGATTGTCAAATCTAATTTACCACTTGCAGGAATAATATTTTATTTCAAAACTTTTTCTCATTTCATTTCAACAATCTTCAAACACTTTCACCCAAACCATTTGTTCATCATGTTTAGCACTTGGAATTTTGAAAAACAGCTCTCCAACATCAGTTGTCGAAAATCTTTTTGAATTTTACAAACTTTATGCTAAAACACACTAAAATCTTTTTGGATTATCTGAAAGAAAATAACTGACACTACTTGTAAAATCAAGAAAATGCAGAAATGAAATATTTACAAACAATATTTTTGTGAGTTCGTGCAAGAGGATCATATCAGTTTCTGAGACATATCACCAACACCGTTAAGCTTCATTTCATTTTAAGTTCTAAACGATTCACTTAGATTGTCAGTATATTTGTCCACTTAAATTTTCACACAAAGTTCAACTAATTCGAGATACGGAATTAATGTTTTAAGAACTTAAACTCAATCGCGTGTCCCACCTCAGAATATACTCCCGTATCCAGATCCCAATATTCAGTCTTACAGGTGAGTATACTACAATGATATCTGTATATAAATTAGGTAATGCGAGGGCCGAGGGATCTCAGGTCGATACTTCCGTATACGCAGAGAGATATCAGCTTCGACTTTTCGGTATGTCCCCTTTAGAGGATCTTTTAGCTACAACAGCAGCGACTATCAATTTTATTGTTTCATCAGCATGCTGAGGGTTTATGCTATGTTTCAAGCATTTGTGGAAAGTATTATCCAAGGACTAGGTCAGAACCATCGTTCAGCAGAAGTCCCGGAATAATACCCCAGACATCACTGAGTATAAAGACCTAGTATATCAGATTATGAGACCTTTCAAACGAGATTTCGGGGGTTACCCATATATCCGAGAGATGTTCCCCACGATATAAGCAAGTTTGAAATTTAGGTTTATATCTCGTCACAATCTACTAAATGTGCAAAAACCTACTGGCACATCATCAGTGAGACCGTTTATCACTTTATAACTTTCCATTTCTTTAGCATGTTGTGATAGTCCACTGATGTACTATCATTTCCTCTTTTATGCAACAAAAACTCATTTTTCATTTTATCATGTTTTTGGCTTTTTCAAATTTTCAAATGTTTTTGGATTTTCTAAAATCTTACTCCCCCTAAAATGCAAACACATTTTAGGAAATTTGAAAACAAACTGTACAACAACGTGACAACTGATATCGAATCACTTCAATTCGCCATCCACTTGGCATAAACAATCAGAACTCCCCCTCACAACAAACTATTTTCCCATTGATTTCTAACCGACTCGTTCGGATCCGAAACCGATCCTACAAGTGGTATCAGAGCGGACCTACTTGATGACATAAAAGCGGACCTATCTAGTACAATAATAAACGAAATCAGCTCTTTGTCATATGGACGAAATCAACATCTAACTTCATAAATGCTTTTGTCTTCTTGTGATGATGTCATTGATGATGTCACTTTGATGATGTCATCATGACATCATGCTTGAACAACTTCGCAACGAACCCAAGACTCGATATAAGACGAAGACGACAGATGTATGCACCAACAAAACATATGTCTATTTAAACTATCATAATTTTCTCCAAAAAAAAGCTTTTCACCGTAATTATTCAAGGATTGACCTCAACAGTCAAAATAAAATTTCGACCAGAATTTTAGTTGGTAAAATTTTAACGTTCTTTTTGCGACAAGAGATATGTTTACTGCCTTGAGCAACCATATTAATGGATTTTTAATATAAAATAAATATTCAGAAGTTAATTACGATTTAAAAAGATTCAGTTGCTGATTTGGAGAATCTTAAAACGCTTGAAAGATTTAAACACGAAATCAATATCCCATTGGTTTTTAACTACTTTCAATATCAGTCGTTTATGAGAAGTCGTGTATGATCTGGTTCACGATTACATATTTAAATTGAATTATTATTTATTCTGTTTTTAGCAATGGATGCTTAGTGTTACCTACTTGATAGATGAAACGTGTGGCCTGTAGAGGGCTACTTGCGGGTGTCTTAAGTCACCTGCTATATTATAGTGCTCTACGGGGTAGTCGCAGTGGTAATTTTGCGACTCCCCGTAGAAATTGTATTATTGTTTTTCACCAGCAGGCTGGTCGACCAGCTACAATGGCGTTTGGTGCGGTTAAGGGAACTTCAGAGGCGTATTAAACAATTTCTAATTGTCCAGGCTCCAAAAGGTATTGTCTATTATTACTCTATTTACAGAAACATACACACATTTGAATATCTAAAGTTAAGTATACAAATGGAAGTAGTTCTCATACAGATGTACACACACAGATTATACACACACATGTATATATGTAATTCTTTCTGATAGCATATGTTGTTTCAGGGTTACGAATGGTGGTATATCACATCTTGTGAATAACTGCAAGCATATTGTTGATTTGAACCATGGTAATTCTTTGTTTTTTATTCAATCACAGGTTTATTATGTACTTTTTTTTTCTTATAATTATGTTACATTAATTTTGTTAAAGGTGTGTGCCTGTCACTGATGCGGGTGTCATCGCTATAGGCCAAGGTTGCACTTCTCTTGAATTTTCTTAGGTAAATTAAAACATTCCCCTACATATTTTTGAGCAACATCCTGTTGGTTTTAAAAAAGAATCCAATATTTTGATGGTATTTACAAGTGCTAATATTAAACAATATACCTACTGACAAGAGTTGTTTCAACAGGGAGAAAAGAGTTGTTTGAACAGTGGAACAGGAGCCAACAGTGAACAACAGGCATCAGGACCATGCCTCCGAAAGGACATCTGCTTTTTGCTTTGAAACCATACACAATAATAGTAAACATCTACTTTTGTCATTGGAACTCTACATTTGACTATCTTAACATTATATATAGTCTACAACACTACACACTTTCATACACTCCATCCAACTTTCTACAAACACTACACCCCCACCTTCAGTGTGCTTGCGGATGCATAGAAAGAACAACATTCAGAAAATCAATTCAACTGTCTAATTGTAAGTTAGTTTCAGTTTAACTCACGGTTACTTTTAAAGCTCACTTTCTGTTACCTTTGTATTCCTAACAAATTGTGATTTACTTTCATTTCAGGACACTACTTTCGTCTGGGTCTTGCATTGTTTCTCGCCTCTATACATTTTGATTCTTGCATTATTTCTCTTTTTTTTAACATCTCGGTCCTGCATTGTGGTAAGTATTTCTCACATTTCGACTATTTTATTTTGTATGTGTGTTGTAATCTTACATAGTGATAACAATGTTTGATACACCGATTGTAAAAATCTTGCACTATTTTAATTGTTTATCGACTGTTTTATTTTGTATGTGAAAACAATCTTCACTTTTTCCCCTTCTGTAAATATATATCAATGTGGACCTCAACTAGCAATGTTATGTTTATACACAAGCAAGTCTCTCTTTGAGTTAAATTAAGATAGGATACAATACCTCTCCTGCTCTTCAGTAAGATATGTTTGGTTTGTTTTTCACTGATTTTGCATTAAAGGGACCTGACAAGAGTTGTGAATCCATGATTAGTACATAAAATTACTTGTTTTTTTCTATTATATTATTTTACTAGGCTAAAAACCCGTGTATTACACGGGCTATTTAACTGATAAGTTGATGAGTTGACCCGTTTATTAAAGTAACTCAGTGTGACATGTTTGTTAAAAATGGTAACCTTAACCCGTTTTCTAAAAATGATGAGTTTTATCCATTTATTAAATTAGCTCATTTTGACACGTTTACTAATAATGGTAACCTTAACCCTTGGCTTGTTTACTAAAAATGATCTTAAAGTAGCACATTTTGACACGTTTACTAATAATGATAATTTGATCTGATTACTAAAAAAATAATTTTAACATGTTTACAAAATTACTAAGTTGTATCTATTTACTATAAATGGTAACACAGCAGATAAAATTGACCAATTTCAAAGTAAATAGTTGCAAACAATAACAAAAAGAATGGATTTTGAATTTCAAAATGTAAATCAACGGTGGATAAGTGTGACCCGACTTTGAGTGCGAGCGTAATTAAAACTTAGTCTATATATTTATTATTAAGTTTATTTGTTTAGGGATAAGATTAAAAGAAAAACACGATAACATGCAAATGCGAATATTTTATTTGTTAATGATGTTTATGTTTAACGAAATTACCAAGTAAAACATATGATAACCGAACATAAAGTATATTCAACATTCTAAATGTGATTTTTGAACAAAAATAATAAATAAGTTTAGGTGCTAAAAATATTAGATGTATTTATGTTAAGTTGTAAATGGAAGATTTTGATATAAACAGAGAAAAGGATATTGTGATTTTTGAAAATAAAAGATTTTGAAAACCATACCCTAAAATGTTTTCCCTCCAATTTATTCATTACTTAGCTTAGTTACTTAGCTTATTGTTGCTATAATGAGTTCGTTAACATACATCCCTTTTAATTAAAAAAAGCTATAATAAGTTAGTTAAAAATGAAAAAAAAACTGTAATAACTTAATTAAAGAATACAATTAAAAAACACAATGATAAACAGAATATCATAACTTTGTATCTATAAAATTGTATTTAAACTATTTTTATTTGCTTAAAAATTGATCTTTATATCCAATCAAAATTATATTTTTCAGTTTACAATTCATTCCAAACACATATCAATTGAGAGGTATGGGTGGTGGTTATCCAATTCCAGTTGTACGACAAGGGCCTTCAAGTCATGGACGATCAAACCCTTCTCCAGTGACAACCCCACCTTCCGTAACAAACCCACCCCCCGTTACAAGCCCACCTCCCGTCACAAACCCACCTCCCGTCACAATCCCTCAAGATAATGATCCAAATACTTGGACGGATGAAGAGTTGATTTGGGCGTATGACTATACCTTTGCTCAACTACAATTTGGGGCACTACATATTGGGGAGGGGCATTATCGTCCATTGGCAAACGCTCCTACAGTGCCAAACCATCCACCATCTTCAAACCCCCCCTCATGTGGAAAACCCCCATCAAACACAAGGAGTACCAAACTGGGCTGAAGGGTACGAAACCGATCCTGGAGCGGAATACGAACCACCCTTGGATGAAGAAATGATTTGAGAACCTTAAAAAAACGTTATTGATGAATGCATCCACCGAAACGACGATGATAATGATTGATTCTCCTATGATTCGGTGTTTTGTTTTTGAGTAATATTTAAAGTGATTTACTAAATGTTCTATTATGTGTTAGTTATTTTTATTTCAATGTATTTTTGTTTGTATTAGTTTGAATTTAATTTATCTAGATGCTTCAGTTTTAATTATGTATTAATATAACTTTTTAATTTTAAGGTTATTTAAATTTTAATCATGTATTACTTTAATTTTAGTTGGCCCCCTCTCTTATCTACTTGACCTTAAAAATCAAACAGATATAAATTTAAATATATGTAATTTTTATTTTTTCTTTGACTAACATTGAACATTAATAGGATATGTCTGGTTATTGTACGGTCGACGAATTTTCATCATTGAGAAATGATAGAGCTTGGTATAATCTAACCTTTGTTATGGTCGAACTTATTTGGCATGACGTCGAGGGAAAGAGATTAGTGGTTATTTTTCTTGATCAAAACGTAAGAACATTATTTTATTTTGCTATATGTTATACGAGTGAATGTTTTTTCACCACTAAATGTGTTCTTTTTTTAGAGACAAAAAATTGTTGCGATCGTTCCACAACATTTGATACGCCTATATAATGACGCTACATTGATGGGTGGCTTTTTTTTGTTGAATCATTTCCAAATTGAGAATCTCCACTATCATGAGTACCCAAAGTACCATAATTACCTCTTAGTCTGTTCGGAGAAAAAAATCGTCATCAATGAATATACGAAGCTTTTATCACTGGAGCTTACGATTCCAAGAGGTGCTTGTATATATCCGTTGGTGCCTTCCATTATGAAATTGAAGCATGACAGAAGACCTAAAAAATTTATTGTTGGTACATATAAAATCCCATTCTTTATTTTTTAATTAAAAATATAAAAGGTTATATATTTAGATACTAGTTTAAGAACCCGCGAGGTTCGCGGGTGGACTAAAACACAAATGAGTAAGTTTAATTTATTAAACTAATCGTTTGAACTTATTATGGAAACCTGAAGTTGAAAATTAAAATACAACGAATCATCATACTATAGATGTAACAAAACCGAAAAGATAAGTAAATGAAGCAAATACGTTTTTCTGGTTTGAAATATAAATTGAAAGCCTGTTACTCTAATACTTCTATTTGCTGGAGTTTCGTAACCAATAACCTTGAAGTCATTTTGACCAATTGAAAAAACAATCATCACCTAACGAAATATGTCCGGCTTCAATTATATCATGCCATCAAACAACACTGTACCTATCGTACACAAAATATGTTCATAGTCTTTAATCTTTTAATAGGCAAAAACGATTGTCATATAATTTGCAAGGTGCATAGCTGTAGCATGTTGGTATGTCATATCACCAAGCCCTAGCTTGTGATATATAATACTGCAAAACACATAATTTATATCACACAAACATGTATTGTTTGAGCTTAATGAATTAAATTTTAACCTCAAACGGATAATCAAAGAGAGTTACTTATCAAAGCCTTTATACAATAGAAAAGTTTGACCAAATTAATCTCGTACTATCATTGACATCTTTTTCCTAGAGGAGGCGAAACAAAATCAATAGCTTGTATTCCCTGAAATTTAACCATAGAAATTCAAGGGGGTCAATTTCAACCAACTCAATTCATCTACCGATCGGGTATTTTAATGGAATCAAGAACATAGAAACTAAAAAGATACAATAAAAAACATTTGTAATAAATATAGATGTGCTTTGACTTTCAACCTCTTAGACTCAACTTAGAGAAATTTTAGAACTTGCAACAGCAACAGCAGTGGGTTTATTTGTGTTGTTTCTTGAAAAAAAGATGTTCACAAATATCGAATTAGGGGAGGGTTTAAATGAGAACGCTAAATATTGTGAGAACCGTGAGAACAAATGAAAAAACCACTTGAACTTGGTCAAAAACAATTCAAATTCAAATTTTTTTTCTACACTTATCATTATTATTCGAATACAATATTAGAAATTTAATTTACACGTTTAAATTTATGTGAATTCGTAAATAAAGAAAGTTTACACATGTGTAAGTTTGCCATTTACACGTGTAAATCTGTTATATTTACACATGTGTAAAAAATCTAAAAAGAGTGATTTTGAAAGGATAAATGAATGATTTGATGTTGTAAATTATTTTTTTGATGTTGTATCTTAATTACAATGAGTTTTGTATTAAAAAAATGGTTTTGATTGGTTTTTTCATTCGTTCTCACGGTTCTCGCAATATTTAGCGTTCTCAAGATAACCCTCCCCTATCGAATTAAAAGAATATTAAAAGAATATATATGATCCATGCACATACCTTATTGTTGCCATGTTTTCTTCTCTCTCATCAAAGCAATGCCAATAACATTCATTATGATCTTCATAATGAGAGATCAATAAACTTCAATAGATTTAGTCATGTTGCGGAAAGCCACGTGTCATTTGTAAAATTTTAAATGACTAAAACTTCTAGATATCTTCGGTGGAAATCTTCGGAATAGAACTGACCGAAAGCTTGGCCACATTGACTCCTTCAGGTTGCTTTCTATTATAGTCCCACCATCAATATGAATTTTATCATAAGCACCTCCATAAAAAAACTCCTTTTCTCAAAAGTTGCCTCCACCAAATCAATCTATAAAGAATAATGCAACAGTATCCCACCAAAACTACAGAAAAAAAAAAAACAATATAGAGCACTAAAACTAAAACAAATACAACCAAGAATCTTCTGGTTTGGCGCCGTGATTCAGCCAAGAATCTTCTGGTTCAGCCGAATCTGGATGTTTAGGTGTAGATATTATAAGATGCGGCGATAGCCAGAGCTAATGTTTGTAGGACGGAAAAGGAGTTATATATGAGTTCAAACACAACTTCGGGTGCATGAAATTTGGGTAAACAGAAATTGTTGATGGAGCAATCCTTTCATCAGTTTGGGCAAAATATTCCCACATGCATACTATCAACAATCAGATTATATAAAACATCTAATCCATTTTAAAAAATACAGTTTCAGATATTTATATGATATATTTACCACTCACCAACAACACTATTTAAGATCTATACCAGGCAATGTTAGTGAAACGATGAAACATAACCCACGCCCCATCCCTTTAACTCAATTTCCATAAGATGTTGGACCTGGTCTGCCCATTTCAAAGGCGAAATACTAAACCTTACACCTTAATTAAAAAATTTAATCGTAATTATGTCATAGATCTGAAGATTCTAAAACTTCTTGGATGCAAATTTGAAGTGAAATTTACGCTAAATACACTAAAATTTCTATAGATAAACAAAGAAGCTAACAATTACCAAGTGCAGGCGTGCATATAGCATCTTCTGTTCTAGCCACTTGTACAGACATCTCATAGCCATATATAACTAACTACTCATGGACTTTGATGCATATTTGAAGTAAAGTCAACTTACCAGAGCATTACATCTTACATTAACTCTTAATCAAGCAAAATATAACAAATCAACTTAAGCTAAAAACTAATATAAAAGGTAAAAGAGAGAAATTGGTCTAGAGATTAGAATATATACAAATATACACTAAAACATCAGTATCAATGCAATTTACCTTCCACAAAAGTCAACATTTATCTTCAAGATGAGATGTGGGTTCTTACTTAACTCTTCGCATAACCTAGAAAGTGTAACCATAAATTTAAGTTCTTGACAATAAAAAAAATTCAACTAATACTCCCGTATCTATGTACACATAGGAGGTATCTTCATACTTATTTTGAAACTTAACCACATTTCTATTACCCCTTAAAGCTTGCCATATCTTTACTTCAACTTTAACATTCTCACGACAGCCAAAAGAATCAAATGTCAAAAAAAGTAAATAGTATTATATATAAATCAAGATAGCATACAAAGAGATAAAAGTAGGCAAATTGCTTGCTCCTCTAACTTTCCCAATTGAAAAAAAAACAGTTAATAATAATAATAATCATATATTCTCTCTCCATCAAACATTCTGAGTTGTTATAGTTTTATATTCATGGATAGTGCTAATTCGAAATTTATTATAATGCAACATTATCATATTAACGCGCGGCGCAATTCGAAAACATTCCATTGGTACAACATGACCCGACAGCAAAACTATGCATATACTATACGGAGACGAAATACATGATTTAAAAAAAACATATACCTTAATGACCCGCTTCCAGATGATAACTCAAAACGGTGCCTCAAGAGATTCATCCCACACATCTGCACTACCATCAGAGGCATCTTCGGCATCTTCCTCCATTGACAGCCTGATGTACTCTCGATGAGCAAACCGATCCCACTCTGTTAACGTTGGATTCTCACGTTCCTGTATTATAAAAATGTTGATACAATTTGTCAAAATAAATAAATAACCCAACGATTACTTATTTAGCAAGCCATTTACATTTCATAATCATAATGAAAAAAAGCTCCATATAAAGACATAATATTTAAAAAAAATTGCGCCTGTGGAAAACTCAATGCATCGGCTAACATCAGCTCTTGGCGTCCACAATCCTCACTTTCTAAAAATTGATTCCTAGTTATGCAATATACATTTGCTGAGACTATAGCTACGTAGACCATCAAAAACCCACATATATACATATTTTACTGACAAAAGCAAACTGTGAAGACATAGCTCAAACAATTATGACCCATCTCGCTTGAACACAATACAAACATTGCATTAGTGACTATATTTGTTTCATGAATATAAAAAAAGAAAAGCATGCCCTCACCTGAATTTTCCTAACCCATACTTATAGACAAAATAAATTCATATGAAAAAACAGATTCTATCATCAACTTATTAAGGCCATGTGATTTAAATGGAAATAAAAAAACCTTCGTTTTGGTCTCACGCTTCACATCTAACTGCTTAACTTTGAGGGTGAGATGTCCAGCAAACCGCTTAACTTTGTTTTGGTCTCACGCTTCACATCTAACTGCTTAACTTTGAGGCACCCTACAGCAAAAACTATGCATATAGTATACGGAGACGAAATACATGATTTAAAAAAAAACATATACCTTAATGACCCGCTTCCAGCTGATAACTCAAAACGGTGCAAAACAGAATTCAATAAATTCAATACAAAACTTTTAGGCACAATCAAAACATCATAAATTCAATACAAAAACAGAATAATCAAAATCAACCGCTACAAAACGTACCATCCATGAAGCCGCTTGTGAAGATTAATGGTGTACTTTCTCGTCACCACCTCTTCCTTCATTCCTTTAGTCTTCTCCACCATTGTTTCACCTCTAAAAACTACACCTTACCTGCAAAAAACGAAAAGTAATTTAGCATTTGATTTAACAGTTCTGAATCGATTTTAAACGTGAAAACTATGATCAATACAGAAACGAATTGATTCAATTGATAACAGATTGATCAACTGAGATGTGTGTGTTAGATAGAGAGAGAGAGATAGGAACCTAGGGTTTGGAATCTGCAGCAGAGGAGGAAATTTGCTACAGATCAAAAACATATTCAATCTCATTAATTTGCAGATCTTAATCCAACATCAAATAAACCTAAAACGTAAGAGCATCAGAATAACATATTCAAAAATAAGCCCTAAAAATTTATACAACATCGTAATTTTAGTCAATATAAGAAAACCCTAATATAAGAGCCATAAAAATTGATACAAACCAGAATATGCACAAAAGATTCATATGATTATTTATGATATTCACACCAAATCGACACAAAATCGGGGATTGAATCAAAAACATATTCAAAAAAACCCCTAAAATTTGCTACAGATCAAAAACATATTCAATCTCACTAATTTGCAGATCTTAATCCAACATCAAATAAACCTAAAACGTAAGAGCATCAGAATAACATATTAAAAAATAAACCCTAAAAATTTATACAACATCATAATTTTAGTCAATATAAGAAAACCCTAATATAAGAGCCATAAAAATTGATACAAATCAGAATATGCACAAAAGAGTCATATGATTATTTATGATATTCACAGCAAATCGACACAAAATCGGAGATTGAATCAAAAACATATTAAAAAAAACCCCTAAAATTTTCTACAGATCAAATAACAGAGAAATTTGCATACCAGTGATAAAGAATCGTACCGTAAATAATGCTTGACAAATCGATTGAATGGTAAATCGATGTGAACAAACAGATGATGATTGATAAATCGATTAACAACCGAATCGATGTGAAGAAAACCCAGAATACATATGGATTTATAGATCTAGGGTTTATGCAATCAATCATCATTAAACATGGGAACTCAATCATATTTTGCAACATGATTATAAAGAAATATGGAAATCGTATATCTAGTATACTTATTTGAAGATCAAGGAGAATCAAACAATAAGAAGATCAAGGAATCAAACATTACCGTCGGTTGCAGAGTATTGGGTGTTGAAGACGGATTGAAGGTTGTCGCACAGGGTTGATAGAGATATGAAGGCAGATGATTTTTCTTACTGAAGATTGAAAGAGAGAGTCAACTGATTAATGAGAGAATGAGAGAGAGAGAGAGAGTATAGAAGCGTACAAAAGAAGCTTCTCACTTTGCCGCTCAAAACAATATTGAGAGGAGTATTAAGTTGCCAGGTGGCAATTAGTGGATTAAAAATATGCCAAGTGGCACCAAAATGTATTGTTTTAATATACATAATAGATTAGATATGGTGTATACAATTTGGTTGATTTCATTGTAGATGTGGTTGGGAGGATAATAGAAGGTAAACGGGATCGTTGTTGTTTCGAACTTTCTCTTCGAGATAAGACGTAAGTTATTATTTATTAACATATTAGAGACATAATATTTACATCGTATGTAACAAAAAACTAATTTTAAAAGAACTCTAACCCAAAATTGTTGTGTACAGTGGTCATACAATACAAATGTTTTTTTCCGCCCTGAAGCCTTCCGATGTTATATGTACCATTCGAGCGGTGCAACGAAAGTCTATCATATACGTATCACGTGTCAAGTTGGTTCACCTACCGGATAGTACGTTATGCTTTAAACATCAACTTTCTAAAAAATTAGTTACATTTAATGGGTCATGTAATTTAATAAAAGTTGTATTTTATTTGTTTTTTCAGTTAATATTTTGAAGTCTACAGAACTGAGTAGGATTACGTACGACCCAGATATGCTCGAGGCACGAGATATTTAAATTATGGATCTATACTTAAGTCCGTGTTCATGATAGAAACATTGGGTGTTTTTATATCTTTAGTTGTTGATTATTAAAATCCATGATGGTGTTTTCTGATTTGCTTTTGGTTAACTGCCTTTATGTTTCTTTCCTACTTGTAGAAGTATACTTTAGTTTGTTTAATATTATATTATGTTGTAACAAGTATGTTATATTACTTGATTTAAAAGTAATGGTTACACCTATTTTTCACCAAACTATAATCTAGATAGGTTGGACAACTAAAAAGTTATTATTTATCTTAAACGAAGGTATCACCATGGCTGACCTTCCTATTGAAACCATATTTGAGATATTAACGAGGGTGCCAGTGAAGGTCGTAGGACGTTCTAAGAGTGTTTGTAAGGAATGGTATGCGTTGCTGTCAACTCGAGATTTCATAAGGGTACATTGTTCTCGCTCATTAGTTTCATCTAACCAGAGAGTTCTCTTAATTGACGACCTAACATGCTCTGTTCATCCGATCATCTTTCAATCCTATGATTATGGGCCAAGGTCAATAGTTACATTACCATTCGACCACCAAAATAATGATGTGTCAATACTTTCACATTTGAATGGATTGTTGTGTGTTTGCTTGAATCATACAAATGAGTTGCTTCTTTGGAATCCAACAACTACTGCTTTCAAGCGTTTGTCAACACCTGATTCTCTTGGAATCTATATAAATAATCTTGATGCCATTGGTTTGTATGCTCATGATGCCGATGATTACAAGGTCTTGCATATCAAGCGTAGGTGTGGTGTATATGAAAGCTATGTTTATTCTAGGGAATTAAACTTTTGGAGAAATATTCCTTTCTTAACAAGACAAGAGTACCTTAGCCCCAATTTCTATTGGTCACCAGGCACATTTTGTGGTGGTACTCTGTATTTCACTCTTTGCGAATGTTGGGTTGGAGGTACAAATGTGGTGATTTGTTTTGATATTAATACAGATCAATTCAAGGAGATAAGCTTTCCACCTGTTCCATCTACGGGATTTGTTCAAGGTGTTTTAGTGAATGTAAAAAATGAGCTTCACATGTTTGCTACGACTGGCTGGTTTGAGATAACAATTGACCTATGGACGTTAAAAGAGGATTACTGGATTAAGGTCTTATCGTGTCCTCCAATCCCCCCCAATATCATTGTCATTGTGGGGCGATATAACACATTACGTGACGAATGGTAATTGGTTTGTGATGACTAAATTAGGGAAGCTTTTTACTATTGAAATGGATACGAAGCCCTTCGAAATTCTTTATCCAGTTACTTGGTTTCGTGGTTATAAGGGTGCGGTGTTTGTGGAGACCGTCGTTTCACCAAGTATTTAGTTTGGCTTTCACTTAATGTTATTATTATGTATTCAATGTTTTAAGAATTTTGGTTTTCTATTTCTGGTAATCATGTTATTTTGTTTAAGTGTCGTGTACTAATCTTGTAATAATTTCAGAATTTCATCATCTATGATAACTATCTTTTATTTAATTTGCAAGGTATTTGACACTTTAACAATTTACAATGACTAATGGACAACCAAACCATCTTAATCAAGCTTCTAGCTCGAGTTCATCTACTAGAGCTGAAAAACAAAAAGGGTATAACAAAAGATATTATGCTGCACGCAAAGAAAATAACAAAGTCCCGAAATTTGGGAGTGGTGAGGTCTCCCAAAGTGCTTCATCACTATCTTTAATGTGTAATAGATTAGCAGAAAGGACATCGTTAAGAAGTTTACAGACTAATATTACTCAATTTACCCAAATGACAAACGTGAATGCGTCAAGTATTTCTACCGTGCAACGTAAGGAGTACAATGGAATGCATATTTCAAACGGTAGTCAAATTACATCAACCCCGACCAATGATGTTACGCCGACAACCACATTCCCCAATGTAGTTGATGAAGTCACTACCAGAACATCACGAGGTTTCTATTTATTTAACATTGATTTCTTTATTGAATTTGATATCTTTAATAACCTTCATTACTTAAGACAACGAATTTTTTAGGTGTTCGAATTCAACCACGTACACTTTTTCCTCAATTTTCTGAAGTAGTTGATCAACCTTCCTTCCAAAATGAGAATGTAGAAGATGATCCATATAACTTTGTTTACGATCGTTTACCTAGAGAACATCGTGTTTTAAAAGAACGTGGTGCATGTCCTGATTGTGGAGCAAAACGTTTTCAATTTGAATTTGATACCTTTTGTTGTATGAGTGGGAAAACTGTGTTAGCAAATTCAGAAATTCCAGAGGAATTGCACCGACTTTTCACATCGCAAGATGAAATTGGAAATATTTTTAGGCAAAACATCCGTGCTTATAACACGAATTTTTCTTTTGCCTCAATGGGAGTGACGTTGGATGATACATTGAACAATATGAGAGACGGTGTATATACTTTTCGTGCACATAGAGAAATATATCACAAAATCGACCAATTAGTTCCGAGGGATGGAACCCCTAGGTACCTGCAGTTGTATTTTTATGATCCTGATGCCGAGTTAGATCTCAGACTCCAATGGCCAAATCTTGATCGTCGTATTACTCAGATTTTGACACGCGTTCTTTCTACAAACCCATATGTCGATACATTTAGAAGACTTGCAGAACTAGGACCTCTGGACAACTATAGAGTCACTTTGAATGCTTCGGTTGAACTTGACCAAAGGGTGTACAACCGACCAACGACATCGGAGGTATATAAAATATATTATATTAATTACAATTATTTAATAGTATTGCTTATTTTACTTACTTATAGTTCACGATTATATAGGTTGCTGGTATTTGGGTTGAAGGTAATGACAATATCACTTCGTATAAACGAAGTATTGTTGTGTATGGTAGGTCTGAATATAGCCAAACTATTCAGCCGTACTTCAGTTGTTACGATCCATTGTCGTATCCTCTATTTTTTCCTAATGGTGAGTCGGGTTGGCATGCAAACATACCACGTCACGGAGTATCAATAAATGAGGTTCGCAACAATGACAACATCGAAGGAGAAATGGAAGGTACCAACAATTTATTATCCTTTTTAAGTGAAGATCATAAAAATACCATAATGCGTCTTCTTTTTATTAACTGTTTGTTTTTAAAACATCTTCATCGTTCAGAGGCTAACACACGAAGTGGTAGAACAACCGTGGCTATGCGAGAGTACTACTGTTACAAGTTCCAGATTCGATCTACCAAAAACGTGCTTCTGTTCGGTGGTAGACTACTACAACAGTTTGTGGTAGATGTTTACATAAAAATTGAGACGTCACGCTTAGAATTTTGTGAGAGAAACCAGGCTAAGATACGGGCCGATTTGTACCAAGGTCTTGTGTATTGCGTCAATGCTGGTGAGGTTCATGCAAACAGAGTCGGGAAAAGAATTGTGTTGCCTGCATCTTTCATCGGAGGGCCTCGCGACATGCGACGTCGGTTTCTAGATGCGATGACTTTAGTTCAAGACGACGGCAAGCCTGATATATTCCTTACAATGACGTGTAATCCTAAGTGGCCTGAGATATGTGATAATTTACATGTTGGTCAAACTGCACAAGATCGTCTAGACCTTGTTTCAAGAGTGTTCCGGGGTAAATTAGAAGATCTTAAGGAACAACTCTTCAAGAAACATGTCCTTGGGGAAGTTAAGTCATACGTTTATGTAATCAAATTTCAAAAGCGTGGTTTGCCGCACGCACATTTTCTCCTTATCATGTACCCGCAACACAAGATCAATAACGCGGACCCTTATGATAAGGTTGTGTGTGCTGAAATTCCTAACAAACAAAGACATCCCAAATTGCATGAGATGGTTGTCAAGCACATGATTCACGGTCCTTGCGGCAAATTACGATTAAGCAGTCCTTGTATGCAGGGTGATCCTAAAATTTTTCGTTTTCACTATCCTAGACAATTTAATGAACAGACAACACAAGGAGAAGATGCGTATCCGTTGTATCGAAGGAGAGACACCGGGATAGAAGTGGATGTACGAGGAAAAACACTTGATAATAGATGGGTGGTCCCATATAACCCAAGGCTTTTGATGATGTTTAACTGCCACATCAGTGTTGAAGTTTGCTCATGTATAAAATCTGTGAAATATCTTTTTAAATATGTTTATAAAGGACATGACAAACAGGTTATTCAAGTTGATCAAAGTGAGCCAGGGGTTGTTGTTAATGAGATAAAGAGCTTTCAAGATGCACGCTACATATCACCCCCAGAGGCTATGTGGCGCATTTTTTCCTTCTCTCTTTCTCAAATCTCTCTTTCTGTTTTAGCCTTACAACTTCATCTCCCAAATAATCAGATGGTTAGATTTAGAGATGATGACTTAATGTCTAATATTGTTGATAGGGAAAGGGATAAGAGAACCATGCTAACAGCATTTTTTTGAGAGAAATAGAATCGATGAAACAGCAAGGGTATATTTGTATAAAGATTTTCCAAAACACTTTACGTGGAATGGAAGCACACGCCGTTGGAATCCTCGTGGCGGTAAAAAACAAAGAGGTCGTAACGTTTCCGCTAATCCAGCCGAAGGAGAAAGGTACTACTTACGCCTACTTTTGTCAAATGTCAGAGGGCCTACTTCTTTTGAACATCTTTGCACAGTTAATGGTCAACGGTGTGAGACATTTCGAAAAGCAGCTCTTGAGTTAGGCTTAATAGAAGACGATGAATATCTATCACAATGTCTCGAAGAAGCCTCTACGTTTCAGTTTCCCAATGCTCTTCGAAGGTTATTTGCGACCATAATGATTTTTTTGCCAACCTGGAGATATTCGAAAGTTATGGAATGACCACTTTGAATCACTGTCTGAAGATCATCGGTTACACTGTCAAAGTATAGAACGAGTTCAAAATATGGTTCTTACTGAAATTAGTGTCTTGCTACAATCCATGGGTAAAAATATCAATGAATTCGACCTTCCTAAGATAACAGACGATGTTAACTTACAAGATGCAGGTTATCGTGAGTTACAAGAAGAGTATGGGATTGTTTTGGAACCTGAACACTTGAGTGCCAAAGATTCACTTAATCCGGACCAAAAAAACGTGTTTGATGAGATCATGATGCATGTTGATAATGATCTTCCAGGCGTGTTCTTTATTGATGGCCCAGGTGGAACTGGAAAAACATTTTTGTACATTGCCTTGCTTGCTGAAATTCGGTCACGTGGTCTTATTGCTCTCGCAACAGCTTCATCAGGTGCAGCGGCTAATAATATGCCAGGAGGTAGAACGGCTCACTCAAGATTCAAGATTCCTCTTAATCTTGAAAATAATTCAATGTGCAATATCAAAAAACAGAGTGGGGCTGCTAAACTGATTCGGTCTACCAAAATAATCATATGGGATGAAGCGTCGATGGCTAAACGACAGGCGATAGAGGCAGTCGATCGTACATTCCAAGACATTATAGGCGTTAGTCTCCCATTTGGTGGGAAGATAATGGTTATGGGAGGTGACTTCATACAGGTGTTGCCGGTTATTAAACGTGGCACTCGAGCACAGATTGTAGACTCCAACGTACGAATGTCACCTCTTTGGTCTTTGACTAAGAAGATGCGGTTGACCATAAATATGAGAGCGCTGAAAGATCCATGGTTTTCTAAATTTCTTTTAAGAGTCGGTGATGGAACTGAAGAACCAATCGAAGGAAACTATATTCGCATACCCGATGACATGACAATTCAGTGCAACAACAGAGAAAACGCTATAAAAGAATTGATCCATGCCATCTTTCCATCAATTGAAGATAATGTATATTCTTCAGATTATATAATCTCTAGAGCAATATTGTCCACTAAAAATGAGAGTGTTGACGAGATTAATAATCAAATGATTGAAATTTTTCAAGGGGAGGAAAAAGTTTATTATAGTTTTGATGAAGCTGAAGACGATCAGCGTAACTTCTATCCGGTCGAGTTCTTAAACTCGCTAAATGTTAGTGGTTTGGCGCCTCATAAGCTTCGTTTAAAAATTGGATGCCCAATAATATTGTTACATAATATCGATCCATCACATGGCCTGTGTAATGGCACGCGGTTGATATGTAAGGGTTTCATGCGAAATGTTATTGATGCGGAAATTGCAGTCGGTCAACATGCCGGAAAAAGAGTTTTTTTGCCAAGAATCCCTCTAATCCTTTCTGAAGATGACATGTTCCCATTCAAGCTGAAAAGAAAATAATTTCCAATTCGACTTAGCTTTTCCATGACGATTAATAAAGCTCAAGGTCAAACAATTCTGAACGTTGGTATTTATCTACCGGATTCTGTATTTTCACATGGACAACTTTATGTCACGTTATCAAGAGGGATTTCAAGACCAAGTACGAAGGTGTTGGTACATCTCGCCAAAGAATTCAAACAACGCGGAGTTTACTGTAACACCCGTATTAATTACTACTTGAAATTAACAATAATTCACAAGAGTTTATATAAAAGATGTCTAGGTTAAATGATAAGTTCCAAAAACAAAGTTCTAAGGTAACAAACATTAGTCAACTACTAACTAATTTAAACATTTAAAGTTATTTAGCAAACTGATTTCATCATAACATTGCCTAATTAGAATTAATCAACGCGGAAGCTTCAAAAGTTTGTGTTCGGTTCTTCAAAAGCTTGCTTGACCGTCATCCGTAATCCTTGAATACCTAGAAACTGAAATGTTTACATTAAACATTAGTATTAGAATACTTAGAAATAATACATAATCGAAACTACGTTTAAAACGGATTCGATTTAACGAAGAAATACAAAATTTATCATAAATTCCAAAGCTCTACCGTAACTTACGGTAGTTACCGTAAGTTACGGTAGCTCCTGGGAAACTTTGGTTCCACCGTAACACAGGAGGAACCCACCGTAACCTTTTAGTCTCTACCGTAAATTACGGTATATACCGTAATTTACGGTAGACTCTGGAATGTCATGTTTTGTTTGATTTGTTTGTTTACTTGAGCCAAGTTCTCGGATTTCAATCCTACAAACCAACATGTTTAATCCTCGTATTTCTAATATGTCATTTGTCAATGATAACAAAGACCAATCAATCATATTACGAAGCAATATCCATGCTTTAATTGATTATTCGACCCGTTTGGCTCATCTACGGAATCTTCCAATATGATGACTACCAACGAGATCTTATCCATCCTTGATCCATTATTCAATTTAGCGAATATCATCGCTTTTAAATTTACACAACTTCTTTTCTACAATACGACTATGCGTAATTTAACAAAATTTCACTTAAGTAACGGTCAAGTTACATACCTTCAAAGTAGGCCCTTCAAACGTGATTCGCCACCCGCTTGACGCTCCTGCGTCCTTTCCTATAGAGTTCATTTATGACGTGTTTAGAACTCTCTTTAAACCATATATCGCATAATACACCGAAACATCATAATTATGCGTTTAAACTTTGAATTTCAGTTTTAAGCCTTCTTTGAGGCATTTTCACAAACACTTTAAGGGCAGAATTTTACATGATTATATAGTAATTCCCTAGCTTATAATCTAGCCCGAATTTCACATCAATACATCCATTTTACACAATTGTTAGCTTCTAAAATTCTGAAATCACCTCACAATTGTCAAGTTACACTAGAACAACACTCAATTTCCTAGTGTTTATCAAGTTCTACATAACCCACTAATCACCTACAATGGTGTTCATGGATTTTACTAAAATTTTCACATGATTTCAACTTGTATTTGTCTAGGGTTTGTCCCTAGACACTATATTGTTCCTAATTCATCATAAAACAAACATGCAACCACAAATTTCAGATTTTCCCAATTTCATGAGAATTTCAAGTTGAGAGTTTTCATCAAATTTTACATACATTGTAATCCTCTTGTGATGAGGATCAATAATCTATGCTCGATTTTTGTTTTTGATCAGATTTGGACCCTCAATTTGTGATGAACTAGGGTTTTGATGGAGCTTGGGGTCGCCCCTGACTCCTGGTCGATCTCCACAACACAGACAAAATGTGTTTGTGTTTTAATTTAGTTATTTTATTAAAATAGTTCTCATTTAGACACTTTTAGTCCCTCACTTTTCATACTTTATTTGTTTTAGCTCCTAACTACTTATAAGTGACCAACTAACTTGGTTAGTGACACTCTTAGTCAGTTTATTTCACTATTTTATTCGCAACCATATTGCAAATTTAAGAACTCGCATTTTCGGGATGTTACATTTACACATCAAATGTTGTCTACCAGGAAGTGTTGCGTGAATAATCAATCGCATCCGTATCAAAAAGAAGGTAAGTTAGTAGATTTTGTGCCTTATTTGCTTCCAGAAATTACCTTTTAATTACTATTTTAAATCACCTGTAAGCGTCTAACATTTTTTTATGTGTCGAAATCTGGTACAGTAGAGGAGAAGATACAAGAAAGTCATAAGCGAACGGATGTATTGGTAAAACAGGAAGAGATACAAGAGACTCCCCACATTTTGTTTTTATTGTTTTGTCCAGCTACTTGACTGTTTTGAACTCTTCTTGTTTTTAATTACATCTACTTCCTTGTTTTGTACTCTTCTTGTAGAAGATCACCAAAGAATCGATAAACTAACAGAAAAACCAGTGCCATCATATCACGAATAAGAAAACTAACTTAAGTACTATACAATATATCACGAGACAACGGATAAACTAACGGTAAACAATTATACTATTGTAAATTGCCACTCCCGCCGCATCGCGCGGGTAAGTGACTAGTAGTGTACTAATGAATATAGCAAGTATATGATATGAAAACATGGAAAGCACGAAAGTAACAAGTAGGCACATGTGTTTCACCCCAAAACGTTTGAAAAACAGTAAAAGAGGGGACTATGTACTCACTTGAGGGTGCTTAGAAGTCTTGAACAACAACCAAGCAAAGCTAGAGGGATCACGGAATCAAACGGCACCCTATATAGATAACTACATAAATAACCGGACCTAAATCGGGAGATTTGATAGTATGAGGTTTCGTAAACCAAATGAGTATTGGAACTCATATGATATGGTTTAACAAAGCCCACATACTAAAATGAAACCTAACCTAAGTGCTTACGACCCATTACGCCCCGTTTAGGTAGCTTATGCTATTTTAACGCGTCGTTCGCGTAAAACGCGTTCGGACCGCTTAACTAGTCCTATGACAAGTAAAATATGCCTTAACATGTCTAATATAGTCACCTAATCAGTTTAGATGTCAAAATTTTGGTTACATATGCTTAAAATGAATTTATGCGTAAAAAGGGCATTTTGATAATTTTCCTAAGGCATATAAACTACCTATCATACAACCACTTAAACGAAGTGACCATAAGGTATAACCTCGGAAGGTTATTCCCTATACAACTATGGTTACCTACTATGTTTGGTCGGATCCTAATGATCGACCAAACGGGTCGGGTTCGAAAGTATAAGCGATTGTCTAGATCGCTTACCTTACGACCCTATATAAGCACTAAATCTAAAAGTGACGAGTTAAACGTGTAAAAACATGTTTAACGAATTTAGAAAACAGGTTTGGTATCAAAACAAACGGTTTTGATACCTAAAAGTAGTTTGGTTACAAAATACGCAAGAATACGCATTTTGGTCGAAACTATGACTCGTCACTAAGCCTAGATAACATGGTAATCAGTAGGTATGGTCACTAGGGACTATAACCATCGTGATTACGCTTAAGTTATGAAGTTCAAACAAACTTCATGTTGACCATAAACTAGTCAAAGCAGAAAGTCAAATAAAGTTTGACTTTTAAGCGAAAGAAACGTAAAAGAACGAAGGAATACTTACAAAGGGTCCAAGAACGAAAGCTTTGATCCAATTACTCTCAGGTATGAAGTAGATACTTCAACTTAGAGAGATGAAATCAGATTCAAAGGTGTGAGTTGCAACAAATGAATGGGGGTATTTATAGATTTCATGGAACCGTTAAGATCGTTCGTCGAATAACGTGCTTTAATCTTAACCGTACATGTGCACCCCTTGTTTTATGAAACCATGGGAGCCCCTAATATGAGACCATGGTATTGAAAATACCATTAAATACCAGCCCATGGTTTTGCAAAACCATGGGTTAAAACCATTAACACTTCAAAATTGGACTAGGTTCATTGAATCTGGTCAGAAATTTCAAAAATGGTCCATGCACTTGTAAAACTTGATTTTTGGCACTTTTAAGCCCCGTTAACCCTATTTCAAAGCTTTAAAATGATGTTAAAGTATAGGGAACTTAAAATATGCTCAAAAACATCTCGGATGTCGGTTCGTTTGGTCGTACGGTTGCGTTGTTCGGTTAATTACGACGGAAGTCGTAACGAACGCAAAAACGATCCAAATTAAGCGACAAATGGAATTTTATCCTGCCAATCACTAAAATAAAATATTTTAATGATTAAATAAATTTTTGGATGTCCGGATGTATTCAGAACGTAAGATATGCGTGAAAATGCAAACTTATGCACTTTTTGACGCTTTTAATCCCTGAATGAGCATCAAGTTTATTTTAGCACACCGAACCCATCAAAGCCTATTTCTAAGCTATGTAAAGGATATTTAGGGTGTGTTTAACTTATGATCAAGTTTCGGAATGTCCGTTACAGTACAAATCGGCATACTTTCACAGTTTGTCGAATTTAGTCCCTGTAAGCGAATAAACTTGATTTCGGCATACCAAACCTTCCAAAACTTATTTCTAAGTTATGTAAAGGTTATTTAAGGTATGTTAAGCCTGTGTAACTGTTCCGGAGTGTTTGTTGCATTAAACTGGTTATATTTACGCATCAGTGCGCGTATAACCTTCCAGAAAGCGATTTAAAGCCCGAAATCGAACAAGAATTGATATGTGCAAATGATACATATTTTTATACAAATACCAAGTATGAAATATAATATTTCATTAGTTTGGTATTTGTTTGATGGTTGAAGTGACACAGGTGTCACAGTTACGCCTTTGGATAAGGCGATTGAAAAGTACATCGATGGCCTCCCTGACCCAAATCAGGACATTATTATTGGTAGCAACCCTACTACCGTCAGACAGGCCATTGAACTATCTACTACCCTGACTGAATCTCAAATCAGGAAGGGTAAACTTTTCAGAAAAGGCGACCAGAAACCGTCTGACAAGTCTGCACAAGAAAAACCAAAGGATAAACAGACTGAGTCCTCCAAGAAGTCGAAGAAGCGTAAAGCTTCACAAAACTTCGCACTAGTTGCTCAGAACAATCAGGTTGCACCATACCAGCCAGCACAGCCTCGTGCTAGGAAAAATTATATTGGTACTGCACCTTGGCACAACAAATGCAACCTCCATCATTTGGACCAAACATCGTGTCACAAATGTACCCACTGTGGGCGATTGGGACATTTGGTCAATACATGTCGTCATGGTATCCAAAACAGAAATGTTGCAAATCTTGCTGCTGCTCAAGCACAGTTTCCACCTGGATCGTACTATAACTGTGGTGATCTTACTCACTACCGAAACAATTTCCAAAGACTTGTTAATGCGAATCCAGCACGTGGACGAGTATTTAACATAAACGAGGCAAATGCAAATGACAATGCAGCAGTGAACAATTAGACTTTTGTACTTTCCTTGTTATTATCTATGACACTTGGAACAATTCAGTTGGCATATAAATAAATTTGTTGTTTCAAATTTATTTACGAAATTGATGCAATTGCACGTATGTGTGACATACCCCTGCGATACCGACACCAAGGAACCGTGTTCCTTGCAAGACAAACTACTCGTGTGGTTCTTCCATTTTTGTGATCACTCGTGATCTCTCCAAAAATCCTAAGTACTCGTTTCTTTTAAAGAAACAAAGTACAAGGTACAAGTTATAGATTTCTTAAACAAATACTTGAAGTACCATTTCAAATCCTTGATTTGACATCTAAAGGTACTCTCATAAGTCCTCAAATGGACCCATGTTATGTGACTATGTACACGATTATCAAGCACATTTTTGCTTCGTGTGTTGCCTTAACATGCCTAGTACATGGATTTCAAAACATTTTCACCACACAAATTCCAAATCCTATTAAGATCTTCCTATCCTCATAGTTAGATTCTTGAGGATGTTTGAAGTACTAATTGAAGTCCTTGATTGGATTCCTGATGTGCTTTAAACACATATATACAAGTTAATGAACGAGCTGATAACCAAGTAACGATTATATGATTGTGTGTTTTTGTGTAATTCCAAAGCTCGCTACCTAAATCCTGGTAGAATCTTCCGTATTTTTTTTGTATGTTAGATTCTCAGAAGGATACTCAAAGTACTTGTCACACCCCAACCGATGGCGGAAACATCGGGGTATGGCACTGAGCGAAACAGATTGTCCAGAAGTTTCCATAACAATTATCCTTACCAATTAATTTAAAGTAACATGTCCCATACCATGGCTTAAAATATAAACAAATTATTACAGACAAAATCCAGGCAAATAGTTCTGTTCCGACAATTCAGATTTCATTTGTACAGACAACTATTTGTTGGCCTCTAAGACCTTATTCTAGCCTCGACTTCCTAGCAGATAAGCATCCTAAGCACCTGCCACATACGTTAAAATAAAGTCAATACACATAGTGTAAAGGTGAGCATACAAGTTTGATAATAGCATATAGAGTTCGAAAGCGTTACGCATAACCAGCACGTACACAGAGTGAAATGAGGCATGTTAGTTATCGACATAGACCTATCGATACCAATGACTGCGGGTTGACTGCCCAAGGCAGTTCGTAATACATGATCACCACTGTGATCCATGCAAATAATTGTCCTTAACAACCCCCGAGTGAACGGGTGCTGAGTCCAAACTAATAGTACTATCGTTGCTAAGGCAGGTAGACAGCATTCCATGTGTAAACATAACAAACAAGCATTCATTAAGTCACGTATAACATGCGGTAACGGTTAGCGTTTAAAGTATTGCGTAGTGTGTTCGATGTGATTTAGTATAAGTAACGTATGTAACACCCAAAAGTGCGTAAAGCAAAAAGGGATCGAGTATACTCACAGCGATTGATGGATTGAAGGGAGCGCTAGGGAGTAGAGTTAGCCTGATCAGAACGATAGCATAAGGATAAGCGACGCGTAAAACGATGCAAGGTGTAAGTGGCTCGGACAGCAGTCCGGTCGGATGGTAGTCCGGTCGGAGGGCCAGTTCGTGCGGATGACAATCCGTTCGAATGGTTATCCGTTCGGACGGTAGTCTGGTCGGATGACTATTCGAGTGGATTGTTTCTTTCTATGAGAAGAATGTGTTTGTGTATGATGGCTTGACCTTTGAAGTTTTCATTGTAGCATTTAGAAAACATTGAAGTATCTCTACCTTTCAGGTCGGTCGATCAGACGGTCGTCCGATCGGACGGCAACCCATTCGGTTGGGCACTTCAGTGAGAACAAGTTCACAGCAGGGTGGTCACTCGGTCGGACGGTTGTTCGATCGGGTGGCATCCTTAGTGCGTTGAACATGTTGAAAATTGTTTAAGGTTTAAAGTCCAAATGTCTCATGATTCGGGTGGCTGTCCGTTCAGATGGTAGTCCGGTCGGACGACAACTCGTTCAACAATCAGACTTCAATCGTCGGAAAAATAGTTAAGTGTGGGACCCAAGATGCAAGCCGTTCGGATGGCCGGTCACTCGGATGGCTGTCCGTTCGGACAGCAGTCCAATCGGACGGCACCCCGTCCTGGTCGTTCCATTCATCTTACACTTGGCTGTTTTGATTGTTTGTCATGTTATCGAGATGTGTTGATATCGTGCTAACCAACAAAGTTCCATCCTAAGCTCTAGTGACCTGACTGAACAAGAACCACCCAAATTCGGTCAGTCCACCGGTTTAAGACGGTAGTTCTTGGTTATCCCGGAATCGATAATCGCGTGGATAGAATACGGACCTTGAATCAACACAACCACAATAATGAGTAGCAGGCCGGCACAAGTTCCGATTCTATCGGTTTTGAGTGCATTGAGTGTAAAAGAGTTGAAAGAAAGTTGGAAAACCATCTTTCAATCCTTTTTCTTGTAAATATGTTTAGATCTATGAAGATCTTTGTTTGTTTATGTGGAAATCGGTTAGATCTAAGTTGTTCTTTGTGGATTGAGGCCAAAACATGAAGTTCTTCAAGAACACATGATGACGTCATCCTAGAACACCTCGAATCTTGATGATTTCACGGATAAAAGTTAAGATTCAAAAGATAGAAAAGTGTAGGAGTGCGTGTAGATCAAGGAAGTACAAGATTTAGGACGAGATCTTACCGGGTTTGCGAGAAATCAGAGAAAAAGCGAGGAAAACGAGCTGGTCGGACGTCACTTGGCAAAAGTGGTAAGAATGAAAGTGACATGGGGTATTTATAGGATACCCAAAGTGGAAAGGGGCTGGCCGGTCGGATGGCGTCTCGCCCGGATGGCAATCCGGTCGGTTGTCATCTCGGTCGGATGGCAGCCTGGCACCTTGATCAGGTGGCAGCCCGGTCGGATGGCAATCCGGCCGGCTGGCACCTGGTTCAACTGCTCGGCGCGACGATTTTTGTTGTTTCGATTGCGATTGAGAGCGTTTCGATGCGATAGGGTTTCCTAGTCAAATTACTTTTAATCCCAACTATTCATATCTCGCGCTATCTCTTCTCCACCAATTATCATACCATTTCGATTGCGATTAAGTTCGATTGCGTTTGAGTTTCGATTGCGATTCGATTGATTACCACACATAACATAAATAAACATGCACAAGTAACACATAAGGCACACACACACGTATAACAATAATCAAACTGCGTAATTCGAGTTGCGAGTGCGATTGCGATTCGATGTTGATTAAGCTAGATTGATTAGCGTTTAGTTGACTTTATCGCATTGTTACTTCCTATAGTTTATAGTCGTACGTCGATTAAATAGCGAATAACACACGTCGATTATTGTGATTGTTGACACTTACTCCACATAATACAACTAAAGCGAAAATAAAATAGACTAATTACAAGTCAAAGAAGTCAAAACAGGAATTGAGCTAGAAGAGACAGATCGCAATTAGCAATCTTGTTTTCCTTTGACTTCAATCTTGACTTTGACTTTTGACTTCAGAAACACGGGGTGTTACAGTACTATCTTAAATTCTTAAGGAGTTTTTCTATGCAAATAGTCAGACCCTTGGATTCCAAAGTGATGTTTCAAAATGACTATTTGATTCAAAGTTAAAAAGACCCTTTGGTGGTCTACTTAAAGAGATCGTACGTCGGTCTAGTTAAAAAAGATCATGTGTTGATCTAGTTAAAAAGATCGTTCGTTGATCTAGTTAAAGAGGTCCTTTAGTGGTCTAGTCAAGTCATTACATGTTTGTTCGATTGATTTTTCCCCTGCACATTATAAAATGAACTGTGCGGATTGTGCAAGTAATTACGTAATTATGGATGCATACATAATTATGAAATTCAGTGCACAGAAACCACAGCAAGTTTTTTCATGTGTTAAGACATGTAGTGATAAGAATAACAAAACGGGAACAATGTAAAAAGGGCATGATGGATACGCCGCTAGTACTTCCTATATATAAGTGTTCCTTATTACATTGAGAACGTAGCGTTATTTAAGTTACTAGAAGTCCTGGACCTTGACCAATGTTATTTTATCTTACACTCTCCAACTCCGATTTCGAGCACACACAAGTTTCCTATAATAGTCTTCATAGGAAACATTCTCCTATCCGTTGTTCGAAATTCCATGTTTCTGTTACAACAGCGACAACACTTTGACAAATAACAAATTCTCTAAAAATCCGAACATGGCCTAGAGTTTTACTTAGGAAACGGAGGATTCATCCGAAAGCGAAGCAATCACGGTTGTCTTCACAAGTTTCCTCTAAAATTAAATTTCGGGATAAAATTTCCTAAAGTAGGGGAGACTGTGACACCTGTGCCTCCACGACCATCATACGAATACAAAACCAATGAAATAATGTGTTTCATACTTGGGTTATGTATAAATATGTGTATCATTTGCACACATCAATTCTTGTTTAATTTCGAGCTCTAAATCGCTTTCTGGAAAGTTATACACGAACTGATGCGTAAACGTAATCAGTTTAACACGACAAACACTCCAGAACAGTGACATAGGATTAGCATACCTTAAATAACCATTACATAACTTATAAATAAGTTTTGGAGGGTTTGGTGTGTCGAAAACAAGTTTATTCGATCGCAGGGACTATTTGTGTCAAACTACGAAACTATGTCGAATCATATAGTAACGAACATTCCGGAACTTGACCATAAGTTAAACATACCCTAAATATCCTTTACATAGGTTATAAGTAGGCTTTGAGGGGTTCGGTATGCGAAAATAAACTTATTTGACCAACAGGGACTAAAAGCGTCAAAAAGTGCATAAGTTTGCATTTTCGCGCATATCTTACCATCTGAACATATCCGGACATCCAAAAATTTTTGTAATCATTAAAATATTTTATTTTAGTGATTAGGATGTAAAAATACCACTCGTCGCGTAATTTGGATCGTTTTCGTCGTAATTAACCGAACAACGCAACCGTACGGCCAAATGAACCGACATACGAGATGTTTTTTAGCATATTTCATGTTCCCTATACTTTAACTTCATTATAGAGCCTTGTAATGGGGTTAACGGGGCTTAAACGTGTCAAAAAATGCATCAAAAACCAAGTTTTACACTTGTAGGGGCCATTTTTTGACATTCTGTGAAACTTGTCTAGGCGGGGCGCGTAAGCCTTGTATGGCTCTTACGCGGCCCGCGACAGACCCCAAGCAACATATTCTTGTTTTCAGCTGTTGGTTGATTTTTGAGGGACTTTGATGCAATTTTCTTTTTTGGGGAGCAAGTTAACACTTCTCCAAGTCATGCTAGCTGTCCCTAACACCTGTATGGCCATGATTTAATCCTTGGAGGTTACATAAACACATGGCATGATCTTGTTTCATCACCACAAGTATAAATACCCAAGCTTTTCACATTTATTCCTCACACATTTGATCTGAAATTGCTCTAAGTTGAAGCCTTAGCTTCATACCTGAGTGTTTTAGATCAAATTCTCCATTGCTTGGACCTTTTGTAAGCTTCTTTCATGCTTGTTATTGCTTTTCAAGCGCGAAAGTCCTACAGTGTTTGACTTTATGCTTTGACCAGCCTTTGGTCAACACAAAGTTCGTTTGAACTTTGCAACGTGAGTGTAATCACGATGGTTATAGTCCCTTGTGACTATACCTACTGAGTACCACGTTGATTAGTCGAGGTGACGAGTCAAAGTTTCGGTCAAAATACGTGTTTATGTGTATTTTGCATCGAAGCTATTTTCGGGTATCAAAACACTTTGTTTTGATATCAAACTTGTTTTCTGACTTAGTTAAACATGTTTTAACATGTTTAACTCGTCACTTTTAGTCTAGTGCTTGTTTAGGGTCGTAAAGTCAAGCGGTCTAAACCACCGCTTAGGCTTTCGAACCCGACCCGTTTAGTCGATCATTTGGATCCGACCAAGCATATTATGTGACCATAGTTGTATAGGTAATAACCTTCCGAGGTTATACCTTATGGTCACTTAGTTTAATTAGTTGTATGATAGGTAGTTTATATGCCTTAGGTAAATGACCAAAATGCCCTTTTCATGCATAATTGGTAATTAAGCATATGTAACTTAATTTTTGCCACTTAAACTGATTATGCAACATATTAAAACATGTTAGGGCATATAATACTTTTAATAGGACTAGTTAGGCGTCTCGAACGCACATTTGCGCGAACGACGAGTTAAAGTAGCGTAAGCTACCTTAATGGGTTGTAACGGGTCGTAAGCACTTAAGATAGGTTCTGATCTAGAATGTAGGCTTTGTTAAACCATATCACATGAGTTCTAATACTCATTTGGTTTACAAGACCTCATTCTACCCGATCTTCCGATTTAGGTGCCGATCGTTTAACTAGCGATCCGATTACTAGGTACCACTTGATTCCTTGATTTCCGAGCATCCTTAGGACACTTAATCGAGGATACTTACAATCTCAAGTGAGTACATAGACCCCCTCTTTTTAAATGTTTTCAAGGTGATTATGTGAGTACATAGTCCCCTCTTTTACGTTTTCAAATGTTTTGGGGTGATACATATTTGCCGATACGCTATTTTCATGATTTCGACTATATGACTACACGTGCATAGTACTATCTTTTGACGAATTGAACTATTATCCATGGCTTAAACAACTGATTTCCAAAGTTTGTTAGAACTATTTGTTCATTTATACTTTTATTTATACATTCATTAACAATGATCAAGCCTATTGGTAGTACGATATAGCTCTATAGGACTAGACATCCCATTCCTGTTGTATGGAATGTCAGAAACCAAGTTTTAACCAAATAGAATTGCCTTTGTGGTATTTCTATAGTCTCCAAATTGTAGTTTGATGCACTAAGGTTTGAATGTATTACCAAATCGCGATATATGGTATATTTCGATATACTACCAACGTGATACTATTTTGCTAAAGCATAGTTTGATATGATATTGCTTACTAAAAGTATAGTTTGATATACTACCAAGTCATGATTTAGGTATATTTCGATATACTACCAACATGATACTGTTTTACTAAAGTATAGTTTGATATACAACCGACTCTTTTATTTCAAAAATTAAAACATATTTTGATATACTACTAAAGCATAGTTGATATGCTATTTTCAAACCAAAGCATAGTTTGAGGTGCTATTTACAAAACTAAAGTATAAATTGATATACTACCGATGTTTTCATTCTTAAACCAAAGTATACTTGTGTTATACTGCCAAAACTATTATTTCAGTAATCAAAGTATATTTTGGTATACTCTCTATTTAACTATTTCAAAACCAAAGTATATCTTTACATATACTACAAACCTTTTTATCAAAATAATGTGTTTTAGAAACCAAACTTTTTGCAAGGATTCATGGCTATTTTTTTGTAAACACAAAACCTTTTCTTATGCTAACCAAAGCCATGAACCTAAATCAACAAAACCTATGTTACTCACAGGCATTTTTATGCTGACATTTTATTTTCACATATGTTTCAGGTATTACTATGTGATGATTGTCGATGCATGCTACACATAGGATGGACCCGTGCCTTAGTGACCTTAAAACTCGAAAGACAATTATTTGTATTTATTCTGGTTTGTAATAAAACAATGAGTTCATTAATGAAATAAAACAAATCTTTAATCACCATGTGTTGTGAAACAATTATTCTGTTACGACACTCCCCGACGTTTCCGCCGCGGTTTGTTGTTTTACGCGGTCGGGGTGTGACACCTATACTTGGGAAAATATTTATGTGAGGTATACATGATAAACCAAGTTAAAAATATATTATTTTTAACAATATTCCAAATAATTGGAATAAAAATAGTTTAAGTTAAAATATCCCTATTTTAACTAATAATTATATAATTTGGAACTATATAATCAAACGAGTAACTCAAAGTATACCGGAATTCCAAAAATAAGTCTTAATAAATAAATAAGACTAACAGTCGTTACACGACCTAAACATCTAATAAACACATAGCACGTGTGTAGGTAGTTGTACGACTCGTGAGGAGGATCTTTGAGTTACAGGACTGCGGACGCAAATTTGTGAGTTCATATCCCCCTTTTCTTTTAATTGTTTTCGGTTTTATAACTTACGAGGGTGAAATACATGTTACAAACGTTTTCAAATGGTATGGTTAGCTAAGGAATGAACTTTTAGATCATGTGAATGGGTAGGCGCACACTTAAGACCATTAATCTTTGTATAAAGACCGAGGGGCATGAGTGATAGATCTATCTGGGTGTTGCGAGCCCCACCCATGGGCCCGAGAGTGGCCAAATGTGGTGACTATGTCGTTCCAGCCGGGTGGACCGGTACAAAATCCGCTAGGTTTGAGCCTTCCTACACCATTGCACACATATTAATGTCCTTGCAAAACATTAACTGATCTGTTTATAGACGCTTTCATACCGGATTACAAAAGAATACTTACAAATGTTTACAAGTTATTACGAGCTCACATACAAAACACATGAACTTGCTCAACTTTTGTTGATGTTTTCAAAGTACATGTATTTCAGGAAACTAATTGGATCTGGCGGCGTTAGAAAGATTTCAAGAAGATATTTCAAGTTTGATGTCATCCTTTTGGAAGGGTTTGGTTAGTATATTTTATCTTCGATAAGATATACGAACCAAAGCCTTAGTTTAAAAAAAAGTCTGTTGTTTTAGAAAGTCCTTTATGGAACTTATTACTTTGAATGGTTTGTAAACTTAACTTGAAGTTTGTTGGTTTAACTTAACAACTTGGTTGTAGTATTTTGAAACTTATGTATGGATGAACATCATGGTTTAATCATGTAGTTGTTTAATATAATTGAATGCAGTGAAACTGATCAAGTCACACATCACACGCTTCCGCAAAAGTCAGGGTGTGACAGCCCACCACGGAATTCAAATTTAAAAGAGGTTTAAGGCAAGGTGATCCGCTTTCCCCTTTTCTTTTTATCATCGCTATGGAGATCGTTAGTATGTTTATGAATAGGGCGTGTAATTTGGGCCTTTTTCATGGGTGTCATCTCCCAAACGGAGGCCCAAATATTTCCCATCTCTGTTATGCGGATGACGTTCTGTTTATTGGCGATTGGTTGGAACATAATGTTTTGGCTTTAAATCATTTATTGAGGTGGTTGAGTCTCGTCACAGGCCTTAAAGTCAATCGGAGTAAAAGAAAATTATATGGAATTGGTGTCCCAGGTTCTGAAGTTGTATCTTTTGCGAAGCTGGCCAACTGTGAAGCGGGCTCTCTTCCGTTTTTGTATTTAGTCATTCCTACCGGGGTGAATATTGAAGGATCGAGAATCGATCTAAACGAGTCTATCAGAAGAGTTCAATCCATATTAAAGGCGGAATTCAATGATACAGACTTGATTACAGCTTGATATTCACTCTAGTTGTCTTGTTTATTGATAAAACAACTTTTTACAGCCTGGAGACACTTCGGCAGCACCTCGGCACCAGAATCAGAATAGTTACAAATGAAATGAACAGGACCACTATATATAGGCATCTCATTTCGTGCGAAATGTGCAAGACCCATTTCGTGCGAAATGGACAGTATCCATTTCGTGTGAAATGCCCTTGTTCCATGTCGTGCGAAATGGTCACAATCACATGTTTCTCATATTTCGTGCCCTGATCTTTCTAATCTAATACAAGACTCGATACAAGACGAAGTCGACAGACATATGCACCAACAGACTCCCCCTTGGATGTCGACGAGTCTTCAGTACAAATCTTCAGAAAGTCGAGTCTTCAATCTTTATCAGTCTTTGTGCTCTCTCCAAAGTATCTGACAGTGTAAGCATCCTCAATCTCTAACTCTTCCAGAGTCTCAACTTGACTCTATCTTCTCTTGATCAGATCTCTTGATTCTTTAAGTTCTTTAGAATTAGCAGCTTGCAAGAATCTCAGGATCGATCTTGGCTCTACTAACTTCAGACTCCCCTTTGCTAGCAGACTCCCCCTCAAATTGTTCCGGGATCATAATCTGACATAGCTCTTGTTCTAGAATCGTGACCTGGCTCACCCTCTGCTCAGACTTAGACATGGGGACCTGCACAAATCTCTACCCAGAAATAAATTTCACAAATTTAAAATTTGACAAATTTAATCTCTGCTTACCACATGTAGAATCAATTTCAAACATCACTTGAACATATCATCTAAAATGATTTAACACTTAAAAACTCGAATGACCACTTGTAAGAAAATCTTTTCAAACACACTTTCCCAAACCTGTTCATCATGTTTAGCACTCAGAATTTTGAAAATCAGCTCTCCAACATCAATTGTCGAAAATCTTTTTGAATTTTCAAAATTTATGCTAAAACACACTGAAAATCTTTTTGGATTTTAATATTAAAGAAATGCAAGAAATATTTATAAACAATATTTTTGTGAGTTTGTGAAAGAGGATCATATCAGTTTTTGAGACAAATCACCAACACCGTTAAACTTTAAACATTTTAAGTTCTAAACGATTCACCTAGATTGTCAGTATACTGATCCACTTAAATTTTCACACAAAGTTCAATTGTTTCGAGATACGAGATTAATGTTTTATAGACTTAAACTTATTCACATGTCCCACCTCAGAATATACTCCCGTATTCAGACTCCTATATTCAGTCTTACAGGTGAATGTACACTAGTGATATCTGTAAAGGGATTAAATGCGAGACCATGAGAGCTCAGGCTATTGCTTCCGCAAAATCAGAGAGATGATGGTTCGCTTTTCGGTGGGTTCCCTTTAGAGAATCTTTTATTTACAACAGCACATGATTAGCATTTTTCAATGTTTCATCATTTTTTATGCTGAGGGCGAGCTTTAAGATTAAAGCAATGCAAAGTATTATACGAGGACTAGGCTATTGCTCCCGCAAAATCAGAAGTCCAGGTATAATACCCCAGATATCACCACGTACAAAGACCTAGTATGTCAGAAATAGAAAGCCCTTCAAACAAGAATTCAGGGGTTACCCATATATCCGAGAGATGTTCCCCACGAAATAAGTAAGTATGATATTTAGGTTTATATCTTGACAACAATCTACTAAGCGTGTAAAAAACTACTGGCATATCATCAGTGAGACCGTTTATCACATTTTAACTTTCCAATTCTTTAGCATGCTGTGATAGTCCACTGATGTACTATCATTTCCTCTTTTTCACAACAAAACTCATTTTTGATTTTTTTTATCATGTTTTTTGAACTTTTTCAAATTTTCCAATGTTTTTGGATTTTCAAATTTTCTAAATTTTCTAAAAATTTTTACTCCCCCTAAAATCAAAAATCATTTAAAGGAAATTTGAAAATAAACTGTACAAATAAAGTGACAACTGTTGTGAATTGCTTCAAATCGCCATCCACTTGGCATAAACAATCAAAACTCCCCCTGACAACAAACTATTTTCCCATTATGATTTCAAAACACTTAAGTTTGTTTTAATCAAAATAGTTTTTCCGGAAAATTAGTTTAGTTGATTTCACAAACCACTTGTAGGTTAGGGGTTTCATCACATTGTTTTTCAATCATTTTGAATGAAAGTTAAATCAAGTTCAACTTAATGACCTTGATTTATCACTTGTAGGAGAAAACCTCTTTTCAATCACTTGTAGGTTCAACCATACTGTTTGAAAATTAAAATATGACAATATTTAAGAATATAACCACTTGTAGGTCAAAATATCAAGAAATATGCCGATTCCTACTCCACACTTACCAACCTGGGAGTTCCGGCAAGTCATCACCTGTAAACATTTAACACTTTTAGATTTTTCTAAAAAATTTAAGAATGATGCCGATTCATGCTTCACAATTACCAACTTGGAAGCTCCGGCAAGTCAGGATTTTTACATATGAAATACAGACACCCAAGACTGACTATCTTTGGGTGTGACATTTTCAGTCTCACATGGGGTTTCAACATTTCTTTTTGATTCATAAAAATCTTTCACCCCTTTGACTTTCCCATCGACCATTTTCCCAAAAATATGTTTAACTTTTCCATTAAAAACTTTTTCGACATCAAATTCTTTCTTTTCAGAATAGAATTGATTCGATATTTCCACTTTACCAACCTTTGATTTTAAATTTTCAGCTCGCAATGGTGGAAAGTTGACATCATCCATCGGCGGAACTGAATTTTCTCTTTTTACCTCAACTTGTGGCTCCTCTGACTTTGACGAGTCAGATTCATCGCCAGATTTCACATCTGATTTCTTAACAACCCACTTTTTGTTGTCAAGATTCACTCTTCTTTTGTAGAACCTTTTTGAACATTCACCAACTTCATATGTTGAATTTTTAAACACTTTGAACTTTTCAGTTGGTGATTCGGTTTTATCAACAATCTTTTCTTTGAGTTTAGAAACAACTTCTTGTTTTGTGTTGGTTGCCTTTGGACAGTTCCAGGCAATGTGACCAACTTCTTGACATCGGTAACAGGTTCTTGTCTCTTTTCTCTGATAAGCTCCATTCTTCTCAAACTTTTGTTTTTCTGCAAAGAACTCTTTGTTTGACTGCTTCTAGAATGAGCTCTTTTCTTCTTCTACCGAACTTGACCCTAAAACAAATACAGTTTTTTTTTAGAAATTTTCTCATTTTTATGATTTTTCGGTGGAATAAAACCCAAACCTTTCTTACTGTAACCCTTTTTCTTGTTTAACCTTTGTTGAACTCTTGAAGTGTACTTTTTAGGTTTTTCAGAAAAATTTACATCTTTTATTTCAGAAATATTAATTTCTGTTAGTTTGAAAACCTCTTTAATCTTTTCAATTTGAACACTTCTTATTGGAAATTCCTCATCAGAATATAATTTGTCCGAATTATTCAAAGTATATGCCACTTTGATTGGTTCGTCATTCAAATTAGATTTTGATAACATAAATTCTTTATTATAAACCCTTTTAACCGACGATTTTGGACTGTTGACTGCTGAACTCGAACTTTCAGACTCGGACTTTGACTCTGACTCCTCATCCTTATCCAACACCTGATCGGCCACTTTCTTTATTAACTCAGACTCATGATCAGTGTCAGACAATGTGAATGTGACATCAATATTGTCCGGTAACTCATCAGTTGTTTCGGATTTTAACTTTATATTGACTGCCTTTTTTACTTGTTTCTCATTTGGTTTTCTGGGAGAATAACCTTCCCAGATCGGAGGCGGACACTTGTTATAATTTGCACTTTGTTTCTTACCAGTATCCTTCTCTTCCGACTTCTTGTCTTGAAAGGCTTCAAAACCTGCAACAGTTGGATAAATTCGATCAATCAAATAATCAGAACTTGAATAACTTTGCAGTAATCTTCTAATTCTTTCATTTTCAATCCTCTCAGTCTCCAACTCCTGCTTCAACTTTGCACATTCTTCAATATAGTGATTGATAGCCTTCTTCTTAGACATCATCACAACATTCATCATGGTTAAAGCATCTTCCCTTTCTGAGTTTTTCTTTTGCAAACAATTCATCGTTCTGTTCAAAACATCATATGATTCTTTCACATAATTGACATCGAACAATAATTTTTCCTTCATCTTGTCAAGATCACTATACTTCTCATCCTTTTCTTCACATTGTTTGCATGGTTCCAAACATTTTAAACAAGGTTTCGTGATCTCAACAATTTTTTCCACTTCAATCATCTTTTCAACTTCGACTATCTTCTCAACAACTTTAACTTCTTCACTCTGTTCATGCTTCTCTTCCAGAGTAACGTTCTTACATTTTACCTTTTTCTGTTCTTTTGCTGCTCGTTTCTCCTTTAGCTTCTCCAATCTATCTGCAAAATAAATTTTGAAACTTTCAGGAGATAATTGGGTTTTTCCAATGTTTATTAGTGTTTCTTCTTCATCATCACTACTATCAGATGACGGTTGATCAAACACTTGGGTCTTTTCTGAACTTTCTTCTGAAGAAACAAACTCTCCATCTTGTCTTTTTCCATCATTGTTGGCAAACACATACATCCACTCTTTCATCAAATCTGGTTCTTGAACTACTTGTGAAATGAATGCTCCTAACTTTGAATCAGGCGGAGTGTATTTGTCCCAGCTAAAACCTTCTGCCACTTTTTCATCATCTTGATCTATTATACCATAATAAGCTCTCTTTGTTGATTCTTCAATTGCCTTCTTCTTTCCATCTTCAATTGCTTTTGATGATGATGGTGGTTGAGCAACTTGTTGATATATAGCTTTCCGATAATAATCATTATTCCCGAACGGATTCTGAGCTCCTCCTTCTTCTCGATTAGTACATTCCCTCTTGAAATGTCCTTTTTCCCTGCATCGAAAACAAGTAACTTTAGATTTATCAAAACCTAAAGTAGAAACATTAGCATCACGGAAATCATCTCTTCCTGTAATCATCTTAAATTTCTCAGCTCTCCTCAAAACACTCGCTAAACACCACTTAATATCCATTAGCTCCATTTCTTCAGCATCAATCTGATCGTAATCCTCTTTTGTCAACATAGGATTTCCGATCCTTCCTGCAACCAATCCCTCATATGATTCTAACACAATAGCTAGTAATGCCATATGACCCTTAGCCACTTCTTCAAAGAAATTTTGACCATTCTGAAGATGCAATGCGATGTTGCAATGTAAAACATGACCATTACTGCTGTTTGAGCTTTGGAACTGATGACTTGAGGTTGAAACATTTGGACTAACACTCGAGTATGAAGAAAAACCACTGTTGCTTTTTGAACTTTAATTGATTGATCCAGATGAGTTTTCTGCACTGAAAGCGGTTTGGACCTTCGAACTTGCTTCAATATCCTGAACACTCCCTTTATAATACATCTTGATGTCTTGTTGACCACTTGGACTGTTCATTCTAGCAATCTTCTGCTGTTCAAGATCCTGTCCTTCAATCTTTTCAATAAACTGAGAAATTGTCAACTTATCATATTCTCCAGTGTTCTTTAAGATCATTAGATATGTACCCCATTCTTTCTGAGGTAGAGCATCAGCTAATTTGTCAACCCATTCTTCTCGATCTTTGTTAATATCCAACAATGACATTGATCGCACTAAGTGACAATATCTTTCAACCAGTTTCTTTGTATTTTCACCCGGTAAACTTGTAAACAAGTCAAATTCTTTCTTTAACAAAGATTTCTTGCTCCTGATCATCTTCTCACTTCCCTCAAACTTAACTCGAAGTGCTTCCCAAATCGAACGTGAAGTATTATCATGTTGAAGTAGTATGAAGATGTCTTCTTTAACAGCTTGCTGAAGTAGACTAATCATCATCTTTTCTGCCTTGTACATATCTCTTTCTTTGTCCGACAACTCAGAAATAGTTTTTATAACTCCCACATCCGTACGAGGTTTAACATACTTCTTCTCAATACACTCCCAAGACCTCAAATGATTTGCTTGAACCCAATTTTCAAATCTATCTTTCCAACCATAATACTCTTCAATCCCCATCAACTTTGGAGGTTTCTGTAAGGTTCCTGTTTCATTTTCCATGTTCACACTCTGAGCAATGGTAACTGGAGTACTCGGGGCAGTAGCAAACGCGTTGTAAAATTCTTCTTCCATAATTCGGTTTAAAATTTCACAAATTCAAACTTTCAAACGAAATGAAGTTTCACACGAAATGAACCCTTCAAACGAAATGCACTTATCCAAACGAAATGAACTCTTCAAGCGAAATGGCTTGATTTCGTGCGAAATGAACTATGTTTCAAGCAAAATGATCCTTTGAAATGAAATGAGTCTATTTCATGCTAAATGAAAGCTCAATTCGTACGGAAAGCTGCTGATGTCATCTAACCGAGCATGTTTTCAAGCGAAATGAACAGTTTGAACAAATTTTAGGTCGATTTTAGGTCTAATTCTTTCAAGGATTTGTTAAAACAGTGTTTCGCACGTTATTTGTGAAATTCAATCCATTTTAACTGTAAAATCTTGTTAATTTTGAAAAAGAAGGTGTAGAAGTCAGAAAAATGATGAAATCAAGCTGAATTCGGTAAGAACTCTTCCTCCTGAGCTCTGATACCACTTGAAGGATCGAGAATCGATCTAAACGAGTCTATCAGAAGAGTTCAATCCATATCAAAGGCGGAATTCAATGATACAGACTTGATTACAGCTTGATATTCACTCTAATTGTATTGTTTATTGAAAAAACAGCTTTTTACAGCCTGGAGACACTTCGGCAGCACCTCGGCACCGGAATCAGAATCGTTACAAATGAAATGAACAGGACCACTATATATAGGCATCTCATTTCGTGCGAAATGTGCAAGACCCATTTCGTGCGAAATGGACAATATCCATTTCGTGCGAAATGCCCTTGTTCCATTTCGTGCGAAATGGTCACAATCACACGTTTCTCGTATTTCGTGCCCTGATCTTTCTAATATAATACAAGACGAAGTCGACAGACATATGCACCAACAAATATGAAATGAGTAAAGTATTGGAAACCGGTGCTAGATAGGTTTACGGCTAAACTCTCAAAGTGGAAAGCGAGGCATCTCTCCTTCGCGGGTCGTATGACGCTTGCAAAATCGGTTCTTAGCAGCCTTCCTTCCTATTTTCTCTCCTTGTTTGCAGCTCCAAAATGCATTATTCATAAGTTGGAAAAGATTAGAAGATATTTCGTTTGGGGTGAGTCTACAACTAGGCACAAGTTGAGATGGATTCGGTGGGATTTTATCATGAAAGCTAAAAAAAGGGGCGGTATGGGGCTTGGGAGTATTCAAAGCTTTAACTTTGCTATGCTCGCAAAGTGGTGGTGGAGATTTAAAATGAATCCAAATCAGCTTTGGGCCTCGGTGGTGGGTGCGATCCATAGGGGGAATGCTAATTCAAACCCGCCGGACATTCCGGTTAAAAATCTATCCTGGGGGTTTGGAAGGATATAGGATCGGTGGAATCGTCTTTGGCTAAAGTCGGTAGAAATCTTAAAGATAATTTGGTCGTAGATGGTGAGTCTTGGAAGTGGCGTTCGGACTCTAACGGTGCCTTTTCGATCAAACAAGTGCGGTTGGACATTGAGTCGTCTAACGTGGAAGCTGAAAACAATTTGCTTGTTTTTGGATGGAATAGTTGGGCCCTTCCGAAAGTTAACTATCTTCTGTGGAGAGTGTTGATTGGGAAGATAGCTTCCAAAGTTGGTTTGATCCGAAGGGGCGTCCCTTTAGTGGATAGTTCCTGTCCTTGGTGCGGTATATGCGAAGAGGACCCAGACCATATTTTTGTTAAATGCCTGTGGTCTAGAAGCATTTGGTGGAACTTATTGGTTTGGATGAGAATTAGCTTTTCTATTGATATATCCAATACGGAGGAGCTAATTTCTTTTATTCAGAACCGGCTGGGTGGGAAGAAGTGGAAGAGGATAGTTTATACGGTTACTATGGCAACTGTTTGGAGGATTTGGAAGGCGAGAAATGAGATGACATTTGAAGGGCACTTCATTCCGATTTACAAAACGGTGGAGTTAATTAAAGAAGATGCTTTTCTTTGGATTAGTAATCGCTCTAAGCTCAAGGCGCCTGTTTGGGATAAGTGGAAGTCTTTCGATATTTCCAATTTGTTGTAATCTTTTGTTTGTTTTTTGGCTCCGTTCGTCTTGTTTCCTTGTTTTGTTTTCTTAGCTCTTGCTGGCTCTTTATATATATATATATATATATATATATATATATATATATATATATATATATATATATATATATATCAAACTTTCCCATAGTTATATAGGGTTAAAGCCTTTAACCGTGATAAAAACGTACATAGAAGATATTTTTTTTTAACGGAAAACTCACTTTATATATATATTAAATGAAATTTAAGTAAATCATTTAAATACATAAATCATGTATGTATATATCTATACCATATTATAATGCATAAGAGAGTAATATTTTAAGATATCTAAAAAATTTAAAAAATTCACTTGTACCTATATGAGGGTAAATTAGTCTTTCTAGCACTAATTACATTTTACTTCCCCTCGTCTTAGTTATACTTTAATTACCACAACTTTTTATTTATTTAAATAATAGTTACACATTTTCCTTTATTTTAAGCTAACTAACTCTAGGATTTTAAGTTTTTTTAGCGGTAGGTTTCAAATGTTAAAAAGTTTCTAAGAGAGGGACAAAACGAGTGAGAGATATCAGATATCGCAAAACGAACTCTCCTCCTTTTCAAACCCTACTCCCAATTCTCTATCACGCCACTCTCCATTTTAGAACCGATACAGATGTGTGTAAAATGCAACATATAAATTACATCAAATGAGGCATAAAACTAACCTTTTTTAGTACTAATGTTGGAAAAAGTGTGCTTTTGTCTTCCTTTTGTATTTTCAGGACCAAATGAACTTAAATGAACAAAAGGAACAAATATGCAGCAAAAACTAACATAAATACAAAGAAAAGGAATAAACGTGGCATGCCCGACCCCTCGACAGCATCTTCCCAAGCAAAAACAAGAAACAGAAGGCTGACCACGGCCCCGTGCCCACTGAGCACGGGGGCGTGGTCAGGTGTCTGCAGAAAGGACAAGGCTGTAAAAGCTTCTATCGCCCACCACGGGGGCATGCCCACTGAGCACGGGGCGTGGTCAACGCTAAGATTCGTAGAATCTAGCAAATCTTGGTAGTAAGATACGCTTCTGCACACGGGGTCGTGCCAAACGAACACGGGGCCGTGTGGAGCCTAATACAAACAACTGCAATTAATGAAGGAAGAGAAAAGAGATGGCCACGGGGGTGTGTCCAGCGGACACGGGTCCGTTGCCGGGCTTCTGTTCAGGCTATAAATAGGGGTGCTTGGCTCACTTCAAAGGCATCCCTAGGCAAACCACCTCTCTCCCACTTTGCCACCACTCTACCACCACTACAACACCCACATCCACCACCATCATCCACCTTAGAGTGTGTGTAGTAGTCTCGGGATCCAAGATTGAGTGTAAGAGTTCTTGTCAATCAAAGGCCATGTTTGGCTAAGTCTCTTACATCACTTTGTGAAGACAAGCATTTAATGTATTACTTTTGATTTTTAATCTTTTCGCACTTTTTATTTGTTTTTGTATTAATGACTTTAATAATTAGTTTCTTATGTTGAAGGTGAAAATTCTTTATCATTTGTCCGTGGTGTCTTGGCATTACTTTACTGTCAATATAAAGTAAAGGATTTTCACCATTTATATCTCTATGGTCTATATAGAGATATGTTGGCTACCTGGTCGGGGGTTAAGGGAATGGATTAGTAAGATTCTTGCCTTGTTCTGTATATAGATCCTGCAAAGACCTGGGTCAAGCTTACTAGGACCTCCTTCAATATCCACTGGTATTGGATGGTGGTGGTGCGAATGGCTTGATCCCCTCATATGTAAACTACTATTAATACATTAAACCGGCTACTTGGGAGTGTATCCCTGCTGACTCAAACCACTTAACCGAGGGTAACGTCGCCTTCAAAAGAGGGGCCTACCACTTTTCGCATTAATAACTTAATTAATTGTCTTTCAATATTCCGACCCTTTGGGATTGTATCCTTGCTGACTGAAACCACTGGGTTGAGGGTAACGTCACCTTCAAAAGAGGGGCCTACTACTATAACTAAGATAATCTCTTAAAAAGTGCAAAAGTGCATAAATCATCAAAGCATACATTAAAGGCGAGTCGGATCCAAGTGATTCATCTTATCTATCTGTTTCTATTTTTATTTTTATTTTCAGCATTTTAGTTTTTATTTTTCATGTTTAAACCTTTTCTAAAAATTTTGATTTGATTAGACGTTAAGGATAAACCGGTATTAAAAGCTCTTGTGTCCTTGGACGACCTCGGTATCTTACCAACGCTACACTACACTCACGATGGGTGCACTTGCCCATGTGTGTGTTTAGTGTTAGTAGAATATCGTGTTTTATAAATTTAAAACTTGATTAATGTGTAAAATGGGCTTAAAATATTAATAAAAAGATATCACAACTTACACACACCAAGTTTTTTGGCGCCGTTGTCGGGGACACAAGGATTTTAAGAAAGTTAGGAATCAACGGCCTAATCATTTTCCTTATTTTTATATTTTTTAAGGATTTTTTTAGATTTTTCAGCTTCTACAGACTTCAGCACGAGGCCGTGCCTGGTCGGACACGGGCCGTGCCCAGCATCCTTACTGGCAATTTTTGTTTTTTGAGTTACAGAAAGGTGACCACGGGGCCGTGCCGGTGCAGCACACGGCCGTGTTGAACTTTCCAGTAACAGGGATCCAGAAAACAATCACTGAAACCACGACCACGGGCCGTGGTCAGCGACCACGGGCCGTGGTCAGCGACCACGGGGCCGTGGTGAGACTTCTGACCAACAATCTTTTCTGTTTTTATCGCAGGACTTGGGACCCAAGCGCAGCACCTGAACTTCCTATGCAGTGCATGAGCTCTAGTTCCAATAAAGACATAAAAGAACCTCTAGACGAACCCGGACGCTTTCTAAGAAAAAGACTTAAAGTTAAAATCTAAGAGAAAGTTTCGGGGGACCTACTTCCAATGGCGGATCAACATACCCTAATGGATTACCTACAGCCCGCAGTAGGTAATCTCGGCGCTGCTATCAATGCACCGAATGTCGATTCCAACAACTTCGAGCTTTGGCCGCATTTGATACAAATGCTCCAAAACTCCGCAACTGTCCATGGGCTTGCGGACGAAGATCCCCATTTACATATTATCAACTTTTTGGAAATATGTGATACTTTTCGAATCAACGGGGCATCAAACGACGCCATCGGCCTTCGAATGTTCCCATTTTCATTAAAAGACCGAGCTAAGGCTTGGCTTAACACCCTCCCAAGTGGTTCGGTATACACTTGGGATGGACTAGCCCAAAAGTTTTTATATAAGTATTTCCCTCCTTCTAAAACGGCTAAATTAATTACTGAAATTAATACATACTCACAAGAGGACGGGGAATCCTTATATGAAACTTGGGAAAGATTCAAGGAGCTATTAAGAAAATGCCCTCATCATGGTCTTGCAGTATGGCAACAAGTATCCACTTTCTATAATGGATTGTTGCGACACACAAGACAAACACTTGACTCTAGCTCTGGGGGACTTCTAGGTAATCGTCACCCAAATGAAATTTATAATCAAATTGAGGAAATTGCTCAAAACAATTTTCAATGGCACACTCCCCGAGGCACAAAATCTATTACCCCGGGTGCCCATAAGGTAGATGAGAACACTTCTTTACAAGCCCAAATCGAGGCCCTCTCTTCGAAAATCAAAAATTTAGAAATGGCAAAAATAGCTTCGGTTATGGCTTGCGAAGGGTGTGGTGGGCCACATGAAAATTGGAGTTGTATGAAAGAAATGGATAATCAAACGGAAATCGTAAACTACATTGATAATAGACCTAGGCCGTCAGGTCCTCCAACGGGTACCTACAACCAAGGATGGTGTAACCACCCTAACCTTGGTTGGAGAGAACCCGACAATAGTAGTAATCAACAAAACCAAAACCAACGAACAAACTTTCAACAACCAAGAAATGAGTCACAAAATTTCTCTTAACAACAACAAGGGGGACGAGAGAGGCTTGAAGATACTATCTCACGCCTCATCTCCGACACCGAAAAGAAAAACTTGGATCGATTCCAACAGATGGAATCGAGCTTTAGAAATCAACAAGCTAGTATTCAAAACATTGAAAAACAACTAAATCAACTAGCTCAAAATTTCTCCAAGAGACCACAAGGCGCGGTACCCAGCAATACCGAAACCAACCCAAAGGAGCAAGTACATCTCATCACATTGAGAAACCGTACCGTAGGTGTCGCAACCCCCGATCCCTAAGTCCCGGGAACGGGCGGACGCGATCACAGAGTTTCGGTGGAATCAGGTTTATTTAATCTTGCATCGGAATTTACATCAGGACCGTAGTTAGGAAATGTTTATCAGAGTAAAACCACCTCATTTAATATTAATAATCACATGGGTAAAACCCAAGTTTCTTAGTACAATACATTTATAGGGATGAACCCTATTTTATTTAAATTTAAAACACCGTTTATTTGGTAACTTTTATAGCCACATTATCCCCAAGCCTTCAGTGCTCTCCAGCTGGCTTTTTACTAATTGGCTGTTATATTGGGTTACCTAAAACGTGTTTTAAAAACATTTGTCAGTCAGAAATACTGGTGAGTGAATCCCAGTTTAATCAAGTTTAAATAAAAAGTCACAGTGAACAGTATTGAGAGCGATCACATTGTTTATATCTACACAATTACTCCATTAGTACTGTCAACCCTGACTTGTGGGTCATATTACCCATTGGCTAACTCATTGTCCAATGGTAACGTATTGTCATCCTCGACTTACTACTCACAGTGTAGTACATTTTGTATACAAAACCCCAAAATACCGGCAGTAATTGAAGAACTACAAAGACTCAATCACTGCTAAATTTCATAGTAAAACATTTAAGGTTTGGTAAAACATTACCAAAAAGATTAACAAAAAGAGGATAAACTCACATTGCTATCTTAGGCTTCTTGTAAGGGTTTCCTGGATATAATCTATAATTTATACAAATGTACATTGGTTAGTATCATAACCCTTTGAAATTATTAATGATACCCTCCCCGAGACGGCATTCCAACAACTACGTCGAGCAGAACCACGACAGTTGTTACGGAACCCTAAATCAGTCGGGCAGCGTAACTATTACGAAACTGGGGTTATAATACTTACAACGGAGCAGAACCTCGCTAATTAGGGGTATAATACCCAACTATTATGCTTATAACTTCAGAAATTCGTTTAGAAAGAAAGATGTGAGCGACGGAAAACGAAAGCTGATGGCCTTCTTATATAGGGCTGGATTCTGGTCTCCACGCGGCCCGCGTAAAACACAGGCCAGGGTTACGCGGCCCGCGTCAACCCTGGTCAACAGAATAGCTTATCCGGGTCATCTACTAGGCTCGACACGATCATGACACGTATCGGCCTGGGGTGCTGCCACTAATTTGATCTCACGCCGCCCGCGTACACTTACAAGAACTCTAACGCGGCCCGCGTTAACTAAAGAAATCAACGATATCAGGTTTAACCCTGATACCGCCCGCGTGAAAGGTTGGGGTGGGTCTACGCGGCCCGCCTCAAATCAATATTTTATGCTTTTAATTTATTTTATAAACTATAACTTATTTCGGCTCAGTTTTCACATACGGGGTATAATATAAGACATATTGGGACATTTTACAATATACTAGAGTGTCAGAATATTATGAGGGTGTTGGTTTTACCGAGGGTTGTTACATTCTCCCCACCTTATTTTAGAGCTCGTCCTCGAGATCTATTGAAACAAATGCGGATATTTCCTTTGCATTTCTGATTCTAGCTCCCATGTGTACTCAGGTCCTCTTTTGAAGTCCCATTTCACTTTGACTAAAACTAGTCTCTTGTGTTTGAGATTCTTGACTTTCCTGTCTTCAATCTGTAGAGGTCTTTCTACAAATTTAAGTTGTTCATTTACCTCTATATCTTTAAGAGGTACTATCAGTGATTCATCAGCTAAACACTTTTTAAGATTAGATACATGAAACACATCATGTATTCCTGCCATTTCCTCTGGCAGTTGTAACTGATAGGCTACAGGTCCTATTCTTCTAATAATCTTAAAAGGTCCAATATACCTGGGGCTTAACTTTCCTCGTTTGATGAATCTTACTACTCCTTTCCAAGGAGAGACCTTTAACAAGACTTTATCTCCTACTTGAAACTCCAATGGTTTGCGTCGGTTATTGGCATAACTCTTTTATCGATCACGTGCAGCTTTCAGTCGTTCCTTGACTTGAATAATCTTGTCAGTTGTTTCTTGCACTATCTCAGGTCCAAATAGTTGCTTTTCCCCAATTTCTGCCCAACAGACTGGGGTTCGACACTTTCGTCCATAAAGTGCTTCGAATGGTGCAGCATTGATACTTGTGTGATAACTATTATTATATGAAAATTCTATTAAAGGTAAGTGATCGTCCCAATTACCTCCGAAATCAATTACACAAGCTCCAAGCATATCTTCCATTGTCTGAATTGTCTTTCGCTTTGTCCGTCTGTTTGAGGATGATAAGTTGTGCTTAATTTTAACTTGGTTCCCATTGCCTTTTGAAAACTTGACCAAAAATGAGAGGTAAATCGACTATCCCTATCAGAAACAATTGATAAAGGAATGACATGTAAAGAAACAATTTCATTTACATACAACTTAGCTAATTGTTCCATACTTAAAGTTTCTTTCATTGGTAGGAAATGAGCTGACTTAGTTAGTCTATCTACAATCACCCAGATTGTATCATTTCCTTTTCTTGTTTTGGGTAATTTAGTAACAAAATCCATTGTTATAAATTCTCATTTCCACACTGGCATTTCTAATTGTTGTAACCAACCTGAGGGTTTCTGATGTTCAGCTTTGACTTGTGAACAGGTCAAACATTTAGAAACATAGGCTGCTATGTCCTTTTTCATTCCTATCCACTAGAAATTTTTCCTTAAATCCTGGTACATTTTATCACTTCCTGGATGCATCGTATATTTAGACTTATGGGCCTCTTCTAGTATACGATGACGTAGGTTTCCTAATTTAGGTATCCACATTCTCTTTTTATGGAATCTCCAAATTCCATCTATTCCTTATTCCAATTCTTTTAGCATACCTTTTAATTTTTCAGAATCATTCTTGATTACTGATTCTTGTGCTTCTCTTATCTGATCATTTAAATCTACTTGCAGATTTAATTTAAGAGAACGTACCCTTCTTGGCTTTTCATGATACTTTCGGCTTAAAGCATCTGCCACTATATTTGCTTTTCCTTCATGATACTGGATATCACAATCATAATCACTAAGCATCTCCATCCAGCGTCTTTGTCTCATATTCAATTCTTTTTGCTTGAAAACATACCTTAGACTCTTATGATCGGTGAATACAGTAAACTTACTACCATAAAGGTAATGTCTCCAAATTTTAAGAGCAAAAATTATAGCTCCTAATTCTAAATCATGGGTTGAATAATTCTCTTCATGATTCTTAAGTTGTCTAGATGCGTAAGCTATAACCTTTTGACGTTGCATCAATACACATCCATAACCTAATCTAGAAGCATCACAATAGACTACAAAGTCTTCAGCTCCTTCTGGTAATGCTAGTATGGGTGTATGGGTCAATCTTTGCTTAAGGATTCTAAAGGCTTCTTCTTGTTTTAATCCCCATTCAAACTTAACAAATTTACAGGTTAACTTAGTTAAGGGAATGGCTATTCTAGAGAAATCTTGAATAAATCTTCTATAATAACCGGCCAATCCTAAGAAACTTCTAACCTCGGTTGGTGATTCAGGGGTTTTCCATTTAGTAATTGCCTCAATCTTGGTTGGATCCACATGAATTCCTTCATGATTAACTAAATGTCCAAGGAATTGTACCTGTTCTAACCAAAATTCGCACTTAGAGAATTTAGCATAAAGCTTTTCCTTTTGTAATAAACTTAAAAGTGCGTGCAAATGCTTTGCATGATCCTCTTTACTTTTAGAGTAAATTAGAATATCATCTATAAATACAATTATGAATTTATCCAAATATGACTTACATATTCGGTTCATCATGTCCATAAATGCAGCTGGGGCATTGGTTAAACCAAATGGCATGACAGTAAATTCATAATGACCATACCTTGTTCTAAATGCAGTCTTAGGAATGTCCTCTTCCTGTACCTTTAATTGATGATATCCTAACCTTAAATCGATTTTAGAGAAAAATCGAGCTCCCTGTAGTTGATCAAACAAATCATCGATTCTCGGTAATGGTACCGATTCTTAATCGTGACCTTGTTTAATTCACGGTAGTCAATGCACATACGCATTGATCCGTCCTTCTTTTTAACAAACAATATCGGCGCTCCCCATGGCGACGAACTTGGTTGTATAAATCCTTTCTCCAACAATTCGTCTAATTGTTTCTTTAATTCTTGCATTTCTGCAGGTGCCAAACGGTAGGGTGCTTTGGCAATCGGTGTTGTTCCTGGTAGAAGGTGAATTCTGAATTCAACTTCTCTGTCTGGAGGTAGTCCTGGTAATTCTTCTGGAAAGACATCTGAAAACTGAGATACTACTGGAATATCTTTTAGTTCTTTTCCTTTAGTGTTAGTGATTATAGAAATCAAAAACACTATAGAACCTTTTCTTATACAACTTGCAGTTTTCATCACAGAGATGAACTTAGTGGACCTAGAAGGTTTATCTCCTTTAATTGTGATCGTTTTACCTTTTGGTGAATTTACTTGAATTGACTTTTGATCACATACAATATTGGCTTTATTGGCTATTAACCAATCCATTCCTAAAACAACATCAAATCCTACCAGATTCATGGGATAAAGATTTGCAATAAATTTCTGATTTGAAATTTCTATACTTGCTCCCTGCAAGATTTCAGAAATTCTAACGGTTTCTCCATTAGTTGTTTCTACTAGACATTCTTGCGGTAGTTTAGTTAATGATTGATTTAAAATTTTGCAAAACGAAGTATTAATAAAACTTTGGTTCGCACCAGAGTCAAATAATACTTTAGCAAATATATCATTAACTAAAAACGTACCAGCTATAACGTCTGGGATCATCTGGGCTTCTTCTGCAGTCAGAACAAATGCTCTAGCATTTTTAGTATTCTTGTTGTCTGCAGCTGGGGTCAATTTTGGACAGTTTGGCCTGATATGACCTTTTTCTCCACAGTTGTAGCACAATCCATTACTGGATTTCTTCCTGCAATTTTCTTCCTTGTGCCCTGGCATCTTGCAATAATTGCAGAGAATGGAGCATTTTCCCGAATGCTTTTTCTTGCAGACCTTGCAGTATGGTGCAGAGGTAGAACCCATATTCCTACGATTGAAATTTCCAGAACGAAATTCTTGAGTAAGCCTTTGGCTTAAGTTCCTCCTCTGATCTTCTTCTCTAGTACGGATTAACTCATCTGTCAAGGTATTGGCTAGTTCTACAGCTTCTTCTATAGTTTGAGGTCTAGCTGCCTTGACTACGTGTCTAATCTCTCCAATTAATCCCCAAATATAACGGGAGATTAACACTGGTTCTGGTGAAGCAAGAGTTGGCACTATTCTGGCATATTCAAAGAATATTTTAGTGTATCCCTTACTATCCACACCAGTCATCCTAAGGTTTAGGAATTTGTTTGCTATCTGTTCTTTTTCATTGGGTGGGCAGAATTTCCTTTCTACCTTGTTTTTAAATTCTTCCCATTCCATATTATAGGTTCTATCACTTCCTTTTGTCTGGAGGATTGTGTTCCACCATTCTAGTGCTGCATTCTTAAACAAATTAGAAGCAAACAGTATTTTATCTTCTTCAGCACATTTGCTTATCCTTAAGACTGCCTCAGTCTTTTCTATCCAGCGTAAAGTTGCAATGGCCCCTTCGTTGCCCGAGAATTCCATTGGTTTACAAGACCAGAATTCTTTATAAGAACAACCGTAAGGCACGGTTCTTCTTCTTTTGGGAATGGGCATTTGAAGTACAGGTCCATTGTTCACGCTGTTTTCTGGTTCACTTGGTCGCTTACTGCTACGCTTACTTTTATTATCAGCATCCTTAACAGTTTGAAGAATAAAAGGCATTGCATCTATATTTCCCTGTGCTACTATGTGTTGGATAGCACTATTGTCCACTTGATTGTTATTGTTATTGATGCTTGGATTCTCATTAACCACGTTAATGTTACTCTGGTTATCATTATTCAGATTTCCTTGATTTCCTTCGTCGGCCATCTGAATTTTAAACATTTATCTCATATTAATATCACAAATAATAGGTAATATAGTTAATCACATGACACGCAATTTAACCAAAACCGTCGATCATTGCGACTTGTACTCTATTTTCATATACTATGCGTCTATTACACACTAGTACAGAAATAAAGATTACAATACCAACAGAAAGAAAATTACACTAATAATAATATGCATCCGTACACACATATTTTTTTTTATTATATTATATTATTATAATATTATTACTACCATCATTTCATCATCTCATTCACGGATATGGATTTATCCAAAAATCCATATTACGTTCATCGTATTTCCATACCAGACGCTCTCCCACCTGACGCATTCTCTCACTGCTTTCTAAAATTTCCTCCTCAAAAGTCCTAAGTTCTTGCACGTTTTCTGCACTCATTGGGGGTGCAGGTTCTCGGACTGGGTTTGGAATCTGGGGTGCGGGTTCCTGATATGGGGGTGACAGTTCCTGAAATCGGTAAGGATCCTCTAAAATTTCCCTAATATATTCATCATGGTAATAGGGATCTAAAGGGTCCATACCTGGGTAGGCTTCTATGTTATGTATGAGTGGATATTCCTGAATATGGTAACGTTGCACAAAATCCCTATTATCGTCCCACCAGGGGTCGTAATTTGGGTCTAGAGGGTTTGGTGCAGGTACCCTAGGGATTTCTTCTGGGTTAAAGTCATGCATCTCCACTTGGTTTTCCTGGTTTTCTATCTCCATGGGTTGATCTGGGTTTTTGGTTGTGGGGCTACTAGTTGTTCCAGACTCGGGTCAGCAGCAGTTGTGGCTAGGATATGAAAATTAGCTAGGCTTCTATTAAGCATATCCTGTGTATGGGCATCTGTTCTACGTTTAGCAGCTGCTAGAACTCTTTGCTGTTGCAACTTTCGCATTCTTTTCCTACGAGCAAAAGCTTCCTTACTGAACCATCCTCGTTTCTTATTAGGAAATGGTTCTTCAGATTGAGCTCTAAAGGCAAAAATTCCTTCCTCCTGATCAGCAGAATACCCTGAAAGGGCAGGCTGTGATGATGTACCCTCACTCCTAGGTGAATCAGATAACTGACGATTCACGTCTGATGGTCCTTGATCACTCATACTGTAAACTAACAGATAGTCAAATAACACATAACAAATAAATACAGTTATGCATGTATTTCCATAATTTATTTCCTAACACAAAATTTATAATTTAAGTGTCAGCAGAACACTTCTTTGGCTCAGACCAGTGGCTAGGCTCTGATACCACCTTCTGTCGCAACCCCCGATCCCTAAGTCCAGGAACGGGTGGACGCGATCACAGAGTTTCGGTGGTATCAGGTTTATTTAATCTTGCAGCGGAATTTACATCAGGACCGTAGTTAGGAAATGTTTATCAGAGTAAAACCACCTCATTTAATATTAATAATCACATGGGTAAAACCCAAGTTTCTTAGTACAATACATTTATAGGGATGAACCCTATTTTATTTAAATTTAAAACACCGTTTATTTGGTAACTTTTATAGCCACATTATCCCCAAGCCTTCAGTGCTCTCCAGCTGGCTTTTTACTAATTGGCTGTCACATTGGGTTACCTGAAACGTGTTTTAAAAATATTTGTCAGTCGGAAATACTGGTGAGTGAATCCCAGTTTAATCAAGTTTAAATAAAAAGTCACAGTGAACAGTATTGAGAGCGATCACATTGTTTATGTCTACACAATTACTCCATTAGTACTGTCAACCCTGACTTGTGGGTCATATTACCCATTGGCTAACTCATTGTCCAATGGTAACGTATTGTCATCCTCGACTTACTACTCACAGTGTAGTACATTTTGTATACAAAACCCCAACATACCGGCAGTAATTGAAGAACTACAAAGACTCAATCACTGCTAAATTTCATAGTAAAACATTTAAGGTTTGGTAAAACATTACCAAAAAGATTAACAAAAAGAGGATAAACTCACATTGCTATCTTAGGCTTCTTGTAAGGGTTTCCTGGATATAATCTATAATTTATACAAATGTACATTGGTTAGTATCATAACCCTTTGAAATTATTAATGATACCCTCCCCGAGACGGCATTCCAACAACTACGTCGAGCAGAACCACGACAGTTGTTACGGAACCCTAAATCAATCGGGCAGCGTAACTATTACGAAACTGGGGTTATAATACTTACAACGGAGCAGAACCTCGCTAATTAGGGGTATAATACCCAACTATTATGCTTATAACTTCAGAAATTCATTTAGAAAGAAAGATGTGAGCGACGGAAAACGAAAGCTGATGGCCTTCTTATATAGGGCTGGATTCTGGTCTCCACGCGGCCCGCGTAAAACACAGGCCAGGGTTACGCGGCCCGCGTCAACCCTGGTCAACAGAATAGCTTATCTGGGTCATCTACTAGGCTCGACACGATCATGACACGTGTCGGCCTGGGGTGCTGCCACTAATTTGATCTCACGCGGCCCGCGTACACTTACAAGAACTCTAACGCGGCCCGCGTTAACTAAAGAAATCAACGATATCAGGTTTAACCCTGATACCGCCCGCGTGAAAGGTTGGGGTGGGTCTACGCGGCCCGCCTCAACTCAATATTTTATGCTTTTAATTTATTTTATAAACTATAACTTATTTCGGCTCGGTTTTCACATACGGGGTATAATATAAGACATATTGGGACATTTTACAATATACTAGAGTGTCAGAATATTATGAGGGTGTTGGTTTTACCGAGGGTTGTTACAGTAGGTCCCGAGGAGGCTCCACTACCTCCATCCGACAAAAGTCTATCCAGTCAAACCACGACTTCACCAACACCCCAAAAAGAAACAACTCCTCGGCCAAATCACGAACCTACCTAGAATATCCTGGTGCTCTACCCCGAACGGTTACTTCGCCAAAAGGACGATGAGCAATTCATAAAATTCGTAAACTTACTAAAATAATTGCACATCAATCTTCCATTTGTGGAAGTCCTCACTCAAATGCCTAAATATTCAAAGTTTATGAGAGACTTTCTCACTCACAAAAGGAAAATTGAAACATTGAAATTAGTTAATTTAAGTGAGGAATGCTCCGTCGTACTACTCAACAAACTCCCATAAAAGAAAATCGACCCTGAAAGTGTCACCATCCCTTGCTCCATTGGGGGATCACCTATACGCAATGCGCTAGCCGATCTTGGGGCTAGCATCAATCTCATGCCCGCATCAATGTTTGACCCACTCGGACTAGGTAAAACAAGCCCCAGAAAGATGAGCATACAACTCGCCGATAGGTCTATCAAATATCCACAAGGTGTCGCCGAAAATCTATTGGTAAAAGTCGAAGACTTTGTCTTCCCGGCCGACTTTTTCATACTCTATATGGAGGAGGACACTGAAGTACCACTCATTCTAGGAAGACCATTCCTAGCCACCGCTCACGCAATGGTGGATATGAGTGGAGGGAAGTTAACATTAAGGGTCGGAGACAAAGAGATGGAGTTCGGGGTTGGGAAAAGAGTAGAAGACGACGACCCGGTCAATTACATGGACGTCATAGACTCAAGCTCGGATGATGCTCTTCGACGGTGCAACATGGGATGCAAAACATCTCACTTAGGTATCATATGACTGACTTTGGGTCTAGCCAAGGACCCTTATAAACGTGGCGCACCACGGAGGCATTCCACAGAACTATCCTTAGTTTTAGTTTAGATTAACTTTTGTGTTTTCTAGTTTAGCTTTACTTTTTAGGAATAAAACACACTCAAAATGGTGGAGGTTACCAAGGGAACTTTAAAACCACACCCATGCACAAAAACAAAGCCTCCCGATAATTTTCCTTCATTACAGCAAGTTTAGCACGGGGCCGTGCTCAGCCCAACACGCCACCGTGCCCGTGGTTCTGCAGAAAACGCCCAGTTCAGGTAACTAGACACGGGGCCGTGTTCACTGAACACGCCCCCGTGCCCAGCCTTCTATTTAATATGATATTGGCGATCTGAGCATGGGGCCGTGCCCAGACCAACACGGGCCCGTGTCCAGATGCCCAGTAACATAAAACTTTGTTTTTAAACACCTTTTTACACATTCAATCAACCTAAAAACTTATTTTGGGGACACATTGAGGACAATGTGTAATTTAATTATGGGGGGGGGGATGCTAAAACCTTGAATTTTGCAAGTCCTAATAACAAGCCTTACACAAAACTCTATTGGAACCGCTAATCACCCCAATTTTTTTTCAAAAACATTTCATTTTTTTACTTGTCTTGGTTTAATTTGGGAAAAACAAGTTCCAAGAGGTTATATTTTTACAAATTTACAACCGATAGCGTCGTGATAAAAAGAACCAACATAAGAAAATTATGAAACGGCATAACAAATCTAGTTAAAATTTGATTATATATACTTGATCACATTATAAACCCATTCTCACAATAAGTGAGTTTGAGCCTTTATTGAGCATACAAGCATACATCTTTAAATTAAATGCTCATTTTTCGTTTCTTGTATGAATAGCCGCTTGGTTCTTATGACTCTAGAACTTGCCACGACGATACATCCCCGGTCCTTACCAACTCAAACCCAAGTAAGTAAATGATGGAGGCATTAGGACTAACCCATTTTCCTTTCAACACCATTATTTTTCATTTTCTTTATCACCTACCCAAAATCCCCCTAGTTGACCCCTTTGAGCCTAAACCTTTGCATTTCTAAACCCACAAAATAAACACCCTTTAGCCACCAAAACCCTTTTCTTTTCAACCTTTTATTTTAGTAAAAAGCTCGGTTTTCTTGTGACGTTTCCTTATAAAAATAAATAAATAAATAAATAAAGTCTAGCAATAAACAAACAAATTCCTTAAAGAAACTTTGTTTGAAAATGCTTAGTTTGAATAAAAGTCACAAAAACAAAAAGTTTTACGACGACCGATGCTTTTTACGCTTTTAGCCCTTTTTACTAACCACTAACCCAAAACCACCTACCTTTAGCCCAAGCCTAACCCTTCCCCAAGTCCTCTTGATATTTACAAAGGTTTATAATTAAAAAGGAGGAGGATTGATTGCTTGGCAAGCATATGGTAGAAGTTCCATGCCGGTCTCGAGTGTTTCACAAAAATACATTTTCTGCCGAGTGTTGAGTGATCTCCCGTGAGGTATGTTAACTTATATATAAATGGAATTTTAAAGAGGCATATTATGCCCAAATAAGTAATTTCTCTTATGAAACATTCTAAATAAATCATAACGAATAGGATTGTAAATAATATAAAAATAAAACCCAATAAAGATCTTGGATTCCCGATACTCAAGACAAGCCCAAAACATCTCTTCTACCCATTCCATTTGGGTATGTAAGCCACATAAAAAAGAGTTTTGCTTGAGGACAAGCAAAGATTCAAGTGTGGGGGTATTTGATGTGTGTAAAATGCAATATATAAATTACATCAAATGAGGCATAAAACTAACCCTTTTTTAGTACTAATGTTGAAAAAAGTGTGCTTTTGTCTTCCTTTTGTATTTTCAGGACCAAATGAGCTTAAATGAACAAAAGAAACAAATATGCAGCAAAAACTAACATAAATACAAAGAAAAGGAATAAACGTGGCATGCCCGACCCCTCGACAGCATCTTCCCAAGCAAAAACAAGAAACAGAAGGCTGACCACGGCCCCGTGCCCACTGAGCACGGGGGCGTGGTCAGGTGTCTGCAGAAAGGACAAAGTTGTAGAAGCTTCTATCGCCCACCACGAGGGCGTGCCCACTGAGCACGGGGCGTGGTCAACACTAAGATTCGCAGAATCTAGCAAATATTGGTAGTACAGATACGCTTCTGCACACGGGGCCATGCCCAGTGAACACGGGGCCGTGTGGAGCCTAATATAGACAACTGCAATTAATGAAGGAAGAGAAAAGAGATGGCCACAGGGGCGTGTCCAGCGGACACGGGGCCGTGGCCGGGCTTCTGTTCAGGCTATAAATAGGGGTGCTTGGCTCACTTCAAAGGCATCCCTTGGGAAACCACCTCTCTCCCACTTTGCCACCACTCCACCACCACTACAACACCCACATCCACCACCATCATCCATCATCCACCTTAGAGTGCGTGTAGTAGTCTCGGGATTCAAGATTGATTGTAAGAGTTCTTGTCAATCAAAGGCCATGTTTAGCTAAGTCTCTTATATCACTTGGTGAAGACAAGCATTTAATGTATTACTTTTGATTTTTAATCTTTTCACACTTTTTATTTGGTTTTTTATTAATGACTTTAATAACTAGTTTCTTATGTTGAAGGTGAAACTTCTTTATCATTTGTCCGTGGTGTCTTGGCATTACTTTACTGTCTATATAAAGTAAAAGATTTTCACCATTCATATCTCTATGGTCTATATAGAGATATGTTGGCTACCTGGTCGGGGGTTAAGGGAATGGTTTTGTAAGGTTCTTGCCTTGTTCAGTGTATAGATCCTGTAAGGACCTGGGTCAAGCTTACTAGGACCTCCTTCAATACCCACTGGTATTGGATGGCGGGGGTGCGAATGGCTTGATCCCCTCATATGTAAACTACTATTAATACATGAAACCGGCTACTTGGGATTGTATCCCTGCTGACTCAAACCACTTAGCCGAGGGTAACGTCGCCTTCAAAAGAGGGGCCTACCACTTTTTCCATTAATAACTTAATTAATTATCTTTCAGTATTACGACCCTTTGGGATTGTATCCTTGCTGACTTAAACCCCTGGGTTGAGGGTAACGTCGCCTTCAAAAGAGGGGCCTACTACTATAACTAAGATAATCTCTTAAAAAGTGCAAAAGTGCGGAAAACATCAAAGGATACATTAAAGGCGAGTCGGATCCAAGTGATTGATCTTGTCTATCTAATTTTATTTTTATTTTCAGCATTTTAGTTTTTATTTTTCATGTTTAAAACCTTTTTCTAAAAATTTTGATTTGATTAGATGTTGAGGATAAACCGGTATTAAAAGCTCTTGTTTCCTTGGACGACCTCGGTATCTTACCAACGCTATAATATGCTCACGATGGGTGCACTTGCCCATGTGTGTGTTTAGTGTTAGTAGAATATCGTGTTTTATAAATTTAAAACTTGATTAAGGTGTAAAATGGGCTTAAAATATTAATAAAAACATATCACACCTTACACACACCAATACAATGGAATCAGAGAAGAATAAAGAACTGGAATGTTTAAGATGAAGATTAAACAAGGATATGAACCTGACTTGTGATTTTGACCTCCAGTTTGAATCGAAAGTTGTCAAGTTGTCTTTGGTTTTGGTCGTTGCTGAGTGCCATCCATTAGGTATGATACTAAATTTGATGTTTTAATTTATGTTTGGGCTTTTAAATATTCTATTAACTGTACAACAGTTTGTTGTATGTGTTGTAAGTAGTGATTTGAAGTAAGCACTTTGATTTATCATAAACCAATAAAAGTCTGGTATAAACCAATGTCTTGTATAAACTAAAATATGTCATGTCTTGTATAACCAACAAATGCCTTATATGGTATAAACCACAAATGTCTTGTATGGTAAACAAAAGGTCTTGATTAAACCATAAGATAATGTCTTGTATAAACGACCAAAATGTCTTGTCTTGTATAATCAAAATGTCTTGTATAATCAAAATGTCTTGTATAAAACAAGTGTTTTGATAAACAAAAGGTCTTGTTTAATCAAAAAGTTTTGTCTTATAACAATTGCTTTTATTGTGTAAACATATATATGGATTGTTGGCGAATACATTCAAGCCTTGTCGACTATCGAATAAACCCTTATAATGATAAAGGTTTATCAATGTTCAATGTTCAAACAAAGCTCAAAGGTTCAAGAGTTCAATTGTTTCCTAGTGTATCGAAATACTATGTTAGTGTGTCGAGACTTTAATCAGAGGATTTGATAGAATGAATTCTATAAACCAAACGAGCGTTGGGTCTCGTATGATACGATTTAATAGACCTTATATTCTGATTAGAAAGGATTCCTAAATGCTCTGACCTGTTACGACTTGTTAAAGTGGTTTACGCCACTGTAACGGGTCGTAAGCGTAATTATGAGTTCGAATGGTTAAATAAGTCCTATGATGAGTCTTATACGTCAAAACAAGTTTAATTATGTTATAACATCAGTTAATGTCAAACCTTTGGTCTTATATGATTAAAACCATTTTATGCGCCAAAAATCAACTCATCATATAACTAACCAAACTATATGAACATAAGGTATAACCTCAGAGGGTTATTCCCTATATTATTATGGTCATAAAAATGCGCTTGGTTGAATCCTAAAATTGACCAAACGAGTCAGATTCTAAAGTCAAAGCGGTAGTCAAACAGCTCGACTTACGAACAAGAAATAAGCACTAAACTAGAAATGACGAGTTAGAAATGTTAGGACATGTCTAATAATGTTATAAAACTGATTTGGTGTCAAAACTTTAAGTTTTAAAACCCGAAAACAGTTTCGTCGTAAAATGCACTTTTGTGCATTTTTGACTTTTAATTCATAAAACTGTGACTCGTCATTCGCCTACTAAACATGATAATCAGAAGGTGAAATCGCAAGGGATTAATACCTTCGTGATTACGATCATCTTGCAAAGTTCAATTGAACTTTGATTTTACCAGAAATGGTCAGAACCGAAAGTCAAACAGAAAGTCAACTGTTTAACTTTTGGCTTAAAATAGTCAGAATACTAAAAGAGACTAGGATAGAGCACTTACTTGTGTTGAAGAACACTAGAAGAGCTTAGTAGGAGGCTTCCAAAAGCTGGAAACAAGCTCCAAAGAGATTGGAGAAAGAAATGTGAAATGAGCAAGTGAAAATGGATGAAGTTCTTGGCTATTTATAGTGAGTTTGAGCTCACAAGATCAAGCCAAGTGTCCCTCCAGGTGTTAACACCTGCTTAGTGTCATTACACATGTCCAAAGAACGTAAATTGATGGAAATTTCACGATTGGGGGGCCAAGGCTTGAAACAAGAAGCTGCCAGGTAGTCTACTATGTTGGACACTCCATACGGATCGTATGGGGTCTCCCCTTGTGGTTCGTAAAGCCCTTTGCTGCACAAAACTTTCAAACTTTGGCAGTTTTGGTCCCTAGACTTGTATTGTCGCATTTTGTCATTTTTAACCCCTTTTAACCTAATATTTAGGTTATATAAAGGCCTTAAGGCATGTGTAACTCGGATTTTGATCCGGAAATGTCATGGATATCGTTTCATTCGATCGTACGGTTACATGTTTCGTAAATAAAATGTAACATTTTATTGAACAAAAAAATGATCGAAATTATGCAACGATTGGAATATGCATTTCGTAAATAAAATACAAGATTTTATTGAATACGAAAAATGTTCGAAATTGTACAATGATTGAAAATGTGCAAATGTCACGTCCAAGTAGTTTATTGAATGTTTATAAAAATGATTGTTATACCTCTTGAGAAAACAAAAATAAAAGCTCACAACCCCCTCCCTCTTTATCCACCAGGACACCACTTATATGCCTTGATGTTCTTCCTATTTGACCTATTACAGTCCCCTACACCAAATTCAACAACGACAATCTCATCCCTTCCCAAGTTGTGAACCACCACAGTGTAGACCAAATATGTACTTTCTCAAACATAGGTATCGATATCATAAAACAGGTATTCAATAGGGACTATCCGTGTAAGTCTTTTATTATATAATAAAAGAACTTAAATCTCACATTTTAGAAATAGAATTTTTGTTAATTAAATTCAAATAACACATGATAAACTATTTTGAAAGAAAATATTTTTATTAAAAACTGACGTGATAAACAATAATAGCTCCTATATTTACAATAAGGAAAGCTATATGATCTTTTTTAGTACATCAAACAATAGTGATATTGAGGAAAAAATAAATAAAAAACAAAACAAGGCTACAAGTTCAAAATAAATATAGCATCCATAAATACTATAGGGTTTCAATAATTTTGAAAAGTAAACCAAATTAATAAACAATAGTACCTTTACATGGATAAGAGTAGATTTAAAAATTCACTTTCTTAAAAAACATAGTTTGATTTATTAATAGCTGACGAGGTATGACCTGGACCGGTTAACCCGGCCCGGTCATCACCTATTATTTTATTATAAATAATCAATTATAACCACGTTTATTCTACAATGTACCATTATGCATGGATAAACCAAGTAACCGAATCCCTAATATTTTGGGAAGATCATGCAAATCCCTAACTTATCGGATTATCTCCTAGTCTATGGGAAACCCTAATAGTAAACTATAAATAGAGGTAAACATCAAAGGTAAGATGATTCTGCTCTTACCTACTCTCTCTCTCTCTCTCTACATACTTTCTTACTCCCAAATACCGAGACTTATTCTCACGCCAGAGGGTGGTTACAGGAATAACCCTATTCCTGTAATGAGTCCTAACGGTGTTCTGTTTTGCAGCCAGGTGTTTGGATCGCCAAGAGTTGAAGTTCTAGTCAGAGCCTTACCGTTCAGGTTAGTGTTTCTTCATTGGCGCCATCTGTGGGACCAACGGTAGTACCAGTTAACTCAAACCCAATGGCAAGCGATCAGAACACGGCAACAACACCAAATCGGGCAGTGATGACCGGTTACCCGCCATCAACGACAATCTTTGCAGTTACTGCCACTCCGACATCACCGACAATAACCAGGTCTCTTGACCACGAGTTCGAAGAAGAAGCCCCACCTGGGTTTCAAGGAACTCCGACCATCTCCTATGGGTTGGTGTCTGAACACCCTTTATCTTACACTTCATGGCAACCGCGACAGGTGGCTTCAACCGTGGCAACCTCTATTAAGGCTGCTCCATTATCAACAGTACCAGGTCGATGATCAAGTCAGTGGCCCAAGGAAACATCACCCAGCAGATGAATACGGCCCAGTTCTATCAGCCGCCTCTCACCTACCCTATGCCGCCATTATACTCTGCAGCACTTACAGCGGCTTATCCACACCACCTCATCAGCCGATGGTCATGCCAACCGGAGTTATGAATGCCCCAGTCACGCCCGGGAACCAGCCTTATTTTTCAGGCTACTACTATTCACCCCCTTACAGGTACATCCCACCATGTTCTCCCTAGATGACAACACAAGGTTAAACCCAGCAGTCGCCATACGCGGCTTTCATGCCACCTTGGTGGTCATTCCCTACCCCACAACAGACGTATGGTCAGGCCCCGCCTATAGCGGAGCCTGTTTACAATAGGGGAAGCACTTCAAGGCCTCGCCTTACTCCTAATGAAGGTCTAAGCACTCAACCAAACCTAACCACGTCCCAGGCTCCAGCCACCCAGGGGAGAAATCTGGATGTGGTGTATCAACATGTGCAACCCATTAATATAGAAGACGATGACCTTACCAGGCCCTATGAACCGGCGAACGCTACCTTTACGTCTAAATTCACTAGAAGAATCGCTAAAGCTCCAATTAAGGAGAAACCAAAGATGCCTCAGACGGTGGGTAAGTACGATGGGTTGAGTGACCCGGACGACCATCTGAACTTATTCAAAAGTGCTGGGAGGTAGCATGTTGGTCAATGCCACTCTGGTATAAGATGTTCGTTCAAACGCTGGTAGGGGCAGCACGTGTTTGGTTTGATGGCTTACCTGTTGGGGAAATTGATAGTTTCGAGGACCTTGTGTCCAAATTTCTGTTATAGTTCAGTCAACAGAGACGCCATACGAAAGACAGAAACGAACTCCTTCACATCAGTCGGCGAGATAACGAGACGGTGGAGAGCTTCATAGTCAGATTCAACAAAGAAAGCCTGGTGATCCCAGGAATAACCAACGACCTAGCTTGTGGCGCTTTCTTACAGGGGGTAAATGATGACGAGTTGTTGAGAACGCTGTATGGAAGGGACGGCGTACCCTCAACAATAGATGAGATCTTAAGAATTGCCAAAGTGTATGTAACACAAGAAAAGACGGTAGCAGCAAGTCAAGCTGCTAATAGGAAAAAGGAAGCACACAAGAACCAAGAGGACAGGGAACAGCGGAAACCTAAAGGAAAAAGCAGAGGGGATAGGTTCCAAAAGAATGACCGGTCGGATTCACGGTATGACAGGTCCAGAAGCTCTTTTTCAAGAAACGAACCACCTTCAAGATCAAGGTCTGACTACCCCAATTTGAGCAAAACACCTGCAGAGATCCTGGCCTTAGAAAACTTAAAACTCAATCCTCCAAAGCCGCTGAAGGATTCACCCAATAGAGACACAAGCAAGTATTGCGAGTATCACAAGGGCAATGACCATGACACTAACGACTGCTACCAACTAAAGAAGTAGATTGAATATTATGTGAAAACTGAGAAGTTGGCTCACCTGGTCCGAGATATAAAGAAGAGCCCGCCCCCCAGCAAAGATGACACTGAAAAAGGGGCGGGAAAAAGGCAGCAGGAGCTAAACATGGTGTACGTCGATAAAGGGAAAGGGGTGAAACGGAGTTTCTCCACACTTGAGCCCTGGATGTTAGCAACTATGACGGTCGAACCACGTGTTGAGGATTTAACCCTCACCACTGACCCCCTCATCATATCAGCCGCGGTGGGTGATTACAACATGAGAAGAATACTGGTTGACACCAGGAGTTCAGAAGATATAATATATGAACACTGCTACAACAGGATGCAACCAGAAGACAAAAAGCTGCTTGAACTGGTGCACACCCCTATAAAGGGATTCACTGGAGAAAAGGTCGACCCAATCGGCCAAATCACTTTCCCGGTAACTTTCGGTCCAGCTCCTCGTGAAAGGACCATACTTCTTACCTTCCTCGTTGTTTGTGCTGAATCATATTACAATGTCATAATTGGAAGATATACCTTGGGAAAACTAGACGCCGTAGTATCCACAGCACGAGGGTTCATGAAATTCCCTACGCCAAGAGGAATAGCTACGGTCCACCAGGACAAGATAGGCGAGGTTTTAGACACCAAAAGACGTTGCCATGGACCCACCGGAGCAATCGGTCCAGAAAGATGGGTTCTAAGCACACGCCATCCTGATCAGACAGTCACAATCGGAGATAGTCTGTCTCCTTAAACCAAAAGCAGTTTGAAGCAATTGTTTAAAAAAACGCTGACATTTTTGCTTTTGAGCATTCTGATATGACTGGGATGCCTCGGGATAAGGCGGAGCACAAGTTAGCTACCCTGCCGGGAATCAAACCGGTGGCCCAGGGAAAACGAAACATGGCCCCTGACCGAAGAGAGGTTGTAATCAAAGAAGTACGAAAGCTGGTCGAGGCATGAATCCTACGAGAAACAAAGTATCACATTTGGGTATCTAACCCAGTGATGGTCAAAAAGCCTGACGGCTCATGGCGGATGTGCATCGACTTCAAGGATTTAAACAAGGCCAGTCCAAAAGATGCCTATCCATTGCCTGAGATGGATTTCAAAGTCGACTCCTTGGTCCCTTTCTGGTACAAGTGTTTCCTAGATGCCTACAAGGGTTACCACCATATCAAGATGTCAAGAGAGGACGAAGAAAAAACAGCGTTTCACACCAATATAGTCATTTTCTGTTACACCAAAATGCCTTTCGGTCTACGAAACGTCGGGGCCACCTACCAACGGCTCATGGACAAGGCTTTTGAAAAGCAGATTGGTCGAAATTTGGAAGTATACATCGATGACTTGGTCATCAAGAGCATGGAAGAGAAACAGATGTTGGAAGACATCGAAGAAACTTTCAGCAAATTAAGAGAATACAACATAAAGCTGAATCCCAAGAAGTGTTCATTTGGGGTGGAAGAAGGCAAGTTCCTAGGGGTGGTTGTCACATGGGATGGTTTCAAAGCCAACCTGGAAAAAGTAACAACAATAACACGAATGCCATCACCGAGGACCTTAAAGGAAGCACAAGCGCTCAATGGGCGGTTGTTGGCTATTAACAGATTCCTAGCAAGACACGCCGAAAGGTCTTTACCATTCATAAAGAAATTGAAAGACTGTCTCAATAAAAACAATTTCAGATGGACCAGTGAAGCAGAAGAAGCCTTGCAAGACATGAAGCGGTTCATCGAGAAGCTACCCATGTTAACAGCACCATACCCAAAGGAACTCTTGAAAATGTACCTGGCAGCGGCTCATAATGCCGTGAGTGCAGTACTGATGGTTGAAAGAAATGGTAAACAAACGCCCATATACTACATCAGCCGGGTACTGGCGGGCCCTGAGACGCGGTATCCAACGCTGGAAAAGCTAGTATTGGCTCTGGTTCACGCCACCAGGCACCTCAGGAGATACTTCCAAGGTCACCGGGTACAAATCTTAACGAACTATCCCCTACAGCAAATCCTCCATAAACCAGAAATTTCATGAAGATTAGCTAAATGGGCAATCGAGTTAGGGGCACTGGACATCGAGTATTGGAAACGATCAGCGATCAAAGGGCAGGTAATCGCTGATTTCTTAGCAGAAATCCCAGACGGAGAGGTGATTCATGATCCAGCTGTTAATGACATGGCAGAATCCAGTACATCTAGGCAAACTTGGAAATTGTACACAGACGGATCCTCGAGCGGAAAAGGGGCATGTGCAGGCCTCATGCTAATAAGCCCAGATGAAGTTAAACTAATGCTTTGCGATTCGACTTCGAATGTTCCAATAACAAGTCAGAATATGAAGCGATATTGGCAGGTCTAAGGATGGCTCAATCTATGGGGGTAACAAGGGTGGACGCATACGTTGACTCTCTGTTGGTCAATAATCAAGTAAATGAGACATACGAGGCCAAAGATGAAACAATGGCGAAATACCTGGCCAAAACCAAAGAACTCATCGCCTCGTTCGACAACGTCACGCTCAACCACGTTCATCGCGGAAGAAATCAGATAGTTGATGCCTTGAGTAAGTTAGCTACATCCGGGATGGAAAAGGAAGTCAAGATTGAAATGCTACAATCACCGTCAATAGAACACCAAGAGGTATCCGCGGTCACAGCGGAAGAACCCTATTGGTATACCTCAATCTTGAAGTTTCTCACAAAAGGAGAACTGCCACCCGCCAGGGACGATGCCAAGAAAATACAGACTAAAGCCTTACAATATGAGGTGCAAAACGGTATCCTATATAGAAAATCATACCTGGGACCACTATTACGATGTGTGTCGCCTTCAGAAGCCACGTACCTGATCAAAGAGATACACACTGGTATATGTGGTATTCACGCCGGTCCTCTGGCAATCGTTGCAAAAATACACAGCGTCGGGTACTATTGGCCGGGAATGCATGAAGATGCTGTAGTTGAACTTAGAAGATGCCGCTGTTGTCAGAAATATGCACCACAAACACTCCGCCACAAGAATAACTTTATCCCCGTGACAGCAGCAAGGCCTTTTCAAAAATGGGCGATAGACATTGTGGGACCATTCCCGCTAGCCCCTGGGAAGCTAAAGTACTTGATTGTAGTAATCGACTATTTTACTAAGTGGATCGAGGCAAAACCATTGGCCAAGATAACTGTAGAAAATGCCAAAAAAAATTCTATGGGAACACGTTGTCTGCCGATTCGGACTCCCGCTATACCTTGTAAGTGACAACGGAACACAATTCAAAGACAACGTCCTACAAGGCTGGTGTGCAGAATTACAGATTCAACAAATTTTCACGTCGGTTGCACATCCACAAGGAAATGGTCAAGTGGAAAGGCCAAACAGAAGTCTATTGGACGGGATCAAAAGAAGGCTGGGCTATGAAGTAAGTTCTTGGGTGGAGGAATTGCCCAACGTCCTCTGGGCACTCCAAACTATGCCCAAGACAAGCAACAATGAAACTCCATTTAGCCTCACTTATGGCGCGGAGGCAATGATACCAGTAGAGGTAGGGCTACCTTCTCTAAGACGCCTAACAACTAATGATGATAATGATAGGCTCTTGCGGGAAGGCCTGGATCTGCTGGAAGAACATCGTGAAGCACCCGCCATCAGCGAAGCAAAGTACAAGAAAGCCCTAGAGAAATATTACAATCAGAGTGTGGCTAAACAAACCTTCAAGGAGAGCGATTATGTCATGCGAGATAATGAGGCAAGTAGAGCGGAACCCACAGGCAAGTTGGGGCCCAACTGGGAAGGTCCTTACATCATTCAAGAGGATCTAGGCAAGGGAGCATACCGCCTATCTAGACTTGACGGTACGGCAGTCCCACGCAGCTGGAACGCTGCTCAATTAAAGAAGTGTTACATGTAGACATCCGCCCCTAACAGCGGAATAGATAATCTCTCCTTTTTGCAAGTGTAATCCATCATATACGATGTCTCTTTCTTTTATCAGTCATTAATTAATAACAGTCTTCTTTTATATTCTTTTGTCATCTACATGCACACAAAATATTACCATCGCATTTAAACTGCATATTACGGTACAAAATATTACCACCGCATTTGAACTACATATCACGGTAAAAAACAACTCTGACACGAAATATTTTTTCATAATAACAAACTCAGATGATCACATTATACAGCGCTAAAAGTGGGTATCTTGGTAGTAGATACATCAACCACTACAAAAGATAGGTTTTTTGGTAATAAAAACATATAACTATCGAACAAAACCAAGTACTTGTCCATGTTGTAAAAAACCAACATACGGGAATACCAAAAAATGAACATGTTCTAATAAATTACAAGTCGGGGAACATTGCTAACACTTTTGCAGGGGTGTGTAATGCTTCATCGTACCACTCCAAAGGGTGAGGATCGATGATCAAGTTGTTATCATTCCCCTCACCAGTCGGAGCAACCATCGTACTCCGAGCACCAACCGAGTTTGCACACCGACGACCACTTTGGCGTCGTTCATATACCATCCTAAATTGACGTAGCCGGTCAGGTGGAAAAACTTGCATCAGGGCGTCCGCTGTCAAGGACACAACACCTGCATCAGCATCGATTCCGGCAACGGAAGGGCCACCATCCTTGATACCCTTGCCGGACAAATATATACACGGTACAGTGTTGAGGGAGTTGATCATATCAACCTCCCCACACCCCGTTGCTTTATCCGGCACTTTATCCCGGAGACGAACCATGGCTTCAGCAACGTCAAGGGTTTGTAGAATGTCGAAAACTTTCCGAAGACGGTATTTTCGACTCATTTTACACTTACAAAATTTGGTAAAAAAAGGAGTGGTCAATATATAAAGAGTAAAACAAGCTGACAATCATCACAACAGAAATATTAACAAGAAGTCATGATTATACGTCCAATCGCCACCTTTAGAAATGGCGGCGCTACTGTAATTATGGATTTCACTAATTGTTCCCTGACAAACATCAAGTGCTAACACACACCCCAACAAAATATGGTTTTTACAAAATATCTAAGGAACAGTATAAAAAGCAAACAAGCAAACATCTATTCCTCTCCTGATTCATCCGCCACCTCCAGCATACGGCGTAACGATTCCACGCTATCTTCGGCCACTTTGTTGGTCAAATTAGCATACGCTGGTAGCGGATCATTGTAAACCGCCTCCAGTGCATCATGTTGTTAGCTTGCCTCCATCGTCTTGGAATTCAGGGGTAACCCTATTCGTTTGGTGGCAGCTGACATAACCTTCATAAATGCCATCATGTTGGCCTGATTTATAAGCAGCGGTAGACAAACGATCCAGGAGGGCAACGAAGGGCTCAGACTGGCGTAAGTATTCAAAAGCACCAACCAAGCCCTGGGATATCAGCTAGTTCCTGTCACCCTGCAGACCAGCCAAACGGCTGGTTAAGCTATCCACCTCAGCGTTGGATTGGTCCAAAGCACTTTCCGCGTCCTTAAGACGAGGAAGAAGTTTGTAGAAGTTGATTCTTTTCAGAAACAAGGGAGTCACAGATTTGTTGAAGCTCCCTAAGTTTCTCTTCACGCTCCTCGAGCTCAACCTTCTTGTGTCACACCCCGAATTTCCACGTATTACCGGTGGGCCCAGTGGGGAGTATCGTGACGTAGTTGATATCATCATAGTCAAACAACACAATTTAAATGCACAGCGGAAGCAAAAGATGAATCACATTACAAACCGAATAAAAAGTAATATCAAAATATTACAAACGGACTGTAAAGGATCCACAGGCGGATCAAAAGATAAAAAGATCATTGTTCAACAGACTTTAACATCTAGAGCTTGCAAGACTTGATTAATGATGCCAGGAGTAGCCAGCCTATTTCGTCTAGTACCTGCACTTATCCTTTTTGGAAAATACGTCAGTTTACACTGGTAAATACAATTAACTGACTCATTTTGAAAAAGAGTTTAAGAAAATTAGTTTGAATGCACACGGCACAAAATATCTTTTATAACTTGGGTTATTTAAAAATAATCTTGTATACAGTTTTACTTATTTGTCGTCCGTCAGTGCCGGTTAGAAGAGCCGGTCAAGATTAATTGACACGCCACAGGTATAATGCCCACAAAGTTGATTCCTTTAAGTGGATTACCAGTTTTTACATAATGCAACTGTCAGGTGTATGCCTACACCCCGTGCTTAGGTCGTGGCCATTTCTTTGAATGATGCCAAGGATATCCGGGACATGGTCATTTAACCCCCAAAGGCCATACACCAAATAATACAGATTAAAACGAGTTATGTAAATACATTAATCACAATCCAATTTAAATGACTACACGCCCGACCAAGCGGTATTATTATAATACCGTATCCCAAGCCCGTATAGGGAAAATAAGTTAAAAGTATTTACCTGAGCAAGTATAATTCACAAACAGCGAGTGCAAGTAGCTTTTACCGGGCTCCTAATCTGGAACGAAGGTTTTAATAACCTATTAGATTCCTAACGGGTCTTAATTAAGCCTAAACTTAGACTGGTTAGTTTTAAAGGAAGATACGGTTCAAAACACACGATTAAGCGATGACCGGATTAGAGTGTGGTTTAGACCCGACAAGTTTGTATACTTGTATAATATGGGTAAACTAACCACATTCTGGATTTTGAGATAAAAATGATAAGGTTTGACCCGTTTCGGCTAATTTATGCAAATTAGTTACATAAACCGCACCGAACGCGAATAATTCGTAACGGGTAACCAAATGAGTCATGAATAGGTTTCCTAAGTTAATATGCCTTAAATATGTTGTGATATCAGTAGGATACCTTCCATTATGCCCAAAATGGATTTAAACTCAATTTATGCCCCGTAGGGGCATTTTGGTCATTTTAAAGCTTATAAAAGAGTTTAAATATAAATCTGAGTTTCAGGTATGATATATTCAGTAAAAGTACGTATTTTTATAAGTCATAACAGTAGGGTATGGTATATATGTGAAATTTACCTTTTATAACCAAACTATGCACCGTATGGGCATTTTAGTAATTTCACATAAGCTTAAAAGGTCAAAACAGGGAATCTGAGTTAAAAACTTTTCTTTACTATTAAAATATAAAAATTTTCTTAAAACATTAGTAGGTATTAAGTCTTATATGAGAAAAATGGTTTTAATACATACTATGCGTTTTAAACGCGTAAAAGACGGTTTTAAGCGATTTCCGGGTTTTTAAAGAAAAGCTGATATTTTTATCATTCCAGAAGACTCAAAATACTTTATTTATTATATAAAATTAGTAGCAAAAGGTTTGGTATCAAAATATTATGTAAAACTCATTTTATAGGCCAAAAAGGGCAAAACTGACAATTACCGATTCAAAGCTATAACCCTATGTTATGCTAAAAAAAAATCTTCAAAAATCACAAAATATTATTTTACATCAGTAGGTAAAAAGTTTGGAATCAAAAATTGGGTTTAGATAGGCTTTACGCTAATTACGCCGTTTAATTAATAAAAAGCTTTCTAATTACGCTATTGAGCATAACTCTTAATCTAGACCTCAAACTAATGTGAAAATTTAGGGACATGTTTATAAATCAGTAATAAAGATTATTGTCCTCTCACATTTTCAAAATTCTTGTTTTAAGGTCAAAAAGGCATATTGGTCAACATTTAGGCATATAACGGAAACATGCATATGAATCGGATAACTAATGAACCAAGTTGTATAATCACAGAGGGTTATACTAACATGTAACCTGGTCCTAATAAGGCTCTAAGGCATTTCTAAAATATGCTCTAATGGGTCAGAACTGAAAGTCAAGGCAAAAGTCCAATTATGCGACTTTCGGTTCCGAACCGAGCTTATATTGAAAATTGTCGGGTTGAACATGCTTAGACATGTTCTTACATTAATTACCAAGTTATACAAGTGATAAAACAGGTTACATGGCTTCTACATTGCTAATTATGTGTTAATTTGAAAATTAGCTTGCTGTTGACTTTTTATAATTAGCTTTGACCTGAGAATTGACCTAGTTAGAGTGGGAATCAGAGGGTGCCCTTTTAAGGGTTTATTACCCACATAATTACCAACTCAAAGCTACTTTTAATTCGAGAATTGACTGGACCATTAGTGATTAATCACTAAGTCAAACCTTAATTACGACGGGTTTGACTTTAGGCCATTAAACTACTGAAACTGAATTAAGAAAGGTTAAGGACACTTACTGAAGTCCTATGCATGACTAAGGATCCTTAGGAAGTGGTCTTGAGCTCCAGGAATCTCCAGAACAAGTGTTTGGAAGCTTTTCAAGTGAAGTGCTCAAATGTGTGTTCACAAGTTGCAACAATTGGACTTATTTATAGCCAAGGAAGGTTCAAGGAGATGGATACAGGTGTTAAGGCAACTCCAGGGATGAATACAAGTGTTAAGGGACGTGTTTCAAGGAGCTAGAGGGTGGCAAACTCGCGGAATCGAGCACACATGCAAGCTGCCACGTTAATCAGACTTTTGCTGAACTGGCAGTCTGTCGCGTCACGTGACGGAGATGTGCCTAGGTGGTGGCGCGGCGCCAGCAACCCAAATATCAGCATTCATGTTTCAAAATTTGACATTTTCACCCCTGGACCTTCTAAAGCGTAATTTCTTCCATTTTAAGCACTTTTAACCCATGAAATTTATATTTCCATGATCCATGAGATATAACCAATCATCATTAGGTCCGGTTTCGTTAAACGATAACCAAAAACACAAGTTTTGCCTTGTTGACGCTTTTAACCCCTTAATTACGAAAGTTAGTGTATCTTTCTCATACGATATCGAAACCTTGTGAAATTTTTATGTAACACCCGTTCTTATAAATTAAGGTTTAACGTATCATTTACGAAAAACAGTCATGTAATTAAGATTACATATGCATTGGAAATTACGGGTTTATTAAAACTTTTTACAATTTAAAAAGTATACAACGTATCATGTGTACGTTCGTCGTTTAACATAATAACGATACATAGTGCGGAAGCTTATTTCGTGATCGTGTTTGGTTCTTGCTCGTCGCTTGATCTTCATCCGTGCATCTTGGCATTCACCTATGATCAAAACCAACTTAAAAGTTAGTTTTGATAGTCAAATATTAAGTTCAAACAAGTACAGGGGTTAAAAATGACAAAATTTAAAAATTTTCGGAGTTAGGGGGCTAGACGTGACGCCAAGGGCCTAGGTGTCACGCCTAGCCCTGTTTTTCACAGCCTGTTGCCTTAGCTGATGCTGTACATACCCAGCACGATCTGATTTCACAGAAACGGCCATAACTTCTTCGTTATTGATCCGTTTTACCCGATTCTTTTTCCTACGCGTCCGTAATTTAATCCTTCATCTTATGGAGTTAAAATCCTACATCCAACATAAGAAATTTTGAGACTTCTAAGCCTTCGACTCGTTACCTTTTTACCGAATTTTAACCCGTTTATGCATTTTATCAAACAAACGTATTTATTTGATTCCTATATCTCATACACTTCTTCAAATTAATGTTACCTACTATATTAGGTTCTAATCATAGGTTTATTACACCATTTAAACCCGTTTTCGCTCGTATGCTTATTTTGACCCGTTAAGGGTATTTTAGCACTTTAAAACTTTCTACTCGCTTTCATTCCTTTCTAGCATCTTATTGCTACATTTCTTATCAAGTTATCTTCCACCACATCTATATGTGTGTTGGATTTAATATGGATATCTATATGTTCCGAGTTTCTACCCCTCGGATTATCATTTTACGGCAAAGACTCATATAAAGTCTTTCGACCCAAGGATTTACATCCTTCACTACCTATACTCATTCTAAGCATATATTTAAATCATAAAACTTATTTCCGAACCACCTTTATGGGTCGTTCGTTCAAATTAGCTTACAAGGGCAATTTGGTCAATTTTCATCCTTCTTTTACTACAAGGACCTTTAAATACTTGTTTGACTAAAAATCCAACCTTTTAACTATAATTCTTGTTTGTAAACTCATGTGCTTCTAAAACACCATAAACATAATTCAACTTATTCGGTTTACCTAAAGATAACCGAATATCTATACCTTAACCTTGTCTAACTCTTATAGAACTCCAAATTCTACGTGATGAGTTGTGTTATTATACATACCTGGCTCGGATCAATATATTGACCCATTTCAATACCTTGCCTTAGTGGCTGTTAAGTGATAGCGCTGTAAACATCCATATGATATTCATTCCTATAATCATATAACTCAACGAACCATTAGTCGATATTGTCAAAGGGTGATAATTTCACCTTTTGACCCGTTTATCTACTTAGTGATCTTCGTCACTTTAACTAAATACCAATTTCATCTATTATGATAATTTAAAGTCTACTAGCGAAAATACGTAATCGATCATATCGTAACGAAACCGTAGTTACGTACCTTTAAAGCACACGTTTCAAGCGAGTATCACCTCCGGCTTGTCCGCTTGACGTTCCGGACTCTTTGCCTAAAGAGTTCAATTCACGATAAGTTTAGAACTCTTTCACAAGCTTTAACGCATAATTCTTTAAAATGATCAAATCTGCGTTTTTACTCAACTTTTAACATTTTAACCCTCATTTAGGCGTTTCATCAAACACCTAGCGGGTCAGATTTCTACATGATCAAAACCAAGCTCATGACTTGAGTTTATCACCCTAATTAACTTCAATTAGACTATATACACATATTTTAACATCATCATATCAGAAATCCCTTTCTATGACCCGTATTACACTAGAATAATCATTCTAAACCCTAGTGTTTACTAGTTTCCCACAAACCCATGAATCACCTTCCATGTGTTCATGAGATTTTCAGGAATTTGCCAAGATTTCGCATGTTATTGTCTAGGTTTTACTCCTAGACACTATATCAACCCTATTCTACCCAAATAGCAAACATGCAACATCAATTTTCAGATTTCCCAATTTCATGAGAATTTCAAGTTGAGAGTTTTTATCAAATTTTACATACCTTGTAATCCTCTTGTGATGAGGATCAATAATTTATGCTCGATTTTTGTTTTTGATCAGATTTAGACCCTCAATTTGTGATGAACTAGGGCTTGGATGGAGCTTGGGGTCGCCCCTGACTCCTGGTCGATCTCCACAACACAGACAAAATATGTTTGTGTTTTAATTTAGCTATTTTATTAAAAATAGTTCTCATTTAGACACTTTTAGTCCCTCACTTTTGATACTTTATTTGTTTTAACTCCTAAATACTTATAAGTGACCAACTAACTTGGTTAGTGCCACTCTTAGTCAGTTTATTTCACTATTTTATTCGCAACCATATTGCAAATTTAAGAATTCGCATTTTCAGGATGTTACAATTTATCCCTAGTTACTTAGTGGGTCCCAGGAGTTATAACCCGTTTTATTTTAAGTCCCGTTAACTCGGGCTCTTATAAACTCAATTCCTTAAAACTTTGATTCACTTGTATTTATTATTAGGATTTCTTATTTAAATCCAAATATTCACCTGGTTATTTTTACTACTAACGGTACTTTACCCGTTTTCGGGGTGTTACATTTTACCACTTATTCTTGGGAGTATAATTAATCGTTAAAAGGCTCCAGGTTTGCTAAAAGGTCACTCAGAGGTATAACTTAAACATGTTGACACATTTAACCCTCGCGTCTTGTAAACTTTCACTTTCTTCCACAAACGGTTTCATACGCTTCATGATACATTCGTTTTAGGGTATAAACATCGTGTAGGGATGTTAAAAGGCATAATTATCAAATGTTGACATTTTGTATCCTTATATACATATACTTTCTTCTTTAGTCCCTCATAATCAATCCGTTACACGTTTAAAGTCCATGACACGTGTCGATACTATATTGGACATGATTTTGCGAGGTGTTACATCTTGGCTCGGGCCTTGGCCTCAGACGCCTCCAGCTCGAGGGTCAAACCCTGGTATATCTCCTGTACCTGATAAACAAAATCGGTGTTAATACGATATCTTTCCACCTCAGCAGATAACTCAGATCTAACCTTTCGGGTTTCATTCACAGCTTTGCGTTCTAACTCCTCTTGAACGACTTTAGCACGAAAAATTATACGGTCTTTTTCTTCTATATCGCGGGCCCAGGCTACCCTTTCTTCAGCAAGATTGGCAGTCACACGTTTCAGATCATCTTCAGCTTTATTCTTCTACAACAAGAACCGGCTCTCCCTGACACCAGCAGCCTGGAGTTGACTTTCTAAACGGCTCTTTTCATCCACCAGCTCTTAGACGGTCATCCGCGCTTGGCGTAGCTTATTATTGTCATGCATCCACCGACGCCTGATCTCAACCAGTCTCCTAGGGCTACTAACAGCATCCACCATGGTTGTGTTCATCAGATGCTCATTATCCAGCCCCTCAACATAAGTAGACTCAGCAGGCGGGTATGCCCGCTCAACCCAGTGATGCACAACTGTGGGGAAAACAAGCCTAGATGATTCTGCTATCTTCAACTTAGGCTGATAACGTTTATCCTGAGCAGTCGGGTCCCAACACACAATGGGGATATAAAGATCGTTGAACAAACAAACCCCATCATCAGCAAAATTACCACTGTATCCCCTAGTGTTACTAACGGTCGTCTCTTTGGCACTCGCTGACCCACCCACAGCGGAGGTAGTAGGCATCTTTTTCCCAGACACGGGGAAATCACCCATAGGAGAATCAAACATCGACGTGGGGGTGGAGCTTGAAAACAATGGCATTGAAACAGGACTGGTTGTGATCACAACGGATCCAGTGAACAGGGGCGGCGGCATAGAAGAGCTAACAGGGAGCACACTCGCCTGGGATATAAGATCAGCAAGGGAGACACTCTGACCACCGATGGCGGAAGTACCAATTTCCTCAGAAGGCAAGGGCATTGAGGATTCACCTTCAACATGAGCTCCAGCAAGAGCATCTGTATCAAAGCAAACATTTAGAAAACAAACGAATACACAAAGTCCTACATCGACAAAAACAACCACATACCAGGGTGCAACAACTAGCAAGGGTGGAAGTCACAACAACACCCCCGGGGACGTAGATACGTAAGTCGCCACAGGCGAGGCGGTAGCTTCAATAGTAGCAATTTTCTTCCCGGTTATCCTTATACGGGATGCTTTCCTCGTCCATCCAAGGGATGCTTCACTCCCACCGCTGGGGGGAGGATTAACAACTTGAGTAGACGAATCCGCGACGATGGTGGGAAGGAGGAAGTGATCAATATGAATCTTCAGCACATCCGCCTCCTGCTCCCCAACCACGCGATCCGCGGATCTCAAAGCAGCATTCCGGGGAGGATCCACAAAGTCAAACAAAGACCAATCACATGTTTTCACCCAAACAATCAACAATCAGGTTAAACGTCGCTTACATGCTAACAGCAAAACGGGTACTTACCATTATCAAACCTCTGAAAGGATGGATAGAATCGGCTATCACGCCACAGCAAACTCATTCCAGCTAGCACAAGTGCACCCTCAGGAATCACCTGACACTCAGATGGACATTGGCTAAGCCTCTTGAACAAGGCATTCTCTATGTATGCATCAGCAGGTGGAGCGTCATCCTTAAACTTCTCTTTAGGGCCCATCTCTCTCCAGTGCATCTCCCCGGGAATGACGCCAACGTCTATATAGAAGAATTTCTTCTTCCAATCTTTATCCTTGGAGCTTGCAGGGAAGTTTCTTAGGCAAGAAACACTTATGTCCCATCGATCAAAGGTAAAAACGGAGATTTCCAAACGAGAACAAAAAAAGCCCTAAAAACCAAGATTTCAGGGATATGACCCAATGCTAAACAGGAAAACTCGAAGTGACGGAGTTTCACCAATCCAAGGGGATGCACTTGGGAGATATGAATCTGACACTCATCAAGAACGGACTTACAGAAACTCGTAATGGGAAGCCGGAAATTACAAAATTTGAAAAAATCACTAAACAGAGTAATTTTCCCCTATTTCAGAGGAAACGCCGTGTCGTTGGACGATGGCAACACCGGATGCCACTCCGGCTTGATATCATACTCTTGAAGGAGGTTATTGAATGATATCGTTCCCCACTTACAGTAAAGAACATCGGAACTTGTCTGTGCTGAGGAAGATTCACTGACTTTTGAAGACATTGTGCACAGTCAAGAAATGGTGGGTGATGAAAGAAACAAACGAAATGATACAAACCCCTAATGGGATGACTATATATGGAAAAGGTAAACAACCTTTCAAATTCAAATGGAAACGCAAACGAGATGACGACGCGTGGCCATCCGGGGCATGTACAATTGTCATCCTAATGATGACCCAATAGACACACCTTTTCACATCACCGCCATAATTCAAAAAAGTGTTGTATTCTCACTTGAGAAATATGTGCCCAGGGTGTATTTTGACTTTTTCTTCTTTTAGTCCGATCTCATGAATTTCATTTCATAACTTCGGACTGGGGGGATATGACGAGGTATGACCCGGACCGGCTAACCCGGCCCGGTCATCACCTATTATTTTATTATAAATAATCAATTATAACCACGTTTATTCTAGAATGTTCCATTCTGCATGGATAAACCAAGTAACCGAATCCCCAATATTTTGGGAAGATCATACAAATCCCTAACTTATCGGATTATCTCCTAGTCTATGGGAAACTCTAATAGTAAACTATAAATAGAGGTAAACATCAAAGGTATGATGATTCTGCTCTTACCTACTCTCTCTCTCTACATACTTTCTTACTCCCAAATACCGAGACGTATTCTCACACCGGAGGGTGGTTACAGGAATAACCCCATTCTTGTAACGAGCCCTAATGGTGTTCTGTTTTGCAGCCAGCTGTTCGGATCGCCAAGAGTTGAAGTTCTAGTCGGAGCCTTACAGTTCAGGTCAGTGTTTCTTCAAAAACCAACCTAACTGTTTTAAAAAGGACAACCTTACGGTAAAATTATGTATTATTCAACCAAGTAGTTCAAATCCTGCAAAAGGCACTTGTGGTGAGATTTTAACCGCTAAAAATAACCAATCTATTTCAAAAGTTTAAAAGTTCTCTTAGAAAAAATAAAATACCCAAATAGTAATTTCTATATTCTTAAAAAAACATTTCTTGTATAGTAACACAACATAAATTCAGAGTTGTATTTTGAAATTGAAATAAACGGAAAGGTAATTATATAGGATAAGGCTATAGGGTGTGATCATGACCCTCGTGACCACCATGACCCTCTACGTCAGTGCCATGTAACACATCTTTAATCCACCATCTAAAACCACTACCCTAAGGGTGTGGTCATGACCCAAACCATTAGCCTCTTATTTATTTTAATTTATCTTTGTATAAAGAAAAATGAAATGATTTCTTAAAAAATGGAAAGGAGGACCATGGTTGCCATGGTTAAATCTATGCAAATCATGATGGATCAAGCAAGGGGGTGGTATAGCCTTCCATTCATATTCCTATGTGACGAATAATGTCCTAACCATAACCCCACACCCTTTAGCCTAAAAGAGAATATATTGGTAGCATTAGGGTGTAAGGAGTGGTTAAACACTTGAGAGTGGCAAACTAAAAAATCAACCAATCAGAGTGCGCCACGTCAATCAGTGAAAAGTGTTTAAACTTTGCTGAAAAGTGTTGGCAATGGTTAGACACTTGGTGAAGTGGTAAACTTTAAAAAAAAAAGAAAAATGTGTGATTGGTTGAGATTGGAATGGACCCCACCCCACACTACCCCCTCTCTCTCTCTCATACACTCCCTTCACCGCACGGCAAGCACTCACCGAATTGGCAAATCTTTGGTCGGTAAGCTTAAGATGGCATTGGTTTGCCACTTTTTGCCACTTCAGTAAACCTACTTTACCGAATCCACACCGTATGCCCTTATTAATTAACTAGTAATAATTTGGAAGAAAAAAAAAGCAGTCGTGGACAAAAAGCGAGGTGAAAAAAATAAAAAAAAGAAGTAGAATCTCTATGACAGGGACTAATGTACTTACTGTTGAGAGCCAACATCAACCTTTTTTTCTTCAATTTCAATGAAAACATCCCCCCTTTCCCTCCCAAATTCGACCTTCATTTCCTCCAAACCCTAATCTCAATCAATCGTACATACGTAGTTTATGCAAATCTGTAGCTTTCACACTAAATGTCTGTGAATCGAAGCAGTAGTTACAGTGTTGATCCCAGCAATCTGCATCTAAAGGAGTTGACTCAGATCTTGCTTTCTATACTATATACGTCCGGTACACTTGTTGTTTGTGTAGTTTTTAGGTAATTTTATCTTTTAAAACTTGGTCATAAATTAGTAAACATTCACATATATCATTGGCTATAAAACTTTATTTAGAAAGAGAATATATTTTAATATATTTTGTACACGTTTAGCTAATTATTGGGCACTATCTTGACATAATTAGTCTCTAACCTAACTAGTTGTATCTCTTGACTCTATATCACATGTCGAATGTTCGAATGAAGAATTCGTTTCAATTAAGGTCAATCAATTGACTTATGATATTCCATCACACAAGTTACTTATAGGGAACATCGTCAAAAAATCTACAGGGTTATGTAAAAACAACTCTTGTGCCACCTGACCTCGGTACCCATATGTTGTGTTTGCCCCTGCCTCGGAACAATAAAAGTCAACCAGTGTCCAATTTCATAATCTCGCAACAAAGTTAATGTGAAATGAAATAAATCACAACACTACTGCATGCTCAAATGATCTATTTATATGTTATCTCAACCTCAAATCATGGTGTTACAGGCCGCTTGGTGATTACCCATACAACAAAGAAATACATTGTACCATAGCGATTTTATGGACTTCTTAGGTTTGAGAAATTACATATTTGGTCCTTAACGTGGGTGCCCAAGTAGTTAATTGAATGTTTATGAAAATGATTGTTATACCTCTTGAAAAAACAAAAACAAAAACTCACAAGCCCCTCCCTATTTGTCCACCACGACACCACCTATATGCCTTGATGTTCTTCCTATTTGACCGACCTATTATAGTCCCCTGCACCAAATTCAACCACGACAATCTCATCCCTTCCCCAGTTGTGAACCACCACAGTGAAGACCAAATATATAATTTCTCAAACATAGGTATTGATATCATAAAACATATATTCGTTAGGGATTATCCGTATAAGTCTTTCATAACATAATAAAATAACTTAAATCTCACATTTTAGAAATACAACTTTTTATTAATTTAATTTAATAACACAACACGATAAAGTATTTTGAAAGAAAATATTTTTATTAAAAAATAGGCTGTGATAATCAATAATAGCTCATATATTTTACAATAAAGAAAGATATATGATGTTTTGAGTACATCAATATTGAGGGGAAATTAAATAAAAAACAAAACAAGGCTATAAACCAAAGTTCAAAATTAATATAGCATCCATGAATACTATAGGGTTTCAATAATTTTCAAAAGTATACCAAATTAATAAACAAAAGCACCTCTACATGGATAACAATAGATTTTAAGATTCATTTTCTTAAACTCATAGTTTGATTTACTAATAACCAACCTATTTGTTCTAAAGAGAATGGCCTCGTGGTAAGATGATGTATTTTTCAACCAAATAGTTCAAATCCTGTAAAAGGGAGTTGTGATTAGGTAAAAAAACCTAAAAAATAACCAATGTATTTCAAAAGTTTAAAAGTTCTCTTAGACAAAATAAAATACCCGAATAGTAATTTCTATATTCTTAAAAAACATATTTTGTATCATAACACAAGATAAATTCAGAGTTATATTTTGAAATTGAAAAAAAAGGAAAGGTAATTATGTATGATAAAAGAGAATATATTGGTTTAGTAGCATTATTCCATAGGGGGAGGTTCATTTGAGAAGAATCTTCTTAAAAGAAGAAAAAATGAATTAATCTAGACCTTATATTTTTTAATCAATGGTTGTGAATCAATTTACCGTTTTTGTCCAATTTTAATTAATGCTTTAATTACTGAGGGTAGTATAGACATTTTGATGTAGAATATTAATAAATATTTTAAAAAGTTACACAAGTCTTATTAATGCAACCATAAATTCCTCCTTCACCACCATTAATGTATTGGCTTCTACACAAATTTTATTAGAAGTGACAAAATTATTTAAAAAATTTGTGTCCTACACAAATTTTATTATGAGTCGCAAAATTATCTAAAAGTGTTTGAGTCCTACACATTCTGTATCCTACACCAAAATACCGTTTTAATGGTGTAGGAAACGTTGAAAATGTAAGATCATGTGCATGATTGTTTTTATTGTGTAAAGTGCACAACTATTTTATAAGATAGGCTCATTAAATTATTAGAGTTCATTAATTGAATAGCAAAAATAAATAATAGACTCATTAAATGATCTGTTCAAATTACCTATGTATCCTTTATTCTTTTTATTCTTAATTTGTAATTTCTTCTCATTTGAACTCTCCACTTATTCCATATATAAATAAGCAACTTTTTAGTGCATTATAAGTTGTACATTGTGCTTTAGGCATTTTCCCAAAAAAAAACCTTGATTTTTTAGTTTTAACCCAAATGTTTTTACCTTTTTACAATTTTAACCCTACATAATTTGTTTTTTTAACTTTAACCAAAAACTTTTCATTATTTGCAATTTAACTTTTGTAACTTATACTTTTCATTTTCGTAAATTTTCGTTTTACGTATAGTTCTAAATTTTTCGAGTTAATACGACGCAACGTGCATGTGTGGTTCAACGTTTTTACCTTTATTTTCCCATGTTTGACAGGTTCGTCGCAACACGCATACCCTAGGTCGAGTCAGTGTTGGTGGACGATGACGGTTGTGTGACATTAGTACTATTTGACATCATTTTACGCCCTGCCGCAACACGGAGTGTTCTTTGGGGGGTTTTCAAAGAAAAAATGGTTATGCATATGGTTGTCGTAACGTTGGCTTTTGGGGTTTTCCAAAAAAAATGATTTTTTTTTACTTTTTACCCAAAAGTATTTCATAAATTACTTTTAACCCAAAACTATTTGTTTTTTTACTTCTAACACAAAACTTTTTATCTTTTGCAATTTATCCTCATAACTTTTTTACTTTCAACTTTGGTCCTTTATAGTTTTCATTTTCCACAAATTTTTCGCTTTATGCTTGGTTCTAAATTTTGTGACTTAACACATCGCAACGTGTGTCTTTAGTTTAACGTTTTTACGTTTCGTTCTAAATTTTGCAAGTTAACACGACGCAACGTGCGTGTGTGGGTGAATGTTTTACATCGTCTATTTTTCCCCGTTTGACAGGTTTAACATAATATGCGGGTCCTAGATCGACTTAGTTATAACTAAAGAATTCCCGCCGCATTGCGGCGGGTCGCAATCCTAGTTATTACTTAACTAGTAATAAATTTGGAAGAAAAATAAAAATATAAACAGTCGGACAAAAAGCGAGGTGAATCCGGGACCAAAAACATAAAACTAAAAAAGAGTAGAATCTCTATGAAGGGGACTAATGTACTTACTACTGTTGAGAACCAACATCAACCTTTTTTTCTTCAATTTCAATGAAATAATCCCCCCCTTTCCCTCCCAAATTCGACCTTCATTTCCTCCAAACCCTAATCTCAATCAATCGTACATACGTAGTTTATGCAAATCTGTCAGATCTGTAGCTTTCACACTAAATGTCTGCCAATCGAAGCAGTGTTGATCCCAGCAATCTGCATCTGAAGAAGGAGTTGACTCAGATCAAGAAAGCTGCTCGAGTGCTGAGAGATCCCGGCACAACTTCTTCATGGAGGTCACCGCTTGCTTCCTCTAGATCCACCAGCCATTATAATAGGAACACTTCTGGCTACAGTGTTGAAGAGGTTATTGGGAGTAATGGTCATGTTAATAGTGCTAACAGGAGGAAAGAGAAAGAGAAAGAGAAAGAGAAAGAGAAGAAGGTGTTTTTGTATAATTGGAGGACGCAGAGATCGGAGAGTGAGAGGAGTGTATCCATGAGGCACCGGCAACGAAGAAGCGATGGGGAGGAGAGTGTGGATGATAGCTTGAGTGATGCACGGAATGATGGGGATTTGAACATTACAACGCCACCGCCAATTAGGAGAATCATGAAGAAGAAGAAGCCGGTTAGGAAAATGGTGCATTCGTCGTCTGCTGCTTTGAAGCTTGAACTGCAGAGACAGTTAAGTTTGGTAGATCAATATGATGAGATTGATTCGGATGATATGGTTGCTGTTAAAGCGGGTTCGGTGACATCCCCTTTGTTGTCTAGGCTAAAATCTGCAAAATTGTTGAAAGGGGGTAGTAGGAAAGACGATTCGTCTTCTTATTGTTATAGCACCCCTGCTTTGTCCACTAGTTCGATAAACAAACGCTGGGTTAGGAATCCAAGCACAGTTGGATCATGGGATGCAACAACGATTGATGGGGATGATGACGGAATGGATGATGATCAATTGGGGTTACCGGGTCGCCAGGGATGTGGGATCTCTTGTTACTGGTCATCCTCTAAGAGAAGTACCCCAAAACGTGGTGTTTGCGGTAGTTGTTATTCTCCATCATTTTCTGATACGTTAAGAAGAAAAGGAAGCAGTATCTTATGTGGGAGTGGGACCCAAACCAATTATCGGCATAGGCGACGCCAAAGATCGTCTATGGGTGCTTACAACAAGACCCACAAAACTTCTCACGTCCCATTGCTAACAAACGGGGTTGAAAGCAGAGATCGTTCGGATACTGGGACGGATGATGAGCTTTCGACTAACTACGGTGAGCTTGATTTGGAAGCTTTGAGTCGATTAGATGGAAGGAGATGGTCAACAAGCCACAAGAGTCAAGAAGGGCTGGAGCTTGTTGCGGTAAATGGGGAAATCGAAGAAGATTCCGCTTCATCTCTTGATAATATAAATTGCTTTAGCTATAAGTATAAACCAATGTTCTTTGAAGATATAGTTGGCCGGAATGTTGTGGTCCAGTCGCTTGTAAATTCTGTAATTAAGGGAAGAATTGCTCCAATCTATTTATTTCAAGGTCCCCGTGGGACAGGTAAAACGTCAACGGCTAGGATCTTTGCTGCAGCCCTGAATTGTCTTGCCACTGGAGACACAAGACCTTGCGGGGTTTGCAGGGAATGCGCTGAGTTTATTTCAGGCAAAAGTTGGGTCATTACCGAAATGGATGGATCCAGCAAGAAGGGGATTGAAAAAGTTAGATTTTTGATGAAGAAACTGCAGATGGGTTCTTCTACATCAACCTTTATAAGGCATGAGGTTTTTGTTATTGATGAATGTCACCTATTACCATCTAAGTTATGGTTGGCATTCCAAAAGTTTCTTGAAGAACCACCTCAAAATGTCGTGTTCATCTTTATAACTACTGATCTTGATAACGTACCGCGTGCTGTTTTGTCACGGAGCCAAAAGTATACTTTTAACAAAATTAAAGACAGTGATATAGTTAACAGGTTGAGGAAAATCTTAGAAGAGGAGAATTTGGATGTTGAATCGGATGCTTTAGATTTAATTGCTCTGAATGTAGACGGTTCACTCCGGGATGCAGAAACTATGTTGGATCAGTTAAGTTTATTAGGAAAGAGAATCACTACTGATTTGGTGAATGAACTTGTAAGTTTCTTGAACTAATCATATATCATAGTTCTGCTACTTTTTTTTTTGTTTTTAATTATTTGGAACTAACTGTAGGTGGGGGTTGTCTCTGATGAGAAGTTATTAGAACTTGTGGAGTTAGCAATGTCATCAAACACAGCAGAAACAGTGAAAAGGGCGAGAGAATTAATGGACTTGGGAGTTGACCCTATGGTTTTGATGTCTCAAATGGCTACGCTTATTATGGATATCATTGCTGGAACATACCAAGTGGTTGAAGCCAGATATGGTGACTCGTTATTTGGTGGTAGAAGTTGTAAGTTCTTCTCAAGTCTCAACCTTTTTATGTGAAAAAAATATTTACTCGTAAGAACTTTTAATTTGTAATTTTGTGACACACACTCATGCAGGCCTTGGTAGCTTTGCCTATATTTTATTTGAACACGAATGGTGTGTGGTGACATATACACGTATGTAATGCACCTGATCCTGCCCAATAGGGCGGAGAAATGGATGGGTTGGGTGACGGGTCAAAACAAGGAATTATTATATCACCATTAGAAATCATAGTTGTCAAAAGCGCAAAAGGCGCGCGCCTAGGCGCTCGGGCGCAGCGAGGCGCGCCTATAGCGCCTGGTGGTAGCTTAGGCGCAAAAATGGGTTTTTTTTGTAAAAACGGTGCTCAGGCGCAAAAGGCGCGCGCCTAGGCGCTCGGGCGCAGCGAGGCGAGCCGAAGCTGAATATCCAATTGATGTTGATGGAAGTTCTGATGACTTTGATGATGCTCTTGATGATTGATGATGAACTATAAGTTTAAATGTTTTAGTAACCGCAAACGTTTGTATAAGTCCTAGTAACTTTTGGTATCACTACGTGTGTATAAGTCCTATACTTTTGCTACTAACTATTAGCTACATGATCTTAAATGGCATATATAATAGTTTTTTTTTTTTATTTTATATGTGGAATCTTATTTATTTTCAAAGCATAACATATTTTTTATATTTTTATTTCTCTATGTGCGCTTTTCTTAAAAAAGCCCACGCTTTTTTTGCGCCTTGCGCCTAGGCTCCGGGCGAGGCCGATGCGCCTCGCCTGCGCCTTGCGTCTTTGACAACATATGCAATTGACAGTAACCTGAAGCATATATAATATTTGTGTATGTATGCAACTGACAGAAACCTGATGTATATGTAACATGTGCATATTTATGCAACTATAACCTTTTTTTTTCTTTGAACTTATAATCTTAATTAGTTTAATATTAATAAGTTTATTTAACAAATAAGTTGAAAAATAGTTGTCAAGTGACAAAGTTTTCAAACTTTCCGGTTGCCGTGTTCAAAACATGCTTACTTTGCTTTTATAATTACTCTGTGTCTCACTGCGGATTGATTCAACGCTGCGTGTTGCTTTAAATATATAAGGGTCGTCCATCTGTAAGCTCATTTGTCTAAATGGGAACCCATCTCTCATCGCTGGTTGCTTTCATTTCTTTGGGTTCTTCCAGCTTTAAGAACATGAAGTGACAATCTTTACTTAATCCGGTTCAACCGTGTTTGTTTAAAAACCGTACGATTTGTTGTAGCGCGTTTCAGTTGAACCAGTTCGGCCTTAATAACAACACTGCTTTGTATTTATTAGATCTGACAGTTTATACCCATTTGCTTTTTAACTTGTTGATTTGGGTTGTCTTTTATCTTAAATTGTCAAATTAAAAACATTAATTAAAAGGAGAACGGGGTCAACTTAGTCAAATGGATATTTTCTATTATCTGCACTGGTCAGTTGAGTCAAACGGGACACTTTGTACCTATGTTGTCAAAAGTGCGTAAGGCGCGCGCCTAGGCGACCGGGCGCAGCGAGGCGCAGCTATAGCGCCTGGTGGTGGCTCAGGCGAGAATATGGGTTTTTTTTCTGTAAAAACGCTGCTCAGGCGAGCGCCCAGAGCCAGGCGCAGGTGAGAAAAGGCGCGGGCTTTAAACATGTGAGGCGCAATGAAGAAAAAGGAGTGACAAACCGATTTAAGTGCAGCAATCACCTTCTGTGTCTTCGTTCTTCTCACGTTCCTTCTTTTTTTTTTTTTTTTTTTTTTCTATTTTGCAAGAGCGGCAGTCTTTTTTTTTGACATATACTCCTAGGGTTTTAATGTTTGTGTATTTAAAAAATATTAGGCTTTCCTTTTCCATTTTTGTTGTATTTGAGCTTTCTTTTTTATTTGCTACTGAGATTTCTGTATCCACGATTTGTGCCATAAATCTTTCAATTAACCTTGTTTATATCTTATTTTCTTATTTATAACACCTTTTATTTTTCTTATATGAATTATATATATAATAATTAGATTTTTATTGTATTTGTAAAATAGTATTAATGTAATAATTGTTAAGGGCTTAAGGCCTATTATTAAACTAGCCCTAAACAAGTCTAAAAGCCCTAAAACTAGTATTTTTATACTCTGTGCCTCACTTAAAAAAGCCCTCGCTTTTTTAGCGCCTTGCGCCTAGGCTCCGGGCGAGACATATGCGCCTTAAGTGCGCCTTGCGCCTTTGACAACATAGTTAGAAATGGATCAGGTTGTGTTGATCTGCCAACTCAGATTTGTCCAATGTGTTAACTGTTTATTACATATCTATATCACCTTTTGGATATTTTCAATCCCATGCGCCATTTTCATTTAAAGTTTTTAATTTTGATTCTTGGCCCATTTGACCATTAGAGATAAAAGATGACTCAGTTCTACCCACTTTCAAGTCAGTGGCCTGAAGTTGCCTCTTAACTGAGATTGAAGATCATGTAGATCAAAGTATAGGTGTGAATCTAAGATTGAAATCTGATACCTTTGAAGTACGTGCTGACGTGCTGTGATTTCATTTATCTGGATTTTGTTTCTTTATAGGTGGCGAAACGGTTTGATTGGGTAATGGGTCAAATGGCTAAGTTAACCGAATCCAAATTCAGTATTCGAAAGATTATATGATGGGCTAATGCTCAACTGGTTTCCCCTTTTGTTAAGTTACTAAATTTGACCTCTCTAACCTGTTAGGATTAAAATACAGCACAAATAAACCTTTTCCACATATATGGGCTGAAGTTTCCAGCGTTACTAACCACTTGTTCATTAGAATAGATTTTATGACAATATATATCAGCATATGCTTGCAAAAGTTATATATATGTGTGTATATATACATATGTATATATATAGGACAAGTGATCTTGTGATGTATAACTAATAATGGCTGTGAACCATTGTACAGTGACAGAAGGTGAAGTGGAGAGACTAAAGCAGGCTTTGAAACTTCTCTCTGATGCAGAGAAACAATTAAGAGTTTCTAGTGAACGATCAACATGGTTCACAGCAACCCTTTTACAGCTTGGCTCGGTCCAATCAGCAGATCCTACTCCTTCTGGAAGCAGTAGACGACAAAGCTCAAAAACAACTGATGATGATCCTTGTGCCACTTTTAAAGATATTTATTTCCAGAAACAAAAGTCTACTCCTATTAAACCTCTTAACAATAGCACCCCACAAGATGCACTCCAATCAATGAGGCAACTTATCAATGATGATGGCCCGTCTGTTTCACATCATGATGATGTCACACATGGAAACACTAGTTCAAACATCTTGGATGAAATCTGGGTCCGTTGCATTGATAAGTGCCATTCTAAAACTCTGAGGCAGCTGCTACATACTTATGGGAATCTTGTGTCTATTTCTGAAGATAAAGGTAAGTTTCCATGTGCTATGCTTCATATTTATACAATACTGGATCATGTTGGCTACTTAGGCTGATTTATATGTTTTCATCTTGCAGATAACCTTGTCGCTTATATTGTCTTTCGGGATAAAGATATCAAAAGCAGAGCTGAAAGATTCCTTAGCAGTATCACAAACTCGTTTGAGACTGTTTTGCGTCGCAATATAGAAGTTAGACTTATATTACTATCAGATGATGAGCCCACGGCAAACAAGGATGGTCCAATAGATAATTTTTCTGACCCCAAAGGGAGAAAGGTTGGGAATCCAGTTCAAAGGATAGAATCAATCATACACGAGCAGAGATTAGAAACTGCATGGTTACAAACTGCAGAAAAAGGCACTCCTGGTTCATTGAATCGGCTAAAACCCGAAAGGAATCAAGTCTTGCCTCAAATGGAGACTTCACAGCAGCAATGGGAGGATGAGTTGACCCGTGAACTCAATCTTTTGAAGATCAATGATGGGAAAAAGGAAAATACTACTATAACACCAAGCTTGTTGCATGATGCCAATTTAGTTGGCAAGTACACCAAAGATAGCATGTGAGTGGTTAACAATCTACCTTTATGTTGAGGAAAATTACATGTAAAGTATCATATTTTCAATCTATTTCTATTTTGGGGATTATATTATCAAACTTGAGGCAGGTTGGGTAATGGGTCAAAAAATGGTTGGATTTGGTTGACTCGGAACACTTTTTGCTCACAGTTGTAGAATATTTTATAAAAAGTAAGTGTGCTTCAATACCAATCATTTCTTTTGACTAAAATGGTTTAGGATGGCAAAAAACCTGAACTCAACGGAAAACCCCAAACGCGAAACATTAGGGACATGTAATCAGGTATAGGATTAGTTTTAGAATTTTCCGCGGGTTTTGGAAGGGTATGAGATCAGGTGATACCCTCCTGACTCCCGCAATATATTATATAAATATAAAAAACATACAGTAAATAGTATGTGAAAGTTGTTAGAAACTTGAATTTTTAACAATTGTAGAACTGTTAGAAGTGTAGTTGGGTATTTAGTATACCAAGTCAGTTTTTGAGGTAAATTTAAGATCGGGTTTGGGTAATGGGCATCCCAACTGTTACTTTTTACCCACATATGATCATCAGTAACGGATACTTGACGAGTACTGGACACAGTTTTATGATTGAGTACGGGACAAGGTTTTATAAGCGGGTATGGGACACGGTTTACAATCGGGTATGAGACTAGGATTACCAATACCCATCCCATAACTAACCATGCATTATTATATCTTTATGACCCTAGATCAACCCATTCGGACCATTTTCATTTGAAAATATTCTTTTTATTATATCTTTATGACCCTAGATCAACCTGTTATTAAGTAAATGGGTTCATAGGACCTTGCTATGTTGGATAGTGTTGTTGAATAAAATGTGTTCGGTATGGGTTCATACTGGTCACCATTAGTTTTTATTAAATTCTTTAAAACTCACTTTACGAGTTTATGGTCAGATGAGATATAGAGTTCCCTTATTTGCTTATAAATATACAACAGCTAAGCACATGACATCATACAGTTTTTATGCCAAAGTTGCTAAACAATATCGGGTTTTCTTTCTATAGGGGATACGAGTCCGGATCAGGAGGAGGTGGTTGTTTCTGTTTTAACAAAACTAAGCGTAACCGCAGGGGAAAGGTAAAGTTTTATAGTATCCCTGCAACAGTCTTTAACAATATACCAATTTTGGAGTTATTTATGCGTCTTTAAGTGACTTTCGACCAGTTTCATCTATTTGGCCCATTAGAAATAAAGCATAAGCTGATAAATGTTGGAAACTTCTCTTTGAACAGATGAAACCGGGGACCCCAGTAGGGCCGCGCAGAGGGGCAAGATTCTTATTATTTGGGGAGTGTGGGAAGTCAGGAAGGACAGAGCATAGATCTAGAAGGTGATATTGAAAAGCAAAATTTCAAGTTCAATTAAATTCAGAATATTTCGTAATTTATTGTTCTTGTAGTTATACAACTGGGATTTTCTGCATTTGTCCATTTATTTTTTGTGAGAGCAATAAAGGTGAAGAGGGACTCTTCCTTCTTCCCTTCCCTTTCAACTTCCAAAATTGCTGCCATTTAATGATAATTTTATTGGAAAAAAAGGGAATATTGCAATACAAAATAGTCTTTTTTTGCTTTTATAACTTTTGATCATCAAAACACAAGATATTGCATTAAATTTTGGTTATTAATTCCTTGTATGTTTTAAATTTTAAGATTGATCTATAACATAATGATATACGTCATTACTTCGGTACTTCAAACCTCAATTTAAAATAACGACCGAGTTTCACTTTTACTCTTTAAATCATCTCCAACGCATGTTGATGACCGTCCATGGCAGTTTCTGGCGAAGGCGATGTATATGATTAAGTAAATAGTAAATTACACAGATTTTTATTTATTACACCCCAACTTTCCGTCTCTCTTCTTTGTGTTGAATTTGTGCATTCCATGTCCTTTAGTTAACAAATTTGCACACATCCTTTCCTTTTCTCTAAATCTCATCCACCTACCCAGTTAAATGTATCCATGTGCCCCTCACGTGAGGGGCAAAATTGTCAATATCTCAGCCCCTTGCCATTTAAAAACCCTCCAACTTCTTCGCTTTTACAAAAATTAGGGTTTGTTCTTCAAGCTAAAAGCACGAAATCATGGTATTCGACAACGGTGGGGGGATAATGATAAAACATGTGGTTGACCGAGTTTTAGAGATGTTTTTGGATATAATATGTGGAGTTACGGATTTTAGAGACATTCCCTTGTTCTTGGAGCCTTTTTGGAGAAAACCTTTCATCACCAATCATCACCGTCATCACATTCGACTACAACCATCATCATCATCATCCAATCCATAATCACCATCAGCCTTAAACCCTAATCATCATCATCTTCAATTTAACAACCCGCGTTTGGAAGTCAAAGTACAAGTCAAAGTCAAAGTCAAAGGAAGAAAAGATTGCTAAATGCGATCTGTCACTCCTTGCTTAGTTATTGATTGTACTCTTTGACTTGTTAATCGATTTCTTTAATTTGTGTACTTTAGTTGTATTATGTGGAGTATCTATAATAATCGCAGTTTATCGCTAATCTATTCATTGCTAATCGCATCGCCATCGCATCGCAACTTGTATCGCAGGTTCTGAATATTGTTTTACGTGTGTGTGCTATCAATGTGTTACTTGTGCATGTTTGTTATATGTATGTGGTGATTAATCGAAAACACAATCGCAACTCTATCCTAACACAATCTCATCGCGAACTGGAAACGCAAGTTTATTTATGTTGTTGTATGTTAGTTATGTTATTTCTGTGACTATTATTTAAATCTATCGCATCGCTTAATCGACACTCGCTAAACGCATCGCAACGCTCAACGCACGAAACGAAACATCGAAACCCAACTTCACTCGAGCCATCCAATCGGATTGCCCTCCGATCGCACCAATACACCACCTCTCTCACCCTCTCACCTATAAATAGCACCTGTCACATCACTGTTCATGTGATGTGATAGCTCTCGTTCGACCAGCACACTTTTGGCTCTATTTCTCTCGATTTCTCGCGATTCTTGTAAGTTCTTGACTCAAATCTTGTACTTCTATCATCTACACATACTGTCACATCATTTTCACCATCAAATCTTAACTTTTCACCATGAAATCCATCTGATTTGGGCTGTTCGTTGATGACGTCATCTCGGGTTCTTATGAACTTTGAAGTGTGGTCTCATTCCACCAAGAACAACTCAGATCTAAGAGATTTCAACATGTTTAAACACTGATTTCATCTAAATCTAAACATTTCAAACCGATTTAAGCTTCTTTCAACTCTTTTACACTCTTGCACTCAAAACCGATAGAATCGGAGCTCATTCAGGCCTTCCACTCATTCTCTAGTGAAGTGTCGGTCTGAGAACTGATTTCTATCGACGAGATAACCGACTTAGCGGTTGAACATGAACAGCCGTCAAGGACAGTTAACTGATCGAACGGGGTGATTCCCATCCGATCGGATGACTTGGACTTGGTGGAGTTTCTGTTGTTTAAACACGTTGTCATACCGTCTCGGTCAAACCGCAAACTTTTCGGACTTAACAAAACTTTGCAAGTTTCAAAACGATCAGGCCGCTGAACGGATTGCCGTCCGATCGGAATGCCATCCGATCGGATGACTTGTGGTCTCAAATACTTAAACATTTTACAAATTTTCAATACGTGTCAGTATCCAAACGAATGGTCATCCGATCGGACGCCCATCCGATCGAATGACCATCCTACTGTGAACTTGTTTTTGTGAAATGTCTCACTTGGAACGGATCGCCATCCAAGCGAACGGCCATCCGACCGGGCGACCTTTCGACCGGACGACCTGAAAGGTAGAGATACTTCTCGGTTTTCAAAATGCTACAACGAAAACTTCAAAGTCATCATACACAAACACATCCATCCCAAACGAATGACAATCCGACCGAATGGCCATCCGACCGGATGACCATCCGTCCGGATTGTCATCCGATCGAATGAATCTTCGTCACTCAGTTCACATGACACCGTTTAACGCACCGTTCATCGCTTATGCTATCGTTCTGTAATCAGTCTAACTTTCCAGCGCTCCCTTCAATCCAATCCAAGATTGTGTTTATTTTAAACACGATCAGTGAGTATACTCAAACCCTTTTTTTGCTTTACGCACTTTTGGGTGTTACATACGTTACTTATTCAAATCACAATCGACACACAACGCAAACACTTTTATACGCTGACCTTTACTGCATGTTATACGTGTTACTCGACGAATGCTTGTATGTTATGTTTACACAGTGATTGTTGCCTGACACCTTAGCAACGATAGTACTATAGTTTGGACTCAGCACCTGTCGTGGACAGGGGTTGTTAAGGGTTTTACTTCACGTGTCACAGTGGTGATATGTGTTGCGCATTCTACAACTCGCAGTCACGTCTGTGCATATTTCATTGTCGATAACCTACTAAGCTTCACTTTGCTACATGTTACATGCTGGTTATGCATAAACCAATTTCGCTATCTATTATACTATTAAACTTGTATGCTCACCTTTACACTATGTGTATTGACCTCTATTTTAACGTATGTGACAGGTGTTTAGGATGCTGTGCTTCGCTAGCTTTTGTGGAATCAAGTTAGGAAGAGTCTAGAAACAAACAATTATTTTATGAGTTATCGGAACAGTATTTTATTTGTCTTTGAGAACAATATGCCTGCAATGACTATGTTTATTTGATATGTTATGGTATGGGACGTAATGCTTAAATATTTCCTAACTTATAGTTGTTATGGAAATCTCTTGGACAATCTGTTTCGCTCAGTGCCTCACCCTAGAGGTGTACAAAAAAACTGGTTTTAGAACCGAAACCGGAAAAAAAACCGAAACTGGTTTTTTTTTATAACCGGTTTTTTTTAACCGGTTTTTTTTAACCGCCGGTTTTTATACCGGTTACTATTCTTGACTTCAAAAACCGGTTATTAACCGAACCGGTTATTAAAAAACCGGTTAAAACCGGTCCCAACCGGTTATTGTTTTGGACCTCAAAAACCGGTTAGTAACCGGAACCGGTTATAAAAAAAACCGGTTTTTATTTTGGGTGAAAAAAACGGTTTTTTTTTAAACCGGTTTTTTAATAACCGATTTGTACACCTCTACATCACCCCGATGTTTCCGCCATCGGTTGGGGTGTGATAGATTGGTATCAGAGCCATAACTATAGGGAATTAGGCAAGACTCGACCTAGTCTAGGTCGATGTCTTAGAAACGACCTAGTCTATAGTCTAAGCACCAACAGACCGTCTTGTGCGAACGCGGCAGGGATTCCGCACAAGCCTATTTCTGTTATTCAATCGACTCGCAACCATACTATACTCTATCCGCCTTTCCTAAGGCTGGCAACACACACAATTCTAATAAAACAAGAGGGAGATTTGTGTCGGGATTAGGTGTGAAAACCGCAAACTCTCGATTAAATCGCTCAATCGACGCACGATTTTTACTATAAACACGAGAATTTGCGTTGAACCAGGAGTGAAATCCATACTTTAACGCAGTTCTCCTTCTCTATCTCGTGATTCTATCACACAAACAGGAACGTAGTCGCTAAGTTAGGGGTGAAACCCGAACCTTGATGACTCGTACCGTCCTCTATTTTGGTTTTACAAAACTCTCACCAAAGTCTCGATGGATTCCAACGACTCGAGTTGCGTGAGTACCCGAAAGGATGCGTGCCATTCACCGTATGCCGATGATAGAGCACAGTCTATTAGGCCAAAATGTGTACTCGAAGTTCTTGAGAATAGCCGAATCACTTTGGGTAGTCGACGTCTATCAGCCAAGACAATCTACTTTTCAATTTCAAGCTCGCAATCGCTGATTTTTATGTGTTTTGATTCTGAGCCCGCAACCGCTGACTCTATGATTTATCGCTTTTTATGTGGAGTTTATGTGCTTTATGTGGTTTTATATATGTTTATGTGTTTTGATTTTTTTTGACTTATATGCTTTTCGCTTTGATCAACACGCACAACTCGCACTGCACATTTACCTCAATACACTAACAAATCGCATGTTATGTTACTTGCTTATACTATACTAACTCGCTATGCTACTTGATGTGTACTCGCTACTCGCAATCGCTACACTCGAACGTGCCTCGCGAACTTGAATGATAGGTTAATACATGCAATATATGTAGGTGTATACGTGCAAAATATAGTGATTGTGTGCTTCTGTTGTGACAACTGTCAAATTTCCATGTATCCTTACAATAACTAAACAGTAATTTGTGGCTTAATGACTGTGCTGATTTAAATTAATGACATGAATGCTTTCTGATTATTGTCATATACATACAAGTGCATCACATATTGCATGATGTCATATCATAATTGCATGCAACACATTATGATTCAAATGATGCACGAAACAAAGTTAGCACAATGTCAGACAAACTAGAAGTACTGACGAGAGTTCAGTGCTCAGACACACATGATGATAAGACACAGAATGAGCCAGAAACCAAGAGTTACACTAGTATAGTGTGTAGGAAAGTAAGGATCCTAAAACTGCCTTCCTAGTGATAGTTTAAGTGCCAGAAAGTGCCTAAAACTCACATAAACAGCAGAATTCTGCAAGTTTCAGCAAAATTGAGCATTCTAACACTAAAATATTATGCAGAATTATGGTTTAATGGTCCAGAATACTTTCCCAAGTGTTGGGAATCAAAACTTTCATAAAAGGGAACATAAAGCACACTAAACTGCGTAATTTAGCACTTTAATGAACCGATAACCAACCGAACAACCGGACACTACCCAAAACACCAAATTTTCACTAGAAGCACTGTTTTATCATTTCCGAGCTAGTTATGGTCACCAAACATCATAACACACCTTATAATTGCATAACAACTAAAAACACTAAACTTAACATTTAGATTATAACTAATAACCTAACTATCCAATTGAAATCTAACCTATACCCCCCCCCCCCCCCTTGGCGACAGTTAGGGACATGGGGCCCACCCCATGATTTTCTAACAATTGTTAATTAGATTTGTGTCATGCTTTAAGAACATAAGGACCAATGGGCTTGTGAATGTTGGAAGATCTTGATATAAACCACAAGTGCCTTAACATAAGCTCATTTCACAACACCAACACTTCATCACTCTTTCTCCCTCCTCCCTTGGCTACGGCCGTGAGCCACCACACCACCACCATCACTTTCAAGCTTTCATTCATCCATTCCCAAGTGCTACAAAGGTGTAAGGAGCTTGATTAAGGAGCTTGATGCCATTAGAAGTTGAAGGACCTTTCTCAAGAGCTATTAACCACCAAGTTTATCACCTTCATCATCTTTGATCTCTTCCCTAGCCTTGTGCTAGTAGTAAGACTCTTATAACCTCATTTTACTTCTTATTAAGTTGGTTAAAAAATCATGTAAATGACTAAACATGAAGATCAAGAAAGAACAAGAAGATAACTCTTAACATAAAGCTTAAAATCATAAGAAACTATGTTGTTTAAGTGTATGTGTGCATCTTGATTGTTGATTACTTGTCTTTATGATGTTAATCATCATAAGAAACTTGCTAGATTGTGATTAAACACATGATCTAGCAAGTGAGAGGATGATCTTGTGAAAAATCAAAGTGATCATCCTTTATGTAAACATGAACTTGAAAAATGAAGTTGTTTTTATGTAAGATGATGATGAATAAATGATATAAGACTTATAAATGGATGATTTCAAAGATAGTTTTCTCAAGAAACCAAGTTTATTTACAAGATTTACATAACCATGATTTTTAGAGAAATTAATCACATTTTTAGTGATAAATCAAAGCTAGAGACACATTGTTAACAAGAAGAATTCAAGAAGAAATGTTTTTGAAAAATCATTTTATAAGTTGTGAAGGACTAAATTTCTCAAGAATGATGTTTATGAACAAATAACCACACTTTTAAGGGTAACTAAGCCTACTAATTAAAATGGTAAGTTACTACAAGTTTTTACAAAATTTCAAGTTCATGATGTAGTGAAAATTGTAAGATTTTGGCTCATGGTAAGTGTTGTTGGATTTGTTGTTGATTGGTGATGATTTTAAAAGAAAATGATATGCTTTGAAAGCATGGAATCCTCCATTTTTAAGGGAAAACTATGGCAAAATTTTTGTAGAATTTAAACACTTAGAAAAATATTTTTAAACAAGTGTTTACAAGTATATTTTAACCATGATTTTTCATATAAAACTTGCCATAATTTTTGTTACAAAAATTACAAATATTGGAGGTTGTTTTTAATAAATAAAAATGACTAAGTATATGTTTAGGAAAATATATATTTAGATGTCGCAATTTGTATGATTACTTGTATATTATGTGTATTAGTTATATTATTTTAGGACTTGAAATAATATAACTTACCAAAATACCAAGAATTATAACACAAAATAATACCAAAATTCCAAGAAAACAAATATATAAATTATACCCAAAAAGTTGACAAACCGAACAAGGAATATGAATTACACATATATATATATATATATATATATATATATATATATTTAGGGAGGAGCTCATGCGAGAACCACCCTTATTGTGAGAACCGCGAGAACCAATGTGAACACAACCTAAAATAGCTAAAAAAACCTAAAAAAAACCTATCCCCTACCCCCCCCCCCCAAAAAAAAAACCTAAACCCCCCCCACCCCCCCCCCCCCCCAAAAAAAACCTAACCCCCCCCCCCCCCAACTAAATGCTAAAAACTAAAACCCCCAAAAAACCTAAAAAAAACCTAACCCCCCTCCCCCCCCCCCCCCCAAAACCTAAACCCCCCTCCCCCACCCCCCAAAAACCTAAACCCCCCACCCCCAAGCTAAAATGCTAAAAACTAAACCCCCAAAAAACCTAAAAAAATCTAAAAAAATCAAAAAAAAAATCTAATTTTTTTTTTAATATTTTTATGTTAAAATCGCTACTTTTAGAAGCCAAAAAAAAAAAAAATTTTAAAATTTTTTTTTTTGCTTCGAAAAGTAGCGATTTTTTTATAAAGAATATTAAAAAAAAAAAATTTGTGTGATTTTTAGCTATTTTTAGGCATTTTTGGTTGTGTTCACATTGGTTCTCGCGGTTCTCACAATAAGAGGTGGTTCTCGCATGATCTTCTCCCTATATATATATATATATATATATATATATATATATATATATATATATATATATATATATATATATATATTCCGGAATTAAGTTCATATATATATATATATATATTGACAAATAAATTAAACTGTATTTTGGAAACCAAAGAAACGGAAATTATGATTTTTACAAGTGTTACAAAAATATATCATATTTTTGCCAAGAAGAAAATATATTATTTTTGAGTGAAGAAAATATATATGTTTTCTTGAACAATTAGAAAATGTAATATTTTTTGGAGAAAATATATATTTTCTTAAGCAAATTTAGAATATATTATTTTTGGATGGAAAAATGGATTTATAAATATTTTCTAAGTTAATCTTGAAAATATATTATTTTTGAGGTTTATATGAAAATATAATTATTTTACGGCCATAGGGGCGTCGGCGACGGCCCCTCGAATCTCCATTTTGCTGCAGATCCGTTTCGTCGTCCGAAAAACGCTAAAACTTGCGTAACTTTTAAACCGTTTATCCGTTTAACATCCCGTTTCTTCCTACATGCTTGTAAATTCACATTCTATCATATGGACTTGGAATCCCATATCCGACTTAAGGAAATTCCTACCTTACGCACCTTCGGCTTTTTATAAATTTCTAATTATTTGACCCATTCGTGCATTTATCAACACAATCTGTTTATTTGACCCCAATTTCATATGAACTTAATAATTTCATTGACGACTATCATAAAGGTTAAATTCTCGGATGCCTTGCATCCTCTCAACCCATTTTCGCTCAAAAGCTTATTTTGACCCGTTATGGGTATTTGCGCATTAAATGGTCTATGACATACAAAACCCTACTCTTCGCTTTCACACATGACCAAAACATTACTCTAATCGATTAGCTTGTTTCCAATAGACATTTAGGGTCATTTGCCCGATATACCTATCAAGGGCGTTTTTGTCAACATTGCTCCATCCTTTACAACCAAGGACTTCATTGCATATTTAACCAACCTTACCACTTGACGACAATTCTAACGCACATACCTTACTCGGATCAAAGCTAAGATCCGTTTAATACTTCATCGATTCCATACAACTCATTCCTATTTGACCTCAATTATCATACCTAATAAGTCGCATATAATTTTACATAAACAACTAAGAAGTGATTACGGAAATCACTTACCTCATGCATCCATGTTCATACTCGTTTCCTCGCCACTTCTTGACCCGTTAGCCTTCCGTGCTTGATTCCGTCTCGACATAATTCATATACTTCCATGTCATCGAAATCACATTCTTATTAGCATACACAATTGTACATGCTAACGATCATATCGATCGTATAATTCACATTTGACGTTCATAGTCACTTCTAACAAGCATAATACATGTAACCAAATTCATAACATTTCCAACTCGTGAAATCCGTCATGTCATCGCATTAAACACACATACGTCTAACACGCACCGTATAACTTACTTTAATCTTACAATTATGACAGTATGTCTAACCATTCTTCTTATACACAGTTGACTTTTAGAAGTCAATGGTTCATTTACTTTAACTTTCGACTTATCATTATTTACCCGTAACATCACAATAGCCTATACGGACAACACTATATACATTTCATCCTACACTTGGCGTGTTTACTACCTCCTAAGCATAATGTACAACTAGTTCATGCATATCCTTCTAAGTTCATTCATATTTCATCAAATCTTATCACTAATCAACAAGTATCATTAACACATAAACATCAAACATATCAACACCACATTTCTTTCAGTTCATCTAACAATAGTTCATCATAACACAACATAATTCATGAATATTTAACAAGAATTGGACATGATGAACACCCATGTCATCTTAATCACCCAACTAGTGGGTTTACATCCTTAAACATCAAATTAGTCAAAATTATGCATAACACATGTTCCCTATGATGATGTTAACACATATTCATGCTTAATTTCAAACAAATTCGTGGATTGATCATAACCCACTTCATACAAGATCATCAAATCTTAAATTACATCTTACCACATGTTTGCTAGGGCTAGATCATCAAGAAAACGAGTTCATGCATCGGATTTGAGCCTAATCTCCTTGTCAATTTGAAGCTTTCTTGTGAACTAGGGTTTACACCCATTTCTCTTCCTCCTGATCGATCTCACGCACACACACACCTAGTGTGTGTGAGATTTTTGTTTTAATTAAACTCAGATTCAAGTTTGGCAATCATAGTCCCTCATGTTCTCTCTCTTATTTATAATTGGCACAACTCTTATTCTTTAATTGTTTCTACCATACTTTTAACTAGGATAAATAACCTAGTTATTTATTTCTTGATGTGCCATATCATAACATTTAACGAATATAAACATTCGGGTTTTGGGGTGTTACAAGTCTACCCCCCTTAAAGAAGGTTTCGTCCCCGAAACCTTGCTTATTTCCACTTAACATTGAATACCTTCTTTTACGGGTTACCACTAACCTTTCTATTTCGCACACTTAGAACACACTTCTAGAATGTATACCTTTAGATTTCAAATTCTTGCCTCATGTTAGCTCCTTAGTGGTGTTCATCACTACATGTTTATTCATTCATTTCATTCAAAATACATACCATGGCAAGAATGCACTCATACTTTATAAAATGTCTCATTCATGAACAAATATACCCGCACGTCCTATTCTTACTTTCTTAAATCGAGTATAATACTTCCATGCGTTCATTGATCATAACGACTCGATTATATCTACTTTTTATTCCTAAATCATGTTGGACATGCCACTCTTTCTTTCATCGCACAAAACTCATTATAACAGTCCATACTGTCACATATCCTTTTCATTTCCTTGACCCGTTAGTAACAGGTCAATATACATACTTCTTCAAACATGCAATAATACATACATTCGTACGATCCGTTTACAACGAATCTAATACCTTTATCTCGTCTTTTAAGATTACATTCCATACATACAATGTATAACCTTTAATTCTTGTTTCGTTATCACAACAAAACTACTATTTCATAGTCACACATACTTGCTTAGCTCTACAGTTATCATCATTCTACATCTGTTAACGTTACATGCTCTTGGGTGTACTCATATACGTACATTCAAGCATATGTTCATACATACAAGCTTTATTCCTTTGTGCACACTCAATCCCATTTAATACATACGCACATGCGTTTATATATGTACACGCATACATCTATTTACATACACCCGAAAACATACTTGCAACAATGACACATCTATACGTACATGTTTACTTGCTTACTTATAAAGGCATTCATTACATCCATACCCTTCATTCCTTCTATGTTTGAATCCATCTAGCGGTTTCAAACATATCATTCGTACCTTTTCTTCCTTACATGTGTTGAATCCGCCTCGCGAATTCAAACTGGTAATTCATACTTATTCCTTTCATGCTTCGAATCCATCTCGCGGATTCTAACGCATCATTCATACTTTAACTTCTTTCATGTTTCGAATCCATCGCGCGGATTCTAACATAGCATTCATATTTTAACTTCTTTCATGTTTCGAATCCGTCTCGCGGATTCTAACATTGCATTCATACTTCTTTCATGTTTCGAATCCGTCTCGCGGATTCTAACATAGCATTCATACTTTAACTTCTTTCATGTTTCGAATCCGTCTCGCGGATTCTAACATAGCATTCATACTTTAACTTCTTTCATGTTTCTAATCCATCTCGCGGATTCTAACATAGCATTCATACTTTCATTCCTGAGAGTCTTACGTTTCTCTTCACCCTCACGTCCACCTACTACTTAATTCTAACGGACATACCTGTAACAATTATCACGGTCTCACGAACGTCATACGTTTCTTGTGTACTGGCCAGGTACACAATCCACATACTAGTTTCGTGCCTTCGTGTAATGGCCACCTTATGTCCGAAGGATTAAGTTTCGGCACGTGTAACATTTTCAAACTTCATTGCCATGTCACTATTATATTTCATTTATAATTTTCTTTCGCTTGCTTAATTATACCACTTCATACGCCCACACGTTGAATTTACGTACCTGGGGTTCATTTGTCTTATCACTTGCCTTGATGCCGGTTCTAGACCGCATTCCCGGATCATCCTTTCCAAGCAGTTATGCTTACCTTACACATAATATACCCGTTAGTTTCTTCATATGAATGCATACATACACGTTTTCATTCCATTTCTACCTTCAGATCTTGACCGAGTCATGGATTGTACGGGTTCCTTATCTCAAGAGCACACAGGTTTGAGTTCAAGTACCTATCCTCTCGTACTTAATTCTCTCAAACCAGGGCTCTGATACCAACTTGTAAGACCCTAATTCGTATTTAACAAAAATTCGCAGCGGAAATTCATACCATAAAATTTCTTTCATTACAATTATCTTGACTTACTTGAAATTGCATTTTTAAATAATTGTTTCACATAAATCATTAAGTCAATCTGTTTACTAACTAAAAACATAACCATTATCTACTACGATACATTAATTATCGTTCCCGTACAATCTATCTTGTGACTCGGTCTTCGGTCTCCACTCCTCGGTGATCCTCTGTGACTCGTACAACCTACACTCACCATATAAGTTCAAAACGTTAGTATACATTATGAACGTAACAGATTCATACTCATTTACTTTCCATTCCATTATTCCTTTGCATTCAGGCATTCCCGTCTGAGTATCCACTCTCTGGTGAGACTCTAACATTGTTCCTGCATTACACTTCATTCTCAAGATGCACTGTTAATAGCATCAATACTCAATCGTGTTGAAAACATATGAGCGCACATACATTCCTACTAGCATACATTTATGCATACATACTTGCATTTACATATAATACGTTTATACCTACACGCAAGCGCCCTTCATACTTAATTACATAATGCTTACGTCCATACATATCTACTCTCGGACGTACATACACTGATACTTACACATATACCTACCTACATACATAACTACATACTTACACGCATACATAAAACAATCATAACTATACACTTGCATACCTTCACTCACATGTTCATATACTTACATACGTTCAACATGCCTATGCTTCTTGTTTAACTCATTTATATACACATATCATACTCGTGCGTTAGTTTCATGAGCTTAATCTGGGATTTAAAGCCTTTAACTTCCATCGGATCTCGTAAACATTCTACAATGAGTTTAGAATACATTTTGGGACCCCTTATAGGTTACGGGGCTGATTCGGATGCATTCTGCACATTCAGTTGAATTTGCAGCTGTCGCATGGTCGTGCGTCCTAACTGCACGACCGTGCGGTGCCTACGACGTCGAGGGTGCTGGCAATGCACGAGCCAGTGCATTGGTTTACTCGGAAACGCACGGCCATGCGACCAGCCGCACGACCGTGCGATACCTCGCGTCGGTCTGCTTCGCGTAGACAACAATTTAAGGCATCGGGCCAAATTGGAAATGCACGGGGCGTCGGCGACGGCCATAGGGGCGTCGGCGACGGCCATAGGGGCGTCGGCGACGGCCCCTGGAATCTCCATTTTGTTGCAAATCCGTTTCGTCGTCCGAAAACGCTAAAACTTGCGTAACTTTTAAACCGTTTATCCGTTTAACCTCCCGTTTCTTCCTACATGCTTGTAAATTCACATTCTATCATATGGACTTGGAATCCCATATCCGACTTAAGGAAATTCCAACCTTACGCACCTTCGGCTTATTATAAATTTCTAATTATTTGACCCATTCGTGCATTTATCAACACAATCTGTTTATTTGACCCCAATTTCATATGAACTTAATAATTTCATTGACGACTATCATAAAGGTTAAATTCTCGGATGCCTTGCATCCTCTCAACCCATTTTTTCTCAAAAGCTTATTTTGACCCGTTATGGGTATTTGCGCATTAAATGGTCTATGACATACAAAACCCTACTCTTCGCTTTCACACATGACCAAAACATTACTCTAATCGATTAGCTTGTTTCCAATAGACATTTAGGGTCATTTGCCCGATATACCTATCAAGGGCGTTTTTGTCAACATTGCTCCATCCTTTACAACCAAGGACTTCATTGCATATTTAACCAACCTTACCACTTGACGACAATTCTAACGCACATACCTTACTCGGATCAAAGCTAAGATCCGTTTAATACTTCATCGATTCCATACAACTCATTCCTATTTGACCTCAATTATCATACCTAATAAGTCGCATATAATTTTACATAAACAACTAAGAAGTGATTACGGAAATCACTTACCTCATGCATCCATGTTCATACTCGTTTCCTCGCCACTTCTTGACCCGTTAGCCTTCCGTGCTTGATTCCGTCTCGACATAATTCCTATACTTCCATGTCATCGAAATCACATTCTTATTAGCATACACAATTGTACATGCTAACGATCATATCGATCGTATAATTCACATTTGACGTTCATAGTCACTTCTAACAAGCATAATACATGTAACCAAATTCATATCATTTCCAACTCGTGAAATCCGTCATGTCATCGCATTAAACACACATACGTCTAACACGCACCGTATAACTTACTTTAATCTTACAATTATGACAGTATGTCTAACCATTCTTCTTATACACAGTTGACTTTTAGAAGTCAATGGTTCATTTACTTTAACTTTCGACTTATCATTATTTACCCGTAACATCACAATAGCCTATACGGACAACACTATATACATTTCATCCTACACTTGGCGTGTTTACTACCTCCTAAGCATAATGTACAACTAGTTCATGCATATCCTTCTAAGTTCATTCATATTTCATCAAATCTTATCACTAATCAACAAGTATCATTAACACATAAACATCAAACATATCAACACCACATTTCTTTCAGTTCATCTAACAATAGTTCATCATAACACAACATAATTCATGAATATTTAACAAGAATTGGAAATGATGAACACCCATGTCATCTTAATCACCCAACTAGTGGGTTTACATCCTTAAACATCAAATTAGTCAAAATTATGCATAACACATGTTCCCTATGATGATGTTAACACATATTCATGCTTAATTTCAAACAAATTCATGGATTGATCATAACCCACTTCATACAAGATCATCAAATCTTAAATTACATCTTACCACATGTTTGCTAGGGCTAGATCATCAAGAAAACGAGTTCATGCATCGGATTTGAGCCTAATCTCCTTGTCAATTTGAAGCTTTCTTGTGAACTAGGGTTTACACCCATTTCTCTTCCTCCTGATCGATCTCACGCACACACACACCTAGTGTGTGTGAGATTTTTGTTTTAATTAAACTCAGATTCAAGTTTGGCAATCATAGTCCCTCATGTTCTCTCTCTTATTTATAATTGGCACAACTCTTATTCTTTAATTGTTTCTACCATACTTTTAACTAGGATAAATAACCTAGTTATTTATTTCTTGATGTGCCATATTATAACATTTAACGAATATAAACATTCGGGTTTTGGGGTGTTACAGAGAAGCTTTGAGTTATACCAGTTTGCAAGACGCAAGATTGTGAGTTCATGTCCCCCTTTTCTTTTAACTGTTTTCATTTTTATAACTTCGGGGGTGAAATACATATTACAAATGTTTCGATGATTACAAATGGTATGGTTAGCTAAGGAATGAACTGTTAGATCATGTGAATGGGTAGGCGTTAACTTAAGACCATTAATCCTTGTATAAGGACCTAGGGGCATGAGTGATAGATATATTGGGTGTTGCGAGCTCCACCCATGAGCCCGCGGGTTGGACCATGTGGTGACTTTGTCGTTCCCGCCGGATGGCCCGGTACGAAATACGCATAAAGGGTTGAGCCTTCCTACACCGTTGCACACATATTAATGTATTAGCTACACATTAATTGATCTGTTCATAGACGCTTTCATACCAGTTTATAAAGACATACATACAAATGTTTACAAGGTTATTCGTGCACACTCACAAACACATGAACTCGCTCAACTTTTGTTGATGTTTTCAAACTACATGTATTTCAGGAAATTGAAAATGGATCTGGCGTTCAAGGTTTCCAAGACGTGTCCACAATAAACAATGTCATCCAGTATTGGAGGGTTTGAATCGTGTATTTTATCTTTGATAAGATACATGAATCAAAGCCTCGTTATATTAGTGTCTTTTGATAAAGTTCTTTATGGAACTTTAAACATTTGGATGGTTTGTAATTTAAACTCAAAGTCTTGGTTGATGTTAAACAATGTTGGTTGTATTATTTTGAAACTTAGTAATGGATGAACATCATGGTTTCTATCATATAGTGTTTGTTATGGTTGAATGCAATGATATTAAGCAAGTCACACAAAACACGCATCCGCAAAAGTCAGGGTGTGACATCTGTGCTCTACGTGCTTACGTGTTTATGTGGTTTATGTGCCTACGTGACTATGTGCCTATGTGTTGGACGTGTTCCTGTGCTTAATATGAAGTAGTTTTGAGCAGCGCGGTAGACTATACTAGGAATAATCGACTTGTGTCTGAGTCCCATGACGATGTCTGTTGCAGACAATGTCGTCATTTGGATCGCATCACTCTCGCGCCGCTCGACGAAACCATGCTGACAGGCGAATCGCTTCTTTAGTCGCTAAGCAGATGGCTAAAGTTATCCTACAAATCATCAGTGAGCTTAATGAGAACGCCAGCAAGTCCTCTGAGGAATCAAGGACCGACTCTCCGAAGGGTACTTTCAGCTTTAAGCAGTTTAAGGCTTGTGGCCCAAAAGACTTCACGGGCGAAGACGGACCAAGCTCAATGTTTCAATGGTTTGACTCAATCGAAGTCACGCTACGCCAGAGCTGATATCCCGAACACCTACATACTATCCAGGGCTCTGGAATGGTGGACAACCGAAAGGAACAGACGTGGGAATGATGCAGCCTATGGGCTTACATGGGATGAGTTGAAGGAACTCATGATGAAGGAATTATGCCCACCCCACGAGCTCCAGAAGCTGGAGAATGAGTTCTGGAACATCAAGCAGGATGGTGGCGATAACGCCGGTCTAACTGCCCGCTTCAAATAGCTGAGTATCATTTGTCCAAGCTAGGTGGCAACACCTGATACGACGATCAAGAAGTATATACGTGCGTTACCATATTGTGTTGCTGACTTCGTGCAAGCCGCGAAAACAACAACAATCGAAGAAACCTACCTACTCGCTGCTGAGATTAATGACAGGCGAGTTCTCGCTGGGTACTTCAAGAACGCTCTGAAGAGTCTTCATCAAGCTACCGCCGCGCCCACCGCTGAAACTGCGCTCCGCAAGCTTCCAAGTCTTCCCGTCGCAAGCGAAAGAACAACAACAGCAAGAATTGCGCTGTCACAGCTGCCGCTCCACTCCAAGCTGTCCCTGCTCAACCGCAACCTCATAACCGCCAAGTAGCGGCACCGGTGACTAATGCACCGTTGGCCAAGCGTGCTTATACTGGTCCACACCCACCGTGCCCTACCTGTACCTATCATCATCCCGTGGGGATTGCATGTAGGTTTTGTGTTCACTGTAACATGTATGGCCACTTTACTGCCAATTGCCGTACTGGTCCTCGTCAAGCTCCAGTCCCGGTTCAAGCTCCTGCACCACAAGCTCTCCTTCCTGCTCCCCAGGGCCAACAAGCAGCTCCTACACTCATTGCCCACGCTAGAGCTTGCTTTGCATGTGGTGATCCCAACCACTTTGCAAATGTCTGCCCCAACAGAGTGGTGAAGCAAGAGCCACAGCAGCAGCAACCTCAACATCAACAGCAGCAGCAGCAGCCCGTGGTCGTGCATTCAACATCAACGCCCGCCAGGCTCAAGCAGATAGCCACGTTGTTAATGGTACGTTCCTCGTTAATGGTATATATGCTTCGTGTTTGTTTGCTACTGGAGCTGATAACTGTTTTGTGTCGTTAGAATTCGAAAAGCTCCTTAATCGTAAGCGCGCCCATATCCCTACGACGTTTGACGTAGAAGTTACCACTGGAAGAACCATTACTGCTCGTTCTGTCCTGCGTGATTGTACTCTTGAACTCAACAATCACGTCTTCCCTATTGATCTTATTCCGATGGAGCTTGGAAGTTTTGATATCATAGTAGGCATGGATTTTCTTCGTGAAAATCGTGCTGAAGTCGTTTGCTTTGATAAAATGATTCGTTTCTCGCTCGCTAACGGTGATCATATTTGTGTCTATGGTGAAGTCGCGTAGAAGAATCTCAAACTCATGTCGTGCGTCCAAGCGAGCAAGTATCTCCGCAAGGAATACAAAGCTTTCTTGGCACACATCGTAGTTGCGGAGGAAAAGGAAAAGAAGGCAATGGATAGGGTGCTTGTGGTTCGTGATTTTCCTAACGTCTTTCCTAATGATTTACCTGGTTTACCCCCGAGTCGTGATATCGATTTCCGAATGGACCTCATTCCTGGAGCTAATCCTGTTGCTAAATATCCTTACCGCCTCGCTCCGTCCGAAATGCGCGAACTCTCAAGTGAACTCCAGGAATTGCTTGACAAAGGCTTCAATCTCCCTAGCACCTCTCCTTGGGGCGCACTAGTTCTTTTCGTCAAAAAGAAGGACAGGTCGTTCCGGATGTGCATCGACTATATGGAGTTGAATAAGCTGACTATCAAGAATCTCTATCCCCTGCCCCGAATCGATAATTTGTTTGACCAATTACAAGGTGCTACGTGTTTCTCGAAGATTGATTTAGTTACGAATTCAGGAGGAAGATATACCGAAAACCACTTTCCGCACCCGATACGGCCATTATGAATTCATTGTAATGCCCTTTGGATTAACCAATGCACCCGCGGTTTTCATGGATTTGATGAATCGCGTGGGTAAACCATTTCTTGACCATTTCGTCATCGTATTCATCGACGACATCCTTATCTATTCGAAATCGAAAGCCGAACACGCGCAACACCTACGTTTGGTTCTCGAATTACTCCAAGGGAATCGACTCTATGCCAAGTTCTCCAAGTGTGAATTCTGGCTAGAGGAGGTTCAATTCCTCGGTCACATCGTCAATAGTCAAGGTATACACGTCGACCCCGTGAAGATCGAAGCTGTTAAGAGTTGGGTTACTCCAAAATCACCATCCGATGTTCGTTCGTTCCTCGGATTGGCGGGCTATTACCGTCGATTCATCGCTGACTTCTCGAAAATCGCTGTTCCGCTTACTTCTTTGACGCATAAAGACAAGCCTTTTGTTTGGGGAACCGAACAAGAGACTGCCTTTCAAACTCTCAAGCATATGCTCTGCAATGCTCCCATCCTTGCTCTAACCGATGGAAACGAAAACTTCGTTGTCTACTACGATGCCTCGAACCTTGGTCTCGATTGTGTTCTCATGCAACGGGACAAGGTTATCGCGTACGCCTCTCGTCAGCTCAAGATCCACGAGAAGAACTATACAACCCACGATCTCGAGCTTGGTGTAGTTGTTTTTGCGTTGAAGATTTGGCGACACTACCTTTATGGTACCAAGTGTACGGTCTTCACCGACCATAAGAGCGTACAACACATCCTCAACCAAAAGGAACTGAATATGCGCCAACGCCGATGGGTTGAACTTCTTAACGATTACGACTGTGAGATTCATTATCACCCTCGTAAAGCAAATGTTGTGGCCGATGCTCTAAGTAGACGAAGCTATTTGCATAGCGTTCGTAATACTCACGCCCAACACGACCTCGAAGCCTTGATTCGTGACGCTCAACACGCCTGCTTCATTGAGAATACCTTGCGAGAGGAAATGAAAAAGTGCGGTGCTGAATCGCATTTTGTCACCAAATTGAACGGTATCTTCTACTATCTAGATCGCATCTGGATTCCATGTCGCAATAACCTTCGAGATATATTGTTGACTGAAGCGCACAAGTCTCGATATTCCATTCATCATGGCGCCGACAAGATGTACCATGACCTTCGTCTACTGTATTGGTGGCCTGGAATGAAGAAGGATATTGCAATCTACGTTTCGAAGTGCCTAACTTGCTCGAAAGTCAAGGCCGTGCAGCAAAGACCCTCTGGCTTACTCGTGCAACCCGAGATCCCGATGTGGAAATGGGAGAGCATAGCCATGGACTTTATAACAAAACTTCTGCATACACCTTCAGGTCACGATAGCATCTGGGTTATCGTTGACTGCTTGACTAAATCTGCTCATTTCCTGCGGATACGAGAAGACTTTAAGGTAGAAAAATTAGCCCGGATCTACACCGACGAAATCATCTGTCGACACGGGACGCCTCGTGACATCATCTCTGACCGCGATGGTCGATTTACCTCGTGTCTTTGGGAAACGATTCAATCTGCCCTCGGTACCACTCTAAATCTAAGTACCGCTTTTCATCCCCAAACCGACGGTCAGACTGAAAGAACGATTCGAACCCTTGAAGACATGCTTCGCTCGTGTGTCATAGATTTCGGTGGTAATTGGGACGCGCACTTACCCTTGGTCGAATTCTCGTACAATAACAGTTATCATTCTAGCATTCAAATGGCACCATTTGAGGCACTATACGAAAGAAAATGTCGATCGCCAATGTGTGGCATGAGATCAGAGATGCGCAAATAACTGGTCCTGAGCTGCTGCAAGAAACGACTGACAAAATCCTCCAAATTCGAGACAATCTACTGAAAGCTCGTAGTCGCCAGAAAAGTTATGCCGATAGACGCCGCAAGCCCCTTGAATTTGATGTTGGCGATGACGTACTCCTAAAGGTTGCACCTTGGAAGGGGGTGATCAGATTCGGCAAGAAAGGGAAACTCGCGCCTCGATATGTTGGACCCATTAAAATCCTGGAAAGGATTGGCAAGGTAGCCTACAGACTCGAACTACCGGAGGAACTTAGCAATGTCCACCCGACTTTCCATGTTTCGAACCTCAAAAAGTGTCTGGTCGAGCAGAATTTACATGTGCCGCTTGAGGATCTACAAGTGGACGAAACATTACACTTCGTGGAAAAGCCTGTTGAGATCATGGATCAAGAAACCAAGAAGCTCAGGCGCTCACGCATTCCCATTGTGAAGGTTCGCTGGGAAGGCAAAAGCAGCGCAGAGTTCACCTGGGAACTCGAAAGTGACATGAATGCGAAGTATCCACAGCTATTTGTTACGCCTGCGGCCTAATTTCGGGACGAAATTCCCTAAAGTAGGGGAGGCTGTAACAACCCGCGTATGTAAGTCAAAGTACAAGTCAAAGTCAAAGTCAAAGGAAGAAAAGATTGCTAAATGTGATCTGTCACTCCTTGCTTAGTTATTTATTGTACTCTTTGACTTGTTAATCGATTTCTTTAATTTGTGTACTTTAGTTGTATTATGTGGAGTATCTATAATAATCGCAGTTTATCGCTAATCTATTCATCGCTAATCGCATCGCAATCGCATCACAGCTTGTATCGCAGGTTCTGAATATTGTTTTACGTGTGTGTGCTATCAATGTGTTACTTGTGCATGTTTGTTATATGTATGTGGTGATTAATCGAAAACACAATCGCAACTCTATCGCAACGCAATCTCATCGCGAACTGGAAACGCAAGTTTATTTATGTTGTTGTATGTTAGTTATGTTATTTGTGTGACTATTATTTAAATCTATCTCATCGCTTAATCGACACTCGCTAAACACATCGCAACGCTCAACGCACGAAACGAAACATCGAAACCCAACTCACTCGAGCCATCCGATCGAAGGACCATTCGATCGAACGGTCATCCGTCCGGATGACCATCCGATCGGATGGCCATCCTATCGGGTTACCATCCGATAGCACCAATACACCGCCTCTCTCACCCTCTCACCTATAAATAACACCTGTCATATCACTGTTCATGTGATGTGACAGCTCTCGTTCGACCAACACACTTTTGGCTCTATTTCTCTCGATTCCTCACGATTCTTGTAAGTTCTTGACTCAAATCTTGTACTTCTATCATCTACACACACTTTCACATCATTTTCACCATCAAATCTTAACTTTTCACCATGAAATCCATCTGATTTGGGTTGTTCGTTGATGACGTCATCTCGGGTTATGAACTTTGAAATGTGGTCTCATTCCACCAAGAACAACTCAGATCTAAGAGATTTCAACATGTTTAAACACTGATTTCACCTAATTCTAAACATTTCAAACCGCTTTAAGCTTATTTTAACTCTTTTACACTGTTGCACTCAAAACCGATAGAATCAGAGCTCATTCAGGCCTTCCACTCATTCTCTAGTGAAGTGTCGGTCTGAGAACTGATTTCTATTGACGAGATAACCGACTTAGCGGTTGAACATGAACAGCCGTCAAGGACAGTTAACTGATCGAATGACTCTTCGTCACTCAGTTCACGCGACACCGTTTAACGCACCGTTCATCGCTTATGCTATCATTCTGTAATCAGGCTAACTTTCCAGCGCTCCCTTCAATCCAATCCAAGACTGTGTTTATTTTAAACATGATCAGTGAGTATACTCGAACCCTTTTTTTGCTTTACGCACTTTTCGGTGTTACATACGTTACTTATTCAAATCACAATCGACACACAGCGCAAACTGATGTGCGTTAGGTGTGATATATTTTTGTTTATATTTTAAGCCCTTTTTAACACTTTAGTCAAGTTTTAAATTTATAAAACACGATATTCTACTAACACTAAACACACATATGGGCAAGTGCACCCATCGTGAGCGTAGTATAGCGTTGGTAAGATACCGAGGTTGTCCAAGGACACAAGAGCTTTTAGTACCGGTTTATCCTCAACGTTTAATCAAATCAAAAGTTTAGAAAAAGGTTTTAAACATGAAAATAAAAACTAAAATGCTGAAAAATAAAATAAAATAAAAACAGATAGACAAGATGAATCACCTGGATCCGACTCGCCTTTGGTGTAACCTTTGATGATTTCTGAACTTTTGCACTTTTTAAGAGATTATCTTAGTTATAGTAGTTGGCCCCTCTTTTGAAGGTGACGTTACCCTCAACCCAGTGGTTTGAGTCAGCAAGGATACAATCCCAAAGGGTCGGAATATTGAAAGATAATTAATTAAGTTATTAATGCGTAATGTGGTAGGCCCCTCTTTTGAAGGTGACGTTACCCTCAATCCAGTGGTTTGAGTCAGCAAGGATACAATCCTAAGTAGCTGGGTTAATGTATTAATAGTAGTTTACATATGAGGGGATCAAGCCATTCACACCCCCGCCTTCCAATACCAGTGGGTATTGAAGGAGGTCCTAGTAAGCTTGACCCAGGTCCTTGCAGGATCTATACACTGAACAAGGCAAGGACCTTACCAAACCATTCCCTTAACCCCCGACCAGGTAGCCAACATATCTCTATATAGACCGTAGAGATATGAATGGTGAAAATATTTTATTTTATATAGACAGTAAAATAATGCCAAGACACCATGGATAAATGATAAGGAAGTTTCACCTTCAACATAAGAAACTAGTTATTAAAGTCATTAATACAAAACCAAATAAAAAGTGCGAAAAGATTAAAAATCAAAAGTATTACACTAAATGCTTGTCTTCACCAAGTGATGTGAGAGACTTAGGGAAACATGGCCTTTGATTGTCAAGAACTCTTACTATCAATCTTGGATCCCGAGACTACTACACACACTCTAAGATGGATGATGGATGATGGTGGTGGATGTGGGTTGTAGTGGTGGTGGAGTATGGGTGAAGTGGGAGAGAGGTGGTTTGCCAAGGGATGCCTTTGAAGTGAACCAAGCACCTCTATTCATAGCCTGCACAGAAGCCCGGACACGGCCCGTGTCCATTGGGCACGGCCCCGTGTCCATCCTCTTTCTCTTTCTTCATTAATTGCAATTTGTCTGCATTAGCTCCACATGCCCCCGTGTTGGCTGGGCACGACCCGTGTGCAGAAGCATATCTGTACTATCAAGATTTGCAAGATTTTGCGAATCTTAGCGTTGACCACGGCCCGTGTGGAACTGGGCACGCCCCCGTGTTGGGAATAAAAGCTTCTATAGATTTGTCTTTTCTGCAGACATCTGGCCACGCCCCCGTGTCCGCTGGGCACGGGGCCGTGGTCAGCCTTCTGTTTCTTTGTTTTTGTTTGGGAAGATGCTGTCGAGGGGTCGGCCATGCCATGTTTATTCCTTTTCTTGTATTTATGTTAGATTTTGCTGCATATTTGTTCCTTTTGTTCAATTACGCTCATTTAGTCCTGAAAATACAAAAGGAAGACAAAAGCACACCTTTTTCCAACATTAGTACTAAAAAAGGGTTAGTTTTATTCCTCATTTGATGTAATTTATATGTTGCATTTTACACACATCACAAACACTTTTATACGTTGACCTTTACTGCATGTTATACGTGTTACTCGACGAATGCTTGTATGTTATGTTTACACAGTGATTGTTGCCTGACACCTTAGCAACGATAGTACTATAGTTTGACTCAGCACCTGTCGTGGACATGGATTGTTAAGGGCTTTACTTCACGTGTCATAGTGGTGATATGTGTTGCGCATTCTACAACTCGCAGTCACGTCTGTGCATATTTCATTGTCAATAACCAACTAAGCTTCACTTTGCTACATGTTACATGCTGGTTATGCGTAAACCAATTTCGCTATTTATTATACTATTAAACTTGTATGCTCACCTTTACACTATGTGTATTGACCTCTATTTTAACGTATGTGACAGGTGTTTAGAATGCTGTGCTTCGCTAGTTTTTGTGGAATCAAGTTAGGAAGAGTCTAGAAACAAATAATTATTTTATGAGTTGTCGGAACAGTATTTTATTTGTCTTTGAGAACAATCTGCCTGTAATGACTATGTTTACTTGATATGTTACGGTATGGGACATAATGCATAAATATTTGGTAACTTATAGTTGTTATGGAAATCTCTTGGACAATCTGTTTCGCTCAGTGCCTCACCCCGATGTTTCCGCCATCGGTTGGGGTGTGACATTCAAGGTTCAAGATCATGTCCAATTTTATGTGCTTCTCATCCAGTGTTCGTGATTCGCAAACCATGAGCGACTAATATATGGGGTTTCACCACGGTGTAGCTTTTTGTAAGAATTCTAGGGTTTCAACATTTTTTGTTTAATTTGATTTCGTGACAATTTGTGTTTGAATATTTAAACTTTATGATAATTGTCTTGCGTTTGTATTGAATTTACAAATTGTCGAATGAGTTATGAAAATTGACTTCATGAAATGAATATGCGTAATCATGCCTTATCATAGAATAGGATTTACATGTTCTTGGTTGTTGGTGCACTGAATGTCTGATGACTACGTCTTAATCAAGTCTTAGGTCTAGATGGTTAGAATTAGGGTTTACATGTAAAAGTATGTTAGTCAGCTTGAAACTGGTTCTTGCTTGTCAGCTTGAAACTGGTTCTTGCTTGACAGCTTGAAACTGATGTGTCATTTCAAGCTAACAGGCCAAGCCTATATATAGTTGGTGTGTGTGTCATTTGAAGCTAACAGTGGTCATAGCTTGTGAGACGAGGTGCTGCCGAAATCTTGTTAGAAACGATTGTAAAGTCTCGCAAATCATTAATAGAGAAGAGATTAAAAGGATATATGCTGTTGTGACTCGGTTTACTTTGATTCCGCCTCTGTAAACTGAGATGAACTACTTTTACTAACGTTTAGGGTCACACAAACGGTTCAACAAGTGGTATCAGAGCTCAGGACGAGGAGTTCATACCATAGCAGCTTGATTTTACCGGATTTTCTCATTTCTACTTACTTCTTCTCATTCTTTTTCTGATTCGGACATAATTCACGGTTGAAATGGCCTGAAATTAACACATATCAAGCGAAATACATAGTTAACTAATCCTTGAAAGTTTCAAACTAAAATACGGATTAAAACTGATCAAAATACGTTTGACAGCTTGAAATTGTTCGTGAAATGATGACGTCATAGGCTGATCGCTTGAAATAACTTGTTTAGTTCGCTTGAAACGTGTACTTCAACTTTGTTCGCTTGAAAATAATCAGCTAGTTCGCATGAATTGCTTGTCCGCTTGAACGAACCTGATCGCTTGAAATATTTGTTGTGTTCGCTTGAACTAGGATATTTCAATTTCAAGCTAACAAGACTTTGTTGTGTTCGCTTGAACTAGGATTTATAAATTTCAAGCGAACTAGAAAACTCTGAGTTCGCTTGAACTGCTTATACCTGATAATCTTTCGTTTGAGACTGTTGTCCAATTCCAAACGAACTAGATATTCTGTCTTCGTTTGAACAGATCTCGTTTGAACTTGTTATTTTTCAAAACCAAGAACTTTCTAAGTGTTTATTGATTTTTCAGGAACGTACAAAATGGCAAAATCTGAACCTGTTCCTTGGAAAGATGACAGAACTGAAGAACAGAAGTATGGTTACAGAAAGCAGTTAGCTATAAACAAAATGATCAGAATATCTGGTATTTTTGATGAGGCAAAAAGAGCAAATAGATGGGATCCAGACAGGGAGTGTTATCTTGACCCCTATGGAAACATTGCTGTTGATCATAAAACTCTTGATTTGGAAACCATAATCAAAGAGTATAAAGAGGAAGATGATTATTGGCAAAGAAAATGGTGGGGAGATGAAGAAGAGAAAAATAAAAAGAAAGAGTTAATAAATGAAATAGAAAGAAACTCAGAAAATATAAGTTTGGTTGAGTTTCTTGAATTAATCAAAAGGATTAGAAAAGGAACACAGAAGACGGAGAAAGAAGGAATGACAAAGAATGAAGAATCAAAGAAGGATGAAACTTCAAAATGTGAAGTTGGGTGCTATAAATGTGATAAATTTGAAGCTGACAATGTCAAACTCTTGAAGGATGCGGAAAGTTTGACATTGGAAGTAAAAAAGATGAAGGATGAGAAACAATTTGACGATAAACAGATTCTTGTGTTGCAAGAAAATTGTGAGAAGCTGAAATCTGAAAATGTTAAACTGTCAAGTGATTTGAACAGTTTGACATTAGAAAACAGAGTTTTTCAAGATAAAATCAAAAGTTTTGAAAATGAAAAAGTAAAAATTGAAAAAGAATTTCAAAGTCAAATAAAGATTCTTAAAGATGGGAGATCTGTTTTTAGCAAGAATAATATTGAAAAGCAAAAGGTAATAAATTCCCATCGTCAAACGATTATTCGACTTGAAAAAGAAGCTGAATGTGATAGAAAGAAAATCAAAGAGTTAGAGAAGAAATTGAAAGGTTTTGTGAAACCAGATTATCCATGTCCAAAACCGATCAATTCAGTTCCAATAAGTGACAATGTCACAAATTTTGACAAAGTCAAAATTGAAGATTGTGATGATAAATCTGATGATGAAAAAGAAAAAGAAGAAAAAAGAAAAACATTTTTGAAATTAAATGAAATGTTTAAAAATACTGTTTTACATTCTACTGAGAAAGGTGAATGCTCAACACTGTCACACCCCCAACAATCCACACGCGGAGTATCACCGCTTGGAGGCGTGACTGACCCGGATCAAACCACCAATCATATTGAACAAGCAAGTAATTAATTATAAAAGTCCAACCAACACGATTGGTGTCCAAAAAAAACATAGTTTAAGTTGTAAGCGGAAGCATAATGTTTAAAACCAAAACATAAGTTTAAATATCCAAAGGTTTAACATGGCACACAGCTGTCCATGTCCCACAACGACTCTTCCTTGTGCAAGCTCCAGCTAAGTACCTATTGACCTGCAAAGCATGTAGTAACGAGTCAACAATAATGTTGAGCGAGTTCACAGTTGGGTGTTGGTTTTAGTTGTTCCAAAAATAGTTCCTTTAACTGGCATCCCTGCCGTGGGGGTTACCCCATAGTTGAAAACGTGATTTGTTTAACCCATTAACTCTGGCAATCCAGCCGTGGGGGCTACCCCATGATAGTTATCTGGCATTTCGGCCGTGGGGCTACCCCATGTATACACTAGACTCGTTACCATATCGACTGCTGACTGTAGTCATGTTTAAGTGCCCTGAACTGTCAATGTCTATCAGCATTGACGTGCCCAGATCCATTAGTTCACGCCCGTCCTCTGCGGCACGGTGTGAGGCTTGTCAGACCTAAATAGCGCTATCTAACTAATGACCCGCTCGCCATTGGCTCGGCGATTAAGTCGATATAAAAAGGAGGGACTTCGTGATAGAGTTTTGGTCTAGTAAAAGTTATATGTCCGTAAGGACGAGGAATTACATTCCTGAACCAGTACTGTCCTACCCAAGAAAGGACGAGGAATCCATATTCCTTAACCCCATTCCCAACCCCTGGGAATCCCATGCTTTGTAGTGTGTGAACTCACCTTGGTTTGCTCGGCAGATACACAGAAAGGTCAAGTCTAGCTGCCTAGTGGTCAACCACGTCCTAACACGGTTACCATACAAGTCAGGTTTTGGTTTCAAGTTGTGCACATAAGTATCACATAAGCTAGCAGGTAAGGAACACACAGATCATGGCAATCACACATCATCACGTTTAACAGTCATAACGTATTCAACTAGTACGATCCGGAAGATATAGCCCAATAACAGTCGGCCCAACATGTTGTGCGTTCGGCACATCCTTGTGCGATCCACAACATGTTGTACGATTCCGTTAGACACCCGGCCCAAATAACAAGAAGCCCAAATAAACATAAGTAGTTCAATAAGTAACCGGCCCAAACAATTAAACATGGATCCCTTGTGCGATCCGAGAACCCTTGTGCGATTGGGGCTAATCCGGCCCAAACATATACCCGGCCCAACAGTTAAGTAACATTACAACTCGTGCGACTAGAGACACCTTGTGCGACTGGGGACCTCTTGTGCGATCAGGTCCTCTTGTGCGACCAGATCAGCTTGTGCGACTGGTCCTCTTGTGTGAATGGACCTCTTGTGCGACCAAGAGGTCTTGTGCAATTAGTTTTATTATCCGGTTATCATGGAAATCAGTTACATAACATTTATCTTGAAATCAATTACAAAGTTTCCATTTTCACAATTTATTAATAAATGTTAACAACTTCCAAATCAAACAGAAATAGATCAAATCATTGTTTTTAACAACTAATCCACATAAACCCTAAAATCACAATTATGAACAACAACCTAACAAATCCTATTACTTGGTCCGATTTCATGAATATACAGCCGATTACATGCATCTGAATCAAGATTATCATCACATAAACATCAATTCTAATTCGGTTTAAGCACCCTACACAAGTGATTCGATCTACATAAACAACCCCTAGTGTTTTGTAATCATAAGCAATCATATAACGTCCTCCAAATCATTAAACAACAATCCGAAAACAAGACATGATGATCTATAAACATCTATTCGGTTCTTACATTAACATTATAACATCCGATCCACATAAGCATAATCACCTAAACATCATTGCTCATCATATATACCACATCTAATCATATATCAATCATGGAATCATAACATCATGAACACTAACCGATTGAGAAGAGGATGGAATAGATGATTGATCCGAACAAGAAAAGATCTTCGATAGAGAGGATGTGTTTGTGGCTGCCGTCGGGTTCGTGAGGGAGAGAGAGGAGAGCTAGGGTTTTACGTGTGTTGGGTGATTGCAAGTAATGAGAAGTGTAAACCTCCTCATGAGGCTATGCGTATGAGAAGTAGGCCGAACCCATCATGGGCTGCCTATGTGTTCCGAGTTCAAGAAGAAGTGGGCCGAGAGTTGCATGAATCAAAGCCCATCGGCTTGTGCGACTTCAAGTTGCTATTGTGCGATTGGTTTCTTTCGTGTGATAATACATACATATATACAAGCACAACACATGTTCACATAACATTTAATTTAATCATTCAATTCACATAGTCACATAATGTTTACATTCGTTACATCAAGGTACAAGGATAGGTTTGGAAATACGAGTTGTCACATTATCCCCAAGTTGAAAGAAATTTCGTCCCGAAATTTAGCACGTACTCACTGAGGAAGCTAGTTAAGTTGCATGGTTTTCCTGATTCTCCTGGGGTGTCACATCCTCCCCCCGTTGATCTGGAATTTCGTCCCGAAATTCCGTAGCTTCAGCCTCAGTAGTGGTTGTACCGTTTGCGAATAGTTGGGGATACTTTTGTTTCATCTGATCTTCGCGTTCCCAGGTGAACTCTGGGCCGTGACGTGAGTTCCAACGAACTCGAACGAGAGGTATTCTAGTACGTTTGAGGACCTTAACATCCCGGTCCATGATTTCAACTGGTTCCTCGATGAATCGTAACTGCTCGTCGATAGTGAGCTCCTTCAAAGGAACTATGTGGGTCTCATCTGACAAACACTTCTTCAGATTTGACACGTGGAAAACGTTGTGAACTGCACTGAGTTCCGCTGGTAAGTTCAGTTTGTTGGCTACCTTGCCTATTTTCTCAATGACTTCGAAAGGTCCAACGTATCGTGGGTTAAGTTTGCCTCGTTTACCAAAACGAACCACACCCTTCCAGGGTGAAACTTTGAGTAGCACTCGCTCCCCAACCTGGAGCTCGAGTGGTTTCCTGCCCTTATCGGCGTAGATTTTCTGACGGTCACGAGCTGCCGCCATTCGTTGTCGTATCTTAGCAATTCGTTCTGTTGTGTCCACTACAAGTTCTGGACCAGTAATCTGACTATCCCCCACCTCTGCCCAACAAAGAGGTGACCGGCATTTACGCCCGTACAATGCCTCAAACGGAGCAGCTTTAATGCTGGTGTGGTAGCTGTTATGTATGAAAATTCCACAAGCGGCAGATGCTTTTCCCAGCCGTTGCCAAAGTCAATTACACATGCCCTAAGCATGTCTTCGAGGGTCTGGATGGTGCGTTCAGATTGCCCATCCGTTTGCGGGTGATAAGCTGTGCTCATATCTAAACGTGAGCCAAAGGACTTGTGCATTGCTTGCCACAGTTCTGAAGTAAAACGTGCATCTCGATCTGAGATAATAGAGGTGGGCACTCCGTGCCTCGAGACAACTTCCTTAAGATATACGTCTGCTAGTGTGGAGAACTTATCTGTTTCCTTGATAGCCAAGAAGTGAGCAGACTTTGTGAGTCGATCCACGATCACCCAAATAGTATCGTTACCACGTTGAGATCTAGGCAGGCCAGTGACAAAATCCATGGAAATTTGCTCCCATTTCCATTGTGGTATTTCTGGTTGTTGGAGTAGGCCTGAGGGTTTCTGATTTTCCGTCTTGACTCTCGCACATGTCAAGCACTTGCTAACGTAAGTTGCTATGTGGGCCTTCATGCTAGGCCACCAATACGTAGTTTTGATATCGTGGTACATTTTATCCGAACCAGGATGTACTGAGTAGCGAGACTTGTGTGCCTCATCCATCACAAGCTCTCGTAGGTTGCCATAAAGTGGGACCCAAATGCGTCCTGTTACGTAGTAAGCACCGTCTTCCTTCTGTTCTAAGCGTTGCCTTGAGCCGCGTAGGGCTTCAGCCCTGATGTTTTCTGGTTTCGATGCTTCTACCTGAGCATCACGTATTTGGGAAGGAAGACTAGACTGTATAGTGAGTTGTAAAGCTCGTACGCGCTTAGGCGCAGTGTCCTTTCGACTGAGGGCGTCAGCTACAACATTGGCTTTGCCTGGGTGATACCTAATCGAGCATTCGTAGTCATTTAGCAGTTCGACCCATCGTCGTTGTCGCATATTCAGTTCCTTCTGTTTAAAGATATGCTCGAGGCTCCTGTGGTCGGTGTAGATGGCACATTTGGTACCGTACAGGTAGTGTCTCCATATCTTAAGTGCAAAAACAACAGCTCACAGCTCTAGATCGTGCGTAGTGTAGTTCCTTTCATGAACTTTAAGTTGGCGTGAGGCGTAGGCTATAACTTTATCCCGCTGCATCAATACACAACCAAGACCCTGAATTGATGCGTCGCAGTACACCACGAAGTTGTCTGTGCCCTCTGGCAATGAAAGGATAGGTGCACTACAAAGTCTATCCTTTAAGTGTTGAAACGCTAATTCCTGTGCATTTCCCCATCGATAAACAACGCCTTTCTGCGTCAGTGAAGTGAGAGGCTGTGCAATCTTGGAAAAATCCTTAATGAACCTCCTGTAGTAACCTGCCAAACCCAAGAATTGGCGAATTTCCGTTGGTGTACGGGGTGCAGGCCAGCTCTTGATCGAATCTACCTTGGATGGATCAACGTGAATCCCATCCTTGTTCACCACATGGCCTAAGAAATGGACTTCACGAAGCCAGAAGTCGCATTTTGAAAACTTGGCGTACAGCTGTTCTGTTCGAAGGAGTTCCAAAATAAGTCGTAGATGCTGCTCGTGTTCCTCCTGACTCTTCGAATAGATCAGGATGTCGTCGATGAAAACTATGACGAACTTGTCTAGGTAAGGCTTGCACACTCTATTCATCAAATCCATGAAGACCGCATGTGCGTTTGTTATCCCAAAAGGCATGACCAAAAACTCATAGTGGCCATATCGAGTTCTAAAGGCTGTTTTGGAGACGTCCTCTTCTCGGACTCTCAGCTGGTGATATCCTGATCTCAAATCAATCTTTGAATAGTAGCTCGACCCTTGCAGCTGGTCGAACAAGTCGTCAATGCGTGGAAGAGGATAACGATTCTTCACAGTCACCTTGTTTAGTTCACGGTAGTCGATGCACATTCTGAAAGTACCGTCTTTCTTCTTCACGAATATTACTGGAGCTCCCCAGGGCGAAGAGCTAGGACGAATAAAACCCTTATCCAAGAGTTCTTGTAGTTGCGTAGAGAGTTCTTTCAACTCTGATGGAGCTAAGCGATACGGTGCACGAGCTATGGGCGCTGCTCCAGGAGCTAGCTCGATTTGGAACTCGACCTGGCGATGAGGCGGAAGGCCAGGCAATTCCTCAGGGAATACCTCAGGATAGTCGCGTACGATCGGAAAATCCTCTATCTTCTTCTCTTTCTTCGAGGTGTCGGTAACGAGTGCCAGAATGGCAGTGTGGCCCTTACGCAAACACTTTTGGGCCTTAAGGAAAGAGATGATGCTCACAACAGCACCACTCTTGTCGCCACGAATCATAAGAGGTTCATCACCTGGGCGAGGAATACGGACAATCTTTTCGTTGCAAAGGATCTCTGCTTGGTGTTGGGATAACCAGTCCATCCCAATGACAACGTCGAAACTACCCAGTGTGATAGGAAGGAGGTCGATCGAGAAAGTGTGATCAGCAAGAACAAGATTACAACCTTTGACTACGTGTGTGACCTCTATACTTTTACCATTAGCTAACTCTACAGCGTGCTTGGGGTTCAAAGGTGTTGGGGTACGCTTAAGCAGTTGACTAACTTTTAGGGACACAAAACTAGTATCAGCACCCGAATCAAATAAGACAGTAACGTAAAAGTCGTCGAGAAGGAACTTACCCGTCACAACATTGGGATCATTCCTCGCTTCTCCCTGGCCAATAACCAACACACGACCCCTTGCACCATTGCCATTGTTACCCCCATTGTTCTCATTCCCCTGATTGTTGTTGTTATTGTTGTTCTGGTTCCTGTTCAGTTGGGGACAATCTCTCTTGAAGTGGCCTTCAGCTCCACACTGAAAGCACCCTTTGTTGTTACCCTGCGGCTGCTGTTGCTGGCGTTGATTCTGTTGAGCTTGTTGTTGCTGATGATTCTGGTTTGCGGGGTATAAACTTCTGCAATCCTTTGCGGCGTGACCTGGCTTGTTGCACCTATGACAGTTACCCCTGGTGCATGGCCCGCTGTGGTGTAGGTTACAGCGATTACATTTGGGGTGATTTCCCTTGTACCCCCCATGACTTTGGCTACCAGATGATTGTTGACTGGGGCTCTTGTAGTCGTCAGTCCTTCTCTGCTGAGACTGAGATTGAACATAAGTTGAACCTCTGCTTGAAGCTCCATCCCATTTCCGTTTGTTGTCACTAGGAGCATCTGAAGTAGCTGTAGCACTTATGCGCTTGGGTAACCTGTTCTGCTCCACCGCCTGATCAGTAAGACGGTGAGCCAACTGAACAACTTGCTGAATGGTGGCGAGATTTGCTGAAGTCACATGACTTTGGATTTCTGGCACTAAGCCCTTAAGATAAAGTTCGATACGCTTAATTGGAGGGTCCACCATAGTAGGACACAGTAATGCAAGCTCATTCGATCTCTTCGTATACGCCTCAATTTTTGACCCCGTCATCTTGAGGTTGAAGAACTCGACTTCCAGCTTATGAATGTCATCACGACTGCAGTATTCTTCCTTGATCATCTCTTTAAAATTGTTCCATGGGGTGGCGTTGGCAGCAACCAACCCCAGCATTTGGACCTGAGCGTTCCACCATGTGAGGGCTAAACCCTCGAGAGTACCGGTAGCATACTTCACCCTGCGTGCCTCAGGGCATTCACACATTTCGAACACAGATTCTAGTTTCTCAAACCAGTGGAGGAGACCTACGGCTCCTTCAGTGCCGCTGAAAGTAGTTGGTCGGCAGTCCATAAAGGTTTTGAAGGTGCACACGGGCGGCTGAGCATGTTGACCTGTTGTGGGTGTAAGAAAGGACAAAGTTTAACACAAAGGTAGGTTCACGAGAGTAGAACCTAAAGATCCTAGGATGAGTTTTAGACTGCAGGGTATACCTCCTGCTTGTGCGGCTGCAAGTGCCGCAGCAACCTGTTCGTTGATCAGAGGCGTCAACTGGGCTTGTGTCATGTTAACGCGTCCAGACATGATCTTCATATCAAGTAAACACGAGTGAGAAAGGTTCGCGAAAGTGCGATGACAGAAGAGAGTAAGCACACATGTGTTTTCAAATTATAGTTGCTACGTTTATCTAAACATACCAAAAGCAAAGTTCTACGTAGTCTAGCAAGTAGGCAATAAAACATAAACCATATCACCTAGAATGTCGAGCCTTGCACGTGGAGTGAAGCGTCGTTGTGGATCGTAGAGCACTGTACAGGTTATAGTCTGGTTTTAACAAAAATCATTTTCCCTTATTAAAACCAAGTTCTCTATAACCAATGGCTCTGATACCAATCTGTCACACCCCCAACAATCCACACGCGGAGTATCACCGCTTGGAGGCGTGACTGACCCGGATCAAACCACCAATCATATTGAACAAGCAAGTAATTAATTATAAAAGTCCAACCAACACGATTGGTGTCCAAAACAAACATAGTTTAAGTTGTAAGCGGAAGCATAATGTTTAAAACCAAAACATAAGTTTAAATATCCAAAGGTTTAACATGGCACACAGCTGTCCATGTCCCACAACGACTCTTCCTTGTGCAAGCTCCAGCTAAGTACCTATTGACCTGCAAAGCATGTAGTAACGAGTCAACAATAATGTTGAGCGAGTTCACAGTTGGGTGTTGGTTTTAGTTGTTCCAAAAATAGTTCCTTTAACTGGCATCCCTGCCGTGGGGGTTACCCCATAGTTGAAAACGTGATTTGTTTAACCCATTAACTCTGGCAATCCAGCCGTGGGGGCTACCCCATGATAGTTATCTGGCATTTCGGCCGTGGGGCTACCCCATGTATACACTAGACTCGTTACCATATCGACTGCTGACTGTAGTCATGTTTAAGTGCCCTGAACTGTCAATGTCTATCAGCATTGACGTGCCCAGATCCATTAGTTCACGCCCGTCCTCTGCGGCACGGTGTGAGGCTTGTCAGACCTAAATAGCGCTATCTAACTAATGACCCGCTCGCCATTGGCTCGGCGATTAAGTCGATATAAAAAGGAGGGACTTCGTGATAGAGTTTTGGTCTAGTAAAAGTTATATGTCCGTAAGGACGAGGAATTACATTCCTGAACCAGTACTGTCCTACCCAAGAAAGGACGAGGAATCCATATTCCTTAACCCCATTCCCAACCCCTGGGAATCCCATGCTTTGTAGTGTGTGAACTCACCTTGGTTTGCTCGGCAGATACACAGAAAGGTCAAGTCTAGCTGCCTAGTGGTCAACCACGTCCTAACACGGTTACCATACAAGTCAGGTTTTGGTTTCAAGTTGTGCACATAAGTATCACATAAGCTAGCAGGTAAGGAACACACAGATCATGGCAATCACACATCATCACGTTTAACAGTCATAACGTATTCAACTAGTACGATCCGGAAGATATAGCCCAATAACAGTCGGCCCAACATGTTGTGCGTTCGGCACATCCTTGTGCGATCCACAACATGTTGTGCGATTCCGTTAGACACCCGGCCCAAATAACAAGAAGCCCAAATAAACATAAGTAGTTCAATAAGTAACCGGCCCAAACAATTAAACATGGATCCCTTGTGCGATCCGAGAACCCTTGTGCGATTGGGGCTAATCCGGCCCAAACATATACCCGGCCCAACAGTTAAGTAACATTACAACTCGTGCGACTAGAGACACCTTGTGCGACTGGGGACCTCTTGTGCGATCAGGTCCTCTTGTGCGACCAGATCAGCTTGTGCGACTGGTCCTCTTGTGCGAATGGACCTCTTGTGCGACCAAGAGGTCTTGTGCAATTAGTTTTATTATCCGGTTATCATGGAAATCAGTTACATAACATTTATCTTGAAATCAATTACAAAGTTTCCATTTTCACAATTTATTAATAAATGTTAACAACTTCCAAATCAAACAGAAATAGATCAAATCATTGTTTTTAACAACTAATCCACATAAACCCTAAAATCACAATTATGAACAACAACCTAACAAATCCTATTACTTGGTCCGATTTCATGAATATACAGCCGATTACATGCATCTGAATCAAGATTATCATCACATAAACATCAATTCTAATTCGGTTTAAGCACCCTACACAAGTGATTCGATCTACATAAACAACCCCTAGTGTTTTGTAATCATAAGCAATCATATAACGTCCTCCAAATCATTAAACAACAATCCGAAAACAAGACATGATGATCTATAAACATCTATTCGGTTCTTACATTAACATTATAACATCCGATCCACATAAGCATAATCACCTAAACATCATTGCTCATCATATATACCACATCTAATCATATATCAATCATGGAATCATAACATCATGAACACTAACCGATTGAGAAGAGGATGGAATAGATGATTGATCCGAACAAGAAAAGATCTTCGATAGAGAGGATGTGTTTGTGGCTGCCGTCGGGTTCGTGAGGGAGAGAGAGGAGAGCTAGGGTTTTACGTGTGTTGGGTGATTGCAAGTAATGAGAAGTGTAAACCTCCTCATGAGGCTATGCGTATGAGAAGTAGGCCGAACCCATCATGGGCTGCCTATGTGTTCCGAGTTCAAGAAGAAGTGGGCCGAGAGTTGCATGAATCAAAGCCCATCGGCTTGTGCGACTTCAAGTTGCTATTGTGCGATTGGTTTCTTTCGTGTGATAATACATACATATATACAAGCACAACACATGTTCACATAACATTCAATTTAATCATTCAATTCACATAGTCACATAATGTTTACATTCGTTACATCAAGGTACAAGGATATGTTCGGAAATACGAGTTGTCACAAACACAAAAACCTGTAAAGAAGAATGTGGAACAGAAACAAAACGATAAAAAATCGAAAAATTTTCAAAAAGAAAATAAAAGCTCATCAGATCAATCATCCAATCACAATAAAAAATCACAAAAATTTAAAAATCAAAACTCAAAAATAGTTGATAATCAGTGGTGCAGGTTTGACCACAGTGCTCAAATGCCAAATCAAGGATACAAGAGGAGAAATGATTACCACAAGGCAACTCAATGCTTTGATCTAAGTGTGTGGTATGAAGACGGTGTTTGGTATGAAAGTAGTGAGAGGTATGATAACAGAGTGTGTTACACTTGTGGATTTCAAGGACACATTGCTGTTAACTGCCAAAGTCAGAGATTCGAAAAAAGAAGGTGCTATGAATGCCAGATCAGAGGTCATATTGCCAGAGATTGCCCAATGAGATCAAAAGGAAGATCGAGGGCTGAATCTCAGAAAATGGGAAAGAAATCAGTCAGTGTCAAGCCCAAAGAACAGAAAGTTCAAGAACCAAAAGTTCAAGAACAGAAAGTTCAAGAAAAGAAAATTAAGCTTTCACAAGGGTAGAAAGACAGACTGGGAAAGAAAAGGAAGAAGGCAAGAGAGTATTTGGAAAGGATTTTGTCCTCAGATACAACTGGTAATCCGAGAAAAAGTTCTGATGAATTGCTTTCCTCAACTAAAAAGGCAAGCAAAACGAATTCATCAGATGCAAATCTGAGGACAAAAGAGAAGAAAAAGAAAGTTGTTAGCCATGAATTTGTTTCTACAGAAACAAAGGAGCAACGTGTTGGCGATGAATCTGACTCATCAAAGTCAGACAAGCCACATTCAGGCAATGATTCTGGTTTGTCGAAACCAGAAGAGCCATCTGTTGAGAAAAAAACTGTCAAACCCAAGAATGGTCAGGCTTGGGTGAATTTGTTTAAATAAAAAACCTGACTTGCCGGAGTTCCCAGGTTGGTAAGTGTGGAACAGGGATCGGCATATTTCTTGAGAAATTCACAGGTTGGTAACTGTGATATTTTGAATCACAAAAGACTAATCAAGGACATTAAGTTGTACTTGATTTTTCTTTCCGATAAGTGGATAAAGGTGAACAACGTGATGAAAGAACCCCGAGTTTGTAAAAAGAGAAACAAAGCTAATTTTCCAGAAAAACCATTTTGATTAAAACAAACTTAAGTGTTTTGAAATCTAAATGGGAAAATAGTTTGTTGTCAGGGGGAGTTCTGATTGTTTATGCCGAGTGAATGGCGAATTGAAGCGATTCGATATCAGTTTGTCATTTTATTTGTACAATTTGTTTTCAATTTTTCCTTGAAAATCAAAATTGAAACATATTTTGATTTTAGGGGGAGAAAATTTAAAAAAAAATAGAAAATTTGAAAATGCCAAAAACATTGAAAAAGCAAAAATGAGTTTTGTTGTGAAAAGAGGAAATGATAGTAAATCAGTGGACTATCACAGCATGCTAAAGATATGTAATGTCAAAAAGTGATAAACGGTCTCACTGATGATATGTCAGTAGGTTTTTGCACATTTAGTAGATTGTGACGAGATATAAACCTAAATTCAAACTTGCTTATATCATGGGTAACATCTCTCGGATATATGGGTAACCCCTGAAATCTCGTTTGAAAGATTCCTTTTTCTGATATACTAGGTTTTTATACTCAGTGATATCTGGGTATTATTCCAGGACTTCTGCTGAATGGAAGTTCTGACCTAGTCCTCGAATAATACTTTCTGCAATGCTTGAAACATAGCATCACCCTCAGCATATATGATAAGACAATAAAATTGCTTAGCAATGCTGTTGTAAAAAAGATCCTCTAAAGGGGACACACTCAAGTTGAGTCATGATCTCTCTGCTGAACGGTAGTTCTGACCTGAGCTCTCATGATTCTTCATAATTTATTAACCCTTACAGATATCATTCGTGTTATAATTGCCTATAAGACTGAATATTGGGATCTGGATACGGGATTATATTCTGAGGTGGGACACGCGATTAAGTTTAAGTATCTAAGACATTAAACTCGTATCTCGAATCAGTTGAACTTTGTGTGAAAATTTAAGTGGATCAGTATACTGACAATCTATGTGAATCGTTTAGAACTTAAAATGTTTAAAGCTTAACGGTGCTAGTGATTGGTCTCATAAACTGATATGATCCTCTTACACAAACTCACAAAAATATTGTTTGTATATATTTCTTTACTGCATTTCTTTAAACTCAAAATTCAAAAAGATTTTAGTGTGTTTTAGCATAAAGTTTTGAAAAATACAAAAAGATTTTCGACAACTGATGTTGGAGAGTTGATTTTCAAAATTTCAAGTGCTAAACTTGATGAACTAGAGGGTTGGGAGAATATGTTGAAAAATTTGAATGTTATATACAAATGTTTTGAAAGATTGTATGTTTAGTTAATCAAGGTCATTTACTTGAACTTGATGTAACTATTTTTATTGATGAAAGAATGATTTCTACCAGTAAGTTTCTTAAATCTAAGTGTTATAAATTTGTGAAATTTATGTTGTGGTAGAGAATATGCAGGTAACAGGAATGTAGTTCCCCATGGTAACAAAATGTTAAAGTTTGAACCAGAATTCAAGTCCTAGCATTCCGAGAGGGGGAGTCAGAATTCTGGATCAACAGTCAAAGGGGAGACTGAAGATGGAGCCAGATTAAGATCCTGAACCTGTGAAGAAGGAGCTTTACAATGACAGAATTTGGAGAGAGACAAAGACTAAAGACTTGACGCCAAAGACTTCGTCAACATCCAAGGGGGAGTCTGTTGGTGCACTGAATGTCTGATGACTACGTCTTAATCAAGTCTTAGGTCTAGATGGTTAGAATTAGGGTTTACATGTAAAAGTATGTTAGTCAGCTTGAAACTGGTTCTTGCTTGTCAGCTTGAAACTGGTTCTTGCTTGACAGCTTGAAACTGATGTGTCATTTCAAGCTAACAGGCCAAGCCTATATATAGTTGGTGTGTGTGTCATTTGAAGCTAACAGTGGTCATAGCTTGTGAGACGAGGTGCTGCCGAAATCTTGTGAGAAACGATTGTAAAGTCTCGCAAATCATTAATAGAGAAGAGATTAAAAGGATATATGCTGTTGTGACTCGGTTTACTTTGATTCCGCCTCTGTAAACTGAGATGAACTACTTTTACTGACGTTTAGGGTCACACAAACGGTCCAACATTGGTAAAGAAGTGCACTGCGGTCCGTTCTCGTAACGTTGATAGCTTTTGGCACCTAAGTCACGTAACATTAAATGCGTTAATAATCGAATTCAATTGAATAAAGTTAAAACGTGTAGGAACCCTAGGTCTTGCGATTATCGAACTGGGTGTGAACCTTGTTCTAATTATTACAATCAAATTGTGTTTTGGGCAAGTTTAAGTAATCAAGTTAGTGTTAATTGAAATTGTCATAGTTTGGTAATTTTCAAATCAAAGTGTCGGTTCAATCCGACATCCCTTTTCCAAACAACTAATTGAACGAAACTCATAGCAAGCTTCATAAATTGTGACAAAACCATCATAATCGACAAAGTCCGTACACAAAGCACAAACTCTTCGTGATTTGACCCCGTACTACCACTAACTCATAGTTAATGTTGTTGCATGTTATGTGACAACAACTTATGGTTTGGTCTTTGGATATCTTAAACAAGACTTGGTTCTGAGGAATTGAAGACAATGAAGGAATTATGAGTTGCTAGTCAAGATTCCGAGTTTATGTAGCTTAAGAGGATTCCGAGTTTATCAAGACTAGTCCGAGTTTGTGAAGCCTCTCAAGAGAATTCGAAATTTGTGAAGTTTATTATGATTTTCGAGTTTGGGAGTTTATCAATGCCGAATTTATCAAGCATGTCCGAGTTTATGTCTGTCACACCCCAACAACGTCTCATCGGAAATACAAACATGGCGGTGACGGAGGTTGGTACCCATAAATGTCTTGGTGGTCGATGCAATATTTATTTTGGACATTTTAGCGTATTTAAAACATAAAGTTTAAAGTTTCAAAGGTACACCACAACCACGAGATAGTTGTTTGACCCTTATGGGTCTTAGTACACATGGTCCCAAAAGTAGTTTAAAAGTGTCCAAACATTATTTATTTAACAATCGCATCAAACAACCACATGATAACATAAGCTAAAATTCCCAAATCCGAACTCATGTACCTGAAGAACACGCAAAAAATCAAGTATCAACACAATGGAAGGTGAGTTCACATATTCTAACTTGTAACAAATTGTTTAAAGAAAATCTTTCTTTCAATAAATTTTTAATGGGAATAAGCATCCACACAAAATTAAAAAAGTAAGTTTTATTTCCTTTATAAAATCCGAGGGTAAATCATCGGGAATTGTGTATATTTGAAAAGCCTCTGATGAGATTTTCTACCCATGGTTTGTATATTAATATTTGTCATTCATTCAGTTTCGTAAGTTTGCAAGACGTTACGAGCTATATACCATATTGAGGTTCTAATCAATACTAGACGATTATAGAATAAGATTGCCGCTATGTAGACCGGAGCTACCGGTCACGACGGGGTGTCAACCCGATAGATCTATCAACAATTCAACGTGTTCCATACATAATAACTAAAAACGACTATGATTGCGCTAGGAATATCCCACAATTAGGATACCTATTGCCCTCACCAAATTCCCGACGTCCCCTACGCAATGTAAGCAGCCTATAACGCTACTTACACTCTTGAGATCAGGCTAATTTACTGCAACTGAGAATTACAATGATTAGCGTATGCATGAGAATTACTCATTCCCCCTCAGCCTAATCACTCTAATTTGTTCGTACAAAATGTCAAGAAGAAGTGACAATAGAACAGTACATAAACTGTTATATTTATAGTACAAATCAAACATCTGAGGATTCTAAGCTGACGTCTCCTAGACAGTGACATCTAACTACCTCTAACATCTGCTAGGACTAAAACACTGTTACATTGAAAACTCTGATGAACAACATCTCTTGAGTAATCCGCTGTTGAGCTTTAATATCTACTAAGCTTCAACAGACCTTGCCTCTTCAGACCTTGTCTTCATCAGCAATGGATGATCAGACCTTTGCCCTTTCAGCAGACTTTGTCTTTTTCAGTGGTTTACTTTGGCAGACCTTTGTAATCAACAGACTTTCTCTTTGGTAGATTTTAGGAGAGTAGCAGATGTTAATGCCTTGTCATTGGGAGGAGTATGTCTTCTAAGCACTGTTATTGTTGATCAGGCGATGTAGAATATTTTGGCTTTCAATCATTTGTTCTTTTTACGGGGTCCACATAATCCAACAATATTTTTGACACATTGTAACCTTATTAAGAAGTGCATCAAAAGCATCACAATAATCTTAAAGACTACCTGTCGGATGTAAGTTCTTCAATTCTTCCATTACATCCTCCACCAAATTGAGAGAAAACCTAGCCACCGCTGACCGTGCATACTCATCCCATCCAGTATCATCCACAGTTTTATTGTTGCTTTTCAAGAATCCTTGATGCCATTGTAATGCTTTTCCTTTAATATTAACCACTGCATATCCTACCTTCTGTTCCTCAGGAGTTTTGTCAACCATAAAGAAATGGTTACACTTATAAAGCCAACCTTCTACATCTTCCCCATTAAATTTCAGAAAATCCAATTTCCCTAATCGTGATATTCTTTGATCTTTATTGGCTCCATTAACGATTAATCTTCCATTACCATTTTCTAATCCTAACAGCTTATCCAGAACTACCTGAATCTATAGTTTCATTTGAGCAACTGCAGCTTTATTTTCTTCAACACTAGAGGCCATCATCTGTACATTTTCAGAAATTGATTGAGTATTCACTTGCAAGTCTTGCATAGTAATCTCCATTTTCCCAATCAACAACGAGTTATCTTTAATTGATTTCTCCATTTCTTGTTGTCTGGTACTCGAAGTCATCTTCGCTTAACTGAAAAGGAATTTATCAAACGATGATTAAATCTGAAATTGAAATGAAATCGGACTGAAAATTGAACAGAATTTGATCGGAGGATGATCAAATTCGAGAATCAAACGAATCGCGAATTGATTGATTGCAATTGAATCAATATTGAACTAATTAAGTTCGAATTGAATCAATTAGGGCTTGAATCAAGAGTGTTTCGAGGATAGAACAGCTCTGATACCAATGATGGAGCTCAATTTTAGAGAGAGAAACTAAGAGAGAGAGAGAGAGAGAGAGAGAGAGAAAGTTATCTCAAAACCAAGCTAACCAATACAGTTAGCTTAACTGCCATTATAACAACCTTTACAACGGTACTACAATTCTCAACATACAGACCCCCTAACTATCAACTTATTACAAACTAACCCCTGTACTTCTACCCAACATTTATCTCATATCACTATCCTAATTACACAGTCGATTCCAGGTTCTAAGATGCAATCTGGCAAAAATTCTGTAGTTTGAACGCTTTGGTCAGTTTGTACGATTTATAAATACCCTAACAAAAAGTATGCTTTGGAGGTCCTCTTGTGAATTGACCACACTCAAAGTTTTTCATCTATTTTTTCATCATAATGGCATGGAGTTGTGATGTTGTGTAATCTTTGAGTTTTTAAATTTTATTTGTAAGGAAGGACAAGTATTTTCTATCTTATTTTATTTTAAACTAGAGTTCTCTTTTGTGTTGTGACGGAAAATCCGGTTGGTATCGATTTAGTTTATTAGGTACTGGCACTTGATATAGCAACCGAAATAGTGTTAATCTAATCTAGTAATTTACTTCCTTTTACTCTTTAATTATATTAATTTGTTATATATTTAGCGATATTATCCGTATCAAAAAGGAAGTGTTGGTACCAATGGGGTGGTGGTCCATTGGCAAAGTCAAAGCCTTTAAACACCTTGGAAGGGAGGTCTTGAGTTTAAATCTCACATACCCACTCCAGAAATCAGTTTGAGAGAGATTGGTTTGAAATCGAATCAAACCACCGCCTTTGTAATTGGTCTAAGAATTACTTTAACTAAAACTGAACCGAACCAAACCAAAAAGAGCAAGGGGCAGTCTCACGTTAAACCGAATCTTTTTCCTTCATAAACCGGTTATAAAAAACAGATTCTGTTTTCTTTTTTTTTTTTTTTTTTTATTATTATGGACGAAACCGAAGCAGTTTGGGCCGAACCGATAGTGTTGGGCGTTGGGTATTGGGCTGAGAGTGATCCAGCCAAAGAGAAAAGGTTAAGCCAGGGACGGGAAGGGCAGGAAAGGAAAGCAGAGCGACCGACCAATTTCTGCAAATCTGAGTGAGAGATGGGGAAGCCCTTAGGACCCACCGGCGAGTTTTTCCGACGAAGGGATGAGTGGAGGAAACATCCCATGCTCACTAATCAGTTCCGGCAGGCCACTCCTGGCCTGGGAATAGCCCTCGTGGCCTTCGGCATCTACGTCGTTGGTGAAATGGCCTACAACAAGATCTATGCTCCTCCTCCCTCTCACTCTTCTTCTCACCCTCACTGATGATATCCATCACAGGTCAATTTCTCCTCCTTCCCTCTAGGGTTTCATTATCTTATAATATCATTTATTATTCAATGGGTTGCTTTCTAAAAGTGAATCATGAGCCTTGATTTGAGTTAATTAGGGAATCATCTTTAGAATGCAAATGTATGAAATTGCATTTTGGGTATGAGAAATTCGGGATTTTGTTTATGGGGAAGACTAACAATGCTAGACAGCCTTTGATGATAATTTATACAATGTTTTTTGTTATCTTGGATATGTATGTATGGAATTATAAAAACTACATATCACTTAATGAAAGAACATAACCTAAAATCTAGTGATATTTATATTGTTTTTTTATGAATTTATCAAGTTAGAAACTTGACCAACGACTAATAAGAAGAGTAGCATGGATAAAAGTGATCCAAATCTGGACTAAACCATGTTACTTGAAGATTTGTGATTAACAGAACTATCTTAGTTTATTTTCCCAAAGTATGAAAATAAAAAAAATGTAGCTTGTGAATTTTATTTTTTATTATAAGGTGTAGCTTGTGAATGTCTGTTCGGTTATGTGATGTGGTCTCATCAAAATAGACCAAGATAGTTTTGTTTTGCAGGAAATCTCGAATGAAATAGTTTTCTCTAAAATTTAGAGAATTTTTCTTTTTACTAGGCTATTAATCAGCAGGTCAAGTTTTCTTATGGGTTAAAACACGGTTACTTGATGTCAAAACATCGTAAGATGTTAAGTTATATTATCTCATTAAGTGGATGGGTTACCCATGGAAATTAATTCATGTATTGTAGAGCCATTTTTTGCCGTTGAGTTTTGACTGCATGCAACTTCTTTTCAAGATATTGCTTGTTTTTGCGTTTCGAATCTTATGCTGTTAAATTTACAGCTTCAAGCTTTCACAAGGGTGGTGAATTTTAGACCTTATATTTGTTATTCTTATTACTTGGTGAAAGCTTTTAGTGTCACTGAACTCATTTAAACAGTTAAGTGTTTGCTTTGTCATATTGTAGAGAAAGTTGATTTTGAATTCTGGCCTGCTCAAAATTTGTTGACATGTGACTATTTGTTTAGTGATATGTTCAGTTTAATGAAATATTGTCTTTTGAACAATGTTATGACTTGTACAGATTGTGAATTATGAGCACAGATCTCTCTGGTGAGGGATTTTTTTGTATTTTTTTGTGAATTATAAGTGCAATTAAATTTTGATACAAACTACAGTTTTCTAATTCTGCTATGGTGATCATAATGTTGAGTTGAGTAGTTAAGTAGTTTATCCATGTTTCATTCCACATAGTCCAGGATTGTCTGTAACCAGATCTGCGGATACCTTTTTTCTGTTTTAGATCCAGTAACCTTATTATTGGGTTGAGGTTCGGATAGTGAAATATAGTACTAAACTCGTAGAGCTTGGATAATGAATGTCCAACTATAACAGAAGCATTTTGATTTCTGATATTTTGTTCATATTTGATCCCTCCTAGGAGCTGCTGTGAAGAATGATGATGATGATGATGCAGATTGTTTCTTGTTTACTTTGATGTTTATCTCTTGAATAAATAGACAAGGATTTTGTGGAATTGTAACAAAACACTACAATTGTTGTTTTATGATGCCAATCTTATGTTTGTTGTTGTTATTGGTAACTTTTAAGAAAGTAGTTTTCATTTTAGTTAATTGATAAAATAAACTATTCAATTAAATATTTATTATGTAAAAGTGTATATTTTAAGCCATCATAAAAGTGTGTAAAGCGTAGTGAACGTATATAACTGGTAAACATATGTGCGCCACACATCAAGGATTTGGTTGTATCAGTTTGGGGCTTTGGGCTGTTGCGATACCAGCATTCAGTATAGTTGTCGAAAAGATATGCTGAAGAGGATATCAACACTTATTTTATTTTAATCAAGATCCATAAAAAGAAAACAATTACATTGGATCGTATTATTGTGTGATAGTAAACCGTGAAAAAAAATAAAGGTTTTTGAAACAAAAAATTAAAAGAAAAATTATATAAAGAATTAACAACTAAAGAAGTGGCATTTAAAACAAGGGTAACTTTGTAGAATAGTAACCAGGTTTCAAAAGTGTTCCAATTAGATCACTCAAGTTTTAAAAGTGTTTCAATCAGGTCACTTAACATTCATTTTTCATTAAAATTAAGGGTTTTTTTTATCCATTTCATAGGTAACCGTGTTGATGTGGATTTTTGTTTCTTTTTTCTCTTTTATTTGATACTAACGCCGAGTGATGACGTGGATTGTAACTTGTTTTCTTAATTTTTAATGTAATTAAATGGTTTTTATTTTTAATAAATATATTTTCATATATTAAAATAATTCGACCCCAGCATCTTATGCTTCATTTTTTTCTTGACACGTGAAAAAAAAGACATGGTTCGATTTGAATGTTAAGTTATCTAATTGTGACAAAAACGACACCAGTGACCTAATTAAGACACTTTTAAAACTTGGTTATTATTCTGTGAAATTTTCCCATTACTATAAAGAATCTATAAATAAAGAAGTGGCGTCAACAATGTGCGAGCTAACGTAAGCGGAACTGTTAAAGGGTATTATAGGCGGGATCTACGTCTTCATGTTAACTTGGCAACACTTTTTTTGTAAACTTATTATCTAACACCTATATAATTACACGAAAAATCCTTGTGCCTTGCACATATTGCAACTTTGTGTCTTGAAATTTTTTACAAAGATACTATTGGTGGTTTGCAATTTATATTTTTTTTTGGGTAAAGGGTTACCCCGGTGATTCTATATATCAACAATCAAAACAAAAACAAGTAGTATGGAGAGTCCATACTAGTTCTAACATGGGACAATCCCCATGAAAGTACATCAAATAAAAGCAACAAATACTACTAGACTAGCATCTAGACAAAAAACGACAACCCCACTAAACCGAATCACTCATCAGTCAAGTTTACTCCATGTATCCCCCAAGCATTTAGCAGCTCTCGCACCTTCACAGTGTTCTTGAACTTCACAACCATAAGCTTATACCGAACCGTTTGCAGAATAATGTCACTTAGCACATCTGGAGGTCTTGTTTTGGTTCTTGAAAAGCCTCGAATTTCGTTCTTGCCAAATAAAGTATGTCGCCGCACCCAGCACTAGTTTACTAACAAACGTAGTTGCCGATTTTGAATGGATCCGTGCCGCCATCCATCCGATAATATCATCCCAAAACGGGCCTACATTTTCCATACCACACTTGGACCGAACCATGCTCCAAACTTGATCCGAATAGCTGCACTCAAAAAATAGATGATGATGTGAATCAACATTTGCGTAACACATAAGGCAGCACATCATGTTCATGTTTTTTCTTCTCGATATGTCCCACTGAAGGATTTTATCTTGAGTCAATAACTTCTGACGAATAACCAGCCACATAAAGAAAGCATGTTTAGGAATGCAATGCGGGAACCAAACAAACTTAACCCAATCCACCTCAGAATTCCGGTGCCGAATCGAATGCCACACTTGAGCTGAAGAATGCTCCACCAAATCGTTACCATCCTTCCACATCAGACGATCACGCTCATTAGGAACCGTATGAACATGATCAATTTGATTTAACACTGGAAAAAGATCTCTCCAAGCAACCGGCCAGCGCCAAACTCCATCTAAATGAACCTCTTGAACCTTCGACGTAATAGTGAAACCTGCCGATGCAATAGTTCTAGGCGACAGAAAATTACCCAACGGACCCACTTGACACCAGTAATCATACCAAGGTGAAGTGTTGTTGTCATCTCCTAGCTTCGACCAAACAAACTCTCTAATAATAGGGCGAAGTTGTAAAATTTTACGCCAGCTCCAACAACAGTTAGAAACTGCATTGCAAATCTAAAAGCTTTTACCTCTTAGCCTGTATGAGTTAATCCAAGCTACCCATAAAGACTCGCGTTTGATCAAGATACTCCAAATATGAGAGGTCATTAGGGCTTTGTTTACATCCCCTATTCTACGAATACCCAAACCACCTTCAAACTTAGGGACACAAACGGATCTCCACGAGACCTTAGCCTTTCCTTTGTGAAACGAGCCTTCAGACGACCATAAGAAGTTTCTCATTTTCGCTTCCAACTCTAATATAACCCGAGACGGAAGAATGAAAACAGAAGACCAATAAACATGCATCGCAGAGAGAACTGAATTAATAAGTTGAACTCTACCAGCAAAGGAGAGAAGCTTATTCCTCCAGCTCAAAATACGTTGATCTAACCTTTCCACCAATGCATTGCAATCTTTATAAAGAAGTCTAGAAGATATGAGAGGGACCCCCAAGTAACGAACAGGTAACAATCCCTCCTCAAACGGCATAATATCTAAGATATGGTCCTTGACATGAGTAGGCACGTTGCAGAAAAACCCCGTGCTTTTTTGAATACTAGGCACCAATCCTGACATGTTAGTAAACTTTGTAAGAGAGGACATAATAACCTTTGCCGAATTAACATCACCTCTAGCAAATAGGAAAAGATCATCTGCAAAACAAAGATTAATAATCCGTTGTTTCTCGCATTTATTATGAAACTTGAAAGAAGCATCTATCCGAGAAGCATGCTGAAGAATGCAAGTTAGGACCTCCATAACTAGCGTGAATAGATAAGGGGATAAAGGATATCCTTGGCGTAAGCCACTCTTACCCATAAAATACCCATGCACATTCCCATTAATGCAAATGGAATACGAAACTGTTGAAACACATACCATAATCCACTCTACCATATTGCCATGAAAACCGAACCCAAGAAGGACATTTTTAAGGAAACTCCAATCAACCGTATCGTAAGCCTTCTGTATATCCACTTTAAACGCACAACGAGGGGGGCCTGAATTCCTATGATAGTTGTGCATTAGCTCTTGGGTCAACAAAATATTATCTGAAATCTTTCTGCCAGGAATAAAAGCAGATTGATTAATACTAACAACTTGATGGAGTACACCTTTTATTCTGTCAGCTATGATTTTGGTGATGCACTTGAATAAGACATTACAACATGCAATTGGACGGCAGTCAGTAACCATAACCGAAGACGACTTCTTAGGCACCAGAGCAATCAAAGTGATAATTGCTTTTGATACATCATGCCCTACAATCTGCCAAGACGCTTTGAAAAACGCAGCCGTAAATCCATTATCATTCTCATACATCGTCCCATTAGCATCTGAAATAACCTGAATCCTACTCCGATGATTCCTACTCTTAACGGCTGCATGAAAATAAGCGGTATTCGCATCACCCGCCCTTAACCAATCCAGTTTCGCTTTTTGTTTTAAAAATCTTTCCTCGTCGAGACATGCCTCCTGAAACGAAGCCGTTAACTTAGCTTCACGGGATCTGAGATCCGTATTCATGGGGTCTTGATCAATCTCCTTTTGGATTTCATCCATTTTGCCACGTAAGTCAATCACTTTCTTGTGAAGATTACCCTGCCTAAAAAGTAAAGCCCGAAGAGGAGTCTTTAAATGGCGAAGCTTCTTCACAACCTGAAACTGATAAACTCCATCCACTCTATTCTCCCAGCTCTGTTTTACTATATTCATAAACTCCGGCTTATAAACCAAAAAGTTTGGAAACTTAAATGGTTTTTGTTTTTTATTAGAATGACCTTGGAATTTTAGAATGCAAGGAGCATGATCCGATAACCTATATGGATGAAATATAGCAACCGAATTCGGAAATTCAGCAACAAACGGGTCATTTGCCATGATACGATCAATTTTCTTGAGTAATCCAATTCCCTTTTTAGGCTTTTGAGTCCATGTATAGTGAAGGCCCGAGCGATTGACATCCATAACTTCAATATCAGAAATACAAGCTTGAAAATCACGCATACCCACTGAAATATCCGATGTGCCCATGGACTTATCTTCCAAGTAGAGAGCGGAATTAAAATCCCCCATGATAACCCATGGTCTATCGGCCACCATGAGCTTATGTAACAACAATTGAGCCCAAAGCTCCCTTCGAGTGACATAATAATTATCCGCATACACAACTGAACAAAACAGAATCTTTTTATCATCTTTAAAAAGAAGCTGAAGGTGAAGAACTTGAGCCGATTGAGCCAAAACCATGACATCAAACACATCCGAGTTCCACCCTATAATAATCCGAGCTCCCTTAGAACAACAATTCCCATTCGAGGTCCAATCCCAATGACGAAAAACAGCCGAGCAAACTTTACTAAGCTTAGTAACATCCACATGAGATTCTAAAACAGCACAAAGACTAATATTTTTTTATGAAGGTCCCTGTGGATGGCTGTTAATTTTTTTTTCGTTAAATACATGTAAAGATACTATTTCTTCAATGTGTTCCTATCACAATTACAAACCACCATTACCAGCATTGTGCACCACAAACCAGCTTCTGAATAGGCTTATTCTAGGGTTTGAAGGAATCATGAAAAGAGAGATTGAATAGGGATGAAGGTGATATGGATGAAAGCGTGATGTGGAAAAAGAGAAGGATAGGAAATAGTGTTTTTTTGTGGGGGGGGGGGTGGGGTGGGCTGAAGGGTGTCCTTGAGGTGAGATGGTTGGGGTCAATACAGAGGTGATGGATACCATCATAGAGGTGGTTGTTGGTTGTGTTGTTGGCGATCGCCGATAGCGTGAGGGACAGGAAAACCATCGATGAGAAATGAAGGAATGTTGGTTCACGGAATCACATTTCAAGGTGAAATACATCATTATCCCTCACATTTCAGAACCACACAAAAATCTACTCTCGTTGTCGCCGACAGTGGTGGTAATTAACCAGAATCATCTCAAGAACCCCCAACCTCCTGTCACAAGAAAAAACTAGCACACGCAACACTTGTTAGACTCATAACCGTTCGCCAAATCCCTAATCACCTTTTTTTGGAGATCAGACATACTCACAAAACACCTTCCTCCGTCGAAGTGGCAGTCCATATGTGACAGTTGTATGGGGTGACATAGGTTTGTTAGGTGGTTGCAGATGTGTGGTCAGAGAAGGAGTGGCTACGGATGGGTATGGGGGTGGTGATGGGTGTTAGATGAAATGAAGAAGATGGAATTGGGTAAAGATTTCATAGAAAACACTTAAAAGTCTACAAAGAGGGTTGCCCAAAAGATGGCTCTAGATAAGCTTAGTATGGCCATGTAGATCAAGTTGTACATGGTAGAATTTTCTAGATTGCCACTGACGTGCTTAAATAGTAGCACATAAAATATGAAACACGTACAAACCAGTTTGAAGGTAAAAAAAAAACCTAATAATACAAATTACACACTTATAAGGCAAGCGTACCTATCATAGTATAGCATAGTTCAGGTAAGTTACCGAATATCAATCCTAGGACACAAAAGCTATTATTACTAAACCCTTGAATGATATCCAACCTATGTACTGTGATTTGGAAAAGTGATTATAACCGCAAAACTCTGGAAATAATTTTATGAAATCAATGTAAGAAAGAATAGCAGTCATGATCAGAATCCTCCTAGTACTTTTGCAAAGTTGTCAGATTAAGTATTTATGAAAAAACTCATTATAATAGAAACCATTAATGAGGTGTGAAGTGCTAAAGGATCATTACCCTACCAGGTTGACCACATAACCCCGAATACTTAAGCTATAGACACACCTAAACTATCTGATTTTAAGTAGCTAAGTAATTTACATATCCCTCGTGATTTAGAGGCTCTTTTATTGTTTAGTTATATAGATTTTATGAATTGGGCGATTTACTATCTATATGACTCAATTTCAAGTAAACTCTAACTAATTTCCAAACTCTTGTATTCAAGTTTTTCCCATAGGTAGCCTATATATTTTACCAACCCTTGGACAAATTCATCTATTACCTACTAAGTTTCAAGCCCTAAGTTAGCGATCGATATATAACTCAGAGATAGATTAATCAGATCAAACATGCATAACCTCATAAAAAGACCTAGATTATCCATACACAGTCATCCAAAGATCAATACATGGACACACCACAAGTTCAATTACAAACAGCCCCTAAGTGACAAGATTTCATTGAATACATGATAAAGATTAAGGAAATCTAGTTATCCTACCTAACCGGCTATAGGCGGTTAGCTAGCCAGATATAACTAAATGACAAGATTTCATTTAATACATGATAAAGATTAAGGAAAACAAAAAAATATAAAATATCTAACTTAGTAAGAATCACTAAAGCAATCTACTGTATGCTATATATGTAAGTCCTCTCCTCATTTGATCTTAAAAAGTGAATGAAAAACTTGAACAACCCTTTTTTTTATTCTTTCAATTGCCCCAATTCGTTAGTTAGGGTTTCTTGGACGCAATGTTCTATTTATAGGTTCCCCTAGGGTTTTGAACTAGGTACGAGTTGTGTCCGTATTAACCGGGTACGACTCATACCTATCCACATCAACATCCGGGGCCACTAGGGTTTAAACTTCTAAAGGCAATGCTCCGTATCCAATCTTCAAACGGTATGATATGTACAAGACTTCTCTTGGTGCGGGCCATACTTGGACCTGATATAGTATATTCTTATCTCTTCGATAGAGTATATTCTTATCTCTTCAATAAAGCTCGTCTTTTAACTTGGAAATCCATCTTTTTAACCATAGGACCTTCAAATCACTAATAGATAAACATTTAACCAAATCAAGGTGAAATTGCAATAAACAACTACTAAAATGGGGGGTTTTAGAGATTGAAAACTATATTGTCTTACAAACACATTAGTCACATAAAGTATCGTATGGAATCCGCTGGATTTAGAATTATCTAGAACTCTTCTACCAGTATAATAGGTCTACTAGTATAAATACGGTTGATTTCTTTTATCTGTAATCACCCAAGCTTCCTACAACTTATGTTCTAGTAACACAAACTACTTACCTTGTGTCTCGCATTCTGAGTTCTCCATCAAGTTACTTGAATTGTTCACACTACAAGTATTCTTATGCAAAATCCAAGAACATCAAGCCATCAAGGCTTACTTATATTGTGATCTAAGGCTGCACACGAGCCAAACACATAACTTAGTGACAACAACGTTGGGCTTGACCAAGCTAGCTTGTGTTGTAATTTTTCATGAATAGGTTTAAAACATAAATTTTTGTTTAATCTTATATCTTTACATGATTATAGTACTAACTACAATGTATAATACTCAAAATGTCTTATGACTTAATCCATGAAGATGATTTGAAGCAAGTTACATCCAACATCATTCACAATGAGGTTTGTGAATTTGGAAGTCAACAACTTGAGCCCCAATTCTAGAATAGTCATAATTCAGAGTCGTTCCCACAAGTCTGACTGACTACAGATAGTTAAGAATACAAGAATCATGGATTAAACGTATTAAAATCGAACACAGTTATAAGCTTCAGAACTGCATTTAACTAGTAAGTAAAAATGAATTCAAAAGTACAATTGTCCAAATGTTCGTACATCCAAATACTAAATCAAAACATATAGCTAGCTAGTCTAAGCCTGATAGTAGGGGTGAGAAGAAAACCGAAATAACCGAACCGTAACCAAAATAACCGAAGAAACCGAACCGAAACAAAAACTAATGATTCTGTTTTCGGATTTTTTGTAACCAAAAATTTCGGTTCGGTTTTCGGATAACCATTTTAAATAACCAAAAAAACTGAACCGATCCAATAAGTTACAATCCATATATTTTTATTTTTAAGTTTAAGTTTTTTAAGTGTTTAATCCAATGCTAGTAGAAATTATTAATTTTATTCTTGAATGTTAAGTGTTTATAAAAAAAACATTAAATGTTTTTTTAATAATTGAAATGATTTATTTACTATTTACAGGAAATAAAAAAATTTTAATATAAAAATTAAATGACATTCAAATAATTATAAAAGAAAATGTCTTAATAAAGAATTTAAAGAAACATAAAATAGATTAGAAGGTTAGGTTTATGTAAACAATATTAATTAAAGAGGTTAACTATAATTACTTAAATGTAAACATATAAGAAAGATTCTTATATTTTAAATTATACTTTTTATGTTTTGAATCTTACATAATTTTCTTCCAAAAACCGAAATAACCGAAAAAACTGTACCGAACAGAAGTAAAAACCGAAACCGAACGGTTTTAGAAAACGAAAAACCGACGTTTCGATTTCAGTTTTGGTTTTGCCCAAAAACTGAACTGAACTAAACCGTGCACACCCCTACCTGATAGCATCCCTGTGCTAGTCATGCTTGTTCTGAATCAAGGGCTCAGTAAATTGGTCTATTAGGTTTTGATATGTGTTTTCACTTTGCTTATCACGATCTCTCCATGTTCCACAATTTTTTCGTATATAATGGAACTTTCTTAGAATGTGCTTAGCCCTGTGACGAGATCTTGGCTCTTCGGCTTGAGCAATAGCACTTGTGTTAGTACAAAATATATCGATAGGTTTATGAATGCTTGGCCATATCGAGGTCGGCTATGAATTTCTTCCTCCAAGCAGCTTCCCCTGCAGCATCTAATATATACGCAGATTCAGTGGTTGGTTGAATCCGCCACCACACTCTGCTTGGAGATTTTCTATGAGATAGCTTCTCCATTTAGAGTGAATACGAAACCTGATTGTGAGCGAGAGTCATCTCAGCCTTTTTGAAAACTGGCGTCGGTGTAACATCTTACAATGATCTCTTTTCCACCCCTCCAAATTTTAAGAACACATCTTTAGTCTTTCTCTGTCACACCCCTTTCAAAGACGGAAGCACGAGGTGTGATCTGAGTGGTTCTCATTGCATACGATAAGTAAACATGCTACATGAATTAAAACGAACTCCATATTGCCATTCAAGTTTAATAATTCCCAAAATACAGAACTTAGTTTAAGGTTTACATCATAATTAAAAGATAATTGTTTGAAAGTTCACAACACCATTTCAAAAACAATGATCAAGGTTTTGTTTCCTATATCACCACGGAAGGTGGGATATAGTAAACAAATCCACAAAAGATGGCAATGGAGACTAGACACAAAAAATCTTGAAAAGGAGCCCGCGAACATCATCCACTAATTCCCTGAAATACATGTAAGTTTAAAAATCGTTAACAGAAGTTGGTGTGAATTCATGCAGATTGTGTAAAATGTAACATTTGTACTTGTGTAAAAGCATGGTATGTAATTTGTAAAATGTAAGGTTGTAAATTGTAATGAAATGGAATGGAATCGAGATCGCTAATGTTTCGCGAGGACATTAACATGTGTGACGACATACGAAGCATCCAACCCTAGGCGACTTTTAACATCGTTTACCCTACGACTGTGACCCAAGACACTCCATGACTATGTGTTGTCAAGAGAGTGAGGCTGCCCGGACGTGTTAGATCTAACCCTTGTTCTTTCGGTCTAAACTAGATTGATGGTGCTTACGTATACCCTATTCGTGACATGATCTATGTATGATTCCTTTGTGTTAAACATACCAATTTGTACATGTATTTTCCCCAAAGTTTAGAAAATAGTAAAAACGTTTAAAAGTGGGGACATGAACTCACTGCTTTGCGTCTTGAGCGTCTAGCGGCACCGGCTTCTGCTACTTGTTTGTCGTGACATGTCGACGTTCTAAGTATGTTAATCACCTAACTTGTAAACCTCTAAGTACAAGTTACTATTTGGATTTAATGTGTCTTATTATGTCTTACATGTATTGTTCCTTGTATCATTTGTGTATGTATGTCACATTATATTTAATATTGTATATGTTATATCTTTTTATCCCAAAAATATAATATTTGTGTAAGTAGGATTTGAAAATATTATATGTTAAAAATAATATATTTTTAACTTTTACAAAATATATGTTAATTATATTATTTGTCAAAAATAAATATAAGTAATTTGTTAAATAATATTTCCAATATTATTTTTGGGTGGAAGTATACTTAGGAAAGTATACTTATATTTTAAGTGTAAAGACTTGTACTATTTAACCAAAAACGAATTCTTTGATTTTTATTACTTTACGGAATTTTATTTCTTAAAAACAATAATATTTGTAAGGTTTACTTGTTATATATATATATATATATATATATATATATATATATATATATTTTTGTCACTTGTCATTTTTTGTAATTCTTCTATACTTGTAATAGTTCTTGTATATGTCCATAAATATATATATAAAATAGTCCAATAAGTCCAATTGTCTAGGTCCTTAATTTTGTAGAAAATATATGTATATTGATATATATTTTGTATTTGTCCACGTATCGTTTTATACGTAATTTTGTATACTTGTATCATTGTATTTTTCTTAAGTATTTGTATGTGTATTTTTGTAGTATACTCATTGGGAGTATTTAATGTATTTTTCAAGTTCCTAACATCACTAATACATATAATACACATAATATACACTTAGCACATAATCTTGTGACCACAAAATATATATATTTTTCCCTAAAAATATACATACTTAATATTGTTTTTATACTGAAGAAATCCTTATTTCTTACTAGTAATTTTTGTATAAAATTAGGAAACCTTTGTAAATATTTTTAGTGAATTTTTGGGGAATAAGGTTCAACAAAACTTATATTTTTCTAAGTGTCAAAATTTTTCCCCTAAAAATGAAGGTTTCCCATGTTTTGAAACATGTGTTCATTTTCTTTTCATCATCAAAAATCAATTTCCAACAAACTTCACAAGTAACATACACTAAAATCACCATGATAAACCTTATGATGAACTTGATTTTTGATAAAATTGTGTAGTATTTTAGATCTAAACTTTACATACAACGATCCTTCAAAAACAAGTGTTCTTGTTAACTTTAAACAAACTTTTCATGAAACTTTAACTTACTAGCCAAACCATCTATAAGTTTTAGGGTTTCAAAACCATGAGAAACATATTCTAAAACTAGTTTTATGTTCATTTTAAAGATCTTTATGTTCATCATCAAGTTGCATCATGGATCTTTCAAGATCCATGCTTAAACTTGTTAGATCTAAGCTTCTAACAAGCTTACACATGATGGATCTAACCAAAAACACAAGATCAATGTTCACAACTTCATCACATACATCAAAAAATTCAAAACAACTTGTTTTCACTTAGATTATGTTAGACTTTAGGTTACCATCTTTAAAAGTTTATGTTCTTTGAAAGTTTAACTTGTACATAAGCTAAACATGAAGTAAAATAGAGATTATGAAGCTTACTACTAGCTCTAGTGGCTAGGGAAGTGGCAAGAACAAGATCGAGAAGAAGAATGAAGAAAATGAGTGGATAAAAGCTCTACAAGAAGGTCCTTGAACTTCCAATGCTTCGCACCTTCATAGTTCACCTTCTTGTACCTTTGGATATCCATAGATTAGCTTGAATGTTGCAATAAATGATGATGTGTGTGTGGGTGTTTGTGGCCGTTAGGTAGGAAGAGAGGAAGGAGAAAAAACTGGGAAAGTTTTGAATGTAAGTTATGAGAGTTAGGATGTTTAAGTTAACACTTATAATCACCAACATCTTATTATCCATTAGTTTTCTTGTCCCATATCAAGATAACATTTCTAATATTTTAATGGGTTATGTTGGTGGAGTCCATTGGGGCCGGTCAAGATAAGGAGGGGGGGTAAAGTGTAAAAAATTGGAAGATAAAGGTTATAAGTGTAAGTTTAGGTGTTAAATGGAAGGTTAAGTGTGTTTATGTGTTTTTATGATTTTTAAGGTGTTCTAGCATTATAACTAGCTTTATATCACTAAAACAATGCTTCTAGTCTATTTTTGGTGTTTTGGGTAGTGTCCGGTTATTCATTCGGTTATCGGTTCGTTAAAGTGCTAAATTGCGCAGTTTTGCAAGATTTGAAGTACCTTTCGTGACAGTTTTCATTCCCAACACTTTACAAGTTAATCTGGACAATTAAACCTTAATTCTGCATAGTATTTTGATGTTAAATTGCTGTTTTTGCTGAATTGATGCAGAATTCTGCATTTAAAGTGCGTTTCGGGTACTTTTTAGTGTCGGTTTTAGCTTCCGGAAAGTGTTTATATCAACCTTTGTTCACCTACTTAGTTTTCAATGTCTTTTTGATGTTGGACCTACTTCTAAGTCCTAAATCTATTGTCTGATTGTTTTCTGCAGACATGCTGACGCAGCTTGTCTAACCGGTGAGCTTACTAATCAATTCGACGCAACGCCTAAAGTACAGTATGATGTGACAGTTAATATATGAGTCATGCATGAATTCAATAGCATGTCAAATAAGCACATAATGTTGACGTGTAAACACATAAATGCAGGTAATAAATATTAATTAAAATAGTATGGAAATTACCGGTATTGGGCCAGTTGTCACAGTCTCCCCTCGTTAAAAGAATTTCGTCCCGAAATTCACGCTAAGTTATCTCTCGCAGGAGCTTCCTCGAACAAGTGGGGGTACTTGGCTTTGAACTGATCCTCGCGTTCCCAAGTATACTCGGGCCCGTAATTAGAGTTCCAACGTACTTTAACTAGTTTTATACGACTTCTCCTCATTTTCTGGACCTTCCAGTCCATTACCTCAATAGGTTCTTCTGTGAATTGGAGCTTGTCGTCAATATGAACTTCATCCGCAGGGATGACGACCGTTTCCTGGGTTGGACTCTTTTTGAGATTTGACACGTGGAACGTATCATGAACACCATTTAGTTCCTCCGGTAACTCCAACTTGTACGCAACAACCTTCTAAGGTGAGACTTTCAACAGAACCATGTCTCCTACCTCGAAAGCTAACGGTTTCCGTCTTCGGTCGGCGTAGCTTTTATGTCGATCACGAGCCTCTTTGATACGATCTCGGATCTGAAAGATCTTTTCAGTCGTTTCTTGGACTAGTTCAGTACCAATTAGCTGTTTGTCACCAGCGTCCGCCCAACACAAGGGTGAGCGATATTTGCGACCATATAGAGCTTCAAACGGAGCGACCTTTATGCTTGTATGATAGCTGTTATTATAGGAGAACTCCAACAAGGGTAGGTGAGTATCCCAGCTCCCGCCTAAATCCATGACACACGCACGGAGCATGTCTTCAAGGGTTTGTATAGTCTGTTCGCTCTGAACATCGGTTTGTGGATGGAAGGTCGTGCTTAGATCCAGTTGAGATCCAAAGGCCTCCTGAAAAGATTGCCAGATCCTTGATACGACGCGTCCATCTCTGTCGGAAATAATCGAAGTAGGCACTCCATGACGTGCCACTATTTCCTTTAGATACAATTCGGCAAGCTTTCCAGTACTATCCTTCTCCTTTATCGGCAGGAAATATGCAGACTTGGTCAATCGATCAACTATTACCCATATCATATCATGGCCTCTAGGGGTCTTGGGTAATTTCGTTATAAAATCCATCGATATTTGTTCCCATTTCCATACGGGAATTTCTGGTTGTTGCAACAGGCCTGACGGTTTCTGATACTCAGCCTTAACCTTAGCACAGGTCAAGCACTTTCCAACATAAGCAGCAACCTCCTTCTTGAGATTCGGCCACCAATAATATTCTCTCAAATCTTGATACATTTTGTCCGATCCTGGGTGGATCGAGTATCTTGACTTGTGGGCTTCATCAATGATAACTTCCCGAATATCGCCAAAGAGCGGAACCCAAATGCATCCCATAAAGTATAAGGTTCCTTCCTTGTTTGGCAACAACTGTTTCTCCATACCTCAAAAAAGTTCAGTTTTAAGGTTGTCTTCCTTCAATGCTTCTTGTTGGGCACTGTGAATACGCATAGTAAGATTCATCCTAATTGTCATTTCCAAAGCTCGAACCCTTAAGGTTTTAACTCTTTCCTTTCGGCTTAGGGCGTCTGCTACCACATTCGCCTTTCCAGGGTGGCACTTAATCTCACAGTCATAATCATTCAGCAACTCAACCCATCGTCGCTGTCGCATATTTAATTCCTTCTGATTAAATATGTGTTGCATGCTCTTGTGGTCTGTGAAGATAGTACACCGAGTACTATATAGATAGTGCCGCCAGATCTTCAAAGTAAACACCACCGCTCCTAATTCTAGGTCCTGGGTGGTATAATTCTTTTTGAATCTTCAACTGCCGTAATGCATATGCGATGACCTTCTGTCGTTGCATAAGCACGCAACCCAGACCTTGACGTGAAGCGTCACAGTACACCACAAAGTCATCAGTACCCAGCGATAAGATCGGCGCATCACATAGCTTATCTTTAAGAAGCTAGAAGGATTCTTCTTGTTTGTCTCCCCAGTCAAACTTCTTGTCCTTCTGTGTAAGGGATGTGAGCAGTTGAGCAATTTTAGAAAAAATCTCAATAAATCTCCGGTAATAGCCCGCTAATCCCAAAAACTGTCGTACTTCGGTCGGAGTTTTGGGCGCTTCCCAATTCTTGATTGCTTCGACCTTTGACGGGTCTACGTGAATACCATTCTCATTCACAACATGACCAAGGAACTGCACCTCGCAAATCCAAAATTCGCACATATCTCCATGGGATGGAGAAAAAGTTGGTACCCAATGAGGAAGGAACTTTGTATTTTATGGGACGAATTTGGGTTCCACTTTTTGGTGGTCTTAGAGATGTTATTTTTGATGAAGCTCATAAATCGAGGTACTCGATCCACCCAGGATCGGACAAGATGTACCAAGATTTGAAAGATTATTACTGGTGGCCAAGACTTAAGGGCGATGTGGCCACTTATGTTGGAAAGTGTTTGACTTGTGCCAAGGTGAAGGCCGAGTATCAGAAGCCTACAGGTCTTCTGCAACAGCCAGAGATACCCATGTGGAAATGGGAGCATATCTCAATGGATTTCGTAACGAAGTTGCCCAAGACTCCCAGAGGTCATGATACGATTTGGGTAATCGTGGACCGTTTGACAAAGTCTGCGCACTTCTTGCCAATCAGAGAAAAGGATAACACAGGTAAGCTAGCTGAGTTGTACCTAAGGGAGATAGTCGCACGTCATGGAGTGCCTGTCTCTATTATATCTGATAGAGACGGAAGATTTGTGTCAAGGATTTGGCAATCCTTTCAAGAAGCGTTTGGTTCTCAGTTGAATCTGAGTACAACTTTCTATCCACAGACGGACGGTCAAAGTGAGAGAACGATTCAAACATTAGAAGATATGCTACGTGCTTGCGCAATGGACTTGGGTGGCAGTTGGGACAGTCACCTACCTTTGGTTGAGTTTTCCTATAACAACAACTACCATACAAGCATTCAAGCTGCACCGTTTGAGGCTCTCTACGGACGCAAGTGTCGATCACCATTATGTTGGGCAGTTGCAGGTGATAGACAGCTGGTTGGTCCCGAACTGGTCCAAGAGACAACCGATAAGATCATGCAGATCTGAGAACGCATCAAGGCGGCTCGTGATCGACAAAAGAGCTATGCGGACCAAAGACGAAAACCTTTGGAATTTGAAGTGGGTGATATGGTTTTTTTGAAAGTTTCACCTTGGAAAGGTGTGGCACGCTTTGGGAAGCGTGGTAAGTTAAACCCACGATATATCAGACTGTTCAGAATTTTGGGAAGAGTTGGTTCTGTAGCATACAAGTTGGAGCTACCAGCAGAACTTAATGGTGTTCATGATACATTTCATGTATCTAATCTGAAGAAAAGTCCAACACAATAAACAGTGATCGTCCCTGCTGATGAAGTTCACATTGACGACACACTCCACTTTACCGAAGAACCCGTTGAGGTTACAGATTGGAAAGTTAACAAGACTCGGAGGAGTAGTGTTAAACTCGTCAAGGTTAGATGGAATGCGCGTCACGGCCCAGAGTTTACTTGGGAGCGTGAAGACCGCATGAAAGCTAAATACCCGCATTTGTTCCCCAACACCCCTGCTGCTAGTAGTAAGGCTTAAAATTCGGGACGAAATTTTCTTAACAGGGGGAGAATGTGACAACTGTCATAACTCCAGGTATCCGTACAACTATTAAACCATGATTAGTGCTTAATGACTGTGCTGAATTACAATTAATGACTTGAATTTCTTTCTGATTATTGCTATGATACATACATGTGCATCACATATTGCTTAATGACATATCATCATAGCATGCAAACTTTATTGATTCAACTGATGCACAAAACATAGTTAGCACAGTTATCAGACAAATCAGAAAAATACTGACGGAGTTCAGTACATAGACAGACAAGGTATTGAGACACAGAAGGAGCCAGAAACCAAGTATTACACTAGTATAGTGTGTAGGAAAGTAAGGATCACAAAACTGCCTTCCTAGAGATAGTTTAAGTGCTGGAAAGTGCCTAAAACTCACATAAACTGCAGAATTATGCAGAAAATCAGCAAATTCAGCATTTGAACACTCTAATATCATGCAGAAATGTGGTTAAATGGTCCTGGATGCTTTCTTAAGTGTCGGGAATCAAAACTGTCACAAAAGGTAACATAAAGCACACTAAACTGCATAGTTTAGCACCTTAACGAACCGGTAACCAACCGAACAATCGGACACTACCCGAAACACCAAATTTTCACTAGAAGCATTGTTTTAACATTACCAAGCTAGTTATGGTCCCCGAATATCATAACACATCATATAACAACTAGTAACCATATAACCTAACTAGACATTTGATTTCTAACCATAAATTAACTAACTAGTTATAGCCTAAACCTATACCCCCCCCACCTAGTTTACGGCCCAAACAAGGACCCCACCATGGATTTTATTTAGTTATTATATTAGATCTTGTTTGTTCTTTAGAAAACATAATGACCATTGGTAAATTGTGAGTTGATGAATTATAAAATAAACCACTAAGTCCTTAACTTCATTTCCATTCACATATCACCAACTCACTCCTCTTCTTCTCCTTCCCTCACCTCTCGGCCGAACACACTCCACACACCATCACCACCTTTCATTCAACTTCCATACAATCCATACATATACAAGGGTGTTAGAAGGTGCACAAAGAATCTTGGAGCTTTCGGAAGCCAAAGGACCTTCATCATTTGCTTTTATCCACTTCTTTTCTTCTATTGATTATCCCTAGCCTTGAGCTAGTGGTAAGAACATCATACTCTTCATTTTACATCTTGTTTAAGTGGTTAAAAGATGATACATGATGTTAATCTTGAAGAACACTAAGAATCAAGAAGATGAAACATGAACATAAGCTTAAAATCTTAAGAAATCATGTTGTTTAGTGTTGAATGTGCTACTTGATGATTGATTGTTTATGTTAATGATGTAGATCATCATATGATCTTGCTAGATGATGATTAAAAACATAATCTAGCAAGATGAGAGGATGAAAATGTTAGAGATTAATAGATCATCCTCACAAAAGTCATGAACTTGAAAGAATAAATTGTTTTCTTGTAAGATGATGATCAAAGTAAGATGAAAGTCTTGTAAATCTAAGATTTCAAGAATGATTTTTTAAGAAACCAAGTTAAAAATACAAAGTTTACTTAATCTTGGTTCTTAAAGAAATCAACCATGTTTTTAGAGGTTAAACATGTGTAGAAATATATATGTAACAAGAAAAATCCAAGAAGAAACTTTTTTAGAAAATGTAATTACAAGTTGTAAAGATCTAGATTCTTCAAAAATGATGTTTTTAAATAATCAACCACACTTTAAAGGGTAACTAGACCCACTAAATACACTAGTAAGTTACTACACATTTTTGTAAATTTTCAAGTTCATGAGTTAGTAGTTTATGCTTGTTTTTGGCAAGATGGTAAGTATAAATTGAGTTGTTGATTGATTGTGTTGATTTACAAAAGAAAATGATATGCCTTGAAGGCATGGAAACCTCCATTTTTAGGGGAAACTATGGCAAAATTTTTCTAAAAATCAAACACTTAGAAAAATATTTCTAAACAAATATTTACAAGTATATTTCAAACCATGAATTTTTACATAAAGTTTGCCATAATTTTTGTTACAAAAATGATAAATATTGGAGGTGGTTTTTATAAATAAAAGTGACTAAATATGTATTTAGGAAAATATATATTTAGATGTCACCATGTGTGTGATTATTTGTATATTATGTGTATTAGTTATATTATTTTAGGACTTGAAATAATATAACTCACCAAAATACAAAAATTACAATCCAAAATATTATCAAAATTCCAAGAGAATGAACATACAAGAATACCCAAAATATTGGTGAAACCGAACAAAGGAATATAACTTATAAAATATTCCGGAAAACTTATTCATAAGTATATTTTGGTAAGTAATATTTTGGACATCAAAAGAACAAAAATATGATTTTTACAAATATTACAAAATTATATCATATTTTTGACGAGAAGAAAATATATTATTTTCGGGAGAATAAAAATATATTTTCTTGGAATTAATAGAAGATATATTATTTTTGGAAGAAATATATATTTTCTCAAACAAACATCAAATACACTATTTTTTTGGAGAAAATGTATTTTCTTAAATAAACTTGAAATATATTATTTTTGGGAGAAAAATGGATTTATATATATTTTCTAAGTTAGACTTGTAAATATATTATTTTAGAGTCTTGTATGAGATTTATAAATATTTTTGCCAAGGGAAAAATTATGAATAATTTTTCTAAGTAATATTTCTCAAAATATATATTTTTTTGGGAAATATATATTGATATATTTTTATTAAAGATATTATTTCGGAAAAGTTAATACAAAATTAAGGATAAGAATACTTAATAATTACAAGAAAATACGTATTCTCGTACGTATAGATACACACCGGAACACGCCATCGATACTTGGCAAAAATATACAAGAATTAGAATACAAGCATAAATACACCCATCCTTGGGAAGGATATACATGTATAAGTACATAAAAAGTAACAAGTTAAAGTATATTATTTTAACTATTATTCCAAAATTTAATAAATATAATTTAAGTTAAAATATTTATTATTTTAACAAATAATTATATAACTTGGAATAATATTGAAGGCACACTGAAACGTAACTCAAAGACACTAATTAATACAAGGTCAAGGCACAACCCACTCGTCTAATAAACCGTAGTACGTTGTAGGTAGTCGTGTACACCAGGAGAAGCTTTGAGTTACCGTTGGTTGCGAAGAACGCAAGACTGTGAGTTCATGTCCCCCTTTTCTTTTAACTATTTTCAGTTTTATAACTTCGGGGGTGAAGTACATGTTACAAAATATTTACAAACAATTACAATTGGTATGGTTAGCTAAGGAATGCACTGTTAGATCATGTGAATGGGTAGGCGCACTCCTAAGACCATTAATCCTCTTGTTAGGACCGAGGGACATGAGTGATAGATCTATTTGGGTGTAGCGAGCCCACACCCATGTGGACCGGGGTTTGGCCCATGAGGTGACTATGTCTTATAGCCGGAGGCCCAGTACAAAATCTGCTAGGTTTGAGCCTTCCTACGCCGTTGCACACATGTTAATGGCCTTGCAAACCATTAATTGATCTGTTTCCTTGTTTGCTTTCATACCAGGACTACAAAACATACATACTTACAATGATTATAAAGGTTTATTCGTGCACACATACAAACACATGAACTCGCTTAACTTTTGTTGATGTTTTCAAACTACATGTATTTCAGGGAATTAAATGTGGATCTGGCGGGCGTTTGGAGTTTTCAAGTAATGTTGAGAATAAAAGATGTCATTCGAAGTCTAAGGATTTGGATAGTGTGTCTTATCCTAGATAAGACAGATCTTTCAAAGCCTGGTTTTATTTAAGGTCTTTTGCCGAGTCCTTGTGGAACTCTAAAACAATTTGTGTGACAACTCGAGTTTTCAAGGTCTTTCCTCACTACTGCGTCTCCTTAATTTGTTGAGTTGTATTATGTGCACTTTGTTATCTGAATTATAAACTGCTGTATTGTGTTAGGACCTTGTGATTTGTGGTGTTATTATTTATATGTATTGATATGACGAAACATAGAAGGTTCCGCCATTAGCCTGCTCGACGAAACCTCAAGGGTTTCGCCATTCCTTTACTCCACGAAACCTGGAGTTTCGCCATGGCCATCACGACGAAACATAGGGTTTCGTCGGCCCAGTTCACTGCGAAGCCCAGTAAGGGCCCAAGACTTTATAACTTACGTATATAAGGGTGTAGGTTACGCAAGTTGGTATTGTGAAACCCTAGCTTTCTCTCCCTCTCTGTTAACCGACGGCAATCATCACCATCATCCTTGGAAACTTACAAGTCCTTCGGTCTAGTCCCTATACATCTCGGTTAGTTTATTGCTAATGTTTATCTGTTCATGAATGCATGACTCGTATGTTGATTGTTAATAGATCGTTGTAGACTAGGGTTTAATGATAAAAGATAGTGATGAATGTTTGTGATCACAACGATTTGCTTATGTTTATTGATTCATGGGGATGATGTTTGTGTTGACATGGTATGTTATCGGTGGCGTTTGTGTTAAGTGAATCTGATCATCGGATACACACATGTCGTAACCTAGATTGTATATAGCTATCTCGTGATCTAGGGTTCATGCTAGATGTTGATTGTTGTGATATTATTGGAATAACGTTAAATAGCAATTGATGATCATTGTATTTGAGAAATAAAATAACTGTATGATCGATGACGATAGTGAAACGGTTGTAGACGATTAGGGTTTCAGTGTGTGTGTTCATATGTAACTGCTATTGTCACAACCCCAAAATCCACACGCGGAGTATCACCGCTTGGAGGCGTGACTGACCAGGATCAAACCACTAATCATATTGAACAAGCAAGTAATTAATTGTAAATGTCCAACCAACACAGTTAGTGTCCATAAACAAACATAGTTTAAGTTATGAGCGGAAGCATACTGTTTAAAACAAAAACATAAGTTTAAATATCCAAAGGTTTAACATGGCACACAGCTGTCCATGTCCCACAACGACTCTTCCCCATGCAAGCTCCAGCTAAGTACCTATTGACCTGCAAAGCATGTAGTAACGAGTCAACAACAAGTTGAGTGAGTTCACGGTTGGGTGTTCGTTTTAAGTTGTTCCAAAAACAATTTCCTTTATCTGGCATCCTGCCGTGGGGGTTACCCCATAGTTGAAAACGTGATCTGTTTAACCCATTTACTCTGGCAATCCAGCCGTGGGGGCTACCCCATGATAGTTATCTGGCATTTCGGCCGTGGGGGCTACCCCATGTATCCACTAGACCCGTTACCATATCGACTACTGACTAAAGTCATGTTTAAGTGCCCTGAACTGTCAATGTCTATCATCATTGACGTGCCCAGATCCATTAGTTCACGCCCGTCCTCTGTGGCACGGTGTGAGGCTTGTCAGACCTAAATAGCGCTATCTAACTAATGACCCGCTCGCCATTGGCCCGGCGATTAAGTCGATATAAAATAGGAGGGACTTCGTGATAGAGTTTTGGTCTAGTAAAGTTATCTGTCCGTGAGGACGAGGAATTACATTCCTGAACCATTACTGTCCTAGCCAAGAAAGGACGAGGAATCCATATTCCTTAACCCATTCCCAACCCCTGGGAATCCCATGCTTTGTAGAAAGTGTGAACTCACCTTGGTTTGCTCGGTATGCTAAAGGAATACACACGCTCACAGTTAATCAATCACGACCTATAGTACGCACGTATGTATAATCAGTTTCGAACTCAAAATGTTTTACAGGTAATCTATGTCACAAAGTGTGTTTAAACAGTTCTCATCAAGTAGCACATAACAGTGGGTTCATGTTCACACAGTCATACTCCATATAATTGAGTTCTTGGTAATATCTAGCATGGTTAATCTATTGACATGTTTGATGGGGGTTAACAGACTTAACCAGGTTAATGTATTAAGCCAAGATAACAAGCTTTCAGAATAAACAAGTATAACAAGAATAATAACTAACAGAGTGTCATACTAACAATTTTAATAGTCTAACAGAATTAATAACTTAACAAGATTAACAAATTTATCATGACAACGTACTGTGCTAGAGTCTTAGACGAAAACATAAGAGACTGAATCAGTTCTGGACGAAAACCCTATAAGGTGACGAAAACACTTGGGCCAAAAACACTTGGGCCGAAATCAAGCTTGGGCCGAAAACACATGGGTGACGAAATCCCTTTGGATTTCGTTGAGATGTGTTTTCGTTGGATGGGGGAGTGTTTTCGTCAGTTCCATCACTCACCATTCATTATCATCAGTATCAGTTGCAAACTACAACCCTAATATTCACTATTAACCACATGCCCAATCATCACGAGATCATTCATTAATAAAATGACTCAACAATGGCCGACAAGTATTAGTTGTTTTCATGCTGCTAATTGACCATTACATCACTGATCAAAACTTATCAACATACACACACTCCCATAGGCACATGTGATGGCAGACTAGTCAGATCACAAACAATAGAGAAATCATATATCATTTGCAAGTTAACATGAGTCATGTAGCACGTAAGCAGATTTCAATTGTTCATCAGACCCATGCTTTTGTTTGTTCCAAGTTGTCGGCCACTACATCATATATTATCTAATCATCATTGATATTCAACATCTAGCATGCACCCTATTTTGTATATTCATCAAATCGTTTAAAAAACATGGCGCATATTCAAACAGTTAACCAAGATTATACATAACATAAACATCCAGAGTCTCGGTAATCATCTATCAATTATAAGATCAATTAACAACACAATCATTCCACCAGATCGATTCATGCAACTTATAAATTATCAAAACATTGTGAGATCAAGATCATTAATAAATCTGCAAGTTATTCAGTGACAAGCACACGTGATCAATCATATCATCGAATTATAAAGATTCCCAATCCAGCAAATCAATTTCAATCATAAACAATATCACATGGCAGCCGATCTACTTATATGTGCACCTTATTCAAAATATATATGACTATCTGCAGACAATATAGATATAACAATCATCCAGTTACAACACCACAATCTACTCACAAGATGGAATTACTAACCAGATGACACGAGACTAGCCAAGGTTTCGAGGAATCTAGATATTGCCGTCACACACAGAGAAAGAGGCTCTAGGGTTTTTGCCGATTAAAAGTTATCACGTAAAGGTTGAGGATAATTTAACCGATCCACTGCTGGGCCTAAAGCCCATTGGATTTCGTTGGCCACATATGGACGAAAACACCATGTGTGTTTTCATCAAGGAGGGTGCTTTCGGCTGAGTATGATTTCGTGGATTCCTTGTTTGTTGTTTTTAATATCCACAAACACAATAATAATACAATACACTATTATTTACCCGCATGTTCATATTATTAACATACATGTTCTCATTGCACAACAATATGCTAAACACACTTAATGCACACAATATATATCATACAAATAAAACACGGTTTAACATATTAGAAAGGTGTATCGTTGTGAAACAAACAAGTCGTGTATCGGAAAATCTAAACAATTAACGTGCAATAGTACGAAAGTGGAACCTTGGAAACTCGAGTTGTCACATTATCCCCAAGTTGAAAGAAATTTCGTCCCGAAATTTGGTACGTACTCACTGAGGAAGCTAGTTAAGTTGCATGGTTTTCCTGGGGTGTCACATCCTCCCCCCGTTGATCTGGAATTTCGTCCCGAAATTCCGTAGCTTCAGCCTCAGTAGTGGTTGTACTGTTTGCGAATAGTTGGGGATACTTTTGTTTCATCTGATCTTCGCGTTCCCAGGTGAACTCTGGGCCACGACGTGAGTTCCAACGAACTCGAACGAGAGGTATTCTAGTACGCTTGAGGACCTTAACATCCCGGTCCGTGATTTCAACTGGTTCCTCGACGAATCGTAACTGCTCGTCGATAGTGAGTTCCTTCAAAGGAACTATGTGGGTCTTATCTGACAGACACTTCTTCAGATTTGACACGTGGAAAACATTGTGAACTGCACTGAGTTCTGCTGGTAAGTTCAGTCCGTAGGCCACCTTGCCTATTTTCTCAATGACTTCGAAAGGTCCAACGTATCGTGGGTTAAGTTTGCCCCGTTTCCCAAAACGAACCACACCCTTCCAGGGTGAAACTTTGAGTAGTACACGCTCCCCAACCTGGAGCTCTAGTGGTTTTCTGCCCTAATCGGCGTAAACTTTCTGACGGTCACGAGCTGCCGCCATTCGTTGTCGTATCTGCGCAATTCGTTCTGTCGTGTCTACCACAAGTTCTGGACCAGTAATCTGACTATCTCCCACCTCTGCCCAACAAAGAGGTGACCGGCATTTACGCCCGTATAATGCCTCAAACGGAGCAGCTTTAATGCTGGTGTGGTAGCTATTATTGTACGAAAATTCCACAAGTGGCAGATGCTTTTCCCAGCCGTTGCCAAAATCAATTACGCATGCCCTAAGCGTATCTTCGAGGGTCTGGATGGTACGTTCCGACTGCCCATCCATTTGCGGGTGATAAGCTGTGCTCATATCTAGCCGTGAGCCAAAGGACTTGTGCATTGCTTGCCACAGTTCTGATGTAAAACGTGCATCTCGATCCGAGATAATAGAGGTGGGCACCCCGTGCCTCGAGGCAACTTCCTTCAAGTAAACGTCTGCTAACGTAGAGAATTTGTCAGTTTCTTTGATAGCCAAGAAGTGAGCAGACTTTGTGAGTCGATCCACGATCACCCAAATAGTATCATTACCACGTTGAGATCTAGGCAGGCCAGTAACAAAATCCATGGAAATTTGCTCCCATTTCCATTGTGGTATCTCTGGTTGTTGAAGTGGGCCTGAAGGTTTCTGGTATTCCGCCTTGACTCTCGCACAAGTCAAGCACTTGCTAACGTACGTTGCTATGTGGGCTTTCATGCTAGGCCACCAATACGTAGTTTTGATATCGTGGTACATCTTATCCGAACCAGGATGTACCGAGTAGCGAGACTTGTGTGCCTCATCCATCACAAGCTCTCGTAGGTTGCCATAAAGTGGGAACCAAATGCGTCCTGTTACGTAGTAAGCACCGTCTTCCTTTTGTTCTAACCGCTGCCTTGAGCCACGTAGGGCTTCAGCCCTGACGTTCTCTGGTTTCAATGCTTCTACCTGAGCATCCCGTATCTGTGCAGGAAGACTAGATTGGATAGTGAGCTGTAATGCTCGTACGCGCTTAGGCATAGTGTCCTTTCGACTGAGGGCGTCAGTCACAACATTGGCTTTGCCTGGGTGGTACCTGATCGAGCATTCGTAGTCATTCAGTAGTTCGACCCATCGTCGTTGTCGCATATTCAGTTCCTTCTGTTTGAAGATATGCTCGAGACTCCTGTGATTGGTATAGATGGCGCACTTGATACCGTATAGATAGTGTCTCCATATCTTAAGTGCAAAACCAACAGCTCCCAGCTCTAAATCGTGCGTAGTGTAGTTCCTTTCATGAACTTTGAGTTGGCGTGAGGCGTAGGCTATAACTTTATCCCGTTGCATCAATACACAACCAAGACCCTGAATTGATGCGTCGCAGTAAACCACAAAGTCGTCTGTGCCCTCTGGCAATGAAAGAATAGGTGCGCTGCAAAGTCTATCCTTTAAGTGCTGAAATGCTGGTTCCTGTGCGTTTCCCCATCGATAAACAACGCCTTTCTGCGTTAGTGAGGTGAGAGGCTGTGCAATCTTGGAAAAATCCTTAATGAACCTTCTGTAGTAACCTGCCAAACCCAAGAATTGGCGAATTTTCCGTTGGTGTACGAGGTGCAGGCCAGCTCTTGATCGACTCTACCTTGGATGGATCAACGTGAATCCCATCCTTGTTTACCACATGGCCTAAGAAATGGACTTCACGAAGCCAGAAGTCACATTTTGAAAACTTGGCGTACAGCTGTTCTGTTCGAAGGAGTTCCAAAATGAGCCGTAGATGCTGCTCGTGTTCCTCCTGACTCTTCGAATAGATCAGGATGTCGTCGATGAAAACTATGATGAACTTGTCCAGGTAAGGCTTGCACACTCTATTCATCAAATCCATGAAAACCGCAGGTGCGTTTGTCAATCCAAAAGGCATAACCAAAAACTCATAGTGTCCATAACGAGTTCTAAAGGCTGTTTTGGAGACGTCCTCTTCTCGGACTCTCAGCTGGTGATATCCTGATCTCAAATCAATCTTGGAGTAAAAGCTCGACCCTTGCAGCTGGTCGAATAGGTCGTCGATGCGTTGGAAGAGGATAGCGGTTCTTCACCGTCACCTTGTTGAGTTCTCGATAGTCGATGCACATTCTGAAGGTACCATCTTTCTTCTTCACAAATAGCACTGGAGCTCCCCAAGGAGAAGAGCTAGGACGTATGAAATCCTTTTCCAAAAGTTCCTGCATTTGCTTAGATAGTTCTTCCAGTTCGGTTGGAGCTAAGCGATAAGGTGCTCGAGCTATGGGTGCTGCTCCAGGAGCTTGTCACCATGAATTACCAAAGGTTCTTAACCAGCACGAGGAATGCGGACGATCTTTTCTTTGCAAAGGATCTCTGCTCGTTGTTGAGGTAGCCAATCCATACCAATAACGATGTCGAAGTCATCACAACGTTGGAGTCATTCCTAGCATCATTCTGACCAATCACGAACACTCGACCCCTGGCACCATTGCCGTCGTTATTACCCCCATTGTTGTCTCCACTATTGTTCCCGTTTCCTTGGTTGTGGTTCTGATTCTGATTCTGGTTCAGCCGTGGGTAGCGTCTCATGAAATGATCTTCAGCACCACACTGATAACATCCCTTGTTATCCTGCTGTTGTTGCTGATTTTGTGGAGCTTGTGGCTGCTGTTGTCGGTTCTGGTTTGCAGGACGTGAGCTTCTACAATCTTTGGCTCCATGACAAAGCTTGTTGCATCTCCAACGACGATCTTTGTTGCACTGCCCGCTGTGGTGCGAATTACATCGATTGCACTTAGGGTGGTTTCCCTCGTATCCACCCTGACTTCGATTACCAAAAGACTGCTGACTGGGGCTCCTGTACTCGACTGAGATTGAACCGAAGTGAAACCCTTGCTTAAATTTTCATCCCACTTGCATTTGTTGTCACTGGGAGTAGCAGAAGTAGTAGTAGTAGTACCAATATGCTTAGGCAGCTTGTTCTGTTCCACTGCCCGGTCGGTGAGACGATGAGCAAAACGAGTAACATCCTGGATAGTAGCAAGGTTAGTAGAAGTCACATGACTTTGAATCTCTGGTACTAAGCCTTTGGGGTACAACCCAATGCGCTTGGTGGGAGTATCCACCATAGTTGGACATAACACTGCCAGTTCGTTGGATCGTTTCGTGTACGCTTCTATCTCTGACCCCGTCATCATCAGATTAAAGAACTCCATATCCAGTTTGTGGATGTCATCACGACTACAGTATTCACGTTTGATCAGTTCCTTAAGAATCATTCCATGGGGTGGCACTAGCAGCCGCCAGCCCCAGCATCTGAACTTGCGCGTTCCACCAAGTTAGCGCAGTGCCTTCGAGAGTACCAGTGGCGTACTTCACCCTACGAGCCTCAGGGCATTCACACATCTCGAATATAGACTCGAGCTTTTCAAACCAATGGAGGAGTCCAACTGCTCCTTCAGTGCCACTGAAAGTATTAGGACGACAGTCCATGAACGTCTTGAATATGCATACAGGTGGCTGAGCGTTCTGACCTTGTTGCGCGAGGAAGGAAAGACTGGGTTAAGAGCGAGAGTTGGGTCATGAGAGTAGGATATAACATCCTAGGTTAGGTTCGGAATAGCAGGTTATACCTCCTGCCATGAGCGGCTGTGAGTGCTGCCGTAACTTGTTCGTTGATAAGAGTCGTCAGCTGGCTTGAGTTAGGTTCACATGTTCCCTCATGATCTTCACATCGAAGGAAACACAAATAGGAAAGGTGTCGCGAATGTGTGTAAGTGTGGAGTGACAGTAGGGGGCAAGCACAAATGTGTTTTCAAACTATAGTTGCTACGTTCATCTAAGCATACCATAAGCAAAGTTCTATGTAATCTAGCAAGTAGGCAATAAAACATAAACCATATCACCTAGAATGTCGAGCCTTGCACGTGGAGTGAAGCGTCGTTGTGGACCGTTGAGCACTGTACAGGTTATAGTCTGGTTTTAACAAAACTCTTTCCCTTATTAAAACCAAGTTCTCTATAACCAATGGCTCTGATACCAATCTGTCACACCCCCAAAATCCACACGCGGAGTATCACCGCTTGGAGGCGTGACTGACCAGGATCAAACTGTGACAACTCGAAATTTAGAACCTTTCGTGTATCTTAGTGTAACCTACTTGAAACATTATGTGACTAGTTGACGTATCGGTGTAATGATATATGTGAACATCCTATGTGATTACGTGTTACGTGTTGTAATTGTATGTATGCGTGTATGTATATGAACCGAGACAACAAGGACCCGACTCGAGACCATGTGGTCTCGAGTGAACGGTGCAACATATGGGCCGGTTGGGCCGTGCACCTCATCCGAAACCCATTAGGGTGCTTCATTGTGGAACAAGTATATAATCCTTAGGGATAGCCACACTTGTCATTTTTGGGCAAACAACACACACACACACTCTCCATTCTCCCTCACTAAAACCCTAAGCCACAACATCCTTCTCCTTCTTCTCGGATCAAACCGGTGACCACAAGGAGACTCGGTTAAGCTCATCATCATCATCACTCGGACTCTCCATTTTCACTCATCTTCATTACCAACTCGGTACCCTTTTCACAACCGGTTAGTGACTTATGTTATGTGTGATATTTCGGTTGAAGATGATATGTTTCGGTTGATAGTTATGTGTGATGAAATCATATGATAATATGTTTGCTTGTTAAGTCTCATACATGATTAGGGTATTGATTATGTGATGATATGCACCATAACTATTGTTTGAATATGACAAAGGTGTTTGTGGATTTAATGACCTCTTGGTGGTTAAATGATGCATGTTTAGTTACAACACTTATTATGAACATGACCTCCTTAATAAAGGTATAGATTTTTGATGATAAAAGAATAAAGATGATCGTCCGATTCATGAGGAGTATAGAATAGATGTTTTGTTTGCAAGATGAGCTTGATATCTAGTTTAGGTATTATACTCTTGTCCGTAAAATGCAAAGTGTGTTCGAATAAGAGTTGTTTGTGCTATGAATATTTGATGTACATGATGAACATATGAAGAACATGATGAATATGATATGAATGTGGCTTGAATATTTGAAATCTGATTGTTTGATCCATTTTGGTTAGTAATTAGACAAGAAAACATGTTTAAGTGGATAGTACAAACTGTTACATGAAATCGGTTTTCCATTGGATAGTACAACTGTGCAGAATCAGCAACTGTTGGGGGTCGAGACCCCTGGTCTCGACTCGAGACCACCGCATGACAAGTCGAGATCCTCGGTTGCGACTCGGGTTGCGAGTCGAGAACCCATAGTCTCGACTCGAGACCTTGAACCTACAACTCGAGATCACGTCATGACGACTCGAGACCAACGGTTGCGAGTCCAGTTGCGACTCGAGACCATGAACATGACAACCCGAGACCGGGGATTGCGACACAGGTTGCGAGTCGAGGACTCCCTAGTCTCGACTCGAGACCACACAATGCCAGCCCAAAAACAGCACAACTCGAGAACGGGGTTACGAGTCCGGTTGCGACTCGAGGCCAGTACATGCGTGACCCGAGACCTCTTCAGTTGCGACTCGAGAACTTGTAGACTACAACTCGAGACCGCACGGTCTCGACTAGAGACCGCACAGTCTCGACTCGAGACCACTTGATCATGCTTGGACTTGCACAGCTACGGGCCTGAGTATTTGGGCCTAAGGCATGGACCTTATATGTTACTGATTGAACGTGAATGTTGTTGGACTGCCATGAATGAAACTTGCATACAATGTGCTAGCATACGTGTAGAAACATACGTGCACTACCTGAATACGAACCTGACTTGTATGGTATCTATGTTAGGACGTAATTGATCACTCAACTTGATTGACCTTTCTGTGTATCTGCCGAGCAAACCAAGGTGAGTTCACACCCTCTACAAAGCATGGGATTCCCTGGGTTGGGAATGGGGTTAAGGAACGTGGATTCCTCGTCCTCCTTGGGTAGGACAGCAATGGTTCAGGAATGTAATTCCTCGTCCTCACGGACAGATAACTCGTACTAGACCAAAACTCTATCACGAAGTCCCTCCTTTTTATATCGACTTAATCGCCGGGCCAATGGCGAGCGGGTCATTAGTTAGATAGCGCTATTTAGGTCTGACAAACCTCACACCGTGCCGCAGAGGACGGGCGTGAACTAATGGATCTGGGGCACGTCAATGATGATAGACATTGACAGTTTCAGGGCACATAAACATGACTACAGTCAGCAGTCGATATGGTAACGAGTCTAGTGTATACATGGGGTAGCCCCCACGGCCGAAATGCCAGATAACTAACACGGGGTAGCCCCCACGGCTGGATTGCCAGAGTAACCGGGAATAAACAAGTCACGTTTTTAACTATGTGGTAACCCCCACGGCAGGATGCCAGATAAAGGAAACTGTTTTCGTAACAACTAAAAATGAACACCCAACCGTGAACTCACTCAACTTGTTGTTGACTCGTTACTACATGCTTTGCAGGACAATAGGTACTTAGCTGGAGCTTGCATGGAAGAGAGTCGTTGTGGGACATGGACAGCTGCGTGCCATGTTAAACTTTGAAACAATTAAACTTATGTTTTGATTTTAAACGTTATGCTTCCGCTTGCAACTTAACTATGTTATGCTTGGACACCAATTGTATTGGTTAAACTTTTATATCTTTTAACTTGCATGTTCAATATGATATGAATGTGGCTGGATCCTGGTCAGTCACGCCTCCAAGCGGTAGTACTCCGCAGGTGGATTTTGGGGGTGTGACAGATTGGTATCAGAGCCATTGGTTATAGAGAACTTGGTTTTAATAAGGAAAAGGGTTTTATTAAAATCAGACTATAACCTGTACAGTGCTCTACGATCCACAACGACGCTTCACTCCACATGCAAGGCTCGACACTCTAGGTGATATGATCTGTGTATGTATTGCCTACTTGTTCGTCACATAGTACATTGCTCATGGTATGCTTGGTTAGTATAACTACTGTTGCTTGAACACGTGTGTACTTACTCACTTCTGTCATCGCATTTTCGCGAACCCCTCTCACTCACGTTCCTCTTGATATGAAGATCATGTCTGGACGCGTAAACCTGACACAAGCCCAGTTGACGGCTCTGATTAACGAACGAGTTGCCGCAGCACTTGCAGCTGCACACGCAGGAGGTATATCCTGCAGTCCAAACTCATTCTAGGATCTTTAGATCCTACTCTCGTGAACCAACCTTTGTGTTAAACTCTGTCTTTTCTTTCACCCTCGATAGGTCAACATGTTCAGCCACCCGTGTGCACTTTTAAGACTTTCATGGACTGCCGACCAACTACTTTTAGTGGCACTGAAGGAGCTGTAGGACTCCTCCATTGGTTTGAGAAACTAGAATCCGTGTTCGAAATGTGTGAATGCCCTGAGGCGCGCAGGGTGAAGTATGCCACGGGTACTCTCGAGGGTTTAGCTCTCACATGGTGGAACGCTCAAGTCCAAATGCTGGGGTTGGTTGCTGCCAACGCCACCCCATGGGAAAATTTTAAAGAAATGATCAGGGAAGAATACTGCAGTCGGGATGAGATTCACAAACTGGAAGTAGAATTCTTCAACCTCAAGATGACGGGGTCGGAGATTGAAGCTTATGTGAAAAGGTCGAACGAACTGGCAATTCTGTGTCCTACTATGGTGGATCCTCCCATCAAACGCATCGAACTGTTTCTTCAGGGCTTAGTGCCAGAAATCCAAAGTCATGTGACTTCAGAAAACCTCACCACCATACAGCAAGTTGTACAACTGGCTCACCGTCTCACAGATCAGGCGGTGGAGCAGAACAAGTTACCGAAGCGCATAGGTGCTGCAACTACTTCAGGTACTCTTAGTGACAACAAACGGAAATGGGATGGAACTTCAAGCAAGGGGTCGACTTCTGTACAGTCTCAGTCTCAGCAGAGAAAGACTGAAGACTACAAGAGCCCTAGTCAGCAATCATCTGGTGGTCAAAGTCATGGTGGGTACAAAGGGAATCACCCCAAATGCAATCGCTGCAGCCTGCACCACAGTGGGCCATGTACCAGGGGCAACTGTCATCGGTGCAACAAGCCTGGTCACGCTGCAAAGGATTGCAGGAGCTTATACCCCGCAAACCATAATCGCAAACAACAGGCCCCACAGAACCAGCGCCAGCAGCAGCAGGGTGATAACAAAGGGTGCTTTCAGTGTGGAGCTGAGGGCCACTTCAAGAGAGATTGTCCCCAACTGAACAGGAACCAGAACAACAACAACAATAACAACAATCAGGGGAATGGTAACAATGGGAACAACAACAACAATGGCGCCAGGGGGCGAGCGTTCGTGATCGGCCAAGGTGAAGCAAGGAATGACCCCAATGTTGTAGCGGGTAAGTTCCTTCTCGACGACTTTTATGTTACAGTTTTATTTGATTCGGGTGCCGATACTAGCTACGTGTCACTAAAAGTTAGTCAAATGCTTAAGCGTATCCCAACACCTTTGAACAACAAGCACACTGTAGAGCTAGCAAACGGTAAGAGTTTAGAGGCCACACACGTAGTCGAGGGTTGTAGGCTTGTTCTTGCTGACCAGACCTTCTCTATCGACCTTATTCCTATCATTTTGGGTAGTTTCGACGTTGTCATTGGGATGGATTGGTTATCCCAACACCGAGCAGAGATTCTTTGCAACGAGAAGGTTGTTCGTATTCCAGGTTCCGGTAGTGAACCTCTCATGATCCGTGGCGACAAAGGGAGTGCCGTTGAGAACGTCATCTCTCTCCTTAAGGCCCAGAAGTGCCTGCGAAAGGGCCACACTGCCATTCTGGCTCTTGTTACTGACACCTCGGAGAAAGAGAGGAAGATAGAAGATTTTCCAGTTGTACGCGACTATCCTGAGGTATTTCCTGAGGAATTACCTGGTCTTCCGCCCCATCGCCAAGTTGAATTTCAGATTGAACTAGCTCCTGGAGCTGCGCCTATAGCTCGTGCACCTTATCGTTTAGCTCCATCAGAGTTGGAAGAACTCTCTACGCAACTACAAGAACTCTTGGATAAGGGTTTTATTCGTCCTAGCTCATCGCCCTGGGGAGCTCCAGTACTATTTGTGAAAAAGAAGGACGGTACCTTCAGAATGTGCATCGACTACCGGGAACTCAACAAGGTGACGGTGAAGAATCGTTATCCTTTACCGCGTATTGACGACTTGTTCGACCAGCTGCAAGGGTCGAGCTACTATTCGAAGATCGATTTGAGATCGGGTTATCACCAGCTGAGAGTCCGAGAAGAGGACGTCTCCAAAACAGCTTTTAGAACTCGTTATGGACACTATGAGTTCTTGGTCATGCCTTTTGGGCTGACAAACGCACCTGCGATTTTCATGGATTTGATGAATCGAGTGTGCAAGCCTTACCTAGACAAGTTCGTTATAGTCTTCATCGACGACATCCTGATCTATTCTAAGAGTCAGGAGGAACACGAGCAACATCTGCGACTTATCCTGGAACTCCTTCGAGCAGAACAGCTTTATGCAAAGTTCTCGAAATGCGACTTCTGGCTTCAAGAAGTCCATTTCCTAGGCCACGTGGTAAACAAGGATGGGATTCACGTTGATCCATCCAAGGTAGACTCGATTAAGAACTGGCCTGCACCTCGTACACCAAAGGAAATTCGCCAATTCTTGGGTTTGGCAGGTTACTACAGGAGGTTCATTAAGGATTTTTCTAAGATCGCACAGCCTCTCACCTCATTAACGCAGAAAGGCGTTGTTTATCGATGGGGAAATGCACAGGAATTAGCTTTCCAGCATCTGAAGGATAGACTTTGCAGCGCACCAATCCTTTCACTGCCTGAGGGCACTGACGACTTTGTGGTTTACTGCGACGCATCAATTCAAGGCCTTGGTTGTGTATTGATGCAACGAGATAAAGTTATAGCCTACGCCTCACGCCAACTTAAAGTTCATGAGAAGAACTACACTACACACGATTTAGAGCTGGGAGCTGTTGTTTTTGCACTTAAGATATGGCGACATTACCTGTACGGTACCAAGTGCACCATTTATACCGATCACCGGAGTCTCGAGCACATCTTCAAGCAGAAGGAACTAAACATGCATCAGCGACGATGGGTCGAGTTATTAAACGATTACGAATGTGCAATCAAGTATCATTCGGGCAAAGCCAATGTTGTGGCTGATGCCCTTAGTCGGAAGGACACTACGCCTAGGCGCGTGCGAGCATTGCAGCTCACTATACATTCTAGTCTCCCTTCCCAGATACGAGATGCTCAGATAGAAGCATTGAAACCAGAAAACGTCAGGGCTGAAGCCCTACGCGGATCAAGGCAACGCTTAGAACAGAAGGAAGACGGTGCTTACTACGTAACGGGACGCATTTGGGTCCCACTCTATGGCAACCTACGAGAGCTTGTGATGGATGAAGCACACAAGTCTCGCTACTCGGTACATCCTGGTTCGGATAAAATGTACCACGACATCAAAACTACATATTGGTGGCCTAGCATGAAAGCCCACATAGCAACCTATGTCAGCAAGTGTTTGACTTGTGCGAGAGTCAAGTCTGAATACCAGAAACCATCAGGCCTATTCCAACAACCAGAGATACCTCAATGGAAATGGGAGCAAATTTCCATGGATTTTGTCACTGGCCTACCTAGATCTCAGCGCGGAAACGATACTATTTGGGTGATCGTGGATCGACTCACAAAATCTGCACACTTCTTGGCTATCAAGGAGACGAAAGACTGGGTTAAGAGCGAGAGTTGGGTCATGAGAGTAGGATATAACATCCTAGGTTAGGTTCGGAATAGCAGGTTATACCTCCTGCCATGAGCGGCTGTGAGTGCTGCCGTAACTTGTTCGTTGATAAGAGTCGTCAGCTGGCTTGAGTTAGGTTCACATATTCCCTCATGATCTTCACATCGAAGGAAACACAAATAGGAAAGGTGTCGCGAATGTGTGTAAGTGTGGAGTGACAGTAGGGGGCAAGCACAAATGTGTTTTCAAACTATAGTTGCTACGTTCATCTAAGCATACCATAAGCAAAGTTCTATGTAATCTAGCAAGTAGGCAATAAAACATAAACCATATCACCTAGAATGTCGAGCCTTGCACGTGGAGTGAAGCGTCGTTGTGGACCGTTGAGCACTGTACAGGTTATAGTCTGGTTTTAACAAAACTCTTTCCCTTATTAAAACCAAGTTCTCTATAACCAATGGCTCTGATACCAATCTGTCACACCCCCAAAATCCACACGCGGAGTATCACCGCTTGGAGGCGTGACTGACCAGGATCAAACTGTGACAACTCGAAATTTAGAACCTTTCGTGTATCTTAGTGTAACCTACTTGAAACATTATGTGACTAGTTGACGTATCGGTGTAATGATATATGTGAACATCCTATGTGATTACGTGTTACGTGTTGTAATTGTATGTATGCGTGTATGTATATGAACCGAGACAACAAGGACCCGACTCGAGACCATGTGGTCTCGAGTGAACGGTGCAACATATGGGCCGGTTGGGCCGTGCACCTCATCCGAAACCCATTAGGGTGCTTCATTGTGGAACAAGTATATAATCCTTAGGGATAGCCACACTTGTCATTTTTGGGCAAACAACACACACACACACACTCTCCATTCTCCCTCACTAAAACCCTAAGCCACAACATCCTTCTCCTTCTTCTCGGATCAAACCGGTGACCACAAGGAGACTCGGTTAAGCTCATCATCATCACTCGGACTCTCCATTTTCACTCATCTTCATTACCAACTCGGTACCCTTTTCACAACCGGTTAGTGACTTATGTTATGTGTGATATTTCGGTTGAAGATGATATGTTTCGGTTGATAGTTATGTGTGATGAAATCATATGATAATATGTTTGCTTGTTAAGTCTCATACATGATTAGGGTATTGATTATGTGATGATATGCACCATAACTATTGTTTGAATATGACAAAGGTGTTTGTGGATTTAATGACCTCTTGGTGGTTAAATGATGCATGTTTAGTTACAACACTTATTATGAACATGACCTCCTTAATAAAGGTATAGATTTTTGATGATAAAAGAATAAAGATGATCGTCCGATTCATGAGGAGTATAGAATAGATGTTTTGTTTGCAAGATGAGCTTGATATCTAGTTTAGGTATTATAACTCTTGTCCGTAAAATGCAAAGTGTGTTCGAATAAGAGTTGTTTGTGCTATGAATATTTGATGTACATGATGAACATATGAAGAACATGATGAATATGATATGAATGTGGCTTGAATATTTGAAATCTGATTGTTTGATCCATTTTGGTTAGTAATTAGACAAGAAAACATGTTTAAGTGGATAGTACAAACTGTTACATGAAATCGGTTTTCCATTGGATAGTACAACTGTGCAGAATCAGCAACTGCTGGGGGTCGAGACCCCTGGTCTCGACTCGAGACCACCGCATGACAAGTCGAGATCCTCGGTTGCGACTCGGGTTGCGAGTCGAGAACCCATAGTCTCGACTCGAGACCTTGAACCTACAACTCGAGATCACCTCATGACGACTCGAGACCAACGGTTGCGAGTCCAGTTGCGACTCGAGACCATGAACATGACAACCCGAGACCGGGGATTGCGACACAGGTTGCGAGTCGAGGACTCCCTAGTCTCGACTCGAGACCACACAATGCCAGCCCAAAAACAGCACAACTCGAGAACGGGGTTGCGAGTCCGGTTGCGACTCGAGGCCAGTACATGCGTGACCCGAGACCTCTTCAGTTGCGACTCGAGAACTTGTAGACTACAACTCGAGACCGCACGGTCTCGACTAGAGACCGCACAGTCTCGACTCGAGACCACTTGATCATGCTTGGACTTGCACAGCTACGGGCCTGAGTATTTGGGCCTAAGGCATGGACCTTATATGTTACTGATTGAACGTGAATGTTGTTGGACTGCCATGAATGAAACTTGCATACAATGTGCTAGCATACGTGTAGAAACATACGTGCACTACCTGAATACGAACCTGACTTGTATGGTATCTATGTTAGGACGTAATTGATCACTCAACTTGATTGACCTTTCTGTGTATCTGCCGAGCAAACCAAGGTGAGTTCACACCCTCTACAAAGCATGGGATTCCCTGGGTTGGGAATGGGGTTAAGGAACGTGGATTCCTCGTCCTCCTTGGGTAGGACAGCAATGGTTCAGGAATGTAATTCCTCGTCCTCACGGACAGATAACTCGTACTAGACCAAAACTCTATCACGAAGTCCCTCCTTTTTATATCGACTTAATCGCCGGGCCAATGGCGAGCGGGTCATTAGTTAGATAGCGCTATTTAGGTCTGACAAACCTCACACCGTGCCGCAGAGGACGGGCGTGAACTAATGGATCTGGGGCACGTCAATGATGATAGACATTGACAGTTTCAGGGCACATAAACATGACTACAGTCAGCAGTCGATATGGTAACGAGTCTAGTGTATACATGGGGTAGCCCCCACGGCCGAAATGCCAGATAACTAACACGGGGTAGCCCCCACGGCTGGATTGCCAGAGTAACCGGGAATAAACAAGTCACGTTTTTAACTATGTGGTAACCCCCACGGCAGGATGCCAGATAAAGGAAACTGTTTTCGTAACAACTAAAAATGAACACCCAACCGTGAACTCACTCAACTTGTTGTTGACTCGTTACTACATGCTTTGCAGGACAATAGGTACTTAGCTGGAGCTTGCATGGAAGAGAGTCGTTGTGGGACATGGACAGCTGCGTGCCATGTTAAACTTTGAAACAATTAAACTTATGTTTTGATTTTAAACGTTATGCTTCCGCTTGCAACTTAACTATGTTATGCTTGGACACCAATTGTATTGGTTAAACTTTTATATCTTTTAACTTGCATGTTCAATATGATATGAATGTGGCTGGATCCTGGTCAGTCACGCCTCCAAGCGGTAGTACTCCGCAGGTGGATTTTGGGGGTGTGACACAAACCACTAATCATATTGAACAAGCAAGTAATTAATTGTAAATGTCCAACCAACACAGTTAGTGTCCATAAACAAACATAGTTTAAGTTATGAGCGGAAGCATAATGTTTAAAACCAAAACATAAGTTTAAATATCCAAAGGTTTAACATGGCACACAGCTGTCCATGTCCCACAACGACTCTTCCCCATGCAAGCTCCAGCTAAGTACCTATTGACTTGCAAAGCATGTAGTAACGAGTCAACAACAAGTTGAGTGAGTTCACGGTTGGGTGTTCGTTTTAAGTTGTTCCAAAAACAGTTTCCTTTATCTGGCATCCTGCCGTGGGGGTTACCCCATAGTTGAAAACGTGATCTGTTTAACCCATTTACTCTGGCAATCCAGCCGTGGGGGCTACCCCATGATAGTTATCTGGCATTTCGGCCGTGGGGGCTACCCCATGTATCCACTAGACCCGTTACCATATCGACTACTGACTAAAGTCATGTTTAAGTGCCCTGAACTGTCAATGTCTATCATCATTGACGTGCCCAGATCCATTAGTTCACGCCCGTCCTCTGCGGCACGGTGTGAGGCTTGACAGACCTAAATAGCGCTATCTAACTAATGACCTGCTCGCCATTGGCCCGGCGATTAAGTCGATATAAAATAGGAGGGACTTCGTGATAGAGTTTTGGTCTAGTAAAGTTATCTGTCCGTGAGGACGAGGAATTACATTCCTGAACCATTACTGTCCTAGCCAAGAAAGGACGAGGAATCCATATTCCTTAACCCATTCCCAACCCCTGGGAATCTCATGCTTTGTAGAAAGTGTGAACTCACCTTGGTTTGCTCGGTATGCTAAAGGAATACACACGCTCACAGTTAATCAATCACGACCTATAGTACGCACGTATGTATAATCAGTTTCGAACTCAAAATGTTTTACAGGTAATCTATGTCACAAAGTGTGTTTAAACAGTTCTCATCAAGTAGCACATAACAGTGGGTTCATGTTCACACAGTCATACTCCATATAATTGAGTTCTTGGTAATATCTAGCATGGTTAATCTATTGACATGTTTGATGGGGGTTAACAGACTTAACCAGGTTAATGTATTAAGCCAAGATAACAAGCTTTCAGAATAAACAAGTATAACAAGAATAATAACTAACAGAGTGTCATACTAACAATTTTAATAGTCTAACAGAATTAATAACTTAACAAGATTAACAAATTTATCATGACAACGTACTGTGCTAGAGTCTTAGACGAAAACATAAGAGACTGAATCAGTTCTGGACGAAAACCCTATAAGGTGACGAAAACACTTGGGCCAAAAACACTTGGGCCGAAATCAAGCTTGGGCCGAAAACACATGGGTGACGAAATCCCTTTGGATTTCGTTGAGATGTGTTTTCGTTGGATGGGGGAGTGTTTTCGTCAGTTCCATCACTCACCATTCATTATCATCAGTATCAGTTGCAAACTACAACCCTAATATTCACTATCAACCACATGCCCAATCATCACGAGATCATTCATTAATAAAATGACTCAACAATGGCCGACAAGTATTAGTTGTTTTCCTGCTGCTAATTGACCATTATATTACATCACTGATCAAAACTTATCAACATACACACACTCCCATAGGCACATGTGATGGCAGACTAGTCAGATCACAAACAATAGAGAAATCATATATCATTTGCAAGTTAACATGAGTCATGTAGCACGTAAGCAGATTTCAATTGTTCATCAGACCCATGCTTTTGTTTGTTCCAAGTTGTCGGCCACTACATCATATATTATCTAATCATCATTGATATTCAACATCTAGCATGCACCCTATTTTGTATATTCATCAAATCGTTTCAAAAACATGGCGCATATTCAAACAGTTAACCAAGATTATACATAACATAAACATCCAGAGTCTCGGTAATCATCTATCAATTATAAGATCAATTAACAACACAATCATTCCACCAGATCGATTCATGCAACTTATAAATTATCAAAACATTGTGAGATCAAGATCATTAATAAATCTGCAAGTTATTCAGTGACAAGCACACGTGATCAATCATATCATCGAATTATAAAGATTCCCAATCCAGCAAATCAATTTCAATCATAAACAATATCACATGGCAGCCGATCTACTTATATGTGCACCTTATTCAAAATATATATGACTATCTGCAGACAATATAGATATAACAATCATCCAGTTACAACACCACAATCTACTCACAAGATGGAATTACTAACCAGATGACACGAGACTAGCCAAGGTTTCGAGGAATCTAGATATTGCCGTCACACACAGAGAAAGAGGCTCTAGGGTTTTTGCCGATTAAAAGTTATCACGTAAAGGTTGAGGATAATTTAACTGATCCACTGCTGGGCCTAAAGCCCATTGGATTTCGTTGGCCACATATGGACGAAAACACCATGTGTGTTTTCATCAAGGAGGGTGCTTTCGGCTGAGTATGATTTCGTGGATTCCTTGTTTGTTGTTTTTAATATCCACAAACACAATAATAATACAATACACTATTATTTACCCGCATGTTCATATTATTAACATACATGTTCTCATTGCACAACAATATGCTAAACACACTTAATGCACACAATATATATCATACAAATAAAACACGGTTTAACATATTAGAAAGGTGTATCGTTGTGAAACAAACAAGTCGTGTATCGGAAAATCTAAACAATTAACGTGCAATAGTACGAAAGTGGAACCTTGGAAACTCGAGTTGTCACATTATCCCCAAGTTGAAAGAAATTTCGTCCCGAAATTTGGTACGTACTCACTGAGGAAGCTAGTTAAGTTGCATGGTTTTCCTGGGGTGTCACAGCTATGTATGTGACGAAATCTCTCCCCCGACGAAACCCATACATATCGACGAAACACTTATGTCGACGAAACCTGGGGGTTTCGCCGAGAGAGAAACACGACGAAACCTGGGGGTTTCGCCGAAGGGAAATCACGACGAAACAGGGATGTTTCGTCAAGTAGGTAAACTGCACAGTAACTCAGTTAAGTTTGTTAAGTCTGTTAATGATTAACTACGTTAGTACAAACTGAAAAACAGTTATGTGTTGATATGAATCAATTATGTGAAGTATGATTTGCATGGACATGAATAACTGCTATGTGCTATGATTGTACCTATACGTGAACTTCGTGAATGCAAACTGATTGTGTATACGTGCATATATTAGGCTTTGACTGATTGATTTGAGCGAGTAGTTAATCAAACCGAGCAAACCGAGGTGAGTTCACACTTTCCACAAGGCATGGGATTCCCAAGGGTTGGGAATGGGTAAAGGATTGAGACTGAAACTGCGTGATCTCCTGGTTTGGGACACGTACACACCCTCTTTATTGAAGGGTGACAACATGTGATAAGTATTTAATCGGAACCTGCGTAATCTCCTGATTTGGGGATTTCGTACACACCCTCTTTGCTGAAGGGTGACAACACGGATACTAGACCAAAACTTTCTATCATGAAGTCCCTCCTTTTATATCGACTTAATCGTCGGGCCAATGGCGAGCGGGTCATTAGTTAGATAGCGCTATTTAGGTTTGACAAGCCTCACACCGTGCCGCAGAGGACGGGCGTGAACTAATGGATCTGGGCACTAGTCAATGATGATAGACATTGACGTCAGGGCACCAACTTACTTTAGTCAGTGGTCGATATGGTAAATGGGTCTAGTGGTTCACATGGGGAAGCCCCCACTGATTATGGATATGTTTGGTAAACAGGGTAAACTGGTTAACTTACGACTTACAAATGAACTCCTGGTTTTTGAAACAATTTAACAATGAACACCAACTGTGAACTCGCTCAACTTTGTTGTTGACTCGTTGTTACATGCCTTGCAGGTCGTTAGGTACTTCTGGAGTTTGCACGAGGAGGCGTGGTCATTGTGGGACATGGATAGTCTTATGCCATGTTAAGCTTTTGATATATTTGAACTTATACTTTGGTTTTAAACATTATGCTTCCGCTTACAACTTAAACTATGTTTTGCTTGGACACCAATTATATTGTGTTGGGTTTTATACTTATTTACATGCTATGTTCAATATGATTGGTGGCTTGATCCTGGTCAGTCACGCTCCATGCGGTGATACTCCGCTTATGGATTTTGGGGGTGTGACAGATTTGCATGGTTTGTAATATGGATTCAAAGTCTGTGTTGGATTTCTAAACAATGTTGTTGTTATGTTTTAAAACTTAAGTTTAATGGATGGACATCTTTAGTTTTATCATATAGATGTTTGTTATGGTTGAATGCAATGAAATTAAGCAAGTCACACATAATCACGCTTCCGCAAAAGTCAGGGTGTGACAGTAATTGTGTAAAAGCATGGTATGTAATTTGTAAAATGTAAGGTTGTAAATTGTAATGAAATAGAATGGAATCGAGATCGCTAATGTTTCGCGAGGACATTAACATGTGTGACGACATAGGAAGCATCCAATCCTAGGCGACTTTTAACATCGTTTACCCTACGACTGTGACCCAAGACACTCTATGACTATGTGTTGTCAAGAGTGTGAGGATGCCCGGACCTGTTAGATCTAACCCTTGTTCTTTCGGTCTAAACTAGATTGATGGTGCTTACGTATACCCTATTCGTCACATGATCTATGTATGATTCCTTTGTGTTAAACATACCAATTTGTACATGTATTTTCCACAAAGTTTAGAAAACAGTAAAAACGTTTAAAAGTGGGGACATGAACTCACTGCTTTGCGTCTTGAGCGTCTAGCTGCACCAGCTTCTGCTACTTGTTTGTCGTGACCTGTAGACGTTCTAAGTATGTTAATCACCTAACTTGTAAACCTCTAAGTACAAGTTACTATTTGGATTTAATGTGTCTTATTGTGTCTTACATGTATTGTTCCTTGTACCATTTGTGTATGTATGTCACATTATATTTAATATTGTATATGTTATATATTTTTATCCAAAAAATATAATATTTGTGTATGTAGGATTTGAAAATGTTATATGTTAAAAATAATATATTTTTAAGGTTTACTTGTTATATATATATTTTGTCACACTTGAAGAATATATATATATATATATATATATATATATATATTTGTCATTTGTCAATTTTTGTAATTCTTCCATTACTTGTAATAATTCTTGTATATGTCCATAAATATATATAAAATAGTCCAATAAGTCCCATAATTGTCCAAGTCCTTAATTTTGTAGAAAACATATGTATATTGATATATATTTTGTATTTGTCCATGTATGGTTTTATACGTAATTTTGTATACTTGTATCATTGTATTTTTCTTAAGTATTTGTATGTGTATTTTTGTAGTATACTCATTGGGAGTATTTAATGTAATTTTCAAGTTCCTAACATCACTAATACATATAATACACATAATATACACTTAGCACATAATCTTGTAACCACTAAATATATATATTTTTCCCTAAAAATATACATACTAAATACTGTTTTTATACTTGAAGAAATCCTTATTTCTTACTAGTAATTTTTGTATAAAAATTAGGAAATCTTTGTAAATATTTTTATGTGAATTTTTGGCGAATAAGGTTCACCAAAACTTATATTTTTCTAAGTGTCAAAATTTTATAAAAATTCTGACATAGTTTCCCCTAAAAATGGAGGGTTTCCATGTTTTGAAACATGTGTTCATTTTCTTTTCATCATCAAAAATCAATTTCTAACAAACTTCACAAGTAACATACACTAAAATCACCATGATAAACCTTATGATGAACTTGATTTTTGATAAAATTGTGTAGTATTTTAGATCTACACTTTACATACAAGGATCCTTCAAAAACAAGTGTTCTTGTTAACTTTAAACATACTTTTCATGAAACTTTAACTTACTAACCAAACCATCTATGAGTTTTAGGGTTTCAAAACCATTAGAAACATATTCTAAAACTATTTTTATGTTCATTTTAAAGATCTTTATGTTCATCATCAAGTTTCATCATGGATCTTTCAAGATCCATGCTTAAACTTGTTAGATCTAAGCTTCTAACAAGCTTACACATGATGGATCTAACCAAAAACATAAGATCAATGTTCACAACTTCATCACATACATCAAACAACTTGTTTTCACTTAGATTATGGTAGATAAATATATATATAAAATAGTTGTAATAGTTCTTGTATATGTCCATAAATATATATATAAAATAGTCCAATAAGTCCAATAATTGTCTAGGTCCTTAATTTTGTAGAAAATATATGTATATTGATATATATTTTGTATTTGTCCACGTATCGTTTTATACGTAATTTTGTATACTTGTATCATTGTATTTTTCTTAAGTCTTTGTATGTGTATTTTTGTAGTATACTCATTGGGAGTATTTAATGTATTTTTCAAGTTCCTAACATCACTAATACATATAATACACATAATATACACTTAGCACATAATCTTGTGACCACTAAATATATATATTTTTTCCTAACAATATACATACTTAATATTGTTTTTATACTTGAAGAAATCCTTATTTCTTACTAGTAATTTTTGTATAAAAATTAGGAAATCTTTGTAAATATTTTTATGTGAATTTTTGGCGAATAAGGTTCACCAAAACTTATATTTTTCTAAGTGTCCAAATTTTATAAAAATTCTGACATAGTTTCCCCTAAAAATGGAGGTTTTCCATATTTTGAAACATGTGTTCATTTTCTTTTCATCATCAAAAATCAATTTCTAACAAACTTCACAAGTAACATACACTAAAATCACCATGATAAACCTTATGATGAACTTGATTTTTGATAAAATTGTGTAGTATTTTAGATCTACACTTTACATACAAGGATCCTTCAAAAACAAGTGTTCTTGTTAACTTTAAACAAACTTTTCATGAAACTTTAACTTACTAACCAAACCATCTATGAGTTTTAGGGTTTCAAAACCATTAGAAACATATTCTAAAACTATTTTTATGTTCATTTTAAAGATCTTTATGTTCATCATCAAGTTTCATCATGGATCTTTCAAGATCCATGCTTAAACTTGTTAGATCTAAGCTTCTAACAAGCTTACACATGATGGATCTAACCAAAAACATAAGATCAATGTTCACAACTTCATCACATACATCAAACAACTTGTTTTCATTTAGATTATGTTAGATCTTTAGGTTACCATCTGTAAAAGATTATGTTCTTTGAAAGTGTAACTTGTACATAAGCTAAACATGAAGTAAAATAGAGATTATGAAGCTTACTACTAGCTCTAGTGGCTAGGGAAGTGGCAAGAACAAGATCAAGAAGAAGAATGAAGAAAATGAGTGGATAAAAGCTCTCCAAGAAGGTCCTTAAACTTCCAATGCTTCACACCTTCATAGTTCACCTTCTAGCACCTTTGGATATCCTTATATTAGCTTGAATGTTGGAAGAAATGGTGATGTGTGTGTGTGGGTGTTTGTGGCTGTGAGGTAGGAAGAGAGGAAGGAGAGTAAAGTGTGAAAGTTTTGAATGTAAGTTATGAGAGTTAGGATCTTTAGGTTAACACATATCACCAACATCTTATTACCCATTAGTTTCCTTGTCCCATATCAAGATAACATTTATAATATTTTAATGGGTTATGTTGGTGGGGTCCATTGGGGCCGATCAAGATAGGGGGGGGGGGGGGTAAAGTGTAAAAATTTGGAAGATAAAGGTTATAAGTGTAAGTTTAGGTGTTAAATGGAAGGTTAAGTGTGTTTATGTGTGTTTATGATTTTTAAGGTGTTCTAGCATTATAACTAGCTTTATATCACTAAGGTGCTGTTTATTTTTGCTTAAAACGTCTGCAAAGAGCCTATGTCTGTAGGCGGGCAGACATAAGGTCTTGAAGACTGTTTGTTTTTTTTTTCTTTAAACAGATCTGAACTCAGCTTTTTTCATCTTAAAAAAGAAGCTATAGATCCCTGCTTAAAACATCTTCACAAGAACCAAAAGAAAAATCCTAACACAAATGAAGACCCAGACACACAGACACAACACCTCTCGATTCCCCTCTTCTCCTTCAGATCGAGTCGCCGGCCGACCGACCACCACCACCACCACCACCGTCTGGTACCGGCCGACCACCACCACCACCACCACCACCGTCTGGTGGTGGCGCCATCAATAATCACCATAATCATCCATACCTGAATCAACAACCAACCGGCATAGGGATAGAGAGCACGGATCTAAGTGATCTGAAAGAAAAAGAGGATGAAGGAGAGTTACAGCCGCTTATCAGGGTTTTGTCAAGAAAAACGTCGAAGAAACTACTCCACTGCCGCTGCTCACGGCGGCGCTGCCGTCGAAGTTCACTCGCCGGAAAAGAAAAAGAGGGGGGTGTTCCACCGGGAACCATCTCGATCAACAGCAGGAACGACGAGAGAAACGAGGGGTGTGGGTGCATGAGGGTGTGTGTGTTTTGTTTGAGATGGGGAGGAGCTGAGGATTTATAAGCTTTTGTCTGTGTTTTCTTTTGGTTTAGGGTTTCTTACAAGAAGATGAAGGAGGGGAGTGTACAGGGAGTTGTGTGCGTGGGGTGTTATCTGAGGTTTACAATTTATATAAAAAACAAACAGTCTTATATTTTCAGCTTGAAGAGCTTCAGACCACATCTTCAGTTGCAGATATGAAAACAGATGAAATCAGCTTGCAGACAGTTTTTGTCTGCAAAAACAAACAGCACCTAAAACAATGCTTCTAGTCTATTTTTGGTGTTTTGGGTAGTGTCCGGTTATTCGTTCGGTTATCGGTTCGTTAAAGTGTTAAATTGCGCAGTTTTGCAAGATTTGAAGTACCTTACGTGACAGTTTGCATTCCCGACACTTTACAAGTTATTCTAGACAATTAAACCTTAATTCTGCATAGTATTTTGATGTTAAATTGCTGTTTTGCTGAATCTATGCAGAATTCTGCATTTAAAGTGCGTTTCGGGTACTTTTTAGTAGGGGTGAGCATACAACCGAACTAACCGAACCGTAACCGAAATAACCGAAAAAACCGAACCGAAATAACCGATAACCGAAATAACCGAAGGGTTGGTTATTTATATTTTTAATAACCGATTTTTGCGGTTCGGTTATGGTTATTCTTATTTTCATAACCGCAAATAACCGAACCGAACCGAATATTTTAAACATAGCCAAATCCGTAGCACCATAGGTCGTTAAGTTTGTATTTAAATGCTTAACCATGACCTAATCTATAGGTATCTTTGGTGAAGTATTTGAATGTTTTAACTTTTAACATGACCCAACCTTATTGGTCCATTACATTTTACACTAACCATGACCCACACATTTAAAGTCCAACATTAGAAACAATGAAAATAACCGACCTATAACCGAACCGAAACCGCATTAACCGCAATAACCGATTAACCGAAACCGCATTAACCGAAACCGAACGGTTATGATTTTTTGATAACCGCAAGGTGCGGTTATGGTTTCGGTTATAGGTAATAACCGAACCGAACCGCACCATGCTCACCCCTACTTTTTAGTGTCGGTTTTAGCTTCCGGAAAGTGTTTATATCAACCTTTGTTCACCTACTTAGTTTTCAAGGTCTTTTTGATGTTGGACCTACTTCTAAGTCCTAAATCTATTGTCTGATTGTTTTCTGCAGACATGCTGACGCAGCTTGTCTAACCGGTAAGCTTACTAATCAATTCGACGTAACGCCTAAAGTATAGTGTGATGTGACAATTAATATATGAGTATTGCATGAATTCAATAGCATATCAAATCAGCACATAATGTTGACGTGTAAACACATAAATGCAGGTAATAAATATTAATTAAAATAGTACGGAAATTACTGGTTTTGGGCCAGTTGTCACATTCTCTAGTAGTGGGTTATTTAACTTGGTGCATGTTTACCAATGAAAAGGTTGGACTAATATCCACTTAGCAACTAAAATATTTAAAAGTAAATTAGAGTGTTTTATTTATGGAATTTGTATCAGACTAAGTTATTTAGTCAACTTGTTGCTCACTTACTACTCAATGATATGTTATGTTAAAAGAGAAAATCACGTAATTTAAGAAAGTTGTTGCTCACTTACTGCTATGAAATCTCGTAATTTAACTAATGAAGTGTTGTTGTTCACTTACTACTATGAAATCGATTAGGGCACTAGAGTTAAGTACTAAATCTCAATCCATACCAAATAGTGTGATTCAGCCGTCTCTTTATTAAAATCCTAGGTTGAAATGCTAATTACAATTTCTAGTAATGAAAAATCAAACCGGCTGGGTTAGGTGGGTTTGTTAGACCAATCGGTGGCCTTTTATCATTTTGGACGATATAAAAAATGCATTGAAATTTTTAAAACACTAAAGATGGTTTCACATATACACGACTACACATTCCAAAAGTAAGTGTGTGTATGTATATATACACACAATAAAGGTTAAATAATGGGCTTAAGTTTCAAATCAGATCAAACCGTTAAACCTATCAAGAATCGTTGTAAACATTAAATTCTTTCAATAGATTTTACTTTACATACAATCATCACACTGTTTTCAAAACCCAAATACCCTGTAATTGTTTATAATTATTTATTCAACGGTATGTAATATAACATAATTGGTGTATAGTTCTTACCTGGGTGGGTTGTGTTTTGTTAGAAAGCAACACATTAGCATAGTTAATTAAAGGGTTCTCACTAATAAGTTATATTACAAAGTGTTCGTTGGCAACTGGATGAGTTTATTTTATCACACTTGGTGGTTGTACAAAGAAAAAGTTTTTAAGATTGTCTCACAGTGATGGCTTTTGAAGAAAGAAGTGAGATAGGTTAGCTATAAATTAATAACCTCATAAATTATTTATTGACCCTTTTGTCATATTTTGCCTTATTAGTTGGCCTCTTTTACCCTAAAGACGTATTTATTTGCCTTTACTTAAACATTTACTTATATAAATTTAAATTAAAGGTGTTGGCCCAAGTTACATTTTTAGTTATTAATTGAAAACCGAACTAACCCAATGTTCATAACCGATTAACCAAAATTGAAATAATCAAAACCAATCGTTTTTGAAATACCATAACCGTTAGGCAACAGTCATTTGGCCGTTTACATTTAAAAATCAATTTTAAAAACTTTATATTTTTCTCTTCCACTCATAATTTAAATCACACCACTCTTTAATTCAAACTAAAACCATTTCACTCTAACTCTTCAATGGATTCCCAAAAACAATCCCGAGGTGCTGGTTCGAGCAGACGGGGTGCCGTTACTAGCAAATGAGGTGTTGGTTCGAGCTGAGGTGGTGTTTCTGGTGGTGAAGCGTATATACCACACCAACCCACGTAACATATTCCAGTGCAACCCCTTCCAACACCCTATATATATAGTTTTTAAAATGAGGCGTTGGTTCGGGTTGAAACGGTACTGGTCAAAACCGTTCAGGTTAAAATAGTGCGGATTGAAACGGTCGAAGATTCCAATGAATGTTCTTTAATTCCTTCACATATAGGAAAGATTTTGAATTCCTTTAGTTAAAGAAATTTAAAGGAAATATTTTTTTGAACAGCAACAACACTTTATATAAAACTATAAAGAGCCAGTAAGTAGCTGGAAACAAACAACGGAAACGGAACGCACAACTAACTAAAAAACATACATTATAGCAACTCGACTAAATGGAAGTTTCTCCAACTCTCCCAAGAGGGGGCCTTCAGCTTTGACCGATTACTAATCCAACATAATGCATCCTCTTTTATCAACTCCACCGTCTTCATAATCTGAACAAAGTTATCTTCAAACACTTTTGAGTTTCATGCATTCCATAGTTGCCAGACCGTCGCCACACAAACCATATCGACAATCCGTTTCCAATTATTTCTTCCTGGACTCTCTTTCAAAATTTTGACAATCTCCTTTAGGCTGTTACAATCTTCCGGGAATTTTATTTTCATCCAGGAGAACATGTTCCACCATATACTCTTCGCCCAGAAGCATTTAACGAATATGTGGTCGGTTGTTTCGACTTGCAGACCACATCGGGGACACATATAGTCCGGAATCACCACCCTACGCCGGGGCAAGCCATCTTTTGAGGCAACGAACCCCCAAATCACTCTCCACATTAAATAATTTCACTTTGGCGGGCCCAATTATTCCATTTGAACTCTCTATCTTCGTTCCAAATACTCGAACTAGCTTTTACCAAATCGAATCGGGCCTGTTTTGTAGAAAAACCTTCACCCGAGTCGTTATCCGATATCCACTCATCTTTACCATTCTTTAAATGCACCGAGCTCAGTCTGTTCATGAGGTCACCTAACTGCCTCCATTCAATATCCGAGTTCAGGTGTTGATGTGTGTCGGTGTGTATATATATTTAAGTATATTTTTAGCCCTTTTTATACTTTAGTCAAGTTTTAAATTTATAAAACACGATATTTTAGTAACACTAAACACACATATAGCGTTGGTAAGATACCGAGGTCGTCCAAGGACACAAGAGCTTTTAGTACCGGTTTATCCTCAACGTCCAATCAAATAAAAAATTTAGAAAAAGGTTTTGAAACAAGAAAATAAAACTAACTAAAAATGCTGAAAATAAAAATAAAATAAAAACAGATAGACAAGATGAATCACTTGGATCCGACTCGCCTTTAGTGTAACCTTTGATTATTTTCGCACTTTTGCACTTTTTAAAAGATTATCTTAGTTATAGTAGTAGTCCCCTCTTTTGAAGGTGACGTTACCCTCAACCCAGTAGTTTGAGTCAGCAAGGATACAATCCTAAAGGGTTGGATTATTGAAAGATAATTAATTAAGTTATTAATGCGTAATGTGGTAGGCCCCTCTTTTGAAGGTGACGTTACCCTCGACTAAGTAGTTTGAGTCAGCAGTGATACAATCCTAAGTAGCCGGGTTAATGTTTTAATAGTAGTTTACATATGAGGGGATCAAGGAGTTCGAACCCCCGCCATCCAATACCAGTGGGTATTGTAGGAGGTCCTACTAAACTTGACCTAGGTCCTTGCAGGATCTATACACTTATAACAACCCTAAAATAAACCGACACCCTAAAAATATTTAAAATATCCCAATATGTCCTAAAATACCCCCCATATGTGAAAACGGACCCTGAATACCTTTAATATTATTAAAAATTAAATTTTTGGGGCTGTCGCGGGCCGCGTAGGCCCCTTAGAGATCTTACAAGGGCCGCGAGCGATCATCAACGCGGCGAAACCCTGAGCCGACACGTGTCGTGATCGTGTCAAGGCTAGGGGTGGTGACCGGTCAAGGCTAAGGTCTACGCCCCTATGTCGCGGGCCGCGTAGACCTAAGCCGAAGCTTACGCGGGGCGCGACGAACCCAAGAATCAGCCCTATAAATTGCACGTATCGGATCTTCAGTCAGTTCGTCCCAAAACTTTCTTTCTCTCTCAATTTTCACATAGTAGGCGCTATACTCGGGTATAATACCCGCCTAAATAACGAAGTTCTGCTCCGCTGTAAGTATCATAACCCTGGATACATATTAGATACTCTGCCCGATTGATCTAGGGTTCCGTAACGGCTATCGTGGTTCTGCCCGACGTAGTCGTTGGAATGCCGTCTCGGGGAGGGTATTACTAATGTTAAAATGGGTTATTATACTAACACGTATGCATTTGTGTAAATTATAGATAATTCTTAGGAAATCCTTACAGAAAACCTAAGACAACAATGTGAGTAATCTCCTTTTTATAAACAGTTTTTACAAAACTTTAACTATTTTACAATGCAATTTAGCAGTGATTGAGTCTTTGTAATTCTACGGTTACTGCCGGTATGTTGGGGTTTTGTATACAAAATGTGAGACACGTTACCATTGGACGAAGAGTTAGCCAATGTGTAATATGACCCACCAGTCAGGATTGAAAGTACTGAATGAGTAATTGGATAGATGTAAACATTGTAATCGCTCTCAATACTGTTTAAATTAAATTAACTTTTCTTGATTAAACTGGGATTCACTCACCAGTATTTCCCACTGACAAAATGTTTTTAAAACGCGTTTCAGGTAACACAATATGAAAGCCAATTAGAAGCCAGCTTGACAGCACTGAAGGCTTAGAAAAGTGGCTATAAAAGTTACCTAAATAAAGAAGGCGTTTTATTTCAATAAAATGAGATTTATCCCTATAAATCAGTTTGTAATGAAAACTGGGGTTTCATCCCAATGTGTTTAATTATATAAAATGTGGTGTTTTACTCTGATAAAATATTTCCTAACTACGGTCCTGATGTAATTTCCGCTGCCAAATTAATAAACATCGATACCACCGACACTGAGTTCGCGGCCGCCCGTTCCCGGGACAGATAGGGGGCGGGGGTTGCGACAGAAGGTGGTATCAGAGCTAAGCCACTGATTCAGCCACAGAAGTGTTCTGCTGACACCAAAATTCAATTTGTTAGGAAATAAATTACGGGAATACGTGCATAATTGTATTTTCTTGTTATGTGTTATTTGACTATTTGTTAGTTTACAGTATGAGCGACCAAGGACCATCTGACGCGTACCGTCAATTGTCTGGTTCGCCTAGAAGCGAAGGTGCCTCTTCTCAGCCTGCCCTCTCAGGGTACTCTGCTGATACTGAAGAAGGAATATTCATGTTTAAGGCTCAGTCTGAAGATCCATTCCCTCAGAAAAAGAGAGGATGGTTCAGTCGGGGAGCACATGAGCGTAGAAAGCGTATGAAAAAGTTACAAGAATAGAGAGTACTAGCAGCAGCCAAAAGAGAAACCGATGCCCATGCCCAGGACATGATTAATAGGGGTTTAGCTAATTTCTATATCTTAACAACCACTGCAGCTGACCCTAACCTGGAACAAATGATAGCACCCCAACCACAACCACCTTTTCCTGACCAACCAATGGAAATAGAAAACCCTGAAAATCAAGTAGAAATGCATGATTTTGACCCGGAGGAGATACCTAGGGTACCTGCACCAAATCCATTAGACCCAAATTATGACCTGTGGTGCGACGACAATGGGGACTATGTGCAACGTTACCCCATACATGAAGACATGCCCATGCAAAACCTAGGAGCCTACCCAGGTTTGGACCCTCTAGATCCCTATTACGATAACGATGTATACATTAGGGAGATTTTAGAGAATCCTTACCAATTCCAGGCACCTACACCCCCATACCAGGAACCCGCACCCCAAATTCCAAACCCAGTCAATAGTGAAAGGATGAGACAGGTGGGAGAGCGACTCGTCTAGAAGTACGACGAGCGCAATATGGATTTCTGGATGAATCCATATCCATGAATGTGATGGTGGAGAGGGTAGTAATAATAATAATAATAATAACATAATATAATAATATATATGAGAAAAAAAAACTACGGATGCCTACTACTAGTAGTGTAACTTTAATTTCAGTTGGTATTGTAATTTTTATTTCCAGTATTGGTTTGTAGTAGATGCAAATTATATAAAAATAGAGTAAAGTCGCAATGATCGACGCTTTTGACCAAAATGCGTGTCATGTGATTGGCTATACTAAATATTATTTTGTGATATTAATACCTAGTAACTGTTTAAAATTCAGATGGCCGACGAAGTGAATCAGGAAAATCTGAATAATGATAACCAGAGTAACAATAACCCGGGTAACTAAAATCCAAACAACAATAATGGAAACCAAGTGGATAACAGTGCCATCCAACACATAGTGGCACAAGGAATAATAGATGCAATGCCATATATTCTTCAAACGGTTAAGGATGCTAATTACAAAAGTAGACATGATAGCAAGCGACCCTCTGAACCTGAACACAGCGTGAACAATGGACCTGTACTTCAAGCGCCCATTCCCAAAAGAAGAAGAACCATGCCTTATGGTTGTTCTTATAAAGAATTCTGGTCCTGCAAACCAATAGAATTCTCAGGCAATGAAGGACCCATTGCAACTCTGCTCTGGATAGAAAAGACTGAGGCTGTTCTGAAAATAAGCAAGTGTGCGGAAGAGGACAATATAATGTTTGCTTCCACTCTGTTTAAGAACTCAACCTTAGAATGGTGGAACACTATCCTCCAGTCGAGAGGAAGTGATAGGGTCTACAACACGGAATGGGAGGAATTTAAAAATATGGTAGAAAGGAAATTCTGCCATCCCAATGAAAAGGAACAAATAGCGAATAAGTTTCTGAACCTTAGGATGACCGGGGTAGATAGTAAGGGTTATACTACCACATTCTTTGAATATGCTAGAATAGTACCAACCCTTGCATCACCTGAACCGGTATTGATCTCCAGTTACATTTGGGGATTAATTGGGGAGATTAGGCATGTAGTCAAGGCAGCTAGACCTCAAACCATAGAAGAAGCTGTAGAATTAGCAAACACCTTGACAGATGAATTAATCCGTACTAGAGAAGAAGACCAAAGGAGGAACCTAGCTCAAAGACTTACCCAGGAATTCCGATCTGGAAATTCCAACCGTGGGAAAAATGTAGGTTCCACATCTGCAACTTATTGCAAGTATTGCAAAAGGAAGCATTCTGGAAGATGCTCCAAATATTGCAATTTCTGCAAAATATAAGGACACAAGGAAGAAGACTGCAGGAAGAAAGCAAACAACAGGATATGCTACAACTGCGGAGAACAAGGTCATATCAAGCCAAACTGTCCAAAATTAGCTCCAGCCACAAACAACAAGAACACTAAAAATGCTAGAGCATTTGTTCTAACTGCAGATGAAGCCAAGATGATTCCAGACGTGATAGCCGGTACGTTTTTAGTTAATGATATTTTTGCTAAAGTATTATTTGACTCTGGTGCGAACCAAAGTTTTATTAATACTTCGTTTTGCAAACTTCTAAATCAATCATTAACTAAACTCCCACAAGAATGTCTAGTAGAGACAGCAAATGGAGAAACAGTTAGGATTTCTGAAATCTTACCGGGAGCAAGAATAGAATTTTTAAATCAAAAGTTTATTGCAAACCTTTATCCAATGAATTTGGCAGGATTTGATGTTGTATTAGGAATGGATTGGTTAATAGCCAATAAAGCCAGTATTTTATGTGATCAAAAGTCGATCCAAGTAAATTCACCAAAAGGTGAAAAGATCACAATTAAAGGAGATAAACCATCTAGATCCACAAAATTCATCTCTGTGATGAAAACAACAAGTTGTATAAGAAAAGGATCTATAGTGTATTTGATTTCTATAATCACTAACACTAAAGGAAAAGAACTAAAAGACATCCCAATAGTGTCTCAATTTTCAGATGTGTTTCCAGAAGAATTGCCAGGACTACCGCCAGACAGGGAAGTTGAATTCAGAATCCATCTACTACCCGGAACGGCACCAATTGCCAAAGCACCTTACCGTTTGGCACCAGCAGAAATGCAGTAACTGAAGAAACAATTAGACGAACTGTTGGAAAAAGGATTCATACAGCCAAGCTCATCACCGTAGGGAGCACCAATTTTATTCGTTAAAAAGAAGGACGGATCAATGCGTATGTGCATTGACTACCGTGAATTGAACAAGGTCACGATTAAGAATCGGTACCCATTGCCAAGAATCGATGATCTGTTTGATCAACTGCAAGGGGCTCGATTTTTCTCAAAAATCGATTTAAGGTCAGGATATCATCAATTAAAGGTACAGGAAGAGGACATTCCTAAAACCGCATTTAGAACAAGGTATGGCCATTATGAATTTACTGTCATGCCATTTGGTTTAACCAATGCCCCAGCCGCATTTATGGACATGATGAACCTAATATGTAAGCCATATTTGGATAAATTCACAATTGTCTTCATAGATGATATTCTCATTTATTCTAAAAGTAAGGAAGATCATGCAAAGCATTTGCACATACTTTTAAGTTTATTAAGAAAGGAAAAGCTTTATGCTAAGTTTTCAAAGTGCGAGTTTTGGTTAGAACAGGTACCGTTTCTTGGACACTTAGTTGATCATGAAGGAATTCATGTGGATCCCACAAAGATCGAGGCAATTACCAAATGGAAAACCCCTGAATTGCCAACTGAGGTTAGAAGTTTCTTAGGATTGGCCGGTTATTATAGAAGATTTATTCGGGATTTTTCTAGAATAGCCATTCCCTTAACAAAGTTAACTTGTAAATCCATTAAGTTTAAACGGGGACCAAAACAAGAAGAAGCATTTAGAATTCTTAAGCAAAGATTAACCCATGCACTCATACTAGCGTTACCAGAAGGAACCGAAGACTTTGTAGTTTATTGTGACGCTTCTAAGTTAGGTTATGGATGTGTGTTAATGCAACGTCAGAAGGTTATAGCTTACGCCTCTAGACAACTTAAGAATCATGAAGAGAATTATTCAACCCATGATCTAGAATTAGGAGCAATAATTTTTGCCTTGAAAAATTGGAGACATTACCTTTATGGTAGCAAGTTTACCATTTTCACTGATCATAAGAGTTTAAGGTATGTTTTTGGACAAAAAGAGTTGAATATGAGACAAAGAAGCTGGATGGAGATGCTTAGTGATTATGACTGTGATATCCAGTATCACGCAGGAAAAGCAAATGTGGTGGCGGATGCTTTAAGCCGAAAGTATCATGAAAAGTCAAAAAGGGTACGTTCTCTTAAATTAAATCTACAAGTAGATTTAAATGAACAAATTAAAAAGGCACAAGAATCAGTAATCAAGGATGATACTGAAAAGCTAAAAGGTATGATTAAAGAATTAGAACAAGGAACAGATGGAATTTGGAGATTCCATAAGAATAGAATGTGGATACCTAAATTAGGGAACCTACGCCACCGGATACTAGAAGAAGCCCATAAATCTAAGTATACAATGCATCCAGGAAATGATAAAATGTATCAGGATTTAAGAAAGAATTTTTGGTGGATAGGAATGAAAAAGGACATAGCAGCCTATGTTTCTAAATGTTTAACCTGTTCACAAGTCAAAGCTGAACATCAGAAACCCTCAGGTTTGTTGCAGCAGCTAGAAATGCCAGTATGGAAATGGGAATTGATAACAATGGATTTTGTTACCAAATTACCCAAAACAAGAAAAGGCAATGACACAATCTGGGTGATTATAGACAGACTAACTAAGTCAGCACATTTCCTACCAATGAAGGAAACTTTCAGTATGAAACAGTTAGCTAAATTATATGTAAATGAAATAGTTTCATTACATGGAATTCCTTTATCAATTGTTTCTGATAGGGATAGTCGTTTTACCTCTCTTTTTTTGACAAGTTTCCAAAAAGCCATGGGAACCAAGTTAAATCTAAGCACAGCTTATCATCATCAAACGGACGGACAAAGCGAAAGGACAATTCAAACAATGGAAGGCATGCTTAGAGCTTGTGTAATTGATTTCGGAGGTAATTGGGACGATCACTTACCATTAATAGAATTTTCTTATAATAACAGTTATCACACAAGTATCAATGCTGCACCATTCGAAGCACTTTATGGACGAAAGTGCCGAACCCCAGTCTGTTGGGCAGAAATTGGGGAAAAGCAACTATCTGGACCCGAGATAGTGCAGGAAACAACCGACAAGATCATTCAAGTCAAGGAACGACTGAAGGCAGCACGTGATCGACAAAAGAGCTATGCAGATAACAGACGCAAGCCGTTGGAATTTCAGGTAGGTGATAAAGTGTTGTTAAAAGTCTCTCCTTGGAAAGGAGTAGTAAGATTCATCAAAAGGGGAAAGCTAAGTCCCAGGTATGTTGGACCTTTTGAGATTATTAGAAGAATAGGACCTGTAGCCTATCAGCTACGACTGCCAGAGAAAATGGCAGGAATACATGATGTTTTTCATGTATCTAATCTCAAGAAATGCTTAGCTGATGAATCGCTGATAGTACCTCTTAAAGATATAGAGGTAAACGAACAACTTAAGTTTGTAGAAAGGCCTCTACAGATTGAAGACAGGAAAGTCAAGAACCTCAAGCACAAGAGGATAGTTCTGGTCAAAGTGAAATGGGACTCCAAAAGAGGACCAGAATACACATGGGAGCTTGAATCAGAAATGCAAAGGAAATATCCACACTTGTTCCAGTTGATCTCGAGGACGAGCTCTAAAACAAGGTGGGGAGGATATAACAACCCTAAAATAAACCGACACCCTAAAAATATTTAAAATATCCCAATATGTCCTAAAATACCCCATACGTGAAAACGGACCCTGAATACCTTTAATATTATTAAAATTAATTAAAAATTAAATTTTTGGGGCTGTCGCGGGCCGCGAGCGATCATCAACGCGGCGAAACCCTGAGCCAACACGTGTCGTGATCGTGTCAAGGCTAGGGGTGGTGACCGGTCAAGGCTAAGGTCTATGCCCCTATGTCGCGTAGACCTAAGCCGAAGCTTACGCGGGGCGCGACGAACCCAAGAATCAGCCCTATAAATTGCACGTATCGGATCTTCAGTCAGTTCGTCCCAAAACTTTCTTTCTCTCTCAATTTTCACATAGTAGGCGCTATACTAGGGTATAATACCCCCCCTAAATAACGAAGTTCTGCTCCGCTGTAAGTATCATAACCCCTGAATACGTATTAGATACTCTGCCCGATTGATCTAGGGTTCCGTAACGGCTGTCGTGGTTCTGCCCGACGTAGTCGTTGGAATGCCGTCTCGGGGAGGGTATTACAAATGTTAAAATGGGTTATTATACTAACACATATGCATTTGTGTAAATTCTAGTTAATTCTCAGGAAATCCTTACAGAAAACCTAAGACAGCAATGTGAGTAATCTCCTTTTTATAAACAGTTTTTACAAAACTTTAACTATTTTACAATGCAATTTAGCAGTGATTGAGTCTTTGTAATTCTACGGTTACTGTCGGTATGTTGGGGTTTTGTATACAAAATGTGAGACACGTTACCATTGGAGGAAGAGTTAGCCAATGTGTAATATGACCCACCAGTCAGGATTGACAGTACTGAATGAGTAATTAGATTGATGTAAACATTGTAATTGCTTGTTTAAATTAAATTAACTTTTCTTGATTAAACTGGGATTCACTCACCAGTATTTCCCACTGACAAAAGTATTTCCCACTGACAAAATGTTTTTAAAACGCGTTTCAGGTAACACAATGTGAAAGCCAATTAGAAGCCAGCTGGACAGCACTGAAGGCTTGGAAAAGTGGCTATAAAAGTTACCTAAATAAAGAAGGCGTTTTATTTCAATAAAATGGGATTTATCCCTATAAATCAGTTTGTAACGAAAAATGGGGTTTCATCCCAATGTGTTTAATTATATAAAATGTGGTGTTTTACTCTGATAAAATATTTCCTAACTACGGTCCTGATGTAATTTCCGCTGCCAAATTAATAAACATCGATACCACCGACACTGAGTTCGCGGCCGCCTGTTCCCGGGACAGATAGGGGGAGGGGGTTGCGACAACACTGAACAAGGCAAGACGCTTACCAAACCATTCCCTTAACCCCCGACCAGGTAGCCAACATATCTCCATATAGACCATGGAGATATGAATGGTGTAAATCTTTTATTTTATATAGACAGTAAAATAATGCCAAGACACCACGGACAAATGATAAGGAAGTTTCACCTTCAACATAAGAAACTAGTTATTAAAGTCATTAATACATAACCAAATAAAAAGTGCGAAAAGATTAAAAATAAAATGTATTACACTAAATGCTTGTCTTCACCAAGTGATGTAAGCGACTTAGGCAAACATGGTCTTTGATTGTGAAGAACTCATACGATCAATCTTGGATCCCGAGACTACTCACACACTCTATGATGGATGATGGATGATGGTGGTGGATGTGGGTTGTGATGTGGGTGGGTGAAGTGTGAGAGAGGTTGTTTGCCAAGGGATGATTTGCAAGTGAGCCAAGCACCCCTATTTATAGCCTACACAGAAGCCCGGACACGGCCCCGTGTCCATTGAGCACGGCCCTGTGTCCACCCATCTTCTTTTTCTTTATTAACTGCAGTTTGTCTGCATTAGTTGACCACGCCCCCGTGTCCGCTGGGCACGACCCCGTGTGCAGAAGCGTATCTGTACTATCAAGATTTGCCTAGATTCTGCGAATCTTAGCGTTGACCACGGCCCCGTGTCCGCTGGCCACGCCCCCGTGTTGGGAAATAGAAGCTTCTACAGCTTTGTCTTTTCTGCAGACACTTGGGCAGGCCCCCGTGTTCATTAAGCACGGGGCGTGTTCAGCCTTCTGATGTCTTGTTTTTGCTTGGGAAGATGCTGTCGAGGGGTCGAGCATGCCACGTTTATTCCTTTTCTTGTATTATTGTTAGATTTGGCTGCATTTTTGCTTCTTTTGTTCATTTAAGCTCATTTAACCCTGAAAATACAAAAGGAAGACAAAAGCACACTTTTTCCAACATTAGTACTAAAAAATGGTTAGTTTTATGCCTCATTTAATGTAATTTATATGTTGCATTTTGCACACATCAAATACCCCCACACTTGAATCTTTGCTTGTCCTCAAGCAAAACTCTTTATTTTGTGGCTTACACACCCAAATGGAATGGGTAGAAGAGAAGGTTTTGGGCTTGTCATAGAGTGTTGGGATTCCAAGATTCTTATTAGGTTTTATTTTTATTTCATTTACAATCCTATTCGTTATGATTTATTCAAAACATTACATAAGAGAAATTACTTATTTGGGCATAACATGCCTCTTTAAAATTCCATTTATATACAAGTTCACATACCTCACGGGGGATCACTCAACACTCGGCCGAAGATGTATTTTTGTGAAACACTCGAGAGCGGCATGGAACTTACTTCTACCATATGCTTGCCAAGCAATCAATCCTCCTCCTTTTTAACTATAAACCTTTGTAAATATCAAGAGGACTTTGGGGAAGGGTTTGGCTTGGGTTAAAGGTAGGTGGTTTTGGGTTAGTGGTTAGTAGAAAAGGGTGAAAGGGGTAGAAAGCGTCGATTTTCGTAAAACATTTTGTTTTTGTGACTTTTTATTTTAATGAAGCATTTTTTCAAACAAAGTTTCTTTTTGATGAACTTGTTTGTTTATTGCTAAACTTCATCATTTTTTATAAGGAATGTCACATGAAAACCGAGCTTTTTACTAAAATAAAGGGTTTTAAAATGAAAAAGGGTTTTGGTGGGTAAAAGGGTGTTTGTTTTGTGGGTTTAGAAATGAAAAGGTTTAGGCTTAAAGGGGTAAACTAGGGGGATTTTGGGTAGGTGGTAAAAAAAAGAAAAATAATGGTGTTGAAAGAAAAAGGGTTAGTCCTAATGCCTCCATCATTTACTTACTTGGGTTTAAGTTGGTAAGGACCGGGAATGTATCGTCATGGCAAGTTCTAGAGTCGTAAGAAACCAAGCGGCTATTCACACAAGAAACGAAAAATGAGCATTTAATTTAAAGATGTGTATTTGTATGCTCAATAAAGGCTCAAAACTCACTTTTTGTGGGAATGGGTTTTTATGTGATCAAGTATATATAATCAAATTTTAAATAGATTTGTCATGTCGTTTCATAATTTTCTTATTTTGGTTCTTTTTATCACGACGCTATCAGTTGTAAATTTGTAAAAATATAACCTTTTTAGAACTTGTTATTCCCAAATTAAACCAAGACAAGTAAAAAAAACGAAAAAGTTTTTGAAAAAATTTGGGTGTTTAGCGGTTCCAATAGAGTTTTGTGTAAGGCTTGTAATTAAGACTTGCAAAATTCAAGGTTTTAGCATCCCCCCACACTTAAATTACACATTGTCCTCAATGTGTCCCAAAAATATGTTTTTAGGTTGATTGAATGTGTAAAAGGTGTGTTAAAAACAAAATTTTATGTTATTGGGCATCTGGACACGGGCCCGTGGTGTCCGGGCACGGCCCCGTGTTCAGGTTGCCAGTAACAGAAAGCATCAGAAAGTAACAGAAGCCAGGGCACGGGGGCATGTTCAGCGAACACGCCCCGTGTCCAGTTACCTGAACTGGGCGTTTTTCTGCAGACTTTTCAGCACGGGGCCGTGTTGGCTGGGCACGGCCCGTGCCGAACTTGCTGTAATGAAGATAAATTGTCGGGAGGCTCTGTTTTTTGTGCATGGGGTGCTGGTTCAAGTTTCCCTTAGTATCGTTCACCATCCCGAGTGTGTTTTACCCATTACAACATCATCCAAACACCAAACAATTTTAAAACCATCATTTCATTAAAAATAACACATTACATAGGGTCCTAGAAAATTAAAAACAAAGCAGAAAAATAAAAACTAAAAGTCCTAAAATAGGTCAAGTGATACATAAAATCATCCTAAGGAGTTCTACTCTTACAATAGGAATCAAAATTCCGGAAATAGCTTTCCGGTATTTAAAGGCTTCGTAGAAATCCGAACTGAGGGATGTTCCCTAGATGTTGTTAAAGCCATTCTTCTATCTCTCTTGGGAGGAAGAAGGCGGGCTCATTTTCCTCAACATCCTGTGGAGGGGAAGTGACACCAACCGGAATCCCTTGTAATATGTCTCGAGGGGGCTCCGGGTGTATGGTGTACCACTCGGCCGGTATGATGACTTCCGGTACCACATTCCATGCCCTTTGGGTGATGATTGGTACCAAAGGAGGAGAAGCGAGAATGTTCAACCTTTGGTGCAAAAGGTTGACCTCTCGAAGACATCCTTCTAGTCCCACCGTTAAGTGATTGATACGGTCGACCAATGCTTCTTCTACTCCCGTCATCTCATCAATGGCCTCTCTTAAAGCGTAAACGTAGTTTACAAGAGAGTCTTCTATCGTAGATGACCTTCTCCCCTAGATCGTAACAGAATCGTCGATCTAACCTAGAGTGCGGAATCCCCTAGATCAGATTTCACAGAAAACGTGTAGAAACAGAATCAAGAACACGATACACTTTCAATCCGGTCTTCTATTGATTATCCAACACGAAGTTTACAATCAATTCAAGACCCACAAGAAATCTCTCAGCCACTCTCTGTAGATTTCTCTAACTCTCTCTCAATTCCTCTAACTGTCTACTAACTGGCTAACCTAAACCCTAATGCCAAGCCTTGTTTATATAGGACAAGGTTTGCACATGGGCTTTGGTCTGGGCCAGGCCATTCTCCAAGCCCATAACACCAATTAACTCCCTAACCAATACTGCTAATCCCAATACAAAATATCCAAAGACTAAATAATCAAACTATTAAGCTGTTGTCACAAAACATGCACCAACAAACTCCCCCTTGACAATAGCTTCATAGTGTAACTTTGTCTTCAAACATCTTGCAGTCTTTTGGTCTTTGGATAGCGTCAGCTACACAGTTTCTGACATCAACAAACTCCCCCTTAGCTGATGCTTCCAATCTCCAAAACTTTCATTTGTTGTAGATCAGTGAACTAGCAATCTTTGGTTAAGCAAGTATCTCCAAATTTTCCAAATCTCTCTCTGCAATGTAGTAGAAGGATCCTACCATGCATCTTCACACGTTCTTCACTTCACTCTCAATCTGCACTTTACTTGTATTCTGCACTTCATTTTGATAACTGCATCAATCTGTTTAGCAACACAAGCAAGTATCTCGAAAAACCATTAGCCTTTTTCACATTTAAAGATAAACCAATATTTTATCTTAATTTGCAAAAACAACTACCTGTCAGTTCAAAATGGAAGCCTTTTAAAAAGAAATCTTTTTGGTATTTTTGATATTTTTCAAAACAAACTAAACTAACCAAACTAAACTAAAAAATATGTACAATAAATCTTTTTGTGAGAATCATGTGCAAGAAGATCATATCAGCAAAATCAAACTGTTTTCACACTATTAGATAATTCTTTATTTAATTTTTCGTGAAAAGCAGTTCAAGACGATTACCAGTATGTTTGTCCACCTAAACAAATGCATGAACATTTCAAGTACCATTACCGTATGATACGTTAAGGTAATTTTATTTCTGATATACTAGTGTGTCCCACTTCAGGATATACCCCCGCGATCAAGGTATGCACAAAGATTCATCGTAGTAGGTGAGTATACTGAATTCATCCGTTTTGTTTTTCAACGTTTAGATAATTGGTGAACAGGTCAGTACTTCCGTACAACAAAGAGACCAAAATATCTAACGAGGGCTATGACAAATACCATTTTTTGGTACGATTTATGCTTTTTGCACATTTTGAATGACTCTCTATGAGAGCTTCTTCATTGTTCAGGGTTTTGGCATATTTAGCTCTTTTAAGATATCCTGGGTGTGCCTAGGTCAGCATGTATCTGGATGCAGCAGAAGGACACCCCTGATTTCCCCAGATGAAATAACAGTATAAAGACCCAAAACTTCAGATTTTGGCAATCTATCAATGCAAGATTTAAGGTCATTAAACCATACACCACTGATGTGTTCCCCACTCATACTCAGTGCATTTAGGTTTATATCACTTTGGTAAGTTGATTATTTCATGCTTTTGCCTACTGGTACATCATATGATGAAGATGCTATCACACTTAAGCATTTTAATTCAGTTTGAGTGTGACAGTCTAACTTGCTGATGTACTATCATTTCTTCTTTTTCACACAGTGATAACTCATTTTTGATTTTCTATTTTTTTTATGTTTTTGATTTTTCAATGTTTTTGTATTTTTAAATTTTATAACTTACTCCCCCTAAACACACGCACTATCTAAACTCTTTTTGGCTTAGGGAAATTTCTCTCCCTAAATTTTTGTTTTTATGGAGTAAGTTTCAAAACATAAATTTTAAAAACAAACAAACTCCCACTTTAACCTGACAAAAATTTTTCAATGTTAAAAGCTAAAATAAACAAGACAATCACAAAAGTAAATAGTTCGTTACCCATGTTAACCTACTATTTACCTCAGATGCTTTACAGGAACAACCACTGTCGAACACATCAACAGTCCTTCTTGGTCATCCTGCATTCACTCAATAACTCAGTTAGACTTTAGAACCCAAGCCCTGATAGTCTTGGGTTTTCCAAATTCATCCATTACAGGAACATCCATCCAATATCCATCACTCCTCAGTGGAGTCTTGGATTGCTTACCCATTGTTGAACAAGATTGATAATTTCTACTAGGTCTTTGATTGCGAGAGTTCCAACAACCTCTCGGATTTTCTGACCTTTGGAAATTATTATCTTGATACCTGCTTCTCCCATTATTATACCATGAATTTTGGAAAAATTTTGGATGTTGTTGAACATTTGAGTTACTGAAACTCCTATGTTCATTTCTTCTTTGAAAATTTCGATTACCAGATGTCTGGTATCGATTTTGATATCCAAAATTTCTATTTTGACTTTGAAACTGATTTGATTTACCATTATAATGATTAAATTGTGGAGAAATACTTCTTGGTCTATCAAATCTTTTCGAAGTTGAAGGTTTTGATTGAAATTCAGGTTTCTTTGTCTGACAACTCGATTTTACATTATTACTTGACCCAACCTGATTCCCATCATTAACCTCATCAACTTTTTGTTTACCTTTCTTCAAAGGACAACAACTCGCCACATGTCCTTTGTTGTGACATCTAAAACAGGATCTTTTCTTATAAGTTTTCTTTTTGTTTGATCCCCTTTTAAATGTTTTGACATTTTCGTCTTCAGTATCCTCATCCACTTTATGAGGTGTACTGTTAGACCCAACAGATTCTTTCAAAGATACTGGACTATTTGGCAAGTCCACAACTTTCGGATCCACTACCTCTTGTGCAGTGGTTACAAAATCAATTAGCTTTTCTTCATTTGGTAGAAAAGAGTAGTCTTGATTTTCAGAAGATGAAGCTTTAGTAAACCCCACCCCTGTTTTATCATTACTTCTTTTTAAACCTTTTTGAATATGAGTCCTTACTAACGAAGAATTTCCAAATTTGTCTAACTTACCTTGAAGTTCTACAATTTTGGCTTGTGCATCAGCCAATTATGTGCACTTTTCTAAAAGCTCGTTAGTCTTTTCTTTCAGAGTTTCACGAGCCAAATCAATGATCTGTAATTGTTCATTGACTTTGCTTGTTAAACTGCTAATTTCTTGTTAATTTGATTTGAGTTTATCTAAACAATTTGACTCTCTTTTAATCAAAAGAACATTTAACTCTTTTCGGTTTTCCAAATCAGCTAACAGAATTTTGTTTTGCTCCGATAGTCTGTTAACTTTACCCTGTAGTTCAGTGCAATTAAGACATGTAAGACTTACAGATTCTGATGACACCTTCACCTCTGATGTAAGACCATTCACATCCTTCAAGCCCTCTGAAACTTCTGCATCCTTCTTCTCAGCAGTTTCCTTATCAGCTTTCTTCTTCTCCTCTACCTCAGCAGCTACTTCTCCTATCTTCACAGCTGCAAGCTCAGCTACACATGCTTGATCACATGTATTCAATCTTGAAGGAATCTGATAACGTTTCTCCAAAGCTTCCCACAGCTCTTGAGAAGTTCCATACTTCGTAAAGGTATGTTTAACGCCCTCAGGCAAGGACTTCTTTATTGCTGCTAAAGCTTTCTTCTCAGCATCAACCACTCATTTCTCAGATTCATTCATCTTATCATAAGACATCACTATAACTCTTCCATCAACACGACGTGTGGGAGCAAAGTATCCATCTATCATACACGTCCACATTTCAGTATCTTCACTTTTCATAAACGACTCAAACTTCTCTTTCCAGTCAGCATATTCTTTGATGTTTGTAAGCTTTGGCCAATTCTTAACAGTCTCCCTTCCATTGTTCATCTTAGCCATCACGCAGCGTAAAAGTTTAAATGAATTTTGGTAACCTGTGTCAAAATCCAATTCTAACTTCTCTACTAGTCCTTGTCGAGCTTTTACCTTAAGCGAACTGATAAAACCGTACAAAAATTATCCGAAAACTGTTTTTATCAAATTATACCGTTAGATTCGTCTCGAAATTACGATTCCAATGATATATAATGTCAAAAACCTATTTCAGGATTTTCCAGAGTCTTCTTTTATTTTTTTTTTATTTTTTTTTGCCCTAAAAATCCAAGAATTCCAACGGTGCAAACGGTTTTCTGAGATGAGTTACGGATAATTTTCTAAACGCGAAACTGTGAAATTTCTCTTACGCAAGCCAAGAAAAATTCCACCCCTTCCGAAATGATGAGAAATGGTTCGAAAAGGTCCTAGATCCGAAATGCAAATCCGAAATGGTTATGATTGATCCGAAATAAGTACCCTCTGGTCCGAAATGAACAAAACTTATCCGAAATCAGACCTTTTTATCCGAAATGAATAATCTGATCCGAAGTCAGCACACTCTTGTCCGAAATGGGTTACTCTGATCCGAAATCAGCTCCTGCTGATCCGAAATACAACCTTATGATCCGAAATGCTTGTTCTAGATCCGAAATACTTGTTCTTGGTCCGAAATTGATCCGAAATCCAAAGTTTCTGGTCCGAAATGGTGCTGTTTTATCCGAAATGCAGGCCTTTATATCCGAAATGATCAGAAACACTTGATTTCTGGTTCGAAATGATTGATTTCAATTCGAAATGGATCCGAAATGTAAGATTTCTATCCGAAATCCTTGTTGTTTTTTCTGAAATCACCAGCAGAACCCTAGAACAGCCGTAAAAAACGCCCAAAAACTCCAATTTTTCTGCAGAAAACGATTCTGAACCAAGCCAATCGAGAGCCGAACGCTCTGATACCAATTGTAGGTCCCGTGAGCCGTATGGATCGTAACAGAATCGTCGATCCAACCTAGAGTGCGGAATCCTCTAGATCAGATTTTGCAGAAAACGTGTAGAAACAGAATCAAGAACACGATACACTTTCAATCCGGTCTTCTATTGATTATCCAACACGAAGTTTACAATCAATTCAAGACCCACAAGAAATCTCTCAGCCACTCTCTGTAGATTTCTCTAACTCTCTCTCAATTCCTCTAACTGTCTACTAACTGGCTAACCTAAACCCTAATGCCAAGCCTTGTTTATATAGGACAAGGTTTGCACATGGGCTTTGGTCTGGGCCAGGCCATTCTCCAAGCCCATAACACTAATTAACTCCCTAACCAATACTGCTAATCCCAATACAAAATATCCAAAGACTAAATAATCAAACTATTAAGTTGTTGTCACAAAACATGCACCAACAAAGTCGATGGGGAGTCCTTCACTACACAATCGACATAGGGACGATTATCGCTCAAGTCTTCGTAAGAGTTAGAGGTGATTTCGGGAACAACAAAGTTGTTTTTATCCGAATGCGGTCTCAATAATTCTTCTTGGGTATCGTCTTGAGGTGAATTAATGATATCCATCTCAAGTTCTTTTACCCAATTAAGAATTAGATCTCCCAATTGAAATAATTCATAAAGAAGCATTTCTCCTAGAAGGGTCGATTGAGAGCATTCGAGGGAGAGATAGGGATTATTTTTACTTTCGCCCCTCTTAAGGCTATAGGAAAACAATGGGTCTATATAGTGGGGCTTGTAATTTAAAAAATAGCATTTTAAATCTTCATGATTCCACCTCGAAGGAAGTCGATGGGGGGTCCTTCACTGCACAATCGACATAGGGACGACTATCGCTCAAGTCTTCGTAAGAGTTAGAGGTGATTTCGGGAACAACAAAGTTGTTTTTATCCGAATGCGGTCTCAATAATTCTTCTTGGGTATCGTCTTGAGGTGAATTAATGATATCCATCTCAAATTCTTTTACCCAATTAAGAATTAGATCTTCCATTTGAAATAATTCATCAAGAAGCATTTCTCCTAGAAGGGTCGATTGAGAGCATTCGAGGGAGAGATAGGGATTATTTTTACTTTCGCCCCTAATAAGGCTACAGGAAAACAATGGGTCTATATAGTGGGGCTTGTAATTTAAAAAATTGCATTTTAAATCTTCATGATTCCACCACATATTTGACACCATGTACCATAAGAGGGTTGGAAGTAAAAAAATATCAGTATCACTCATGGTTGTGTCAGAAATTACCAACCGTCGGGATCTTACAGTTCTGTTTTCAGTATCTGATACTTGGCCATGGGGCGTGTTGATTTGGCACGGCCCCGTGTTCAGCTACTGTCTGACTTAAAACAGGATTGCCAGTACCAAAGATTGGGCACGGGGCGTGTTCAGCGGGCACGGATCGTGCTAAGTTCTGCAGAAGCTGAAAATTTAAGAAAATCCTAAAAAATAGAAAAATAAGAAAAACGATTAGGCCGTTGATTCCTAACTTTCTTAAAATCCTTCCCGGTAGCGGCGCCAAAAACTTGATGTGTGTTGATGTGTATATATATTTAAGTATATTTTTAGCCCTTTTTACACTTTAGTCAAGTTTTAAATTTATAAAATACGATATTTTACTAACACGAAACACACATATGGGCAAGTGCACCCATCGTGAGCGTAGTATAACGTTGGTAAGATACCGAGGTCGTCCAAGGACACAAGAGCTTTTAGTACCGATTTATCCTCAACGTCTAATCAAATCATAAATTTAGAAAAAGGTTTTAAAACAAGAAAATAAAACTAACTAAAAATGCTGAAAATAAAAATAAAAATAAAAACAGATAGACAAGATGAATCACTTGGATCCGACTCGCCTTTAGTGTAACCTTTGATTATTTTCGCACTTTTGCACTTTTTAAGAGATTATCTTAGTTATAGTAGTAGGCCCCTCTTTTGAAGGTGACGTTACCCTCAACCCAGTAGTTTGAGTCAGCAATGATACAATACTAAAGGGTTGGATTATTTAAAGATAATTAATTAAGTTATTAATGCGTAATGTGGTAGGCCCCTCTTTTGAAGATGACGTTACCCTCGGCTAAGTAGTTTGAGTCAGCAGTGATACAATCCTAAGTAGCCGGGTTAATGTTTTAATAGTAGTTTACATATCAGGGGATCAAGGAGTTCGAACCCCCGCCATCCAATACCAGTGGGTATTGAAGGAGGTCCTACTAAACTTGACCCAGGTCCTTGCAGGATCTATACACTGAACAAGGCAAGATGCTTACCAAACCATTCCCTTAACCCCGACCAGGTAGCCAACATATCTCCATATAGACCATGGAGATATGAATGGTGTAAATCTTTTATTTTATATAGACAGTAAAATAATGGCAAGACACCACGGACAAATGATAAGGAAGTTTCACCTTCAACATAAGAAACTAGTTATTAAAGTCATTAATACATAACCAAATAAAAAGTGCGAAAAGATTAAAAATAAAAAGTATTACACTAAATGCTTGTCTTCACCAAGTGATGTAAGAGACTTAGGCAAACATGGTCTTTGATTGTCAAGAACTCTTACGATCAATCTTGGATCCCGAGACTACTCAAACACTCTATGATGGATGATGGTGGTGGATGTGGATTGTGATGGTGGTGGTGGGTGGGTGAAGTGTGAGAGAGGTGGTTTGCCAAGGGATGATTTGCAAGTGAGCCAAACACCCCTATTTATAGCCTGCACAGAAGCCCGGACACGGTCCCGTGTCCATTGGGCACGGCCCCGTGTCCATTGGGCACGGCCCCGTGTCCACCCATCTTCTCTTTATTCATTAATTGCAGTTTGTCTGCATTAGTTGACCACGCCCCCGTGTCCGCTGGGCATGACCCCGTGTGCAGAAGCGTATCTTTACTATCAAGATTTTTCTAGATTCTGCAAATCTTAGCGTTGACCACGGCCCTGTGTCCGCTGGCCACGCCCCCGTGTTGGGAAATAGAAGCTTCTACAGCTTTGTCTTTTCTGCAGACACTTGAGCACGCCCCCATGTTCATTGAGCACGGGGCGTATTCAGCCTTCTGATGTCTTGTTTTTGCTTGGGAAGATGTTGTCGAGGGGTCGGGCATGCCACGTTTATTCGTTTTCTTGTATTATTGTATTATTGTTAGATTTGGGTGCATTTGTCACACCCCCAAAATACCACCTAGGGAATGTCCCTGTTAGGCGTGTGACGTACCAACGATGAGCCACTAATTACATTGAACCCATTCAAGTTTATAAATAAAATCCTCGATTATTAATGAAAAATACCATCAACAGGTTTAAATGAAAACCAACATGTTCAGCGGAAGCAAATAGTAAACCAAGGTTAATTAGTTTCAAAACAAATGTATAATACTAAGAAGTCAAACACATGAATCCTTCTAGTCGACCCATGACCACTCCAGCTACTCCAGACAGCAAGTTCCCAAATCCAAGATATCTAACGACCTGTGAGCATGCAACAAGTGTATCAGACAACGCTGGTGAGTTCATGGTTTTACGAAAACGTTGGTTACCAAGTGTTTAGTTAATCCATTGAATTTAATTAAGAAAGTAATGTTGATAATAACCCGAATACAAGACGGCTTCTGATTATTTTGCCCTTTCTCCAATGCTCCTATCAAAGCATTGGTCATGACTAGGTCATTAGTTCAACACCCGTCCTCCCAGGTACGGGGTGAGGTTGCCAAACCTAAGTAGCGCTACTAACTAATACCATGTTACCTCCCCGGTAACCAAACAACACGGAGGGACTTTAAGGGTGATAGGAAGAGTATATTATCCAACATTCCCGTTTTTACCCAAAAGACTTATCCCTCCCCGGGACACCCACTGAATGTCCCAACCACCGGGACGCATGCTCAAGAAATATGAACTCACCTTGGTTGCTCGGTATGTTAACGTACGTCTAGCGTTAATTAATTGTTAGGTCCGTTACTCGCGACCTAAGGTATAATGTCATATAAATGAGTATACGAGTAAGGTTTTGCAATACCCTAAGTATCCAAACAATCCTAGTGTTTAATGTGGTCAGACTAGCAATTTATCAAACAGTAATTCAGCTCAACCATAATTCACATTACATACAATATTTCAATCCATTTGATACCCATATAATCACTAATAAAGTCACATGCATAAGACCCAAAACTTTATGACGTGAATTGTTTAATTCATCATATATATACATCGATTATTATATATAGGTTTTAGAATGCATACTTTTAGTACAAATCCCCACCCAATATACATACCATACATGTCACACCCCGACCACGTAAAACAACAAAACGTGGCGGAAACGTCGGGGAGTGTTGTAACAGAATCATTGTTTCACAACCATGGATTAAACAGTTTCGTTTTATTGAATTAAATGTATTACATTACATTGGAATTAGAAACAAAACAAGAACAAATAGGCTTTCATTGTTTATTAAGTCACTAAGGCCTCGTCCATTCCTATGTGAGCATACACAAATATCATCATCAAACATCATCAACTATGGTACCTGAAACACATGTGAAAATACGTCAGCATAAAAATGCCGGCGAGTACATAGGTTTTATATGAGTGTCAGATTCATGGCTCGTTTTACATGTTGCAATACTTATTTAAAAACCTTATTTTGAAAAGTATAGTATTGCGACATAATTAACCAACTCAAATCAAGTTGGATATGATTTATAAAATCTCGTAGCCATGATTCTTAACTCCAAAACATTTGTTTTATTAAACCAAATTGTAAAACATCTCGTAGAAACTCGTTAATAAAACTCGCATGGTTTATATTATTCAGAAAACATCATTGTGTGACATCGTTTCAAAATCGTTTACCCAAGTGATCTAGATAACGCAACGATATATAATGTGTTAAAAGCACTTATATATAGGAAGTACCAGCGGCGTATCCACCATGCTTTTAACACATTACACCCGCCCCGTTACCTAATCACTTCCCTAACCCAATGGTTGAAACAGTTATAAATGTTTCACATAAATCAAACGGTTACAAATGGTTCACATACATCAAACGATTACAAATGGTTCACATACATCAAATGGTTACAAATGGTTCACATACATCCAACGATTACAAATGGTTCAAAACGTAAAACAATTGCGCTAGCATGTTAAGTGAACATACATAGCAAAACATAATGAAATCATGTACTAATAGTGTACTAATGAACATAGCAAGTATATGATATGAAAACATGGAAAGCATGAAAGTAACAAGTAGGCACATGTGTTTCACCCCAAAACGTTTGGAAAACAGTAAAAGAGGGATCTATGTACTCACTTGAGGGTGCTTATAAGTCTTGAACAACAACCAAGCAAAGCTAGAAGGATCACGGAAATCAATCGGCACCGAATATAAGTAACTACGTAAATAAACCGGACCTAAATCGGAAGATCGGATAGGATGAGGTTTCTTAAACCAAATGAGTATTGGAACTCATATGATATGGTTTAACAAAGCCTACATACTAAATCGAAACCTAACCTAAGTGCTTACGACCCATTACGACCCGTTTAGGTAGCTTACGCTACTTTAACGTGTCGTTTGCGTAAAACGCGTTCGGACCGCCTAAATAGTCCTACGACAAGTATTATATGCCTTAACATGTCTAATAATGTTACCTAATCAGTTTAGATATAAAAATTTAGGTTACATATGCTTAAAATGAATTTATGCGTAAAAAGGGCATTTTGGTCATTTTCCTAAGGCATATAAACTACCTATCATACAACTAACTAAACGAAGTGACCATAAGGTATAACCTCGGAAGGTTATTCCCTATACAACTATGGTCACAAAACATGTTTGTTCGGATCCTAATGATTGACCAAACGGGTCTAGTTCGAAAGTCTAAGCGGTTGTTTAGACCGCTTGACTTACGACTCTACATAAGCACTAAACCTAAAGTGACGAGCTAAACATGTTAAAACATGTTTAACGAAGTTAGAAAACAGGTTTGGTATCAAAACAAACGGTTTTGATACCTAAAAGTAGTTTGGTTACAAAATACGCAAGAATACGCATTTTGGCCGAAACTACGACTCGCCACTATGCCTAGATAACGTGGTAATCAGTAGGTATAGTCATAAGAGACTAAAACCATTGTGATTACGCTCATGTTATGAAGTTCAAACGAACTTCGTATTGACCATAAACTGGTCAATGCAGAAAGTCAAACAAAGTTTGACTTTCACGCTAAAAATGCATAAAAGAACGAAAGAGGACTTACAAAAGGTCCAAGGAGGTTTGATCCAATTTATTCTCAGGTATGAAGTGCAAGACTTCAACTTAGAGAATGAAAATCAGATCAAATGTGAGTTTGAGAGCAAAGGGGGTGGGGTTTATATAGTTTTTGCACAACCGTTAAGATCGTTCATCGTAAAACGAGTTTCGATCTCATCCGTACACATGTGCCCATGGTTTTGTGAAACCATGGGAGCCCCTAGTTTCATTAAAACCATGTGAAAATGAGGGGAACAGCTGGAATTTAGATTTTTTATTTTGGTCCCTTCCTAAGATAACTATGGCAGAATGTCAATTTTGGTCCCTGAATGTGCAAAACATGGTTTTTGATGCATTTTTGACACGTTTAAGCCCCGTTAATCCTATTTCAAGGCTCTAAAATGAAGTTAAAGTATAGGGAACTTAAAATATGCTCAAAAACATCTCGGATGTCGGTTCGTTTGGTCGTACGGTTGCGTTGTTCGGTTAATTACGACGGAAATCGTAATGAACGCAAAAACGATCCAAATTTCGCGACGAATGGATTTTTATTATGCCAAACACTAAAATATAATATTTTAATTCTTACATAAATTTTTGGATGTCCGGATATACTCAGAACGTAAGATATGCGCGAAAATGCAAACTTGTGCACTTTTTGACGCTTTTAGTCCCTATTGATCAATAAAGTTTATTTTAGCATACCAAACCCCTCAAAGCCTATTTCTAAGCTATGTAAAGGATATTTAGGGTATGTTTAACTTATGATCAAGTTCCGGAATGTTCGTTACTATACAAATCGGTATAGTTTCGCAGTTTGACACAATTAGTCCCTGCGATCGTACAAACTTGATTTCAACACACCAAACCGTCCAAAACTTATTTCTAAGTTACGTATAGGTTATTTAAGGTATGTTAAGCCTATTTCACTATTCCGGAGTGTTTGTTGCATTAAACTGGTTATATTTACGCATCAGTGCACGTATAACCTTCCAGAAAGCGATTTAAAGCTTGAAATCGAACATGAATTGATATGTGCAAATGATACACATATTTTTACAAATCCCAAGTATGAAACACAATATTTCATAAATTTGGTATTTGTTTGATGGTCGCGGAGGCACAGGTGTCACAGTCTCCCCTACTTTAGGAAATTTCGTCCCGAAATTTATTCGTAGGAGTCTGTCTGTGATGTTGTGTTAAATATTTGTCTTGCATGGAATATAGGGTGTTTATCTATTTGCTTAGAATAACCCATCAAAGATATGCAAGGCATAATCCTGTTATTTCTCTCAACGGACATTCTTCAGAAACGAAAATGAACAGAGTTATTTTTAACATGCATTATTCAGAAAATGGAAAATAAAGGAATAAACAAAAGGATATTCATTTTCCTCGATGGATATTCTTTAGAAACGAAAATGAATGGAATGAGTCATTTTTCTCAATGGGTATTCTTCAGAAATGGAAAATGAAGGAATAAACAAAAGGATATTCATTTCCCTCGATGGGTATTCTTCAGAAACGAAAATGCACGGAATGAGTCATTTTCCACAATGGGTTTTCTTCAGAAACGGAAATGAAGGAAAAATTAAAAGGATATTCATTTCCCTCGATGGGTATTCTTCAGAAACGAAAATGCACGGAATGAGTCATTTTCCTCAATGGGTATTCTTCAGAAACGGAAATGAAGGATTAAACAAAAGGATATTCATTTTCCTCGATGGATATTCTTTAGAAATGAAAATGAACGGAATGAGTCATTTTCCTCAATGGGTATTCTTCAGAAATGGAAAATGAAGGAATAAACAAAAGGATATTCATTTCCCTCGATGGGTATTCTTCAGAAACGAAAATGCACGGAATGAGTCATTTTCCACAATGGGTTTTCTTCAGAAACGGAAATGAAGGAAAAATCAAAAGGATATTCAATTCCCTCGATGGGTATTCTTCAGAAATGAAAATGCACGGAATGAGTCATTTTTCGCAATGGGTTTTCTTCAGAAACGGAAATGAAGGAAAAATCAAGGATATTCATTTCCCTCGATGGATATTCTTCAGAAACGAAAATGAACGGAATGAGTCATTTTCCACAATGGGTTTTCTTCATAAACGGAAATGAATAGGGTTAACTCTAGACACATGACAAAACTTGCTGTGGTTTCTGTGCACTAAATTCCATAATTATGTACGCGTCCATAATTACGTAATTCCTTGCACAGTCCGCACAGTGCGTTTCATAATGTGTAGGGGAAGAAAATCAAACCTGTGATGAGTGTGACTAGACTACCATAGGGTCCTTTTAATTAGATCGACAAATGATCTCTTTAATTAGATCACCAAGGAGTCTTTTCAGCTATATCATCACATGATATTCCTAACCAGATTTTTGGATCAATCTGTTTAACTAGACCACTCAAGGGGTCTAATTATGGAACAGTACTTCATAACCTACGGGACTTAACTACAACGTAGAAGTCCATTAAGGATTTAAGATAGTACCTTTGGATATCCTACTATGAATCCCTTATACGAAGATATGGAAGATTCTACGAGGATTTGGATAACAAAAATTTGGGTCACACAAAAACATAAAAGGGAACACATAAGCACATAATCACATAATTGATTAACTTGACCTTTAATTTGTTATCTTTGGACACGGATATTTAAAGCACACCAGGAATCCAATCCGTGGATTTCATTTGGCACTTTAATCATTTTCAAAAATCTATCTATGAAGATAGGAAAATCTTAATAGGAATTCGGCTTTGTTCTTATTGAATCGTAATGTACGTATTGAATCATACAAAGAATTCAATTAAGGGCTCCGATGAACGATACCCATCCACAAGGATCTAATTATGAGGATAGAAAGATCCTACATGGATTTTGGAATTTGTGTAACGAGAGGTGTTCCGACACCTTGCACTAGGCGTGCTTAAGTCGATACACAAGGTAGAAAGTTCATGAGGTTGAGGCGCTAGATATGCCAAGGCGACATATGAAGCAAAATTTGAAGGTTGAGCAGCAGCAGGATTTGCAACAGCTTTTCTTTGGATTGCAAAGCGGCACATGTTAACCAAATGTCCCCATCGTCCACCGTGGGTACATTTGAAACAGAGTATTTGATTCGGATGATGACGGCTACATTGATTGCACCAAGGAGCAGTTCCCTTATACGGCTTCATCCCTGAGGCGAGTCATGGTGATAGCTAAATCAACGGTCCTCTGGAGTATGACGCCTATTCGCTGGGTAATTGCAGCACCTGGTTCAGACATTTGAGTGTTGTTGCGATGAAGAGGCATTTTGAAGATAATGGAAGGCGTAGGAGGAAACAAGCGAAAGATAGTCAAAAGAGAATGACAACGCATGAAGATTGTGACCATTTCTTTGTTACCAAAGGCAAACAAATGAGACGGTGACTAATCAAAGTAAGCGGGTCATATTAATGTATCGCGAAGACATGCTCTCCTATAAGTGAACACTCACCCCAAGAGTTCCCAGGTAAGAGTGACTGGTCCGATACTACGGATTTGTACGAACACTCTAGCCTTAGACAGAAGACTCAGGGTACAGGCACCCACCCTTCCAGTTTGCACGTGTTCACATTAATGAGACCCAAACTTTGACGAGATCTTGAAAACTTTGAAGGTTCAAAACCTTATAATAAATCATCCTAGAACAGATGATTAGTTTTCAAAGCAGATTCAAAATTTATGTTCTTATTGTGGTTGTCACTTAAGGATAAGTGACGGTATTGTTTTAAAACTAAACACAAGATAACTTGTGTTAGGGTCCTAGGAAGGTTATAGTCTAGGTCAAAGCATTACTAATAACCTAATTCCCTATAACCATTGGCTCTGATACCAACTTTTCTGTCACACCCCGACCACGTAAAACAACAAAACGTGGCGGAAACGTCGGGGAGTGTTGTAACAGAATCATTGTTTCACAACCATGTATTAAACAGTTTCGTTTTATTGAATTAAATGTATTACATTACATTGGAATTAGAAACAAAACAAGAACAAATAGGCTTTCATTGTTATTAAGTCACTAAGGCCTCGTCCATTCCTATGTGAGCGTACACAAATATCATCATCAAACATCATCAACTATGGTACCTGAAACACATGTGAAAATACGTCAGCATAAAAATGCCGGTGAGTACATAGGTTTTATATGAGTGTCAGATTCATGGCTCGTTTTACGTGTTGCAATACTTATTTAAAAACCTTATTTTGAAAAGTATAGTATTGCGACATAATTAACCAACTCAAATCAAGTTGGATATGATTTATAAAATCTTGTAGCCATGATTCTTAACTCCAAAACATTTGTTTTATTAAACCAAATTGTAAAACATCTCGTAGAAACTCGTTAATAAAACTCGTATGGTTTATATTATTCAGAAAACATCATTGTGTGACATCGTTTCAAAATCGTTTACCCAAGTGATCTAGATAACGCAACGATATATAATGTGTTAAAAGCACTTATATATAGGAAGTACCAGCGGCGTATCCACCATGCTTTTAACACATTACACCCGCCCCGTTACCTAATCACTTCCCTAACCCAATGGTTCAAACAGTTATAAATGGTTCACATAAATCAAACGGTTACAAATGGTTCACATACATCAAACGATTACAAATGGTTCACATACATCAAATGGTTACAAATGGTTCACATACATCCAACGATTACAAATGGTTCAAAACATAAAACAATTGCACTAGCATGTTAAGTGAACATACATAGCAAAACATAATGAAATCATGTACTAATAGTGTACTAATGAACATAGCAAGTATATGTTATGAAAACATGGAAAGCATGAAAGTAACAAGTAGGCACATGTGTTTCACCCCAAAACGTTTGGAAAACAGTAAAAGAGGGATCTATGTACTCACTTGAGGGTTCTTAGAAGTCTTGAACAACAACCAAGCAAAGCTAGAAGGATCACGGAAATCAATCGGCACCTAATATAAGTAACAACGTAAATAAACCGGACCTAAATCGGAAGATCGGATAGGATGAGGTTTCGTAAACCAAATGAGTATTGGAACTCATATGATATGGTTTAACAAAGCCTACATACTAAATCGAAACCTAACCTAAGTGCTTACGACCCATTACGACCCGTTTAGGTAGCTTACGCTACTTTAACGTGTCGTTTGCGTAAAACGCGTTCGGACCGCCCAAATAGTCCTATGACAAGTATTATATTCCTTAACATGTCTAATAATGTTACCTAATCATTTTAGATATAAAAATTTAGGTTACATATGCTTAAAATGAATTTATGCGTAAAAAGGGCATTTTGGTCATTTTCCTAAGGCATATAAACTACCTATCATACAACTAACTAAACGAAGTGACCATAAGGTATAACCTCGGAAGGTTATTCCCTATACAACTATGGTCACAAAACATGTTTGTTCGGATCCTAATGATTGACCAAACGGGTCTAGTTCGAAAGTCTAAGCGGTTGTTTAGACCGCTTGACTTACGACTCTACATAAGCACTAAACCTAAAGTGACGAGCTAAACATGTTAAAACATGTTTAACGAAGTTAGAAAACAGGTTTGGTATCAAAACAAATGGTTTTGATACCTAAAAGTAGTTTGGTTACAAAATACGCAAGAATACGCATTTTGGTCGAAACTACGACTCGGCACTATGCCTAGATAACGTGGTAATCAGTAGGTATAGTCATAAGAGACTAAACCCATTGTGATTACGCTCACGTTATGAAGTTCAAACAAACTTCGTATTGACCATAAACTGGTCAATGCAGAAAGTCAAACAAAGTTTGACTTTCACGCTAAAAATGCATAAAAGAACGAAAGAGGACTTACAAAAGGTCCAAGGAGGTTTGATCCAATTTATTCTCAGGTATGAAGTGCAAGACTTCAACTTAGAGAATGAAAATCAGATCAAATGTGAGTTTGAGAGCAAAGGGGGTGGGGTTTATATAGTTTTTGCACAACCGTTAAGATCGTTCATCGTAAAACGAGTTTCGATCTCATCCGTACACATGTGCCCATGGTTTTGTGAAACCATGGGAGCCCCTAGTTTCATTAAAACCATGTGAAAATGAGGGGAAAAACTGGAACAAGCTGGAATTTAGATTTTTTATTTTGGTCCCTTCCTAAGATAACTATGGCAGAATGTCAATTTTGGTCCCTGAATATGCAAAACATGGTTTTTGATGCATTTTTGACACGTTTAAGCCCCGTTAATCCTATTTCAAGGCTCTAAAATGAAGTTAAAGTATAGGGAACTTAAAATATGCTCAAAAACATCTCGGACGTCGGTTCGTTTGGTCGTACGGTTGCGTTGTTCGGTTAATTACGACGGAAATCGTAATGAACGCAAAAACGATCCAAATTTCGCGACGAATGGATTTTTCTTATGCCAAACACTAAAATATAATATTTTAATGCTTACATAAATTTTTGGATGTCCGGATATACTCAGAACGTAAGATATGCGCGAAAATGCAAACTTGTGCACTTTTTGACGCTTTTAGTCCCTATTGATCAATAAAGTTTATTTTAGCATACCAAACCCCTCAAATCCTATTTCTAAGCTATGTAAAGGATATTTAGGGTATCTTTAACTTATGATCAAGTTCTGGAATGTTCGTTACTATACAAATCGGTATAGTTTCAGAGTTTGACACAATTAGTCCCTGCGATCGAACAAACTTGATTTCAACACACCAAACCGTCCAAAACTTATTTCTAAGTTAAGTATAGGTTATTTAAGGTATGTTAAGCCTATTTCACTATTCCAGAGTGTTCGTTGCATTAAACTGGTTATATTTACGCATCAGTGCACGTATAACCTTCCAGAAAGCGATTTAAAGCTTTAAATCGAACATGAATTGATATGTGAAAATGATACACATATTTTTACAAATCCCAAGTATGAAACACAATATTTCATAAATTTGGTATTTGTTTGATGGTCGCGGAGGCACAGGTGTCACAATACACATATGAACACATGCAGACCCTTGAAATAATTACAACAGCCGCCCACTCCTACAATTTATAATGTGGGCCCAAATCAGATTAACTTGAATTCCTTGTTTTAACATATAAGTCGGCCCACCATTCAATGTATAACAGAACTTTTCACTTTGACCTAAAAAGAGATGCATGCATATTATAATGTGCAGACCATCAATCATCAGAACCATGTAATTACATGTGCAGCCCATTAAACTCAAACTTTGAGGGTTTGCAATGATCACAATAGTGTGTGACTAACTCTTCCAAACAAATCCATCCTATACTCGGCCCAAACATCTACACAATCAAACGACTACACACTCCCAAATCATAGCAAAAACTCATAACATAATATTTACCTTAATCGGTAATTCACATTAATCAGGGAGTTGTTTCTTTTATGCATGGCATTACACTAGACCCGAAGACTCCTTTTCCCTACTGAACTACTCGCAATATCCTCCTTGTGGCATACAACCCTCTTATATTATCACGGCCACAAGAAGGAAACGGCCTATCCATTCTCGTTGGTTCTCCAGAGTCTACTCACAAACAGGTCTAGGTTATCAATTAATCGCTACAAAAATCTGTCTAGATTCATCACACAGTCTATTATGATCATGTAATAATAAGAATCAATTCATTCATATTCACAACATCACTATCACCAAGTTATGTTTACCACAGAGGACTGATCGTATTAATTGTTATTCAACATCACTGTTTCGATATTTCACATACTTATGCAACCTAACAAGAAATCACATAAACTAACACCATCACATTAATAGATATACATACCGGATATTAAACGAGGGGGATGAAGAAGATGTATTGCCATCGACCAGAGAGGGAGAGGGTTAGACACTAGGGTTTGCGTATGCGTGTATGGAATGAGGAACCCGCATGCAATCCCTGATCGTGGGTGTATGTATTTCGGTTGGTCCTCATTGGGCTTTGGAGGTTTGGGCAGCCCCAAACTAAACTAAAAGGATACAAGGGTGTAGCCCAATGTGCGGCCCAATATAAACAAGGAGGCCCAATGTAGTACGATAAACAAAGGCACTAGTGTCGCATGCGGCGACCCAAGTGTAACAACCGTTTAATTGAAATAACCAATACTTCCTAACATTAGACTTAACCAAGTTCAACAAGTTAAACGTACAAGTATACATGGCCAATCTTGAAAGGAAGTGATTCGGGATTAAGGACACACCTTAGAATTATGGGTCGTCACATCATCCCCAACTTAGAAGAAATTTTGTCCCGAAATTTGATAAGCAAGTACAGAGAAACGAAGCGATAAATTAAAATTGCTGCTGATTTTCTTCAGGTGCCACATCATCCCCAACTTGAAATGGAATTTTGTCCCGAAATTCACCAGTGGAATTAGAATTAGGTTGGTCATCAGGAAAAAGTTGAGGATACTTGAGTTCCGTCTGATCCTCGCGCTCCCACGTGAACTCCAGTCCCCGCCTTAAGTTCCAACGAACTCTTACAATCGGAATTCGACCACGCTAACGAATCTTGATATCCTAGTCCATGATTTCAGTAGATCCCTTAACAACTGCAACCTATCATTAACCTCGGATTCTAATGAAGGTATCACAAGCGTTTCATCGGACAAACACTACCTTAGCTTCGAGACATGAATGATGTCATACACGTTATCCCATTCGTCGGGTAACTCGAGTTTGTAGGCGGCGTCACCAATTCTTTCCAGAATTCCGAATAACTCATCGTAACGTAAATTAAGCTTCCCACGCTTCCCAAGTGTACCACACCCTCCCAGGGTGAGATTTGCAACATGATACGATCGCCTACAGCGATCTTCCAGCGTTTCCCAAGTTTATCAGCTTTCCTGACGGTCACGCATTGCCGCCAATCGACTCCCGATCCAAAAAACCTTCCTAAGAGTTTCGAGTGCCAGTCCTGGACCAGTAATTAAGTTGTCAACCATCTCAGTCTAACAAGAAGGTTGGCATTATTGTCTATGTAATGCCTCAATAGAGATGTCTGGTTACCAAGATGATAACTGCCGTAGTAGTACTCAACCATAGGTAAGAGTCCTTCCAATTTGCACCAAAGCCAGTCACACACATGCTCGCAGCATGTCTTCGAGTGCCAGGAGAGTTCGTTTTCTCTGATCGTTTGCCCAACGGCGACAAGCAATGCTCTGGTCCTGACGTGAGCCAAGGTTGTTGTGTATTGCCTGACATAAATCATGCATAGATCAAATTCAGAGGTAACAGGAGTTGGCATCTCGTGCCTAAAAGCCGCCTCTCTCAGAGGAACATTCACAGCTGTGAAGACTCGTCAGTTTTCTTGATTGCAAGAAAGTGTGCTGGTAACGTGAGTCCATCAACGATCATCCAGGTGATAATGTTTTCGTTTCGAGTTGTAAGTAGACCAGTGACAAAATCCATGGCAGTCTGTTCTCATTTCCATACACGTGTTTCTGGTTGCTAATATCCCACCTTGACTTTCCCACAAGTCAACCATCGTTCTCATGCGTGGCTATATGGGCCTTCATGCCCGGTCACCAGTACATGGTCTTCAGGCTTTAATACATCCTATCGAAACTCAGATGATTAGGATATCGAGATCCGTGTGCTTCGCCTGCACCAGTTCCCTAATGTTGCTGTATAGTGAGGTCCATATTCGTTTCACGAAGTAGCAAATATCGTCCGACCTGCCAAAGGTTGCTTCCCCATGCCCCGCATGGGTCAATCTTGAGAACTCTTCTCCTTCAGTTCTTCAGTTTGAGCAAGGCGGGTCTGATCAGGTATGTTAGAGTCGATAGCAGGCTGCAAAGCTCGTGCACGTCTAGGTTTCACGGTCGTATTCATCCAATAGCTCCATCCAGCGATGTCGTTACATGTTTAGCTCCTTCGAAACAAGGGTGTACGGGAGGCCCTTGTGATCGGTCTAGGTAGTGCATTTGGTACCGTCCAAGTAATGCCTCCTACTTAAATCCAATGACCACGGTTTCCACTGCAGATTGTATGTCATGCAGTTCCTCTTCGTAACACCATTACGTAAGTCATCACTTTCTCGTGTTGCGCCGGCGTGTAACTGGGACTCTGATTCGGAGCATCATGGTATATCGCTAGATCACCTGCACCCTCGGGTAAAGACGATGCTCAGTGTAATGCAGGGTTGGGTTTCAAAAGCTGAAGAGACGTTTCCCCGTTTTATTTCCCATGAATTCACAGCCCCCCGCTGTGCTAAGGAGGTTGAAGTTGCACCATCTTTAGAAATCCCATGATGAATCTGCGATAGTATCCAGCGAACTCAAGGGATTGCTGTATCCCAGAAGGAATCTGAAATTGCATAAGGTCAACCTAAAATTCCTCCTGACGATGTGGAGGTGAACCAGGTAACTCTTTAGAAAACACGTTAGAAAATTCACGAAAAACTGGAAGATCCTCGATCTTCCTTTCTTCAGGTTGCGAATCGGTGACGAGAGCTAGAATAGCAGGGTAGCCCTTTCATAGATACTTCTGGGCTTTCATGGCTGGGATGATGCCAACCACGGCACCACTACGATGACTTTGAACTGGTAAGGATTCCCCACTAGGGAGAGGGATACGCACGATTTTCTCTTTACAGAGGATTTCCGCTTGATGCATAGATAACCAAATCCATGTCAACGACCACGTCAAAACTTACAAGAGTATCGGGAAGTAGGTCAATGTCGAACACTTGACCCATGAGATCAAGTTTACAACCAAAAAGAACATGAGAAGCTTCTATCGATTTACTATCAGCTAATTCTACCACATGCTTATTTACAAGGGGGATGGGTGTCAGTCCCAACTGACGACTGAACCCCAAAAACACATAACTCCAATTGGCACTAGAGTCGAATAAAACAGAAGCAAAAAGATCATTCAAAGAAGACGTACCAGTCTCAACACTGCCATCATTGCGAGCTCCTCCAGCGCCAATAGTAAATACTCTTCCATGTGCCCCGTTCCCACCGTTATTCCCGTTGTTGTTATTCCTTGTGTTGTTGTTGTTGCCAGCATTTTGGTTAAGCTGAGGGCAATCCCGCTTAAAATGACCCTCTTCACCACACTGAAAGCACCCCTTTTGATTTCCCCGATTCTGTTGAGGCTGTTGCCTCTCCTGTTGCTGTTGCTGTGGCTGCTGCTGCGGCTGCTTTGGGAGCCAGACCCTACAATCTTTGGCCATATGACCCACCTTGTTGCACCTATGACATACCCGGTGCATGGTCCACGATGGTGGAACATACACTTATCACACTTTGGTAGCTTTCCCGCGTAAGAACCCTGATTTGAATTGTTGCTCTGATTCTGGTTCACAGAAGACGACTGGCTGAAACTACGGTGGATGCTGTTGTCTGCCCTTTTCTGAGATTAGCTGGCACTGGTTGCTTTGTCAGTATCATTCCATTTGCGCTTGTTATCACTGGCAGGTGTGGTAGCTGTAGCAGTCGAGGTAGTAGCAGAAACACGTGGCGGCAAGTTGCCACGTTCGACCTCTTGGTCAGTAATCTTATGTGCCAAACGGACGATACGGGGCAGATTGTCGAGGTTTGCAGCAGTAACGTACCCCTTAACAGCTGGTGCTAAGCCTTTGAGATACAACTCAATTCACCGATGTGGGGGTCGAGACAGGTTAGGGCACAAAGTTGCTAAATCATTAGACCTCCTAGTGAATGCTTCAATCTCATATCCCTCCATTTTCAGATTGTAGTACTCGTTCTCCAGTTTCTGAACCTCATCACGGGGACAATACTCCTCCCTCATCAACTCCTTAAAGTCTTCCCAAGTGGTGGCATTTGCCATTTCGATACCCAACATCTGAACCTGGGCATTCCACCATGTTAGGGCACCATCCTCGAGTGTGCCCGTAGCATACTTCACTCTGTCCCCAGCAGGACAGTTACACATTGCAAATACCGATTCTGCCTTCTCAAACCATCGCAGGAGTCCTACAGCCCCTTCAGTCCCACTGAAGGTCTGTGGCTTACAATTCATGAACATCTTGTACGTACAAGCAGGTGGAGCAGGTGGATTGTTTTGATTCGCAGGTTGACCTAAAACGTAAGAACGTACAATGCACAGGTAAGATTCGAGTATACGACACAAGGACAGAAAGTAATTGGCACATATCGTACCAGCCTGGTAAGCCGCTAAGGCTTCAGCCACACGAGTGTTGATCAAGTTGGTTAGTTCGGCCTGCGTCATAGCAATGTGGCCGCGTCCATGGCCTCTTCCGCTTATGTTTCTATACAAGAAGAGGAAGGATTTAAAATGCAAGTTCGAGTAGGAGTCAAGTATTACTATGACCTCTATAGACTACTGAGTTCTAACATAACGCCAATTAGCCGAGCGGAACCCTTTTCACACTCGTTAAGCCTCACTGGGACTCACATGCACCTCACGTTATTATTATGTGTGCACCCATAATAATAAGGCGATTTGCATGCTTATCTCAGTGCCTCTTAACTTGCGCTAAAAGGTTCCCCACATTCAAATAGCAAACGAAGGGTTTTACATGATCAAGAATCACAATAGTCGAAGGGTAGTGTCACACTAACAGTTCACATAACGGGGTTGATAACATAAGGACTCATACTGCAGTGTCAGGTGTGCATTCACGTGTAATGTCGTACATAAGTGTACACTAGATATACTATGCAATAGTAAATGAGAAACAAACCTTGCAGTCTGGAGCTGAGTGTCATGGTCGATTTCAGATCTGTTCGGTTATAGTCTGGTTTTATGAAAACATTTTAAAACCAAGTTCACTATAACCAGTGGCTCTGATACCAAACTGTCACACCCCCAAAATACCACCTAGGGAATGTCCCTGTTAGGCGTGTGACGTACCAACGATGAGCCACTAATTACATTGAACTCATTCAAGTTTATAAATAAAATCCTCGATTATTAATGAAAAATACCATCAACAGGTTTAAATGAAAACCAACATGTTTAGCGGAAGCAAATAGTAAACCAAGGTTAATTAGTTTCAAAACAAATGTATAATACTAAGAAGTCAAACACATGAATCCTTCTAGTCGACCCATGACCACTCCAGCTACTCCAGACAGCAAGTTCCCAAATCCAAGATATCTAACGACCTGCGAGCATGCAACAAGTGTATCAGACAACGCTGGTGAGTTCATAGTTTTACGAAAACGTTGGTTACCAAGTGTTTAGTTAATCCATTGAATTTAATTCCGAAAGTAATGTTGATAATAACCCGAATACAAGACGGCTTCTGATTATTTTGCCCTTTCTCCAATGCTCCTATCAAAGCATTGGTCATGACTAGGTCATTAGTTCAACACCCGTCCTCCCAGGTACGGGGTGAGGTTGCCAAACCTAAGTAGCGCTACTAACTAATACCATGTTACCTCCCCGGTAACCAAACAACACGGAGGGACTTTAAGGGTGATATGAAGAGTATATTATCCAACATTCCCGTTTTTATCCAAAAGACTTATCCCTCCCCGGGACACCCACTGACTGTCCCAACCACCGGGACGCATGCTCAAGAAAGATGAACTCACCTTGGTTGCTCGGTATGTTAACGTACGTCTAGCGTTAATTAATTGTTAGGTCCGTTACTCGCGACCTAAGGTATAATGTCATATAAATGAGTATACGAGTAAGGTTTTGCAATACCCTAAGTATCCAAACAATCCTAGTGTTTAATGTGGTCAGACTAGCAATTTATCAAACAGTAATTCAGCTCAACCATAATTCACATTACATACAATATTTCAATCCATTTGATACCCATATAATCACTAATAAAGTCACATGTATAAGCCCCAAAACTTTATGATGTGAATTGTTTAATTCATCATATATATACATCGATTATTATATATAGGTTTTAGAATGCATACTTTTAGTTCAAATTCCCACCCAATATACATACCATACACATATGAACACATGCAGACCCTTGAAATAATTACAACAGCCGCCCACTCCTACAATTTATAATGTGGGCCCAAATCAGATTAACTTGAATTCCTTGTTTTAACATATAAGTTGGCCCACCATTCAATGTATAACAGAACTTTTCACTTTGACCTAAAAAGAGATGCATGCATGTTATAATGTGTAGACCATCAATCATCACAACCATGTAATTACATGTGCAGCCCATTAAACTCAAACTTTGAGGGTTTGCAATGATCACAATAGTGTGTGACTAACTCTTCCAAACAAAGCCATCCTATACTCGGCCCAAACATCTACACAATCAAACGACTACAGACTCCCAAATCATAGCAAAAACTCATAACATAATATTCACCTTAATCGGTAATTCACATTAATCAGGGAGTTGTTTCTTTTATGCATGGCATTACACTAGACCCAAAGACTCCTTTTCCCTACTGAACTACTCGCAATATCCTCCTTGTGGCATACAACCCTCTTATATTATCACGGCCACAAGAAGGAAACGGCCTATCCATTCTCGTTGGTTCTCTAGAGTCTACTCACAAACAGGTCTAGGTTATCAATTAATCGCTACAAAAATCCGTCTAGATTCATCACACAGTCTGTTATGACCATGTAATAATAAGAATCAATTCATTCATATTCACAACATCACTATCACCAAGTTATGTTTACCACAGAGGACTGATCGTATTAATTGTTATTCAACATCACTGTTTTGATATTTCACATACTTATGCAACCTAACAAGAAATCACATAAACTAACACCATCACATTAATAGATATACATACCGGATATTAAACGAGGGGGATGAAGAAGATGTATTGCCGTCGACCAGAGAGGGAGAGGGTTAGACACTAGGGTTTGCGTATGCGTGTATGGAATGAGGAACCCGCATGCAATCCCTGATCGTGGGTGTATGTATTTCGGTTGGTCCTCATTGGGCTTTGGAGGTTTGGGCAGCCCCAAACTAAACTAAAAGGACACAAGGGTGCAGCCCAATGTGCGGCCCAATATAAACAAGGAGGCCCAATGTAGTACGATAAACAAAGGCACTAGTGTCGCATGCGGCGGCCCAAGTGTAACAACCGTTTAATTAAAATAACCAATACTTCCTAACATTAGACTTAACCAAGTTCAACAAGTTAAACGTACAAGTATACATGGCCAATCTTGAAAGGAAGTGATTCGGGATTAAGGACACACCTTAGAATTACGGGTCGTCACATCATCCCCAACTTAGAAGAAATTTCGTCCCGAAATTTGATAAGCAAGTACAGAGAAACGAAGCGATAAATTAAAATTGCTGCTGATTTTCTTCAGGTGCCACATCATTTTTGCTTCTTTTGTTCATTTAAGCTCATTTAACCCTGAAAATACAAAAGGAAGACAAAAGCACACTTTTTCCAACATTAGTACTAAAAAGGGTTAGTTTTATGCCTCATTTGATGTAATTTATATGTTGCATTTTGCACACATCAGGTGTTTATCCCAATCCCAACCCCATAACGTATTGACCCCATCACCTACCACTTGATCCGTCACTGATGCATTTTTATGCTTTACTATTTTGAACAAATCCGGGTAAACATCATTTAAGGGTTGATCAAGCAGCCACTTTTCCTTCCAGAACCGGATGTTAGAGCCGTTTCTAAGGACCGCCTTCAACTTGTCTTGAACATTAATGCCTAGTTTCATGAATTCCGCTTCAATATTGCCTATATCCTTCCAGACTCCTGGTATCGTCTTTTTTAGGGGGATCAGATAATTTTCATTTCTAGACTTATGCACCACCGTCACTACTTTGGCCCAAAGTTGATTTGGGTCCACTTTAAAGTGCCACCACCATTTGATCACATCGCAATATTAAAATCTTTTATCCCATACCCCCATGCCACCCCCTTTTTTAGGTTGCACTAGCAAATCCCATCTCACCTATCTAATCTTGTGACTCGTACCCGTCTTCCCCCAAATAAAATCCCTACGGATTTTTTTAAGTTTCTGAATGACCACCTTAGGGGCTGAAAAGAAGGAAAGAAAGTAAGATGGTAGACTTCCTAAAACCGCCTTTGCCAAAGTCATTCTTCCCGCAAAAGAGAGGTGTCTTGCTTTCCATTTTGAAAGCTTCTTATTAAATCTTTCCACAATTGGTTGCTAATATTTAGCCCTCTTCATGTTAACTCCAATAGGGATCCCCAAATACATGAAAGGAAGCAAGCCCTCTTCATAACTTAGAGCTCGAGCCAACCGACTCACTTCACTATCCTCAACCCCAATCCCAAAGAGCTTACATTTGCGATGGTTTACTTTTAAGCCGATGACAAGATTTAGCCATCTCAAGAGCCGGCTTAGACTACCCACATTTTGATCCGCCCACTCCCCTATAAAAAGCACATCGTCCGCATAGCATAAACAGGAGATGGTTGGACCGTTATTGGGTAATTTTATTCCTTTGAACAAACCCGAATCCAAATCCTTCTTCATATACATGTTTAAAATTTCCATAACAATTATAAATAAAAAAGGAGAGAGCGGGTCACCTTGTCTCAAACCCCGCTTGTATTTGAATTCCTTCGTTGGCGACCCCCATGCCGGAAGTTAAACAACTCTTGATCCGCAAAATCCATTTTTCGGGGAAGGCCATATTTTCCATCACTTGGAAAAGAAATTCCAACTAATAGAGTCGTACGCCTTCTCGAAGTCGACTTTGAAAATCAATAACTTTGTCTTGCTTTTCTTCGCCCCAGCCACTGTTTTGCTCACGATTAAAGGGCTATCTAAAATGCTTCTGCCTCCCACAAACGCAGATTGCGTTGGAGAGATAATATCGCTAAAAACTAACTTCATACGATTTGCCAACACCTTTGCGACCAGTTTGTATATCGAACCCACAAGCGAAATTGGTCGAAAATTGGAAGGCACTTGAGGATCTTTTGTCTTAGGAATAAGTGCCACGAAGGATCGGTTGCAACCCTCGCTGAGAACCCCACTGTTATGAAATTCATTCAACATCTCCAAAAATAAAGGTTTCAAATGTTCCCAGAAAGCCTTTAAAAATTTCATGGAGAAACAGTCCGGTCCCGGCGCTTTGCTACCGTCACAATCTATCTGCGCTTTCTTCACTTGGTTTCGGTAAACTGCTCACATAGAAGCTCTCCGTGCTGCATTGACAAACTGGGCATACCTGTATTAGTGAATTTTGGAATACGGCGAATGGGCTCCGAGAAGTGGCTTTTGAACCAATATCTGACTTCCGTTTTGAGCTCTATAGGATCGGTTATCCAGCTTTCCTTGAATTTCAGCCCATTAATTCTATTCTGCACAACATTCACGTTAATCATACTGTGGAAAAAAGACGTATTTTCATCACCATACCGTAACCAGTTGACTCGAGACTTCTGTTGTAAATTCTTAGCTTTTACCATCTCAATTTTTTCAGCTTCACCCGCAATTCCACTCTGTTTATTTTCTCAGCTTGGGAAAGCGGCATTAACTTCGCTTTTTGCTCTATTTCTTCACTTTTGTCTGACAGCTCCTACACCTATTTTATATCATTCACTTTGGCCTTCGCTCTCCCATTTTTAATCTCTTCTTTAATTTTTTCAGGGCTTTGGCTAGAAGACATCACTTTTTCCCCATTCTTAGGAGCCTCCGTGGCCTTTACTACAATCTCTGCTAATCTCTGGTCCCCAATCCAGGGGTTAAAAAAGTTAAAAGGAATGTGGCCAAAGTTAGCAAGAGAGGGACAAAGGGCAGTGATCTGAGAAGCCTCGTTTTTGCATCTCAAACTTAGCAAGCGGCCAATTGCTAATAAAGGCCTCACACACTTAGAATAAGTCGATTTTGCTCATTTTTATTGATGCTAAATTCAAATTCCATTGTAAACTAAACACGTAAAAATTGAAATTGATATCAAATCATGTGAACCAAACATCATAATAAATGAAATTTAGATTAAAATTCCCTTCCATCGAATTTCAAGCTAACCAAACGCACCCTTAGGGTAATGCAACTCTTTAAGAAACTCGGACCGGGGCATGGTTGGGGGGCGAAAGGGCAGGTACTAATGGCGCCAAAGGCAAGGTCGGATCCTAATGGAATATTCTCTGGAATGGTCGTCTTCCTCGTCGATAACGGTGTCCAGAGACGTCGTCTGCAGGTTTTGCTCTTCTCTCTCTTGGCTCTTTAGATACATACATCCATACATACATACATACATACATACAAACATACTTGTAATTTTGTGGTGAAGAAGATATGGAAGCAAAAGCTTGTGCAGATGGGAGCAATCATAGCAGAAGAAGAAGGTTTGTCTCGGAATGTCAGTCACGTCTTGGCAACTGATTCCGCCTCACTTGGCCTCAAATTTCGCCCCAAACTATTACAGCGCTTCAAAGGGGTATTTGTCACTACATAATTGATGATGTGTGAATTGAAAGTTGTGGCAAATAACAAATGTTTATGAAAATTGATATTCAGGCCATTCTTCTTTATCAGTGGTTGGAGGACAGCTTGAGGCTAGGAGAGAAAGTTAACGAAGAATCCTACACTATACAGTTGCCTAATGAGCCAAAATCTGGTGACCACCTTTCTAAAAAGCTGAAAACGTCTCCCAGTCCACAAATGAAGGATAAATCCTTGAATGATTCAGGTGATGGTGTTGCACACATTCCTCATACTTCTTCTAAGCACAGCTCATCCCCCGAAAGCCCTTCAAGCATTACTCATGGTCAACAGACTTCTGTAAGACATCTTCCTTTCTATTGATTAAGCTTCTCTTTCAAGTATGTTGGACAATACATGCTTTATGTTTGACACTCAGGTTGGTGCACAAAATGCTTCCTTGCCTTATCATCCTCCTGATTTAAATAGAAATATTACTGAAATATTTGGCAAGCTTATCAATATATATAGAGGTAAGGTAAAGTCTGTTTTCTTTTTGTGCACATTTCCATGATGTGCTTTCTCATGTGACTAAATTTCTCAGCTTTGGGTGATGATCGACGGTCCTTCAGTTATTACAAGGCAATTAATGTTATTGAAAGACTGCCATTTAACATTGAAAGTGTGGATCAAGTCAAAGACTTACCCGCTATTGGGAAGTCCATGCAGGATCATGTAAGTAGACATTCATTTTGTATAACATTACATGTTCTTTGACTTGCTATCTTCAACATGCATAGTGAATGTGAAAGAAGGTTGACTGTTCTTATATTTCAATAGTTTCGTTTTATATTAGAAAGCTTTTGTTTTGCAATGGTTGAGTTTTCTGATCCACTTTTTGAGGGCTGACTGTTGCTACTTCTCTCGCACAGTAGGGCCATTGCTTTCGTTTTTGTAGTGTTTGGAAAAGGGCCTGAAGTAGACCATTCATCATCATATTTAATGCATAAACTTGCATATGTTAATTACTGAAAGAAAACCAACCCCAAAACAAGTGAGTTAACAACCCATACTTGCTCATTCAGAATCAAGTACACAACTCAAAACATGCACTGTTAACATGGAAATTAGTATCTCAGCAATGCCCGTCGCAATAACAAATGAATTATCATTGGTTTCATATTTGAAAAATGTCACTATACCAGTGTGTGTTTATGTATTGGACTGTTCGCTAACACTGCATGCCTAAAATTAGCCCAAAAATGGGTTTTCTTTGAATGCATTATGTTCTTCTCTCAGGGCCTGTGTTATAGATTGAGAGAAACATATCCGTAATTGTATTTACAGTGTATAACGTTCTGATGACAGTGCTACTCTATTATAGATACATGAAATTGTTACGACTGGGAAATTGTCCAAGTTGGAACACTTCGAGAGTGACGAAAAGGTGGGTTTTGCAAAGTAATAGTTTTATCATTTAATGTTACTAAATTATACCTCTACTTGTGTCTATGTGTTGCTATATATGTTTCTATTTTACTCTTCATCACTGTTTCTTTTTCATTATTGCAAATATTTCATTTGTTTAATACATTGATTGGTTGTACTTGTGCTAGGTACGAACAATTAGCTTGTTTGGGGAAGTATGGGGGATTGGTCCAGTGACTGCACTGAAACTGTATGAAAGAGGACACAGGAGTCTTGATGATTTGAAAAATGACGCCACACTCACAAATTCACAGCGGTTAGGGTTGAAGTATTTTGAAGACATCAGAACTAGGATACCACGAGATGAGGTCTGGATTTTGTGGTTTCTATACTCCAGCATATTTGTAATACATAGAGGGGGAAAAATGGGCTGTTTGAGCAAGATGGGTAAGGGGTTGACCCAAAACACTTTATCTTCAAAGTTGTTGACTTCTTAAAACTCATTAGTGGGTGAAATTTATTATTTTAATAGTAATATGATATACTGATAAATGATATGTCGATTTATAAAGTTTTATGCTTTTAAAAGTGCATTTCGGGTGACTTTTACCCCACTTGATCACTTCTGTTTTAAAGATTTTTTTATTCTTTGTTTATCTATTTTTTTTTTATCTCACTTGTTAGTGATCAAACATAACTTGAATCAACTCGCTCATTAATAATTAACAAACAGTTCAAAATTGCCACCATTAGAAAAGTGGCTAGTAATATTAAATCTAGGTGATATTGTATGCATAGGTACAAGAGATGGAGCATTTGCTAAAGAGAGCTGCAGAAGATATTTTACCTGGAGTAAGTTTTTATTCTTAAAAGTATATCTGATTGTTATGTTACTTCTAGTGGGACACTTTAATTAAATCGGTCTTCTATTTTAGTATATTGCTTTTCAATATGTCACCAGATGGTAATGATTCCTTTTTCAGTTTAATATGTAAATTTAAGAAATATCTTGAGCTTACCGAGATAGCCAAAATTTTATTAATAGTGCCCTAATTACATGGTTCTTGAGTCTTGACTATTCCAATAACAAAGAGAGACCATCAACTGAGTAGACCATCACAAGAAATGGTGTGTTAAAGTCCACAAAGAAATAAAATGATTAGACAATTTGGCATTACACAGTTTGCCACTTTGTTATAACTTGTATATATATATACTAGTTGGTATATAATATATCCATATAATAAATACAAATGGATCGTTTTGTCATATAATAGAATCCATATATATTGTTTAGTATAACGGATTATTTATTAATATTAATTTGAATGATTATTGCTATATAATTATTTTATTTTATTTTATTTTTTTGTTTATCTCTTATTTAGTTAATATTTCTTTTCCTAACTATTTCTTTTGTTTTTATGCTTATTAAATACTATTTAATATTTCATTGATTCAACCACGTGCAACACACAAGTTTCGAACTTATTACTAAATAAAAAATAAAGTAAAATGTTATAAAAATAAAGTAAAATGTTATGACTTATGTAGTAAAATGTTATAAAAATAAAAAAATAAAGTAAAATGTTATAACTTATGTAATACACAAGTATCTACCCTAATATAATAAATTAAAAAACAAAGTAAAATGTTATAAAAAGTACATAGTACATCAAAGTTTATCTTTTCAAAAACATATGTTGACGACTGACTGTGTGAGTGTAAGTTTTTTGTTACTTAGTATTTAAAATTATATTTATTCAACCCGTGTAATACATGGGATTCTAACCTAGTTTAGTAATTAGTGCAACAGAAATAAGCTAACCATATGTTCATATATATAAGTAAAATAAGATAACAAAGGAATAACGTATAGTAGTAAAAGAACCAACCAATAATCACATAAGATTATTATTCGTCTTGATCTTTCTGAAAACATAGGTCAATTATTAACGAAGAATATCTTGATGGATGTGTATTTACATTATGAGGCCAAGTAATCAGTTCAATCATTATTTGTTAATTTGATTTATGGTATAAGCAAACACTGAGCTTTGTTTTAATCTTTGTATGGTTGTTTCATTGTTGAGGTTATTGTTGTTCATTGAGCCCAGTAGGTCACCCTATAGTTTCTCTTGGATCCTGTTGTTAACATTATATTACGTACCCGGTACTGGCTGACCCAGAACCCAACCCAAACCCAGGCCAAAACTCAGACCCAGCTGCTGATTCAATTAACTGATAAATAGTGAGAACAGTTCACAGGAAACCTCTAGAGTAGTTTAGTAACTGCTGTTAATGGTAGTATTAGTAGAAAGCTTTGTTTAATTTTGTCTGGTTCCGTAATTTTCGATTATTAGTCTTGTGTTGGAGATCAACCCACCTTTCTTGAATTGGGTCTATGTATGATTTGTCAGTACTTATGATGTTAAGTACTGACTAGTTGTTGAGTATTATGTCCGAACTTATGTGTATATTAGTTTTGTGTCAGGACTTATGGAGTCCGAGTTTGTTGCCCTGGCCTATATGTATGTGTTGTATAGGGTGGATTAGGGCATCTCTGTGACAAGCTTTGTGCAACTCTCACAAACCCTAGTAATCCCTCAACAGTGTGTGCACATTCTAGAGAGAGAGTAACTATGTGTTAGTGAGAGAAAGCTAGGTTTAGATCTTTGTGATCTAAACCAGTTTGTAGATGATGTATACTCTTCCGGTTTATGTAATCTGTGATGACTGATTCAATAATAAAGGGTTTCATCTTCTACATCTTTCTATCTTGTTTGTTTTTGATGTTTTTCACGTCATGAATCAAGTGCAATGTTGATGTTCGTCATCGATCCGTGCTTTAACAGTATCAGAGCATGGTTACCGATTCGGAATGGTCTAACCGCCTTCCGAATCACCATTGCTCTTGATTTGATGTTTGTTTCTGCCAAACATCATGGAGACGTGAAGATTCTGCAGAAAACTTAAAGAAATTGAAGTTGTTCGTCGACTGAGATGGTTTTCTTGTTTTCCAAGTTGTTTCAGATCTGAGGTTTGATCCGAAAAAGGAGCTGTCCGAATTTGAGTAAGTGTTAGAAGTTATTCTGTCCGTATTTGTTAATTCCATATTTGTTTATGACCTTGTGTGAAGTCACGCTTGGGAAACAAATTTGGAAGAAATACATTGTCAGAGTTTGTGGGTTTGGTCAGAACTTATCTTCCTTGTCCGAGTTCGTGGAGAGTGTCAGTACTTAATCTTTTGTTCTGTCCGAATTTATAAAATTGTCAGTACTTAACTCTTTTGTTCTGTCCAAATTTATAAGAATTGTCAGTACTTAGAGTTTTTTTTCTCCTGTCCGAATTTATAAGTACTTATTCAGCTCCTTGTCTGAACTTGTGAGTACTTATTCATTCCTTGTCCGAATTTAAGTGTTTGTCAGTACTTATTCTTTCCTTGTCCAAACTTATTGTCCAAACTTTCATCTCTCTACGAATTTAAAGGTTGTAAGGATTTGTGAGTTTGCAAGGACTTGTGAGTTTGTAAGGATTTGTGAGTTTGTCAGGATTTGTTCATTCTCTTTGTAAGGATTTGTTCATTCTTCTTGTAAGGATTTGTTCATTCTCTTTGTAAGGATTTGTTCATTCTCCTTGTAAGGATTTCTTCGTTCACTTTGTGTTGTCCGAATTTTATTCATTCCTTTGGAGTCCGAATTTATGAGTTATATTCGAAACTTCTTTGCTTGTTCCGAATTTCTTTGTATTCTGAAGTACTGGTCAAATGATCTGATCCGAGTTTTCAAAAGCTTCCGGGTTTTACGAGTTCTGAATTTTCTAGAATTCCGGGTTACCTGTGGTACCAAATTTTTAGTTAAGTTTAGAAGTTTGTGTAGTTCGGAGGTTCCGAGTTTTGCATGTTCCGAGTTTTTCTAGTTATGCCGGGTTACTTGGGGTACTGGATAATTAGCCAAGAGTCAGAATTTTGTGTAATTCAGAAATTTGAAGTCAGTTTCGGATTACTGAAAAGTTCCAGGGTACTTATGTTGTCCGGATTAAGTGAGGGGATGAGATGCGTAATGGTGGTCCACGGTGTTGTTTTCAAGATTCTCGGAGTTCGGTTTTGGTCCTTACTAGAGTTTTGGGACAATCTTGGACTCTTATCGTGCAGATAATTATAACTTGGTTGGACTTTGACAGGTTACAAATAAAAAGGGGGACTAAAAATTTCCTATTTTCTTCGTAAATCTAAAGCTTGTGCGTGTAAAGGCTCGTGTGCGATGGAGTTTTGTCAAGTGTGTTCGTGTCTTTAATCAAGTATTGACATGATGAAGTTGGATTCTTGGTTGTCGACTAGTTAAAGATTCAGCATTATTAGTTGCTTTTTAGAGTAGAGAAGATTAGTTTTTTGTTCCCTCTTCCAAGACAGTTGCTAGTTTGTTCTCGAAATAATGTGCTGCTTTTTGATAAAGGGAAGATCGGAGATGAAAGCCATCGGGGATTCAGTGGATTCGTGAAGATAGGAGATTGATTCATGAAGATTCGTGATGAGATGAAATCATAACATGAGATCATGATCAAGATGGTAGATGTACTTTTACAAAGTTCAGTTTGTTATTAACTTATTGAACTGACTTTATGTCTTTGCGAAAGTTGAAGTGTTCATTGTTGAGCATTGGAAATCCAATGTTTCTTCCTGCTGCCGGTTAGGTTTTAAGATTAAGGTTTCGAGCGATATTCTTACATTTGGTTGTAGGTTGGTTCGTGCTAACTTGATTCGGGAGTAATTTGAGAGGGGGGGGGGGGGGGGGGGGATCTACAGTGTTTGATGTTGGATTCTTCAGGTTTCACAAAGCGGTCATTTAAGTGATCGTCAACAAGTCTTTAATTAGAAGGGTTGAAGATAGTTGTGCTCTGCCGGAAAGATCAAGTCTCAACCAAAGTATAAAGCAGGCATGACATCATCAGTCAATGGGGAGTTTGTAAGCGCAGTATCCGGTGACTGAAGATTATCGATGACAGACAGAACTGATATCAACAGTTAAGGGGGAGTCTGTAAGTGCAGTTCTCGTCGGGTAACTGTGCTTTATCAGTTCTGGTCAACAATGTCAAAGGCCCAAGTCAAAGTTGTTGAATAAATTCGGACAAATTTATTCAAATTCGGACAAGTTATATGTTTGGGAGTCCGAATTTGTGGCTTTGGGCTTGTCAGAACTTATGTGTTTATACTAACTTGTCCGAATTTATAGGTTATGCTAGTAAGATGTCCGAATTTGTCTATGTATGTATTCTCAGTACTTATGATGTTAAGTACTGACTAATTGTTGAGTATTATGTCCGAACTTATGTGTATATTCGAACTAGGCTTAGTTTTGTGTTATGGAGTCCGAGTTTGTTGCCCTAGCCTATATATATGTGTTGTATAGGGTGGATTAGGGCATCTCTGTGACAAGCTTTGTGCAACTCTCACAAACCCCAATAATCCCTCAACAGTGTGTGCACATTCTAGAGAGAGACTGACTATGTGTTAGTGAGAGAAAGCTAGGTTTAGATCTTTGTGATCTAAACCAGTTTGTAGATGATGTATGCTCTTTCGGTTTATGGAATCTGTGATGACTGATTCAATAATAAAGGATTTAATCTTCTACATCTTTCTATGTTGTTTGTTTTTGATGTTTTTCACGTCATGAATCAAGTGCAATGTTGATGTTCGTCATCGATCCGGTGCTTTAACATATTACTTGTAATCTTTCCTGTTCATTAGTCTAAATTAATCTGAGTTTCTATCACATTATTTCTTAATAATGCTTTTAGGGCTGGCATCGACTTCTGTTTATGCGTTATATTGGGTTCCTTTACACTGCAGGTGAGTGTTGTTTGTGGAGGATCATTCAGACGTGGGAAGGCTACTTGCGGGGATATGGACATTATAATTACACATCCTGATGGGAAAAGGTGATAAATGTAATAACGTAATAATATAATTGCATTGTGAAATCATTTGTTTTAATAGATGGATTACAACTCTTTGGTTATTAGCTGACAGCCTCAACTTTAACTGATCTGAAACCGCATCTAATGTGCATCTTGGAGGAAAAAAAATACAATAAATAAAAATATCTCTGGTTGGTTCACTTATAAAAAGATGTTGGCTTTGGCTTTGTATGCTAAACTGTTAAATAAAAAAAGAGCTAATTACTGTTTTCGTCCCTGTGGTTTGTCAAAAATCACTATTTCAGTCCATTAGTTTAAAAATTGCGATTTCAGTCCCTGTGGTTTCACTTTCATAACCATTGCAGTCCACCTCCGTTAACCCCATCCATTTATTCTGTTAAGTACACGTGAATTACTGTTTTCGTCCCTGTGGTTTGTCAAAAATCACTATTTCAGTCCCTGTGGTTTCACTTTCGTAACCATTTCAGTCCAGTCTCCTAACGTCATCTATTTTACCGTTAAGTTTTTAATGAAATGCCTAAATTACCCTTGTGTTAATTAAAAATTGGATTGTAGGGTTCGACCCACCATGGCTTCAGTAGAAGTAGAAGTCTGGCACTATTTTTACATATATGGTTCCAAAATTTTAATTTTGGATTTTAGAATGAGAAAATGTCCAGATAAGCATTATTTTTTAAAGTTATTATGTTAATTGATGCTAGGAAGATATTAAATGGGGTGGGGTAATGGGTCGTCGGACATTAAGAGGGTGGGGTTGTGATGCCGGAGAAGATGACCGGAAACTTTTGCTGGAAATGAGAGCAGGAATGAAGTGGGGTGGGGTAGCGTGGGGTTGTGTTTTAACAAGTGGGTCCTAGAATACGATCTTTTAAATTTCCATGGTTTTTTTATTTAATTAACACAAGGGTAATTTAGGTATTTCATTAAAAACTTAATGGTAAAATACACGGTGTTAGGAGACTGGACTGAAATGGTTACGAAAGTGAAACCATAGGGACTGAAATAGTGATTTTTGACAAACCACAGGGACGAAAACAGTAATTAACTCATTTAGATATCTTTTTGTTTTTTATTAATAAGGGCATTATGGTCAATTCACGTGTACTTAACAGAATAAATGGATGGGGTTAACGGAGGTGGACTGAAATGGTTACAAAAGTGAAACCACAGGGACTGAAATCGCAATTTTTAAACTAATGGACTGAAATAGTGATTTTTGACAAACTACAAGGACTAAAACAGTAATTAACTCATAAAAAAATTTGTGTAAAGGTGACTGGATAACCGAGTGTTTCTAATTCTATAGGTGTATACACATTTTTATACTGGGAAATAATTTATTAACATGGAAGATCTTCTGCGCCATAGAATTGTTCGAGCTAAACTATTACTAATTAACCTCTCTGTTTTTTTATTTAAATCATTACTGTATGGTCTTCAGAACTGAATGGATTTGTTTTGTAGCCATATAGGTTTTCTACCCAAGTATGTAAATCATTTGAAAGGCATGAACTTTTTGAGAGAGGATTTGGTCTTCAGTATTCACAGCGAGCAGGTAATTCTTATTGCCCCCCTTTAAAATGTACTATATGTATGTGTGTGTGTCTTATCTTTTCCATATGTCGGTGTTATCACTAAAAATTCAACATACTAAAACCTAAAACTTATTGTTTTGTGGTACTGAATAGTAGGATCTAAAATTCAGGGCCGGCCCTGAGAATTCATGTACCCTATTCGAGCTCGAAAAAAAGTTCCCTTAGGCCTTAACGAAATTGCGTATTGGGCTCACTAAAAGTCTAAACCTAATGCCAATGGGCTAGTAACTAATCTAAACCTTAAAAATAGTTTTATAAGTGGGCCTATGTTGGTGTTTGTATGGGTATACCCTTATTAATTTGTTTATTTTTACATATACATATCGGAGTTTTAAAAAAAAAAAATAGCGTGCCCTTCGAAATATCGGGCCCTAGCCGGTGGTCCTCTCCACCAACCTTCAGGGCCGGCCATGCTAAAATTGTTTGTTTTTTTCTATGATTTATGCTGGAATATGGCTTTATTTTCTAACTTTTATAAGCTGTACAGGGTACTGATTCCGGAGTTGATACATACTTTGGTCTTTGCACGTATCCTGGTCGTGAGCTCCGGCATCGCATTGATTTGAAGGTATAATGTTCTTACTTCCGACTATGAAGTACCGGATAATTAATGGTTCTTATATCAATATGATGTATAATCAATTTGTAGGCTGAACTAGTTATAAATGTGTACACAATGTTGGTCCATTTTTAATGACGTGGCGTGTTACACACACACACACCACACACTTTGAAATACTGTTCTATATGTATGCCTCATTTCTCATCTTGTAGGTGTACCCAAAGGATATATATCCTTTTGGGCTTATACATTGGACGGGGAATGATGTGGTGAACAGAAGGTATGTTGTTGACTTGCTAAATGAATCGTCTCGAGGACATAAGACTTTTGTGAATTATACTTCCACTTCATAAGATAACACGAACCAAATAATGAGATAGCTGTACAAGACTTGTCTTTGGAAAATTGTGGGAAATACAATGATCCGGGTCGGGTTGGGTGACCTGAACACTTTTTTTGTTCATTTAAAAAAATTTATAGCGTATAATAAGGCCTTAAATATTATTACAGAAACAATATAGTTATAATAATAATAATAATCCATTGCTGGAAGAATGCGTTTCAGAAGATAGTATGCGGCAAACGTACGCACTGGGTTACTTTCAACCTTCTTTTTTAGATCGTAAATGGATCTAAACTGACGCCTTCATTGCAGACTGAGAATACTTGCAGAATCCAAAGGGTTCCGACTAGACGATACAGGGCTCTTCCCTGCAACTCACGGATCCGGTGGAAAAAGGGTAATAATTAGCAAAAGAAAAGTTTATTTTTTATTTTTTATTTCTAATGCTACATTGGCTGAAATTACAATTGCGCAGGTCAGTGGTAGCACAAGTTTGAAGTTTAACTCAGAAAAGGAAGTGTTTGACTTTCTTGGATTTCCATGGCTTGAACCACGAGAACGCAATATTTGACAGACATGTGGGGTGTTATGTAGATAGGAAGGGGGCTGTTTGTATATAACGGTTGTTTTTTCAAGTGTGTAGGCCAAAACTGTAATCCATTTTGCGTTGTTCAATGTGTTTGTGGAAATAATTTTGCTCTAGTTCTTAAAGAGTAATGAACAACTTAGATTAGACAGTTTGTTTTGGTTTGGTTTGGTTTGGTTTGGTTTGATGGGATCGGTTTATATGAAACTCAAATTTTTGTTGTTGTTTGGTTTTGGTTACTGTTAAAAGTTATTGGGTTCATAATCATTCATTGGGCTGTTATTTATTGTGAGACTTGTTGTATTGGGCTTCAAAGTTATTGGGCTTATCAGGTTGTTATAGTTGTTGTGATTGGTTTAGTTGTTTTGTTAGTTGTAACAGGAGAAATATCTGGAAGGGGTTGATTTGTAAATACTGGAGGGTCACGATCATCATCAGTGATAGTTTTGGACTAAAGTGCAAGTTTCAAAATTACACAATATATAAAGGCTTGTCATCTTCGGTTGTTTATCTCTCACACACTTCACTTTTACGCATTGTCTTTTTCTCTCTGTATTAGCTTTGTATTAGGGTTTGATTATTCACAGTAACGGATCCAAGAATTTTTTTTAATGGGTTCACTATTTTTAGATGCTTCAATTTCATAGACCGCACATTAACATTTTCGGGTCGGTTCGACGGTTCCGGTCGGGTAAAGTTCAAAACATAATAGACAAATCTATATGATTGTTATGTTCTATTTGTACTTGCTTCCTTTAAGTTTGTATCTTTGTTTTGCTCAAACAAGGTGGGATGGTTTATATTCATTATTAATAAATTGTTCGCCGCGAAGGAACCGTCGGTTAAACCCACGTTTTAGTAGATCCTGACCGTAATAATTCAGACGGTTATCTTCGAGATTTAATCTCATCCGTTCAAACCCAAAAAATTTGGCGTTTTTTTTTTCAACGCAAGTTAAGGTTTCCTGTGTTTTCTGCGTTTTTCTAGTTACGTGGGTACGCTCCCTCAACCTTGTCGGTTCATCTTGGATAACTTCTACGTGGAAGTTAGCATACAAGATGTATATATATGTCCGTGTATGCTTTGTATTACATCGTTTTCAATAAAGGATATCAATGTAAGGTGGTTACATATTTTATGTGTTTATGATGTTTGTTATGTTTCGAAAATAGTTTCTTATTTAGTTTGGTTGTTTTGCTTCAGTTATGATCGATGGATAATGCTGTGTATGATGAGGATTCAATTACGGGGAAAAATGTAAGTTGTTAATTTACATGGTATTGTGTTTATTTAACCATGTTTGTTCATTTGAATAATGATGCTTTGTTTTTCAGTTTGCTGGGTTGGACAGCGTTGTGGAAATGAAGCAGCCATCAGTTATGAAGTCTTCTAATATAGTTGGAAATGTATTATCATTTTGTTTTGTCAAGTATTGGGATTTATATAGCATTGTGTTTTTTACAATCGTTTTGTGTTTGTAGCAATCCTTTGTGTTATTATAGTAAAAAATCATTGACATGCTTTTTTTGTCAGGTTGTAGCTGACGAGTGTGTGGATGGTCATTTGCATGAATTTTCTTTTTGCTCTAATGAGAATGTACATTTAGTAGCAAGCTTATGATGAAGTTTCTGTTATTATTTATGATATTGTGTGTTACTTAAAATCATTGTGTTATTTACAGCTATTGTGTTTTTTGTGATGGTTTTTTTTTTTTTTTTTGTAATATACTTTGACAACAGTGGTTGACAGTTTTTTTTTCTTTTCCAGGTGGTGGCTGACAACATGTTTGTGGACGATCATTATCAAACGTTGAGTAAGATATGTGATGAAGTTGGAAACGTGCGTAATAATTCTTGTAAAATATTTTATCATGTTGTGTATTTTTAAAAATCATTGTGTTTTTTTACAGATACTGTGTTTTTTGGTTTATTTTTGTAATATACTATGACAACAGTGATTAACAGTTGGTTTTTTTTTCCAGGTTGTGGCTGACAACATTTTTGTGGATGGTCATTTTCAAAAGTTGAGTAAGATATCTGATGAAACTAGAAATGTATGTAATAATTCTTTTATAACTGTAAGATAACATTGTTTTAGTTCAACATGGTAGTTTATTTTATTAATGAGTATATTGTTTTTCAGTTTGAAGAATTGTTTGGAGTACTTCCGGACTTGACTATGTCTTCAATCGGAGCTGCAAAGGTAAATCGTTTATGTTAAAGTATGTAAATTATTTTGTTAGTGATAGTTGGTGATGTTTATGCTGAATCTTATTATGTTTGCTTATATTTTGTTTTGTAAATTTCAGAACAAATCTAAAGGCTTTGACTTGGAGTTTGGTGCTTTGATTGGATGTCCTGACAAATCTATGAAGCATGAGATCAACAAGGTTGTTCCATAACTATATGTTTAGCTGTGTTTAGTTAATATTCTAGATGAGTGACTGACATATTATTCTCTAGCCTCGTAATTTCAGAAGAATTAATCAAAGGGTAAAGGCGCCGAAGAATTGAAAGTGGGATGAGGTGATTGAAATCGACAGTTTTGGCGAAGATTAGTTATGTTGTTTTTTTATGTATGATGATGATTATTATATTTTGGTAATGATACTGTGTTGAGTTGGAGTTTTTTTATGTGTGTATTTTCCTTTCACTTAAACATGCATGTTTTTCTTTGTTTGTAATATTTTCGTTATAATTTAAAGGGTAATTAATATTTTCGTTGATTCATGCATAGTAAGCCGTGTACCAGTTTAAGTTTCCCTTGTTTAGTTAATGGTTTGTGTGTTTATAGTAATAACTGTATGTAAACGTGTGTCTCTTCAGTTATTTGTATCGTTTCCCGGAGCAGTTTTTACATCATGTAACCGTTGCTGCCATTAATAGTTCCGCGTTAGTGACCATAAGCCTTTTATATATATATGCAGACATGTCATGTATATTGTATCTCTAGTTATTTAAGTTTTACCGATATCTAATTAAAAAGTTAACTTTTTTCAATGGCTTCATCAAATAATCAAGGAGAAGATTTGAAGGAACTGTTTTATAAAGCAGTGATGGAAGAATTGGAAGTTGAGTTAGAGTTTTCTAAAGATCTAAGGAAATGCTTTCATGCTTTGAAGACTGGAGTTGGCTCTCGTGATGATGTATCTAAGACGTTGCGTTTATTGCCTCCAACTGCTGTTCGTGACCTGGCACTTTTGAACAATGGTGAGAGTGGGAACAAAGATGTTCAGTTAATGTCACAGATGTTAGAGTTATTTAGACAAGTTAACGAGTCAATGGAGTTGAAGCGTAGGTTTTTACTTTCCTTATAAGTAGTTTTGTTAAGTTTAGTCATAGTTTTTGTTATAGTGAAGTGGTTTGTAATCAATTATTAAGAGTTATTGGTGGTATTTTTTATTTTAATGGAATGTTTTGTTTTGTTTCTTAAAAGTTAGTCTGGATGAATTGTATTTTTTATAATGGTCGTTTTTATTGTGGTTATTTAATCATATATTATTTCAAACATTTAATATCTTCAGTTTAATTTCTTCGAGCGACCATCTGGAGAATTGTAATTGATTTGGTTTATTTTGATGTTAAATTGTGCCTGAATATAGAGTTGCAAACATGAAAAAAAACACTATCTATACCATAAACATCTAACTTTGATAGATCTCATCTATCTTTATTTAATGGTGTTAGCAATTGCTATGTTAATCAATTTAAAAATAGTTACTTAAAAATTTTAAATTGTGTGAATTAGTTGTAAGATTTTAATTTAGTACGTATGACAATTCGATGTATGAGAATATAAGAACATTTGTAGTTAATAATCGCAATTGAATAAAAAGTCATTATTATCTTAAATATAGACATGGTGATTGATGTTCTTAATAGTTGGATAATAAGTCATTGTGTTTTTTACAATGGTTTGTGTTTTGCCAACGAAATTGTATATTATAGTATATTTTTACTCTTTTTTTGGCTTTTGTGTAATATCCTTGGGAGATCCTGATAACATCAATTGCTTTTTTTGTATATGTATTTTGCATGTTTATGATTTATTGTATATTATAGTATACATTGTGTTTTTTTGGCTTTTTTGTAATATACTTGTGAGATCTTGATAACATTAATTGTTTTTTTTTTTGTATATGTTCCCTGCATGTTTATCATTTATTACAAGTCATGAATGTGTGTTAAAAAACAGTTGTGGAAAAGTGAAAACTGCTAACATCAACAATTGTTTTTTATTCTAATTATCTTATGTTTTGTTTCTCAAAAGTTAGTCTGGTATGATATTGATTTTCAAATAGTTTTTTGTGTAGTATTTTTAATACATTACATTGTGGTTTTTTAATGATATATTATTTCAAACATTTAATATCTTCATTTTAATTTGTTTTTCTATAGAAGTAGGTGAAGTTGTTCTACAAACCTAATAACATGAATTGTGTTTTTTACAATGGTTTGTGTTTTAGCAACGAAATTGTATATTATAGTATACATTGTGTTTTCTTGGCTTTTTTGTAATATACTTGTCAGATATTGATAACATTAACTTTTTTTTTTTGTATATGTAGCCTGCATGTTTATCATTTATTAGAAGTCATGAATGTGTGTTAAAAAGCAGTTATAGAAAAGTGAAAACTGCTAACATCAACAGTTGTTTTTTTATTCTAATTGAATCTTGTGTTTTGTTTATCAAAAGTTAGTCTGGTATGATATTGAATTTCAAATAGTTTTTGTGTGGTATTTTTAATACATTTCATTGTGGTTATTTAATCATATATTATTTCAAACATTTAATATTTTTAGTTTAATTTGTTTTAGAGTAGATGTAAGTGAAGTTATCCTACAAACCTGATACCATGAATTGTGTTTTTTACAATGGTTTGTGTTTTATCAACGAAATTGTATATTATAGTTTATATTGTATTTTTTTGGCTTTTGTGTAATATCCTTGGGAGATCTTGATAACATCAATTGTTTTTTTTTTCTGTATATGTAACCTGCATGTTTATCATTTATTACAAGTCATGAATGTGTGTTAAAAAGCAGTTGTAGAAAAGTGAAAATTGTTAACATCAACAGTTGATTTTTATTCTAATTAAGTCTTATGTTTTGTTTGTCAAAAATTAGTCTGGTATGATATTTGTTTTACTATAGATGTAGGTGAAGTTGTCCTACAAACCTGTTAACATGAATTGTGTTTTTTACAATGGTTTGTGTTTAACCAACGAAATTGTATATTATAGTATATATTGTGTTTTTTTGGCTTTTTTGTAATATCCTTGGGAGATCCTGATAACATCAATTGCTTTTTTTGTATATGTATCTTGCATGTTTATGATTTATTACATTGTGGTTATTTAATCATATATTATTTCAAACATTACTATCTTCAGTTTAATTAGTTTTACTATAGATGTAGGTCAAGTTGTCCTACAAACCTGATAATATGAATTGTGTTTTTTACAGTGGTTTGTGTTTTACTTACGAAATTGTATATTATAGTATACATTGTGTTTTTTTGGCTTTTGTGTAATATCCTTGTGAGATCCTGATAACATTAATTGCTTTTTTTGTATATGTATCTTGGATGTTTGTCATTTATTACAACTTATGAATGTGTCTTAAAAAGCAGTTGTAGAAAAGTGAAAACTGCTAACATCAACAGTTGTTTTTTATTCGAATGGAATCTTATATTTTGTTTCTCAAAAGTTAGTCTGGTATGATATTGAATTTCTAGTTTTTTGTGTAGATTTTTGAATACAATACATTGTGGTTATTTATTCATATATTATTTAATATCTTCAGTTTAATTTATTTTACTATAGATGCAGGTGAAGTTGGCCTCCAAACCTGATAACATGAATAGTGTTTTTTACAATTGTTTTTGTTTTACAAATGAAATTGTATATTATAGTATACATTGTGTTTTAAAATGTTTGTAGAAAGGTCAATACTTGCTATCATCAGCAGTTGTTTAAAATTGTGTTAATACAATGTTAAACTGCTTTCATTAACAGTTTTTTTTATATAAGTTATGTGGTTGGTTAGTCTTATTTTATCACATGGTCGTGTATGAAAAGCGGTTGTATACATTGTGTTTATATATAAACATTTACATATCAAATTGTCTCAATTGTATTTCATTTATTATATTTTATATTGTAGCCCCATAGATCATAAAATGGAAAAGCTTGGGTTTGCAATGATCGTCGATCAAATATTCACAAGGCTCCCTGCCAAAGCTATTGGTTGTTTGAAATGTGTTTGCAAAGATTTCCGTAAGGAACTGTCAACTCATTTGTTTGAAATGATGCATTCTTGTCGAATTGGAAATTCACTTCATAAGAAATATCTCTCCTTGCAAGATATGTCAATTGTTTTTAACGACGTAATACGTGGGAATTTGGATATGGTTACAAGCAAACACATCACTTTTCCTGTCAATGTTGACTCTATATTCTTACGTATTCTAGGGTCGCTTAATGGGCTGTTGTTAGTGTGCTATGAACCGAGTTGCTGTGAGCTGATCCTTTGGAATCCAACAACCAGGTGCCATAAGTTGTTGTCCGACGACTACTTTCGTCAATGGTATGGTCGAAACTGTGATACAGGTGGAATGTATTTTGATGAAACCAATGATCTTAAAGTGCTTCACATCAAATATTTTTTTTTGGATGATGTTACTGCTCGTGTTTATTCACGACGTCGTGAGACGTGGAGAGAAATAGATTTCTTGAGGGGAGCTAATTTCGGTGGTCGGGGTTATTCATGGTCTTGCGGAATTTATTCTGGCAAAACCATATATTTCGTGTGTTCAAAAAATTGGTATCCACCTTTGGAGAGGTATATCGTTGCTTTCGATGTTATTTTCGAAACTTTTAGAAGCTTTCGTTTTCCTGAAAGTTTGGAAGTTACTCCTTGGCGAGGACAATTTCTGAGCATTGCAAAGAATCTCCATTTTATTGTCGTTGAAAGGTCTCCCGAGTTAACTGCTGATTTGTACAAAGTTGAAGATGAAGCCTTCATCAAGGTGTTTTCTATCAATAATCTTCATATAATTGATTATGAAGAAAGTCTCCAATGGTCCAATATATTTCAAAACAACAAGTGGTTGCTTAGAAACGTTTGGGGTGGTGTTGTTGAAGCTGACCTGAGCAATGCAGTTTTTAAATACCTCCAACATGTTGATTGCTACAACGGTTCAAAACGAGCATTATTTATCGAGACCACTGTTTCGCCGATCAATTAGAAATTATTATGCTATATTATAGGGAATGGTGGTTGTTTTTTCGAATTTTGTTTATTGTTTCAAGTAGTTCCGTATGTATAAGTGTATTAACAATTGTCTGTATAGATATTTAATTCCGATTGGTGTTATTTAATTATATATTATTTCGAACATTTAATATTTTCAGTTTAATTTGTTTTACTATATATGTAGGTGAAGTCCTACAAACCTGATAACATGAATTGTGTTTTTTTCAATGGTTTGTGTTTTACCAACGAAATTGTTTTTTATAGTATACATCGTGTATTTTTTGGCTTTTGTGTAGATTCTGATAACATCAATTGCTTTTTTTTGTATATGTATCATGTATGTTTATCATTTAGTACAAATTATGAATGGGTGCTAAAAGGCAGTTGTAGAAAAGTGAAAACTGCTAACATCAACAGTTGTTTTATATATATGTAACGTGGGTAGTTAGTAGTTATTATATTAGTTGGACGTGTGTTAAATTCAGTTGTATACGTTTATTCAGAAGGTATATTGGACTTGGTACTATCCTTCTTTTGTATAATATTGTGTTATTATATTAAATAAAATCTTTAATATGTGTAATTTTAATATATGGTATGTACTAGCGGTTTATAATACATGATTTTAGGTTAATAAGTTATTGTAGTCTTTCTTGCATGTTCTCCTACAAAGATGGTAAGGTAAGCTGCTGTGTTCATTTCAAAATGTTTGTAGAAAGGTCAATACTTGCTAACATCAGCAGTTGTTTAAGATTGTGTTAATACAATGTTAAACTGCTTTCATTAATAGTTTTTATATAAGTTACGTGGTTGGTTAGTCTTATTTTATCACATGGTCGTGTATGAAAAGCGGTTGTATACATTGTGTTTATATATAAACATTTACATATCAAATTGTCTCAATTGTATTTCATTTATTATATTTTATATTGTAGCCCCATAGATCATAAAATGGAAAAGCTTGGGTTTGCAATGATCGTCGATGAAATATTCACAAGGCTCCCTGGCAAAGCTATTGGTTGTTTGAAATGTGTTTGCAAAGATTTCCGTAAGGAACTGTCAATTCATTTGTTTGAGATGATGCATTCTTTTCGAATTGGAAATTCACTACATAAGAAATATCTCTCCTTGCAAGATATGTCAATTGTTGTTGACGACGTAATAGGTGGGAATTTGGATGTGGTTACAAGCAAACATACCACTTTTCCTGACAATGTTGACCCTAGATTCTTACGTATTCTAGTGTCGCTTAATGGGCTGTTGTTAGTGTGCTATGAACAGAGTTGCTGTGAGCTGATCCTTTGGAATCCAACAACCAGGTGCCATAAGTTGTTGTCCGACGACTACTTTCGTCAGTGGTATGGTCGAAACTGTGATACATGTGGAATGTATTTTGATGAAACCAATGATCTTAAAGTGCTTCACATCAAATATTTTTTTTGGATGACGTTACTGCTCGTGTTTATTCACGACGTCGTGAGACGTGGAGAGAAATAGATTTCTTGAGGGGAGCTAATTTCGGTGGTCGGGGTTATTCATGGTCTTCCGGAATTTATTCTGGCAAAAGCATATATTTCGTGTGTTCAAAAAATTGGTATCCACCTTTGGAGAGGTATATAGTTGCTTTTGATGTTATTTCCGAAACTTTTAGAAGCCTTCGTTTTACTGAAAGTTTGGAAGTTACTCCTTGGCGAGGAGAATTTCTGAGCATTGCAAAGAAGCTCCATTTTATTGTTGTTGAAAGGTCTCCAGAGTTAACTGTTGGTTTGTACAAAGTTGAAGATGAAGCCTTCATCAAGGTGTTTTCTATCAATAATCTTCATATTATTGATTATGTAGAAAGTCTCCAATGGTTCAATGTATTTCAAAACAACAAGTGGTTGATAGAAAACGTTTGGGGTGGTGCTATTGAAGCTGACCTGAGCAATGAAGTTTTTAAATACCTCCAACATGTTGATTCCTACATCGGTTCGAAATGAGCATTATTTATCGAGACCACTGTTTCACCAATCGATTAGAAATTATTATGCTATATTATAGGGAATGGTGGTCGTTTTTCGAATTTTGTTTATTGTTTCAAGTAGTTCCGTATGTATAAGTGTATTAACAATTGTCTGCATGGATATTTAATTCCGATTGGTGTTATTTAATCATATATTATTTCGAACTTTTAATATTTTCAGTTTAATTTGTTTTACTATATATGTAGGTGAAGTCCTACAAACCTGATAACATGAATTGTGTTTTTTCCAATGGTTTGTGTTTTACCAACGAAATTGTATTTTATACTATACATCGTGTATTTTTTGGCTTTTGTGTAGATTCTGATAAAATCAATTGCTTTTTTTTTTGTATATGTATCATGTATGTTTATCATTTAGTACAACTCATGAATGGGTGCTAAAAGGCAGTTGTAGAAATATATGGTATGTTTATCATTTGGTACTATCCTTCTTTTGTATAATATTGTGTTATTATATTAAATGAAAATTTTAATATGTGTAATTTTAATATATGGTATGTACTAGCGGTTTATAATCCATGATTTTAGGTTAATAAGTTGTTGTAGTCTTTCTTGCATGTTCTCCTACAAAGATGGTAAGGTAAACTGCTGTGTTCATTTCTTAATAAACCTCTCTTAACCGATCCTAACTCAAATTTGATGTAGAGGTAGTTATCTGGAATGGTTATTATTGTATAATTTTTTAAGAAATTGTGTTATTTTATGAAGAGTGATATTTTCTCTTATTATATGACAATGTATGTATTAGAACTTTTGTATTCAGGTTTAGCTATTCTTTTGTAGATGTGTGTCTTATTTTATCTTATTGTATAACATTAAATGCTGTGTTTGATGTCTAATAAATATTTTGTGGCAGAGAAATTAATAAATTCCCCTATCGGATTATAAGCTAAGTATCCGGAGTGTTTATGATTGTGTGTTTATATAATATTGTGTTTTTATTTTTATGGTATTATGATTGTGTTTTTCTATATTTTTTTTTTATTTTACATGCTATACTTTATGTATTATTTGTTTTACAACATGGTATGTATTAGCGGTTTACTACTTAGGTGCTGTCGCCCATGTTCCTACAAATCTGGTGACATCAACTGCTTTTTATGGTGTATAAGTATCGTATTACTTGATTATTTAATAAACATATCATACTCGATTATCTCCAGTTTTATTCACAAGGTTTGTTTAGTTCATATTCTTTCTATTTTGAAAACAAGTGCATTGCATTATGTGATAATTGTCTGCATTTTTTTGTATTACATACTGAGTTACTGACAGCAAAGTTGATGCATTACTGCTATCTAATTCTAACGGGTTGCAGGTGGTTATGGATGATTTTCTAAAGAATGTTGTTTTTAGTAACATCGATGATGTGTGGGAAGTTAGTGAGGTAATCATAGACCATTTCAAGTTACGTATTTCGATATTTACACTAGATGTAAGTGGATATATTTATATTTTTTACAGCCACGATCTGTTATCATACTGGGTACCATAAAGGAAATATCCAAGGAGGTCGGCGGCGATGATCTTCAAGGAGATATGAAACGCCGGTGATGATGAAGTTGTTTTGATTGTGATAGATATGATGTTGATTGCGTATATTTTTATAATCTTTTATATTTTATTGTTTGTTTAATTAAATAATGAAATACTTGAATATTGGTGGTATGGATAGTGTTAATATTAGCCATGGTATTGCAACTGATTCTATATATTGTGTTATTGCATCTGATTATTGTGTTTTGCAACTAGGTGGGTTTTTTATACATTATGTTATGTGTTCTTGTCATTGTGTTTAGTTTGTATCCAATGGATATTAATTTTATTAAATTAAATATAAAGAAAGATTAAAGAGTGAAATATGCATAAAATATTATACGCTACAATTAACACTTCCTAAGATTTCGACGACTCTCGCCTTCTTCCACGCGATTTCATTCTTTCTTTTGTTTTGCAGATCGGCTAGGATGTCGCAGATTTTCTGATCCTGTTTCAACAGTTGTGTGATAAACTCTTCTGCGTTGTTCTTGAAATCTGATGGGGGAGACTGGAGGACTTCATCAAGCTATCCGATGCTGCTCCAGGTTCGCTTGTAATTGTTATCACTGATGATGCCGACTTTTCTGTTTAGTTCTTCATATGCTTCCTTTTCTTCGAGCGACCATATAGAGAATTGTAATTGATTTAGTTTATGTTGATGTTAAATTGTGCCTGAATATAGAGTTGCAAACATGAAAAAAAAACACTATCTATACCATAAACATCTAACTTTGATCGATCTCATCTATCTTTATTTAATGGTGTTAGCAATTGCTTTGTTAATCAATTTAAAAATAGTTACTTAAAAATTTTAAATTGTGTGAATTAGATGTAAGATTTTAAGTTAGTACGTATGAGAATATAAGAGCAGTTGTAGTTACTAATCGCAATCGAATAAAAAGTCATTATTATCTTAAATATAGACATGGTTATTGATGTTCTTAATAGTTGGATAATAAGTCATTGTGTTTTTTACAATGGTTTGTGTTTTGCTAACGAAATTGTATATTATAGTATATATTGTGTTTTTTTGCTTTTGTGTAATATCCTTGGGAGATCCTGATAAAATCAATTGCTTTTTTTGTATATGTATTCTGCATGTTTATGATTTATTGTATATTATAGTATACATTGTGTTTTTTTGGCTTTTTTGTAATATACTTGTGAGATCTTGATAACATTAACTGCTTTTTTTTTTGTATATGTACCTTGCATGTTTATAATTTATTATAAGTCATTATTATCTTAAATGTAGACACTGTTATTGATGTTCTTAAATAATATTCTCATGACATAAATATAATATACGTTTGGTTGTCATTGATAGTTTTTTTAATACTTTTGTAAACATGTAACATTGATAGATCTCATTTATCTTCATTTAATGGTGTTAGCAATTCCTACGTTAATCAATTTACAAATAATTAATTAAATATTTTAAATTGTGCGAATTAGATGTAAGATTTTAAATTAGTATGTATGACAATTCAAGAAGAGTTGTAGTTATTAATTGAAATCAAATCAAAAGTCAACATTATTTTAAATATAGACATAGTTATTGATGTTCTTAATAGTTAGATAAGTAGTCATCGTGATATTAAAATATACAGTGAGTTTGGATGATGTTAATCATATATACCCGGACAGCGGACGGGTAAACTACTAGTTCAACTTATTACACACATTAAATTATCCAAAAACACTAGAAAAATCTACATCATTTGTAGGCACTTTTTCCCTTTTATAACAAGGGATTTCCCCTAAATAGCCATCAGCCCACCATCTATCCAACCTTCCAAATGTAATGTCCCCAGTATTACATTTTCTAAGAGCATTCATAGTAAGTTCCCTATCCCCTTACCTATAATTTAACTAAAATCACAATAGAACGAAAAGAAGCAAGAAGTATCTTCCTATTTGCTTTGCCAGTGGGTACTCAACAAGAATATGAGATTCACAGCAATACATACACATTTTACAGAATCTAACAACCTTAACCAATATTTGTTAACAAGGATTTATATATTCAAGCTCAAAGCATTATTATTTCCTCTGTTTGTTTCAAAAATGATGTAAAGCATCATCAATTTCAATTTACACCATTGGGACCATTAAGCAATATGTATAGCGAGTAAGACAAGCATTCAGTGTATAACTAGAAATTTCCCTAATTATATGTTGAACTCAAAATGACATAAGCAAATAAATAATGCCAAAGTAAAATACATTATTTAACAATCTGTTCAACTAAAAAAAACAATGCCACAATGGGTTAACTTAACGCACCTGTGAAGAACGGCCGGAGGAAGACGGCTGTCGGCTGGAGTGTAGGAGGACAGCCGGAGCGGATGGAGGAGGACGGTTGTCGGCGGAGGAGGACGGCCGGAGCGAGTGGAGGTGGTCGCTGAGGGTGGATTCGTCAGTCTGCTGTTGTTTTTTGTTATGGGTTTGTTTTGTTGTAACCCTAAATGGGTTTTACATTAAAGAAAAAAATAGAAATAAAAAAAACGGAACAAAAAGTTTAATAATTGCCTCAAACGGGATTCGAACCCGGGTGTCAATGAAATAACAACGCGGACTAACAAGTGGGTAACCAAAGTTTTTTTGTTTATGGGTTCCCAATATATTTTACTTATGGGTTCCTTTTCAGTTTGTTATACATATTTGCACTAAAAATTAAAAATCGAATGGGTTCCTGGGAACCCGATGTTTGTTAATAGGTCCGCCCCTGATTGTTCAAGAAGTTTGGATCTCTCAACTGTATTTCCTGAGAGATTGTCTTGGTTATGCTGATGATCATCTGAACGCCTACTGTATTCTGTATCGTTCTGTATTGTTTTAGATCTTACATTTGTAAGATCTAGGGTTTATTTGGGGGGAAAATCTTTTGGGTTAGTTAATAAGATTTTGTCACCGTGTTTTGTTGCTATTTCTGTTGTTTTGTGTACTTTGTGTTTGATTCATAAATTTCTACAGTTACCATTGTCAAAATCCAACTATTGTTATTTATTTTGCATATACCTTTACTAAGCTATGTATGCCTACCAACTCATATCCAACTTTACCATATAAACCCTCTGAACTTGGCTTCCATCCAACCAAGTAATACCTTTACTACGTGATACATTTACAAAAAGAAATTGTGTCAAATGATGCTTCTAAAAATTGTTTTCATGATACTGAAAACATGAACGAACGAACTAATCAGAAAACCAGACACCACGCCAGTTTGGTTGGGAATATCTGGATCTACTCCGGCTGGATCCTTTGTTTTTCGGTTGAGCCAACCCAGGTTTAGAATTTAGAGTCATCTTGGGTTTTGGGTTTCATAATTTTACTTGGAATAAATGTTCAATTTTTTTTCATTTACACAATTAAATAGCTTATACCCTTGGCTCCTTGCATCCAAGATGGCCGTTTTGACTGTTCTCCCTAGACACTTCCACATTGTTCAGTAATCAGCAGTTCCCACTCCACTTTAATATCTCATCATTCTATGTTTCTGTTACAACTTGATGCATGAGCTAAATGCGGAGGAAGGGAGATTTTGTTTGGATAGATAAACAAAGAAAAATAGTTTAGTCCAATGTTGACAATTTGTAATATGGAAGGGACTAAAATTTTAAAAGCCACAAAGTCATCAACTAACATTTTAATTGTTGTTGTTGTGTGTGCAAACACGGGTGGTTTTTAGAAAACCATGCATACCACATTTTAATAGAAAGTATAGATCGATGTATAGATATTGTAATTTTTAGTTTAGTTTAGTTTTTCTTTTGATTAATTAATATTAAACTAGTCATGGGTTATTATCACAAATCTTGCTTGTTGATGCATTTAAACTCTGATTTACAACTAAACAAATAATCAGCCTAAACAAATAATCAAAAGTAGTCAATACATTTCATCATAAAAAGCGAGAACTACTATTTCACTTTGCCAAATGTTCATATCTGTTGGAAATGTATTTATCAAACTTCAATACAGAAGTTGTAAAACATCAAACGAATATACTAACAAACTTAAAATCTTTGCTTCAACAACTTTCACCAAAGCCAAATCAAGAGCCTCTTATGTGACACCCTACGAAAACATTTCTTCACACTAGCTTGTCAGTGGCTACGCTCTAACTTTCGAGATGAAAGTTCTTAAAACTTGGGGATAATGTGACACTTCGGGTTTTCTCGCACGTTTCTTTTATGTTTGAAACTATGTGAATTTATTAAACAAGCTTTATTTGATAATTAACTGAATTATTATGTGTAATATGTGAATAGGTGTAATAAAATTTATGTGTGAAATGTGTATGTATTTATCTAAAGTCGAAACCCCACGGTTACAACTCGAAACCTCCTACTCTCGAGTTGGGCCTTCCTCGGTTCCGACTCCCCCATGTTTGGCAAATGGATCTTGGATCCTATGATCTGGCCCGATACCTCAGGCCCACTCGAAACCACATGAAACCCTATGAGGGATGCGGCATCTTGAGGATGTTATAAAATCCTCCTAATCAGCCGACATTGCCACTTTTGGCAGCAATCATTTCCATCATTCCCCAAAACATTCCAACATTCTCTCTCTCTCTCTTTCTCTCTCTCTCTCTCTCTCTCTCTCCTTATCCATTCCCTCTCTCTCTAGAAAACCCTAATACACACTATCACCTCCCCACTTTCCTGGAAGGTCAACGACAGCAGCTTAGGCCCTCGAAACAACTTGTATTCGTCGACTTGGGAACTTCTTTTCACTGAATCTACATACCCTTCACTTCTGATTTTAAAGGTTAGTGTGATATCTCCATATTTGAATGAAAATATGAGATAAAGGTGCCTATTTGTTGATGACTTAGATGTTAAACAATGTTGTTCTTTTATGAGAATATGTTAACTGATGCATGAGGAAAATAAAATGACAATGTGCAATACGGATCTGTTCAAATAGAGGTAGATTCATGTTTATCGGTTAGGGTTTTTTCATGATAGAAACAAGAAAGTGATGATGAACATTAAGGATGAAGGCGGGTAACTGTTAAAATGATGTAGGCTGACTTAGTGAGGTCAAAATAATAGAAATGATAATCTAATGATATCAAGATGAACGTGTTAGTGTGTTATAATGAGGCATGTGTTAGATGTTATTGTGATACATGAAAAACCCTGATGATGAACAGTTTGAATAATCCTGAAATATTTAAAATGTGTGCATTTTATCTGATTTAGTAATTGTACGGATGATAAAACATGTTAATGAACGCTGGTTGGCTCGTACTAAATTGGATAAGACTCTAGAAGATTCCAACTGTGGTTGCGAGTCGGAACCTCATGGTTGCGATGTGATAACCCGACTATTTGAAGTCAAAGTACAAGTCAAAGTCAAAGTCAAAGGAAGAAAAGATTGCTAATCAGATCTGTCATTCCTTACTTAATTTTTACTTGTACTCTCCGACTTGATAATCGATGTACGCTAGTTACCGCTATATTTGTTTACGATTTGTGTTATGTGAAGTATCAATGCAATAAACGCTATTACACGCTAATCTACTGAACGCCATCTCATCGCTATTGCATCACAGCTCGAATCACAGTTATTAGTATTGTTCTATGTGTATGTGCTATTATGTGTTACTTGTGCATGTTTAATTATGTTAAAGGTGTGAATCGCAAACGCAATCGCAACGCAATCTCATCGCGAACTGGAAACGCAAGATTACTTATGTTGTTGTATGTTAGTTATGTTATTTGCGTAACTATTATTTAAAACTATCGCATCACTTATTTGACACTCGCTTAAACGCATCGCAATGCTCAACGCACGAAACGAAAGTCGGAAAACTAACTCACTCGAGCCATCCGATCGAATGACCCTTCGATCGAATGGTCATCCTACCGGATGACCATCCGATCGGAAGGCCGTCCGATCGAACCACTCCACACCGCCTTTCTCCTCTTTCCCCTATAAATACTCAGCAGTCGCATCACTGTTCACGTGATGTGATAGCTCTCCTCTGACCCACACACTCTCAGGCTATTTTTCTCTCGATTTCTCGCGATTCTTGTAAGTTTTCATCTCAAATCTTGTACTTTCACAATCAGCACACACTTTCTCATCAATTTCACCATCAAATCACAACTTTTAACCATGAAATCACCTGATTTCGGGCTATTCATGTCACACCCCAACCGATGGCGGAAACATCGGGGCGCGGCACTGAGCGAAACAGATTATCCAAGAGAAATCCATAACAACTAATATTACCGAATATTTAACATTACGTCCCAAACCATAACATATCCAGCAAAATAATTATTACATACATTGTATCTCAAAGGCAAATAAAATGTTTCGACAACTCAGATTTTTTATTAAGTTCGTTTCTAGACTCTTCCTAACTTGGTTCCACATAGCAAGCATCCTAGCATCTCAAACAATTGTCACATACGTTAAAATAGAGGTCAATACACATAGTGTAAAGGTGAGCATACAAGTTTATTAGTACAATAGATAGCGAAAGCGGTTTACGCATAACCAGCATGTAACATGTATAATGTGAAGCAGGTAGGTATCGACAACGAAATATGCACAGACGTGACTGCGAGTTGTAGAATGCGCAACACATATCACCACTGTGATACGTGAAGAAAATCCCTTAACAACCCCTGTCCACGATAGGTGCTGAGTCCAAACTATAGTACTATCGTTGCTAAGGTGTCAGGCAACAATCACTCTATAAACATAACATACTAGCATTCATCGAATAACACATATAACATGCAGAGCGGTTAGCGTATAAAAGTGTTTGCATTGTGTGTCGATTGTGATTTGAATATAAGTAACGTATGTAACACCCAAAAGTGCTTAAAGAAAAAAGGGGTCGAGTATACTCATAGATTGTGTTTAGTAAATAAACATTCTCTTGGATTGAAGGGAGCGCTGGAAAGTTAGCCTGATTACAGAACGACAGCGTAAGCGATGAACAGTGTGTTAAACTGTGCGAAGTGAACTGAGTGGCGAAGGGTCATCCGATCGGATGATAATCCGGACGGATGGTCATCCGGTCGGATGGCCATTCGGTCGGCTTTTCGTTCGTTTGGGATGGATGTGTTTGTGTATGATGTGACTTTGAAGTTTTCATTGTAGCATTATATAAAACAAAGGATGATCCTACCATTCTGGTCATCCGGTCGAACAGTCATCCGGACGGATGGTCGTCCGCTCAGATGGTGATCCGAGTGGAGGGATATGTTTGAATTTGGTTTGAAGTTTGTTAAGTGTTGAACATCATGGGTCATCCGATCGGATTGCCGTTCGATCGGATGGCTATCCGATCGGACGTTGATCCGTTCGGTAACCTGTTCGTTTGAGGACTTGTAAAAATTTGCTAAGTTTGGAAAGTTTTGCGATTGTACCGAGACGGTATGACAACGTGTTAAACAACGGAACCCTATCAAGTCCAAGTCATCCGATCGGATGGGAATCACCCCGTCCGATCAGTTAACTGTTCTTGACACTACAAGAAAACTGGGTTTTTAGTACGCTCAAAAGCGTCCTAAAATGCTATTTTATAGGACCTTTCATTTAATAGGACCAACAGTAAAAGTGTTTTATGTAAAGGGGTCGTAATAAGTCCCGAAACTAAAAAAGCGTCCTAACATCTCAAATAAGATTATGAAACCGATTTTATGGTCGCGTAATATGTCTTTGAACAACCAAAATAGTATCCTAACAAAAACATATTAGGAAACTTTTACGATGTTCTAACATGTGCTTACATACTTTAATCTTTTGATACACTTACAAGCGTCCGTAGAAATTAATTGATAGGACCCTTATGATGTAACATTATAGCTTATTTAGTACCAAGAAAAGGGTACTAATATAGCAAATAAGATTATGAAACCAATTTTATAGTCGCATAATATGTCTATAGACACTACAAAAAAATTGCTATTTAGTGGCATACTAAAAATGCCATTAAAACCCCAAAAAGTGCCACTAAAGGCCCTTGTAAGAATGTGCGGCACACAAAATAAGTGCCACTAGAAGCGGTGACACTAAAGCTTTTTAGTGGCAGTTTTTCAATCTGCCGCTATAAATTTTTGGACTTTTAGTGTCACTCTTTTTTTGCCACAATATAAAAATGGATTTTTGTGGCACACATTTTGTGTCGCAAAAACTATTCATAATTACGTACACTTTTGTGGCATAAATTTTGCGTCGGTAAAAACAAACATCTTCTTTGGCACTACAAATGTTCATCAAATTAATTTGATTACTTAAAACTGTTATTTATTTACAATATAAAACAAATCACACAATCACAAGTGTCAATAAAACAATAGACATCTTCATCTTCTTTGTAATACGAAACGCCTTGTTATCATATGTAGTGTTCTCCTAGGCATGCAATCCCACGATCACATGCAACATATGCATCCACTCCATCATGACTCTCATGCAGACTCCGCTATCATCATCTTAACCTGAACCTATCGACATATACAAAACAAAATTGATGCATGTTAGTTGACTAATAAGAGTCCCCAATGAAATATTTATTTTAGGTATTACCTGGAACCCGTGTAGCTCTCAACATCCCACAAAATGAACCAAACGTAACAGCCTCCAGCATATGCCTTCTCAACCCACCAGATTTGATTTTAATAACTTCATCTTTAGAGGAAATCATATGTTCCTTCAGTTGGTAGGTCTACCAAACAAAGCTTTCGTATATTGCCCAATGATAGTAAAAATAACTACCATTTTATACATGAATAATAACTAAATAAGTATCGTACTACAATTTGTGTAGGGTATGAAAACATTAAACACTTACCTTTTCTTGGTGAACTACCAATGGGTTTTTCTTCATACTTGATCACTAAAGTTCCTAAACGTCATCTTTGGTTATTAATGTTCATCCATGTACACACTATAACATTTCATCAGCAATCCCTCTTGTCTGCAGGAAGTATGGGGTCTTGTTAATTTGAAAAAAAAAATTCTACAATTTGAGCATCGATTATATTTATTATATAACTAGGTTATAGACCGTGTATTACACGGTGTTGATAATAGAAAAAAATTAATATGATAATGCATACAAAAACTTAGAATAATGTGTAGAATACAAACTATAATATATTGTAGTATGTACAAAAAATTACATAACTGAAGTATTTTTATAATTGCAACAATAACACTGATCATGGAATGAAACATGATAACAAACTCAATTAAACAGAGTAATCATGGAATGAAATATTTGATTAAAATTTGATATTCGGTAACTAAAAATTTGATTAAAAAAATCAAAACACCATATATATATAATCTAGTCACTCTTCTGTCACACCCCGACCGCGTTAAAACAACAAAACCGCGGCGGAAACGTCGGGGAGTGTCGTGGCAGAATTATCGTTTCATAACCATGGATACAAAAAATGTTTCGTTTTATTGATAATATTAAACATTAACATTGTCTTAACACAAACAAACAAGTTACATATCGACTAATATTGTTATTATGTCACTAAGGCCTCGTCCAGTTCCTATGTGACTCATGCATCCTAGTAATCATCATCAAGCATCAATACCTGAAACATATGTAAAAACAAAGTCAGCAAAGAAATGCTGGCGAGTACATAGGTTTTATAGGAGTGTCGGATTCATGGCTAGTTTAAATGTTGCAATACTTTATTAAAAACCTTGTTTTGAAAAGAGTATAATATTGCAACTTAATTAACCAACTCAAATCAAGCGGGCTATAGTTTATAAATCCTCGTAGCCATGATTCTTAACCCAAAAACATTTGTTTTAGTAAAGCAATTTGTAAAACATCTCGTATTAAATCGTTAATAAAACTCGTTAATAAATCTCGTTAATAAAACTCGTATGGTTTATATCATTTCGAAAACCTCGTTTGTGTGACATCGTTCCAAAATCGTTTACCCAAGTGAACTAAATAACGCCACGGTATGTAATATGTTGAAAACACTTATATATAAGAAGTACCAGCGGCGTATCTACCATGTTTTCACCACATTACACCCGTCCCGTTATCTAAACACTTAACCAAAAACCAATCGTTTATCCAACTCGTTTAATCTCGTATGAATCGTTCCCAAATCGTTAATTCGTTTAAATCATCCTCGTTTTAAGTGTGAAAACTATTTGTGGTCGCCTCGCTAATAACATTCAAACCTTCGTGACTTGACTATCTCGCTCTCGCATTAATAAATCACCAAAGGGTAAATTAACTATCAGATTCAGTCATTACCCACCTAACCCACACATAACCATGGGTGCAGTACGATAATGGGATTTGTCAGATCCTATGGTACCATAACCTAATACTGGTCGGCTTGATCAATGCTAATGAATGCCATTCGTTATGTAAATACAACCAACTAGTTTAATTCACTTTATTGAAATCGTTATTAGTTTAGTATAAACCATCTTAATCGTTTTTGAAATCGTCGTTACAATATCGAAAATCGTTTTGAAAACCATCGTTAAAACCTTGAAAACATTTAGCACATATGAATCACCCCAAAACAATTGAAAATAGTAAAATAGGGGAACTATGTACTCATATGGAGTGCAAAGTATCCTCAATCAATAGAACTTCAACAAACTCGAGCAAACCAGAGAAATCAAACAGCACCTAGTAATCGAATCACTAGTCAAACAATAGACACCTAAATCGGAAGATCGGATAGAATGAGGTCTTGTAAACCAAATGAGTGTTGGAACTCATGTGATATGGTTTAACAAAGCCTACATCCTAAATCGGAACCTAACCTAAGTGCTTTCGACCCGTTGCGACCTATTAAGATAGCTTATGCTACTTTAACGCGTCGTGCGCGCAAAAGCGCATTCGAGACGTCTAACTAGTCCTATGACAAGTGTTATATGCCTAAACATGTTTAAATATGTTGCATAATCAGTTATGTGACAAAAGTTTATGTTACATATGCTTAATTACCAATTATGCATGAAAAGGGCATTTTGGTCATTTACCTAAGGCATATAAACTACTTATCATACAACTACATTAAACTAGGTGACCATAAGTCATAACCTCGGAAGGTTATTCCCTATGCAACTATGGTCACTAAACATGTTTGGTCGGATCCTAATGATCGACCAAACGGGTCGTGTTCGAAAGTCTAAGCGGGTGTTTAGTCCGCTTGACTTACGACTCTACACAAGCACTAAACTAAAAGTGGCGAGCTAAACATGCTAGAACATGTTTAGTTAAGTTAGAAAACAGGTTTTGATATCAAAACAAACGGTTTTGATACCCTAGAGTAGTTTGGTTACAAAATACGCATAAACACGCATTTTGGCCGAAACTACGACTCGTCACTACGCCTAGTCAACGTGGTAATCAGTAGGTATAGTCACAAGCGACTATAACCATCGTGATTACGCTCACGTTGCAAAGTTCAACGGAACTTTGTGTTGACCATTGACTGGTCAAAGCTGAAAGTCAAACTTGTTGACTTTCATGCTTGAAATATAAGAACAAGCAAGAAGAGGACTTACAAAGGGTCCAAGAAGGATGTTTGATCTAAAATAGCTCAGGTATGAAGTGTAAACACCCCAACTTAGAGCTGATTTCAGATCAAGTGTGAAGAAATGAGCAAGAGGGCCTTGCTATTTATAGTAATTTCACAACCATTAGGATCATTTCTTGGAGAAAAAGGAATGATCTTGGCCTTACACTTGGGCACAAGGTTTTGAATACCATGGGGACATCAAATACCAGCCCATAGTGTGTAATTCAAGGGGTAAAAACCATTTGAGCAAGTGGAATAGGCCAGATTCAATGTTTCTGCAATTATGTGGTTCTGGGGAAGGCTTATGGACCGTAAGCTATGGTCCATACGGTCCGTAAGGGACCTGCAGACCAGCCAGTTTCACTAAATTACAGTTTAGCCCCTGCACCTTGTTTCGTTGCGTATCGGCACTTCTAACACCCGTCAAACCCATTTTCAAGCTCCACAATGATGTTAAAACATAGGGAACATGAAATATGCTTGAAAACATCTCGGGTGTCGGTTCGTTTGGCCGTACGGTTGCGTTGTTCGGTTAATTACGACGGAAGTCGTAACGAACGCAAAAACGATCCAAATTGCGAAACGAATGGAATTTTCTTATGCCAAACACTAATATAAAATATTTTAATGATTACATAAATTTTTGGATGTCCGGATATATTCAGAACGTAAGATATGCGCGAAAATACAAACTTGTGCACTTTTTGACGCTTTTAGTCCCTGAATGACCAATAAAGTTTGTTTTAGCATACCGAACCCCTCAAAGCCTATTTCTAAGCTATATAAAGGATATTTAGGGTATGTTTAACTTATGATCAAGTTCCGGAGTGTTCGTTACTATACAAATCAGTATAGTTTTGCAGTTTGACACAAATAGTCCCTGCGATCGAACAAAGTTGATTTCAACACACCAAACCATTCAAAACTTATTTCTAAGTTATGTGGAGGTTATTTAAGGTATGTTAAGCCTATGTCACTATTCCGGAGTGTTTGTCGCGTTATACTGACTGCGTTTACGCACCAGTTTGCGTATAACCTTCCAGAAAGCGATTTAAAGCTTGAGATTGGAGTCGAATCTAATTGAGAATTCACCAAACACAAATACACACATAATAACATCAAAACACATATAATAACACCAAATCACATTGTTTTATTAATAAACATCATTATTTTACATCGACCAACGATTACAGAGTACAGTTGTCACACTCTGTTATTCTAATCTAACATATTACACGCTTATCAATCAAGCCAATCATAACATATATATATATATATTATTTATCAAAAACCCGTTTTTTACACAAAAGAAGACCAATGATACACCTAGGGGTGTAAACAAGCCCAGAGGCTCGAGAGGTACTCGTTATCAGCTCGGTTAAAAGCTTGAACGAGCCGAGCTTTAACGAGTCCGAGCCCGAGCCTAAAATAGAGCTTGTTTCTTTATCGAGCCCCAGCCTAAAATACAAAGCCCGTTTAGGCTCGCGAGCCTAAACGAGTCCAAACACCATTTTATTTTTTATAATAATAATGATGATAACATTGGCGAGCCGAGCTTTGGCTCGTTCAAGAGATATTGAAGCGAGATCGAGCGGAGCTTTTAGCTCGTTTGAGATTGTTCCCAAAATAGCTCGAGACGAGTCGAGCCGAGCTCGAGCTTTGGGTTTTACTCGCGAGCCGAGCTCGACCCCAAATAAGTAGGCTCAAACCAAGCCGAGCTCGAGCTTCATAGAAATATGACGAGCCGAGCTCGAGCCTAGTCGAGCTCGGACTCAGCCCGGCTCATTTACATCCTCATATACACCAATTGTTTTCCAAAAACAACAAACGTAAAACTATCAAGAGCTTCTATTTGAAACCATCCTAATCAACTACTGGAACATTTATGGCACCTTTAAAACAAACAACATACCTTGCCTTTTAGATATTTGAACACAAGCATCTCCTATGGAGATTTCTTATGGATTCATCTAGTTACGCCATACAGTGACAATAAACCTTAATGAATAATACATGAACATTTTTCTATTATCCTTTCTTGAACAATCTATTGCCTTTTCCTCAGTGATAGGCTGTGATGTAGTAGTTTTAGCTGTGCTAACATCAGATTTCAGTAATGTGGATGCACCCACACCAAATAACTGTGTCTGAGGTATAGCTGTAGGATTCAGTAACTAAATAAGATTAGTTATCAACGCATTGTCATATGAAGCTAACACATTAAAAACTTTCCACAATGTGTTCCAACGGAAACGACACTAAATTTGTTCATAAAAGTTGTATTCCTAATCTTTTTGACCCTTACACACATACATGCTGGAATCAATGCCAAGAGTTTAAAACCATTACAAGGCTCAATTCGCGTGAAAAATAAAACTAAATACACAGTGTGGCACTCAATTCCATGGAAGAACTACAACACAAATTAGTCACAAACTCAAGAGGTCATCGATCACCATTCAACCCATCCAATAACCATATTATCTCAGAAATTAATGATACATTCTACTTCCATTAGGCTTCACTTATATTCAATCACAATAACCCATGAACTGAACCATAGCAACCAGATTGCAAGCACAAAAATCAGAATACTTTACATTACCCCTTAGCTACCATTTTATAATAAATATTTTTGAACACATCATGGAATTTGATTAGTAAACACAAATGTTAAAATATAAAACAGAAGAAATTAAAATGATACCTGACCAACACTTGGTTTGGCTATACGAATCAAAGAAATGTTAGATGTTCCATCACAACTGGAATTACAACAGAAACAACCAGATCACGCCTAATTTGGAAGTCTTTGCCTTCAATTTTTTTTCTCTATAACTCAAAATTACGGCAATTTTATCAATGGTGGTAAAAATTTAAATGTAGAAAAATTGAAACAATATATAACTCACAGCGATGATGTGAAGAACGAGGGTTTGATGGTTGTAAAAAACATATCAATGTTGTTTCACTGGTGGTTGTATAGAACGAGTCACCAGTGGTTGTTGAAGAAACCACTCACCATAGAATACAATCAAAATGACAGAAATAAACCCTAAAATCAAACATCTATCAGTTGACAAGGGAAACAGAAGGCATGAAACAACTCATAAACCCTAAAATAACCGAAATAATACCTGAATTGTAGACGGAGGGTGGGGGGTTTGTGGCGCAGGAGAAGACAGAGTCGCGGAGACGGTGGAGGCCGGTGAAGATGAAGATGCCATGAATCGCTGAATCGCTGATGAGTGATGATAGCCTGATGAAGATGATGATGTTCACCCGTGGTTTTTCTATTTAAACCCTGATGACCCGTGCTTTTAATTTAATCAACCCAACTTGACCCGTGAATAAAAGTTTTAGCTTTTTAAGTGACCCATTTCAACCCCTTATTTATTTATTTTAACCTAAAACAACCTATTGTAGTTTTTAAAAGGGTTAAAATGACCCATTTAATAGCTTCTGGGTCAGGATTGCCCCATGTACTTATAAGGCACAATACATATCACACTCATAAGAACGTAAAAGTTACGATATTAAAATTGTCCATAACCTTTTTTTGCTGCTAAACATCATCAATGTAACTAGGGGTGTTAACGAGTCGAGTCAAGCCTGAGCTCGTCTCGTTTAATTTGCAGAGAGCTCGAGCTTGGCTCGTGAGTAGATTTTCAAGCTCGGGCTCGGCTCGTTTATTATTTATTAATCGAAACCGGCCGCCACCACCACCACCACTCACCACCACCACCACCACCGTCGGCCACCACCACTACTCACCACCACCACCGGCCACTACCACTACTCACCACCACCACCACCACCGGCCACCACCACTACTCACCACCACCACCACCACCACCACTCACCAGCCACCACCACCACTCACCACTCACCAGCCACCACCACCACCACAACCTCTCACCAGCACCACCACCACCACCACCACCACCACTCACCGGCCACCACCACCACTACTCACCACCACCACTCACCGGCCACCACCACTACTCACCACCAGCACCACTCACAGGCCACCACCACCGGCCACCACCACTACTCACCACCACCACCACTCACCGGCCACCACCACCACTCACCACCGCCACTCACCGGCCATGATTAAGCGGGTCAATAACCTAGTGTTATTAAAAAACTCTAGCGAATAAACGTCCTATAAAACTTATGTTTTACGACTCAAATATCAAGTGTCCTACTACGGTGTATTATAATAACACCATAATGATTAAGTGTCCTATAAAGGTTAAAGTTATAAGACCCTAGTGTCAAGTGTCCTGTTAAGTTATGTTATAATAGAACTCTAGCGAATAAGCGTCCTATAAAACTAATGTATTATGACTCAAATATCAAGTGTCCTATTACGGTATATTATAATAACACCACAATGATTAAGCGTCCTATAAAGTTTAAAGTTATAAGACCCAAGTGTCAAGTGTCCTATTAAGTTAAGTTCTAATATGACTTCGACTAGAAAGGGTCTTATAACACTGAACATTTATGACTTAACTACAACGTGTCCTATCAAGTTATGTTATAATAGGACCCCAGATGATCAAGTGTCATAATACAGTACCACATAATGGGACACTAACAATTAAATGTCTTATAAAGTACTTTTTTAGGATCTACATTTTAAGTGTCCTATTAAATTATATGATAATAGGACCCCAAAAAATCATCCATCCTATTAAATAGTTTTTTAGGACACCGGTTTAGTAGAGTATATTATAAAAGGACCCCAAAATTTCATTAGTCCTATTAAATAGTTTTTTAGGACCCTCTTTTACAAACGTCCCACAGAAAAGGTCCTAAAAAGCCATTTTTGTTGTAGTGTGACGGTCATTCATGTTCAACCCGTGAATCGGTTGTCTCTTTGATAGAAATCCGTTCTTGGACTGACACTTCACCAGAGAATGAGTAGAAGGCCTGAACAAGCTCAGAGTCTATCAGTTTTATGTGAAAAGTTGAGAAAATTGAAGAAAAGTTTGAAACACTTCGATTATGTTTAGATATAGGGGAAATTTGTGTTTAATCATGTTGAAATCTCTTAGATCTGAGTTTTTCTTGGTGGAATGATGTCACACTTTGAAGTTCATGAGAACTCATGATGACATCACCCTAGAACAGCCCAAATCAGCCGATTTCATGTTGAAAAGTTAAGATTTGATGGTGAAAATGATGTGTGTAGATCATAAAAGTACAAGATTTGAGTGGAAAACTTACAAGAATCGCGAGGAATCAAGTGAAAATAGCCGAAGTGCGTGCTGGTCGAAGGAGGAGCTGTCACATCACATGAACAGTGATGTGACAGGTGCTATTTATAAGCAAGAGAGGAGTGAAGGCGGTGTGAAGTAGTGGATCGGAGGGCGGTTCAATCGGATGGCCATCCGATCGGATGGTCATCCGGATGGATGACCATTCGATCGAATGGTCATTCGATCGGATGGGTTTGGTGAGTTGGTTTTCGCCGTTTCGTTTCATGCGTTGAGCGTTGCGATGCGTTGCGTTGTGAGTAAGCGATGCGTTAGTATTACCCATTAATTACACAAATAACCTAACTACTAAATAACACAAAAGTAATCCCCAAATCTCGAGTTCGCGATGAGATTGCATTGCGATGGAGTTGCGATTGTTTTTGCGATTAATCACCTCAACATAAACATAACATGCACAAGTAACATATAATAGCACACACACGTAAAACAATATCCATAACCTATAATTCGAGTTGCGATGCGATAGCGGTGCGATTAGTAATAAGTCAATTAGCGATTAAATAGCGATTTATTGCATATACTCCACATAATACAACTAAAGTAACTTAAATTAGAGTATCGATTATCAGTCAAAGAGTACAATCAATAATTAATCATGGAATGACAGATTCCAATTAGCAATCCTTTCTTCCTTTGACTTAACTTTGACTTTGACTTCGAAAGTCGGTTTGTTACAGCCTCCCCTACTTTAGGAAATTTCGTCCCGAAATTTAAGGCGCAGGCATAACAAACAATTGTGGATACTTAGCCTTCATGTCGCTTTCGAGTTCTCAGGTGAACTCGGCGCCGCGTTTGCCTTCCCAGCAAACCTTCACAATGGGAATACGTGAGCGTCGGAGTACCTTGGTTTCTTGACCCATGATCTCGACAGGCTTTTCCACGAAGTGTAATGTTTCATCCACTTGTAGATCCTCTAGAGGGACATGTAAATCCTGGTCGACTAGAGACTTTTTGAGGTTCGAAACGTGGAAAGTCGGGTGGACATTGCTAAGTTCCTCCGGTAGTTCGAGTCTGTAGGCCACCTAGCCAATCCTTTCCAGGATTTTAAAGGGTCCAACATATCGAGGCGCGAGCTTTCCTTTCTTGCCGAATCTGATCACCCCCTTCCAAGGTGTAACCTTTAGGAGTACGTGATCGCCAACGTCAAATTCAAGGGGCTTGCGGCGTCTATCAGCGTAACTCTTTTGTCGACTCTGAGCTTTCAAGAGATTATCTCGAATTTGGAGGATTTTGTCTGTCATTTCTTGCAATAACTCAGGACCGGTAATTTACGCATCCCCGATCTCGAGCCATACAATAGGCGATCGACATTTTCTTCCATATAATGCCTCAAATGGTTCCAGTTGGATGCTTGAGTGATAACTGTTATTGTACGAGAATTCAACTAAAGGTAAATGCGAATCCCAATTACCACCGAAATCTATTATACACGAGCGAAGCATGTCTTCGAGGGTACAAATCATGCGTTCAGTCTGACCGTCGGTCTGGGGATGGAAAGCAGTACTAAGATTGAGAGTAGTACCGAGAGCAGATTGAAACATTTCCCAGAGGCGCGAAGTGAATTGACCATCGCGGTCAGAGATGATGTCACGAGGTGTCCCGTGTAGACAAATAACTTCGTCGGTATAGATCCGTGCTAATCGTTCTACCTTGTAGTCTTCCTGTATCGGTAGAAAGTGAGCGGATTTGGTAAGGCGGTCAACGATAACCCAGATGCTGTTGTGACCTGATGGCGTGCACAGAAGTTTTGTTATAAAATCCATAGCTATACTCTCCCATTTCCACACAGGGATCTCGGGTTGCACGAGTAAGCCAGAGGGGCGTTGATGCTCAGCCTTGACTTTCGAACAAGTCAGGCATTTTGAAACGTAGATAGCGATATCCCTCTTCATTCCCGGCCACCAGTACCTGTAGCGAAGGTCCTGGTACATCTTATCGGCACCGGGGTGAATGGAGTATCGAGACTTGTGGGCTTCGTCTAGTGATGCGTGTGAAGTGTGTATGGTTTTTAATATATATTTTAAGCCCTTTTTACACTTTTTAGCCAAGTTTTAAATTTATAAAACACGATATTTACTAACACTAAACACACATATGGGCAAGTGCACCCATCGTGAGCGTAGTATAGTGTTGGTATACCGAGGTCGTCCAAGGACACACGAGCTTTTAGTACCGGTTTATCCTCAACGTCTAATCAAATCAAAAGTTTAGAAAAAAGGTTTTAAACTAGAAAAATAAAACTAACTAAAATGCTGAAAAATAAAATAAAAATAAAAACAGATAGACAAGATGAATCACTTGGATCCGACTCGTGTGTAGTGTAACCTTTGATTATTTCCGCACTTTTGCACTTTTTAAGAGATTATCTTAGTTATTGTAGTAGGCCCCTCTTTTGAAGGTGACGTTACCCTCAACCCAGTAGTTTGAGTCAGCAAGGATACAATCCTAATGGGTCGGATTATTGAAAGATAATTAATTAAGTTATTAATGCATAATGTGGTAGGCCCCTCTTTTGAAGGTGACGTTACCCTCGGCTAAGTAGTCTGAGTCAGCAGGGATACAATCCTAAGTAGCCGGGTTAAAGTATTAATAGTAGCTTACATATGAGGGGATCAAAGAGTTTGGACCCCCGCCATCCAATACCAGTGGGTATTGAAGGAGGTCCTACTAAATTTGACCCAGGTCCTTGCAGGATCTATACACTGAACACGGCAAGACTCTTACCAAACCGTTCCCTTAACCCCCGACCAGGTAGCCAACATATCTCCATATAGACCGTGGAGATATGAATGGTGGAAATCTTTTATTTTATATAGACAGTAAAATAATGCCAAGACACCACGGACAAACGATAAGGAAGAATCACCTTCAACATAAGAAACTAGTTATTAAAGTCATTAATACATAACCAAATAAAAAGTGCGAAAAGATTAAAAATAAAAAGTATTACACTAGACACTTGTCTTCACTAAGTGATGTAAGAGACTTAGGCAAACATGGCCTTTGATTGTCAAGAACTCTTACGATCAATCTTGGATCCCGAGACTACTACACACACTCTATGATGGATGATGGATGATGGTGGTGGACGTGGGTTGTGATGGTGGTGGAGGGTGGGTGTAGTATGAGAGAGGTGGTTTGCCAAGGGATGGTTTGCAAATGAGCCAATCACCCCTATTTATAGCCTGAACAGCAGCTCGGGCACGGCCCCGTGTCCATCTTCCTTCTCTTTCTTCATTAATTGCAGTTTGTCTGCATTAGTTGACCATGCCCCCATGTCCGCTGGGCATGACCCCGTGTGCAGAAGCGTATCTGTACTATCAAGATTTCCTCAAATTCTGCGAATCTTAGAGTTGACCACGGCCCCGTGTCCGCTGGGCACGCCCCCGTGGTGGGTGATAGAAGCTTCTACAGCTTTGTCTTTTCTGCAGACACTTGGGAACGCCCCCGTGCTCACTGAGCACGGGGCGTGTTCAGCCTTCTGTTTCCTTGTTTTGCTTGGGAAGATGTTGTCGGGGGGTCGGGCATGCCACGTTTATTCCTTTTCTTGTATTATTGTTAGATTTAGCTGCCTTTTTGCTTCTTTTGTTCATTTGAGCTCATTTAATCCTGAAAATACAAAAGGAAGACAAAAACACACTTTTTCCAACATTAGTACTAAAAAAGGGTTAGTTTTATGCCACAATTGATGTAATTTATATGTTGCATTTTGCACACATCAAATACCCCCACACTTGAATCTTTGTTTGTCCTCAAGCAAAACTCTTTATAATTTGGCTTAACACTCCCAAATGGAATGGGTAGAAGAGAAGGTTTTTGGACTTGTCATAGAGTGTCGGGATTTCCAAGATTCTTTATTAAGTTTTATTTTTATTTCTTTATAATCCTATTCGTCATGATTTATTTAAAACGTTACATAAGATAAATTACTTATTAGGGCATAACATGCCTTTTTAAAATTCCATTTATATACAAGTTCACATACCTCACGGGGGATCACTCAACACTCGAGAGCGGCATGGAACTTACTTCTTCCATAAGCTTGCCAAGCAATCAATCCTCCTCCTTTTTAACTATATACCTTTGTAAACATCAAGAGGACTTTTGGGGGTGAAGGTTTAGGTTTGGGTTAAAGGTAGGTGGTTGGGTTAGTGGTTAGTAGAAAAGGGCGAAAAAGGCGTAAAAAGCGTCGGTTTTTGCAAAACATATTGTTTTTGTGACTTTTTATTCTAATGAAGTATTATTCAAACAAGCTTTCTTTTTGTGAGCTTTGTTTGTTTATTGCAAACTTCATTTTTCTTTTCTTCGTTATCCAATTTTTTTTTCAACAAAAGAAAGTCACACAAAAACCGAGCTTTGTTACTAAAATAAAGGGTTTAAAATGAAAAAGGGTTTTGGTGGGTGAAAAGGGTGTTTGTTTTGGGTTAAGAAATGAAAAGGTTTAGGCTCAAAGGGGTTAACTAGGGGGATTTCGGGTAGGTGGTAAAAAAGAAAAAATAATGGTGTAGAAATAAAAAGGGTTAGTCCTAATGCCTCTGTCATTTACTTACTCAGGTTTAAGTTGGTAAGGACCGGGAATGTATCGTCGTGGCAAGTTCTAGAGTCGTAAGAACCAAGCGGCTATTCACACAAGAAACGAAAAATGAGCATTTAGTTTAAAGATGTGTATTTATATGCTCAATAAAGGCTCAAAACTCACTTTTTGTGGGAATGGGTTTTTTTATGTGATCAAGTATATATAATCAAATTTTAACTAGGTTTGTCATGCCGTTTCATAATTTTCTTATGTTGGTTCTTTTTATCACGACGCTATCGGTTGTAAATTTGTAAAAATATCACCTTTTTAGAACTTTGAAATTCCCAACTTAAACTTAGACAAGTAAGAAAAATGAAAGATTTTTGAAAAAAATTGGGGTGTTTAGCGGTTCCAATAGAGTTTTGTGTAAGGCTTGTAATTAGGACTTTCAAAATTCAAGGTTTTAGCATCCCCCCCAGACTTAAATTACACATTGTCCTCAATGTGTCCCAAAAATAAGTTTTTAGGTTGATTGGACGTGTAAAAAGGTGTGAAAAAGCAAAATTTTATGTTACTGGGCGTCTGGACACGGCCCCGTGTTCAGATCGCCAGTAACAGAAATTTAAATAAAGAAACAGAAGCCTGGACACGGGGGCGTGCTGGGTGAGCATGGACCGTGTCCAGTTACCTGAACTGGGCATTTTCTGCAGATGGTTGAGCACGGGCCGTGTTGGGTGAACACGGCCCCGTGCTGAACTTGCTATAATGAAGAAAAATTAGTCGGATGGCCCTGTTTTTGTGCATGGGGTGCTGGTACGAGTTTCCCTTAGTATCCTTTACCATCCCGAGTGTGTATTATCCATTACAACATCATCCAAACACCAAATTAAAACCATCATTCATTAAATAAAGAAAATTACATAATAGTCCTAATAAGTTAAAACATTAGATAAATAGGTCAAAAGAAACACAAGAAGTTTAAACCAAGAAGTTCTAGCCTAAAGTTTATTCTATTAGCAAAATTTCCGAAAACATAATTCTCTCGGTTGGAATCGGCTCGAAGAACTTCTTCCTCCGGGCATGGGTCCCTCACACGTCGGCGAGCCACTCCTCTATCTCCCTTAGGAGAAGAAAAGCGGGCTCATTAGCATTGGTTTGAGGGGGTGCATTTCCACCGGGACTTCTTGTAGCTCTTCAAGAGGGGGTTCTGCTGGAATGTCATCCCATCCGGTAGGATTTTTGACTCCAAGTGCTAGGTTCCAATCCTCTTGAGGGAGGATCGGTTCCATGGGAGGTGTCACAAGAATGTTCAACCTCTGGTGCAAGAGGTTGATCTCTTGAAAACTGTTTTCCAACCCCACCGTAAGATAATTTATACGGTCTATGAGGACCTCCTCTACTGACGTCATTTCATCAAGCGCCTCACGTAATGCCATTACGAGAGTTGCTTCAATTGAAGGCCTTCTTTCCCTTCGACTGTTTCTGGAGTGCGCAGAAGAAGTTCCACCGTTTTGGCTCGACATTCTACGAAAATAAACGGAAAAGAGTTTGTTTTAATGAAACAGTAACCTCGGACACGGCCCCGTGCTTAGTGAGCATGGCCCCGTGTTCACCCTTCTGCAGATTTTTAGAACAAGGAATCTCGGAGTTTTAAAGTATTTTTCCAACTTTTAAAGCATTTTTGAGCAGAAATAACTTAAAACAATGTTGCAAAACTTATTTTTAACAAGATTCCTTGAACAAAAACCTAACAAACATCACCATAAAGCTTGGAATCATGTTGATCTCAAGCTCTAATAGAGGTGTTGAGGTGAAAGAGACGGAGAAGAAGGTAATGGACAAAAGAGGAAAGGACAAGAAGGTTGTTAAGAAACTTCTTTTAGAACATACCTAGGATGGTATGTGAGAAGATTCTCCCAAATCTTTGTCCCTGGAATGGTCCAAATGTGCAGGATTCTTGGCTGCATTTATAGAAAACGACAGCACGCTGCACACGGCCCCGTGTGCAGACAAAGTTCTGACACATTTTGTCCGTATTCTGACGAGAAGTCAGAAAGGAATCTTATGGTGGACACGGGGGCGTGCTGACCTGGACACGACCCCGTGTCTAGAGGCTGTTTATGGAGTTTCTTCTACTTCTAAGGAACTTATCCGGATCGGGTGGTTCCTTACTGGATGGAACAACCCCAAAGTGCCTGAGATACCTTAATTGCTCTAGACTAAGACGAGAATGCAAGAGGTTGTCGGTGAGGGTGATTCCTATGCTAAATGTAGGTGGACAAGTCCAACCCTTTCCCGGGCTCTCGTTAAAGAAGGTGTATGCCGAATCGCTCAGGTCTATGTATGCACCAAACGAAGTCGATGGAGAGTCCTTCACGGCACAATCGACACAGGGATGACTATCGCTCAAGTCCTCGCTAGAGTTAGAGGTGATTTCGGGAACAACGAAGTTGTTTTATTCGAATGCGATCCCAATAATTCTTCTTGGGTATCTTCTTGAGGTGGATTAATGGAATCCTTTTCAAGTTCCTTTACCCAATTAAGAATTAAATCCTCTAATTGAAATAATTCGTCAAGAAGCATTTCTCCTAGAAGATCCGGTTGAGAGCATTCGAGGGAGAGATAGGGATTATTTTTACTTTCGCCCCTCTTAAGGCTACAGGGAAACGATGGGTCTATATAATGGGGCTTATAATTTAGAAAATAACATTCTAATTCTTTATGAGGGCCACCACATATTTGACACCACGTACCATAAGAGTGCCGAAAGTAAAAAATATCAGTATCCCTCATGTTTGTGTCAGAAATTACCAACCGTCGGGATCTTACGGTTCTGTTTTCAGTAACTGAAACTTGGGCACGGGGGCGTGTTGAGTGGGCACGGCCCCGTGTTCAGCTTACTGTCTGACTTAAAACAGGATTGCCAGTACCAAAGATTGGGCACGGGGCGTGTTCAGCGGCCACGCCCCGTGCTGAGTTCTGCAGAAGCTGAAAAATTAAGAAAATCCTAAAAAAAACAGAAAAATTTAGAAAAACGATTAGGCCGTTGATTCCTAACTTTCTTAAAATCCTTGTGTCCCCGACAACGGCGCCAAAAACTTGATGCGTGTGAAGTGTGTATGGTTTTTAATATATATTTTAAGCCCTTTTTACACTTTTTAGCCAAGTTTTAAATTTATAAAACACGATATTTACTAACACTAAACACACATATGGGCAAGTGCACCCATCGTGAGCATAGTATAGTGTTGGTAAGATACCGAGGTCGTCCAAGGACACAAGAGCTTTTAGTACCGGTTTATCCTCAACGTCTAATCAAATCAAAAGTTTAGAAAAATGTTTTAAACTAGAAAAATAAAACTAACTAAAATGCTGAAAAATAAAATAAAAATAAAAACAGATATACAAGATGAATCACTTGGATCCGACTCGTGTGTAGTGTAACCTTTGATTATTTCCTCACTTTTGCACTTTTTAAGAGATTATCTTAGTTATTGTAGTAGGCCCCTCTTTTGAAGGTGACGTTACCCTCAACCCAGTAGTTTGAGTCAGCAAGGATACAATCCTAAAGGGTCGGATTATTGAAAGATAATTAATTAAGTTATTAATGCATAATGTGGTAGGCCCCTCTTTTGAAGGTGACGTTACCCTCGGCTAAGTAGTCTGAGTCAGCAGGGATACAGTCCTAAGTAGCCGGGTTAAAGTATTAATAGTAGCTTACATATGAGGGGATCAAAGAGTTTGGACCCCCGCCATCCAATACCAGTGGGTATTGAAGGAGGTCCTACTAAATTTGACCCAGGTTCTTGCAGGATCTATACACTGAACAAGGCAAGACTCTTACCAAACTGTTCCCTTAACCCCCGACCAGGTAGCCAACATATCTCCATATAGACCGTGGAGATATGAATGGTGAAAATCTTTTATTTTGTATAGACAGTAAAATAATGCCAAGACACCACGGACAAACGATAAGGAAGAATCACCTTCAACATAAGAAACTAGTTATTAAAGTCATTAATACATAACCAAATAAAAAGTGCAAAAAGATTAAAAATAAAAAGTATTACACTAGACACTTGTCTTCACCAAGTGATGTAAGAGACTTAGGCAAACATGGCCTTTGATTGTCAAGAACTCTTACGATCAATCTTGGATCCCGAGACTACTACACACACTCTATGATGGATAATGGATGATGGTGGTGGATGTGGGTTGTGATGGTGGTGGAGGGTGGGTGTAGTGTGAGAGAGGTGGTTTGCCAAGGGATGGTTTGTAAATGAGCCAAGCACCCCTATTTATAGCCTGAACAGCAGCTCGGGCACGGCCCCGTGTCCATCTTCCTTCTCTTTCTTCATTAATTGCAGTTTGTCTGCATTAGTTGACCACGCCCCCGTGTCCGCTGGGCACGACCCCGTGTGCAGAAGGGTATCTGTACTATCAAGATTTCCTCAGATTTTGCAAATCTTAGAGTTGACCACGGCCCCGTGTCCGCTGGGCACGCCCCCGTGGTGGGTGATAGAAGCTTCTACAGCTTTGTCTTTTCTACAGACACTTGGGCACGTCCCCGTGCTCACTGAGCACGGGGCGTGTTCAGCCTTCTGTTTCCTTGTTTTGCTTGGGAAGATGCTGTCGGGGGGTCGAGCATGCCACGTTTATTCCTTTTCTTGTATTATTGTTAGATTTAGCTGCCTTTTTGCTTCTTTTGTTCATTTGAGCTCATTTAATCCTGAAAATACAAAAGGAAGACAAAAACACACTTTTTCCAACATTAATACAAAAAAGGGTTAGTTTTATGCCACAATTGATGTAATTTATATTTTGCATTTTGCACACATCATCTAGCAGAATTTTTCGTAAATTGGTGCACTTGGGAATCCAAATTCGGTCTAGATAATGGAATATACCATTCGATTTATCCACCAGTTGTTCGCCGTTATTGATAATCCTTTCCTTCTTCAAGGTGTGTTCGGTAAAGCAAGCATGTTGGGCGTCACGGATAAGAGCTTCGAGATTGTGCTGGGCTTGAGTATTACGAACGCTATGCAAATAGATTCGTCAACTGAGAGCATCGGCAACGACATTTGCTTTGCCTGGATGGTAACGAATCTCACAGTCATAATCGTTGAGGAGTTCAACCCATCGGCGTTGGCGCATATTCAGCTCTTTCTGGTTAAAGATGTGTTGTTGGCTCTTGTGGTCGGTGAAGACCGTACACTTGGTACCGTAAAGGTAGTGTCGCCAAATCTTCAACGCAAAAACAACTGCACCAAGCTCGAGATCGTGGGTTGTATAGTTCTTCTCGTGGATCTTGAGTTGACGAGAGGCGTACGCGATAACCTTGTCTCGTTGCATGAGAACACAACCAAGACCGAGGTTAGAGGCATCGTAGTAGACTACGAAGTCATCGTTTCCGTCGGGTTAAGAGAGCACGGGAGCATTACAGAGTATAAACTTCAGGGTTTGAAAGGCCTCCTCTTGTTCGGTTCCCCAAACAAAAGGTTTGTCCTTGTACGTAAGAGAGGTGAGAGGTACATCGATCTTCGAGAAATCAGCGATGAATCGGCGATAGTAACCCGCCAATCCGAGAAAAGAACGAACTTCGGACGGGTTCTTTGGTGTAACCCAACTCTTAACAGCTTCGATCTTCGCAGGATCGACATGAATTCCTTGACTATTGACGTTGTGACCGGGGAATTGAACCTCCTCAAGCCAAAATTTGCACTTAGAGAACTTGGCATAGAGACGGTTTCCCTGGAGTAACTCAAGAACCAAACGGAGATGTTGCGCGTGTTCGGCTTTTGACTTGGAATAGATCAGGATATCATCGATAAACACAATGACGAAGCGGTCGAGAAAGGGTTTACACACGCGATTCATTAGATCCATAAAAACTACGGGGGCGTTAGTTAAACCAAAGGGCATAACAACAAACACGTTCCACTTGGACGGATCACCATCCGAACAAACGGCCATCCGTCCGGATGACCTTCCGACCGGACAACCTGATAAGTAGAAACATTTCTCATTTTTTAAAATGCTACAACGAAAAATTCAAAGTTCAAACCATACACAAACACATCCTTCCCAACGAATGACCCTCTGACCGAATGGTCATCCGATCGGATCACCCTTCGTCACTCATCCCACCGACACGCTGTTTCACGCATTGTTCGACGCTTATACTGTCGTTATCTAATCAGGCTAACTCTCCAGCGCTCCCTTCAATCCAAGCTTGTGTTATTTATTTAACACGAACTGTGAGTATACTTGATCCCTTTTTGCTTAACGCACTTTTGGGTGTTACATACGTTACTTATATTAAAATCACATCGACACATAACACAACTACTTTTATACACTAATCGTTCTGCATGTTATACGTGTTATTCGATGAATGCTTGTATGTTATGTTTACGCAGTGATTGTTTCCTGACACCTTAGCAATGATAGTACTATAGTTTGGACTCAGCACCTGTCATGGACAGGGGTTGTTAAGGGTTTTACTTCACGTGTCACAGTGGTGATATGTGTTGCACATTTTACAACTCGCAGTCACGTCTGTGCATATTTCATTGTCGATAGCTTACATGCTTCACATTTCTACGTGTTACATGCTGGTTATGCGTAAATCACTTTCGCTACTATTATATTATCAAACTTGTATGCTCACCTTTACACTATGTGTATTGACCTATTTTAACGTATGTGACAGGTGTCTAAGATGCTAGGAATTGCTGGATGTCATGGAATCAAGCCTAGGTGGTCTAGAAACAAACTAAATAATATTTGAGTTGTCGGAACAATTTTTATCTTTGAGAACACTATGTCTGTAATAACTACTTTGCTTGATATGTTATGGTATGGGACGTAACGTTAAATATTTGGTAATTATAGTTGTTATGGATCCTCTTGGACAATCTGTTTCGCTCAGTGCCTCACCCCGATGTTTCCGCCATCGGTTGTGGTGTGACATGTGAGTCGAGATCCTTTTATTTACTACTCGAAACCAGACTGCACACATCAGGAGACTCGAGATCAACAAGGTTGCGAGTCAAAACCGCCCGATTTCGACTCAAAGCCTGACCTGAAACCACGAGGTTTCAACTAAGAGATGCACAACTCGAGACCTCTTGGTTGTGACTCGAAATCCCACGGTTGCGACTCGAGATCTCTGTTTTCGAGTCGAGACCACATGGTTTCGACTGATCTGGTCCACCTAGTTATGGGACTGTTATATGTTTGGGCCACACAGTTGAGTGTTATGTTTTGGGCTACATGTTACTGTTACTGTTTACTGCTCATATGTTAGGCTAGGCCTAAATACTTTATATGCTGGTTTGACATGCATGCTATGTGTTAGATATGTGTAGGATATACGTGAATTATTTGTACCCAAAGCTGACCTATACTGGTAACTATAATAGGACGTGCTGATAACGTGTTGTAAAATAACTAAACCTAATAGTAATATAAGGAGAAGAATAAGAGAATGGGGGAATGTAAATCTTATTGATGTATCATACAAATACAATAGCTAGTATTTATAGGGTTTGACATTAATACAAATACATAAAAGGGATGGGAGTTAAGCATGTGGAAAGTCACAATATTATAACTCATTCATAACAGTAATAAATCGACTAAATAATTAATATATATTGTGATTTATGGGACTATGTTAAATCCCTATTAACTTAAACTTGATTTATGTTGCTAGGTGTGATCATATGGCTATAGGGTGTGATCATGACCCTCATAACCACCATGACCCTTCACGTCAGCGTCATGTCACTGTCACACCCTGACTTTTGCGGAAGCGTGATTATGTGTGACTTGCTTAATATCATTGCATTCAACCATAACAAACAGCTATATGATAAAACTAAAGATGTTCATCCATAAATTAAGTTTAAAACATCACAAACAACATTGTCTTGGAATCCAGACGCAGACTTTGAATCCAAATTACAAACCATGCAAATTGTTTTAGAGTTCCATAAGGACTCGACAAAAGACATTAATAAAACCCAGGCTTTGAATGATGTGTCTTATCCAGGATAAGACACACTATCCAAACCCTTAGACACCAGATGACATCTTTTATTTCCAACATCACTTGAAACTTCCAAACGCCCGCCAGATCCACATTTAATTTCCTGAAATACATGTAGTTTGAAAACTTCAACAAAAGTTGAGCGAGTTCATGTGTTTGTATGTGTGCATGAATAAACCTTTGTAATCATTGTAAGTATGTATGTTTTGTAAACCCGATATGAAAGAGAATATGAACAGATCGATTAATGATTTGCAAGGTCATTAATGTCTGTGTAACGGTGTAGGAAGGCTCAATCCTTTGCGTATTTCATACCGGGCCACCCGGATAGAACGACATAGTCACCACATGCGGCCAACTCGCGGACCCATGGGTGGGGCTCGCAACACCCAAATAGATCTATCACTCATGCCTCTCGGTCCTTATAACAGGATTAATGGTCTCAAGTTAACGCCTACCCATTCACATGATCTAATAGTTCATTTCTTGACTAACCATACCATTTGTAATCATTGTAACATTTGTAACATGTATTTCACCCCCGAAGTTATAAAACGAAACAGTTAAAAGAAAAGGGGGACATGAACTCACAATCTTGCGTTCTTCGTAACCAACTGTGACTCAAAGCTCCTTCTGGTGTACGCGACTACCTACAACGTACTAAGGTCTATTAGACGAGCGGGTCGTGCCTTGACTTAGTATTAATTAGTGTCTTTGAGTTACGTTTCTTTGTGTCATCAATATTATTCCAAGTTATATAATTATTAGTTAAAATAAAAAATATTTTAACTTAAATTATATTTATTAAATTTTGGAATAATAGTTAAAATAATATATTTTAACTTCACACCTTTATGTATTTATACGTGAATATTTCCCCAAGGATGGGTGTATTAGTATTCGTATTCTTATCCTTGTATATTTTTGCCATGTATTGGTGTCGTATTCCGGAGTGTATTTATACGTACGAAAATACGTATTTTTATTGTGTTTATTAAGTATACTTATACTTAATTTTTGTATTAACTTTCCCGGAATAATATTTCTAGTAAAAATACATCAATATATATTTTCAAAATATATATTTTAAGAAAAATTATTTATAATTTTTCATTTGGCAAAAATAATTGTATTTTCATGTAATTTCCAAAAATAATATATCTTCAAGTCCAACTTAGAAAATATATATAAATCCATCTTTCATCCAAAAATAATATATTTCAAGTTTATTTAAGAAAATACTTTTTCTCCCAAAAATAATGTATTTCATGTTTGTTTGAGAAAATATATATTTTCTTCCATAAATAATATATCTTCTAATAATTCCAAGAAATATATATTTTAACTTGTTCTTTTGGTATCCAAAATACTTATTACCAAAATATACTTATGAATAAATTTTCCGGAATATTCTGTAAGTAATATTCCTTTGTTTGGTTTCTCCAATATTTTGGGTATAATTTATATGTTCATGCTCTTGGAAATTTTGGTAATATTTTAGATTGTAATTTTTGGTATTTTGATGAGTTATATTATTTCAAGTCCTAAAATAATATAACTAATACACATAATATACAAATAATCACACACATGGTGACTTCTAAATATACATTTCCTAAATACATATTTAGTCACTTTTATTTACAAAAACCAACCTCCAATATTTATATTTTTTTGTAACAAAAATTATGGCAAACTTTACATTAAAATTCATGGTTAAAAATATACTTGCAAATATTTGTTTAAAAATATTTTTCTAAGTGTTTAAATTTTAGAAAAATTTTGCCATAGTTTTCCCTAAATATGGAGGTTTCCATGCCTTCAAGGCATATCATTTTCTTTTGTAAATCAACACAATCAACAACAAATCAATCTACACTTACCAATTTGCCAAAATCTAAACTACTACCTCATGAACTTGAAAATTTATAAAAATTTGTAGTAACTTACTAGTGTATTTAGTAAGTCTTGTTACCCTTTAAAGTGTGGTTGTTTATTTAAAACTCAATTTTTGAAGAAATTAGATCTTCTCAACTTGTAATTAATTTTTCTAAAAATGTTTCTTCTTGGATTTTTCTTGTTAAATACATGATCCTACACTTTATTAACCACAAAAAATGTGGTTTATTTCTTTAAGAACCAAGATTAAGTAAACTTTGTATTTTTAACCTGTTTTCTTGAAAAACCATTCTTGAAATCATAGATTTACAAGACTTTACACACACTTTGATCGTCACTTTAACGAGAAAACAACTTATTCTTTCAAGTTCATGATTTACATGAGGATGATCTATGGATCTTTAACATAATCATCCTCTCATCTTGCTAGATTATGCTTTTAATCATTATCTAGCAAGATCACATGATGATCTACATCAATAACATAAGTAAACAACAATCAACAAGCATAACAACACACAAACATCATGATTTCTTATGATTTTAAGCTTATGTTAAAGTTTCAAGTTTAAGATTCTTAGTGTTCATCATGATCATCAACTTGTATCTTCTTTTAAATTCTAAAATAAGATGTAAAATGAAGAGTATGGTGTTCTTACTACTAGCTCAAGGCTAGGGATGATCACTAGATAAAATGGGGTGGATAAAAACACAAGAGAAAGGTCCTTCAACTTCTGAAAGCTCCAAGCTTCCTTGTATGGCTTCTAACACCCTTGTATATATGTAGAATGGATGAGACTTGAAAGATGATGATGATGGTGTGGAGGTGGGTGTTCGGCCGTGAGCAAGGGGAAGGGGAAGGGGAAGAGAAGAAAGTGTGTGTTGAGTGTGAATGAGACATGAGAGGTTATGATCTTTGGTTTAACTTATAATCTACTAACTTACATTTTTCCAATGGTTTATGTGTTTTTAAAAGTGAAACATGATCCATTATAATAACAAGATAAAATCTTTGGGTGGGCCATGTGTTTGCCGATTACTAGGTGGGGGGGGGGGTCTAGGCTTAGGTTTCAACTAATAGTTAGTTTAGTTAGTTAAAATTCAAGTATTAGTTAGGTATTTAGTTACTAGGTGTTATATGATGTGTTATGATGTTCGGGAACCATAACTAGCTTGGTAATGTTAAAACAATGCTTCTAGTGAAAATTTGGTGTTTCAGGTAGTGTCCGGTTGTTCGGTTGGTTATCGGTTCGTTAAGGTGCTAAACTATGCAGTTTAGTGTGCTTTATGTTACCTTTTGTGACCGTTTTGATTCCCGACACTTAGGAAAGCATTTAGGACCTTTTAACCATATTTCTACATGATATTAGAGTGTTTAAATGCTGATTTCTGCTGAATTCTGCAGTTTGTGTGAGTTTTAGGCACTTTCCGGCGCCTAAACTATCACTAGGAAGGCAGTTTTGTGATCCTTACTTTCCTACACACTATACTAGTGTAATACTTGGTTTCTGGCTCATTCTGTGTCTCAATACAATGTCTGTCCATGTACTGAACTACGTCAGCATTTTTCTGATTTGTCTGATAACTGTGCTAACTGTGTTTCGTGCATCATTTGAATCAAAAAAGTTTTCATGCAATACTGATATGTCATTTGCAATATGTGATGCACATGTATGTATATGGCAATTATCAGAAAGCAATTCTAGTCATTAATTGTAATTCAGCATGGTCATTAAGCACTAATCATTGTTTAATAATTGTACGGCTACCTGAAATTTTGACAGTTGTCACATTCTCCCCCTGTTAAGAAAATTTCGTCCCGAAATTTTAAGCTTTACTACTAGCTGCAGGGGAGTTAGGGAACAAATGCGGGTATCTAGCTTTCATACGGTCTTCACGCTCCCAAGTAAACTCTGGGCCGTGACGTGCATTCCACCGAACCTTGACAAGCTTAACACTACTCCTCCGATTCTTGTTAACCTTCCAATCTATAACCTCAACAGGTTCTTCGGTGAAATGAAGCGTGTCGTCAATGTGAACTTCATCAGCAGGGATGACCACTGTCTCTTATGTTGGACTTTTCTTCAGGTTAGATACATGGAATGTATCATGAACACCATTAAGTTCTGCTGGTAGCTTCAACTTGTATGCTACAGAACCAACCCTCTCTAAAATTTTAAACGGTCCGATAAATCGTGGGTTTAACTTACCACGCTTCCCAAAGCGTGCCACACCTTTCCAAGGTGAGACTTTTAATAGAACCATATTACCCACTTCAAATTCCAAGGGTTTTCGTCTTTGGTCCGCATAGCTCTTTTGTCGATCACGAGCCGCCTTGATGCGCTCTCAGATCTGCATGATCTTATCAGTTGTCTCTTGGACCAGTTCGGGACCAACCAACTGTCTATCACCTGCATCTGCCCAGCATAATGGTGATTGACACTTGAGTCCGTAGAGAGCCTTGAACGGTGCAACTTGAATGCTTGTATGGTAGCTGTTGATATAGGAGAACTCAACCAAAGGCAGATGAGTATCCCAACTGGCACCTAAATCCATAACACAAGCACGTAACATATCTTCTAGCATCTGAATCGTTCTTTCGCTCTGGCCATCGGTTTGCGGGTGGAAAGCTGTACTCAGATTCAACTGAGAACCAAAAGCTTCCTGGAAGGATTGCCAAATCCTTGACACAAACAGTCCATCTCTGTCTGATATAATTGAGATAGGCACTCCATGACGTGCTACTATCTCCCTTAGGTACAACTCAGTTAGCTTACCAGTGTTATCCTTCTCTCTAATTGGCAAGAAGTGCGCAGACTTTGTCAAACGGTCCACGATTACCCAAATCGTATCATGACCTCTGGGTGTTCTGGGCAACTTCGTGATGAAGTCTATTGAAATCTGCTCCCATTTCCACATGGGTATCTCGGGCTGTTGCAGAAGACCTGAAGGCTTCTGATACTCGACCTTCACCTTGGCACAAGTCAAACACTTTCCGACGTAAGTAGCAACATCACCTTTAAGTCTTGGCCACCAGTAATAATTCTTCAAATCTTGGTACATCTTGTCCGATCCTGGGTGGATCGAGTACCTCGATTTATGAGCTTCATCAAAAATAACCCCTCTAAGACCTCCAAAAAGCGGAACCCAAATTCATCCCATAAAATACAAAGTTCCTTCCTCGTTGGGTACCAACTTTTTCTCCATCCCACAGAGATATTCAGCCTTAATGTTTTCTTTCTTAAGAGCTTCTCTCTGTGCAGCACGAATACGCAACGTGAGATCTGTCTGGATAATCATCTCTAAAGCCCTAACCCTAATGGGCTTGATTCTTTCTTTTCGACTCAAGGCGTCTGCTACTACATTCGCCTTTCCTGGATGATATTTGATTTCATAATCATAATCATTTAACAGCTCAACCCATCGTCGCTGTCTCATGTTAAGCTCTTTCAGATCGAATATGTGTTGTAGGCTCTTGTGATCTGTAAATATTGTACACCGAGTACCATACAGATAAGGTTCCCATATCTTTAACGCGAACACCACTGCGCCTAACTCCAAATCATGCGTGGTGTAATTCTTCTCATGAACCTTTAACTGGCGTGAAGCATAAGCGATAACCTTTTGTCGCTGTATTAGCACACATCCCTGACGCGAGGCGTCATAGTATACCACGAAGTCGTCGGTGCCTTCGGGTAGGGGTAAAATAGCTGCATCGCAAAGCTTATTCTTGAGCAGCTGAAAAGCTTCTTCTTGTTTATCTCCCCATTCATACTTCTTATCCTTTTGAGTAAGGGAGGTCAGCGGTTGAGCGATTTTGGAAAAACCCTCGATGAATCTGTGATAATACCCTGCTAAACCCAAAAACTGTCGGATCTCGGTTGGCGTCTTCGGAGTTTCCCAATTCTTAATCGCCTCGATCTTGGTTGGATCCACATGAATACCATTCTCATTTACCACGTGATCGAGGAACTGTACTTCTTGTAACCAAAACTCGCACTTTGAGAATTTAGCATAGAGCTTCTCCTTCTTTAGCAGCTCTAAGATGGCTCTAAGGTGTTGTTCATGCTCTTCCTTTGTCCGTGAATAGATCAAAATATCATTGATAAATACAATTACGAATTTATCGAGATATGGTTGGCACACTCGATTCATCAAATCCCTAAACACTGCCGGTGCATTAGTCAACCCAAACGACATCACTAGAAACTCGTAATGCCCATAACGAGTTCTGAAGGCAGTCTTTGGTATACTATCTTCCTGAATCCGCAGCTGGTGATAACCTGATCGAAGATCGATCTTGGAGTAGTAACTCGAACCCTGAAGTTGATCGAATAAATCATCAATCCTCGGCAAAGGATACCGATTCTTGATGGTTAACTTGTTCAGCTCTCGGTAGTCAATGCCCATACGAAAACTACCGTCCTTCTTCTTGACAAATAGTACCAGAGCTCCCCAAGGCGAGAAGCTTGGTCTAATGAATCCCTTTTCTAACAAATCCTGAAGCTGCGTCTACAACTCTTGCATCTCTGAAGGCGCAAGTTGGTAAGGTGCCTTGGCGATAGGCGCAGCGCCTGGAACCAAGTCAATATGGAATTCGACTTGTCGTTGGGGCGGTAATCCTGGCAATTCTTCAGGGAAGACTTCAGGATATTCCCTTACCATAGGGATATCTTCGAGCTTTGGTTTTTCGGCTTCTTTATCGACTACGTGAGCTAAGAAGGCAACACATCCTTTACGCAAAAACTTTCATGCCTTCAAACAACTGATAATTCGTAGAGGCGTATCCTGATTCTCCCCATGAATCACGATCGTCTCTTCATTCGCCAACGGGATGCGGATAATCTTCTCATGGCATACAATCTCTGCTCGATTACTCGACAACCAATCCATTCCAACCACTACGTCGAAGCTTCCCAACTCAACTGGCAGAAGATCTATCACGAACTCACGCTCTCCAAGCTCTAACACACAGCCTCTAATCACTTCTTTGGCTTCTACTAGCTTCCCATTAGCTAGTTCTATCGAATACGGGATATCTAACTTATTTGCTACTAAACCAAGTGTATTCTTAAACTCTTGAGATACGAAGCTATAGTCGGCACCAGTATCAAATAACACAGATGCAAAATGTTGATTAATAGGGAACGTACCAGTGACTACGTTTGGATCCTGACGAGCTTCCCTAGCTCCGATGTTGAATACTCTTCCCTGAGCTTGGTTGTTCTTTGGGCAATCCCACTTGAAGTGCCCTACATCACCGCAACCAAAACAACCTTGGCCGCATCCATTCCCATTTCCATTTCCGCCCTGATTGTTGTTTCCTCCACGGTTTCTGTTACTAGCTTGATTCCCAAAACCACCACGATTTCCATTTCCACCGAAATTTCCATTTCCTCCTTGATTGCGATTTCCAGTCTAATTCCCATTACCAATGCGGTTTCCATTACCATTTCCACCAGATCCTCCATTCCTTCGTCCAGCACCATACCAGCACGCCTCCCTGGCATGCCCTATCTTGCCACAGTTCTCATATTTCCCACACCTACATCGTCCTTGTGTGATGATGCTGACAAATATAACACTTGGGCAGAGTGCCCATGTACCCCTTCCCTTTGGGTTCAGTATTTGCATCGCCAGTCCTGACCTCGACTGGCTGGCTGGTATCCCTGCGCTTGTTATCACTGTTGTTGTTGTTGTTGTTGTTCCCTTGAGTGCCCTTCTTGAAGTTTGTGAACTTTCTTTTGTTCTCTCCAGACGACTCGACATGAGTCTCCTTCTTCTTTCCCTCAGAAATAGAAAAATTGCCCAATCTGATCGCTTCTTCAGTCAATGCCACGCTCAAGTTGATGGCTTCAGTAATTGTTGGAGGCTTGGATGTCGTCACCATGCTCAAGATCTGGGGCGCCAATCCCCAAATGAAACGTTCAACTCGCTTGAACTCTGGTTCTACCATGTAAGGGACAACACGAGACAAATCATGGAATCTTTGCACATACTCGGCTATCTTAGGACCATCCATTTTCAGATTCCAAAACTCGGTTTCCAACTTCTGAATTTTAGCCCTTGAACAATACTTCTTACGCATCAGCACTTTCAACTCGTCCCATGTCAACGCATATGCTGCAGCTTCACCCAAAGTTTGAACCTGAAGGTTCCACCATGACAGGGCTTCGTCGAGAAATAATCCAGAAATGTAAGTGACTTGGTGCTTTGGTGCACATTTACTCATCAGCAGCACAGAATCTGTCTTCTCAGTCCATCTCACAAAGGCTACGGCACCTCCAGTACCGTCAAAGTTCAGAGGTTTGCAGTCTAGAAACTGCTTGTAAGTACAACCTGTACACAAGCAACATCATTCACAGAAAGCATTAGCAAAATGCACTTGGAAATGTTCAAACGTATTGTAATTTGTCTTAGGTGACTTAAACATTACCGTGAGGTGGTTATTCCCTGAGGTGCCTCCGCTGTGTTCGGAGCGTAGGGCCTCATGTTGTGCGATTGCCTGTGAAATTTGTTCGTGTAGTTCAGCCTCGGTTGTGGGCAACTGAGTGTTCCTTCGAGGAGGCATCTTCTAAGAAGAAGATTGTATAGGCGAGGTCTTATTTGATAAATAATAAATAGTACGTATATATAATAGTATTTACCATCTCAAGCAAGCATATAACATCTCAATCATAGCACAAACATGTAAATCAACAACGTATTTAGTGAGAATATGACGATTGAGCTTTCATTAATCATCGACCACAAAGTATTGTTACATGTTTTACAAAGTGTATCATATCAAAAGGGACACAGGGTCACACTACCCATGTCCAAAAAGTCTACCAATCTACAGAAGTCCTACAATCAAAAGGTGGTCTCCAAAAGGCTTCACAAGCTCGGCTCAATAGTGGTGCTCTCATCAAAAGTAATGCAACCTACATAAAACCAAAAACCAGCTATGCTGATGGTGGTGGTGGAGGAAAGAAAAGCAAGCTGCGCACATGCGCAAGCTCCTCCTCAAGCTCATAGACATAACGCAGCAGATAACTGATCTGCTGCTCGACAGTGAGAAATCGAGCATCAAACTCTGGGAAAGGAGTAAGAGGAGCAGGTGGATGTGAAAATGGAGACGGTGATGAACGAGGGGGAATAAAAGCAGGCTGACAAGGACACAGTATAGGGTGCAGAGTCATCTCAAGCTCCAAAATCCTACGACTCATAATCTCATACTGAAGCTGAAGTGATAAAAGTAACTCATCCCGTGTATAGCCAACAAACTGAGAGGGATGGTAGGGATCTGAAATCGGCATGGTGTACAGCGGGAACCATCGGAATGGCTCATCGAGTGCCGAAGAAGTGAAAGGAGCAAAAGGTGCAGACTGAGGGGCCTGAGAAAAAGCTGTCGAGACATAAGGATCATGCCTAGGCTGCTGGCCTGAAGTACCCTCCCCTAGACGGGGTGCGGGTATGTCCTGCAAGAAAAAGATAGGTAAATTAACACGATGGACACCGGACTCCACAGGATGAAAAGGAGCAACATCAGCGGGTGCGGGTGCAGGTGGAGGAATAAGTGGCTCAATAACAGGAGGGTCAACGAGTGCAGGAACTGGGTCAGGTATGAGGGGTGTAATGTCAGGTAAGCCAAATGGAATAGGGTCATGATCAGGTAAGGGCTCAGGATCAGCAGGTGCAACATCAGGCTGATCAACAGGAACAAAATCTAGCTCAAGATCAAGCTCGAGGTCGTGTGGAGGAGATGGTGCAGCTGACATCGCAGTATCATCATCAGAATCAGTGGCATAGCGCTGTAATCTAACTGCCTGCAAAGCTGAAGACGTCACAGACTCAAAGGAATCTGAGACAGAGTGCAAACTAGTATCAGAGGATAACTCGATAACAGGGATCTCAAGAAGCGGAATAGCAACAACGTCCTCATCTAGATCTCCATCACCATGGGCGTCATCAGGAGGACCATCAACAAACAAATCAACGTCATCATCAAACAGATCATCAAAAGGCCAATCCTCAGGAGGGATGACCACTAAAGGAACAGGAGCGAGGATCGGTGCCACAATATGCTCACTATCGGGATGCCCGATGATAAGATGATCATGGACTGGAATGGGAACAACAAAAGGATCATCGTCTGGAATACCATCAGCAAGCGGTATGTCATCTCCAAAATAGGAAACGCGAACGGCTGGAAGTCGTCCTCGTCGTCAGATATCATGTCTGGGTCGCTCTCAGTATTGGATGTAAAGATCTCTGGCTCCAGTGTGATCTCGTCATCGAAGACCATAGCCATGGGTTCATCGGTATCGGACAATCCGCTCTCGGATGATGACATAGTGTCTGTAACAGAACAATCATAACATATGCACATATATTAACCACTATCATTTAGTATTCAATCAAGGACAATGTATCATGAAATCATGTATCCTCATTATTCCTCACGAATCCTTTCTATCCTTCCTTAGTCTACCCAGACTAAACCACAAATGTAAACCTTGCAATCGTGTTTTCTTGTCTTTCCGTTTGTAAAAATGTTAGTTCCTTGGATCTGGGCGTTTCGTGTATGCAATGAAAACATGTTGTAAAAATATTTTTCGTGAGAGCCCTAAGGATTGTAGTCTAGACTCGAGAAAGAATCCTAGTTCGCTACAATCGAAGCTCTGATACCAAACTATCACACCCTGACTTTTGCGGAAGTGTGATTATGTGTGACTTGCTTAATATCATTGCTTTCAACCATAACAAACAGCTATATGATAAAACTAAAGATGTTCATCCATAAATTAAGTTTAAAACATCACAAACAACATTGTCTTGGAATCCAGACGCAGACTTCGAATCCAAATTACAAACCATGCAAATTGTTTTAGAGTTCCATAAGGACTCGACAAAAGACATTAATAAAACCCAGGCTTTGAATGATGTGTCTTATCCAGGATAAGACACACTATCCAAAGCCTTAGACACCGGATGACATCTTTTATTTCCAACATCACTTGAAACTTCCAAACGCCCGCCAGATCCACATTTAATTTCCTGAAATACATGTAGTTTGAAAACTTCAACAAAAGTTGAGCGAGTTCATGTGTTTGTATGTGTGCACGAATAAACCTTTGTAATCATTGTAAGTATGTATGTTTTGTAAAACCGGTATGAAAGAGAATATGAACAGATCGATTAATGATTTGCAAGGTCATTAATGTGTGTGTAACGGTGTAGGAAGGCACAATCCTTTGCGTATTTCGTACCGGGCCACCCAGCTGGAACGACATAGTCACCACATGCGGCCAACTCGCGGACCCATGGTTGGGGCTCGCAACACCCAAATAGATCTATCACTCATGCCCCTCGGTCCTTATAATAGGATTAATGGTCTCAAGTTAACGCCTACCCATTCACATGATCTAACAGTTCATTTCTTGACTAACCATACCATTTGTAATCATTGTAACATTTGTAACATGTATTTCACCCCTGAAGTTATAAACGAAAACAGTTAAAAGAAAAGGGGGGCATGAACTCATAATCTTGTGTTCTTCGTAACCAACTATGACTCAAAGCTCCTTCTGGTGTACGCGACTACTACAGCGTACTAAGGTCTATTAGATGAGCGGGTCGTGCCTTGACTTAGTATTAATTAGTGTGTTTGAGTTACGTTTCTTTGTGTCATCAATATTATTTCAAGTTATATAATTATTTGTTAAAATAATAAATATTTTAACTTAAATTATATTTATTAAATTTTGGAATAATAGTTAAAATAATATATTTTAACTTCACACCTTTATGTATTTTTTCCGTGAATATTTCCCCAAGGATGGGTGTATTAGTATTCGTATTCTTATCCTTATATATTTATGTCATGTATTGGTGTCGTATTCCAGAGTGTATTTATACGTACGAAAATACGTATTTTTATTGTGTTTTTATGTATCCTTATACTTAATTTTTGTATTAACTTTCCCGGAATAATATTTTTAGTAAAAATACATCAATATATATTTCCAAAATATATATTTTAAGAAATATTACTTAAAAAAATTATTTATAATTTTTCATTTGGCAAAAATAATTGTTTTTTCATGTAATTTCCAAAAATAATATATCTTCAAGTCCAACTTAGAAAATATATATAAATCCATCTTTCATCCAAAAATAATATATTTCAAGTTTATTTAAGAAAATACTTTTTCTCCCAAAAATAATGTATTTCATGTTTGTTTGAGAAAATATATATTTTCTTCCAAAAATAATACATATTCTAATAATTCCAAGAAATAAAAATTTTTACTTGCCAAAAATAATATATTTTCTTCTTGTAAAAAATATGATATATTTTGTAATAATTGTAAAAATCATATTTTTGTTCTTTTGGTGTCCAAAATACTTATTACCAAAATATACTTATGAATAAATTTTCCGGAATATTTTGTAAGTTATATTCCTTTGTTTGGTTTCTCCAATATTTTGGGTATAATTTATATGTTCATTCTCTTGGAAATTTTGGTAATATTTTGGATTGTAATTTTTGGTATTTTGATGAGGTATATTATTTCAAGTCCTAAAATAATATAACTAATACACATAATATACAAATAATCACACACATGGTGTCTTCTAAGTATACATTTCCTAAATACATATTTAGTCACTTTTATTTACAAAAACCAACCTCCAATTTTTATATTTTTTTGTAACAAAAATTATGGCAAACTTTACATGAAAATTCATGGTTAAAAATATACTTGCAAATATTTGTTTAAAAATATTTTTCTAAGTGTTTAACTTTTAGAAAAATTTTGTCATAGTTTCCCCTAAAAATGGAGGTTTCCATGCCTTCAAGGCATATCATTTTCTTTTGTAAATCAACACAATCAACAACAAATCAATCTACACTTACCAATTTGCCAAAATCAAGCATAAACTACTAACTCATGAACTTGAAAATTTATAAAAATTTGTAGTAACATACTAGTGTATTTAGTAAGTCTTGTTACCCTTTAAAGTGTGGTTGTTTATTTAAAAACTCCATTTTTGAAGAAATTGGATCTTCTTAACTTTTAATTAAATTTTCTAAAAATGTTTCTTCTTGGATTTTTCTTGTTAAATACATGATCCTACACTTTATTAACCACCGAAAATGTGGTTTATTTCTTTAAGAACCAAGATTAAGTAAACTTTGTATTTTTAACTTGTTTTCTTGAAATCATAGATTTACAAGACTTTACACACACTTTGATCATCACTTTAACGAGAAAACAACTTATTCTTTCAAGTTCATGATTTACATGAGGATGATCTATGGATCTTTAACATAATCATCCTCTCATCTTGCTAGATTATGTTTTTAATCATTATCTAACAAGATCACTTGATGATCTACATCAATAACATGAGTAAACAATAATCAACAACCATAACAACACATAAACATCATGATTTCTTATGATTTTAAGCTTATGTTCAAGTTTCAAGTTCAAGATTCTTAGTGTTCATCATGATCATCAACTTGTATCTTCTTTTAACCACTAAAATAAGATGTAAAATAAAGAGTATGGTGTTATTACTACTAGCTCAAAGCTAGGGATGATCACTAGATGAAATGGAGTGGATAAAAGCACAAGAGAAAGGTCCTTCAACTTTCGAAAGCTCCAAGCTTCCTTGTATGGCTTCTAACACCCTTGTATATATGTAGAATGGATGAGACTTGAAAGATGATGATGATGGTGTGGAGGTGGGTGTTCGGCCGTGAGCAAGGGGAAGGGGAAGAGAAGAAAGTGTGTGTTGAGTGTGAATGAGAAATGAGAGGTTATGATCTTTGGTTTAACTTATAATCCACTAACTTACATTTTTCCAATGGTTTATGTGTTTTTGAAAGTGAAACATGATCCATTATAATAACAAGATAAAATCTTTGGGTGGGCCATGTGTTGGCCGATTACTAGGTGGGGGGGGGGGTCTAGGCTTAGGTTTCAACTAATAGTTAGTTTAGTTAGTTAAAATTCATGTATTAGTTAGGTATTTAGTTACTAGGTGTTATCGGATGTGTTATGTCACGGCCCCCGTCCTGGTTTTACCCGGTCCAGGAGCCGCGGGACAGAAATCCCGTGGTATCTATTAATTGAGTTGACAGCGGAAGATTTACAGGATCTGTTAAACTTAAAAATGCCTGATTATTTTATTATATAATTTGGGCCAACCCCCGTAATTTACAATAGAGGAATTTCTCGAGGAAATTCCCTGATTCACAAAACATGTTTATTTATTTTAACTGAGCCACCCCTTCAAGCTTGTTAGTGCTCCGTAGCACGTTTTCCTTGATTTACAGCAGGTCGCCTGAAACATGTTTTAAAATATTTTATCAGCGGGGAAATACTAGCGAGTCACTCAAGTTTAATAAAACGACACATAGTTATAAATTTACAGCATAAGAGCGATTACAATGGCTTCTATCTTATTTTTATCTGGCGCCGTGTCACCTCCTGGTGACTATGGTCATACCACTATTGGGTCCTTTCACCCAAGTAGTGATGATTATCACTGTTAGGATTTATTAGCCTAACCGTGAGAAATTAGTAATGTGCACAATACCCCACTAGCCAGTGATTCAAGATAACCATGACTTAATCCCTGTAATTATAACTTTTGAAAATGATTGGAGTATTGTAAAATACTTTTAATAAAAGAGAATGACTCACATTGCAGATTTAAACGGGCAGAGTTTAGCCTACTGATAAGCCTGATAACCTAGTTTAAATAACAATGCACACGAACTAGGTTAGTAACTAATACAGCATTTACGATAACTCACGAGATTAAAACCCTCACAACGAATGACAAAGTGCAATACTTAAACATCCATCGAATTCACGACAAATGACAAAGTATAGCCCTAATGTGGGCAGCACTTAAACATCCATCGGATAGTTTCAATCGATCGGACATTGAATCGTAGCAGCGATCGAGTTAATACCCTGTATCGTAGCAGCGCTTCACTATTGTGAATGCGATTTTCGACTTTTGAGAAATATTCTTTGTGTTTTTGATTGAAATTTCGACACAGATGAACTGCTCGTGAACTGAACAATTTATAGCTGAAAAATGGGGTTTACGCGACCCGCGTAAACCCTTTCTTAAACTTACGCAGCCCGCGAGGGCCTCCTAATCGTAGACTAGGGCTAGCGTGTCATACCTAGGCCTGCCACGTGTGCGACACGTGGCCTGGGACGCTTATCCGGTCAACACCACTTTGACGCGGCCCGCGTAAGCTTCTCTTATGGCTTACGCGGCCCGCCTGAAACCAGATTTTCTTGATTTCTTGATTTTTCATGCACATTAAGGTTTCAGGGGTCCGGGTTTTCACTTACGGGTTGTTTTGGGACATTTTTCCAAGTCCTTACATCCTCCCCACCTTATTTAAAATCTCATCCTCGAGATTTATTGAAATAAGTGAGGATACTTTCACTTCATCTCCGATTCCAGCTCCCAGGTATATTCAGGTCCTCTTTTCGAATCCCACTTGACTTTGACAAGTACCAATCTTTTGTGCTTGAGAAACTTGACCTTTCTGTCTTCTATTTGAAGTGGTTTCTCCACGAACTTCAACTTTTCATTCACCTGGATTTCTTGAAGAGGTACTACCAAAGATTCGTCAGATAGACATTTCTTGAGGTTGGATACATGAAAGACGTCATGTACTCCAGCTAATTCCTCTGGTAGTTGTAAGCGATAAGCAACTGGTCCTATACGTTGGATTACTGGGAATGGTCCTACCTATCTTGGACTTAATTTTCCTTTCTTACCGAACCGAACTACTCCTTTCCAAGGAGAAACTTTCAATAGTACCTTATTTCCAACGTAATCCAATCTTTCAATAGTACCAATCTTTTGTGCTTGAGAAACTTGACCTTTCTGTCTTCTATTTGAAGTGGTTTCTCCACGAACTTCAACTTTTCATTCACCTGGATTTCTTGAAGAGGTACTACCAAAGATTCGTCAGATAGACATTTCTTGAGGTTGGATATATGAAAGACGTCATGTACTCCAGCTAATTCCTCTGGTAGTTGTAAGCGATAAGCAACTGGTCCTATACGTTGGATTACTGGGAATGGTCCTACCTATCTTGGACTTAATTTTCCTTTCTTACCGAACCGAACTACTCCTTTCCAAGGAGAAACTTTCAATAGTACCTTATTTCCAACTTGAAACTCTAGTGGCTTGCGTCTATTGTCTGCATAACTTTTCTGGTGATCTCGAGCCGTCTTTAGTCTTTCCTTGATTTGAGTGATCTTGTCGGTAGTTTCTTGCACAATTTCAGGACCTGATAATTGACTTTCTCCTATTTCTGCCCAGCAAACTGGAGTTCTACACTTTCGTCCATACAGTGCTTCGAACGGGGCAGCTTCAATGCTTGAATGATAACTATTGTTATAGGAGAATTCGATTAAGGGTAGGTGGTCATCCCAGTTCCCACCAAAATCTATCACACATGCCCTAAGCATGTCTTCCAGGGTTTGGATCGTCCTTTCACTTTGTCCATCTGTTTGAGGATGGTATGTAGTGCTTAAATTTAGTTGAGTTCCCATTGCTTCTTGGAAACTTGTCCAGAAATGGGAAGTGAAACGACTATCCCTATCCGATACATTGGAGAGTGGAACTCTATGTAAGGATACTACTTCATCTACATACAACTTTGCCAACCTTTCCATACTAAAGGTTTCTTTCATGGGTAGAAAATGAGCTGATTTGGTTAATCGATCCACAATTACCCAGATCACATCATTACCTTTTCTGGTTTTGGGCAACTTAGTAACAAAGTCCATTGTTATGAGTTCCCATTTCCATACAGGCATTTCTAATTGTTGTAGTAGACCTGAGGGTTTCTGGTGTTCAGCCTTGACTTGTGAACAAGTAAGACATTTAGAAACATATCTAGCTATGTCCTTTTTCATTCCTATCCACCAGAAATTATTCCTTAAATCTTGGTACATTTTATTGTTACCAGGGTGCATGGTATATCTAGATTTATGGGCTTCCTCTAAAATCTTATTTCTTAACTCTCCTTGCTTAGGTACCCAAATCCTTCTTTTGTGGAATCTCCAAATTCCATCACTTCCTTGCTCTAATTCCTTTATTCTTCCTTTCATTCCTTCAGCATCATCCTTGATTGCTGTTTCTAGAATGTTCTTCAGTTGTTCCATTAAGTCTAATTGTAGACTTAATCTAAGAGCACGAACTCGTCGTTGTTTCTCATGATACTTACGACTTAAGGCATCAGCAACTACGTTTGCTTTTCCTTCGTGATATTGAATATCACAGTCATAGTCACTTAGGACTTCCATCCATCTCCTTTGTCTCATGTTTAATTCTTTTTGCCCAAATATGTATCTTAAGGTTTTATGGTATATATAGACAGTAAACTTACTTCCATACAGATAGTGTCTCCAAACCTTAAGGGCAAAAATTATGGCTCCTAACTCTAAATCATGAGTCGTATAGTTTTCCTCGTGCTTTTTCAATTTCCTTGATGCATACGCAATTACCTTCTTGCGTTGCATTAGCACACACCCTAATCCTAGTTTTGAAGCATCACAGTATACTTCAAAATCTTCTGTCCCTTCTGGTAAGGCAAGGATTGGGGTGTTGGTTAACCTTTGCTTTAGAATCTTAAAAGCTTCTTCTTGCTTAGTTCCCCATTCAAACTTAACTATTTTACAGGTTAGCTTAGTTAATGGCACAACTATCTTAGAAAAATCCTTAATAAAGCGCCTATAGTATCCAGCTAAGCCTAGAAAACTTCTAATTTCTGTAGCCGATTGCGGAACCTTCCATTTGGTGATCGCTTCTATCTTAGCAGGATCTACGTGAATGCCTTCGTGATTCACCATGTGTCCTAAAAATTGCACCTCTTGTAGCCAAAATTCACACTTCGAGAATTTGGCGTAAAGCTTCTCCTTTCTTAACAAAATTAAGAGTGCATGCAGGTGCTCACAATGCTCTTCCTGACTTTTGGAATAAATGAGTATATCGTCGATAAAGAAAATTACAAATTTATCCAAGTACGGTTTACAGATCCTATTCATCATGTCCATAAATGCTGCAGGGGCATTTGTTAGTCCGAAGGGCATGACTGTAAACTCGTAATGACCATACCTAGTTCTGAAAGCAGTTTTAGGTATGTCTTCTTCCTGTACCTTCAATTGATGATATCTGGAGCGTAAATCTATCTTAGAAAAGTATCTAGCTCCTTGGAGTTGATAAAAAAGATAATCAATCCTAGGTAATGGGTATCGATTCTTAATGGTAACCTTATTCAATTCCCTGTAATCGATACACATTCTCATCGATATTTTATATATTATAATAGGCATCCGTACACACTGGTTATCTTACAAAAGTTTTATTTTTGAGTTATTACCCATAATTATATTTTTATGATTATATTATTCTTATTAAACACGCATTCCCACAACCACATATGATCCTGTCAGCTGGCACTTCAGAAACGACGTTCTCTTTCGTCGTACTTCCATGAGATTCTTTCTCCCACATCCCTAATTCGGTTTCCCGCATCAATTAGCTCCTCGCCATAGTGGCGGAGTTCGGCCAAGTTCTCGGAGTTCATAGGTGGGTGTAGTGGAGGCTCCGTATCAAATTGGGGGAAAAAGGTATTAGGGTTATTTAGGAGATTTTGAAACTGCCAGTCAGTGGTCCACCACTCCTCCAGCTCTCCTAGAGGTCGGGGGTTAACAAGGAGATCGGGAATAGCAGGTTCCAGATTGACTGGAAGTTGGGCTTCAGCTTGGTAATTAAAAAGAGTCTCATCGGCAGGTCCGATGAGGTCGCTATTTGCTAGTTGGTGGTCCAGCTCTTCCCAGGGTGGCGTTTCTTGTGCTTGCCCTGAACTCTCTCCGATCTCTATTCCCTTGCCTTTATCCATTGGATCCTCAGTCTTTATAACTTTTCGTGTCGCGGGTTTCTTCCTACGCACACGCCTCCAGCCTACAAGTCTTCTTCTTTTCTTTGGTTTAGGTTTTTCCTGAGGTTGGGCTTGAAATACCATTGGCTCTTCAGTGTCAGCCTAGTATTCAGTAAAGGTACTGGTGATATCCATATTTGAACTATGGATAGAAAAGTTTTGGAGTGCTTCTGATAGTTCATTCATGCTGTTAACATACATGAAGAAACATACAAATTTCTAAGTTAAAATTTGGTAGATTAAATTCTCACAGAATCACAGAATGGCAATCAGAAAAATTAAATATTAATTACAAATATCTAATTTATACAAACCATTTTATTGAAACAAAATATTGTGATATATATCTATTGCAACTAAAATTCGAAATATACTAGTGGTTATCTAATAGATTAAAGTTTCTGGCTCGTAGGTGGCATAGGTGCTGGTACTGGTTTGGCGATTCAACTATAAGTTAGCATTTACTGCTATAGTGGCTAACATGTAGAGATTTTCCCATTGTTCGTCTAATTCATCTTCCCATGGTGGGTTATTACCTATTTCCTGAGTTTCCTTATTAATCATCACTCCTTTTGGTTGTGACTTCTTTATTTTCTCTTGACTTTTTCTAATAACCCAACTTCTTTTATTAGGGGTAAGTGGTTTCTCAAACTGTGTCTTACGAATAAATATTCCTTCCTCAGTATCTGCTGAGTATCTTGAGGAATTTGGTTGAAATGAGGTTCCATTATCTGTTGGTGAACTATCTAATTGACGATAGATGTCCGAAATCTTTTGTTTACCCATACTGTAACATAAAGCACATACTCACATGAATTATTTCCTAATACAGAAATTAAAACTTAAGTGTCAGCAGAACACTTCTTTGACTTGAATCAGTGGCATGGCTCTGATACCACCTTTTTCCTGTCACGGCCCCCGTCCCGGTTTTATCCGGTCCAGGAGCCGCGGGACAGAAATCCCGTGGTATCTATTAATTGAGTTGACAGCGGAAGATTTACAGGATCTTTTAAACTTGAAAATGCCTGATTATTTTATTATATAATTTGGGCCAACCCCCGTAATTTACAATAGAGGAATTTCTCGAGGAAATTCCCTGATTCACAAAACATGTTTATTTATTTTAACTGAGCCACCCCTTCAAGCTTGTTAGTGCTCCGTAGCACGTTTTCCTTGATTTACAGTAGGTCGCCTGAAACATGTTTAAAAAAATTTTATCAGCGGGGAAATACTGGCGAGTCACTCAAGTTTAATAAAACGATACATAGTTATAAATTTACAGCATAAGAGCGATTACAATGGCTTCTATCTTATTTTTATCTGGCGCCGTGTCACCTCCTAGTGACGATGGTCATACCACTATTGGGTTGTTTCACCCAAGTAGTGATGATTATCACTGTTTGGATTTATTAGCCTAACCGTGAGAAATTAGTAATGTGCACAAGACCCCACTAGCCAGTGATTCAAGATAACCACGACTTAATCCTTGTAATTATAACTTTTGAAAATGATTGGAGTATTGTAAAATACTTTTGATAAAAGAGAATGACTCACAATGCAGATTTAAACGGGCAGAGTTTAGCCTACTGATAAGCCTGATAACCTAGTTTAAATAACAATGCACACGAACTAGGTCAGTAACTAATATAACATTTACGATAACTCACGAGATTAAAACCCCCACAACGAATGACAAAGTGCAATACTTAAACATCCATTGAATTCACGACAAATGACAAAGTATAGCCCTAATGTGGGCAGCACTTAAACATCCATCGGATAGTTTCAATCGATCGGACATTGAATCGTAGCAGCGATCGAGTTAATACCTTGTATCGTAGCAGCGCTTCACTACTGTGAATGTGATTTTCGACTTTTGAGCAGTATTCTTTGTGTTTTTGATTGAAATTTCGACACAGATGAACTGCTCGTGAATTGAACAATTTATAGCTGAAAAATGGGGTTTACGCGGCCCGCGTAAACCCTTTCTTAAACTTACGCGGCCCGCGAGGGCCTCTTAATCGTAGACTAGGGCTAGCGTGTCATACCTAGGCCTGCCATGTGTGCGACACGTGGCCTGGGACGCTTATCCGGTCAACACCACTTTGACGCGGCCCGCGTAAGCTTCTCTTATGGCTTACGCGGCCCGCCTGAAACCAGATTTTCTTGATTTCTTGATTTTCATGCACATTAAGGTTTCAGGGGTCCGGGTTTTCACTTACGGGTCGATTTGGGACATTTTTGCAAGTCCTTACATGTTATGATGTTCGGGAACCATAACTAGCTTGGTAATGTTAAAACAATGCTTCTAGTGAAAATTTAGTGTTTCGGGTAGTGTCCGGTTGTTCGGTTGGTTACCGTTCGTTAAGGTGCTAAACTATGCAGTTTAGTGTGCTTTATGTTACCTTTTGTGACAGTTTTGATTCCCGACACTTAGAAAAGCATTCAGAACCTTTTAACCATATTTCTGCATGATATTAGAGTGTTTAAATGCTGATTTTCGCTCGGGAAAGGAACAAATTTTGAACATTGGGGGCGAGTTCAACGGTAATATTACCGTTTAAAATAAAAAAATATTATTTTTTCTTTAAAAAATTAAACTATAAATACCTTCAAATTTATATCCAATCAAACCAAAAAATACCACCAATTCTTCCCAAACATTTACAAAACAAAATGGCGGATGAACTCCCGTTAAGGAATAAACCCTTTTTTTTGTTCTTTCTCGACCACGAGAGTAACTCGTTGATGATCAAAGGCCCATCTAAAATAAATCTACCCCTGAGAAACGCCGATTGAGAGTTGGAAATCACCTCATTAAGAACCGGTTTCAACCTATTAGCAAGGATTTTAGAAACCACTTTGTTAACAACTCCGACTAGACTAATCGGACGGTAATCTCCCAACCCCAATGGATCCCTAATCTTAGGAATAAGAGCAATAAACGCAGATCCACAACCCTTACTAAGTTTGCGGGATTCGAAAAAAGCATCTATAATAAGATAAAAATCATTCTCAAAGAGGTCCCAAAAATGAGTGAAGAAACGAAAATTGAAAACGTCCGGACCGGGAGCCCGATCCTTTCCGCAATCAAACACTGCCGATTTTATCTCCTCCTTAGAAAACCGAGCCTCTAAACTAGACGCCATATCCGAAGAAATTCGAATCAATTGAGAACATAACAGATGAGGCCTACGAGGACAATCCTCCACAAATTTCTCTCTAAAGAATCGGAACACCTCCTTTTTAACCAGGTAAGGTTTGGATATCCAAACCCCATTCACTTCAAGCCCGTGAATAGAATTACTCGCTTTCCGGCAATTAATCATAGCGTGGAAAAACTTCGAATTTTTGTCACCTTCTTTCGCCCATCTGATACGAGATCTTTGCCTCAGATCCATAGATTTAGATTCTTCTGCTTCACGAATTATCTTTTTATTCTTGTGGAAGATCCACTCCTCTTCCTCCGAAAAATCTCTAGAATCAAGGATCTCCTGTAATAACTCATTTTCTTCTTTCGCAACCATCACCTCCTCTCCTTCTTTCTTAATCATGATTTCTTTCCATTCTTTCAACCCGTCTCTAATGTAACTCAGTTTTTTAATAAAAGCCAAATCTGGATTGCAATCAACAACATTGAACTCACTCACTGCCTTAGTCACAGTCTCATTAAATCCCTGTTTTCCGAACCAAGAATTAAAAATCCTAAACGGACGGGGCCAGAAATTCTTATATTGAAAAACCAGGAGGATATGATTATGGTCCGACCATAACCTTGGTAAAACATGACAAGACGCCGCCGGCCAAGAATTAAAGAATTCCGAATTAACTAAGAAACGGTCGAGTTTACTAAGTTTGTTTCCGTTATCCGAGCAATAAGTGAACATCCGACCTCTCATATTATATTCAATCAAACCCGAATTAAATATAAAATCATTGAAGTTATTGGCACAATTTTGTTTGAAAGAGCAATTCCTTTTCTCCTCTCTAAATTGAACTGCGTTAAAATCACCCGAAATAACCCATAAACCATCAAATGTTTGAAAGAGCAATTCCTTTTCTCCTCTCTAAACCGAACTGCGTTAAAATCGCCCGAAATAACCCATAAACCATCAAAAGAATCTATAACCATTTTCAACTCCTCCCATAAACTTTTTTTGGCCGAAACCCCTTGAGGGGCATACACATTCAGAACGTTGACCGGAGAAGCACAACCCAGTAAAGAACCTCTAACATGAAGATAATACCTGTTCTTCGAACCACCAGTCTGGCAAAACATTTTATCATCCCACGCACAAATCAAACCCCCCGACTGCCCAACAGAATCCACATAATCCAAACCAAAGTTGTTATTACCCCAGAATTTAGCGAAATCACGGGTAGAAACATTAGTCGATTTTGACTCTTGAAGAGAGAGAAACGAAATGCCATGATCATAAACCATATTTTTGACCCAACTAGACTTATTAGAACACCCAATTCCTCTGATATTTAAAGACAACAAATTCATAACTTAACCCCATTAATACCTGTGATAATCGAGTTCCTGACTAACTCCGGGAGGCTGCTATCAACAATTCCAACCTTCAAACCAACATTAACTGTCTCAGTAACTTCCTTATCAACCTCAGAAAAATCCGAATTTCCACTACCTATGTCGCCATCGCCTTCTTCTCCTATAACCTTCTAAACCTCATCCACAGAATTATCCACCACCTGAATGTCCTCAGGATTCTTGGAAGGAGCCGCATTGTTTAAATCGAAGTAAAACTGTTCGAAGCCTGTCTGTGGATTATCGCCCCTATTGTCCTCTGATCTCGGTTTAGCATGATACCTATTCTCCATGAAAGATCTAGATCTTTTTCTTGGTCTAGAATCCTCAATAGTGGGCTCCGACCCAGTAGAACGAATAACGGGTCTAACACCTTTTGAGGAATTCAGATTAACCTTCTTGGTGTGACAACTGCCAAATTTGCATGCATCCGTACAATTAATTAATCCTGATTAGTGCTTAATGACTGTGCTGAATTATACTTAACTGCTTTCTGATTACTGCATCATACTTACATGTGCATCACATATTGCATATTGACACCTCATTATTACGTGCAAACCATATTGACATAAATGATGCACAAAGCACAGTTAGCGGATAACTCAGAAAAATGCTGACGGGGTTCAGTACATAGACAGACAATACAATGAGACACAGAATGGGCCAGAGACTAAGTACTACACTAGTATGGTGTGTAGGGAAGTAAGGACCACAAAACTGCATTCCTAAGTGATGGTTTAAGTGCCGAAAAGTGCCTAAAACCCACATAAAGTGCTGAAATCAGCATAAATCAGCAAAAAAAAAAATCAGCATTTTAACAAGCTAGTATCATGCAAAAATATGACTAAATGGTCCTGAATGCTTTCCTAAGTGTCGGGAATTAAAAGTGTCACAAAAAGGGTACATAAAGTGTGACAACTGGCCCAAACCGGTAATTTCCGTACACTTTAATTATTGCTTAATGACTGCAATTATGTGCTTAATTGTCAGCCATGTCTGATTACATACTAAACAAGTGAATTCATGCATGTTGTATACTACAAAATATTGCTTTATGCATAAACGAGAGCGTTGCGTCAAAAATACTAGTAAACTCACCGGTAAGACACACTGTGTCAATAGAACTGCAGAAAGCAGTCAGACATTAGAATTGAGGCCTAGGTGTAGGTCCGACAACAAGAATGCATTAAAACCCAAGAGTACATACAAGGGTTTAATATATATGCAATGCGAAAGCAAAATTAAGCACTAAAAAGCACCCGAAACGCACTTTAAGTGCAGAATTTATATAATTCAGCAATAATTCAGCATTTAAACATATGAATATTTTGCAGAAATGACTTTTTATTATCCAGAATATTTCCCTAAGTGTTGGGAATCGATAGTGTTATAAAAAGATACTTATTAAACACTAAAAGGTGCAATTTAGCACTTTAACGAATCGGTATGTAACCGAACAACCGGACTTTACCCGGAACATAAAAATATTGTTAATAACATTATTTATCTTTTTTTGAGCCAGTTAGGGTCCCTGAATACCCTAACACCCGCTGTAACGCATGACACACTAGTAACCGGGTTAATCCCTAAACTAACTAAACTTAACTAACTAATACTTAATGTTTAGTTGGAAACTAACTAGATTACCCCCCCCCCCCCCCCTAACCAAACCGTCCCCTTGGGGGACACCCCTTGTCCTTTGATGATTATTTAAATCATCCATGTCTAATATCTATTAGACATATGAACCATTGGACAATTAGCATGAGAATTGCCTATAAGTTCAAAGCTTAGCACATTATACTCATTTCATCACAAACTCAACAACACACACACTCTCTCTCCCTCTCTACTACTCACGGCCGAACTCCCCTATCCATCCATCAATTTTTCGAGTTTTGATCTTGCCATTCCAAGCTTACACAAGTGTTAAGGATCACATACGAGGAGGCTTGGTGCAATCGGAAGGCGAAGGACCTCACTCTATTGCTTTTATCCACTCATTTTGCATCTAGATTCTTCCCTAGCCTCGAGCTAGTAGTAAGTCGCTTGAATCACACTCTCGAACTATTTAGAAGTGGTTAAAATGTTATGTAACGGCTAAAACTCGTAAACATACAAGTTGATACATAAAAGTCTACTAAAAATGCTAGTAATGGTGGTTAAAAGCTTGAATGTTGTGTAAATCTTGTAGTATTTGATTTGTGTGGTTATTTAGGCCCGATCTATGTTGTGGTAGCTCGGATCATCGTTTAACCCGGATTGGTCATGATCATGGATTATGACATAAAGCTTGTTTAAGTGTAACAAGGGTTAGGTGATGAAACTCTACCACACATCAAACTTGAACTTGTGTAAAATCGATTTTACTTATGAAATGGTGTTCAGAACTAGTAGATCTACGGATCTACAAGCGGTACTTTCAAAGGACCAAGTGTCCAAGAAATCATATTTTCTAAAGCCGGATCTTACATGAAAAAGAATGATTTTAGCAAACACACGAGTGTGTAAACACTTGTGTAACACAAAGTTTCGACAAAATAACTATTTTTGTAAATATTGACAGGAAGTTGTAAAGATGTAACTTCTTTAAAAACGAGACTTTCAAGAAACGAAGTTGATCTATACAAAGATCTACTAAAAATAATGGAAGGATACTACCTATTTTGGAAAAACCACAAGTTCATGTATTTCTGCGATTATATCTATTTTAACTAGTTGCATATTGTTTATTGTTGAATGAGGAGATTGTTGACGATTTAAAAGAAAATAAACACATGTTTTGAAAACATGGGAAACCTCCATTTTTAGGGGAAACTCTGTCAAAATTTTTATAAATTTTGACACTTAGAAAAATATAAGTTTTTGAGAAACTTATTCCCTAAAAATGTGTTTAAAAGTATTACCAAGGTTTCCCTAATTTTTGGTGATAAGAAATGAGGATTTCTTCAAGAATAAAAATGGATATAAGTATGTATATTTTTGAGAGAAAAATATATATTATTTTATCACCAACTTTTGTGCTAAGTGTGTATAGTATGTGTTATACGTGCTAGTGTATTAAGACTTAAAAATACACTAAATACTCATGAGGAGTATAAACATAAAAATACACATAAAAAATACAAGATACATAATTCGGGTGCGAAGTGCAAAACACAAAAGACTTATATTTATTTTAGAGGAAATAATATAAGTAAGATACGTAGTTAAAAATATGAAATATTTTTAACACAACAATACAAATACAAAAGAGAGTGACTGTACTTGTGCGACGCAAGTCTAGTGACTAACATTAAGAAAACGCGTATAGGTTACGACGTTAATTAAGCAAATCCGGTGAAGTTTACGACGCAAGGAACGCAAAGTTGTGAGTTCATGCTCCCCCTTTTCTTTTAACTGTTTTCAGTTTTATAACTTCGGGGGTGAAATACATGTTACATATACTACAATGTTTACAAATGATGGATACAAGAATTGAGGAATGATACGAGAAATCGTGTCACGAATAGGGTACCATAAGCACCATTAATCGTGTACATACTAAGACCGCAGAACAAAAGGTTAGATCTAATGGGTTTCAGGGCAGCCCCACTCTTGGCCACTCTTTTACCAAGCAGTGTTTTTGTGTCTCAGTCGTGAATCGACTACAGAAAAATGCCTATGGTTTGGTGACTTCCTATGTCGTGTCACATGTTAATGGCTTTGCAACCCATTAACACTTGATACATACAGAAATATTTGATTTATACATGAGTACGTGGTGTACACAAAAGACTTGATTTATACAAAATACAAATTATGTTTTTCATACAAAGTATACAAACGTGAAATACAAAAATTGCATGAATTCACACCAACATTATGTTGACGTTTTTCCAAAAACTCACATGTATTTCAGGTAACTAGGATGGATGTGCGCGCGGTTTTACTCATGCTCTTGGATGTCGCTTTTGTTTAGCTTTGAATAAAGTAGTAAACTTGTCAGACAAAATGCTGTCTTGTGATGTAAACACTTAAACCATGTTTTTGGTTATGTAGTATTGGCATTTTGAAGTTATTTTATGAGCATGTAGTATGTTTACTCTTCGTATGCAATGAGAACCTTTCATGATCACACCTCGTGCTTCCGCCGCAGAAAGGGGTGGGACAGATTGGTATCAGAGCTGCGATTGTAGTGAACCAGGATTCCTTCTCGAGTCTAGTCTACAATCTCTAGGATCCATTCACGAAAACAATTTTCAAAGAGTTTTCATTGCATAAAACGTCCCGCGACATCCACTGCCTGAAACTGTCTACATGAGTCTAGAAGAGACACTACGAGACTTAGAGTGCACTTGAGTAGCACTTGTCGTTGACTAGAAATTACTTGCAATTATGTGTGATAATTAGCATGTACTAGAAGTAGAATGTCACAAGTATACGTGACTTTATCTAAAAGCAATGGCCCATCTGAATTAGCAAGGAGTTACGTAATTATGGATGCATACATAATTATGGAATTCAGTGCACAGAAACCACAGCAAGTCTTGTCACGTATAGATTCCCTCAGTGTAAGCCTACTAAGTACTCTGCTAGAGTAATAATTGTTTGATGTCACTTATGTGGTATATATATGTGAATATATATATACTACTACTGTCTAGTATGACGATATCAAACAAATGTGTAACCCTGTTGTGTTATGTTCTGTCAGAACATGGCACCCAGGAAAGCTGTGAATGCTCGCAATGACGATCAACCTCCTCCTCCCCCACTGCCAAGAACTGCTGATGAGCTGAACGCCCTGCTGGAGGAAAGGACCTCCGCTGCTATCGCCCAGTACGAGGCGAACCGAACTCAAGACAGTGGAGGACCAAGCAACGCTAGGCGTAATGGGAATGGAGATTCGTCTGGAGGCAATGTAGCTCAAGGTAACCTTAAGACACTGTGCTAAGCATGAGGAAATTTATGAACGGTCTTTGTTTCATTCTTTCTTCGATTGCTCACATGTGAATTGGTTGAATCAATTCCAGGCTGCACTTTCAAGCAGTTCCTCGACTGCAAGCCGATGAACTATGATGGCACAGGAGGTGCAGTAGCATTTGTGCGCTGGACGGAGAAGACTGAAGCTACTATCCGCATGAGCAAGTGTACCGCGGATCAACAAGTCACCTTTGCTACTGGGTTGTTTGTCGATGAAGCTCTGACTTGGTGGAACCTGTAAGTCCAAACCTTTGGCGATGATGCCGCTTATGGCCTAACTTGGGATGAACTAAAGGAAAGAATGAGAGAGAAGTACTGCTCTCGTGCTGAACTCCAAAGGCTGGAGACGGAGTTCTGGCACTTGACCATGGAAGGTGCTGACATCAATGGTTATACTCGAAGGTTCCACGATCTGTCCAGAGTGCTTCCCTACATGGTGACTCCCGAATTTAAGCGTGTTGAACGATACATTTGGGGACTGGCCCCAGAGTTTCGTGGCATGGTGACGTCGGCCAAACCACAAACAATCACCGAGGCTGTAACTCTGGCTGTCAGCCTTACTGAAAATTGTGTTCGAATGAAGACGCTATCACTGAACCCAACAGAAAATGCCGAGACGCATGCTGAGTCGTCTGGCGACAAGAAAAGGAAATATGCAAACTTGAATCAAGCAACTCGTAACAACAAAGGTTCCAACAAGAAGCGTGACCCTAACCCGCCTCAAGGGGCGAAACCTCTTGCAGCCATGAACGACGCACCAGCAAGGGGATACCTGGGCACCTTGCCCAAATGCCATCGGTGTAAACGCCACCACGAGGGAGCTTGTCGCATCTCAAAGTGTGACAAGTGTGGAAAGTTGGGTCACCGCACTGAAGACTGTTGGAGTAAGAGAAACGGGAATGGAAATCGTAATGGGGCTGATGATAGGAACAATGGTGGAAATGGAAACGGTGCTGGCAACGGGAATGGGCGAAACCAAGGATGCTTCAGATGTGGAAGCAAAGATCATTTCATGAAGGACTGCCCAGAGAGAAACAATGCTCAGGCCCGAGCATTTGTGATTGGAGCAAGGGACGCACGCGAGGACCCTAATGTGGTCAACGGTACGTTCCTCATTAACAATCACTTTGCATCCATATTATTCGACACTGGCGCCGATTATAGTTTCATGTCTGTGGAATTTAAACGCATACTTGGAATAGAATCTAGTAGATTAGAAATTCCTTATTCCATAGAACTAGCCAATGGTAAACTTGTTGAATCAAGCGAAGTTGTTAGAGGCTGCACACTAGAACTTGGTGAACGAAGATTTAGCATCGACCTCTTACCTATTCAATTAGGTAGCTTCGATGTAGTGGTCGGGATGGACTGGTTGTCCAAGAACAAAGCTGAAGTCATTTGTCATGAGAAAATCATTCGCATCCCTCTGACGAATGATGAAACTCTCATCGTACATGGAGAAAGACGAAACGCGCCTCTACGAATCATCAGTTGTATGAAGGCACAGAAGTGCTTAAGGAAAGGATGTGTTGCTTTCCTAGCACACGTTGTAGATACGAAGGCTGTGGAGCCAAAACTCGAAGACATTCCTGTGGTGAAGGAATTTCCTGATGTGTTCCCTGAAGATCTGCCAGGACTACCTCCGCAACGACAAGTCGAATTCTACACAGACTTGGTTCCAGGAGCCGCTCCTGTAGCCAAGGCTCCATATCGACTTGCGCCATCTGAAATGCAAGAATTATCTACACAGCTTTAGGAGTTGTTGGATAAAGGATTCATAAGGCCAAGCTTCTCACCCTGGGGAGCTCCAGTATTATTCGTGAAGAAGAAGGATGGATCACTGCGGATGTGTATCGACTACAGGGAACTGAACAAGCTCATGATCAAGAATCGGTATCCACTACCAAGGATCGATGACTTATTTGATCAACTGCAAGGATCAAGCTACTATTCCAAGATCGACCTTCGGTCTGGATACCACCAGCTGAGAATCCAAGAGGAAAGCGTACCAAAGACTGCATTCAGAACGCGATATGGGCACTACGAATTTCTTGTGATGCCGTTTGGGCTGACGAATGCACCAGCGGTCTTTATGGATCTAATGAACCGCGTATGCAAACCATATCTCGATAAATTCGTGATTGTATTTATCGATGATATCCTGATTTACTCGCGAACGAAAGAAGAGCATGAGCAACATCTCAGAACTATTCTGGAACTACTGGAGAAAGAGAAACTTTATGCAAAGTTCTTGAAATGCGAATTCTGGATTCGCGAAGTACAATTTCTTGGTCACGTGGTGAATGAGAAGGGCATTCATGTAGACCCGTCCAAGATTGAAGCAATAAAGAATTGGGAAGCTCCCAAGACCCCAACCGAAGTACGACAATTTTTGGGCTTAGCGGGCTATTACTGACGATTCATCGAGAATTTCTCAAAGATAGCTCAACCGCTAACGACCCTTACATAGAAGGACAGGAAATACGACTGGGGTCACAAACAAGAAGAAGCCTTTCAGCTACTTAAGAACAAGCTCTGCGGTGCACCGATACTATCGTTACCCGAAGGCACTGAAGACTTCGTGGTATACTGCGACGCCTCACGACAAGGCTTGGGTTGCGTGCTCATGCAACGCCAAAAAGTCATCGCTTATGCTTCAAGACAACTGAAGGTTCACGAGAGAAATTATACCACTCACGACCTGGAGCTGGGTGCAGTGGTATTCGCCTTGAAGATTTGGCGACATTATTTATATGGTACTCGATGTACAATCTTCACAGATCACAAAAGCTTACAACACATATTTGATCAGAAGGAATTGAATATGCGCCAGCGGCGTTGGGTTGAGCTGATGAACGATTATGACTGTGAGATTAAGTACCATCCTGGAAAGGCAAACGTTGTAGCGGACGCGCTGAGCCGAAAAGAAAGGGTTAAGACCCTAAGGGTTCGAGCATTGGAAATGACGATTCAAACGAACCTCACTGCACGCATTCGTGATGCACAACAAGAAGCTCTTAAAGGAGAGAACCGTAAAGCTGAATACCTACGGGGTATGCTGAAATACATGGTGCCAAACGAAGAGGGAGCCTTATACTTCAAGAAGCGTATTTGGGTTCCACTCTATGGTGGCATACGAGAAGTCATCCTTAATGAAGCCCACAAATCGAGATATTCGATCCATCCAGGATCGGACAAAATGTGTCAAGACTTGAAAGAATACTATTGGTGGCCGAGACTCAAAAGCGACGCTGCTGTTTATGTTGGAAAATGCCTAACCTGTGCCAAGGTTAAGGCAGAATATCAGAAACCGTCCGGTCTACTACAACAACCAGAGATTCCCGTATGGAAGTGGGAACAAATCTCGATGGACTTCATAACGAAATTACCCAGGACCCCGAGAGGGCACGATATGATATGGGTAATAGTTGATCGATTAACGAAATCTGCGCATTTCCTACCAATCCGAGAGAAGGATAGCACTGGAAAGCTTGCTGAAATATACTTAAGAGAAATTGTGGCACGTCATGGAGTGCCAATCTCAATCATTTCAGACAGAGATGGACGCTTTGTCTCAAGAATCTGGCAATCATTTCAGGAAGCCTTTGGATCTCAGTTAGATCTAAGCACGGCATTCCATCCACAAACAGACGGCCAGAGCGAACGGACTATACAAACGTTAGAAGATATGCTTCGCGCATGCGTCATGGACCTAGGCGGCAGCTGGGATACTCATCTACCTTTAGTTGAGTTTTCCTACAATAACAGCTATCATACGAGCATAAAAGCCGCACCGTTCGAAGCTCTGTATGGCCGCAAATGCCGATCGCCCTTATGTTGGGCAGACGCTGGAGATAAACGTATGGTTGGTCCTGAACTTGTACAAGAGACAACCGACAAGATTGCGCAGATCCGAGAGCGCATTAAGGCGGCTCAAGATCGACAAAAGAGCTACGCTGATCCGAAAAGGAAATCAGTAGAATTCAAGGTGGGAGACAAAGTGTTGTTAAAAGTCTCACCATGGAAGGGCGTAGTCAGATTTGGAAAGCGTGGAAAGCTAAATCCACGATATATCGGACCATTCAGAATATTGAAGAGAATTGGTACCGTGGCGTACAAATTGGAGTTACCGGAAGAACTTAATGGAGTACATGATACGTTTCATGTATCCAACCTGAAGAAGAGTCCAACACAAGAAAGCGTGATCATCCCGATGGATGAAGTGCATATTGATGAAGCCCTCCGATTTACAGAACAACCCGTTGAGGTTACCGACTGGAAAGTCAACAAGACCAGGAGGAGCAGCGTAAAACTTGTCAAAGTACGTTGGAGCTCTAAGCACGGACCCGAGTACACATGGGAACGTGAAGACCAGTTCAAAGAAAAGTATCCCCACCTATTCAAGAAGACTCCAGCGAGAGTGAGTTCAGCCTGAATTTCGGGACGAAATTCTTTTAACGGGGGGAGACTGTGACAACTGGCCCAAACCGGTAATTTCCGTACACTTTAATTATTGCTTAATGACTGCAATTATGTGCTTAATTGTCAGCCATGTCTGATTACATACTAAACAAGTGAATTCATGCATGTTGTATACTACAAAATATTGCTTTATGCATAAACGAGAGCGTTGCGTCAAAAATACTAGTAAACTCACCGGTAAGACACACTGTGTCAACAGAACTGCAGAAAGCAGTCAGACATTAGAATTGAGGCCTAGGTGTAGGTCCGACAACAAGAATGCATTAAAACCCAAGAGTACATACAAGGGTTTAATATATATGCAATGCGAAAGCAAAATTAAGCACTAAAAAGCACCCGAAACCCACTTTAAGTGCAGAATTTATATAATTCAGCAATAATTCAGCATTTAAACATATGAATATTTTACAGAAATGACGTTTTATTATCCAGAATATTTCCCTAAGTGTTGGGAATCGATAGTGTTATAAAAAGATACTTATTAAACACTAAAAGGTGCAATTTAGCACTTTAACGAATCGGTATGTAACCGAACAACCGGACTTTACCCGGAACATAAAAATATTGTTAATAACATTATTTATCTTTTTCTGAGCCAGTTAGGGTCCCTGAATACCCTAACACCCGCTGTAACGCATGACACACTAGTAACCGGGTTAATCCCTAAACTAACTAAACTTAACTAACTAATACTTAATGTTTAGTTGGAAACTAACTAGATTACCCCCCCCCCCCTAACCAAACCGTCCCCTTGGGGGACACCCCTTGTCCTTTGATGATTATTTAAATCATCCATGTCTAATATCTATTAGACATATGAACCATTGGACAATTAGCATGAGAATTGCCTATAAGTTCAAAGCTTAGCACATTATACTCATTTCATCACAAACTCAACAACACACACACTCTCTCTCCCTCTCTACTACTCACGGCCGAACTCCCCTATCCATCCATCAATTTTTCGAGTTTTGATCTTGCCATTCCAAGCTTACACAAGTGTTAAGGATCACATACGAGGAGGCTTGGTGCAATCGGAAGGCGAAGGACCTCACTCTATTGCTTTTATCCACTCATTTTGCATCTAGATTCTTCCCTAGCCTCGAGCTAGTAGTAAGTCGCTTGAATCACACTCTCGAACTATTTAGAAGTGGTTAAAATGTTATGTAACGGCTAAAACTCGTAAACATACAAGTTGATACATAAAAGTCTACTAAAAATGCTAGTAATGGTGGTTAAAAGCTTGAATGTTGTGTAAATCTTGTAGTATTTGATTTGTGTGGTTATTTAGGCCCGATCTATGTTGTGGTAGCTCGGATCATCGTTTAACCCGGATTGGTCATGATCATGGATTATGACATAAAGCTTGTTTAAGTGTAACAAGGGTTAGGTGATGAAACTCTACCACACATCAAACTTGAACTTGTGTAAAATCGATTTTACTTATGAAATGGTGTTCAGAACTAGTAGATCTACGGATCTACAAGCGGTACTTTCAAAGGACCAAGTGTCCAAGAAATCATATTTTCTAAAGCCGGATCTTACATGAAAAAGAATGATTTTAGCAAACACACGAGTGTGTAAACACTTGTGTAACACAAAGTTTCGACAAAATAACTATTTTTGTAAATATTGACAGGAAGTTGTAAAGATGTAACTTCTTTAAAAACGAGACTTTCAAGAAACGAAGTTGATCTATACAAAGATCTACTAAAAATAATGGAAGGATACTACCTATTTTGGAAAAACCACAAGTTCATGTATTTCTGCGATTATATCTATTTTAACTAGTTGCATATTGTTTATTGTTGAATGAGGAGATTGTTGACGATTTAAAAGAAAATAAACACATGTTTTGAAAACATGGGAAACCTCCATTTTTAGGGGAAACTCTGTCAAAATTTTTATAAATTTTGACACTTAGAAAAATATAAGTTTTTGAGAAACTTATTCCCTAAAAATGTGTTTAAAAGTATTACCAAGGTTTCCCTAATTTTTGGTGATAAGAAATGAGGATTTCTTCAAGAATAAAAATGGATATAAGTATGTATATTTTTGAGAGAAAAATATATATTATTTTATCACCAACTTTTGTGCTAAGTGTGTATAGTATGTGTTATACGTGCTAGTGTATTAAGACTTAAAAATACACTAAATACTCATGAGGAGTATAAACATAAAAATACACATACAAAATACAAGATACATAATTCGGGTGCGAAGTGCAAAACACAAAAGACTTATATTTATTTTAGAGGAAATAATATAAGTAAGATACGTAGTTAAAAATATGAAATATTTTTAACACAACAATACAAATACAAAAGAGAGTGACTGTACTTGTGCGACGCAAGTCTAGTGACTAACATTAAGAAAACGCGTATAGGTTACGACGTTAATTAAGCAAATCCGGTGAAGTTTACGACGCAAGGAACGCAAAGTTGTGAGTTCATGCTCCCCCTTTTCTTTTAACTGTTTTCAGTTTTATAACTTCGGGGGTGAAATACATGTTACATATACTACAATGTTTACAAATGATGGATACAAGAATTGAGGAATGATACGAGAAATCGTGTCACGAATAGGGTACCATAAGCACCATTAATCGTGTACATACTAAGACCGCAGAACAAAAGGTTAGATCTAATGGGTTTCAGGGCAGCCCCACTCTTGGCCACTCTTTTACCAAGCAGTGTTTTTGTGTCTCAGTCGTGAATCGACTACAGAAAAATGCCTATGGTTTGGTGACTTCCTATGTCGTGTCACATGTTAATGGCTTTGCAACCCATTAACACTTGATACATACAGAAATATTTGATTTATACATGAGTACGTGGTGTACACAAAAGACTTGATTTATACAAAATACAAATTATGTTTTTCATACAAAGTATACAAACGTGAAATACAAAAATTGCATGAATTCACACCAACATTATGTTGACGTTTTTCCAAAAACTCACATGTATTTCAGGTAACTAGGATGGATGTGCGCGCGGTTTTACTCATGCTCTTGGATGTCGCTTTTGTTTAGCTTTGAATAAAGTAGTAAACTTGTCAGACAAAATGCTGTCTTGTGATGTAAACACTTAAACCATGTTTTTGGTTATGTAGTATTGGCATTTTGAAGTTATTTTATGAGCATGTAGTATGTTTACTCTTCGTATGCAATGAGAACCTTTCATGATCACACCTCGTGCTTCCGCCGCAGAAAGGGGTGTGACATAAAGAACACTAAACGGTATAATTTAGCACTTTAACAAACCGGTATACAACCGAACAACCGGACACTACCCGAAACACCAAAATTGCACTAGAAGCATTTTTTAATGTTTTCGAGCTAGTTATGATCCCCGAACACCCTAACACACTATATAATATCATATTAACTAAAACACCTAATCTTATACTTAGAATCTAACTTAATTCCCTAACTTACCATCACCACACAACCAACACCCCCCCCCCCTTTGTGTGGACGGTCACAAGGGTGGCCCCCACCCTTGATCTTACTTGATTTCATTTGATTTGTTAAGAGATTTGGTCTTGTACTTAGAAGACACATTAACCATTGGATTATGTTGTGTTGGATAATCAAGTTTATATAAACCATTAGTCCTTCATTATCTTTCATCACAACACCAACTTCACACACTCTTCTCTCCCTCTCTTGCTCACTCACGGCTGAGAACAAGGGGCCACACCACCACCATTGTCAAGTTTCCATCATCCATTCTAAGGTGTACTCAAGGTGCTAGAAGGTGTCTAAAGAAGCTTGGTGGCTTTTGAACTTCAAGGACCTTTCTCATTTGCTATTATCCATCACATTTATCATCTTCATCTTCTTTGGTTCTTCCCTAGCCCTTGTGCTAGTAGTAAGCCTCTTGTCACTTGAATTTACTTCTTACTTAGTTGGTTAAAAGATGATGTATGATGCAAATCATGAAGAACACTAAAGAACATAATTATGAAACATGAACATAAAGCTTAATAACATAAGAATACGTATTGTTTAGTGTTGTTTTGCTTCTTGATGATTGATTATTTGTGTTTATGATGTTAGACATCATATGAAACTTACTAGAGTATGATTAAAAACATGATCTAGTAAGTTGAGGTGATGATCTTGTGAAAGATCAAGATGATCATCCTTATGTGTAAACATGAACTTGAAATATGAAGTGTTTTCTTTAATGATGAAGTATGTAACATGTTATTGGCCATAAACATGAATGATTTCAAAACTAGCTTTCTCAAGAAACTAAGTTAAATCACAAGATTTACATAATCATGGATTTTAAAGAAACTAACCATGTTTTTAGTGGTGAATCAAGCATAAAAATACATTGTTAACAAGAAAAATACAGGAAGATTGATTTTTGAAAAAAATCATCATACAAGTTGTAAAAGACTAAGTTTTACAAGAATAAGATTTGCAAACAAATAACCATATTTTTAAGAATAACTAAACCTACTAAACACACTACCAAGTTACTACAAGTTTTTATAAAAGCTCAAGTTCATGTTATAGTATAAATTGCTTGATTTTGGCACTTGGTAAGTGTTGATTGAGTTATTGATTGTTTGTGATTGATGTTAAAAGAAAATGATATGCTTTGAAAGCATGGGAACCTCCATTTTTAGGCGAGACTATGGCAAAATTTTCTAAAAATGTAAACACTTAGAAAAATATTTTCAAACAAGTATTTACAAGTATATTTTAACCATGAGTTTCTATATAAACCTTGCTATAATTTTTGTTACAAAAAATACAAATATTGGAGGTTGGTTTTTATAAATAAAAGTGGCTAGATATATATATTTAGAAGACACATGTGTGTGAATATTTGTATACTTTGTGTAATAGTTATATTATTTTAGGGTTAAAATAATATGACATAACAAAATACCAAGAAATTGCAATCTAAAATATTACCAAAAATCTCAAGGAATAAATATACAAGTTACACACATAACATTGTGAAACCGAATGGAAGAATGTAACTTACAAAATATTCCGGAAAATACATTTATGAGTATATTTTTGGTAAATAATATTTTGGACACAAGAAAGGAAAATATGATTTTTCCAATTATTACAAAATTATATCATATTTTTGACAAGGAGAAAAATATATTATTTTTGGGAAGTAAAAATATATTTTCTTGGAATTTTTAGAAGATATATGATTTTTGGGAAAAATATATATTTTCTTGGATAAACTTGAAATACATTACTTTTGGATAAAATAAGTTTATAAATATTTTCTAAGTGAGACTTGAAAATATATTGTTTTGGAACTACAAATATTTTTACCAAAAGAAAAATTAGGAAATATTTTCCTAAGAAATACTTCTTGAAATATATATTTTAGAAATATATATTGGATACTTATTAAAGATAATACGACACCAATGCATGGCAAGTTATACAAATACAAGAATACAAATACACATGTATGAGATACCCCCATCCTTGGGAAGGAAATATGAGTATAAATACTTGAGAAGTATTATTACAAAAATATTGTTTAACAATTATTCCAAAATTTATAAATATAATTTAAGTTGAAATATTAATTATTTTGACAATAATTATATAAATGGGAATAATATCAGAAACGTAACTCAAAAACATTAATTCTAAGTCAAGGCACGGCCCGTTTGTCTAATAGACATTAGTACATTGTAGGTAGTCGTGTTTACTGAAGGAACTTGAGTTACGAGTATTGAAGACGCAAGACTGTGAGTTCATGTCCCCCTTTTCTTTTACTGTTTTCAGTTTTATAACTTCGGGGGTGAAATACATGTTACAATTGTTTACGAATGTTTTATACATGGTATGGTTAGCTAAGGAAGGTTACTGCTTGATCATGTGAGTGGTGGGTACAACACTTAAGGCCATTAATCCTCGTCGTAGGACCGAGGGACATGAGTGATAGATCTATTTGGGTGTAGCGAGCCCACACCCATGAGGACCAGGGTGGCCCATGTGGTGACTATGTCCACATACTGAAGCCGTGGAAAAATCCACTAGGTTTGAGTTTTCCTGCATCACTTCACACATACCATTGGCCTTGCAAACCATTGGTGATCTGTTTTTCCTTATTGCTCTCATTCCAGGATTTACATACATACAGACATACTTTAAAGGTTATTCATATACATACACAAACACATGAACTCGCTCAACTTTTGTTGATGTTTTCAAATTACATGTATTTCAGGGAATTAAGTGGATCTGGCGGGTGTTTGCATGTCCCAAGCTGCGTTATGAATAAAAAGATGTCATTTGAAGTCATGAGGGTTTAGGAGATGTATCTTATTCCTGGATGAGATACATGGTTCTAAACTCGGTTTTATTTAAGGTCTTTTGTCGAGTCTTCATGAACTCTCTAAAACATGTTGTGGTTTGTAATTTGAATTTGGAGTCTACAATTCAGATAATTATGTTGTGGTATTTTCAAACTTAACTTATGGATGAACATCTAATGTTTTAAACCATATAGTGTTGTTATGATTGTATGCAATGGTATTAAGAAGTCACACCATAATCACGCTTCCGAAAAAGTCAGGGTGTGACAGCTTGGTATCAGAGCGTCGATCGTAGCGAACTATGATTCTTTCTCGAGTCTAGACTACGATCATTAGGGCTCTCACGAAAATGTTTTCATAACATGTTTTCATTGCATACACAAAATGCCCAGATCCAGGAAACAAACATTTTTACAAAGAAAATACACAAAACACATTTCAAGGAATTCGTTTATGATTCAGTCTGAGAGACTGGGTAGTTCAGTTTGGGAAACTGGGAATTTAAGTCTGAAAAACTAGGAGATTCAGTCTGAGAGACTGGGGAGTTTAGTCTGAGAGACTAAGTAGTTCAGTCTGAGAGGCTGGGAGGCTTAGTCTGAGGAACTAGGTGGGTAGTCTGGGAAGACTAGGAAGAATATGTGATTACATTGTTATTACTTACATGCTTATTGATGATTGTTGATATATGTGTATATGTTGTGATTGCTTTGTTACAGACACTATGTCCCCATCTGAGAGTGGACTGTCAGATACTGTCGACCCCATGGCCATTGTTTCGGACGATGAGATTGTCCCAGACCCTGAGATTTTTACCTCCGACACTAAGAGTGACGATGACGATGATTTACAGCCTTTTGCATAACCTGACTTTGGCGACGATGTACCGCATGCTGATGGTTTACCCGACGAGGATCCATTTCTTGTTCCTATTCCTGACCAGGACCATCTCATCCTCGGACATCCCGATGATGAGCATGCCGTGGTTCCGATCCTCGCCCCTTTGCCTCTTGCAGCTTTTCCTCTCGAGGATTTGCCTTTTGTTGACTTGTCTGATGATGATGTCGATCTTTTCATTGATGGTCCCCCTGATGTTGCTCAGGGAGATGGAGTTCCAGCTGATGATGTCATTGTTGTTCCACTCATTGAGATTCCTATCGTTGAGGTATCATCTGATCATTCTGCTCCAGATTCTTTCGAGTCAGTGTCATCTACCACTTTGCATGCATTGGGATTGCAGCGTTACCCCACTGATTCAGATTCTGACACGGCCCTGTCTGTTGCACCTGTTATTCCACACGACTTTGATCATGACGTTGAGCCTGGACATGAGATTGACTTTGTTCCCGACGATCAGCCTTTTGATGCACCCGCTGATCTTGAGCTGATACCTGCTGATCCTGAGCAGGCACTTGCTCCTGAGCCGATGCCAGCACCCGAGCCTATACCTGCTCCTGATCCTCTGCCTGACCATGACCCTGTACCTGTTGGCATACCTGTTGTTGCACCACTTGTACCTGACCCGATTCCTGCACCCGCTGACCTTGTTGCTTTTGCTGATCAGATAGACCCCCGTTACGCATTCACCAGCAATGGGTGGATAGAGGATGATGATGATATGCCCCCTTTTGTTGAGCCTGTTACTCCCCCACCTGCATTTACTCATGCACCTGTTGATGTTGCCCCATTTCACCCGCATGTGTCTGATGTACACCGCACTGACCTGCCTATCACATTCTTGCAGGATATCCCTCCACCCCGTCCAGGGGAAGGTCCGTCCAGCCAGCAGCCTGGCCATGTTCCACATGTGTCAGCAGCTTTTCCCTTCATGCCACAGTTTACACCTGCTACTCATTTTACCTCTGCACCATCAGGCGAGCCACTCATATGGTTTCCGCCAAACACTATGCCAGTTTCAGATCCATACCATCCTTCACACTACACTGGTTACATGAGGGATGATTTACTTTTGTCGTTACAGCTTTAGCAGGATATCTTGTGTCGTAGAGTCATGGAGCTTGAGAGGATTCCACGTCCTCCACCTTGTTCATGCCAGTCACCTTTTGCGACTCCACCTGCTCCTCTTTTGCCTTATCTAGACTTTGATGTTAGATTTCTCACCATGGAGCAGTAAATCAGTTATTTGTTGCGGCACGTTTATGATCTTGAGGAGGAGCTAGCGCATGTGCGCAGCTTGCTTTTCATTCCTCCACCTCCTCCTCCACCACCATCAGCATAGCCGGTTTTTGGTTTTATGTAGGTAGCTTACTTTTGATGAGAGCATCGCTATTGAGCCTAGCTTGCGAAGCCTTTTGGAGACCACCATTTGACTGTATGACCTTTGTAGATTGGTAGACTTGTTGGACAAGGGTAGTGTGACCCTGTGTTCCCTTTTGATATAATGCACTTTGTAAAACATGTAACCATATTTGGTGATCGATGATTAATGCCAGTCACATTATCCTGTATGGAATCAGGTAACCCATCGATATACCTCTCTATCGCTTTCTCCAACGGGGTAACCATAGTAGGACACAAAAGACTGAGTTCCTCAAATCGATCCGTATACGCACGGTGTTCTCCCCCATCTTGTTTTAGATCGTCAAACTCTCGTTCCAAAGCTCGAATTTCGTGACGGGGACAGAACTCTTTCATCATGAGAGCTTGAAGCTCTTCCCATGTTTGTGCCAATGCCACTTCGGCACCCCTATCACGCATCACTCCGTTCCACCATGTAAGAGCACGCTTCTCAAACACACTTGATGCAAATTCAACCTTACGCCCATCCGGACATTGCACATGTCTGAATGTGCTCTCGATACTTTCGAACCATTGAAGGAGTGCAGTTGCTCCTTGCGACCTAGAAAACTTTAGCGGCTTAGCAGAATTGAAATTCTTGAAATTACATTGTGCATTGTTATTATTATTGTTGTTGTATAGCTCGTGGATTTGGGTCACAACACCTGGAAGCACAGCAGCCATTTGCTGAGAGACAAGGGCTGCGACTTCTTCAGCAGTAAAAGATTATGCATCACGTCGAGGAGGCATTGTCTAACAAGGAAATATGAGAAACGAGTGAGGTCGACAATTAGGAAAAACAAAAGAGGTATTGAAAATATCGACGAAACATAAGGAAGGCGATCATTTGTTTGTTACCTCGAACAAACAATCGACACGCAGTGACTAATCAAAGTAATGAATCAAAATAATGTATCGCGAATACATGCTCGCCTATAAGTGAACACTCACCCCAAGAGTTCCCAGGTAAGAGTGACTGGTCCGATTATGTGGATTTGTATGAACACTCTAGCCTTAGACAGAAAACTCAGGGTACAAGCATTCACTCTTCCAGTTTGCACGTGTTCACATTATTTAGACCCAAACTTTGACGAGATTTTGAAAAACTCAAAAGGCACTAAGCAAAAAATGAGTCAAACTGGAAGGGTTCAAAACCTTATAACAGAGGGTTCAAAACATAGTAATCAATCATCCTAGAACGGATGATTAATTTTCGAAGCAGATTCGGATTTTGTGTTCTCGTTGTGGTTATCACCTAAGGGTAGGTGACGGTTTTGTTTTTTAAAAATCTAAACGCAAATCAACTTGCGTTGGGGTCCTAGAAAGTTATAGTCTAGGTCAAAATATTACTAATAACCTAATTCCCTATAACCATTGGCTCTGATACCAACTCTTTTGTCACACCCCGACCACGTAAAACAACAAATCGTGGCGGAAACGTCGGGGAGTGTTGTGTGACACCTGGGTCACTGCGACCATCAAACAAATACCAAACCAATGAAATATTTTATTTCATACTTGGGATTTGTATAAATATGTGTATCATTTGCACATGTCAATTTTTGTTCTATTCCAAACTCTAAATCGCTTTCTGGAAGGTTATACGCGCACTGATGCGGAAATATAACCCGTTTAATGCAACGAACACTCCGGAATAGTGAAATAGGCTTAACATACCTTAAATAACCTTTACATAACTTAGAAATAAGTTTTGGATGGTTTGGTATGCCGAAATCAAGTTAATTCGCTTACAGGGACTAAATTTGACAAACTGCGAAAGTATGCCAATTTGAACTGTAACAGACATTCCGGAACATAACCATAAGTTAAACATACCATAAATATCCTTTACATAGCTTAGAAATAGGCTTTGAGGGGTTCGGTATGCTAAAATAAACTTTTGGGTCATTCAGGGACTAAAAGCGTCAAAAAGTGCATAAGTTTGCACTTTCGCGCATAACTTACGTTCTGAATACATCCGGACATCCAAAAATTTATGTAAGCACTAAAATATTTTATTTTAGTGTTTGGAATGAGAAAAATCCATTCGTCGCGTCATTTGGATCGTTTTTCACGCTTATGCGCATTCCGTCGTAATTAAGCGAACATCGCGATCGTACGGCCAAACGAACCGACATCCTAGATATTTTTGAGCATGTTTTGAGTTCCCTATACTTTAACTTCATTTTAGAGCCTTGAAATGAGGTTAACGGGGTTCAAACGCATCGAAAATAGCTTAAACGGGCTGCAGGGACCATTATTGCCATTTTTGAAACTTTGCTGAAACTGGTAGGCAGTGGCGTAGCGCGAGCACCTCATGCCTAGGCAGTGGCGCTACGCGACTGCCTAACCTGGGCAGAAACATTGTATTTGGTCCATTTTCACTTTCGCACATGGTTTTGGCAATACCGTGGGCTCAAATGGTTTTAGAAAACCACTATCTTGATGTGTATGGTTGAGATCAAAGCACGGTTAACGAGGAACGATCTTAACGGCTCTACGAATCCTATAAATACCCCATACCTTCAATTGCAAAACCCACAAGAATTTTGATCTTAGAAGCTCTAAGTTGAAACCATTGTTTCATACCTGAGTTACTTGGATCGAGATTAGCATTCGGGGACCCTTTGTAAGTGTTCCTTCGTTCTTTTATTGCTTTTCGAGTCTGAAAGTCAAACTTTGTTTGACTTTCTGCATTGACCAGTTTATGGTCAATGCGAAGTTCGTTTGAACTTCGCAACGTGAGCGTAATCACGATGGTTATAGTCCCTTGTGACTATGCCTACTGATTACCACGTTGTCTAGGCTCAGTGACGAGCCGTAGTTTCGGTCAAAATGCGCATTCGTGTGTATTTTGTAACCAAACTACTCTTAGGTATCAAAACCGTTTGTTTTGATACCAAACTTGTTTTCAAACTTAGTTAAGCATGTTTTAACATGCTTAGCTCGTCACTTTTAGTTTTGTGCTTGTCTAGGGTCGTAAGGGTAAGCGATCTAATAAATCGCTTATACCTTCGAACCCGACCCATTTTGGTCGATCATTAGGATCCGACCAAATACTTTAGGACCATAGCATATAGGGAATAACCTTCCGAGGTTATACCCTATGGTCACATCGTTTGAGTAGTTGTATGATAGGTAGTTTATATGCCTTAGGTAAATTACCAGAATACCCTTTTCATGTATAATTGGTAATTAAGCATATGTAACCTAAACTTTTGTCACATAACTGATTATGTAACATGTTTAGGCATATAACACTTGTCATAGGGCTAGTTAGACGTCTCGAGTGCGCTTTTGCGCGCACGACGCGTTAAAGTAGCATAAGCTACCTAAACGGGTCGTAATGGGTCGTAAGCACTTATGTTAGGTTTCATTTAGTGTGTAGGCTTTCTTAAACCATATTACACGAGTCTCCATACTCGTTTGGTTTACGAACCCTCATTCTATCCGATCTTCCGACTTAGGCCCGGTTTATTTATATAGTTTTAGACTGCCAATTGATTCCGTGCTCCCTCTAGCTTTGCTTGGTTGTTGTTCAAGACCTCTAAGCATTCTCAGGCGAGTACATTATTCCCCTATTTTACTGTTTTCAATTGTTTTGGGGTGACTCATATGTGCTAAATGTTTTCGAGGTTATGACGATGGTTTTCACAACGATTTTCGATATTATAACAATGGTTTCAAAAACGATTTCAATGGTTTCAAAAACTAATAACGATTTCAAAAAGTGAACAAACTTGTTGGTTGTAGTTACATAACAAATGACATTCATTAGCAATGATCAAGCCGACCAGTATTAGGTTATGGTACCATAGGATCTGACAAATCCCGTTATTTACTACACCCGTGGTTATGTGTGGGTGTTGTGGGTAGCGACTGAATCTATAATTATTAATTTACCCTTTGGTAAGGGTTTATTAATGCGAGAGCGAGGTAAGCGAGTCACGAAGGTTTGAATGTTATTAGCGAGACGACCATATAAGTAGTTTCACGACCTAAAACGAATTATACAATTTGGGTAAACGATTGGTTTTCACGCGATGTATTAACGAGTTAAACGATTTGGTTAAACGATTGGCTTCAAAGCGATATACGATTGGTTTTTGTTAAGTGTTTAGATAACGGGACGGGTGTAATGTGATGAAAGCATGGTGGATACACCGCTGGTACTTCCTATATATAAGTGTTTCCATCGTATTACAGACCGTGGCGTTATTTAGTTCACTTGGGTAAACGATTTCTAAACGATGTCACACAAACAAGGTTTTCAAAATGATATAAACTATACAAGTTTTATTAACGATTTATTTCGAGATGTTTCAAAATTTTGCTTTACTAAAACAAATGGGTCAAGAGTCATGGCTACGAGGTTTTATAAACTATAACCCGCTTGATTTGAGTTGGTTAATTAAGTTGCAATATTATACTCTTTTCAAAACAAGGTTTTTAATAAAGTATTGCAACATCTAAACTAGCCATGATTTCGACACTCCTACAAAACCTATGTACTCGCCAGCATTTCTTTGCTGACTTCGTTTTCACATATGTTTCAGGTATTGCTGAATGATATCGATTGATAGGATGCATGCTCATATAGGACTGGACGAGGCCTTAGTGACTCAATAACAATGATAGAATATGTTTAAATTGTGTATTTAGATTTTCCAGACGATGTAAATATTCAATGTTTAATAAAACAAAACACTTTTTGTATCCATGGTTATGAAACAATGATTCTGTTGCAACGCGCCCCGATGTTTCCGCCGCGTTTGGTTGTCCTACGTGGTCGGGGTGTGACAGAAAAGTTGGTATCAGAGCCAATGGTTATAGGTAATTAGGTTATTAGTAATGCTTTGACCTAGTCTATAACCTTCTTAGGACCCTAACGCGAGTTTACTTGCGTTTAGTCATAAAACGATACCGTCACCTATCCTTAGGCGACGACCACAACAAGAACATAAATTTCAAAACCGCTTCGAAAACTAATCATCTGTTCTAGGATGATTGATTACTAGGTTTTGAACCCTCTATTGTAAGGTTTTGAACTCTCTATTATATGGTTTGAACCCCTTTGAGTTTTCAAAACCTCGTCAAGGTTTTGGGTTCTAAATAATGTGAACACGTGCAAACTGGAAGGGTGAATGCCTGTATTCTGGGTTTTCTGTCTAGGTAAGCACTTCGTATACATCTCATCAGACGCGAGACCAGTTGAGCTTACCTGGGAATTCTTGGGATGAGTGTTCACTTATAGGCGAGCATGTCTTCGCGATACATTATTTTTGACCTATTTACTTTGATTAATCACCGAGGTCGTTTGTTGCTTTGTAGTAACAAACAAATGACCACTATCCTTGCTTTCATCAGATTTGTTTCATCTCATTCTTTTCGTCTAATTCTCTCACTCGTTTCCTTGTCAGACAATGCCTCCTCGACGCGATGCTCGAACCGATGCTCGGACTTTTACTATTGAAGAACTCGCAGCCCTGATCTCTCAGCAGGTGGCTGCTGTGCTTCCCGGGGTTCTAACCCAAGTCCACGAGATATACAACAACGGCAATAATAACAACAACAATAACGCACAGTGTAAATTCAAGGATTTCAATTCTGCGAAGCCGCTTAAGTTTTCTGGGTCGCAAGGAGCAACTGCGCTCCTACAGTGGTTTGAGAGTATCGAGAGCACATTCAGGCATGTGCAGTGTCAGGATGCGCGTAAGGTTGAATTTGCTTCGAGTGTGTTTGAAAAGCGAGCGCTTACTTGGTGGAATGGTGTTATGCGAGATAGGGGTGCCGAAGTGGCTTTGGCACAAACATGGGCAGAGCTTCGGGCTCTCATGATGAAGGAGTTTTGTCCCCGTCACGAGATTCGAGTTTTGGAACGAGAGTTTGATGACTTAAATAAAGATGGGGCTGAACACCGTGCGTACACGGATCGTTTTGAAGAACTCAGTCTATTGTGTCCCACCATGGTGACCCCATTGGAGAAAGCAATCGAGAGGTATATCGATGGTTTACCCGATTCTATTCTGGATATTTTGATCGGTGTTAATCCTACTACCCTTCGTCAAGCAATCGAGTTGTCAGCTACCCTGACTGAGTCTCAAGTCAGGAAGGGTAAACTCACCCGCAAGGGTGATAAAAAGAAGGCGACTGATTCTGGAAAGGACAAGAAAAAGGGTGAGGAAGGTGAGACTTCGAAGAAATCGAAGAAGCGGAAGGGTGCCCAAAATTTTGCTGTTACAACACATACTGCTCAGAACTTGCAAAACCCACCGGCACAACCATCTGTAAAGAAGGCATATGCTGGTACCGCACCACATTGTGCCCGTTGTAACGGTCATCACGTTGCACAACAAGATTGCAAGAAATGCACAACGTGTGGTAGACTTGGGCATTTGGCCAATGTTTGTCGTCTGGGACAAAATCAGGCTGCTCAGGTTCAAGCTCCGGTTCAAGGGAATGCTGCGAGATTCCCACTGGGTTCATGTTTCAACTGCGGAGAGATTGGTCACTTCCGCCACAACTGTCCGAGACTGGTGAATGCAAATGCTAACGCAAACCCGAATGCGAACGTCAACGTCAATGTGAATCCAGCACGTGGTCGAGTGTTTAACATCAATGAGGCAATCGATGATGAAGGAGTGAACAATTAGTATTTTGTAATTCCTCTGGTTGTTATCTTGTAACATTTAAAGACAATGCGGTTGTTATATAAATAAAAATTTGTGGTTTTTATTTGTTTAACTAATGCAATTGTATGAATGTTTGATCCAACCTTATGATGTCAACACAAAGACAAACTACTCGTATGGTTCTGTCATTTTCATGTGATCTCCCTAAGAACCTCAAACGCTTGTTTCTTTTAAATCAAAAGCCCAAAGTTATTTACAAAAAGGATATGTTGCTTTTCTAGCACATGTCACCGAGGAGAAAGGCAAGAGCAAGAGTATTCAGGATATTCCGATTGTTCGGGATTATCCAGAGGTGTTTCCTGATGAACTGCCTGGTTTGCGTCCAGTTCGTCAAGTCAAGTTTCATTATGATCTTGTACCCAATGCCAACCCAATTGCGAAAGCACCTTATCGTCTTGCACCATCTGAGATGCAAGAATTATCGAAACAGCTTCAAGAGTTGTATGATAAAGGATTCATCCGTCCAAACTTTTCACCTTGGGGAAACTCTTGCCCTCTTTGTGAAAAATAAAGATGGATCTTTTCGAATTAGTATCGATTATCATAAGCTTGATAAGCTTACCATCAAGAATCGATATCCCCTACCTTAAATCAATTATCTCTCTGATTATCTGCAGGGTACTTCATGCTTTTCCAATATCGATTTGCGTTCTGGGTATCATCAACTTCGTATTCTCGAAGAAGATATTCCCAAAACGGCTTTCTGCATGAAGTATGGCCATTACGAGTTTACAGTCATGCCTTTTGGATTGACAAATGCTCCAGCCATCTTCATGGACTTAATAAATAGAGTCTGCAAGCCTTATTTGGATCAGTTCGTCATTGTTGTTATTGATGACATCTTGATCTATTCATATCTCGAGCGGATCACGATCAACACTTTCGTTGACATTGGAACCCCTAAAGAAGGAACAAACTTTTCGCTAAATCCTCCAAGAGGAAATTTTGGCTTAAAGAAGTTCAGTTTTTGGATCATGTAGTCAACAAGCAGGGTATTCATGTGGATCCATCCAAATGGCTGCAATTAAGGATTTGATTCCTAGTATGCTTTAAATACCCGTGTCCAAAGATAACAAATTTAAAGGTCAAATTAAACAATTATGCGAGTATGCGATTATGCGATTATGCGATTATGTGATATGTGATTATGTGTTCTCCTCTATGTTTTTTTTTGTGTAATCCGATTTTCAAATCCACATAGAATCTTTCATATTTTCATATGAGGGATTCATAGTAGGATATTCAAAAAGGTACTACCTTAAATCCTTATGGGCTTCTACGTGGTAGTTAAGACCCTTGGGTTATATAGTACCATTCCATGATTCGAAGAAAGACCCTTGAATGGTCTAGTTAAAGATTGATTCAAGATCTGGTTAAGAATGGCATGTGATGATACAGCTGAAAGGACCCTATGGTGGTCCAGTCACGCTCATCACAGGTTCATTCATATGGTTTTCCTCTACACATTATTGAATACACTGTGTCAACTATGCAAAGAATTGCGTAATTATGGACGCGTACATAATTATAAAAATTCAGTGCACGGAAACCACAGTAAGATTTATCATGTGTAAGAACCGATAGTGACAACAAATAACGAAACGTGAACAATGTAATGGAGGTACGGTGGACGCACCAATGGCACTTCATATACTTGTATATAAGTGTCCCTCTTGCATTGAAAGCATAATGTTATTTAAAGTTACTAGAAGTTCAGAACCCTAACCAGTGTTGTTTTGCTTTTCAACTTCATGTTTTCAAGCTCTCACAAGTTTCCTCTGATTAAATTTCGGAACGAAATTTCCTAAAGTAGGGGAGACTGTGACACCTGGGTCACTGCGACCATCAAACAAATACCAAACCAATGAAATATTGTATTTCATACTTGGGATTTGTATAAATATGTGTATCATTTGCACATGTCAATTTTTGTTCTATTCCAAACTCTAAATCGCTTTCTGGAAGGTTATACGCGCACTGATGCGGAAATATAACCCGTTTAATGCAACGAACACTCCTGAATAGTGAAATAGGCTTAACATACCTTAAATAACCTTTACATAACTTAGAAATAAGTTTTGGATGGTTTGGTATGCCGAAATCAAGTTAATTCGCTTACATGGACTAAATTTGACAAACTGCGAAAGTATGCCAATTTGAACTGTAACAGACATTCCGGAACATGACCATAAGTTAAACATACCATAAATATCCTTTACATATCTTAGAAATAGGCTTTGAGGGGTTCGGTATGCTAAAATAAACTTTTGGGTCATTTAGGGACTAAAAGCGTCAAAAAGTGCATAAGTTTGCACTTTCGCGCATAACTTACGTTCTGAATACATCCGGACATCCAAAAATTTATGTAAGCACTAAAATATTTTATTTTAGTGTTTGGCAGGAGAAAAATCCATTCGTCGCGTCATTTGGATCGTTTTTCGCGCTTATGCGCATTCCGTCGTAATTAAGCGAACATCGCGATCGTACGGCCAAACGAACCGACATCCTAGATATTTTTGAGCATGTTTTGAGTTCCCTATACTTTAAATTCATTTTAGAGCCTTGAAATGAGGTTAACGGGGTTCAAACGCATCGAAAATAGCTTAAACGGGCTGCAGGGACCATTACTGCCATTTTTGAAACTTTGCTGAAACTGGTAGGCAGTGGCGTAGCGCGAGCACCTCATGCCTAGGCAGTGGCGCTACGCGACTGCCTAACCTGGGCAGAAACATTGTATTTGGTCCATTTTCACTTTCGCACATGGTTTTGGCAATACCGTGGGCTCAAATGGTTTTAGAAAACCACTATCTTGATGTGTATGGTTGAGATCAAAGCACGGTTAACGAGGAACGATCTTAACGGCTCTACGAATCCTATAAATACCCCATACCTTCAATTGTAAAACCCACAAGAATTTTGATCTTAGAAGCTCTAATTTGAAACCATTGTTTCATACCTGAGTTACTTGGATCGAGATTAGCATTCGGGGACCGTTTGTAAGTGTTCCTTCGTTCTTTTATTGCTTTTCGAGTCCGAAAGTCAAACTTTGTTTGACTTTCTGCATTGACCAGTTTATGGTCAATGCGAAGTTCGTTTGAACTTCACAACGTGAGCGTAATCACGATGGTTATAGTCCCTTGTGACTATGCCTACTGATTACCACGTTGTCTAGGCTCAGTGACGAGCCGTAGTTTCGGTCAAAATGCGCATTCGTGTGTATTTTGTAACCAAACTACTCTTAGGTATCAAAACCGTTTGTTTTGATACCAAACTTGTTTTCAAACTTAGTTAAGCATGTTTTAACATGCTTAACTCGTCACTTTTAGTTTTGTGCTTGTCTAGGGTCGTAAGGGTAAGCGATCTAATAAATCGCTTATACCTTCGAACCCGACCCATTTTGGTCGATCATTAGGATCCGACCAAATACTTTAGGACCATAGCATATAGGGAATAACCTTCCGAGGTTATACCCTATGGTCACATCGTTTGAGTAGTTGTATGATACGTAGTTTATATGCCTTAGGTAAATTACCAGAATACCCTTTTCATGTATAATTGGTAATTAAGCATATGTAACCTAAACTTTTGTCACATAACTGATTATGTAACATGTTTAGGCATATAACACTTGTCATAGGGCTAGTTAGACGTCTCGAGTGCGATTTTGCGCGCACGACGCGTTAAAGTAGCATAAGCTACCTAAACGGGTCGTAATGGGTCGTAAGCACTTATGTTAGGTTTCATTTAGTGTGTAGGCTTTCTTAAACCATATTACACGAGTCTCCATACTCGTTTGGTTTACGAACCCTCATTCTATCCGATCTTCCGACTTAGGCCCAGTTTATTTATATAGTTTTAGACTGCCGATTGATTCCGTGCTCCCTCTAGCTTTGCTTGGTTGTTGTTCAAGACCTCTAAGCATTCTCAGGCGAGTACATTATTCCCCTATTTTACTGTTTTCAATTGTTTTGGGGTGACTCATATGTGCTAAAGGTTTTCGAGGTTATGACGATGGTTTTCACAACGATTTTCGATATTATAACAATGGTTTCAAAAACGATTTCAATGGTTTCAAAAACTAATAACGATTTCAAAAAGTGAACAAACTTGTTGGTTGTAGTTACATAACAAATGACATTCATTAGCAATGATCAAGCCGACCAGTATTAGGTTATGGTACCATAGGATCTGACAAATCCCGTTATTTACTACACCCGTGGTTATGTGTGGGTGTTGTGGGTAGCGACTGAATCTATAATTATTAATTTACCCTTTGGTAAGGGTTTATTAATGCGAGAGCGAGGTAAGCGAGTCACGAAGGTTTGAATGTTATTAGCGAGACGACCATATAAGTAGTTTCACGACCTAAAACGAATTATACGATTTGGGTAAACGATTGGTTTTCACGCGATGTATTAACGAGTTAAACGATTTGGTTAAACGATTGGCTTCAAAGCGATATACGATTGGTTTTTGGTTAAGTGTTTAGATAACGGGACGGGTGTAATGTGATGAAAGCATGGTGGATACACCGCTGGTACTTCCTATATATAAGTGTTTCCATCGTATTACAGACCGTGGCGTTATTTAGTTCACTTGGGTAAACGATTTCTAAACGATGTCACACAAACAAGGTTTTCAAAATGATATAAACTATACAAGTTTTATTAACGATTTATTTCGAGATGTTTCAAAATTTTGCTTTACTAAAACAAATGTTTTTGGGTCAAGAGTCATGGCTACGAGGTTTTATAAACTATAACCCGCTTGATTTGAGTTGGTTAATTAAGTTGCAATATTATACTCTTTTCAAAACAAGGTTTTTAATAAAGTATTGCAACATCTAAACTAGCCATGATTTCGACACTCCTACAAAACCTATGTACTCGCCAGCATTTCTTTGCTGACTTCGTTTTCACATATGTTTCAGGTATTGCTGAATGATATCGATTGATAGGATGCATGCTCATATAGGACTGGACGAGGCCTTAGTGACTCAATAACAATGATAGAATATGTTTAAATTGTGTATTTAGATTTTCCAGACGATGTAAATATTCAATGTTTAATAAAACAAAACACTTTTTGTATCCATGGTTATGAAACAATGATTCTGTTGCAACGCGCCCCGATGTTTCCGCCGCGTTTGGTTGTCCTACGTGGTCGGGGTGTGACATGTTGTAACAGAATTATTGTTTCACAACCATGGATACAAAAGAGTTTCGTTTTATTTATTCATTAAGTAATTTACATTGTTTTAGCATGAAACAAACAAGTTATATATCGACTATCATTGTTATTATGTCACTAAGGCCTCGCCCAGATCCTATGTGACTTATGCATACTAGCAATCGACATCAAGCTACATCACCTGAAACATATGTAAAAACAAAGTCAGCAAAGAAATGCCGGCAAGCACATAGTTTTTGTGTGAGTGTCAGATCCATGGCTCGTTTACATGTTGAAATATCTCGTACAACTTCGTTAATCGATATTAGAAACCTTGTTTTGTAAAATGTTTGTATTGTAAAATAAATAACCAAGTCAAAACAGATTGGTTATAATTTATAAACCTCGATGCCATGAATCTTAACCCAAAACATTTGTTTATGTAAACCAAATCATAAATCGTTCTCGTAATAAAACTCGTATGGTTTATATAGTTTCGTAAACATCTTTATGTGACATCGTTTAACTCGTTCTCGTTATAGATCATCGTTCATTTGTTCAAATCATTCATAATCGTTCAATCGTTCAAGATCGTTCTCGTTTTAATTGTGAAAACTACTTTTGGTCGTCTCGCTAATAACATTCAAACCTTCGTAACTCGTCCATCGTTCAACTCGTATTAACAAACCACCAAAGGGTAAGTTAACAATCACAGATTCAGTCGTTACCCACCTAACCCACACATAACCATGGGTGCAGTCTGATAACGGGATTTGTCAGATCCTATGGTACCATAACCTAATACTGGTCGGTTCGGCCAAAATTAATGAATGTCATTCGTTATGTAACTACAACCAACAAGTTCGTTCACATCGTCGAAATCGTTATTAATTTAGTATAAACCATCTTAATCGTTTTTGAAATCATCGTTGAAATATCGAATCGTTTTGATACATATGAATCACCCCAAAACAATCGAAAACAGTAGAAAGAGGGGATCTATGTACTCACCTTTGGGTGCGTTTTTATATGTTAACACAATCCCTCAAATTGTTTATTCATCCTAAATTAAATAAGAATGATTTAATAACCAAAAACCCACAAAATACATAAGTTTCTCCGATACTTAGAATTTTCACATAACTTTGAGATTTCTCAAAAGTTATTATTTTTTATTATTTTGGTGTATTTGTATATATGGGTTCACATATATATTTTAAAAACATTGCGACTTGAACGATTTTATTGGTGACCCTCGTCATATCATAAGCAATATATCTACGATTTACGCGTCGTAATATATACTCAAATGTAACATAAAATAAATATCGTAATACACATAATCTTGTCAACACTAACACATCATCATACACATATTCTAAAACACATAACACATTGTAACAAATAAAATTTACCCATGAACAACCCATTGTAGTGTATGTCGAAAAACACTTATTTTAGCGATTCGGTAACATTTTTGGGCGCCGGAAGTCACGTATGACTAACCAAACACCAAGTAAACTTAATATAAGTTAAAATACTTATTTTTACATAAAAAATATCAGTTTACTTACTGATCTAAAACAGTTTTATAAAAATCCTCCGAAAAGCCGATTTTTAACCGTTTTACCGCATAGTTTTGCATCAAACGTTACCCTAATCATCCCAAATCGAAACGACTTGATATTTTAACATAACCCATGTTATTTACTGAATAAAATAGTGGTTATACTCATGATAGTGCAGGTCTCACATAAAGCACATAAATCATGCAAATTTCACATATTTTACCACTTTTTAAGCTATGTGTACAACATGCAAAGCTATCAAACCTATGTCAAAGTTTCATGCCATTATAACATACCAAATAATGTTATTTTTAGTGTTTATAACCTGTTCTAAAATATTTTTGTCATACAATCATTTTTTTTATCATTTCTTGAGCTTTAAATCAACATGTATTCTTATGTACAAGTGCCTAAAGCACACTATCATATCAACATCATTTTGTATGAATCTAAATGCATCAAATATGCAACTTATTCATGTTTATTTGCTGATGTATTTGAACATTTATCATATTATGCATAGATCATTAAACACTTGCATTTTAACTATTATTCAAGAACAAGCAACAACTTAAACATGTACTTATCAAAAAATCAAACTTCAAAACTCATACACCCATATGTATATGTACGGTTTATATACACACATAAACATCACCATTTTTATTTGTATCAAGACCCATTTCATTTTAGATTTCAAGTTTGTGAAAATTCCAAGATTCAAGAGAAACTTCAAATCATCAAGAACAACCAAGAATCAAAAGTATGATTTAAACATAAATGTTATACCTTCAAGATTTAAGTAAGTTGTTGGATGAGGTTTTGATGATATGGAGGTTGAAATCACTTGAAAGCACCTTGGAAACACCTTTGGATCTTCACACCAACTTGAATTTAGCTTGAAATGGTGTTGAATCTTGAAGAACAAAGTTGCAAAGATGAATATGGTGAAAGTTATGGTGGTTACGGTTATGGGAGGAGAGAGGAGAAGGGTTTGTGATCTATGAAGGATATTGAGTGATATAGAAAGATTATGTAGAGATATGGAGGTGTAGCATGCATTTACACTTGTCCAACAAAGATCAAATAAGATATTGAGAGATCTAGCAAAATTTTGGTGGGGGCCACACATAATGTGACCGTAAATTTGAAGGGGGGGGGGGGTTAAAGTGTAAGTTTGTTTGGTAAAATAGATAAAACATGTATTTACTGGATACCAGGTATTTTATCTAGCGTTTAAATCCCGGTTTATGGCGTTCTAAATTATTTTTATTATTCTATAAAAATAAACTCGCCAAAATATTACTGAAATAAATTTCAGTTGCCGAGACTGGCTGCGTTGTCTGCGTTTTGCAGTATAAGCACTGTGTTGCGTAGTAACACGCGGTACGCGCTTTAAACTTGAAAAATAACGTTTTTAAGCGTTTTAATTTATTTTTCAACACGAACCTGATTAAAAATAAAATTTTAATCATAACAGAATATTTTTGGGATTTAAATATTATCCGGGCGGTCACCAACGTTCGTTTCGCAGTTTTGTCGTAATTAGTTCTTTAGTTCAAATAAACATGTTTTTGCCATACCGAATCCTTCGAAACTTATTTCTAAGTTATGTAAAGGATATTTAGGGTATGTTTGGCTTACGTCACAGTTCCGGAGTGTACGTCGCGTTAAACTGATTGCGTTTATGCACCAGTTTGCGTATAACCTTCCAGAAAGCGATTTAAAGCTTGAAAACGGAATCGAATCAAATTGTAACATCATCAAACACAATAAGACATATAATAACACCAAAGCACATTGTTTTATTGATAATCAACATTGTTTTACATTATACGATGATTACAGAACACAGTTGTCACAGTCTCCCCTACTTTAGGAAATTTCCTCCCGAAATTTTTACTTAGAGGAAACTGGTGAAAACAAATGCGGATATTTCGTCTTCATCTGGTCCTCACATTCCCAAGTAAACTCAGGACCACGTTTGGATTCCCAGTGAATTTTGACCAATCGAATCCGTTTGTTCTTCAACTGTTTGAATGTACGGTCCATTATCTCCACAGGTTTCTCGACAAAGTGCATCATTTCATCGATTTGAATCTCGTCGAGAGGAATGTGAAGATCAGCATCAGCTAAACACTTTCGCAAATTGGACACGTGAAAAGTCGGATGAATATTTCCAAGCTCTGGAGGTAGCTCTAGTCGATAGGCAACCTTTCCAATTCTTTCAACAATCTTAAATGGTCCAACATATCGAGGTGCAAGTTTTCCTTTCTTTCCAAATCTCACCACTCCCTTCCAAGGTGACACCTTGAGTAGGACACGGTCTCCGATTTGAAATTCTAAGGGCTTGCATCGCATATCCGCATAACTCTTTTGACGGCTTCGAGCTATCACAAGATTATCGCGGATTTTCTTGATTTTGTCTGTTGTTTCCAGAATGAGCTCAGGTCCAGTAAGCTGAGCTTCACCGATCTCATTCCAACAGACAGGTGAACGAAATTTTCGACCGTAGAGAGCTTTGAATGGTACCATATTAATACTAGCATGATAACTATTGTTGTAAGAGAACTCGATTAGTGAAAGATGAGAATCCCAATTACCACCAAAGTCTATCACGCATGCCCTAAGCATATCCTCCAAAGTTTGAATCATTCTCTTAGATTGTCTATCTGTTTGGGGATGATAAGCAGTGCTTAGATTCAGTTGGGTTCCCAACGCAGATTGCATGGTCATCCAAAAATGAGATGAAAACCGAGCATCACGATCGGAAATGATATCCAAAGGAACGCCATGCCATGATACAATCTCATCAACATAAATCTTTGCAAGTTTATCAGCAGATAGATCCTCGCGAATTGGTATAAAATGAGCTGATTTAGTTAATCGATCGATAACAACCCAAATAGCATCGTAACCTTTAGATGTACGTGGTAACTTAGTGATGAGATCCATTGCAATGTTCTCCCACTTCCAAACCGGTATCTCTGGTTGTACAAGCAAACCAGAAGGTCGTTGATGTTCAGCCTTGACTTTGAGACAAGTTAGGCATTTCGATACATACAAGGCAACATCCTTCTTCATACCAGGCCACCAGAACTGAGTACGAAGATCCTTGTACATTTTATCAGCACCAGGATGGATAGAATATCAAGACTTGTGAGATCCGTCCATTACCAAGGTGCGAAGATCGTCTTGTTTCGGAATCCACAAACGATCCTTGAAATATAGCAACCCATCGTCCTTCGTTTCGAGTTTAAGTTCGAGTTGAAGCGGTAGCTCATATTTCAATAAGTCTTTGATCACACAAGATCGTTGAGCTTGAAGGACACGAGATTGAATGTCAGATAGAGTTCGAACAGAATGAAGCTTGACTCGTTCCTTTCGACTAAGCGCATCGGCTACAACATTCGCCTTACCAGGATGGTAGCGGATCTCGCAATCATAATCGTTTAAGAGTTCAACCCAACGTCGTTGCCTCATGTTCAGCTCCTTCTGATTGAGAATATGCTGGAGACTTTTGTGGTCAGTGAAAACCACACACTTCGTTCCATAGAGGTAGTGTCTCCAGATTTTAAGTGCGAAAACCACAGCTCCTAATTCAAGATCATGAGTCATATAGTTCTTCTTGTGAATTTTCAACTGTCTAAACGCATAAGCTATGACTTTACCTCGTTGCATAAGAACGCAACCAAGTCCTAGATTCGACGCGTCAGAATAGACAACAAAATCATCGTTTCCCTCAGGTAGAGATAAAACAGGAGCATCACAGAGCTTCCGTTTCAGCGTTTAGAACGCTTCTTCTTGCTTAGGTCCCCACTCAAAAGGCTTATTTTTCTGAGTCAAAGCAGTGAGTGGAACCGCGATCTTTCAGAAATTAGAAATGAATCGACGATAATAACCAGCAAGACCAAGAAATGATCGAATCTCTGTTGGATTCTGTATGCCCAAGACACATATTAAATTGATGTGGCTAGTACGTTATGATCCAAGTCGAGTCATACCCAAATACAAGCTAGACAAACATTTATAATATTTATTTGTGATATGATCAAACAAATAAATATTAACACTTATAATATTTAGAAATCGGTTTTCTAAATAATTGCACTTGACAAACTAATAAATTATATGGATAATTTATTTCAGAGAATGTTTTATTTTGTTATTTAATGTGTTAAATAACATAATAAAAGTAGTGTAAGTCTTATAACATATGATGTTATATTTTATAAAAGTTATAAAATATATATAAGACTTAAATAATTAATAAAAGAAATTTGAATTTTTTTTATTAATACCCATGTGGGCCGCCCCCTCTTCCCAAGACCATAATGGTCCAATAGCCTTGCATGCAAATTGTCATGATTGCATGGTTTTTGATTGGGTGGTCTTCCCAAGCAATTTTGGTCCAATAGGAATACATGCATTATGCATGTCTAGATGGCTCTTGATTGGTTAAAATGGGTGGCAATATTCTCTCATTTTATATAACCATTTTGTATGACAAAATGGATTTGAAGACTTGGATGAACTTGAAAAACACTAGAGAAAAGCTCTCTAAAAATCGGCCAAGGTGTGGCATCCATGAAGGTTTTTCAAGTTTAATATTCAAGTGCAAGAACTCTAGAAAATGGCTCCTAAATTTTCGGCCATGGTGGTTGATCTTGATGGAATTTTAGTGAGTTCATAAGTGTAGAAATCCTAGCTAAACACAAGGTGTTTGTTGGAAGGCTTGGGGTATACAAGCTTGAGGTCTTCTACACTTGAAGGCAACCGTTCAAGAAGCATCATCATCTTCATATCCTTTACTCCTTGGAAGGTAGTATTCTAAACACTCTATGGTTGTGTTTTAATTTTGATAGCATGCATGTTCGTATATGGATCCGGGGATTGGGTTTTACATATAAAATGGTTTTTGTATCTTGTAAGTAACATGTTTTAAATAATATTTTCCGCTGCGTTTTTATTTTATAAGGATAAAATACTTTGATAAACATGTGAAAAACCCAACAATCTCTGTAGGTGTCGTCGGTGTATTCCAATCCTTAATAGCAGCTATCTTGGATGGATCTACATGAATACCCTGCTCGTTGACTATATGACCCAAAAACTGAACTTCTCTAAGCCAAAATTCACACTTGGAGAATTTAGCAAAAAGTTGCTCCTTCTTCAGAAGTTCCAAGGTCAAACGAAGGTGTTGCTCATGGTCGGCTCGAGACTTCAAATAAATGAGAATATCGTCGATGAACACAATGATATACTTGTCTAAATAAGGTTTACAGACCCTATTCATTAAGTCCATGAAGATAGCTGGGGCATTTGTCAAACCAAAAGGTATGACAGTGAACTCGTAGTCCCCATATCTCGTACGGAATGCAGTTTTGGGAATATCTTCTTCGAGTACACGAAGTTGATTGATACCCAGATCACAGATCGATCTTGGAAAAGCATGAAGCACCTTGCAGCTGGTCGAAGAGATCATCAATTCTAGGTAGGGGATATCGATTCTTGATGGTAAGCTTATTAAGCTCATGATAATCGATACACATTCGAAAAGATCCATCTTTCTTTTTCACAAAGAGGACAGGAGCTCCCCAAGGAAAAAAGCTCGGACGGATGAATCCTTTATCAGACAATTCTTGAAGCTGTTTCGATAACTCTTGCATCTCCGACGGTGCAAGACGATAAGGTGCTTTCGCAATCGGGTTGGCATTGGGTACAAGGTCAATATGAAACTCGACTTGATGAACTGGAGGCAAACCAGGCAGTTCATCGGGAAACACCTCTGGATAATCCCGAACAATCGAAATATCCTGAATACTCTTGCTCTTGCCTTTCTCCTCGGTGACATGTGCCAGGAAAGCAACATATCCTTTTCGCAAATAACTTTGGGCCTTTGTACACGAGATAAGCTTCAAATCACCAGATGGCTTCTCGCCACGAACTTCCAGAACATCGCCAGACGGAAGAGGAATATGAACAATTTTATCGAAACAAACCACCTCAGCATGATGTTTGGTTAACCAATCCATCCCCACGATAATATCGAAACTCCCAAGTTGCATCGGCGTGAGGTCAATGGGAAAAAGATGGTTATCAAGGTTTAACTAACAATCACGAATAACAGAATCGAGAACAAGAGATTTACCAGTGGCAACTTCGACAGATAAGGGTTTCCTCAATTTAGTTCTAGGTGTCGCAAGCAAAGGTTCAAAAGATAAAGAAACAAAACTTCTATCGGCACCAGAATCAAAAAGAATAGATGCAGGTCGATTGTTAACAAGAAACGTACCATTGACAACGAGGTTGTCAGCTCGAGCCTCGTTTGCATTCAGATTGAATGCTCGTCCACGAGCGGGATTTGCATTCGCGTTGACATTCACGTTCAGATTCGCATTTGCATTCGCCAACCTCGGACAGTTGTTGCGGAAGTGACCAAACTCTCCACAATTGAAACACGAACCCGGTGGGAATCTAGCAGCATTCCCCTGAACTGGAGCTTGATTCTGAACAATCTGATTCTGACCCAAACGACAGATGTTGGCCAGATGCCCAAGCTTACCACACGTTGTGCATTGCCTACAAGCTTGTTGTGCAACATGATGACCGTTGCAGCGAGCACAATGAGGTACGGTACCAGCATATGCTTTCTTCACAGGCGGTTGAGCTGGTGGGTTCTGAGCAGTACCTGCAAAGTTTTGAGCACCCTTTCGCTTTCTCGACTTCTTCGACGACTCACCTTTCTTACCCTTACCCTTTTCCTTGACAGATTCGGTCGACTTCTTCTTATCACCCTTGCAGGTAAGTTTACCCTTCCTAACTTGCGACTCAGTCAGGGTAGCAGATAACTCGATCGCGTGACGAACAGTAGTAGGATTAATGCCAGTCACAATATCCTGTATGGAATCGGGTAACCCATCGATATACCTCTCTATCGCTTTCTCCAACGGGGTAACCATAGTAGGACACAAAAGACTGAGTTCCTCAAATCGATCCGTATACGCACGGTGTTCTCCCCCATCTTGTTTTAGATAGTCAAACTCTCGTTCCAAAGCTCGAATTTCGTGACGGGGACAGAACTCTTTCATCATGAGAGCTCGAAGCTATTCCCATGTTTGTGCCAATGCCACTTCGGCACCCCTATCGCGCATCACTCCGTTCCACCATGTAAGAGCACGCTTCTCAAACACACTTGATGCAAATTCAACCTTACGCCCATCCGAACATTGCACATGTCTGAATGTGCTCTCGATACTTTCGAACCATTGAAGGAGCGCAGTTGCTCCTTGCGACCCAGAAAACTTTAGCGGCTTAGCAGAATTGAAATTCTTGAAATTACATTGTGCATTGTTATTATTATTGTTGGTGTATAGCTCGTGGATTTGGGTCACAACGCCTGGAAGCACAGCAGCCATTTGCTGAGAGACAAGGGCTGCGACTTCTTCAGCAGTAAAAGATTATGCATCACGTCGAGGAGGCATTGTCTAACAAGGAAATATGAGAAACGAGTGAGGTCGACAATTAGGAAAAACAAAAGAGGTATTGAAAATATCGACGAAACATAAGGAAGGCGATCATTTGTTTGTTACCTCGAACAAACAATCGACACGCAGTGACTAATCAAAGTAATGAATCAAAATAATGTATCGCGAATACATGCTCGCCTATAAGTGAACACTCACCCCAAGAGTTCCCAGGTAAGAGTGACTGGTCCGATTATGTGGATTTGTATGAACACTCTAGCCTTAGACAGAAAACTCAGGGTACAGGCATTCACTCTTCCAGTTTGCACGTGTTCACATTATTTAGACCCAAATTTTGACGAGATTTTGAAAAACTCAAAAGGCACTAAGCAAAAAATGAGTCAAACTGGAAGGGTTCAAAACCTTATAACAGAGGGTTCAAAACCTAGTAATCAATCATGCTAGAACGGATGATTAATTTTCGAAGCAGATTCGGATTTTGTGTTCTCGTTGTGGTTATCACCTAAGGGTAGGTGACGGTTTTGTTTTTTAAAAATCTAAACGCAAATCAACTTGCGTTGGGGTCCTAGAAAGTTATAGTCTAGGTCAAAATATTACTAATAACCTAATTCCCTATAACCATTGGCTCTGATACCAACTCTTCTATCACACCCCGACCACGTAAAACAACAAATCGTGGCGGAAACGTCGGGGAGTGTTGTAACAGAATTATTGTTTCACAACCATGGATACAAAAGAGTTTCGTTTTATTTATTCATTAAGTAATTTACATTGTTTTAGCATGAAACAAACAAGTTATATATCGACTATCATTGTTATTATGTCACTAAGGCCTCGCCCAGATCCTATGTGACTTATGCATCCTAGCAATCGACATCAAGCTACATCACCTGAAACATATGTAAAAACAAAGTCAGCAAAGAAATGCTGGCGAGCACATAGTTTTTGTGTGAGTGTCAGATTCATGGCTCGTTTACATGTTGAAATATCTCGTACAACTTCATTAATCGATATTAGAAACCTTGTTTTGTAAAATGTTTGTATTGTAAAATAAATAACCAAGTCAAAACAGATTGGTTACAATTTATAAACCTCGATGCCATGAATCTTAACCCAAAACATTTGTTTATGTAAACCAAATCATAAATCGTTCTCGTAATAAAACTCGTATGGTTTATATAGTTTCGTAAACATCGTTGTGTGACATCCTTTAACTCGTTCTCGTTATAGATCATCGTTCATTTGTTCAAATCATTCATAATCGTTCAATCGTTCAAGATCGTTCTCGTTTTAATTGTGAAAACTACTTTTGGTCGTCTCGCTAATAACATTCAAACCTTCGTAACTCGTCCATCATTCAACTCGTATTAACAAACCACCAAAGGGTAAGTTAACAATCACAGATTCAGTCGTTACCCACCTAACCCACACATAACCATGGGTGCAGTCTGATAACGGGATTTGTCAGATCCTATGGTACCATAACCTAATACTGGTCGGTTCGGCCAAAATTAATGAATGTCATTCGTTATGTAACTACAACCAACAAGTTCGTTCACATCGTCGAAATCGTTATTAATTTAGTATAAACCATCTTAATCGTTTTTGAAATCATCGTTGAAATATCGAATCGTTTTGATACATATGAATCACCCCAAAACAATCAAAAACAGTAGAAAGAGGGGATCTATGTACTCACCTTTGGGTGCGTTTTTATATGTTAACACAATCCCTCAAATTGTTTATTCGTCCTAAATTAAATAAGAATGATTTAATAACCAAAACCCACAAAATACATAAGTTTCTCCGATACTTAAAATTTTCACATAACTTTGAGATTTCTCGAAAAGTTATTATTTTTGATTATTTTGGTGTATTTGTATATATGGGTTCACATATATATTTTAAAAACATTGCGACTTGAACGATTTTATTGGTGACCCTCGTCATGTCATAAGCAATATATCTACGATTTAAGCGTCGTAATATATACTCAAATGTAACATAAAATAAATATCGTAATACACATAATCTTGTCAACACTAACACATCATCATACACATATTGTAAAACACATAACACATTGTAACAAATAAAATTTACCCATGAACAACCCATTGTAGTGTATGTCGAAAAACACTTATTTTAGCGATTCGGTAACATTTTTGGGCGCCGGAAGTCACGTATGACTAACCAAACACCAAGTAAACTTAATATAAGTTAAAATACTTATTTTTACATCAAAAATATCAGTTTACTTACTGATCTAAAATAGTTTTATAAAAATCCTCCGAAAAGCCGATTTTTAACCGTTTTTCCGCATAGTTTTGCATCAAACGTTACCCTAATCATCCCAAATCGAAACGACTTGATATTTTAACATAACCCATGTTATTTACTGAATAAAATAGTGGTTATACTCATGATAGTGCAGGTCTCACATAAAGCACATAAATCATGCAAATTTCACATATTTTACCACTTTTTAAGCTATGTGTACAACATGCAAAGCTATCAAACCTATGTCAAAGTTTCATGCCATTATAACATACCAAATAATGTTATTTTTAGTGTTTATAACCTGTTCTAAAATATTTTTGTCATACAATCATTTTTTTATCATTTCTTGAGCTTTAAATCAACATGTATTCTTATGTACAAGTGCCTAAAGCACACTATCATATCAACATCATTTTGTATGAATCTAAATGCATCAAATATGCAACTTATTCATGTTTATTTGCTGATGTAATTGAACATTTATCATATTATTCATAGATCATTAAACACTTGCATTTTAACTATTATTCAAGAACAAGCAACAACTTAAACATGTACTTATCAAAAAATCAAACTTCAAAACTCATACACCCATATATATATGTACGGTTTATATACACACATAAACATCACCATTTTTATTTGTATCAAGACCCATTTCATTTTAGATTTCAAGTTTGTGAAAATTCCAAGATTCAAGAGAAACTTCAAATCATCAAGAACAACCAAGAATCAAAAGTATGATTTAACCATAAATGTTATACCTTCAAGATTAAAGTAAGTTGTTGGATGAGGTTTTGATGATATGGAGCTTGAAATCACTTGAAAGAACCTTGGAAACACCTTTGGATCTTCACACCAACTTGAATTTAGCTTGAAATGGTGTTGAATCTTGAAGAACAAAGTTGCAAAGATGAATATGGTGAAGGTGATGGTGGTTACGGTTATGGGAGGAGAGAGGAGAAGGGTTTGTGATCTATGAAGGATATGGAGTGATATAGAAAGATTATGTAGAGATATGGAGGTGTAGCATGCATTTACACTTGTCCAACAAAGATCAAATAAGATATTGAGAGATCTAGCAAAATTTTGGTGGTGGCCACACATAATGTGACCGTAAATTTGAAGGGGGGGGGGGGGGGGTTAAAGTGTAAGTTTGTTTGATAAATAGATAAAACAGGTATTTACTGTATACCAGGTATTTTATCTAGCGTTTAAATCCCGGTTTATGACGTTCTAAATTATATTTATTATTCTATAAAAATAAACTCGCCAAAATATTACTGAAATAAATTTCAGTTGCCGAGACTGGCTGCGTTGTCTGCGTTTTGCAGTATAAGCACTGTGTTGCGTAGTAACACGCGGTACGCGCTTTAAACTTGAAAAATAACTTTTTTAAGAGTTTTAATTTATTTTTCAACACGAACCTGATTAAAAATAAAATTTTAATCATAAGAGAATATTTTTGGGATTTAAATATTATCCGGGCGGTCACCAACGTTCGTTTCGCAGTTTTGTTGTAATTAGTTCTTTAGTTCAAATAAACATGTTTTTGCCATACCGAATCCTTCGAAACTTATTTCTAAGTTATGTAAAGGATATTTAGGGTATGTTTGGCTTACGTCACAGTTCCGGAGTGTACGTCGCGTTAAACTGATTGCGTTTATGCACCAGTTTGCGTATAACCTTCCAGAAAGCGATTTAAAGCTTGAAATCGGAATCGAATCAAATTGTAACATCATCAAACACAATAACACATATAATAACACTAAAGCACATTGTTTTATTGATAATCAACATTGTTTTACATTATACGATGATTACAGAATACAGTTTTCACAAGCAACAAGTCCTATATGTGTCAGGATCGTTTCAAGATGAGGCCTTGTTATGGTGGAACCTTCGGGTTCGAATAATGGGCGAAGCTGCTACGAATGCTTTAACATGGGGTGAGCTGAAGGAAATGATGCGTAGGGAGTATTGTTCTCAGATGGAGATCCAGAAGCTGGAATTCGAATTCTGGAAGCTAAAGATGGAAGGTCCAAAGGTGGCGGAGTACGTGCAGAGACTTCATGATTTGTCGCGAGTTGTTCCGTACCTGGTGGAACCAGAATTGAAAAGGATGGAGCCATTCATCTGGGGGCTGGCGCCTCAGATCCTGCGCTTAATGACGGTATCAGCTTCGCCAACAGCTATCGATGCGGTCGATTTAAACCTTGACGAGAAGAAGGAAACTCAGGGTTTGAAATCATATAGTGTTGTTATGATTGTATGCAATGGTATTAAGAAGTCACACCATAATCATGCTTCCGCAAAAGTCATGGTGTGACACTTGGACTTGAAACAATTGGACTTCCCAATTTTGAAGCCCAAAGCAGAATCTGGGCCCATCTCCCTCATCTGAGGACTGTTAGGACCGACAAAAGAATTAAGAAAAGAATCCTGGCCCAAACAATTATTAGGTTGTTCCCCAGAAACCTTGGAACCAGTGCCGCCGACTTCTTTCTCTCTCTGCATGGCAGCATGCACATCACTAGAGGACTCATGGACTTCCTTAGGCCTCATGTGACAACCCGAGTTTTCAAGGTCTTTCCTCACAACTGCATTTTCTTAATTCGTTGCGTTCTTTTATGTGCACCTGGTTATTTGATTTTAAATTGCTGTTTAGTGTTAATTGGTTAAATGTTAAATAGGAACTTTGTGAAATATGTGATATGTGCATGACGAAATCTAAGAGGGATTTCGCCACTAGCCTACTCGACGAAAACCAGGGTTTTCGCCATGGCCATCACGACGAAATCCCTGATTTCGCCGGAGCCCATTAAGGGCCCAACACGGTATATCTTACGTATTTAAGGACGTAGGTTATGTGAATAGTTATTTTGAAAACCCTAAGGTCTCTCTTTCCCTCTCCCCTGTGTGACGGCAATCTCTAGCTCTCTGGGAACCTTTGCTAGCCTCGTATCATAACTGGTTAGTATGCCATCTTTGTGATTAGATAGTTGTGATGCATTGGATAACTATTATGTGATTTTGTTTGTGGATTGAATTTATGGGTATGATAGGGATTCTTATAATCTGATGTTATGATCGGTTGTTTATGCCTACTGCTCATGTTCGATTTGATGATATATATATATATATATCTGAATGTTTAAGTGAAGGGATGATATAGTTTGTATGAATCAATAATCTGATAACATGTAATTCGTGGCTAGGGGTGATGATTGAATGATGATTCTGATTGTATGATGATTGAGTAATTTATGTGATTGTATAAATTAATCTAATTGGGTGATTGATTGATAAGGTTGACATAACTGTTAAACGATAGTTAGGGTTTCTGGGTTGCGTACTGTTGTTGATGATCATGCTTACCCGACGAAATCACTACCCCGACGAAGACACTGCCCCGACGAAAATTCAATCACGACGAAAACCCTTTGGGATTTCGTCGCCCAAGGGATTTCGTCGCCTGGGGTTTTCACCGAAGGGAGATCGCGACGAAAATAGGGGTGTTCGTCAAGTTGGGAAATAATCATAGTAACTCAGTTAAGTCTGTTAATGGATAGCTATGTTAGAATAGACTGAGAAATCAATTATGTGAAGCATGAATTGTATGAACTTGAAATAACTATTATGTGTTACTTGATAATAATTTCCTAAGCACATCTTGTGATGTTAGATTGCATGTGAAACCTTACAAACATAAACTGATTGTGTATACGTACATGCTATAGGCTTTGACTGAATATTTGTGAGCACGTAATTTAGCAAACCGAGGTGAGTTCACACACTTTCTAAGGCATGGGATTCCCGGTGATTGGGAATGGGTTAAAGAATTAAAACGGAACCTACATATCCTCCTTGGGTAGGATATGTACCTCCATCCTCCATGGGTAGGATGCCAATGTTAATCATGCATATTCTCCTTGGGTAGAATACGTACGTTCGTCCTCCTTGGTGTGACAACCCTCACAAAACCAGGTATCCGTACAATTAATTAATATTTAATTAATGCTTAATTACTGTGCTTGGCTACAATTATGATTAAACTGCTTTCTGCTTTCTGATACATACATACTCATGCATCACATTTTATACTGTCACTCCATTTATTTCACACAAACCTTAGTAACAAACTTGATGCACAAAGCACAGTTAGCACAGTGAACGGATAACCCAGTAAACATGCTGACATTGCCAGCACCTAGACAGACACTATATTGAGGCCAGTATGAGCCGGGAATGAATTACTACACTAGTATGGAGTGTAGGGAAGTGAGGACCATAAAACTGCGTCACTAGATGATAGTTATAGTGCCGGGAAGTGCCAAAAACCCACTTTAAATGCAGAATTCTGCATTCTATCATAAAATTCAGCATTTTAAATTACTAGTAAAGTGCAAAAACATGGCAGAATGGTCCTGCATACTTTCCTAAGTGCCGGGAATAATTTGTGTTACAAAAATATACATAAAAGGCCCTTTTTAGACTAATTAAACACTTTAACGGGACGGTACCTAACCGGATAACCGGACATTACCCGGAACACTAAATTTTTGTCATGGACATTGTTTTACTATTTGTGGCTAGTCATGATCCCCGTTTGCCAAAATACCCACTAAAAACCCTATATCTAACAAAAAAATATCAAGTACTTACAACCTAACTAACACTTACACTTTAGTTACATTTTTTTACCTCAAGACCCCCCCCCCCCCAACCGATTTTTCGATCCTTGGTGGACCCACCCCACATTCTCACCATACTTCAAATATTATGCAAGATTATATTTGATTTGTTTATTAGATTTTACTTGTTGAACTAAGCAAAATATGTGAGGAAGATTATAAGAAGCATGGCTCATAAGATTGTCATCATAACTCAAGAGATCACACTCCATTCACTTCTCTCTCTCTCATTTTCGGTTCCCCTAAACCGAACCCACCACCATCACTTCAACATCTTCATCTTCTTCATTTCAAGTGCCATTCAAAGCTTGAAGTTCATCTATGGAGGGTGCATCTTGAAGGACCTTCAAAGGAGCCTTGTTTCTAGCTTTTTTTCACCATCTTTCTCTCAACATTTCTTCACTAGATTCTTCACTAGCTAGAAGCTAGTAGTAAGTCTCTACACCTTGTTCCATCTTATTTTTTTTAGTTAACATGTGGAGTATGATGTTTATTTGCTTAACTCACAAGAACAAAAATGCTTAAAGTTGTTAAACAAGAATCATGGATATAAAAGCTAGACATGAAGTTTACTTGAAGATGTAAAATGATGAGATGATTTTGTTATAATATTGTAGTAAACATGTTGTTGTTTGTATGTTGATTCTTGGTTATATGGGTTAATCACCCTATGGATATGGTTAGATGATACTTAGAAGGGTGGTTAAACAAAATAGAAAGTGGTTATATGTTAAGTAAAATAACCACCTTCTAGTGAGTCATGAACTTGAATAAAAATAGATTTTTCAAAAATGTAAATGAACTAGTAAAGTTGTGATCATGTTGATTCAAGTCTTACAAGAAACTTTTCTAAATAAACCAAGTAAAAGAATCGGTTTTTGAAAAAACCAAGACTTTACATACACTTACATTCTTTTTAAAGAATAAAATAAATGTAAAGGTATTTATTTACAAGAAGAGTTCAAGAAGTTAATTTTTGTAAATATTATTTACAAGTTGTGAAAACATAACTCGGTTAAGAAGGTGATTTTTAACAAAACAAATACACTTGGGAAGGTATCTAAGCCTACTAAAAGCTTCCCTAAGTTACTACGTGTTTTCGAGAAAAATCAAGTTCATGAACATTATGTAACAAGTATATTTTTGCTCTTGGTGATGCAAAGTTGTTAGATGATTGTTTGTTGAGTAATGTTGAAAAGAAAATGATACGCTTGTAAGCGTGGACACCTCCGGTTACAGAGGAAACTCTGGCGAAATTTTTCCAGAAATATAACACTTAGAAATATTTTCGTAACAAATGTTGATAAATATGTTTTTAACTTGGTTTTCAAAATAAACTTCGCCATGATTTTTATTTCAAAAATTACCAAGTGTCGGAGGTGGATTTTCGTAAATAAAACTTGTTAAATATATACTTAGAATATATATTTCATAATAAAACGTTTGTGTGATTATGTGATTAATTTGTGAACTTGATATATTATTTTTAGGGTAAAAATAATATAACATGGAAATATTATGAAATAACGACTCCAAAATAATACCAACGCTATCACAAATAAATATTTAAGTTACGCCGGTATTGTTATTACAACACGAATTTTGAAACGTAACTTATGTATTTTCGGAAAATACTCTTAAATGTGTATTTTAATAAAGTATTATTTTGGAAATGGTATGAAGTAAAATATAATATTTTTGGGAAAAATATGTATATTTTGAGAGTTAAAAATATTTTAGACAAGTGAATTAAAATATATTTTTCAAGTGAGACTTAAAAATATATTTTCGGTTTTATAAAGTAAACATGTGTAGAAACCCCCATCCTTGGGAAGGAATATACTGATAAAATAATTTAGAAGTGCAAATACGAAATAGTTGCCTAACTATTTCCCAACACGATAAATCTTAAGCCAAGGCACGGCCGTCCGACTAATAGGAGTTAGTACATGTAGGTCGTCACGCAGCAGGTTGATTTGGGACCGACTATTTCGAGACGCACTTCAGTGAGTTCATGTCCCCCTTTTCTCTTAACTGTTTTTCAGTTTTTATACTTCGGGGGTGGAATAAATGTTACAATATTTACAGACTTTGATACATGGTATGGTTAGCTTAAGCAGGGTTACTACTTAGATCATGTGAGTGGGTAGGCGGAAACTAGAGGCCATTAATCCTCATTGTAGGACCGAGGGTCATTAGCGGTAGATCTATCTGGGTGTAGCGAGCCCAACTCCAGGCCCAACTGTACGGACCTCGGGGTGACTTTGAGCCCGACCCAAAAATCTGCTAGGTTTGAGTCTTCCTACAGCACTTCACACATATCATTGGCTTTGCAACCCAATGGTGATCTCTTTCTTTTTTTTTTCCTTAATTGCTACATACCAGGGATTTTCATACATACAAACATATTACAAAGGTTTACACATACTCACTTTCACATGAACTCGCTCAACTTTTGTTGATTTTTCAACTTACATGTATTTCAGGGAATTAGGGATCTGGCAAGGTATGCGTTGTCGTCACGCTGCGTAGAAGAATGATGCCATCCAAGTTTAGGGATTGTGACTTTTGCCTGGACGAGTCACAAGTCTTAAACTATGTTTATTTCATGTCTGTAGGTTGTATTTTGCGAACAAGTTTTACTTATGTCATGGTTGTAAGTGTCGACTTTTAAAAACAATGTTGTTGTGTTAACTTTTGGAACATGTTAAATGGATGAATATCATGGTTTTATTTTCATATAGCATTGTTGTGATTATGCTATGGTATTAAGAAGTCACACCAAATAAACCCACGCTTCCGCAAAGCCATGGTGTGACAGCTTGGTATCAGAGCGTCGATCATAGCGAACTAGGATTCCTTCTCGAGTCTAGACTATGATCACTATGGCTCTCACGAAAGCATTTTTACATTGCATACACTAAACGTCCAGATCCAGGGCACAAACATTTTTAACAAAAAGGGCACAATAAACTTTTCAAAGATTTAAAATTCAGTCGGGAAACTGAGGGAATTCAGTCGGGGAGACTGGGGGAATTTAGTCAGGGAGACTGAGGGAGTTCAGTCGGGGAGACTGAGGGAATTCAGTCGGGGAGACTGAGGGAGTTCAGTCGGGGAGACTGAGGAAGTTCAGTCGGGGAGACTGAGGGAGTCCAGTCAGAGAGACTGGGGGAGTTGGTCTTAGAAACCGGGGAGTTGGTCTTCGAGACCAGGGAGATTGTCTGAGAGACTAGGAAGTTCAGTCTGAAAGGCTGGGAGGATAGTCTAGGGAAGACTAGGATGATTACTTGTTTGCTTATTGGTAACAAACATGTTTATATGATTATATGACTGATTGTTTGTACGTATGTGTGTTTGTGTTACAGATATCATGCCTTCTTCATCAGACACTGGAGTTTCCGACACTCTGGACCCTATGGCGATAGTATCAGATGACATAGTTCCATCGGAGTACGAGGTCCACACTTCCGATACTACCAGCACAGACGATGACGACTTCCAGCCCTTTGCGCTGCCTGACGTCATAGCCGAGCCTGTTGATGGCCATCTCACTGGGGATTTACCACTCGCAGTGATCCCTGCTCCTATACCCCTTGCTTCTTATCCGGTTGGTGATGTGCCACTTGATGATGTTTCCGACGACGACGTCGATTTGTTTGAGGAGGACCCACTTGAGGATGACCTTGAGGGTGAGGCTCCTATTGCTGCTGATGATATCCTACTCATTGCTGACGCTCCTGCAGAGGAGGCTCCTACTCATTCACCTGTCCCAGACTCATTTGAGTCTGTGGCGTCAGCATCTTTGCATACACAGGGAGTGCAGCACCACTCACACGACACCGACACCGACCCTGACATGGCATCATCAGCTGCACCTGCACCCGCACATGACTTTGAGTTTGATCACGATGTTGATGATGATCCTGTGTTTCCCCCTGGTTTTGATCCTGACCAGGATATTGAGTTCCTTCACTTAGACCAGCCCCTAGAGGATCCTGTAGCCCCTGTCGATCCTTTATTTGCTGATCCAGCTGATTTTGATATGGAGTTTGTTGATCCGGAGCCTGCTGTGGCCCCTGAGCCAGTCGTTGCTCCTGACCCTGCATTAGAGCATGACCTTGTTCATGCCGATGCACCTGCTGTTGCTCCTTTTGTTGATGACATACCTGTTGACGATCATCCCGTTGTTGCTCCACCGTTTGTGGATGATCATATGGCTGACGTTCCTGTTGACGTTCCACTTTTGATAGAGGATCCTGTTGTTGCACGATTTCCTGATCCTACGCCGGTGATATTCGACCGTGCACCTTTTGCGACCCATATTGATCCACGATATGCCGACACCCACAATGGGTGGATTGATGACGATGACGATTACCCACCACACGTGGTACCCGTCACACCTATTTCGGCACACACTGATGTTCCCTTGATTCCCCCACACACCACAGATGCTCATCGCACAGATCTCCCGATCACCTATCTCCAGGACATCCCTCCACCACGTCCTGGGGAGGGTTCATCACGACAGCGCAATTGCAGTATTCTCATTATATGTGATGTTGGGTTGATTATTGATATTTTATAACATGTGATGTTGTGTGCTGGGTTAAATTGTAACATGAGATGTTATGTGTTTGAATGATACTACGTACGTATGTTGTTTACTTACTATGACCTAACCAACACGATCATCTTTTAGAAGATGCCACCAAGATGCGAGATGCGCATGCCCACTTCGGAGGCAGAACTCCAAGGAATCATTGCCGCCGCCATAGCGCAGTATGCAGCCTCACAAGGAGGAACCAGCGGGAGCAATTCAAACAATAACGGCAATAACAATCCACCACATGGTAATGCTAAGTCGTTTAAGACTTATTACGATACATTTGGATATTTGTAGCATGTCTGCTAATACCATTTGTATATTCAAACGTATGTGCAGGGTGCACTTACAAACAGTTCCTTGATTGCAAGCCCGTTAACTTCGACGGCACCGGAGGTGCTGTTGCGTTTGTTAGGTGGGCTGAGAAAACAGACTCTGTCTTAAGAATGAGCAAATGCGCTCCCGATCAACAAGTGACTTACATCTCAAGGCTGTTTCTGGATGGAGCCCTATCGTGGTGGAACTTACAAGTGCAGACTTTAGGAGAAGCTGCTGCTTACTTGTTAACATGGGCTGAGTTAAAAGAGTTAATGCGAAGGAAGTATTGCTCTCGTGCTGAGATACAAAGGTTAGAGACTGAGTTCTGGCATTTAAGGATGGATGGTCCCAAAATCGCAGAATACGTTCAAAGATTTCATGATTTATCCCACGTTGTGCCATACATGGTCACACCAGAGTTCAAACGGATCGAGAGATTTATCTGGGGTTTGGCACCCCAAATAATGAGTATGGTTACCACATCCAAACCTGCCACGATCACGGAAGTGATCGATCTTAGTGTGGTGCTTACTGAGGAGGCCATTCGGTTGAACAAGTTTCCAAATGTTGAACCAAAGAAGAAAGAAACACATGCTGAGTCGTCTGGTGAAAACAAGCGAAAGTTTTCAAACTTCAAGCAAGGAACCAGCCATGTAAGCAAGAAGGGCGAGTCAAGCACACCGGTCCAAGCTGCAACCGATGTTGAGAAGAAAGGGAAAGGCTATATGGGTACACAGCCCAAGTGTAACACCTGTCAGCGTCATCATTCTGGCCGGTGTGGGCCAAAAATATGTGAAGCTTGTGGGAAATTTGGCCACTTGAAGGATACTTGCTGGGCTAGTGCTGGCCGGGGTGGCCAAGGAGGTTTTGGTAATAGGAACAACAACCGTGGTGGTAATGGAAACCGCCCACAAGGAAACACCGAAGGAAATGGGAACCGTGGAAACATTATGAATCAAGCTGGTAGTGGGAATCGCAACCAAAACAACACTCAAGCTGGGAACGGAGGTGGTAATGGGCAAAGACTGGGTTGTTTTAGCTGCGGTGACATTGGGCACTTTAAGAAGGAATGCCCAAATTTGAACCAAGCGCGGGGAAGAGTCTTTAACATCGGAGCAAGGGAAGCGCACCAGGATCCCAACGTTGTCACTGGTACGTTCCCGATAAACCAACGTTTTGCGTCTGTTCTGTTTGATACTGGTGCCGATTATAGTTTCGTGTCATTAGAATTTAAGAATATACTTGGATTGACCGCTAGTAAGTTAGACGTTCCATACTCGATTGAATTGGCAAATGGGAAACTAGTTGAGACGGGTGAAGTTATAAGAGGATGCGTGATGGAATTGGGAGGACACGAATTTACGCTAGACCTGCTACCTATCGAGTTGGGAAGCTTTGATGTGGTAGTGGGAATGGATTGGTTGTCCAGCAACAAGGCCGAGATTGTTTGCCACGAGAAGACCATCCGTATCCCTGTGACGGATGAAGAAACAATCGTAGTGCACGGAGAGAAGCATGATACGCCACTGAGAATCATTAGCTGTCTGAGAGCTAGAAAGTGTTTACGAAATGGATGTGTTGCCTACTTGGCACACATCGTGGATAAGGAAGCTGCTGAACCGAAGATTGAAGACATTCCAGTCGTCAAGGAATATCCGGAAGTCTTTCCAGAAGACTTGCCAGGATTACCGCCTCAAAGGCAAGTCGAGTTCCACATTGACTTGGTTCCAGGTGCCGCGCCTGTAGCCAAGGCACCCTATAGACTTGCGCCTTCAGAGATGCAGGAGTTGTCGACACAACTCCAGGAGCTTTTGGATAAAGGATTCATCAGGCCAAGCTTCTCACCTTGGGGAGCTCCGGTTCTGTTTGTTAAAAAGAAGGACGGTAGTTTTCGTATGTGCATAGACTACCACGAGCTTAGTAAGCTGACTATCAAGAACAGATACCCTTTGCCGAGAATCGACGATCTATTTGACCAGTTACAAGGTTCAAGCTTTTATTCAAAGATCGATCTTCGATCTGGATATCATCAACTAAGGATACAAGAGGAAAGTATCCCGAAGACGGCCTTTAGGACTCGTTATGGACATTACGAGTTCCTAGTTATGCCGTTTGGGCTGACCAGCGCGCCTGCAGTTTTCATGGACCTAATGAACCAAGTTTGCAAGCCGTACTTGGATAAGTTTGTGATCGTATTTATTGACGACATTCTGATTTACTCAAAGACAAAGGACGAGCACGAACAGCACTTAAGAGCTATTCTAGAGCTACTTAAGAAGGAGAAATTATACGCCAAGTTCTCGAAGTGTGAGTTCTGGCTACGCGAAGTCCAGTTTCTTGGACATGTGGTTAATGGAAATGGAATCCATGTTGATCCCACAAAGATCGAGGCGATCAAGAGTTGGGAGACTCCAAAGACGCCAACCGAGATTCGACAGGTCTTAGGTCTGGCTGGTTATTATAGAAGATTCATTGAGGATTTTTCCAAAATCGCTCAACCTCTGACCGCGCTCACACAGAAAGATAGAAAGTTTGATTGGGGTGACAAGCAAGAAGAAGCGTTTCAGTCTTTGTGATGCACCGATCTTATCACTACCCGAAGGAACGGATGACTTCGTGGTATATTGTGGTGCCTCGTGTCAAGGTTTGGGTTGCGTGCTGATGCAACGCCAGAAGGTTATAGCCTATGCGTCGCGCCAATTGAAGATTCACGAGAGGAATTATACCACGCACGACTTGGAGTTAGGAGCAGTGGTATTTGCATTAAAAATCTGGCGACATTATTTGTATGGTACGCGTTGTACAATCTTCACGGATCACAAGAGCTTACAGCACCTATTTAACCAAAAAGAACTTAACATGAGGCAAAGACGCTGGGTAGAGTTGTTGAATGATTATGATTGCGAGATCAAATACCACCCAGGGAAAGCAAATGTAGTCGCTGATGCCCTGAGTCGAAAAGAGAGGATCAAGCCCATAAGGGTTAGGGCTTTGGAGATGATTGACCAGACAGACCTCTCTTTACGCATTCGTGCCACGCAGAGAGAAGCTTTGAAGGAAAGGAATATTGAAGATGAATATCTCCGTGGGATGGAGAAGCAGTTGGTACCAAATGAGGAAGGGACTTTATGCTTCATGAAACGAATTTGGATTCCTCTGTTTGGTGGTTTGAGGAAGGTTATTTTTTACGAAGCTCACAAATCTCGGTACTCAATTCATCCCGGTGCGGATAAGATGTACCAAGATCTCAAGGATTTCTATTGGTGGCCTAGGATGAAAGGCGATGTTGCTGTTTATGTTAGCAAGTGTTTAACGTGCGCCAAGGTGAAAGCTGAATACCAGAAGCCTTCAGGACTTCTGCAACAACCTGAAATACCCAAATGGAAATGGGAACATATTTCCATGGACTTCATAACTAAATTGCCAAAGACGCCCAGAGGCCATGATATGATTTGGGTGATAGTAGACCGCCTAACAAAGTCCGCACATTTCTTGCCAATCAAGGAGAAGGACAACACAAGTAAACTTGCGGAAATATACATGAGAGAGATTGTTGCACATCATGGAGTGCCTCTCTCGATTATCTCTGATAGAGATGGACGCTTCGTGTCAAGGATTTGGCAGTCCTTCCAAGAAGCTTTCGGCTCACAGTTGAATCTAAGCACTGCATATCACCCACAAACTGATGGCCAAAGTGAACGAACTATTCAGACATTGGAGGACATGCTGAGAGCATGTGTAATGGATCTGGGTGGCAGCTGGGATAATCATTTACCATTGGTCGAATTTTCGTACAACAACAGCTACCACACCAGTATTGGAGCCGCGCCATTTGAAGCTCTTTACGGACGCAAGTGTCGATCACCACTATGCTGGGCTGATGCAGGTGATATGCAGCTTGTTGGTCCTGAAATAGTCCAAGAGACGACAGACAAGATTGCGCAGATTCGAAAGCGCATCGAGGCAGCCCGCGACAGACAGAAGGCCTATGCAGATCCAAAGAGGAAGCCTTTGGAGTTTCAGGTTGGGGATATGGTTTTGTTAAAGGTTTCACCCTGGAAAGGGGTGGCACGCTTTGGGAAGCGTGGGAAGCTGAACCCCAGGTACATTGGTCCATTTAGAATCTTGAAAAGGATTGGTCTCGTAGCTTACAAGTTGGAATTACCTACTGAACTAAACGGTGTTCATGATACATTCCATGTATCAAATTTGAGAAAGAGTCTAACACAAGAAACCGTGGTCATTCCTACTGACGAAATTCATGTTGACGACACACTCCACTTTGTTGAAGAACCGGTTGAGGTTACGGATTGGAAAGTTAACAAAACGCGCAGGAGCAGTGTCAAGCTCGTCAAGGTACGATGGAATGCAAGACATGGACCGGAATTCACGTGGGAACGTGAGGATCGAATGAAAGAGAAATACCCCCATTTATTTCCCAAGACCCCTGCAACTAGAAGCAGAGCCTAAATTTCGGGACGAAATTTTCTTAACGAGGGGAGAATGTGACAACCCTCACAAAACAAGGTATCTGTACAATTAATTAATATTTAATTAATGGTTAATTACTGTGCTTGGCTACAATTGTGATTAAACTGCTTTCTGCTTTCTGATACATACATACTCATGCATCACATTTTATACCGTCACTCCATTTATTTCACACAAACCTTAGTGACAAACTTGATGCACAAAGCACAGTGAACGGATAACCCAGTAAACATGCTGACATTGCCAGCACCTAGACAGACACTATATTGAGGCCAGTATGAGCCGGGAATGAATTACTACACTAGTATGGAGTGTAGGGAAGTGAGGACCATAAAACTGCGTCACTAGGTGATAGTTATAGTGCCGGGAAGTGCCAAAAACCCACTTTAAATGCAGAATTCTGCATTCTATCATAAAATTCAGCATTTTAAATTACTAGTAAAGTGCAAAAACATGGCAGAATGGTCCTGCATACTTTCCTAAGTGCCGGGAATAATTTGTGTTACAAAAATATACATAAAAGGCCCTTTTTTGACTAATTAAACACTTTAACGGGACGGTACCTAACCGGATAACCGGACATTACCCGGAACACTAAATTTTTGTCATGGACATTGTTTTACTATTTGTGGCTAGTCATGATCCCCGTTTGCCATAATACCCACTAAAAACCCTATATCTAACAAAAAAAATATTAAGTACTTACAACCTAACTAACACTTACACTTTAGTTACATTTTTTTACCTCAAGACCCCCCCCCCCCCAACCGATTTTTCGATCCTTGGTGGACCCACCCCACATTCTCACCATACTTCAAATATTATGCAAGATTATATTTGATTTGTTTATTAGATTTTACTTGTTGAACTAAGCAAAATATGTGAGGAAGATTATAAGAAGCATGGCTCATAAGATTGTCATCATAACTCAAGAGATCACACTCCATTCACTTCTCTCTCTCTCTCATTTTCGGTTCCCCTAAACCGAACCCACCACCATCACTTCAACATCTTCATCTTCTTCATTTCAAGTGCCATTCAAAGCTTGAAGTTCATCTATGGAGGGTGCATCTTGAAGGACCTTCAAAGGAGCCTTGTTTCTAGCTTTTTTTCACCATCTTTCTCTCAACATTTCTTCACTAGATTCTTCACTAGCTAGAAGCTAGTAGTAAGTCTCTACACCTTGTTCCATCTTATTTTTTTTAGTTAACATGTGGAGTACGATGTTTATTTGCTTAACTCACAAGAACAAAAATGCTTAAAGTTGTTAAACAAGAATCATGGATATAAAAGCTAGACATGAAGTTTACTTGAAGATGTAAAATGATGAGATGATTTTGTTATAATATTGTAGTAAACATGTTGTTGTTTGTATGTTGATTCTTGGTTATATGGGTTAATCACCCTATGGATATGGTTAGATGGTACTTAGAAGGGTGGTTAAACAAAATAGAAAGTGGTTATATGTTAAGTAAAATAACCACCTTCTAGTGAGTCATGAACTTGAATAAAAATAGATTTTTCAAAAATGTAAATGAACTAGTAAAGTTGTGATCATGTTGATTCAAGTCTTACAAGAAACTTTTCTAAATAAACCAAGTAAAAGAATCGGTTTTTGGAAAAACCAAGACTTTACATACACTTACATTCTTTTTAAAGAATAAAATAAATGTAAAGGTATTTATTTACAAGAAGAGTTCAAGAAGTTAATTCTTGTAAATATTATTTACAAGTTGTGAAAACATAACTCGGTTAAGAAGGTGATTTTTAACAAAACAAATACACTTGGGAAGGTATCTAAGCCTACTAAAAGCTTCCCTAAGTTACTACGTGTTTTCGAGAAAAATCAAGTTCATGAACATTATGTAACAAGTATATTTTTGCTCTTGGTGATGCAAAGTTGTTAGATGATTGTTTGTTGAGTAATGTTGAAAAGAAAATGATACGCTTGTAAGCGTGGACACCTCCGGTTACAGAGGAAACTCTGGCGAAATTTTTCCAGAAATATAACACTTAGAAATATTTTCGTAACAAATGTTGATAAATATGTTTTTAACTTGGTTTTCAAAATAAACTTCGCCATGATTTTTATTTCAAAAATTACCAAGTGTCGGAGGTGGATTTTCGTAAATAAAACTTGTTAAATATATACTTAGAATATATATTTCATAATAAAACGCTTGTGTGATTATGTGATTAATTTGTGAACTAGATATATTATTTTTAGGGTAAAAATAATATAACTTGGAAATATTATGAAATCACGACTCCAAAATAATACCAACGCTATCACAAATAAATATTTAAGTTACGCCGGTATTGTTATTACAACACGAATTTTGAAACGTAACTTATGTATTTTCGGAAAATACTCTTAAATGTGTATTTTAATAAAGTATTATTTTGGAAATGGTATGAAGTAAAATATAATATTTTTGGGAAAAATATGTATATTTTGAGAGTTAAAAATATTTTAGACAAGTGAATTAAAATATATTTTTCAAGTGAGACTTAAAAATATATTTTCGGTTTTATAAAGTAAACATGTGTAGAAACCCCCATCATTGGGAAGGAATATACTGATAAAATAATTTAGAAGTGCAAATACGAAATAGTTGCCTAACTATTTCCCAACACGATAAATCTTAAGCCAAGGCACGGCCGTCCGACTAATAGGAGTTAGTACATGTAGGTCGTCACGCAGCAGGTTGATTTGGGACCGACTATTTCGAGACGCACTTCAGTGAGTTCATGCCCCCCTTTTCTCTTAACTGTTTTTCAGTTTTTATACTTCGGGGGTGGAATACATGTTACAATATTTACAGACTTTGATACATGGTATGGTTAGCTTAAGGAGGGTTACTACTTAGATCATGTGAGTGGGTAGGCGGAAACTAGAGGCCATTCATCCTCATTGTAGGACCGAGGGTCATTAGCGGTAGATCTATCTGGGTGTAGCGAGCCCAACTCCAGGCCCAACTGTACGGACCTCGGGGTGACTTTGAGCCCGGCGCAAAAATCTGCTAGGTTTGAGTCTTCCTACAGCACTTCACACATATCATTGGCTTTGCAACCCAATGGTGATCTCTTTCTTTTTTTTCCTTAATTGCTACATACCAGGGATTTTCATACATACAAACATATTACAAAGGTTTACACATACTCACTTTCACATGAACTCGCTCAACTTTTGTTGATTTTTCAACTTACATGTATTTCAGGGAATTAGGGATCTGGCAAGGTATGCGTTGTCGTCACGCTGCGTAGAAGAATGATGTCATCCAAGTTTAGGGATTGTGACTTTTGCCTGGACGAGTCACAAGTCTTAAACTATGTTTATTTCATGTCTGTAGGTTGTGTTTTGCGAATAAGTTTTACTTATGTCATGGTTGTAAGTGTCGACTTTTAAAAACAATGTTGTTGTGTTAACTTTTGGAACATGTTAAATGGATGAATATCATGGTTTTATTTTCATATAGCATTGTTGTGATTATGCTATGGTATTAAGAAGTCACACCAAATAAACCCACGCTTCCGCAAAGCCAGGGTGTGACACTTGGGTAGGTCAACAACCTTAAACTTACTAGACAAAACTCTATCATTAAGTCCCTCATTTTTATATCGACTTAATCGCCGGGCCAATGGCGAGTGGGTCATTAGTTAATAGCGCTATTAGGGTTGACAAGCCTCACACCGTGCCGGTAGGACGGGCGTGTACTAATGGATCTGGGCACTCAGTCAATGATGATAGACATTGACTTAGGGCACAACTTACTTTCGTCAGTTGTCGATATGGTAACGATCTAGTGGTTCACATGGGGAAGCCCCCACTGATTATGGATATGGTTTGGGAATCAAAGTTACTGGTTAACTCTTGGTTTACGAAACAACTTATGGTTTTCAAAACAAACTTTTAAAACTAAACAACCAACTGTGAACTCGCTTAACTTTGTTGTTGACTCGTTGTTACATGCCTTGCAGGTCGTTAGGTGCTTATGGAGCTTGCACAGGGAGGAGTGGTCGTTGTGGAACATGGACTGTTGGGTTCCATGTTAAACATTTAAACTTTATGAACTTATTACTTATGTTTGGGCTTTACATTTTATGCTTCCGCTATTAACCTAAAGTTGGTTATTTTATTTTGGACACCAATTATATTGTGGTTGGTTTTATTTACTTAATTACGTTGTTCAATATGATTGGTGGCTTGATCCTGGTCAGTCACGCCTCCATGCGGTAATACTCCGCTTGTGGATTTTGGGGGTGTGACAGATTGGTATCAGAGCCATTGGTTATAGTGAACTTGGTTTTAAAAAGGGAAAAGCTTTTTGACAAAACCAGACTATAACCTGTACAGTGCTCAACGATCCACAACGACGCTTCGCTCCACGTGCAAGGCTCAACACCATAGGTGATATGATTTATGTTTATATTGCCTACTTGTGTGACAACCCTCACCAAACCAGGTATCCGTACGAACTAATTAATATTTAATTACTGCTTAATTACTGTGCTTGCTTACAGTTGTGATTAAACTACTACTTGAATTCTGATACATACTTATACATGCATCATACTTTATTACTGTCACTCTATTATTTATACACAAACGTCAGTGACAACCTTGATGCACAAAAGCACAGTGAGCACACTATACGGATAACCCAGTAAACATGCTGACATAACCAGCATCAGACAGTTACTGTCTCTAAGGCCAGTATGATTGTAGGGAGGTGAGGATTGTAGAACTGCATCACTAGGTGATAATTATAGTGACCGGATGTGCCTAAAACGTACCTTGAGTACAAAATTCTGCACTTTAAATAAAAATTCAGCATTAAGCTAACTAGTAAAGTGCCAAAACATGAGAAAAATATTACTAGACACTTTCCAGAGTGTCGGGAATAAATTGTGTCAAAAAAAGAAATAATAACGACACTTTATACACTTATTTAGCACTTTAACGGAGTAATATCCAACCGTACAACCGGACTTAACCCGGAACCTAAAAATATTGACATTGACACTGTTTTTTTTTTTCTGAGCCAGTTAAGGTCCCTGAATACCCTAACACCCGCTATTATACATAACACACAAGTAAATGGTTTAACCTTCTAACTAAACATCACTAAACTTAACCATCTAGTTAGAATCCAACCCATTTACCCTCCCCCCTTGTAACCGAAAATCGTCCCATGTGGGACACCCTCTTACACATTTGATTAAATTAATCTAACTTGCTTAAAATCTTGGAGACACTTTATCTTTTGGTTAATCAAGTCTTATGGTTTATAAATTAGACTTTTGGATCACACTTCATCCATTCTATCACTTCACAAAAAAAAATTGACACTCTTTTCTTTCCTCCTTGATACTCACGGCCGAGAGCCAAGCCACACACCCACTATTATTTTTCAAATTTCCATCTTGCATTCTACATACATTCAAGGGTGAAGGATCACGTATAAGGAAGCTCGGTGCTTACGGAATCGCGAGGACCTCACCACAACGCTATTAACCACCCATTTTTCGTCTAGTTTCTTCCCTAGCCTCGAGCTAGTAGTAAGTGACTCTAAACACCCTATTGTTCATATCTAAAGTGGTTAATAAGAAATTTGTCGGATAAAAATCATGAACACTAGATATCAAAACTAAAAGTCTACTAAAAATAATAAACATGGTGGTTAATGAATGAATATTAGTGTAAAACTCTTGAAACTTGTTTTATTATGATTCTTGTATGTGTTTGATGCTAGTAGTAGTTCGGATCGTCATCTAACCCGGCTAAGTCATGTTCATGGAACATGAACTAGTGTATGTTTAAATGTGAAAATGATTAGATGACGAACACTACTACTTATTAACATGAACTTGTGTAAAAAGAGTTTTTCTTATAAAATAGAGTCCAAAACTAGTAGATCTAAAGATCTACAAGTGGTATTTTCGAAGAACCAAGTGTCAAATGAAATCATGTTTAGAAGCCGGATCTTTCTTGAAACAAAAGTGTTTTTGTGAGCAAACTAGTGCGTAGACACTTATGTAACAAAAGGTTTTACCAAAGAAATATGTTCGTAACTTTTGACCGAGAAGTTGTAAACTTACACTTTCTTTAAAAATGAGATTTTCAAGAAACCGATTTTATTTATAAGAATAAAAAGATCTAGTGAAGATAATGGAAGGTTACTACCTACTTTTACACAAACTGCAAGTTCATATGTTTGCGATTTACGTATATTTTTGAACTAGTTTGGTGTTGAAACATTGTTGGTTGATGTTGGGAACATCGTTGATTGAATTTATAAAAGAAAATGATACGCTTGAAAGCGTGGCCACCTCCAGTTACAGAGGAAACTCTGGCGAAATTTTCCAGAAATATAACACTTGGAAAATATTTTTACGACAAGTATTATGAGTATATTTTCGACTTGTTTTTCCAAACAAACCTCGCCATGAATTTTTATTACAAAATAACCAAGTGTCGGAGGTGGAATTTTCATAATAAGACTTGTTTATATTTAGTATATATTTTTCATAATAGCACTTGTGTGAATTTTTATGATTATTTTGTGAACTACATAAATATTATTTTTAGGGTAAAAATAATATTACTAGAATACACTGAATATTCACGGCTCCAAAATAATACTAACGCCTTCACAATAAATATTTAAGTTACACCGGTATTATTTATACCACCCGAACCTTACAACGTAACTTGCGTATTTTTAGAAAATACTCATAAGTGTGTATTTGACAAGGATATTATTTTGGAAAATTATATGGAATAAAATATAATATTTTTGGGAAAAATATTTATATTTTGGAAGTAAAGTATTTTGGACAAATGAAATAAAATATATTACATTAAGTGAGACTTAATAATCTATTTCGAAGTTATACGAACGCACATGTATTAAAACCCCCATCCTTGGGAAGGAATATATTTACAAAATAATTATGAAGTGTAATTACGAAATAGTTGCCTAACTATTTCCCAAAGACATTAAACCTTAAGCTAAGGCACGACCGTCCGTCTAATAGAAGTTAGTACGTGTAGGTCGTCGCACAGCAGGTTGACTGGGAGATACTTTTTAGAGACGCACTTCAGTGAGTTCATGTCCCCCTTTTCTCTTAACTGTTTTCAGTTTTTAAACTGCGGGGGTGAAATACATGTTACTGTGATTACGAATACTTTACACATGGTATGTTTAGCGTAAGGAGGGTTACTACTTAGATCATGTGAGTGAGTAGGTGGGAACTGAAGGCCATTAATCCTCTGTGTAGGACCGAGGGACAATAGCGGTAGATCTATCTGGGTGTAGCGAGCCTAGCCCCAGGCCCAACAGTACGGACCTCGGGGTGACTTGGTACCCGACGCAAAAATCTGCTAGGTTTGAGTCTTCCTACTGCACTTCACACATATCAATGGTCTTGCAAACCATTGGTGATCTCTTTATTTCCTTACTTGCTACATACCAGGGATTTTATACTTACAAAGGTTTTACATACTCAATTACACATGAACTCGCTCAACATTTTTGTTGATTTTTCCAACTTACATGTATTTCAGGGAACTATGGATCTGGCACGGTATGCTATGTTTTCACGCTGCGTTAGAATTATGGGATCATCCAAGTTTAGGGGTTGTGGCTTTTACCTGGACGAGTCACAGTTCTTACACTACGTCTATTTTAAGTTTGTGGTTGCGTCTTAAGAACAATGTTTTATTTGGTAGTGTTGTAAACTCGAAGCATGTGTCAGCGTTTCAAACAATATTGTGGTATTTTGTTTTTAAGACTTTAATTAATGGATGATTCTGCATGGTTTTATTTTCATATAGCTTTGTTGTGATTAAGCTATGGTATTAAGAAGTCACACCAAATAAACCCACGCTTCCGCAAAGCCAGGGTGTGACAGCTTGGTATCAGAGCTCTGATCATAGCGAACTAGGATTCCTTCTTGAGTCTAGACTACGATCACTAGGGCTCTCACGAAAACATTTTTACATTGCATACCACTTAAGTCCAGATCCAGGTCATAAAACGTTTTTACAAACAAAAGCTGAGCACATTTTATTTGTTAGTTATGGCTCAGTCTGGGAGGCTGAGGTAGTGGTCTAGTGGGACTAGGAGGCTCAGTCTGGGAGGCTGAGGGAGTTGTCTAGTGGGACTAGGGAGTCAGTCTGGGAGGCTGGGAGGATTGTCTAGTGGGACTAGGGAGTCAGTCTGGGAGGCTGGGAAGTTAATCTAGTAGGACTAGGAGGATCAGTCTGAGAGGCTGGGAGGATAGACTAGTGGGACTAGGAGAATTATTTGATTGCTTATTGGTGACTAACATGCTTATTTGATAATATGATTGCTTTTTTGTGTATGTGTGTTTGTGTTACAGACGACATGCCTTCATCCGGCACCGGAGAATCGGACACCACAGACGCTATGCCCATAGTATCGGACGACAGAGTGTCATCAGAGCATGAGGTGTATACTTCCGATACGACCAGCACGGATGATGATGATTTCCAGCCATTTGCGCTGCCCGATGTCGTTGCTGAGCCCGCTGATGGCCCTATCGCCGGGGATTTTCCGCTCGCGGTGATCCCTGCCCCTGTACCCCTTGCCGCGTACCGTATTGTTGACATGCCCCTTGACGTAGTCGCTGACGACGACGTCGACTTGTTTGACGAGGATCCATTAGAGGATGACTTTGAGGGCGAGGCCCACATAGCTGCTGGCGATCTCTTACTTCTCGCGGATGCTCCTGCAGAGGAGGCACCCATCCATTCACCCGTCCCAGACTCCTTTGAGTCTGTGGCATCTGCACCATCACACGCGCAGGGAGCGCAGCACTATTCGCATGATACAGACCCTGATAGAGCATCATCCGCTGCACCTGCCCCTGCCCCTAGTTTTGAGATCGATCATGACATTGATGATGATTCAGACCCCGTTTTCCCACCTGGTTATGATCCAGGCCAGGAGGTTGAGTTTATCCACCTAGATCAGCCCATGGAGGACCCTGTTGATCCCATGTTCGCTGATCCCGCTGATTTCGAGATGGAGTTTGACGATCCGGAGCCTGTTGTGGCCCCCGAGCCAGTAGTTGCTCCAGACCCCGCATTCGAGCATGACCCTATTCATGCTGATGTACCCGTTGTTGACCCTTTGATTGCTGATTTGCCTATTGACGATCATCCCATTATTGCTCCACTGTTGGAGGGTGATCTTGTTGTTGCTGATGCTCATGTTGATGTTCCATTTATGTTAGGGGATCATGTTGTTGCTCCACCGTTAGTGGACGATCAGGTTGCTGATATACCCGCTGATCCTGTTGTTGCCCCTCTTCTTGATCCCGTTCCTGTAGAGCCCGATCATGCACCCTTTGCGACACACGTCGACCCACGATATGCTGACACCCGAAATGGGTGGATAGACGATGATGATGACTACCCGCCTTTTGTGGTACCCGTTACACCTGCTTCAGCACCTGTTTCAGTTCCTACTGACGTTCCTTTGCATCCCGTTCATACTACCGGTGTTCACCACACCGACTTACCTGTTATGTTCCGTCAGTTTACACCGCCATCGCGCCCGGGAGAGGGTTCCTCGACTCACCCCTTTGGTCATGTGCCGACATCTGTCCCGGTCATACCACAGTTTTCTTCTGCTGTTCCCCCTGTTTCACCATTTACTGTGCCACCCTTTGTTCCACCTGGCGAGCCTTTTCTCTGGACTTCACCACCCATTATGCCACCGACGGATCCGTATCACCCATATCATGTGGGGTCTTCTACCGAGGATGTCCTTGTTTCTTTCATGATCCAGCAGGAGGCACTGACTCGTCGCGTGCAGGAGCTTGAGAGAGCACAGCGACCACCATGCCAGTGCCAGGGCCAGACTCACCCTGCGATATTACACCCTCCTCGTCCGTTATCTCCCGACTCTGCTGCTCATTTTTGGACTCAGGAGCAGCAGCTAGAGTATCTGTTGCGTTCTCATCGAGCCATGGAGGAGGATTGGCTTCACATGCGCCGATTGCTCTTTTCTCATTTTCCCCCTCCTCCACCGCCATCAGCGTAGGGCTATTTTGTACGACACGGGTGGACTTTTGTTGAGAAGACGGCGATTGCACAGATTGCACAACTTTTGGGAGACTGCATATTGATCCTGACTTTTGTTGTTATGTATATTGGATATTGTTGACACTGATTTGATATTTTGGACTGGGGTGATGTAGCCCTTAGTCATTGATGTTGTATGATACCGTTGTGTACTTGTAAACTTTACATTGTGGTCTCGATTTATGGCAATGCAATCGCAGTATTCTCATCATATGTGATGTTTGATTGATTGTTTATGTTCTAAAACATGAGATGTTATGTGGATGATTTATTTATAACATGAGATGTTATGTGGATGATTTATTTATAACATGAGATGTTATGTGCTGATATTGTTAAATACATACGTACACTTTATTTACATATGACCTGACCTACGTGAACCATCTTTTAGAAGATGCCACCAAGACGTGAGACGCGTATACCTGCCAACGAGGTAGAACTTCAAGGAATCATTGCTGCCGCCATAGCGTAGTATGCAGCCTCACAAGGAGGACCCAGCGGAAGCAGTTCGAACAATAACGGCAATAACAATCCACCTCATGGTAATGTTAAGTCATTAAGGCATACCATGATGCAATTGGATATCTCTAGCACGTTTGCTAATACCATTTGTATATTCTAACGCATGTGCAGGGTGCACATACAAGCAGTTTCTTGACTGCAAGCCTGTAAACTTTGACGGCACCGGAGGTGCTGTTGCTTTTTTCCGATGGGCCGAGAAGACAGAATCAGTTCTCCGAATGAGCAAGTGCGCTCCAGACCACCAAGTGACTTACATTTCTGGGCTATTCCTGGACGGAGCCCTGTCCTGGTGGAATTTACAAGTTCAAACTCTTGGTGAAGCCGCTGCTTACGCGTTGACCTGGGCTGAGTTAAAAGAGTTAATGCGAAAGAAGTATTGCTCCCGCGCTGAAATTCAAAAGTTGGAAACTGAGTTTTGGCATCTGAAGATGGAAGGCCCGAAAATTGCGGAATATGTTCAGAGGTTTCACGACTTATCTCATGTGGTTCCTTACATGGTTACACTGGAATTCAAGCGAATCGAGTGCTTCATTTGGGGTTTAGCTCCTCAAATCATAAGTATGGTGACCTCTTCAAAGCCGGCAACAATCACTGAGGCAATTGATCTGAGCGTGGCTCTTACTGAGGAGGCTATCCGCCTAAACAAGTTTTCTGATGTTGAGCAAAAGAAGAAGGAGACTCACGTAGAGTCGTCCGGGGGTAATAAAAGAAAATTCTCGAACTTCAAACAAGGCACAAGCAGTGATGGAAGGAAAGGAGAACCAAGCGCACCGGTTCAAGCTACAACCGGTGGTGGAAAGAAAGGAAAAGGGTATATGGGTACACACCCCAAGTGTAATACCTGCCAGCGTCACCATTCAGGCCGGTGTGGTCCAAGGGTATGCGAAGCTTGTGGAAAAACCGGACATTTGAAGGATAATTGTTGGGCTAACGCTGGCCGGGGAGGCCAAGGAGGTTTTGGAAATAGAAACAATAATCGTGGTGGTAATGGAAATCGTGCTCAAGGAAATAATGGAGGAAATGGAAATCGAGGCAACAACGCGAATCAAGCTGGTGCTGTGAATCGTAACCAAAACAACAATCAAGTTGGGAATGGAGCAAGAAATGGTCAAAGACTTGGTTGTTTTAACTGTGGTGACATTGGGCACTATAAGAGGAACTGCCCAGAATTGAACCAAGCACGGGGAAGGGTTTTCAATATCGAAGCGAGGGAAGCGCGCCAGGATCCCAATGTTGTTACTGGTACGTTCCCTATAAACCAACGCTTTGCATCCGTTTTATTTGATACTGGTGCCGATTATAGCTTCGTATCGTTAGAGTTTAAGAATATGCTTGGTTTAGCCGCTAGTAAACTAGATATCCCGTACTCAATCGAATTGGCGAATGGAAAGTTAGTAGAAGCTAATGAAGTGGTCAGAGGTTGTGTAATCGAATTGGGAGAGCGTGAGTTTGCTTTGGATCTACTACCAGTCAAGTTGGGAAGCTTCGACGTGGTAGTAGGAATGGATTGGTTATCAAGTAACAAGGCAGAAATTGTCTGCCACGAGAAGATCATTCGCATCCCAACCGAAGATGGTGAAACGATTGTGGTTCATGGTGAAAAGCGTGATACGCCTTTAAGAATCATCAGCTTCCTGAAAGCGCGAAAGTGTTTACAGAAGGGATGTGCGGCCTTCCTGGCACACATCGTGGATAAGAAAGCTGCTGAGCCGAAAATCAAAGACATCCCTGTCGTAAGGGAGTATCCTGAAGTCTTCCCAGAGGACTTGCCAGGATTGCCACCCCAGAGGCAAGTGGAGTTCCGTATAGACTTAGTTCCAGGCGCCGCGCCTGTAGCTAGGGCACCTTATAGACTTGCACCGTCAGAGATGCAGGAATTGTCGACACAACTCCAAGAGTTGCTAGACAAAGGATTCATCAGACCGAGCTTCTCACCTTGGGGAGCTCCGGTCCTGTTTGTTAAGAAGAAAGACGGTAGTTTTCGTATGTGCATTGACTACCGGGAGTTGAACAAGTTGACTATCAAGAATAGGTATCCCCTGCCAAGGATCGATGACTTATTCGATCAGCTCCAAGGTTCAAGCTTTTACTCTAAGATCGATCTTCGATCTGGATACCATCAGCTAAGGATACAAGAGGAGAGCATCCCGAAGACAGCTTTCAGAACTCGTTATGGACACTACGAGTTCCTAGTTATGCCGTTTGGGTTGACAAACGCGCCTGCTGTTTTTATGGACCTAATGAACCGAGTCTGCAAGCCGTATCTCGATAAGTTCGTGATTGTATTCATCGACGATATTTTGATTTATTCAAAGACAAAGGCTGAACACGAACAGCACTTACGAGCTATTTTGGAGTTGCTGAAAAAGGGAAAGTTGTATGCCAAGTTCTCGAAGTGCGAGTTTTGGATACGCGAAGTCCAGTTTCTTGGACACGTGGTTAATGGAAATGGAATCCAAGTTGATCCCACAAAGATTGAAGCGATCAAAAATTGGGAAACTCCAAAGACGCCAACCGAGATTCGACAATTCTTAGGCTTGGCTGGCTATTATCGAAGGTTCATTGAGGATTTTTCAAAAATCGCTCAACCACTGACACTCCTCACGCAAAAGGATAAGAAGTTTGATTGGGGAATCAAACAGGAGGAAGCGTTTCAGTTGTTAAAGGATAAGCTCTGCAATGCGCCAATCTTAGCGCTACCAGAAGGAACGGATGATTTCGTGGTATACTGTGACGCCTCGCGTCAAGGATTGGGTTGCGTGTTGATGCAACGCCAGAAATTTTTAGCTTACGCTTCACGCCAATTGAAAGTTCATGAAAAGAACTATACCACGCATGATTTGGAACTAGGCGCAGTGGTATTTGCGCTGAAAATTTGAAGACATTATATATATGGTACAAAGTGTACAATCTTTACGGATCATAAGAGTTTGCAGCACATATTCGACCAGAAAGAGCTGAATATGAGACAAAGACGTTGGGTCGAATTGTTGAACGATTACGACTGCGAGATAAAGTACCATCCAGGGAAGGCGAATGTGGTCGCCGATGCCCTAAGTCGAAAAGAAAGGATCAAGCCCATAAGGGTTAGGGCTTTAGAAATGATTATCCAAACAGATCTTTCTCTACGAATTCGTGCCGCGCAGAAAGAAGCTCTTAAGGAAAGAAACCTTGAAGAAGAATACCTCCGTGGGATGGAGAAGCAATTAGTGCCAAACGAGGAAGGAACGTTATGTTTTATGAAAAGGATTTGGGTTCCTCTATTTGGTGGTTTGAGAAAAGTTATTTTTGATGAGGCACACAAATCACGGTACTCTATTCATCCCGGGGCGGATAAAATGTACCAAGATCTTAAGGATTATTATTGGTGGCCTAGGATGAAAGGCAACGTTGCTGTTTATGTTAGCAAGTGTTTAACGTGCGCCAAGGTGAAAGTTGAGTACCAGAAGCCCTCAGGACTTCTGCAACAACCTGAGATTCCCAAGTGGAAATGGGAACAAATTTCAATGGATTTCGTAACAAAGCTACCAAGGACGCCCAGAGGCCATGATATGATTTGGGTAATAGTCGATCGCCTAACAAAGTCCGCACATTTCTTGCCAATCAAAGAGAAAGACAACACTAGTAAACTTGCGGAAATATACATGCGAGAGATTGTTGCACGTCATGGAGTGCCTCTCTCGATCATCTCTGATAGAGATGGGAGATTTGTATCAAGGATTTGGCAATCCTTCCAAGAAGCTTTTGGCTCACAGTTAAATCTGAGCACTGCATTTCACCCACAAACTCATGGCCAAAGTGAAAGAACTATACAGACTTTGGAGGATATGCTGAGAGCATGTGTAATGGATTTGGGTGGTAGCTGGGATAATCATTTACCATTGGTCGAATTTTCTTACAACAACAGCTACCACACCAGCATCGGAGCCGCGCCTTTCGAAGCGCTTTATGGATGCAAATGTCGATCACCACTATGCTGGGCTGATGCAAGTGATAGACAACTCGTTGGTCCTGAAATAGTCCAAGAGACGACAGACAAGATTGCGCAGATTCGAAAGCGCATTGAGGCAGCTCGCGAAAGACAGAAAGCCTATGCAGATCCAAAACGAAAACCTTTGGAATTCCAAGTTGGAGATATGGTGTTATTAAAAGTTTCACCCTGGAAGGGTGTGGCACGCTTCGGGAAGCGTGGAAAGTTGAACCCGCGTTACATTGGCCCTTTCAGAATCATGCAAAGGATTGGGTTTGTAGCCTACAAATTGGACCTACCTGCTGAACTCAATGGTGTTCACGATACATTTCATGTGTCAAATTTGAGAAAGAGTCCAACACAAGAAACAGTGATCATTCCTGCTGACGAAGTTCATATCGACGACACGCTCCACTTCACCGAAGAACCCGTCAAGGTTACGGATTGGAAAGTTAATAAAACTCGCAGGAGCAGTGTCAAACTCGTCAAAGTTCGATGGAATGCTAAACATGGGCCGGAATTCACGTGGGAACGTGAGGATCGAATGAAAGAGAAATACCCCCATCTATTTCCCAAGAACCCTGCAACTAGAAGCAGAGCCTAAATTTCGGGACGAAATTTATTTAACGGGGGGAGAATGTGACAACCCTCACCAAACCAGGTATCCGTACGAACTAATTAATATTTAATTACTGCTTAATTACTGTGCTTGCTTACAGTTGTGATTAAACTACTACTTGAATTCTGATACATACTTATACATGCATCATACTTTATTACTGTCACTCTATTATTTATACACAAACGTCAGTGACAACCTTGATGCACAAAAGCACAGTGAGCACACTATACGGATAACCCAGTAAACATGCTGACATAACCAGCATCAGACAGTTACTGTCTCTAAGGCCAGTATGAGCCGGGAATAGATTACTACACTAGTAGGGAGTGTAGGGAGGTGAGGATTGTAGAACTGCGTCACTATGTGATAATTATAGTGACCGGATGTGCCTAAAACGTACCTTGAGTACAAAATTCTGCACTTTAAATAAAAATTCAGCATTAAGCTAACTAGTAAAGTGCCAAAACATGAGAAAAATATTACTAGACACTTTCCAGAGTGTCGGGAATAAATTGTGTCAAAAAAGAAATAATAACGACACTTTATACACTTATTTAGCACTTTAACGGAGTAATATCCAACCGTACAACCGGACTTAACCCGGAACCTAAAAATATTGACATTGGCACTGTTTTTCTTTTTCTGAGCCAGTTAGGGTCCCTGAATACCCTAACACCCGCTATTATACATAACACACAAGTAAATGGTTTAACCTTCTAACTAAACATCACTAAACTTAACCATCTAGTTAGAATCCAACCCATTTACCCTCCCCCCTTGTAACCGAAAATCGTCCCATGTGGGACACCCTCTTACACATTTGATTAAATTAATCTAACTTGCTTAAAATCTTGGAGACACTTTATCTTTTGGTTAATCAAGTCTTATGGTTTATAAATTAGACTTTTGGATCACACTTCATCCATTCTATCACTTTACAAAAAAAAAATTGACACTCTTTTCTTTCCCCCTTGATACTCACGGCCGAGAGCCAAGCCACACACCCACTATTATTTTTCAAATTTCCATCTTGCATTCTACATACATTCAAGGGTGAAGGATCACGTATAAGGAAGCTCGGTGCTTACGGAATCGCGAGGACCTCACCACAACGCTATTAACCACCCATTTTTCGTCTAGTTTCTTCCCTAGCCTCGAGCTAGTAGTAAGTGACTCTAAACACCCTATTGTTCATATCTAAAGTGGTTAATAAGAAATTTGTCGGATAAAAATCATGAACACTAGATATCAAAACTAAAAGTCTACTAAAAATAATAAACATGGTGGTTAATGAATGAATATTAGTGTAAAACTCTTGAAACTTGTTTTATTATGATTCTTGTATGTGTTTGATGCTAGTAGTAGTTCGGATCGTCATCTAACCCGGCTAAGTCATGTTCATGGAACATGAACTAGTGTATGTTTAAATGTGAAAATGATTAGATGACGAACACTACTACTAATTAACATGAACTTGTGTAAAAAGAGTTTTTCTTATAAAATAGAGTCCAAAACTAGTAGATCTAAAGATCTACAAGTGGTATTTTCGAAGAACCAAGTGTCAAATGAAATCATGTTTAGAAGCCGGATCTTTCTTGAAACAAAAGTGTTTTTGTGCGCAAACTAGTGCGTAGACACTTATGTAACAAAAGGTTTTACCAAAGAAATATGTTCGTAACTTTTGACCGAGAAGTTGTAAACTTACACTTTCTTTAAAAATGAGATTTTCAAGAAACCGATTTTATTTATAAGAATAAAAAGATCTAGTGAAGATAATGGAAGGTTACTACCTACTTTTACACAAACTGCAAGTTCATATGTTTGCGATTTACGTATATTTTTGATCTAGTTTGGTGTTGAAACATTGTTGGTTGATGTTGGGAACATCGTTGATTGAATTTATAAAAGAAAATGATACGCTTGAAAGCGTGGCCACCTCCAGTTACAGAGGAAACTCTGGCGAAATTTTCCAGAAATATAACACTTGGAAAATATTTTTACGACAAGTATTATGAGTATATTTTCGACTTGTTTTTCCAAACAAACCTCGCCATGAATTTTTATTACAAAATAACCAAGTGTCGGAGGTGGAATTTTCATAATAAGACTTGTTAAATATATATTTAGTATATATTTTTCATAATAGCACTTGTGTGAATTTTTATGATTATTTTGTGAACTACATAAATATTATTTTTAAGGTAAAAATAATATTACTAGAATACACTGAATATTCACGGCTCCAAAATAATACTAACGCCTTCACAATAAATATTTAAGTTACACCGGTATTATTTATACCACCCGAACCTTACAACGTAACTTGCGTATTTTCAGAAAATACTCATAAGTGTGTATTTGACAAGGATATTATTTTGGAAAATTATATGGAATAAAATATAATATTTTAGGGAAAAATATTTATATTTTGGAAGTAAAGTATTTTGGACAAATGAAATAAAATATATTACATTAAGTGAGACTTAATAATCTATTTCGAAGTTATACGAACGCACATGTATTAAAACCCCCATCCTTGGGAAGGAATATATTTACAAAATAATTACGAAGTGTAATTACGAAATAGTTGCCTAACTATTTCCCAAAGACATTAAACCTTAAGCTAAGGCACGACCGTCCGTCTAATAGAAGTTAGTACGTGTAGGTCGTCGCACAGCAAGTTGACTGGGAGATACTTTTTAGAGACGCACTTCAGTGAGTTCATGTGCCCCTTTTCTCTTAATTGTTTTCAGTTTTTAAACTGCGGGGGTGAAATACATGTTACTGTGATTACGAATACTTTACACATGGTATGTTTAGCGTAAGGAGGGTTACTACTTAGATCATGTGAGTGAGTAGGCGGGAACTGAAGGCCATTAATCCTCAGTGTAGGACCGAGGGACAATAGCGGTAGATCTATCTGGGTGTAGCGAGCCCAGCCCCAGGCCCAACTGTACGGACCTCGGGGTGACTTGGTACCCGACGCAAAAATCTGCTAGGTTTGAGTCTTCCTACTGCACTTCACACATATCAATGGCCTTGCAAACCATTGGTGATCTCTTTATTTCCTTACTTGCTACATACCAGGGATTTTATACTTACAAAGGTTTTACATACTCACTTACACATGAACTCGCTCAACATTTTTGTTGATTTTTCCAACTTACATGTATTTCAGGGAACTAAGGATCTGGCACGGTATGCTATGTATTCACGCTGCGTTAGAATTATGGGATCATCCAAGTTTAGGGGTTGTGGCTTTTACCTGGACGAGTCACAGTTCTTAAACTACGTCTATTTTAAGTTTGTGGTTGCGTCTTAAGAACAATGTTTTATTTGGTAGTGTTGTAAACTCGAAGCATGTGTCAGCGTTTCAAACAATATTGTGGTATTTTGTTTTTAAGACTTTAATTAATGGATGATTCTGCATGGTTTTATTTTCATATAGCTTTGTTGTGATTAAGCTATGGTATTAAGAAGTCACACCAAATAAACCCACGCTTCCGCAAAGCCAGGGTGTGACAGCTTGGTATCAGAGCTCTGATCATAGCGAACTAGGATTCCCTCTCGAGTCTAGACTACGATCACTAGGGCTCTCACGAAAACATTTTTACATTGCATACCACTTAAGTCCAGATCCAGGTCATAAAACGTTTTTACAAACAAAAGTTGAGCACATTTTATTTGTTAGTTATGGCTCAGTCTGGGAGGCTGAGGTAGTGGTCTAGTGGGACTAGGAGGCTCAGTCTGGGAGGCTGAGGGAGTTGTCTAGTGGGACTAGGGAGTCAGTCTGGGAGGCTGGGAGGATTGTCTAGTGGGACTAGGGAGTCAGTCTGGGAGGCTGGGAGGATTGTCTAGTGGGACTAGGGAGTCAGTCTGGGAGGCTGGGAAGTTAATCTAGTAGGACTAGGAGGATCAGTCTGAGAGGCTGGGAGGATAGACTAGTGGGACTAGGAGAATTATTTGATTGCTTATTGGTGACTAACATGCTTATTTGATTATATGATTGATTTTTTGTGTATGTGTGTTTATGTTACAGACGACATGCCTTCATCCGGCACCGGAGAATCGGACACCACAGACCCTATGCCCATAGTATCGGACGACAGAGTGTCATCAGAGCATGAGGTGTATACTTCCGATACGACCAGCACGGATGATGATGATTTCCAGCCATTTGCGCTGCCCGATGTCGTTGCTGAGCCCGCAGATGGCCCTATCGCCGGGGATTTGCCGCTCACGGTGATCCCTGCCCCTGTACCCCTTGCCGCGTACCCTATTGTTGACATGCCCCTTGACGTAGTCGCTGACGACGACGTCAACTTGTTTGACGAAGATCCATTAGAGGATGACTTTGAGGGCGAGGCCCACATAGCTGCTGGTGATCTCTTACTTCTCGCGGACGCTCCTGTAGAGGAGGCACCCATCCATTCACCCGTCCCAGACTCCTTTGAGTCTGTGGCATCTGCACCATCACACGCGCAGGGAGCGCAGTACTATTCGCATGATACAGACCCTGATAGAGCATCATCCGCTGCACCTGCCCCTGCCCCTAGTTTTGCGATCGATCATGACATTGATGATGATTCAGACCCCGTTTTCCCACCTGGTTATGATCCAGGCCAGGAGGTTGAGTTTATCCACCTAGATCAGCCCATGGAGGACCCTGTTGACCCTGTTGATCCCATGTTCGCTGATTTCGAGATGGAGTTTGACGGTCCGGAGCCTGCTGTGGCCCCCGAGCCAGTAGTTGCTCCAGACCCCGCATTCGAGCATGACCTTATTCATGCTGATGTACCCGCTGTTGACCATTTGATTGCTGATTTACCTATTGACGATCATCCCATTATTGCTCCACTGTTGGAGGGTGATCTTGTTGTTGCTGATGCTCATGTTGATGTTCCATTTATGTTAGGGGATCCTGATGTTGCTCCACCGTTAGTGGACGATCAGGTTGCTGATATACCCGCTGATCCTGTTGTTGCCCCTCTTCTTGATCCCGTGCCTGTAGAGCCCGATCATGCACCCTTTGCGACACACGTCGACCCACGATATGCTGACACCCGAAATGGGTGGATAGACGATGATGATGACTACCCGCCTTTTGTGGTACCCGTTACACCTGCTTCAGCACCTGTTTCAGTTCCTACTGACGTTCCTTTGCATCCCGTTCATACTACCGGTGTTCACCACACCGACTTACCTGTTATGTTCCATCAGTTTACACCGCCATCGCGCCCGGGAGAGGGTTCCTCGACTCACCCCTTTGGTCATGTGCCGACATCTGTCCCGGTCATACCACAGTTTTTTTCTGCTGTTCCCCCTGTTTCATCATTTACTGTGCCACCCTTTGTTCCACCTGGCGAGCCTTTTCTCTGGACTTCACCACCCATTATGCCACCGACGGATCCGTATCACCCATATCATGTGGGGTCTTCTACCGAGGATGTCCTTGTTTCTTTCATGATCCAGCAGGAGGCACTGACTCGTCGCGTGCAGGAGCTTGAGAGAGCACAGCGACCACCATGCCAGTGCCAGGGCCAGACTCACCCTGCGATATTACACCCTCCTCGTCCGTTATCTCCCAACTCTGCTGCTCATTTTTGGACTCAGGAGCAGCAGCTAGCGTATCTGTTGCGTTCTCATCGAGCCATGGAGGAGGATTGGCTTCACATGCGCCGATTGCTCTTTTCTCATTTTCCCCCTCCTCCACCGCCATCAGCGTAGGGCTATTTTGTACGACACGGGTGGACTTTTGTTGAGAAGACGGCGATTGCACAGATTGCACAACTTTTGGGAGACTGCATATTGATCCTGACTTTTGTTGTTATGTATATTGGATATTGTTGACACTGATTTGATATTTTGGACTGGGGTGATGTAGCCCTTAGTCATTGATGTTGTATGATACCGTTGTGTACTTGTAAACTTTACATTGTGGTCTCGATTTATGGCAATGCAATCGCAGTATTCTCATCATATGTGATGTTTGATTGATTGTTTATGTTCTAAAACATGAGATGTTATGTGCTGATATTGTTAAATACATACGTACACTTTATTTACATATGACCTGACCTACGTGAACCATCTTTTAGAAGATGCCACCAAGACGTGAGACGCGTATGCCTGCCAACGAGGCAGAACTTCAAGGAATCATTGATGCCGCCATAGCGCAGTATGCAGCCTCACAAGGAGGACCCAGCGGAAGCAGTTCGAACAATAACGGCAATAACAATCCACCTCATGGTAATGTTAAGTCATTAAGGCATACCATGATGCAATTGGATATCTCTAGCACGTTTGCTAATACCATTTGTATATTCTAACGCATGTGCAGGGTGCACATACAAGCAGTTTCTTGACTGCAAGCCTGTAAACTTTGATGGCACCGGAGGTGCTGTTGCTTTTGTCCGATGGGCCGAGAAGACAGAATCAGTTCTCCGAATGAGCAAGTGCGCTCCAGACCACCAAGTGACTTACATTTCTGGGCTATTCCTGGATGGAGCCCTGTCCTGGTGGAATTTACAAGTTCAAACTCTTGGTGAAGCCGCTGCTTACGCGTTGACCTGGGCTGAGTTAAAAGAGTTAATGCGAAAGAAGTATTGCTCCCGCGCTGAAATTCAAAAGTTGGAAACTGAGTTTTGGCATCTGAAGATGGAAGGCCCGAAAATTGCGGAATATGTTCAGAGGTTTCACGACTTATCTCATGTGGTTCCTTACATGGTTACACCGGAATTCAAGCGAATCGAGTGCTTCATTTGGGGTTTAGCTCCTCAAATCATAAGTATGGTGACCTCTTCAAAGCCGGCAACAATCACTGAGGCAATTGATCTGAGCGTGGCTCTTACTGAGGAGTCTATCCGCCTAAACAAGTTTTCTGATGTTGAGCAAAAGAAGAAGGAGACTCACGTAGGGTCGTCCGGGGGTAATAAAAGAAAATTCTCGAACTTCAAACAAGGCACAAGCAGTGATGGAAGGAAAGGAGAACCAAGCGCACCGGTTCAAGCTACAACCGGTGGTGGAAAGAAAGGAAAAGGGTATATGGGTACACACCCCAAGTGTAATACCTGCCAGCGTCACCATTCAGGCCGGTGTGGTCCAAGGGTACGCGAAGCTTGTGGAAAAACTGGACATTTGAAGGATAATTGTTGGGCTAATGCTGGCCGGGGAGGCCAAGGAGGTTTTGGAAATAGAAACAATAATCGTGGTGGTAATGGAAATCGTGCTCAAGGAAATAATGGAGGAAATGGAAATCGAGGCAACAACGCGAATCAAGCTGGTGCTGTGAATCGTAACCAAAACAACAATCAAGTTGGGAATGGAGCAGGAAATGGTCAAAGACTTGGTTATTTTAACTGTGGTGACATTGGGCACTATAAGAGGAACTGCCCAGAATTGAACCAAGCACGGGGAAGGGTTTTCAATATCGAAGCGAGGGAAGCGCGCCAGGATCCCAATGTTGTTACCGGTACGTTCCCTATAAACCAACGCTTTGCATCCGTTTTATTTGATACTGGTGCCGATTATAGCTTCATATCGTTAGAGTTTAAGAATATGCTTGGTTTAGCCGCTAGTAAACTAGATATCCCGTACTCAATCAAATTGGCGAATGGAAAGTTAGTAGAAGCTAATGAAGTGGTCAGAGGTTGTGTAATTGAATTGGGAGAGCGTGAGTTTGCTTTGGATCTACTACCAGTCAAGTTGGGAAGCTTCGACGTGGTAGTAGGAATGGATTGGTTATCAAGTAACAAGGCAGAAATTGTCTGCCACGAGAAGATCATTCGCATCCCAACCGAAGATGGTGAAACGATTGTGGTTCATGGTGAAAAGCGTGATACGCCTTTAAGAATCATCAGCTTCCTGAAAGCGCGAAAGTGTTTACAGAATGGATGTGCGGCCTTCCTGGCACACATCGTGGATAAGAAAGCTACTGAGCCGAAAATCGAAGACATCCCTGTCGTAAGGGAGTATCCTGAAGTCTTCCCAGAGGACTTGCCAGGATTGCCACCCCAGAGGCAAGTGGAGTTCCGTATAGACTTAGTTCCAGGCGCCGCGCCTGTAGCTAGGGCACCTTATAGACTTGCACCGTCAGAGATGCAGGAATTGTCGACACAACTCCAAGAGTTGCTAGACAAAGGATTCATCAGACCAAGCTTCTCACCTTGGGGAGCTCCGGTCCTGTTTGTTAAGAAGAAAGACGGTAGTTTTCGTATGTGCATTGACTACCGGGAGTTGAACAAGTTGACTATCAAGAATAGGTATCCCCTGCCAAGGATCGATGACTTATTCGATCAGCTCCAAGGTTCAAGCTTTTACTCTAAGATCGATCTTCGATCTGGATACCATCAGCTAAGGATACAAGAGGAGAGCATCCCGAAGACAGCTTTCAGAACTCGTTATGGACACTACGAGTTCCTAGTTATGCCGTTTGGGTTGACAAACGTGCCTGCTGTTTTTATGGACCTAATGAACCGAGTCTGCAAGCCGTATCTCGATAAGTTCATGATTGTATTCATCGACGATATTTTGATTTATTCAAAGACAAAGGCTGAACACGAACAGCACTTAAGAGCTATTTTGGAGTTGCTGAAAAAGGGAAAGTTGTATGCCAAGTTCTCGAAGTGCGAGTTTTGGCTACGCGAAGTCCAGTTTCTTGGACACGTGGTTAATGGAAATGGAATCCATGTTGATCCCACAAAGATTGAAGCGATCAAAAATTGGGAAACCCCAAAGACGCCAACCGAGATTCGACAATTCTTAGGCTTGGCTGGCTAATATCGAAGGTTCATTGAGGATTTTTCAAAAATCGCTCAACCACTGACACTCCTCATGCAAAAGGATAAGAAGTTTGATTGGGGAATCAAACAGGAGGAAGCGTTTCAGTTGTTAAAGGATAAGCTCTGCAATGCGCCAATCTTAGCGCTACCAGAAGGAACGGATGATTTCGTGGTATACTGTGACGCCTCGCGTCAAGGATTGGGTTGCGTGTTGATGCAACGCCAGAAAGTTATAGCTTACGCTTCACGCCAATTGAAAGTTCATGAAAAGAACTATACCACGCATGATTTGGAACAAGGCGCAGTGGTATTTGCGCTGAAAATTTGGATACATTATTTATATGGTACAAAGTGTACAATCTTTACGGATCATAAGAGTTTGCAGCACATATTCGACCAGAAAGAGCTGAATATGAGACAAAGACGTTGGGTCGAATTGTTGAACGATTACGACTGCGAGATAAAGTACCATCCAGGGAAGGCGAATGTGGTCGCCGATGCCCTAAGTCAAAAAGAAAGGATCAAGCCCATAAGGGTTAGGGCTTTAGAAATGATTATCCAAACAGATCTTTCTCTGTGAATTCGTGCCGCGCAGAAAGAAGCTCTTAAGGAAAGAAACCTTGAAGAAGAATACCTCCGTGGGATGGAGAAGCAATTAGTGCCAAACGAGGAAGGAACGTTATGTTTTATGAAAAGGATTTGGGTTCCTCTGTTTGGTGGTTTGAGAAAAGTTATTTTTGATGAGGCACACAAATCACGGTACTCTATTCATCCCGGGGCGGATAAAATGTACCAAGATCTTAAGGATTATTATTGGTGGCCTAGGATGAAAGGCGACGTTGTTGTTTATGTTAGCAAGTGTTTAACGTGCGCCAAGGTGAAAGCTGAGTACCAGAAGCCCTCAGGACTTCTGCAACAACCTGAGATTCCCAAGTGGAAATGGGAACAAATTTCAATGGATTTCGTAACAAAGCTACCAAGGACGCCCAGAGGCCATGATATGATTTGGGTAATAGTCGATCGCCTAACAAAGTCCGCACATTTCTTGCCAATCAAAGAGAAAGACAACACTAGTAAACTTGCGGAAATATACATGCGAGAGATTGTTGCACGTCATGGAGTGCCTCTCTCGATCATCTCTGATAGAGATGGGAGATTTGTATCAAGGATTTGGCAATCCTTCCAAGAAGCTTTTGGCTCACAGTTAAATCTGAGCACTGCATTTCACCCACAAACTCATGGCCAAGGTGAAAGAACTATACAGACTTTGGAGGATATGCTGAGAGCATGTGTAATGGATTTGGGTGGTAGCTGGGATAATCATTTACCGTTGGTCGAATTTTCTTACAACAACAGCTACCACACCAGCATCGGAGCCGCGCCTTTCGAAGCGCTTTATGGACGCAAATGTCGATCACCACTATGCTGGGCTGATGCAGGTGATAGACAACTCGTTGGTCCTGAAATAGTCCAAGAGACGACAGACAAGATTGCGCAGATTCGAAAGCGCATTGAGGCAGCTCGCGAAAGACAGAAAGCCTATGCAGATCCAAAACGGAAACCTTTGGAATTCCAAGTTGGAGATATGGTGTTATTAAAAGTTTCACCCTGGAAGGGTGTGGCACGCTTCGGGAAGCGTGGAAAGTTGAACCCGCGTTACATTGGCCCTTTCAGAATCATGCAAAGGATTGGGTTTGTAGCCTACAAATTGGACCTACCTGCTGAACTCAATGGTGTTCACGATACATTTCATGTGTCAAATTTGAGAAAGAGTCCAACACAAGAAACAGTGATCATTCCTGCTGACGAAGTTCATATCGACGACACGCTCCACTTCACCGAAGAACCCGTCGAGGTTACGGATTGGAAAGTTAATAAAACTCGCAGGAGCAGTGTCAAACTCGTCAAAGTTCGATGGAATGCTAAACATGGGCCGGAATTCACGTGGGAACGTGAGGATCGAATGAAAGAGAAATACCCCCATCTATTTCCCAAGAACCCTGCAACTAGAAGCAAAGCCTAAATTTCGGGACGAAATTTATTTAACGGGGGGAGAATGTGACAACCCTCACCAAACCAGGTATCCGTACGAACTAATTAATATTTAATTACTGCTTAATTACTGTGCTTGCTTACAGTTGTGATTAAACTACTACTTGAATTCTGATACATACTTATACATGCATCATACTTTATTACTGTCACTCTATTATTTATACACAAACGTCAGTGACAACCTTGATGCACAAAAGCACAGTGAGCACACTATACGGATAACCCAGTAAACATGCTGACATAACCAGCATCAGACAGTTACTGTCTCTAAGGCCAGTATGAGCCGGGAATAGATTACTACGCTAGTAGGGAGGTGAGGATTGTAGAACTGCGTCACTAGGTGATAATTATAGTGACCGGATGTGCCTAAAACGTACCTTGAGTACAAAATTCTGCACTTTAAATAAAAATTCAGCATTAAGCTAACTAGTAAAGTGCCAAAACATGAGAAAAATATTACTAGACACTTTCCAGAGTGTCGGGAATAAATTGTGTCTAAAAAGAAATAATAACGACACTTTATACACTTATTTAGCACTTTAACGGAGTAATATCCAACCGTACAACCGGACTTAACCCGGAACCTAAAAATATTGACATTGACACTGTTTTTCTTTTTCTGAGCCAGTTAGGGTCCCTGAATACCCTAACACCCGTTATTATACATAACACACAAGTAAATGGTTTAACCTTCTTACTAAACATCACTAAACTTAACCATCTAGTTAGAATCCAACCCATTTACCCTCCCCCCTTGTAACCGAAAATCGTCCCATGTGGGACACCCTCTTACACATTTGATTAAATTAATCTAACTTGCTTAAAATCTTGGAGACACTTTATCTTTTGGTTAATCAAGTCTTATGGTTTATAAATTAGACTTTTGGATCACACTTCATCCATTCTATCACTTTACAAAAAAAAAATTGACACTCTTTTCTTTCCCCCTTGATACTCACGGCCGAGAGCCAAGCCACACACGCACTATTATTTTTCAAATTTCCATCTTGCATTCTACATACATTCAAGGGTGAAGGATCACGTATAAGGAAGCTCGGTGCTTACGGAATCGCGAGGACCTCACCACAACGCTATTAACCACCCATTTTTCGTCTAGTTTCTTCCCTAGCCTCGAGCTAGTAGTAAGTGACTCTAAACACCCTATTGTTCATATCTAAAGTGGTTAATAAGAAATTTGTCGGATAAAAATCATGAACACTAGATATCAAAACTAAAAGTCTACTAAAAATAATAAACATGGTGGTTAATGAATGAATATTAGTGTAAAACTCTTGAAACTTGTTTTATTATGATTCTTGTATGCGTTTGATGCTAGTAGTAGTTCGGATCGTCATCTAACCCGGCTAAGTCATGTTCATGGAACATGAACTAGTGTATGTTTAAATGTGAAAATGATTAGATGACGAACACTACTACTTATTAACATGAACTTGTGTAAAAAGAGTTTTTCTTATAAAATAGAGTCCAAAACTAGTAGATCTAAAGATCTACAAGTGGTATTTTCGAAGAACCAAGTGTCAAATGAAATCATGTTTAGAAGCCGGATCTTTCTTGAAACAAAAGTGTTTTTGTGCGCAAACAAGTGCGTAGACACTTATGTAACAAAAGGTTTTACCAAAGAAATATGTTCGTAACTTTTGACCGAGAAGTTGTAAACTTACACTTTCTTTAAAAATGAGATTTTCAAGAAACCGATTTTATTTATAAGAATAAAAAGATCTAGTGAAGATAATGGAAGGTTACTACCTACTTTTACACAAACTGCAAGTTCATATGTTTGCGATTTACGTATATTTTTGAACTAGTTTGGTGTTGAAACATTGTTGGTTGATGTTGGGAACATCGTTGATTGAATTTATAAAAGAAAATGATACGCTTGAAAGCGTGGCCACCTCCAGTTACAGAGGAAACTCTGGCGAAATTTTCCAGAAATATAACACTTGGAAAATATTTTTACGACAAGTATTATGAGTATATTTTCGACTTGTTTTTCCAAACAAACCTCGCCATGAATTTTTATTACAAAATAACCAAGTGTCGGAGGTGGAATTTTCATAATAAGACTTGTTAAATATATATTTAGTATATATTTTTCATAATAGCACTTGTGTGAATTTTTATGATTATTTTGTGAACTACATAAATATTATTTTTAGGGTAAAAATAATATTACTAGACTACACTGAATATTCACGGCTCCAAAATAATACTAACGCCTTCACAATAAATATTTAAGTTACACCGGTATTATTTATACCACCCGAACCTTACAACGTAACTTGCGTATTTTCAGAAAATACTCATAAGTGTGTATTTGACAAGGATATTATTTTGGAAAATTATATGGAATAAAATATAATATTTTTGGGAAAAATATTTATATTTTGGAAGTAAAGTATTTTGGACAAATGAAATAAAATATATTACATTAAGTGAGACTTAATAATCTATTTCGAAGTTATACGAACGCACATGTATTAAAACCCCCATCCTTGGGAAGGAATATATTTACAAAATAATTACGAAGTGTAATTACGAAATAGTTGCCTAACTATTTCCCAAAGACATTAAACCTTAAGCTAAGGCACGGCCGTCCGTCTAATAGAAGTTAGTACGTGTAGGTCGTCGCACAGTAGGTTGACTGGGAGATACTTTTTAGAGACGCACTTCAGTGAGTTCATGTCCCCCTTTTCTCTTAACTGTTTTCAGTTTTTAAACTACGGGGGTGAAATACATGTTACTGTGATTACGAATACTTTACACATGGTATGTTTAGCGTAAGGAGGGTTACTACTTAGATCATGTGAGTGAGTAGGCGGGAACTGAAGGCCATTAATCCTCAGTGTAGGACCGAGGGACAATAGCGGTAGATCTATCTGGGTGTAGCGAGCCCAGCCCCAGGCCCAACAGTACGGACCTCGGGGTGACTTGGTACCCGACGCAAAAATCTGCTAGGTTTGAGTCTTCCTACTGCACTTCACACATATCAATGGCCTTGCAAACCATTGGTGATCTCTTTATTTCCTTACTTGCTACATACCAGGGATTTTATACTTACAAAGGTTTTACATACTCACTTACACATGAACTCGCTCAACATTTTTGTTGATTTTTCCAACTTACATGTATTTCAGGGAACTAAGGACCTGGCACGGTATGCTACGTTTTCACGCTGCGTTAGAATTATGGGATCATCCAAGTTTAGGGGTTGTGGCTTTTACCTGGACGAGTCACAGTTCTTAAACTACGTTTATTTTAAGTTTGTGGTTGCGTCTTAAGAACAATGTTTTATTTGGTAGTGTTGTAAACTCGAAGCATGTGTCAGCATTTCAAACAATATTTGTAACGCCCCAAAATCCGAATGTTTATATTTGCCGTGTCTTCCTATATGACACGTCATGAAATAAATAACTAGGTTATTTAACCTAGTTAAATGTATGGTAAAAATTATTAAAAGATGGAAGTAGTGCACATTATGTTAAGTGGCAAACATGAGGGGTTAAATGGAACAATATGGAAGTTGAGTTATTAAAATGAAAGTTCAACACACACAAACACACACTTCGTGTGTGTTCACGAATGTTCAGGAGCTCCAAAGAGCTCTAACCCTAAACTCAACTAAATCACCAAATTGAAGGATGATTCAAGGCTTAAATTCGTGAAGGAACATGGATTAATGATCACCATCACAAGGGAATCATAAGGTATGTCTTAAAAGTTAGATTGGTGATCTTTCACGAAGTGGGTTTTGATGTAAACCGTGAAATTGTATGAAATTAAGAATGGGTGTGTGTTAGAATCATCATATAGAACATGGATTATGCGTGGTTTAGGTTAATTTGATGTTTAAGGGTGAAACCCGTTTGTTATGGTGAAGATGATGACATGGGTAAATCATCTATGTCTAAATTCTTGCTTAATATTGATGTATTTTGATTTGTATGATGGATTCTTGTTAGAGGAATTGAAAGAAATGTGATACTAGTATGTTTGATGTTTATGCATGTATGATTCATGTTGATTAGAAGGAAGAAATTGATGAATTATGTATGAGATTAGAAGGATATGCATAAACTAGTTGTACGTTATGCTTAAAAGGTGGTACGCACACCAATCGTATGATAAAATGTATATATTGTCGTCCGTATAGTCGATTATGATGTTAAGGGTATATAATGATAAATCGAAAGTTAAATTAAATGAACCGTTGACTTCTGAAAGTCAACTGGGTATAAGAAGAATGGTTAGACGTGTTGTCATAATTGCAAGATTAGAGTAAGTTATACGGTGCGTGTTAGACTTATGTGTGTTTAATGCGATGACATGATGAATTACATGAGTGCAAACGGATATGGGTATGGCTATATGAGTTACGTTTGTTAGGAATGACTAATGATATGACCGTTAACATGTACAAATGAGTATGCTAATAAGAGCGTGATTTCGATGAAATGGAAGCATAGGAATCACGTCGAGACGAGCTCAAGCACGAGGTGTTAACGGGCCAAGAGGAGGCAAGAGATCGGATACGAGCACGGACGCATAAGGTAAGTGATTTCGTAATCACTTCTTAGTTGCTTATGTAAAGTTATATGCAACTTAATTAAATATGATAATTGAGGTCAAATAGGAATGAATTGTATGATGTTGATGAAGTATTAAACGGATCTTAGTTTTGATCCGAGCAAGGTATGTGTGATCAAGAATTTTATCTAAGTAGTAGGATTGGTTACTTATGCAAGGAATTCCTTTGTTGTTAAGGATAGAGCGAAATTGACAAAAACGCCCTTGATAGGTATATCGGGCAAACGACCTTAAATGTCTATTGGAAACAAGCGAATCGATTAGAGTAATGTTTTGGTCATGTGTGAAAGCGAAGAGTATGGTTTTGTATGCCATAGACCATTTAAATGCGCAAATACCCATAACAGGTCAAATATTTAGAAAATGATAATAAGCCGAATGCGCGTAAGGTAGGAATTTCCTTAAGTCGGATATGGGGTTCCAAGTCCATTTGATAGAGGGTCAAATTATGATCATGTAGGAAGAAACGGGAGGTTAAACGGGTAAACGGTTCAAAAGTTATGCGCGTTTTAGTGCGTACGGACGACGAAACGTAGCTGCAGCAAGAAACACCTCTTAACTTAAGAGGAGTGCAAAAGAAACACCTCTTAACTTAAGAGGAGTGCAAAAGAAACACCTCTTAACTTAAGAGGAGTGCAAAAGAAACACCTCTTAACTTAAGAGGAGTGCAAAAGAAACACATCTTAACATAAGAGGAGTTCAATAGAACACCTTTTAACTTATGCGCCTCCCAAACATGATTTTGATCGTTCCTTAGATGTTTATGGGCTATAAATCTAAGTCTAAGTCCCATGTAATTAATGTATGATTATGTAAGAAGTATGTGAGAGCTTGTATGTGTATATATGGGTATGTACATCTGTAGATGTGTATATATATGTGTATGTGTGAAGGTACGTCTGAGTGTATGTATGCACGTGAAGATATGGGAAGGTATGCATGCATGTGGATGTCTATGTATGTAAGCATAAAGGTATGTATGAGTATATAAGGGTTCGATATGATCTTGAATGCGTGAATGTGAGTATGCATGTATGTAGAAACGTAGGGACGTATGTATATATGTAGATTCGCATGTATGTATGCGTGTATGTAGAGATGAATGAATGTAAGCATGTATGTATGCGTGTATGTAAAGATGAATGAATGTAAGCATGTATGTATGCGTGTATGTAAAGATGAATGAATGTAAGCATGTATGTATGCGTGTATGTAAAGATGAATGAATGTAAGTATGTATGTATGCGTGTATGTAGAGATGAATGAATGTAAGTATGTATGTATGCGTGTATGAATGCATGTACGTATGTAGATGTGTATGTATGCATGTAAGGATGTATGTACGCGTGATTTAGATACGTTGAGTAATACGTTATTAATAGTGTACCTTGAGAATGAAAGGTAATGCAGGTATATTATTGAAGCCTCACCAGGACATGGGTACGCAGATGAAATGCTTAAAGTTAGAAAGATAACGAAATGGGAAGTGTACGAGGTTGAACCTTGTTTATGTATTGTATACTAATGTTATGAATGTATGTGGTGAGTGCAGGTTGTACGAATCACAGGCGGTTATCACGAGGAATAGAGATCGAAGATCGGGTCACAAAGTAGATTGTACGGGGATATTTGAGTATGTACTTTAGTAAACATGACTTATACCTTATTTTTGTAAAAGATTCATATTAAAACGAACCTTCAAGTAAGTCAAGACGTTTGTAATGAAAGAAATTTTTATGGCACAAATTTCCGCTGCGACTTTTTGTCAAATACGTATTAGGGTCTTACAATATTGTGGTATTTTGTTTTTAAGACTTTAATTAATGGATGATTCTGCATGGTTTTATTTTCATATAGCTTTGTTTTGATTAAGCTATGGTATTAAGAAGTCACACCAAATAAACCCACGCTTCCGCAAAGCCAGGGTGTGACAACTTGTTAGTTACATAGTACATGGTTCATGGTATGCTTGGTTAACGTAGCAACTATTGTTAGAATCCCATGTGTGCTTACTCTCTTCTGTCATCGCACTTTCGCGACACCTTTCTCACCCATGTTTCCTTTGATATGAAGATCATGAGTTGACGTATCAACCTAACTCAAGCCCAGCTGACGGCTTTAATCAATGAACAAGTTGCTGCAGCACTTGCAGCCGCTCAGGCAGGAGGTATAACCTGTCATTGCAACTTACTCTAGGATCTTTAGATCCTACCCTCGTGAACCAACACTTGTGCTTAACTTTGTCTCTTCTTACTCGCAGGGCAGGTCAACATGCTCAGCCTCCTGTGTGTACTTTCAAAACTTTTATGGACTGCCGACCTACTACTTTCAACGGCACTGAAGGAGCTGTAGGTCTCCTCCACTGGTTCGAGAAGCTCGAATCTGTCTTCGAGATGTGTGAATGCCCTGAGGCTCGTAGGGTGAAGTATGCTACTGGTACTCTCGAAGGTGTAGCACTCACGTGGTGGAACGCTCAGGTCCAAATGCTGGGGTTGGTTGCTGCTAATGCCACCCCATGGAATGACTTCAAAGACTTGATCAAGGAAGAGTACTGCAATCGTGATGACATCCACAATGGTGGATCCTCCTATCAAACGGGGTCGGAAATTGAAGCGTACAAGAAAAGATCGAACGAGCTGGCTATCTTGTGTCCTACTATGGTGGATCCTCCTATCAAACGTATTGAGCTGTACCTCAAAGGTTTAGTGCCAGAGATTCAGAGTCATGTGACTGCAGCGAACCTCGCCACTATCCAGCAAGTTATTCGCTTGGCTCATCGTCTTACTGATCAGGCAGTCGAGCAGAACAGGCTGCCCAAGCGTATTGCTACTACTACTACTACTACTTCTGATGCCCCCAGCGACAATAAGCGCAAATGGGATGGAGTCTCAAGCAAGGGTTCAACATCAGCTCAGTCTCAGTCTCAGCAGCGAAAGACTGATGACTACAAGAGCCCTGGTCAGCAATCTTCTGGTAGTCAAGGGCAGGGTGGATACAGAGGAAACCACCCCAAGTGCAACCGATGCAACATGCATCATAGTGGGCCGTGCAATAAGGGTCGTTGTCAGAGGTGTAACAAGCTTGGTCATGAAGCTAAGGATTGCAGGGGCGCACGACCGGCAAATCAGAATCCTCAACAACAGCCACCAGCTCCACAGAATCAGCAGCAGCAACAGCAGGGTAACAGGGGATGCTACCAGTGTGGTGCTGAAGGCCACTTCAAGAGAAACTGCCCCCAGTTGAACCAGAATCAGAACAACAACAATAATCAGGGGAACGGGAACAATAACGGGGGTAACAATGATGGCAATGGTGCCAGGGGATGTGCGTTCGTGCTGGGTCAGGGTGACGCGAGGAATGATCCCAACGTTGTGATGGGTAAGTTTCTTCTGGATGACTTCTTTGTTACTGTTTTATTCGATTCGGGTGCCGATACTAGTTATGTGTCCTTAAAAGTTAGTCAAATGCTTAAGCGCACTACAACACTTTTGAACACCAAACACATGGTAGAACTAGCAAATGGTAAAAGTCTTGAAGCCACACACATAGTTAAGGGTTGTAACCTCGTCTTAGCTGGTCAGACTTTCTCTATTGATCTCATCCCCATCGTTCTTGGTAGTTTCGACATTGTTATTGGTATGGATTGGCTATCTCAACATCAAGCGGAGATTATTTGGAAGGAGAAAATCGTCCGTATTCAAGAACCTCTTATGATTCATGGCGACAAGAGTGGTGCTGTTGTGGGCATCATCTCTTTCCTTAAGGCCCAGAAGTGTTTGCAAAAGGGCCACACTGCTATCCTAGCCCTCATTTCTGATACATCCTCGAAAGAAAAGAAGATAGAAGACATTCCTATTGTGCGCGACTTTCCTGAGGTATTTCCTGAGGAATTACCTGGTCTTCCACCTCATCGACAAGTCGAGTTTCAAATCGAGCTAGCCCCTGGAGCAACACCAATAGCTTGTGCACCTTATCGTCTAGCTCCATCTGAACTAGAAGAACTATCCGCACAGTTACAAGAACTCTTGGAGAAGGGTTTCATACGTCCTAGCTTTTCGCCCTGGGGAGCTTCAGTATTATTTGTGAAGAAGAAAGACAGCACCTTCAGAATGTGTATTGACTACCGCAAACTCAACAAGGTGACCGTGAAGAATCGTTATCCTCTCCCACGCATTGATGACTTATTCGACCAGTTGCAAGGGTCGAGTTTCTGGTTATGCCTTTTGGATTGACGAATGCACCTGCGGTCTTCATGGATCTTATGAATAAAGTGTGCAAGCCTTACCTGGATAAGTTTGTTATTATTTTCATCGACGACATCCTGATCTATTCTAAGAGTCAGGAAGATCACGAGCATTCAGGACTCGGTACGGGCATTACGAGTTTCTGGTTATGCCTTTTGGATTGACGAATGCACCTGCGGTCTTCATGGATCTTATGAATAGAGTGTGCAAGCCTTACCTGGATAAGTTTGTTATTATTTTCATCGATAACATCCTGATCTATTCTAAGAGTCAGGAAGATCACAAGAATCACCTAAGACTTATTTTGGAACTCCTTCGAACAGAGCAGTTGTATGCCAAATTTTCGAAATGTGACTTCTGGCTTCGCGAAATCCACTTTCTAGGCCACGTGGTAAACAAGGATGGGATTAATGTTGATCCATCAAAGGTCGACTCGATCAAGAACTGGCCTGCACCCCGTACACCAACAGAAATCCACCAGTTCTTGGGTTTGGCGGGCTATTACAGAAGGTTCATCAAGGATTTCTCAAAGATTGCGCAACCTCTCACTTCACTAACTCAGAAAGGTGTCACCTATCGTTGGGGTGATGCATAGGAATCTGCATTTCAGCACTTAAAAGATAGACTGTCACACCGCTTTCTGCGGCGGAAGCACGAGGTGTGATCATGAAAGGTTCTCATTGCATACGAAAGGTAAACATACTACATGCTCATAAAATAACTTCAAAATGCCAATACTACATAACCGAAAACATGGTTTAAGTGTTTACATCACAAGACAGCATTTTGTCTGACAAGTTTACTACTTTATTCAAAGCTAAACAAAAGCGACATCCAAGAGCATGAGTAAAACCGCGCGCACATCCATCCTAGTTACCTGAAATACATGTGAGTTTTTGGAAAAACGTCAACATAATGTTGGTGTGAATTCATGCAATTTTTGTATTTCATGTTTGTATTCTTTGTATGAAAACATAATTTGTGTCTTGTATAAATCAAGTCTTTTGTGTACACCACGTACTCATATATAAATCAAATATTTCTGTATGTATCAAGTGTTAATGGGTTGCAAAGCCATTAACATGTGACACGACATAGGAAGTCACCAAACCATAGGCATTTTTCTGTAGTCGATTCACGACTGAGACACAAAAACACTCATTGGTAGAAGTAGGCCAAGAGTGGGGCTGCCCTGAAACCCATTAGATCTAACCTTTTGTTCTGCGGTCTTAGTATGTACACGATTAATGGTGCTTATGGTACCCTATTCGTGACACGATTTCTCGTATCATTCCTCAATTCTTGTATCCATCATACCATTTGTAAACATTGTAATATTTGTAACATGTATTTCACCCCCGAAGGTATAAAACTGAAAACAGTTAAAAGAAAAGGGGGAGCATGAACTCACAACTTTGCGTTCCTTGCGTCGTAAACTTCACCGGATTTGCTTAATTAACGTCGTAACCTATACGCGTTTTCTTAACGTTAGTCACTAGACTTGTGTCGCACAAGTACAGTCACTCTCTTTTGTATATATTCTTGTGTTAAAAATATTCTATATTTTTAACTACGTATCTTACTTATATTATTTTCTCAAAAATAAATATAAGCTTTTTGTATTTTGCACTTTGCACCCGAATTATGTATCTTGTATTTTGTATGTGTATTTTTATGTTTATACTCCTCACGAGTATTTAGTGTATTTTTAAGTCTTAATACACTAGCACGTATAACACATACTATATATACTTAGCACAAAAGTTGGTGATAACATAATATATATTTTTCTCTCAAAATATACATACTTATATCCATTTTTATTCTTAAAGAAATCCTCATTTCTTATCACCAAAAATTAGGGAAACCTTGGTAATACTTTTAAACACATTTTTAGGGAATAAGTTTCTCAAAAACTTATATTTTTCTAAGTGTCAAAATTTATAAATATTTTGACAGAGTTTCCCCTAAAAATGGAGGTTTCCCATGTTTTCAAAACATGTGTTTATTTTCTTTTAAATCGTCAACAATTTCCTCATTCAACAATAAACAATATGCAACTAGTTAAAATAGATATAATCGCAGAAATACATGAACTTGTGGTTCTTTCCAAAATAGGTAGTATCCTTCCATTATTTTTAGTGGATCTTTGTATAGATCAACTTCGTTTCTTGAAAGTCTCGTTTTTAAAGAAGTTACATCTTTACAACTTCCTGTCAATATTTACAAAAATAGTTATTTTGTCGAAACTTTGTGTTACACAAGTGTTTACACACTCGTGTGTTTGCTAGAATCATTCTTTTTCATGTAAGATTCGGCTTTAGAAAATATGATTTCTTGGACACTTGGTCCTTTGAAAGTACCGCTTGTAGATCCGTAGATCTACTAGTTTTGAACACCATTTCATAAGTAAAATCGATTTTACACAAGTTCAAGTTTGATGTGTGGTAGAGTTTCATCACCTAACCCTTATTACACTTAAACAAGCTTTATGTCATAATCCACGATCATGACCAATCCGGGTTAAACGATGATCCGAGCTACCACAACATAGATCGGGCCTAAATAACCACACAAATCAAATACTACAAGATTTACACAACATTCAAGCTTTTAACCACCATTACTAGCATTTTTTAGTAGACTTTTATGTATCAACTTGTATGTTTACGAGTTTTAGCCGTTACATAACGTTTTAACCACTTCAAAATAGTTCGAGAGTGTGATTCAAGCAACTTACTACTAGCTCGAGGCTAGGGAAGAATCTAGACGCAACATGAGTGGATAAAAGCAATAGAGTGAGGTCCTTCGCCTTCCGATTGCACCAAGCTTCCTTGTTGGTGATCCTTAACACTTGTGTGCTCTTGAAATTAGATGATCAAAGCTCGACGATGGTTGGATGGTTGTAGGGGGGTTCGGCCGAGAGCCATGAGAGAGGGAGAGAGAGGTGTGAAGTTGAGTTTGTGATGGAAAGGTTATGTTGTGTTATGGTTAGAACTTATAGATAATTTTCATGGTCATTAACCAAGAGATTATGTGTCTACTAGATATAAGACAACCAAGATTATTATAATCTTGCAAGGACAAGGGGTGTCCCCTTGGGGACGGTTTCGGTTATGGGGGGGGGGGGTAATCCGGTTAGATTCCAACTAAACATTAGTTAATAGTTAGGTTAATCTAGTTTAGATTAGGGATTAACCCGGTTAGTAGTGTGTTGTGCTTTATTGCGGGTGTTAGGGTATTCAGGGACCCTAACTGGCTCAGAAAAAGATAAGTAATGTTATTAACAATATTTTCATGTTCCGGGTATAGTCCGGTTGTTCGGTTGCATACCGATTCGTTAAAGTGCTAAATTGCACCTTTTAGTGTTTAATAAGTATCTTTTTATAATACCATCGATTCCCAACACTTAGGGAAATATTCTGGATAATAAAACGACATTTCTGCAAAATATTCATGTGTCTAAATGCTGAATTATTGCTGAATTATATAAATTCTGCACTTAAAGTGCGTTTCGGGTGCTTTTTAGTGCTTAATTTTGCTTTCGCATTGCATTTATATATTAAACCCTTGTATGTACTCTTGGGTTTTAATGCGTTCTTGTTGTCGGACCTACACCTAGGCCTCAATTCTAATGTCTGACTGCTTTCTGCAGTTCTGTTGACACAGTATATCTTACCGGTGAGTTTACTATTATTTCTGACGCAACGCTCTCGTTTATGCATAAAGCAATATTTTGTAGTATACAACGTGCATGAATTCACTTGTTTAGTATGTAATCAGATATTTCTGACAATTAAGCACATAATTGCAGTCATTAAGCAATAATTAAAGTGTACGGAAATTACCGGTTTGGTGCCAGTTGTCACAGTCTCCCCCGTTAAAAGAATTTCGTCCCGAAATTCAGACTGAACTAACTCTCGCTGGAGTCTTCTTGAATAGGTGGGGATACTTTTTCTTGAACTGGTCTTCACGTTCCCATGTGTACTCGGGTCCGTGCTTAGAGCTCCAACGTACTTTGACAAATTTTACGCTGCTCCTCCTGGTCTTGTTGACTTTCCAGTCGGTAACCTCAACGGGTTGTTCTGTAAATCGGAGGGCTTCATCAATATGCACTTCATCCATCGGGATGATCACATTTTCTTGTGTTGGACTCTTCTTCAGGTTGGATACATGAAACGTATCATGTACTCCATTAAGTTCTTCCGGTAACTCCAACTTGTATGCCACGGTACCAATTCTTTTCAATATTCTGAATGGTCCGATGTATCGTGGATTTAGCTTTCCGCGCTTTCCAAATCTGACTACGCCCTTCCAAGGTGAGACTTTTAACAACACTTTGTCTCCCACCTTGAATTCTACTGATTTTCTTTTCGGATCAGCATAGCTCTTTTGTCGATCTCGAGCCGCCTTAATGCGCTCTCGGATCTGCGCAATCTTGTCGGTTGTCTCTTGTACAAGTTCAGGACCAACCATACGTTTATTTCCGGCATCTGCCCAACATAAGGGCGATCGGCATTTGCGGCCATACAGAGCTTCGAACGGTGCGGTTTTTATGCTCGTATGATAGCTGTTATTGTAGGAAAACTCAACTAAAGGTAGATGAGTATCCCAGCTGCCGCCTAGATCCATGACACATGCGCGAAGCATATCTTCTAACGTTTGTATAGTCCGTTCGCTCTGGCCGTCTGTTTGCGGATGGAATGCCGTGCTTAGATCTAACTGAGATCCAAAGGCTTCCTGAAATGATTGCCAGATTCTTGAGACAAAGCGTCCATCTCTGTCTGAAATGAATGAGATTGGCACTCCATGACGTGCCACAATTTCTCTTAAGTAAATTTCAGCAAGCTTTCCAGTGCTGTCTTTTTCCCGGATCGGTAGGAAGTGCGCAGACTTCGTTAATCGATCAACTATTACCCATATCATATCGTGCCCTCTCGGGGTCCTGGGTAATTTCGTTATGAAGTCCATCGAGATTTGTTCCCACTTCCACACGGGAATCTCTGGTTGTTGTAGTAGGCCGGACGGTTTCTGATATTCTGCCTTAACCTTGGCACAGATTAGGCATTTTCCAACATAGACAGCAACGTCGCTCTTGAGTCTCGGCCACCAATAGTATTCTTCCAAATCTTGATACATTTTATCTGATCCTGGATGGATCGAGTATCTCGATTTATGCGCTTCATTAAGGATGACTTCTCGTATGCCACCATAGAGTGGAACCCAAATACGCTTCTTGAAGTATAAGGCTCCCTCTTCGTTTGGCACCATGTATTTCAGCATACCCCGTAGGTATTCAGCTTTACGGTTCTCTCCTTTAAGAGCTTCTTGTTGTGCATCACGAATGCGTGCAGTGAGGTTCGTTTGAATCGTCATTTCCAATGCTCGAACCCTTAGGGTCTTAACCCTTTCTTTTCGGCTCAACGCGTCCGCTACAACGTTTGCCTTTCCAGGATGGTACTTAATCTCACAGTCATAATCGTTCAGCAGCTCAACCCAATGTCGCTGGCGCATATTCAATTCCTTCTGATCAAATATGTGTTGTAAGCTTTTGTGATCTGTGAAGATTGTACATCGAGTACCATATAAATAATGTCGCCAAATTTTCAAGGCGAATACCACTGCACCCAGCTCCAGGTCGTGAGTGGTATAATTTCTCTCGTGAACCTTCAGTTGTCTTGAAGCATAAGCGATGACTTTTTGGCGTTGCATGAGCACGCAACCCAAGCCGTGTCGTGAGGCGTCGCAGTATACCACGAAGTCTTCAGTGCCTTCGGGTAATGATAGTATCGGTGCATCGCAGAGCTTGTTCTTAAGTAGCTGAAAGGCTTCTTCCTGTTTGTGACCCCAGTCGTATTTCTTGTCTTTCTGAGTAAGGGTCGTTAGCGGTTGAGCTATCTTTGAGAAATTCTCGATGAATCGCCGATAATAGCCCGCTAAGCCCAAAAACTGTCGAACTTCAGTTGGGGTCTTGGGAGCTTCCCAATTCTTTATTGCTTCAATCTTGGACGGGTCTACATGAATGCCCTTCTCATTCACCACGTGACCAAGAAATTGTACTTCGCGAATCCAGAATTCGCATTTCGAGAACTTTGCATAAAGCTTCTCTTTCTTCAGTAGTTCCAAGATGGTTCTGAGATGTTGCTCGTGCTCTTCTTTCGTTCGCGAGTAAATCAGGATATCGTCGATAAATACAATCACGAATTTATCGAGATATGGTTTGCAAACGCGGTTCATCAGATCCATGAAGACTGCTGGCGCGTTCGTCAATCCAAACGGCATCACAAGAATAGTAGCTTGAATGCAGTCTTTGGCACGCTTTCATCTTGGATTCTCAGCTGATGGTATCCAGATCGAAGGTCGATCTTGGAATAGTAGCTTGATCCTTGCAGTTGATCAAACAAGTCATCAATCCTCGGTAGCGGATACCGATTCTTGATTGTGAGCTTGTTCAGTTCCTTGTAATCGATACACATCCGCAGTGATCCATCCTTCTTCTTCACGAATAATACTGGAGCTCCCCAGGGCGAGAAGCTTGGCCTTATGAATCCTTTATCCAACAACTCCTGAAGCTGTGTAGATAATTCTTGCATTTCGGATGGCGCAAGTCGATAGGGTGCCTTGGCTACAGGAGCAGCTCCCGGAACCAAGTCTATATGGAATTCGACTTGTCGTTGCGGAGGTAGTCCTGGCAGATCTTCAGGGAACACATCAGGAAATTCCTTCACCACAGGAATGTCTTCGAGTTTTGGCTCCACAGCCTTCTTATCTTCAACGTGTGCTAGGAAAGCAACACATCCTTTCCTTAAGCACTTCTGTGCCTTCATACAACTGATGATTCATAGAGGCGCGTTTCGTCTTTCTCCATGTACGATGAGAGTTTCATCATTCGTCAGAGGGATGCGAATGATTTTCTCATGACAAATGACTTCAGCTTTGTTCTTGGACAACCAATCCATCCCGACCACTACATCGAAGCTACCTAATTGAATAGGTAAGAGGTCGATGCTAAATCTTCGTTCACCAAGTTCTAGCGTGCAGCCTCTAACAACTTCGCCCGATTCAACAAGTTTACCATTGGCTAGTTCTATGGAATAAGGAATTTCTAATCTACTAGATTCTATTCCAAGTATGCGTTTAAATTCCACAGACATGAAGCTATAATCGGCGCCAGTGTCGAATAATATGGATGCAAAGTGATTGTTAATGAGGAACGTACCGTTGACCACATTAGGGTCCTGGCGTGCGTCTCTTGCTCCAATCACGAATGCTCGAGCCTGAGCATTGTTTCCCTCTGGGCAGTCCTTCATGAAATGATCATTGCTTCCACACTTGAAGCATCCTTGGTTCTGCCCTTTCCCGTTACCATTCTTGTTACCAGCACCGTTTCCATTTCGGTTCTTTCCTTTTCCCCAACAGTTTTCTGCTTGATGACCCAATCTACCACATTTGTCGCACCTTGGAATGCGACAAGCTCCTTCATGATGAAACTTACATTTTTGGCATTTAGGCATGGAGCCTTGGTATGCCTTGGTTGTAAGGGTCTTCGTCTCCTGAGACGGGTTAGCGTCACGCTTCTTGTTGTTGAAACCTTTGTTGTTACGAGTTGCTTGATTCATATTCGAATGCTTTCTCTTCTTGTCACCGGACGACTCAGCATGTGTCTCGGTCTTCTCTGTTGGGTTCAGTGATAACTTCTTCATACGAACACAATCTTCAGTCAGGCTGACAGCCAGAGTTACAGCCTCGGTGATCGTTTGAGGTTTGGCCGAAGTTACCATGCCACGAAACTCTGGGGCCAGTCCCCAAATGTAGCGTTCAACACGCTTAAACTCAGGAGTCACCATGTAAGGAAGTACTCTAGACAGATCATGGAACCTTCGAGTATAACCATTAATGTCAGCACCTTCCATAGTCAAGTGCCAGAACTCCGTTTCCAGTCTTTGGAGTTCAGCACGAGAGCAATACTTCTCTCTCATTCTTTCCTTCAGTTCCTCCCAGGTTAGGCCATACGCGGCATCATCGAGCAAAGTTTGGGCTTGCAAGTTCCACCAAGTCAGAGCTTCATCGACAAACAATCCAGTAGCAAAAGTGACTTGCTGATCCGCGGTACACTTGCTCATGCGGATAGCAGCTTCAATCTTCTCCGTCCAGCGCACAAATGCTACTGCACCTCCTGTGCCATCATAGTTCATCGGCTTGCAGTCGAGGAACTGCTTGAAAGTGCAGCCTGGAATTAACCCAACCAATTCACTTATGAGCAATCGAAGAAATAATGAAACAAGGACCGTTCATAAATTCCTTCATGCTTAGTAAATTGTTTTAAGGTTACCTTGAGCTGCGTTTCCTCCAGACGAATCTCCATTCCCATTACGCCTAGCGTTGCGTGGTCCTCCACTGTCTTGAGTACGGTTCGCCTCGTATTGGGCGATAGCAGCGGAGATCCTTTCCTCCAGTAGAGCGTTCAGCTCTTCAGCAGTTCTTGGCAGTGGGGGAGGGGGAGGTTGATCGTCATTGCGAGCATTCACAGCTTTCCTGGGTGCCATGTTCTGACAGAACATAACACAACAGGGTTGGACATTTGTTTGATATCGTCCTACTAGGCAGTAGTAGTATGTATATTCACAGGTATATACCACATAAGTGACATCAAACAATTATTACTCTAGCAGAGTACTTAGTAGGCTTGCACTGAGGGAATCTATACGTGACAAGACTTGCTGTGATTTTTGTGCACTGAATTTCATAATTATGTATGCATCCATAATTACGTAACTCCTTGCACAGTCCGCACAGTTCGTTTCATCCTCATATTTCTTCCTTCAGATGGGCCATTGCTTTTAGGTAAAGTCACGTATACTTGTGACATTCTACTTCTAGTATATGCTAATTATCACACATAATTGCAAGTAATTTCTAGTCAATGACAAGTGCTACTCAAGTGCACTCTAAGTCTCGTAGTGTCTTTTCTAGACTCATGTAGACAATTTCAGGTAGTGGATGTCGCGGGACGTTTTATGCAATGAAAACTCTTTGAAAAATTGTTTTCGTGAAAGGATCCTAGAGATTGTAGACTAGACTCGAGAAGGAATCCTGGTTCACTACAATCGCAGCTCTGATACCAATCTGTCACACCCCTTTCTGCGGCGGAAGCACGAGGTGTGATCATGAAAGGTTCTCATTGCATACGAAAGGTAAACATACTACATGCTCATAAAATAACTTCAAAATGCCAATACTACATAACCGAAAACATGGTTTAAGTGTTTACATCACAAGACAGCATTTTGTCTGACAAGTTTACTACTTTATTCAAAGCTAAACAAAAGCGACATCCAAGAGCATGAGTAAAACCGCGCGCACATCCATCCTAGTTACCTGAAATACATGTGAGTTTTTGGAAAAACGTCAACATAATGTTGGTGTGAATTCATGCAATTTTTGTATTTCATGTTTGTATTCTTTGTATGAAAACATAATTTGTGTCTTGTATAAATCAAGTCTTTTGTGTACACCACGTACTCATGTATAAATCAAATATTTCTGTATGTATCAAGTGTTAATGGGTTGCAAAGCCATTAACATGTGACACGACATAGGAAGTCACCAAACCATAGGCATTTTTCTGTAGTCGATTCACGACTGAGACACAAAAACACTCATTGGTAGAAGTAGGCCAAGAGTGGGGCTGCCCTGAAACCCATTAGATCTAACCTTTTGTTCTGCGGTCTTAGTATGTACACGATTAATGGTGCTTATGGTACCCTATTCGTGACACGATTTCTCGTATCATTCCTCAATTCTTGTATCCATCATACCATTTGTAAACATTGTAATATTTGTAACATGTATTTCACCCCCGAAGGTATAAAACTGAAAACAGTTAAAAGAAAATGGGGAGCATGAACTCACAACTTTGCGTTCCTTGCGTCGTAAACTTCACCGGATTTGCTTAATTAACGTCGTAACCTATAAGCGTTTTCTTAACGTTAGTCACTAGACTTGTGTCGCACAAGTACAGTCACTCTCTTTTGTATATATTCTTGTGTTAAAAATATTCTATATTTTTAACTACGTATCTTACTTATATTATTTTCTCAAAAATAAATATAAGCTTTTTGTATTTTGCACTTTGCACCCGAATTATGTATCTTGTATTTTGTATGTGTATTTTTATGTTTATACTCCTCACGAGTATTTAGTGTATTTTTAAGTCTTAATACACTAGCACGTATAACACATACTATATACTTAGCACAAAAGTTGGTGATAACATAATATATATTTTTCTCTCAAAATATACATACTTATATCCATTTTTATTCTTGAAGAAATCCTCATTTCTTATCACCAAAAATTAGGGAAACCTTGGTAATACTTTTAAACACATTTTTAGGGAATAAGTTTCTCAAAAACTTATATTTTTCTAAGTGTCAAAATTTATAAAAATTTTGACAGAGTTTCCCCTAAAAATGGAGGTTTCCCATGTTTTCAAAACATGTGTTTATTTTCTTTTAAATCGTCAACAATTTCCTCATTCAACAATAAACAATATGCAACTAGTTAAAATAGATATAATCGCAGAAATACATGAACTTGTGGTTCTTTCCAAAATAGGTAGTATCCTTCCATTATTTTTAGTGGATCTTTGTATAGATCAACTTCGTTTCTTGAAAGTCTCGTTTTTAAAGAAGTTACATCTTTACAACTTCCTGTCAATATTTACAAAAATAGTTATTTTGTCGAAACTTTGTGTTACACAAGTGTTTACACACTCGTGTGTTTGCTAGAATCATTCTTTTTCATGTAAGATTCGGCTTTAGAAAATATGATTTCTTGGACACTTGGTCCTTTGAAAGTACCGCTTGTAGATCCGTAGATCTACTAGTTTTGAACACCATTTCATAAGTAAAATCGATTTTACACAAGTTCAAGTTTGATGTGTGGTAGAGTTTCATCACCTAACCCTTATTACACTTAAACAAGCTTTATGTCATAATCCACGATCATGACCAATCCGGGTTAAACGATGATCCGAGCTACCACAACATAGATCGGGCCTAAATAACCACACAAATCAAATACTACAAGATTTACACAACATTCAAGCTTTTAACCACCATTACTAGCATTTTTAGTAGACTTTTATGTATCAACTTGTATGTTTACGAGTTTTAGCCATTACATAACGTTTTAACCACTTCAAAATAGTTCGAGAGTGTGATTCAAGCAACTTACTACTAGCTCGAGGCTAGGGAAGAATCTAGACGCAAGATGAGTGGATAAAAGCAATAGAGTGAGGTCCTTCGCCTTCCGATTGCACCAAGCTTCCTTGTAGGTGATCCTTAACACTTGTGTGCTCTTGAAATTAGATGATCAAAGCTCGACGATGGTTGGATGGTTGTAGGGGGGTTCGGCCGAGAGCCTTGAGAGAGGGAGAGAGAGGTGTGAAGTTGAGTTTGTGATGGAAAGGTTATGTTGTGTTATGGTTAGAACTTATAGATAATTTTCATGGTCATTAACCAAGAGATTATGTGTCTACTAGATATAAGACAACCAAGATTATTATAATCTTGCAAGGACAAGGGGTGTCCCCTTGGGGACGGTTTCGGTTAGGGGGGGGGGGTAATCCGGTTAGATTCCAACTAAACATTAGTTAATAGTTAGGTTAATCTAGTTAAGTTTAGGGATTAACCCGGTTAGTAGTGTGTTGTGCTTTATTGCGGGTGTTAGGGTATTCAGGGACCCTAACTGGCTCAGAAAAAGATAAGTAATGTTATTAACAATATTTTCATGTTCCGGGTATAGTCCGGTTGTTCGGTTGCATATCGATTCGTTAAAGTGCTAAATTGCACCTTTTAGTGTTTAATAAGTATCTTTTTATAATACCATCGATTCCCAACACTTAGGGAAATATTCTGGATAATAAAACAACATTTCTGCAAAATATTCATGTGTCTAAATGCTGAATTATTGCTGAATTATATAAATTCTGCACTTAAAGTGCGTTTCGGGTGCTTTTTAGTGCTTAATTTTGCTTTCGCATTGCATATATATATTAAACCCTTGTATGTACTCTTGGGTTTTAATGCGTTCTTGTTGTCGGACCTACACCTAGGCCTCAATTCTAATGTCTGACTGCTTTCTGCAGTTCTGTTGACACAGTATGTCTTACCGGTGAGTTTACTATTATTTCTGACGCAACGCTCTCGTTTATGCATAAAGCAATATTTTGTAGTATACAACGTGCATGAATTCACTTGTTTAGTATGTAATCAGATATTGCTGACAATTAAGCACATAATTGCAGTCATTAAGCAATAATTAAAGTGTACGGAAATTACCGGTTTGGTGCCAGTTGTCACATAGACTTTGTAGCGCACCAATTCTCTCATTGCCTGAAGGCACATACAATTTTGTGGTTTATTGCGACGCGTCCATCCAAGGACTTGGTTGCGTGTTGATGCAACGTGACAAGGTCATTGCTTATGCATCACGCGGGCTTAAGGTCCACGAAAGAAATTACACTACCCACGATCTGGAACTGGGAGCTGTTGTTTTCGCACTCAAGATATGGAGACATTACCTGTACGGTACCAAGTGCACCATTTACACCGATCACAGGAGTCTCGAGCATATCTTCAAGCAAAAGGAGTTAAACATGCGACAACGTCGATGGGTCGAACTCTTGAATGATTACGAATGCGCGATCAAGTACCATCCGGGCAAAGCTAATGTTGTGGCCGACGCCCTCAGTCGAAAGGATACTACACCTAAGCGAGTGTGTGCGTTACAACTTACCATTCAATATAGTATTCCCACTCAGATACGAGATGCTCAGGTTGAAGCATTGAGAGCAGAGAACATCAGGGTGGAGTCCCTACGAGGATCGAGGAAACGGTTAGAACAAAAGGAAGACGGTGCCTACTATGTAAACGGGCGCATCTGGGTTCCACTTTATGGAAACTTACGCGAGCTTATGATGGATGAAGCGCATAAGTCTCATTACTCAGTACATCCTGGTTCGGATAAGATGTACCACGACTTAAAGACTACATACTGGTGGCCTAGCATGAAAGCCAACATAGCAACCTACGTCAGCAAATGTTTGACTTGTGCGAGAGTCAAGATCGAATATCAGAAACCATCAGGCCTGCTCCAACAACCAGAGATCCCGACTTGGAAATGGGAACAAATTTCCATGGATTTCATTACTGTCCTGCCTAGATCCCAACACGGAAATGACACTATTTGGGTGATAGTGGATCGATTGACTAAGTCTGCACACTTTTTGGCTATCAAAGAAACAGACAAGTTCTCTACTTTAGCAGACGTTTATTTAAAGGAAGTGGTTTCGAGGCACGGGGTGCCAACCTCTATCATATCTGATCGTGACGCATGTTTTACCTCTGAACTGTGGCAAGCAATGCACAAGTCCTTTGGCTCACGTTTAGACATGAGCACCGCTTATCATCCACAGACGGATGGGCAGTCTGAGCGCACCATCCAAACCCTTGAAGACATGCTTCAAGCATGTGTAATCGATTTTGGCAATGGTTGGGAAAGATACCTCCCTTTGGTGGAGTTTTCATATAACAACAGTTACCACAGCAGTATCCAGACTGCTCCATTTGAGGCATTGTACGGACGTAAATGCCGATCACCTCTTTGTTGGGCAGAGGTTGGCGACAGCCAAACCACGGGTCCAGAACTTGTAGTAGACACGACAGAAAAGATTGCTCAGATACGACAACGAATGGCGGTAGCTCGTGACCGTCAGAAAAGCTACGCTGATAAGCGCAGGAAACCACTCGAGTTTCAAGTTGGGGATCGAGTGCTACTCAAAGTCTCACCTTGGAAAGGTGTAGTTTGTTTTGGCAAACGAGGCAAACTCAATCCGCGTTATGTTGGACCGTTCGAAATCATTGAGAAAATTGGCAAAGTCGCTTACAGACTGAACCTACCTGAAGAACTCAGCGGAGTTCACACCGTATTCCACGTGTCAAATCTGAAGAAGTGTCTGTCAGATGAGACCCTCATAGTTCCTTTGAAGGAGCTCACAATCGACGATCAGTTGTGATTCGTTGAGGAACCAGTAGAGATTACTGACCGAGATGTGAAGATTCTCAAGCATACCAGAATTCCTCTTGTTCGAGTTCATTGGAACTCCCGTCGTGGCCCAGAGTTCACCTGGGAACGAGAAGACCAAATGAAACTCAAGTATCCCCAGTTGTTCGAGAAAAGTGCAACCACTGCTGAGGCTGAAGCTACTGTGGAATTTCGGGACGAAATTCCAAACCAACGCGGGGATGATGTGACACCCCAGGAAAACCAGGAAACAACGCAACACAACTAGCTTCCTCAGTAACCACGTGCTAAATTTCAGGATGAAATTTCTTTCAAGTTGGGGATGATGTGACAACCCGAGTTTTCAAGGTCTTTCCTCACAACTACGTTTTCTTAATTCGTTGCGTTCTTTTATGTGCACCTGGTTATTTGATTTTAAATTGCTGTTTAGTGTTAATTGGTTAAATGTTAAATAGGAACTTTGTGAAATATGTGATATGTGCATGACGAAATCTAAGAGGGATTTCGCCACTAGCCTACTCGACGAAAACCAGGGTTTTTGCCATGGCCATCACGACGAAATCCCTGATTTCGCCGGCCCAGTTTTCGCCAAAGCCCATTAAGGGCCCAACACGGTATATCTTACGTATTTAAGGACGTAGGTTATGTGAATAGTTATTTAGAAAACCCTAAGGTCTCTCTTTCCCTCTCCCCTATGCGACGGCAATCTCTAGCTCTCTGGGAACCTTTGCTAGCCTCGTATCATAACTGGTTAGTATGCCATCTTTGTCATTAGATAGTTGTGATGCATTGGATAACTATTATGTGATTTTGTTTGTGGATTGAATTGATGGGTATGATAGGGATTCTTATAATATGATGTTATGATCGGTTGTTTATGCCTACTGCTCATGTTCGATTTGATGATATATATATATATATATATATATATGAATGTTTAAGTGAAGGGATGATATAGTTTGTATGAATCAATAATCTGATTACATGTAATTCGTGGCTAGGGGTGATGATTGAATGATGATTCCGATTGTATGATGATTGAGTAATTTATATGATTGTATAAATTAATCTGATTGGGTGATTGATTGATGAGGTTGACGTAACTGTTAAACGATAGTTAGGGTTTCTGGGTTGCGTACTGTTGTTGATGATCATGCTTACCCGACGAAATCACTACCCCGACGAAGACACTGCCCCGACGAAAATTCAATCACGACGAAAACCCTTTGGGATTTCGTCGCCCAAGGGATTTCGTCGCCTGGGGTTTTCGCCGAAGGGAGATCGCGATGAAAATAGGGGTGTTCGTCAAGTTGGGAAATAATCACAGTAACTCAGTTAAGTCTGTTAATGGATAACTATGTTAGAATAGACTGAGAAATCAATTATGTGAAGCATGAATTGTATGAACTTGAAATAACTGTTATGTGTTACTTGATAATAATTGCCTAAGCACATCTTGTGATGTTAGATTGCATGTGAAACCTTACAAACATAAACTGATTGTGTATACGTACATGCTATAGGCTTTGACTGAATATTTGTGAGCACGTAATTTAGCAAACCGAGCAAACCGAGGTGAGTTCACACACTTTCTAAGGCATGGGATTCCCGGTGGTTAGGAATGGGTTAAAGAATTAAAACGGAACCTACATATCCTCCTTGGGTAGGATATGTACCTCCATCCTCCATGGGTAGGATGCCAATGTTAATCATGCGTATTCTCCTTGTGTAGAATACGTACGTTCGTCCTCCTTGGGTAGGACAACAACCTTAAACTTACTAGACAAAACTCTATCATTAAGTCCCTCATTTTTATATCGACTTAATCACCGGGCCAATGGCGAGCGGGTCATTAGTTAATAGCGCTATTAGGGTTGACAAGGCTCACACCATGCCGGTAGGACGGGCGTGTACTAATGGATCTGGGCACTCAGTCAATGATGATAGACATTGACTTAGGGCACAACTTACTTTTGTCAGTTGTCGATATGGTAACGGTCTAGTGGTTCACATGGGGAAGCCCCCACTGATTATGGATATGGTTTGGGAATCAAAGTTACTGGTTAACTCATGGTTTATGAAACAACTTATGGTTTTCAAAACAAACTTTTAAAACTAAACAAGCAACTGTGAACTCGCTCAACTTTGTTGTTGACTCGTTCTTACATGCCTTGCAGGTCGTTAGGTGCTTGTGGAGCTTGCATAGGGAGGAGTGGTCGTTGTGGGACATGGACTGTTGGATTCCATGTTAAACATTTAAACTTTATGAACTTATTACTTATGTTTGGGCTTTACATTTTATGCTTCCGCTATTAACCTAAAGTTGGTTATTTTCTTTTGGACACCAATTATATTGTGGTTGGTTTTATTTACTTAATTACGTTGTTCAATATGATTGGTGGCTTGATCCTGGTCAGTCACGCCTCCATGCGGTAATACTCCGCTTGTGGATTTTAGGGGTGTGACACCTCACAACTTCCACAATGGGAGAATCACCCAACTCTTCGGATTCGGAACCATTGACATTCCTCTCACTATTCCCCGAGTCGGACTTCGCCTGAGACACGACGAAATCACCCAGTTCCGATGAAGCCGCGATCGACTCCTCATCAGCATCAAGGAAGTCGGGGATCCATTGATCGTATTCTTCAACAACCCAAACTTTATATTTTTTATCCTGCCAACTCAGGCTGAGAACCCCATTAATTTTATTACATGAATCGAGAAGAATACCCAAACGGTCGAAAGTTAGATCCCCAACTGTTTCGATGAACTGAGACGGTTGAATAACCTTGCCATATCTACTTCCGATCTCGTCGAAAACCTTACTTGACATCAGGTGAGGGGGAACTCCTAGAATATTAATCCACGCAATACGTTCGAAAGGCAAGGACTGACCAATCCACGGAGACAACGACGAAAACCACCGTTTCCAGATATCCTTGGCCTCTAACAGCCTATTAGCATCATCCCCATTCACAAAAGAAATCAAAACTGTAAGACCACCTACATACTGGATGGATGCATCTACAAATCCAGCTGACTTTAAAGAAGAATTTAAGAACCTTAATTCGTTAAACCCCAACGTCCTACCAACCATAGCTTTTCCTGAAATACTGGATAACGAAAATATGGAGGGGTCAAGAACCACCACATCCTCATCACCTTCCGAATGCGATTTATTTGTAAGAATATCTAGAAACGAGACTCCCTTCTTAACATGATGAGAACCATACCCCTTAGGAAAAACCCCCTGAGATCTCGCTTGCCCTTCACCTGTCCCCTTATCTCTCCCCCCGACCGGACCTGATGGTTTAAGATTCCCATTTTCTTTCGCGAACAAAGCGACATTGACCAGCAGCTTGTTGCCGCCCAGTTTAACTCTAGACAGGCTGGTCTTAAGTTCTTCCATATCCCTCACACCTCTAAAGCTAACAAAACCGAAGATTCTACCTTCTTTGTCTTTCTTCTTAGCAATGAATGCACCCGCAATCTCCCCGAAAGGTCTAAAAGCATTGGCCAAATCCCAGGGACGACAGCCTTGAGGAATATTGGTCACAAAAAACTTAGAGACATCCGATTTAAGGCCATCACCCATCCCACTACCTCTACGTTTCTTGTTCTGCACCTCCCACGAATCGTCATCAACTTCCATGACGACTGGAACCGGAAAGGGACCAACAACCCGAACGGCGAATGGAAGTTCTGGATTATCAGAATAGAGATAGAGGATAATAAAGACCTTCAACCAAAGTGAAAATCAGAGAATCCACACTCGCTATACCGGAATCCTTCCCTTCGTCGAGCCGCCGGCGTTGAAAGAACCACAAGCAAAGACCAAAAGAAACCCGAATGGCGAATGGGAGATTCGAATTCAGTTTAGGATGAGAGGTCAAGTCTGGAAGCATGCGACCTCGCACACTAACCCAAGGATCTTTTCTCTGTCGAGCCCTCCGGCGATCGGAAATGAAAAGACGAAAGAGAGAGTTATGGTTATAGTTGATGTTATTATTGCTATTGTTTAACACAGTTAAATATGTATTTAAATACATATAAATTTGTCATTTTAAATATAATATTTAATATACTATGTCAATTAAAACTGATAATTTTATAAAAAAAATACCATTTGTGTATACAATTCCACACTTTCATATCAACTTATAAAACCGGCCAAGCATACCATTGAAAGAAATTCATTACTATTAAATTTGTATCAGTTTTGTAATTGTAATTTTCAAGAATTTCCGTACAATTGTGTTTAAAGAATGTATTCCAAGTTATGGTGTAAATTGTAGAGTTTTTTTTCCCCAAAATGAATGTAATGGAAAAAATTATTTATCAAAATGGGTAGTTTGAAATATATTTATCAAAATAGATTTTTATTTAAAAACTCACTTTCTCATTCCTAATCTTATTGGGTAAAGGTAATTTTATTTTTTTTTGGCCAGCAACAAACAACACCAATGTTATTGGGTAAAGGTAATTTTTATTTAAAATAATGTTCTTTAACATGGCTTAAGAAAAAAAAATACAGTTAAATTAAAAATAGATCGTAAGACTTGATAAAAAAAATTAATGTTATTTATATTTTATTTAAAACAATGTTCTTTAACATGAGTCAAGAAAAAAAAAACACCGTTAAATTAAAAAAACAGATCGTAAGACTTTATAAAAAGTTATTAAATTATTTTATTAATATTTCCTTTACCTATTTTTAAGAAACATATTTTAACTATTTTTTAATGTTTAATGCTAAACATAATAATAAAAACATACATCTTAAATTAAAAAATAAATATGATATTCCTTTTTTTGAACATCTCGTCGTTCTCTTTTTTGTAGTTAAAAAAGCTTAAAGATGAGTTAAATCAACCATTTATAATATTTGATCCTAATATTTCCTAAAATGTCTTAAAAAAGTACATGTTCTAAATTATTTGAAAAAGTATTTAAAAGTTATATGTAACACAATTTAAAAAACCTGTACACAAGTATTTGTAAGAAAACTAATAGAATGTTTATGAAGGAATACAAACTTTTCTATTATAAAAAAACGTTTTAATAAAAGTAAAAGAAAATGTTTATATTAAAAAGAAAATAAAAACGTCTTCATAAAACTTCATGATCCATCAGCATGTCATTAATTTGATTGGAAACTTATTTTTTTTTAAATAGAAATTAGCTTACCCAATAAGATTAGGAGTGACAAAAGTTTTTTTTTCATAAAACACCATTTTGGTAAATATTTTTCAAACTCCCTATTTTGGTAAATAACTTTTCCAACTACACCCTTTTGGAAAAAAAAAAACTCTTCTAAATTATTTGAAAAAGTATTTAAAAGTTATATGTAACACAATTTAAAAAACCTGTACACAAAAATATTTGTAAGAAAACTAATAGAATATTTATGAAGGAATACAAACTTTTTTATTATAAAAAACGTTTTAATAAAAGTAAAAGAAAATGTTTATATTAAAAAGAAAATAAAAACGTTTTCATAAAACTTCATGATCCATCAGCATGTCATTAATTTGATTGGAACTTGTATTTTTAAATAGAAATTAGCTTACCCAATAAGATTAGGAGTGAGAAAAGTTTTTTTTTTTTCATAAAACACCATTTTGGTAAATATTTTTCAAACTCCCTATTTTGGTAAATAACTTTTCCAACTACACCCTTTTGGAAAAAAAAACTCTTCTAAATTATTTGAAAAAGTATTTAAAAGTTATATGTAACACAATTTAAAAAACCTGTACACAAAAATATTTGTAAGAAAACTAATAGAATATTTATGAAGGAATACAAACTTTTCTATTATAAAAAACGTTTTAATAAAAGTAAAAGAAAATTTTTATTAAAAAGAAAATAAAAACGTTTTCATAAAACTTCATGATCCATCAGCATGTCATTAATTTGATTGGAACTTGTATTTTTAAATAGAAATTAGCTTACCCAATAAGATTAGGAGTGAGAAAAGTTTTTTTTTTTTTTTTTTTTTTTTTTTTTTTTTTTTCATAAAACACCATTTTGGTAAATATTTTTCAAGAGTTAATTACATAGTTAGTCCCTGTGGTTTGCACAAAATAACAAACTTAGGTACTAATAGTTTCTGATAACATTCTAGGGTATTAAGTTTTCATTTTGTAACGTTTGAGGGTATTAAGCTTATTTGTAGGCTTAAAATCACATTTTGTTAGTACCTAAGTATGTTATTTTGTGCAAACCACAGGGACTACCTATGTTATTACCTTAGAAGTTAATACCTCCAAACGTTACAAAATGAAAAGTTAATACCCTAGAATGTGATTTTAAACTATTAGTACCTAAGTTTGTTATTTTGTGCAAACCACAGGGACTAACTATGTAATTAACTCTATTTTTCAAACTCCCCATTTTTTGTAAATAACTTTTCCAACTACACCTTTTTGGAAAAAAAAAAAAAAAAAAAAAAACTCTAATTTAGAACGTGTACTTTTTTAAGACATTTTAAGAAATATTAAGATCAAATATTATAAATGGTTGATTTAACTCATCTTTAAGCTTTCTTAACTACAAAAAAGAGAACGACCAGATGTTCAAATAAAGGAATATCATATTTATTTTTTAATTTAAGATGTATGTTTAGCATTAAACATTAAAAAAATAGTTAAAATATGTTTCTTAAAAATATGTAAAGAAAATATTAATAAAATAATTTAATAACTTTTTATAAAGTCTTACGATCTGTTTTTTTTAATTTAACGGTATTTTTTTTTTTCTTAACTCATGTTAAAGAACATTGTTTTAAATAAAATATAAATAGCATTAATTTTTTTTATCAAGTCTTACGATCTATTTTTAATTTAACTGTATTTTTTTTTCTTAAGCCATGTTAAAGAACATTATTTTAAATAAAAATTACCTTTACCCAATAACATTAGTGTTGTTTGTTGCTGGCCAAAAATAAAATAAAAATAAAAATTACCTTTACCTAATAAGATTAGGAATGGGAAAGTGAGTTTTTAAATAAAAATCTATTTTGATAAATATATTTCAAACTACCCATTTTGATAAATAATTTTTTCCATTACACTCATTTTGGGAAAAACAAAACTCTACAATTTACACCATAACTTGGAATACATTCTTTAAACACAATTGTACTAACCGGAAATTCTTGAAAATTACAATTACAAAACTGATACAAATTTAATAGTAACTAGGATTACGACCCGCCGCAATGCGGCGGGGAATCTTTATTTATAACTAAGTCGATCTACGACCCACACGTTATGTTAAACCTGTCAAACGGGGTAAAAATCGACGATGTAAAAACGTTCACCCACACACGCACGTTGCGTCGTGTTAACTCGCAAAATTTAGAACGAAACGTAAAAACGTTAAGCCAAAGACACAGCTGTGATGTGTTAAGTCACAAAATTTAGAACCAAGCATAGAGCGAAAAATTTGCGAAAAATGGAAACTATAAATGACCAAAGTTGAAAGTAAAAAAAGTTATAAGGATAGATTGCAAAAGATAAAAAGTTTTGGGTTAAAAGTAAAAAAACAAATAGTTTTGGGTTAAAAGTAATTTATGAAATACTTTTAGGTGAAAAGTAAAAAAAAAAACATTTTTTAAACCCCCCAAAGCCAACGTTACGACAACAATATGCATAACAATTTTTTCTTTGAAAACCCCCAAAGCACACCCCGCGTTGCGGCGGGGCGTAAAACGGTGTCAAATAGTACTAATGTCACACAACCGTCATCGACAACCAACACTGACTTGACCTATAATATGCGTATTGCGACGAACCTGTCAAACATGGAAAAATAGAGGTAAAAACGTTGAACCACACATGCACGTTGCGTCGTATTAACTCGAAAAATTTAGAACTATACGTAAAACGAAAATTTGCGAAAGATGAAAAGTATAAGTGACAAAAGTTGTGAAGTTAAATTGCAAATAATGAAAAGTTTTGGGTTAAAGTTAAAAAAACAAATTATGTAGGGTTAAAATTAGAAAAGGTACAAACCTTTGGGTTAAAACTAAAAAATCTAAGTTTTTTTTTTTTGAAAAACTCATAAAGCACAACTTACAACTAATAATGCACAAAAAGTTTGCAAACTTATATAGGTTTTAATGAATTTCTTTCAAAGGTATGCTGGGCCGGTTTTATAAGACCATGTGTAATGGTTAATGCCTTTTATGGGCATTTTTTGCCACATCAGTATCATAATGCCCCTTAAAAAATTGTGTAATAGTTAATGCCCCATTTCATTATTACTTCCTAATTTTGTTTTCCTCATTGGGTTTTATACTGTGTTAAACAATAACAATAATAACATCAACTATAATTCATATATGATAAAAATCAAACTAAAGGAACAGTGAATTTAGGGTATATTAGAATATGGGGTATGGGGCGGGGTTGTAGCGTGGGTTGGGTACAAACGCCCAAGTCACCACCCCGGGTGGGCTTGGGTTTCGGCGTGGCCCCTTGGGCGGGGGTTTCAGCCTGGGGGCGGGGGTTGTGGCGTGGGTTGGGTACAAACGCCCAAGTCACCACCCCGGGTGGGCTTGGGTTTCGACGTGGCCCCTTGGGCGGGGGTTTCAGCCTGGGCGTTGGACGGGGCTATCAAGATGACATGGTAGGATCTCATTGGCCAAGACAAGTAGCCGTTTGGGCTAGCCGTTGGCCAACGGCTATGTGTTTAAAAAAAATTTATTCACTATAAATACTCACACTTCTATTCATTTTTTTACCACAACTACTCCACCTCTTCTATAATCATCTCTATCTTATTTAAAAAAAATTATCATCCAACCACAATACGAAAAATGAATCCTCATAATCGTGGTTTTGACCCGAACAATCCGTGGGCATTCCAAGAAACACCAAGCCTAGCATCCAATCGTCCAATTGCTCCCTTTTAAATACACTCCACGATGCCGGATATGGCTGGTTACGAATCGTTTATCTCGAATCGTTTGAAGAATGATGTCGGTCGAAAACACCAATGCCTTTCGCGCAACGCGCATCATTGAAAAACACTAGTAATAATAATAATAATAATAATAATAATATCTATAAAAAGTGAAAATACAAAATAATAATTAATAAGTCTCCATTATTAAATAACTAAACATGTTAAATTTTTTTTGGAAGGCGAATTTCATTAAAACACAAACCCGCGCCAACGATCTCTAAGATCGAGATCGATGAAACGCGGAAAAGATTACATCAACGGAAAATCAAACATACACCAATTTCTCCAATCTATCGAACCCTCCTTATGTCTACTCTTAAACCAAAGATACGCCAAAGACTTGACATCCGAGACAATACGCACCACGTTAATAGCTAAACCGTTGAAAACCTTTTCGTTCCTAGCCTTCCAAATTTGCCAACAAGCAATAGAAATGATGCCACGCAGAATCTCCTTCTTCTTATTTGTGTAAGGCAAATCGTCAATAGCATGGATCACATCAGAAAACGAGAAAACAAAGAACCGAGGAACCTTGCACCATGATCCGATAGCGTCCCACACACCACAAGCAACCGAGGAACTAAACATGTTAAATAAGCAAAAGAGTATGACATCACTTACCAACTCTAAATTGTTATATGGTTTCCACCGGACGAGATTAGAAAACTATCTTTTAGCTAATAATATTAGGTAAACAAAAAAAAATATTTTGATATTTGAACGGGATAATTAAGTTTCTTATTACTTGTTTTTTTAACTTTTTGGTTATTGGATTTTAATAATCCTAAGTTTCACCTATTGGCCGATAATAATCCCAGCTTTAAAAATTCCCGCCAATAATCCCAACTTGTAAAAGTTTGGCCGCCAGTGATTATTTTCTAACATAGGTGCACTTAAATCAATTAAGGAGTCTCTAGTTGTAATTGAATCTATTGAGGAGACCAAATTCTTATATGTTTGAAAATGATCAATGGCAGCCAAACTTTTACAAGTTGGGATTATTGGAGGGAAATTTTAAAGTTGAAATTATTATTGGCCAATAGGTGAAACTTATGATTATTAAAATCCAATAACCCTTAACTTTTCTATAAAAGAACCCAACGTAATATTTGTTAAGTAAATTATGTTATCTTGAAGAATAAAATCAAATGTCATCGCAGGCTAAGGTTATTGTAAAAAAGTTTAAAAGTGTGAGAAAGTGTGAGAAATATTGTGGAGGTGACACGTGTCATAAATCTAAATTAATTTAAAAGGGTAAACAAGTAATTTTATCATTGAATTAATTAATTGATAACTTTCCATATCCGCCACCCTTATTTATAGGAATACATTTTTAAAGATCTCTATACAACACTGCGAATAACTCTGTATAACACTACAACATTATATAAAACACTGTAACCACCATTCAGCACATATATAACATCATTCAATAAGTATATAACACCATTCAATAAGTATATAACACAACAAAACACCATTCAACAGTTCATAACACTGTAATAAGTATATAACACCACAAAAACACTATTCTAACAGTTCATAACTGTAATAAGTACATAATACTACAAAACAAAGATATAACACTACAAATCACTATTAAAGACACTACAAAACATCATTCAACAGTTCATATCACTGTAATAAGTACATAACATAACAAAAACAAGATATAACACTACAAATCATTATAAAATACTATGAATAGTATATACCACCACCTTGTCGGAACCCCTGCCCCTTCGGCGCCCCACTACATGTGATAATGATGAAGGTGATTGCCGGAAGAGTATATGCAGATTGAACGATGATGAAGACAGTTGACGTGGAGGAGCGGTTAAGACGGAGGGTACAGTGGTCGCCGGAATAAGCTGATGTATCGATGATGATGATGATGATGATGATGATGATGATGATGATGATGATTGTTAGGGGAGGATTTTCCAGTGATCAGTGATCCTCAATTACTGTTGGACATAGGGATCCTTGATTCTGTTTGAATTAGTGATCCTCACAGAGTATTGTAGGATCAGGATCCAGGATCATCATAAGGATCCTTACACTAACGATTGTCTGCTTTGAATATGATGTTGTTTTGCAGGAGTACGAGCTTGGACTTGGTCTTGGCGATATTCCTGGAGCATATTCCCTATTTATTCCGCACGTGCTTGACCAATATGGACGTTATGGAGTTCGTGGGAGACTTGCATGAAATGCGGATAGTTAGTTACTTTAGATATTTTCTAAATTTATAAGGGGATAGCGAGCTAAATTAGAACACTTGGCTATTTTTAGCTTAACACACACTCGTAACCGCTCTCATCAGCTCTCGACAGTTTACTTGGCGATTACACACTTTTTTGCACATTACACTATAGTGATCCTTGTAACTAGCTCGCTATCATCCGAAGTTGTAATACATTTTCTGTTTAATCTGAGTTGGTGATCGGTAGTTTCCATCACCCGAGGTTTTTTATGCCGGAGATCAACTCTTGATCAAGGGCTTTTTCCTCATATAAATCATTGTGTCACTTGTTCATTACATGTTCGAGTGATCCTTAGCATTGTTCATTGATTCAAGCATCACACCTCACAACAGAAAGTTTGGTTGCATTATCATTGCTTGATTTTTTACCAAAACAGTTTGGCGCCCACCGTGGGGCAATTGGTGCTTCATTCCTAAGAAGATTCATATTTTTGTGGTCATTTCGGTTCGTTACAACCAAGCGGATGGCTTCCTCAGCAAAGAACACTTCAAGTTCAATGCCGACAATCAGTTCTTCACAAGGCGTTCCACCTTTGCCTCCACCACCTTCTGGATCCCAGAAGAATGCTGAGAATGCTGCGAAGAGACAAACCCCCATTTTCTCAAAACCACCAACTTCTTCTGTTTCCTCTAATCCTACTACTAATGATCTTTTTAATCTGATTTTGCAGATGAGGGATCGCATGCAAGAGCAGGACAAAACCAATGAACGGATCCTCCAAGAGATTGGTGATATTAAGAAACAGAAGAAATCAGTGGAGGATCACTCTCCTCTGATGCCAAGATCATTGAATTTTGACACTCCAGTTATAACTACCCTACAATCGGCGGTTCCAGGAATCCAGTATCAAAGTGGTCCATCAGAAAGGCGTTATGGAACAGCGACTATGAGTCAAGCATTTGGCTCTCACTCTCAGCCTCAGGGATCCTGTTTTCAGCCATCGGGATCCTCCTTTCAGCATCAGGGATCCTTCGTCAGCTCAGGAGGATATTTGGGAATGCACGCGGTTCAAGGATCCTCCCAGGTTTAAGGATCCTCTCAGCCACAAGGATCCTCCCAGGTTCAAGGATCCTCCCATCCCCAAGGATCCTTTCAGGTTCAAGGATCCTCCCAGGTTCAAGGATCCTCTCAGCCCCAAGGATCCTTTCAGGTTCAAGGATCATCTCAGCTTCAAGGATCCAACATCTTTCAGGATCAAGGATTCTTAAGAAGTATGCAGCCCCCAAGCACGGATGTTCATCAAGGAGACTTCATACCAATGCAGACCATTGCTTCCTCTGGTCCTTCAATCATACCAGAGTCCCGTCAATATGGATTCACATCTGGAATTCCAAACATGAATCCTCTGGGAGGTAACACCTTTAATAATTCATATAACACTAACCATGGCTCAATGCAGGATACAGGTATCAATCAGGCTATGGCCAGGGAGTTACAGAAGCTTAAGGATATGATATCCAGCGTACCAGGAGTGGTTAAACCCATTCCTGAAATTGCAGATGGTAGCCATAGGATATCTCGCTTTGCACCACCTATTTGTGATGCTGAGATACCCAAGAGGTTCCAAATACCAACTATGAAGCTATATGATGGTTCAACGGATCCAGAGGAACATGTAGCTCAATACAGGGAGAGGATGAAGATCAATCCAATTCCTGAGAGGTTAAAAGAAGCATGTCTATGCAAGGGTTTTGGATCCACACTTACAGGATCTGCTCTTAAATGGCTGCTAAGTCTTCCCCCTTACTCTATTACTTCATTTGCTAATCTAGTTAATTTGTTTAATAGTCAATTTTCTTGTAGTAGAAAATTTGAACGTTTAACTAGCGATCTATATAGGGTAACACAAGGACAAAATGAATCACTTAGAGATTACATCACTAAGTTTAGTAAAGAATCCTTAGATATCCCTAACCTGGACATAGCTACGGCTGTAGAAGCCTTTAAAATGGGATTGCTTAGGGATTCATTGTTCTATGATGACCTCGTTATGACCCCATGCAGGAATCTTGATGAAGTAAGAACCAGGGCCCTTAGGTTCATCCGTCTAGAGGATGACAAAAGGATCCAGGAGAGATTGACAGGATCCTCAAAACAGGAAAAGCAAGGATCCTACTTCAGGAACAACAAATCAAAGTCCTACAACAAGTCTGATAACCAGAATGTGCATGCAGTGGAACAGGAAGAGGATGATGAGGATTATCCTCCCATTTCTGAATACTGTTTTTCTGTTGATAACAATGAACTAATCCTTGCAATGCAGAATCTAGGTGAGAAAGCTAGGTGGCCAAGAAAAAGTGATAAACCAGCTGCTACAAAGGATAAGTCCAAGTGGTGTGCATACCATGAGGATTTCGGGCATCTCACTGAAGAGTGTATTGCACTTAGAAAAGAAATTGGTTACTTGTTAAGCAAGGGGCATTTGAAGGAGCTTTTGGGACGAAAGAAGTCAAGGATCCAGGATCCTGAAAGGATACCGGAAAAGGCTCCTGCCCCTCCAGCAGATGCACAAGTTATAAACTTTATATCCGGTGGATCAGACATTTGTGGTACTTCCTTTTCAGCAGCCAAAAGACACGCCAAGGAAACCAAGATGGATAATGGAGACAGACCCATCCGGACGTCCACTGTCACCAAGGATAAAATCATAACTTTTGATGAGGATGATCGTCTTGATGTTCAAGATCCTCATCATGATGGTCTTGTTATTACCCTGTTTATTTCTAATCATTTTGTTCGCATGATCCTTATAGATGGAGGAAGCTCTGTGAACATCATTCAGCTTGATGTCCTTAAGAAGATGAATATCCCGGAGTCTGATATTGTCCCAAGATCCTCAGTACTTGTGGGATTTAGCGGGGAAACCAAAAATACATTGGGGGATATCCAACTCCCTATCTATATTGAAGGACTCCATTCTTATCAAAAGTTTTGTGTTATAGATTGCTTATCTTGTTGTAATGTTATCCTTGGCAGGCCATGGATACATGACATGAAGGCAGTCCCATCTACTTATCATCAGTGCGTGAAGCTTCCTAGTCCATGGGGAGTGGTGAAAATTGAGAGTGATCAACAAGAGGCTAAGAATTGCTATACCTCATCAATGAAGCCAGCCTCAAGACCAAGGGAGCAATAGCAATTAAAGTATCCATCAAGAGATGTCTTGGAGGCAAGAGAGCAGGATGTAAAAGAAATCCTCATGGATCCCCATGATCCTGAATCCAGGATCTTCATAGGATCAGGGATCCTTAGTGACATTGAACAGGATCTAGTATCCTTCCTTAAAAGAAGGAAAACTACCTTTTCCTGGAAGCATGAAGACATGACAGGTATATCTAAGGATATAATTACTCATAAGCTTGGCATTGACAGGTCATTCAAGCCTATACATCAGAAGAGGAGGAAGTTTGCACCTGAAAGGAATGCCATTATCCAGGAAGAGGTAGATAAACTACTTCGAGCAGGTATGATAAGAGAGGTTAAGTATCCAATGTGGTTGTTGTTCAAAAGAAAAATTGAAAGTGGAGGGTATGTGTCGATTTTACTGATTTAAACAAGGCATCTCCCAAGGATCCTTTCCCATTACCCCACATTGACTCCATGGTGGATGCTACCGCGGGTCATGAGTTGTTGACTTTTATGGATGCCTCATCTGGATTTCAACAAATTCAGATGGAACCATCTGATCAAGAGGATACAGCCTTTATGACCCCAACTGGTATATATTGTTATATTGCTATGCCATTTGGACTAAGGAATGCAGGTGCTACTTATCAAAGGCTAGTCAATATGATGTTCAAGGAACAAATTGGACACACTATGGAAGTCTATATAGATGACATGGTGGTTAAGTCCAAGAAGGCTGAGGATCACTGATAGACTGTCGTCGGGTCTATGCAAAAACCTAAAATTACCTATAGACAGGGTAAGTCAGGTATCGAATCCAGAGGAGCATGTGGTCAGTGTAATACCATTTAACTAATCTAAACTTACTTTATGAAATTTGCTAGTTTATCTATTTTTGTAATTTTTATGAATAAGTATTGTGAAAATGAGAAAACAATGATAGGAACGTGACCACTCCGGGATTCAGATTCTGTAAACACCTAATAATCTAATTATTGTTTATTTGGATGCCACTGATTAAATGGTAAATCTGTCACATAAACCAATTACTTATACAAGATCCTAGCATAATACCAATTGATCAGAGAGATATTAACCGCAAGCATAAATAAGTATTCAATCAGCAAAGGCACAATTAGATTCAACATAAATACGTCTCTCTGGTTATCACCAGGATTTGTCTGTCACACAAATTGTATATATATATATATATATATGTGAATGCAATTCGGTCAACACCTAATTACAATCTAATTCTCAAACAAACAGAACTAAATTAAAAGTGAAATACAAGAATCATCACCCGGAGTGTTCACTGGAGGGTTAACCGCGCATGTTGGTGGGTTGATCTTCACAGGCTCGAGCTGAGGTTGAATGCATGATCGAATTGGTTGAGTGGTGTGGTTGATCGATGATGATGTACAATGATGTTGTTGGTGATGAGTCTCTTTTCTGAAAAGTGATGTCCGGCTGCCTCCTCAAATCGTGATAATAATGTTGCTGACTTTTTTTTCGATAATGAATATCATATGTTGGGCCAATTTTGGGAGCCCAATTAATAATGATTGCTGCTCAAAATCGATGAGAATGATAGTGATGGCTGCTAATTTTCGATTATGATCATATTGGGCCGATTTGGGAGCTGCCCATCTCTTCGTGGGTCAAAGCCCAACTCACATGCCGTAAGCCCCATTCAAATGTTTCTGTTTATTTTCGTCTTGGACAACACAAACCATAATACATACAGCCTCCATTATTGTCTTGCATGTGCCTCTCTCAAAGTTTGTGCACCTCCTCAAAAGTCCTCAATCTTGAAGCCAATTTATGTATTGATGATGTTCACATGTCAACTCAAAGGAGAAGTCAGCCACCAAAGTGATGATGATGTCTAATCTTGACTTCTTATGCCTCCATTTGTGTTTTTCTTTTATTTTTTAGTTGCCATCTCCCAACAATCCACATGCATTGACTATCTACTCCCACTGTAGCCTACTATTTAGAACCGTAGGTTACACAAGACCCTCGTATCTTCACCATATTAAGCGTTCTTACCTGAAAACATACAAACACTCGTAATAAAACAATTCCAAGGATATAATCATATAAAACCAAACAAAACATGTAAGATAAGCACTTAAACATCCGTGTCTCACACTCTCCATCACATCCCCACACTTACTTTTGATTGTCCTCAAGCAAACCGATATGGAACTACTCACCATAGTAACAACACCTCTAAACCCCTTAACCGATGCAACAGTTTAAGTCCCAAGTCATACCCGTCCCATAGACTAACACAATCGAGGTTGACAGTCCGACAAGCAATTGGTGCAATTTCTAAAACTTAAGACTTGTCTATTCAAAACTAACATGCTTAGGATTCTAACACATGCTACACGCCCCTCACAATAAACTCTCCCCTCGGTTTAACAATATGAACTAGCGTGTAATGTGCTAGTATGTATAACCCTCAAAACCAAACATGAAATCCTGTAATCATATGCTTGTACGACAATCACACCTCCACTGTATCATATAACACGGCACATATCAAAAGGACTTACGGTTTTGGGCTTAAGGCTAAGGGTAGGAAGATTTTTGGCTTGTTATTCATAGATTTTTATGTGGCGACGAACAAACGACCAAACCGTGACAACTTTATTTGCAACATAACATACTTTTGGGTTGGTTTCTACCCAAGACACGAACAACATTCACAAAACTTTCTCTTCTTTTTTTTTTCCTATTTTTTTTTCTTTGTTTTCTCTTTTTTTTTTCAATTATTCATAACTTGTCGTTCACGGTCGGTATCAAAACAATTCACATTGGATGGACAAATGAACGGTGTATAGGCTCAACAGGGCTACTAAGGGTAATGACTAGGTAAACACAAAACAAACAAACAAACAGGTGTACGGGATATCCTATTGCCTTTATCATTTACGTGCGCGTATCAAACCACAGTCTCAGCATGTATCAAATCATACAAGTTCTAACACAGAATAACACGCGGCCTGCTCTCAACAAATGAATTCAATATGTAAATCATTCTATCATTCTACAGGCTCAAAATTCTCACCAAAGAAGGGTAAAAAGGCTGCCGACACGTAGCATATGCAATCTAAAGCATGTTACCCCTAAATAGACATCTCTTTTCAATTCTTTTATCCTAAAAACACCTGTCGGACCTACTCTCATGAAACTTAAAGGAACGACCATGACAAGGGACTATGTTAGTTTACTACCTGCAAGGAACCCATTAGTGATTGAAACGTTCGGTTTTTTTATCCGTTTAGCTTATTTAAGGCTATGACATTTTTCAAAATTTTCAATTTTTTTTTTCACTTTTCATCGTTCTCAATCACTTTTAACCTCTTTCAAACCTTTCCCTTCCCGGGTTTCCCATATCCCCACACTTGGGCGACATTGTCCCCAATGTATAGTGCTTTTAAAACAAAACCCGGGAATACCAACTAACAACCCCCTGAGTGGCTATCCCTAACACAAATAACGTAAACACATTCCCTAAACATAAATAGTTCAACACCACCAAAAAAAAAAAAATGCAATAATAAAAGTGGAACAGACTCCCCTGGTTTAAAGCGTAGAATCCTCATGCGTCATGTTCCACCACGACCGTATAGCATTTCATTCGCGGCCGTGTCCAACAAGTACTCGGGTCAATCTCTACAATTAGTGTACAAATCATCCCCGTCCAAATGGAGATTGAGTATGGACAGTTTTGACTGAACTCTAATCCGTGCATCGTCCGCCACTGCACTAGAACGTATTGGGACTTCACCAAACATCCCCACACTTGGACCATTGCATTCGTAAAGATTAATAACCTGGTAACCTGCAACAATAATCACGCAAAAAAAATACACTACTCTACATCCTCGGGCTGCCTCCCGAGAGCGCTAAGTTTATAGTCTTCAGCCAGACCGTATCTGGTTAAGCTCATGGTGGTTCATATAGTATCCCCTGTGTATGAAACACATGGTTATCATCCCACATCCATCCATCATCTCTTATGGCATCCCAATGATCCGGGTTATCTGGATCTGCATCATCGAAAGAATATAATAACTCGCCCGTACATGTCTCTATCGGATTCTTCTTGGATTTGGTTGCTTCCTTTGGTGGCTTCTTTTTTCTCTTGGCTAATTGCTTTTTAATTCTCAATTTGAGCCACCAAGGTGACTTGGCCTCTTTATCCTTCACGATCTTGTCATCTTTAGACCTGTCAATCATAGCAACACTCTCTTTCGGGCCATCGTCACACACTCGAGAATAACTCGTGTTAGTAACAAAATCCCATGAACAAGTATTTATAAATGAATAATCAAAAGAATGTGAAAGGAAGTCAATAGAAAGCTTACGGCTCCCGTATGTCATATCAACTGTACCTTTCCAGCAACAGATCTAAGCATCTGCAGTGGCCAAGAATGGTCTGCCAAGTATCACCCTCAGTTGTTCCTTCTCTGTATATGGATCTAAGACAACAAAATCTTCAGGATAATAAAAGTCGCCTACCTTTACAGTCAATCCCTTCAAAATCCATCGGGGCCTTCCTCGTGAGTATTCAGCTAAAACCATAGGATCATTAACCTGTTGCAATGGGCCCAAATCATGCCTGTCATAAATATACCCAGGAAGAACACTCATACTAACTCCAAAATTCAATGAAGCGTTATCTGTCTTGAGATCCCCAATTTGAATTGGGATGAGCGGTTCCCCTGGATCTCTATCTGTCTCTGATCCAGCATCCTCAACCAGGCTAACTGTAGCTTTTCTTTCTGCAAAATTGTCAAACTGATTAGTTAGTTGTTCAATTCGATGGTTAAGTGATTCATTAATATTTTGCTGTTCCTTGAGAGACTGGGTGAGTTCCTCTACATGCTTGAGGAGGGTTTTGAATAACTCTAAAATCTTATCTTCCTCAATTGCGTTTCGATTCTGCTCGTTACCGCCTTTATCGGATTGATTGTAATTTTGATATCCTCTGGAGCCATGATCCGGGTGGTAAGAACGTGGACAATCTTGAGCCCAGTGATTGTGACTCCCGTAACATGAGCATGGTTCAACATCATAATCCCATTCCATAGTTGCTGCACAAGTAACAAACTAAAAGTAGTACTGAAAAAAAAAAATAAAAAAAATCAAATAAACGATATAACACTAAGCGCACTAGCTGTGACACCCCGTTGAAACGCTCTCACTCATACTAGCTTGTCAGTGGCTGCCTTAACTTTCGGGACGAAAGTTCTTAAAACTTGGGGATAATGTGACACTCTAGGTTTTCCCGAACAAATATCTTGTAATTACATTGTGTATATATATGTATTAAATGAAAGTCGCGATTATCTTGTTATGCTATGTGGTGTGTGTATGTATGTAATATATATAGGTGTACGTATGAGTGACCCGAGACCGCAAACCCGACTCGAGACCACTCGGTCTCGAGTAAACAGTTGGGCCGTTTGGGCCGCACCCCTCCTCCTTAATCCATTCGGAACCCACCTAGGGTGCACTAACTCGGCCCGGGTATAAAACCCACAAGAGTGGCCAACCTTGCCACTTTTCATCATTTGCAACATTTCCACACACACACTTCTTCACTCTCTCTTACAAAAACCCTAACAATCAAGCTCACCTCCTTCTCCCTCTCTCGAATCCAATCGGCAACAACAAGGAACCTCGGTCAAGCTCATCATCATCACCCGGATACTTCATTTTCTCACCTTCTCCCTTGACTCGGTACCCTTTTCATCAACCGGTTAGTGTTCTAAGGTCTTGTTGTATGATTCTAGTATGATTAGTGAGTTTGTGATATGATGAATATTGTGTGTGAGCTATTGTATAATAATGTCTTGCTAAGGTGTTCTTGTAGGGTAAATGGTTATGTTATCCGATTATGTTAGATGTTTTGTTAGATGGTTTTGTTAATCCGATTTATGTTATATGATTTGTTATCCGATCTATGTTAGATGTTTTGGGACAAATGTGTGTTCAATAAGATGATGCAAGTTTTACTTGATCTTTGATCCTAATATTCCATGCTCGAATGATCTTATGAAGAACCTTATGAATATGTGTTTAATGTGATATGAACATATGATGAACAATGTTGAATGTGAGATGAACATTTGAATATGGTGTCTTTGATCCGTTTTGATTAGGGAATAGATAAGAAAACATGTTTAATGGGATAGTACACAATTTTCATGAAATCACAATTCTATTGGATAGTACAATTAGATAGGTTCTAGAAGGTTTTCGGTCATCAGGGGTGCAAGTCGAGACCTCCTGTCTCGACTCGAGACCAACACGTGACAACTCGAGACTGTAGCGATTACGACTCGAAACCATGTCCAAGCAACCCAAACAGACTTCAGCGACTCGAGACCATCAAGGTCTCGACTCGAGATCTTCTGATTGCGACTCGGGACTGGACTCGAGATCCCTGAGGTTGCGACTCACACCTGCACTACTCGAGACCTCCCCGTTGCGACTCGAGACCACGTGTTCTCGAGTCGAGACCACCCTGTCTCGTCTGAACTACTTATCTGCGTTGTTGGGCCGAACGGTATGAACTGTTCATCTTTGATTTCTGTTTAATTGGACTATGTGTTGCTTATCATATGTTAGAACTGGCCCAATGACCTTATATGCTATGCATGCAATGTGTTAGTTACGTGTAGAATATACGTGATTACCTGTGTCCAAACTTGACCTATACTGGTAACCATGTTAGGACGTGGTGACCAACGTATTTGACCAAGTAAACTGTCTGCCGAGCAACCCAAGGTGAGTTCACAACTTAAAGCATGCATTCCCGGTGGTTTGGGAAACGGACTTAAAAACAACGCTATCCCCTCGTAAGGGATACAAACTTACTTTTCTTCCCTTGTTACTGGGGTACAAACTTAGTTAATTATTGTTTATACGGTAATGCAACAAGCAACACTAAACGAAACTCTATCACTTAAGTCCCTACCATTTAATACCGATTAGTCGCCGGGGCCTGGCGAACGGGTTATTAGTTAATAGCGCTATTTAGGTGTAACCAGCCTCACACCGACCCTTGTTACTGGGTACGGGAGTGAACTAATGTACTCTGGCAAACCGTCAATGATGATAGAACATTGACAAACGGGGCACTGCGGAAACGTACGGTTAAGTAAGTATTCGGTATTGGAAAAACAGTTTAGTCGCTTACTTGTGGGGTAGCTCCCCATCGCATGTATAAACGGATAAATTAACTGGTGAGACTAGTTTTTGGTAATTAAAACTGGACAACTCGTGGACTCGCCAACATTTTTGTTGATACTCTACTGCATGCTCTGCAGGTAACCAATGACTCAGGAGCTTGCAGCTTGGGGATGTGTAGTGGTCGTCTCAACCCGTGTGTTGGGTTTTTAATAATCTTTAAACTATGAACCTTGTTTTGAAAACTGTTTGGTTTGTGATTCCGCTGCTTACTTAAACTGCTATTTGAACTTAAACCTTTAAACCTTAATGTTTACTAACTATTGTGGTAGGTGAACATTCTTACTATTAATCATTGCTCAGTATAATTGGTGGCTGGATCCTGGTCAGTCACGCCTCCAAGCGGTGGTACTCCGCATGTGGAATTTGGGGGTGTGACAGATTGGTATCAGAGCCATTGGTTATAGTGAACTTGGTTTTAAAAAGAAAGTCTTTTTGAGAAAAACCAGACTATAACCCGTGACTCGTGACGACACTACACTCCAGGGGCAAGACTCAACATATTACACCTCATAGCTCGGACTTGTGTTTACTTGATTGTTTACTTTATGTTGTTGCCCTACTATACATACTAGTGTGCCTAAATTAGATAGATACGCATCTCTCTTCTATCTCATTCTCGCTACATTACAACATCACACTCATACTGTGTTTTCTGGTTATGAAGACAATGAGTGGACGCGGAAGAGGAAACGTTAACATGACACAGGCTCAGTTCGCTAACCTGCTCAACACGGTGGCTGCAGCTTTCGCAGCTCACCCTGGAGGTAAACTCGTTACTTTAGGATGTCTAGATCCTACCCTACATCGTCCTTTCACCTCTAAACCTATTCGATTCGCTTCTCACAACAGGTCAGCCTGCGCCTGCACAGCCACGTGTTTGCACTTTCAAAACCTTCATGGATGGCAAACCTCTCCCTTTCAACGGCACTGAGGGTGCCATAGGCCTACTGCACTGGATTGAAAAGGCTGAAGCTGTCTTTGCTGTCTGCGAATGTCCCCCTGCTAACTGGGTTAAGTTCGCAACTGGTACGCTTGAAGGAAATGCGCTTTCATGGTGGAAAGCACAGATTCAGATGCTTGGTCTGGAAACTGCTAACGCTACTGCGTGGGAAGATTTCAAGGACATGATCAAAGAGGAGTACTGTCACAGGGATGACATCCACAAACTCGAGAACGAGTACTATGAGCTCAAGATGGTTGGGTCAGAGATTGAGACCTACACCAAGCAGTCCAACGACTATGCTGCACTTTGCCCGAACATGTCCCGACCTATGTATCGAAGGATCGAATTGTACATCAAAGGTTTGGTCCCAGAAATCCGGAGCCATGTAACCTCAGCCAACCTCAATACCATACAGCCTGTGGTCCGTCTTGCTCACAAACTCACCGATCAGGCTGTGGAAGAAGGCAAGTTGCCCAAGAGGATCAATGCTACTGCTGGAACTTCTAACGATAACAAACGAAAGTGGGATGGAAGTCAGGGTAAGGATACTAACCCCACTCAGGCTCCAGTTCAACAAAGGAAGACTGAAAACAACAAAGGCCCTCAGCAACAGGGTGGCTATCGAGGAAACCACCCCAAGTGTAACAAGTGTAACCGACACCACAATGGGCCATGTGGCAAAGGTCAGTGTCAGCGATGCAACAAGATGGGGCATGAAGCCAAAGACTGCAGGAGCCAGTTCCCAGCTAGGCAGAATCAGCATCAACCCCAGCAACAGCAGCAGCAGGGAAACAATCGTGAATGCTACAAATGTGGGGCAGTAGGGCACATGCGTAAGGATTGCCCTCAGCTGAACCAGAATCGTAACAACAATAATCAAGGTGCTGGGAACAACAACAACAACCAGGGAGCTGGAAACAATACAAGGGCATTCGTGATTGGGGCTGCCGAAGCAAGGAACGATCCCAACGTGGTGGCGGGTAAGTTCCTACTTAATGATCGTTATGTTTCCATATTATTTGATTCCGGAGCAGATGCTAGTTATGTATCCCTACGTATTAGTAAGAAGCTTAAGTCCACTCTTACGCCGCTAAGCTCTAAGCACATCGTTGAAATAGCTAATGGTAGAAACCTCGAGGCCTCGCACGTTATTCGTAACTGCAAATTAGAATTGTCTGGTCAGACCTTCCGCATCGATCTTTTCCCCATCACTCTCGGAAGCTTCGACGTCGTCATTGGTATGGATTGGTTATCCAAGCATCGAGCCGAAATCCTCTGCCAAGAGAAAGCTATTCGTATTCCCCGTCCTCCTGGCCAACCCCTTATCGTTCAAGGCGACAAAAGCGGAGAAGTCACCGGCATCATTTCATTCTTAAAAGCCCAGAAGTGTTTACGAAAGGGGCACACCGCTATCTTAGCGCTTGTTGCCGACACGCAGAAAAAGGAAAGCAAGATTGAAGATTTTCCCATTGTACGCGACTATCCTGAGGTATTTCCTGAAGAACTACCTGGACTTCCTCCACACCGTCAGGTCGAATTTCAAATTGAGCTAGCTCCCGGAGCAGCACCTATAGCTCGTGCACCTTATCGTCTAGCCCCCGCAGAACTCAAGGAACTTTCTACTCAACTACAAGAACTACTGGACAAAGGTTTTATCCGTCCTAGCTCATCACCCTGGGGAGCCCCAGTACTCTTTGTCAAAAAGAAAGATGGCACATTCCGAATGTGCATTGATTACCGTGAGCTGAACAAGGTTACCATCAAGAATCGTTACCCACTTCCCCGTATCGACGACCTGTTCGACCAGCTGCAAGGGTCGGGTTATTATTCCAAGATCGATCTGCGATCGGGCTATCACCAACTGAGAGTCCGCGACGAGGACATCTCTAAGACTGCTTTCAGAACCCGCTACGGTCATTACGAATTCCTTGTTATGCCTTTCGGAATGACTAACGCACCTGCGATCTTCATGGATCTCATGAACCGAGTGTGCAAACCCTACCTCGACAAGTTCGTAATTGTGTTTATTGACGACATTCTTATCTACTCAAAAAGTCAAGAGGAGCATGAACAACATCTGCGCCTTATTCTCGAACTCCTTCGCAATGAGCAACTGTACGCCAAATTCTCGAAATGTGATTTCTGGCTTAGAGAAGTCCATTTCCTTGGGCACATCGTCAATCAGGATGGGATTCACGTTGACCCCGCTAAGATCGAATCCATTAAGAATTGGCCTATACCTAAGACTCCGACCGAAGTTCGCCAATTCTTGGGATTGGCAGGATACTATCGAAGATTTATCAAGGGATTTTCTAAGATTGCTCAACCACTTACGACCCTCACTCAGAAGGGTGTTGCTTACAAATGGAGTGATGCTCAGGAAGCTGCCTTTCAGGAACTAAAGAAGAACCTCTGTAGTGCTCCTATTCTTTCCTTACCTGAAGGTACTGATGACTTTGTTGTTTACTGCGACGCTTCTATTCAAGGGCTTGGTTGCGTGTTGATGCAACGCGAGAAGGTCATTGCTTACGCTTCGCGACAACTCAAGATCCACGAACGGAACTACACGACACATGACTTAGAATTTGGAGCTGTGGTCTTCGCGCTCAAGATTTGGAGACACTACTTGTACGGTACCAAGTGCATGATTTACACTGATCACAAGAATCTCCAGCACATAATGGAACAAAAGGAGTTGAATATGCGGCAACGCCGATGGGTCGAACTCCTAAATGACTACGAGTGTGCAATTAGATATCATCCAGGCAAGGCTAATGTGGTAGCCGATGCCCTCAGCAGAAAGGAAACCAAACCTAAGCGTGTTCGTGCCTTACAACTCACTATTCACTCGAACCTCCCTAATCAGATCCGAAATGCCCAGGTTGAAGTATTGAAAGTCGAGAACGTCAGGGCTGAGTCCCTACGAGGATCGAGACAACGATTGGAACAAAAAGAAGATGGTGCTTACTACGTAAACGGGCGTATATGGGTCCCGCTTTATGGAAATTTACGTGACCTCGTGATGGACGAAGCCCATAAGTCCCGTTATTCAGTACATCCGGGTTCAGATAAGATGTACCACGATTTAAGGACTACCTATTGGTGGCCTGGCATGAAGGCCCACATAGCAACCTATGTCAGAAAATGTTTGACTTGTGCGAGAGTCAAGGCTGAGTATCAGAAACCATCAGGCCTACTCCAACAACCAGAAATCCCGCAGTGGAAATGGGAGCAAATTTCCATGGATTTTGTTACTGGCTTGCCTAGGTCTCAACGCGGAAATGACACCATTTGGGTAATAGTGGACCGATTGACAAAGTCTGCACACTTTTTGGCTATTAAAGAAACAGACAAGTTCTCTACCTTAGCATAGGTATACTTAAAGGAAGTGGTTTCGAAGCACGGAGTGCCAACATCTATTATTTCCGATCGAGACGCGCGTTTTACTTCTGAGTTGTGGCAAGCTATGCACAAATCCTTTGGCTCACGTTTAGACATGAGCACCGCTTATCACCCACAAACGGATGGGCAATCTGAACGCACCATCCAAACCCTCGAAGACATGCTTAGGGCATGTGTGATCGATTTTGGCAAGAATTGGGAGAAGCACCTACCGTTAGTGGAATTCTCCTACAACAACAGCTACCACACCAGCATTCAGGCAGCACCCTTTGAGGCATTGTACGGTCGTAAATGCCGATCGCCTCTCTGCTGGGCGGAGGTTGGTGACAGCCAGATCACAGGCCCAGAACTTGTGGTAGACACTACAGAAAAGATTGCCCAGATCAGGCAACGCATGGCGGCAGCTCGTGACCGTCAGAAGAGCTACGCTGATAAGGATAGGAAACCGCTAGAGTTCCAGGTTGGTAACTGGGCTCTACTTAAAGTCTCACCCTGGAAGGGTGTGGTTCGTTTTGGAAAACGGGGCAAGCTAAATCCGAGATATGTCGGACCCTTTGAAATTACCGAAAAGATCGGTAAGGTCGCTTACAGATTGAATCTGCCTGAAGAACTGAGTGCTGTGCACAACGTCTTCCACGTGTCTAATCTGAAGAAGTGTCTGTCAGATGAAACACTCATCATTCCTTTCAAGGAACTTACTATTGACGAACAGCTACACTTTACTGAGGAACCGATTGAGATCACGGATCGTGAGATCAAAACCCTCAAACGTAGCCAGATACCTCTCGTGCGAGTTCGTTGGAACTCACGCCGTGGCCCAGAGTTTACCTGGGAGCGGGAAGACCAGATGAAGCACAAGTATCCCCAGCTGTTCCCTAATGAAACCCCCAGCACTGAAGCTACAACCGAATTTCGGGACGAAATTCCAAACTAACGGCGGGATGATGTGACACCCCGTTGAAACGCTCTCACTCATACTAGCTTGTCAGTGGCTGCCTTAACTTTCGGGACGAAAGTTCTTAAAACTTGGGGATAATGTGACACTCTAGGTTTTCCCGAACAAATATCTTGTAATTACATTGTGTATATATATGTATTAAATGAAAGTCGCGATTATCTTGTTATGCTATGTGGTGTGTGTATGTATGTAATATATATAGGTGTACGTATGAGTGACCCGAGACCGCAAACCCGACTCGAGACCACTCAGTCTCGAGTAAACAGTTGGGCCGTTTGGGCCGCACCCCTCCTCCTTAATCCATTCGGAACCCACCTAGGGTGCACTAACTCGGCCCGGGTATAAAACCCACAAGAGTGGCCAACTTTGCCACTTTTCATCATTTGCAACATTTCCACACACACACTTCTTCACTCTCTCTTACAAAAACCCTAACAATCAAGCTCACCTCCTTCTCCCTCTCTCGAATCCAATCGGCAACAACAAGGAACCTCGGTCAAGCTCATCATCATCACCCGGATACTTCATTTTCTCACCTTCTCCCTTGACTCGGTACCCTTTTCATCAACCGGTTAGTGTTCTAAGGTCTTGTTGTATGATTCTAGTATGATTAGTGAGTTTGTGATATGATGAATATTGTGTGTGAGCTATTGTATAATAATGTCTTGCTAAGGTGTTCTTGTAGGGTAAATGGTTATGTTATCCGATTATGTTAGATGTTTTGTTAGATGGTTTTGTTAATCCGATTTATGTTATATGATTTGTTATCCGATCTATGTTAGATGTTTTGGGACAAATGTGTGTTCAATAAGATGATGCAAGTTTTACTTGATCTTTGATCCTAATATTCCATGCTCGAATGATCTTATGAAGAACCTTATGAATATGTGTTTAATGTGATATGAACATATGATGAACAATGTTGAATGTGAGATGAACATTTGAATATGGTGTCTTTGATCCGTTTTGATTAGGGAATAGACAAGAAAACATGTTTAATGGGATAGTACACAATTTTCATGAAATCACAATTCTATTGGATAGTACAATTAGATAGGTTCTAGAAGGTTTTCGGTCATCAGGGGTGCAAGTCGAGACCTCCTGTCTCGACTCGAGACCAACACGTGACAACTCGAGACTGTAGCGATTACGACTCGAAACCATGTCCAAGCAACCCAAACAGACTTCAGGGACTCGAGACCATCAAGGTCTCGACTCGAGATCTTCTGATTGCGACTCGGGACTGGACTCGAGATCCCTGAGGTTGCGACTCACACCTGCACTACTCGAGACCTCCCCGTTGCGACTCGAGACCACGTGTTCTCGAGTCGAGACCACCCTGTCTCGTCTGAACTACTTATCTGCGTTGTTGGGCCGAACGGTATGAACTGTTCATCTTTGATTTCTGTTTAATTGGACTATGTGTTTCTTATCATATGTTAGAACTGGCCCAATGACCTTATATGCTATGCATGCAATGTGTTAGTTACGTGTAGAATATACGTGATTACCTGTGTCCAAACCTGACCTATACTGGTAACCATGTTAGGATGTGGGGACCAACGTATTTGACTAAGTAAACTGTCTGCCGAGCAACCCAAGGTGAGTTCACAACTTAAAGCATGCATTCCCGGTGGTTTGGGAAACGGACTTAAAAACAACGCTATCCCCTCGTAAGGGATACAAACTTACTTTTCTTCCCTTGTTACTGGGGTACAAACTTAGTTAATTATTGTTTATACGGTAATGCAACAAGCAACACTAAACGAAACTCTATCACTTAAGTCCCTACCATTTAATACCGATTAGTCGCCGGGACCTGGCGAACGGGTTATTAGTTAATAGCGCTATTTAGGTGTAACCAGCCTCACACCGACCCTTGTTACTGGGTACGGGAGTGAACTAATGTACTCTGGCAAACCGTCAATGATGATAGAACATTGACAAACGGGGCACTGCGGAAACGTACGGTTAAGTAAGTATTCGGTATTGGAAAAACAGTTTAGTCGCTTACTTGTGGGGTAGCTCCCCATCGCATGTATAAACGGATAAATTAACTGGTGAGACAAGTTTTTGGTAATTAAAACTGGACAACTCGTGGACTCGCCAACATTTTTGTTGATACCCTACTGCATGCTCTGCAGGTAACCAATGACTCAGGAGCTTGCAGCTTGGGGATGTGTAGTGGTCGTCTCAACCCGTGTGTTGGGTTTTTAATAATCTTTAAACTATGAACCTTGTTTTGAAAACTGTTTGGTTTGTGCTTCCGCTGCTTACTTAAACTGCTATTTGAACTTAAACCTTTAAACCTTAATGTTTACTAACTATTGTGGTAGGTGAACATTCTTACTATTAATCATTGCTCGGTATAATTGGTGGCTGGATCCTGGTCAGTCACGCCTCCAAGCGGTGGTACTCCGCATGTGGAATTTGGGGGTGTGACACTAGCTCCCCGGCAACGGCGCCATTTTGATAGACTGTCGTCGGGTCTATGCAAAAACCTAAAATTACCTATAGACAGGGTAAGTCAGGTATCGAATCCAGAGGAGCATGTGGTCAGTGTAATACCATTTAACTAATCTAAACTTACTTTATGAAATTTGCTAGTTTATCTATTTTTGTAATTTTTATGAATAAGTATTGTGAAAATGAGAAAACAATGATAGGAACGTGACCACTCCAGGATTCAGATTCTGTAAACACCTAATAATCTAATTATTGTTTATTTGGATGCCACTGATTAAATGGTAAATCTGTCACATAAACCAATTACTTATACAAGATCCTAGCATAATACCAATTGATCAGAGAGATATTAACCGCAAGCATAAATAATTATTCAATCAGCAAAGGCACAATTAGATTCAACATAAATACGTCTCTCTGGTTATCACCAGGATTTGTCTGTCACACAAATTGTATATATATATATATGTGTGAATGCAATTCGGTCAACACCTAATTACAATCTAATTCTCAAACAAACAGAACTAAATTAAAAGTGAAATACAAGAATCATCACCCGGAGTGTTCACTGGAGGGTTAACCGCGCATGTTGGTGGGTTGATCTTCACAGGCTCGAGCTGAGGTTGAATGCATGATCGAATTGGTTGAGTGGTGTGGTTGATCGATGATGATGTACAATGATGTTGTTGGTGATGAGTCTCTTTTCTGAAAAGTGATGTCCGGCTGCCTCCTCAAATCGTGATAATAATGTTGCTGACTTTTTTTTCGATAATGAATATCATATGTTGGGCCAATTTTGGGAGCCCAATTAATAATGATTGCTGCTCAAAATCGATGAGAATGATAGTGATGGCTGCTAATTTTCGATTATAATCATATTGGGCCGATTTGGGAGCTGCCCATCTCTTCGTGGGTCAAAGCCCAACTCACATGCCGTAAGCCCCATTCAAATGTTTCTGTTTATTTTCGTCTTGGACAACACAAACCGTAATACATACAGCCTCCATTATTGTCTTGCATGTGCCTCTCTCAAAGTTTGTGCACCTCCTCAAAAGTCCTCAATCTTGAAGCCAATTTATGTATTGATGATGTTCACATGTCAACTCAAAGGAGAAGTCAGCCACCAAAGTGATGATGATGTCTAATCTTGACTTCTTATGCCTCCATTTGTGTTTTTCTTTTATTTTTTAGTTGCCATCTCCCAACAATCCACATGCATTGACTATCTACTCCCACTGTAGCCTACTATTTAGAACCGTAGGTTACACAAGACCCCCGTATCTTCACCATATTAAGCGTTCTTACCTGAAAACATACAAACACTCGTAATAAAACAATTCCAATGATATAATCATATAAAACCAAACAAAACATGTAAGATAAGCACTTAAACATCCGTGTCTCACACTCTCCATCAATCACCTTAAAGACTTGGAGGAAGCATTCAATATCCTTGATAAATTTAATATGAAACTAAATCCTTCCAAGTGTCATTTTGGTGTCAAAGCTGGTAAATTCTTAGGCTATATGGTGACAAAGAGAGGCATTGAAGCAAGTCCAGAGCAAATCAAGGCTATTGTGAATATCAAATCTCCTGCCAATGCTAAGGATGTGCAAAGATTGACAGGCAGGATCGCAGCCCTGAACAGGTTCATATCGAAATCCTCAGAAAAGTGCAAGGAATTCTATGATATCCTGAGGAAGAACAAGAAATTCGAATGGACTGAGAAGCATGAGAGTGCCCTCAAAGCTCTTAAGGATTACATATCCTTAGCCCCCGCCTTGATGAAACCAGAAAAAGGGGATGTATTATCCTTATATCTAGCAGTATCCTCAAAAGCAGTAAGTGCGGTCCTTGTTAAGGATCACCAAGGTACACAACATCCTGTTTATTATGTAAGTAAGAGTTTACTTGATGCTGAATCCAGGTATTCACACTTAGAGAAACTTATCCTTGCATTAATTATGGCATCTACTAAATTAAGACATTATTTTGAGACTCATGCCATTATTGTTAAGACTAATTTTCCAATTAAGAATGTTCTCAGGAAACCTGAAATGTCAGGAAGGATGGCTAAGTGGGCAGTAAAGCTTAGTGCATATGATATAAGATATGAACCAAGGACTGCCATCAAATCCCAAGCCTTAGCTGACTTTGTGGCAGATTTTAGTAGTGACTTGCAAAAAGAAGCTGAGTTGGAAGTCCAACAGCTAGAAGAAACTAAGGATCCTTGGATACTCTTCACTGATGGTGCTTCTAATGTTAAAGGAACAGGGCTTGGAATACTACTAAAATCACCACAGGGGGACATAATACCCCACTCCATAGCTTGTGAGTTTCAAACTACTAACAATGAGGCTGAATATGAAGCCTTGATAGCTGGTTTGCAAATTGCTAAGCATATGAGGATCAGAGATAGTCAAAGAATTGGCACTCTCTTTTGTTTCCTTTAGTTTGACACAGGTACCAAGGGCAGAGAATGCAGAGGCTGATGCATTAGCCAATCTAGGATCATCCTTGAAGATCCCGGAGGATATCAAGATCCCTATTATTCACATCCTAACCCCTGCTATCGAGGATCATGTAGCCATGGAGATAGGAGAGGATTCTGCTATTGTCCCTACTGATGATACACAATCCTATTCAAGATCATGGATCCTTCCAATAATGAGATATATCCAACATGGAGAGATTCCTACAGGAGAAAACCCCAGGGCTTTCAAAATTAAGGTATCTCAATTTACAATATTGAATAATATGTTGTATAAACGATCTCTTGCAGGACCATATCTAAGATGCATTGAGGATCCTGAAATCCAAGAAGTCCTAAAGGATTTCCATGAAGGAGATTGTGGAAACCACACTGGGGGCAGAGCATTGTTCTCAAGGATCCTGAGGACAGGATACTATTGGCCTACTATGAAGAAGGATGCTGTGGAATATGCCAAGAAATGTGATCCTTGTCAGAGACACAGTAATATCCTTCACCAACCAGCAGAACTTTTGCATCATATATCCTCTTCTTGGCCATTTATGAGATGGGGAATGGATATAGTTGGTAAGCTTCCTAAGGCACCTGGTGGAAAAGTATTCATGCTTGCTATGACTGATTACTTCTCCAAGTGGATAGAGGCTGAAGCCTTTGCTCAAGTCAGAGAAAAAGAAGTGATATCCTTTATTAAGAGAAACATTATTACTAGATTTGGTATCCCTTCTGAAATTGTTTGTGATAATGGATCCCAATTTATTGGGAATAGAACTACTAACTTTTGTGACAGCTGGGGGATCAAGATGATAACATCAACACTAGTCCACCCATAAGCTAATGGTCAGGCAGAATCATCCAACAAGATTATCATCAGCAATTTGAAGAAAAAGCTTGGATCCAAAAAAGGAAAGTGGGCAGAAGAACTACCTTATGTACTATGGGCTGATAGGACAACTCCCAAGAATGCCACTGGCCAAACTCCGTTTTCTTTGGTATTTGGGGCAGAATCAGTGATCCCTACAGAGATGGTGGTTCCTACTGCAAGAACAAGCATCCGTGATCCTGAAGAAAATGCTGAAAACTTGGTTCAAGATTTGGATACTATAGAAGAACTCAGGGATTTGGCAAGGATAAGGATGGCCAGTTATCAACAAAGGATGGCTGGAGCTTACAATAAAAATGTCAGGATCAGGAAATTCCAAGTTGGTGATATGGTGTTAAGGAAAGCATTTCAGAATACCACCAATCCTGCTGATGGGAAGTTAGAACCAAAGTGGGAAGGCCCCTATTTGATTGAAGCTGAAGCAGGAAAGGGGGTATATCGATTGCTAACAATGGAAGGTGATTTGCTACCAAGAGCTTGGAATGCTGTCCACTTGAAGAAATATTTCATGTAACAAGGATCCATGATCCTTAGCTAACGAGTATCCTTGAAGGATCTTTACAGGACAGATGATCCTCATTTTGGTAATATTCTAATCTCAAACTATTTCATTCTTTTATTATCTTATATAAGGATAAGGATCCTGCATCCTTTATCCTCCTTTCACTTGATTCTGAGTTTTGAAGGTTCAGGTATCCTTAAACAAAGGATTGAGTATCCACAGAAGTATCCAGTTATTTGGGCTTGACCCCAGTTATTTGGGCTTGACCCCAGTTATTTGGGCTTGACCCCAGTTTGGGCCTGTCCCCAGTATCGCCAGTAGCGCACGATGATCCTGGTACAGTTCATGGCAATGGGACCAGTACTCGCTTTAGGGGCTGACAATTTCATTGTACTGGCTGTATTCAGGATCCTACGTATAATGGTAGACGTACCATACATCCGTTCCTAAGGTTTCTAACGTTTTCACGTTAGCTAAGGTTTTGGCATTTTCATGTCACTAAGTTTGGATAGTCGCCAGTGAGGGCCATACTCTAGTTTACACACGATCCTTTGGGCTTGTCCCCAGTTATCCTTTGGGCTTGTCCCCAGTTATCCTTTGGGCTTGTCCCCAGTATATTGGGCTTGTCCCCAGAATTGTTGGGCTTGTCCCCAGTGACTAACTTTTATCTTATATTGGCTTAGTCCCAAGTTGTGTCCTATTTCAGGTTTATGAAGCTAAATCACCAAGGATCCTTAATCCTTACCCCCTACTAAGGTTTGTCTTTTGGTTATCCTACTTATAACTGTCAAAGGTTAGGATCCTAACTTGGATTCTCAGGTATGATCCTTAATTGTTCTGATTTCATTTATCATTTACATGAATGACCCTTATCCTTTGACAACTGAACTTATGATCCTTAAATTATACTACTTTTCAGAACTTGTCAACTATAGGATATGTGATCCTTGATCATATCCTAAACTTTTGAGGATATTTATTAAATTTTTTCTTCTTTACTTAATAAATTCAGACAAAATATATATCACAACAATTGAAAAGTAAAGTATTCACAAGGATAACAACACGGAAAATAGCCAAAAAGTTAAGGTTTTATTTATTTATTCACGAAACATTAAACCCTTCAAGGTTGTCAAAATTGCCAACCCACGTTTCTACCAGCAAAGCGTGGCCCGTCCACATGGGTTGGCAAAGGGTGTTCATTGTTAACGGGTCTTTGTAGTGCAGAAAATAAAAGATGGCAGGATAACAAGTGGCTTCATCCCCCAAACAGAGGATCCATCCACCACCCATTATCCTACCCATTGTCCAAGGATCCTTGATCCATAATCCTAAAACTATTGTTCAAATACAAGCCCAGATTGTTTCAAAACACCATAACCAAAATAAAACTACCACCAAGTCCTAAAGAAAAAAAAATGGGCTCCGGCCACGTCTAGAAATATCCATCATCGCCCATTCCTGCAGCTTACACCTTTGCTGCATCACCATCTCCTCCAGCTCCAGCATCATCCACATGATCCTTGACTCCACTGCCGCCAGCCTCGATTGCTAGGACCTCACCAACCTCATCCTCGTCATCCAGCTCAGCCAACCTAGCCTTCCAGCCCTCTATGTCCCAGTTGCTCTTGTCAAAGTCAGGATCCTGAGCTTCTTGGGCCATCTGCAACTTTGTTTTGTACATAGCAATGGCAACGGAGACTTTAGCATCATTGGTGATTTCATTCTTCTCCTGATCAGCAGTGATGTGAGCCAGGACAAGTTCCCTCTTCACCAGATTGACGTCGTTTTCAAGAGAGGCAATCTTCTGATCCTTGGCCAGCATGATCTTTTGGAGGTCCACACACTTTTGCTCAACCTCTTCAATACTGCCTACATAGTCCTCGATTTCAGCAAATTTCTGCAAAAAGACAATGTAAAGTTTAGGATCACATGATCCTCAAATGGGCAGGATAACTAAGCTAAGTCAATGATCCTTACATCGGCAAAGTACTCAAGGAACTGGTGGCGGATTAGAGGCAAGCCTTCTAGATTGTCAGTCTCAGAGGCCTTCCTCTTCTTTCCCTTGGAGGTGATAGGCTTGGGGATAACAGTACTTGGGCTAGCAGCAGCCTTTTTCTTCCCAGACCTGGGACCAACAGTGGTGAGATTGGTGACACTGAAACGACTAGCAGACTTCGATGATTTTCCAACACCTACACATCCAAAACAGATAAGTATCCTTATTTCATTTTAATTTAAACATTTAATTATGCACAAAATGGGATACTTACTTGACATCGTAACAGAACCTGAGGATACCTCTTGAGAATCCTGGGTATTCGCTTTAAATGATATTATTTCAGGATCAAGCCTCCGAAAAGCAGCAACCCTTTCCTTCGTTGCAGGTGTTGTAATAAGGTGTGCGACAGTAATAGCTGCAAAATAGAAACAAAAGGATGTTAGTGATCCTCAGCAGAAACAAGGTCATCTGGTGATCCTTCTCAGGATCCTCTATCCTACCATGGGTGGTCCATTTTCTAGGCAGATCCTTTCCATCAGGGATAGAATCCCTTCTGACAAAGAAGAATCGCCGTTTCCAGTTGGTGTCATTCTTAGTGGCTTTAAAGATGGGGTGTTCTTCACCAGGTTTATGTTTGAATAGATACCGATGAGATCCGTGGCTCACAAGGTCGTACATCTCTGCTAACTCCGACATTCCTAGATTAATACCTTCATGCACAATGATCCTTTCAAGGGTATACAAGACCCTCCATATCATTGGCATTGCTTGGATGTAGGAGATGCCGGTGAGAGAGAAGAAAGATTGTGTGAAATCAGGAAAAGGGTACGAGTATCCTATTGCAAATGGTGTGACCGGAAAGGCTACCCAAGTTTCAGAAACATAGTCGCTCAGGATGGTGGGATCAAAAGTTTTGAAAACGGTGTTCGCCGGAAAACAATGGCGGATTATGTCTATCTGCGGATCAGTAAAGCAACATCGTTCTTTTGCAGAGTCTTTGATGATCCCTTGGCTCTTCAAGGGGCTGTCCTTCTTGTGATCCTTAGCCGGTGAGGATCTTAGCATCATCTTGATTATGACGGTGGTGAAGAAGAAGAAACAGAGTGAGAAGATGAAGAGAGAAAGGAAAGAGAAATACCTGATCAAGTCTTTGAATGAGGATTTAAAGGATGAAACGCACGAATTTAAATACCTCATAACCCTTATCTCTAATTTCAATTTATAATCATGATTTTGCAGGATAGTCACCTCAATGACGTCAGGATGGCAACGACTAGTCAGAAAATAACGGCTATATATCCGTTGCTTTGTTATGGATAAGAACGAGAAAATATAACTCGTTTATTTACAATTACTCCTTATATTTTGGGGGCAATTGTTAGGGGAGGATTTTCCAGTGATCAGTGATCCTCAATTACTGTTGGACATAGGGATCCTTGATTCTGTTTGAATTAGTGATCCTCACAGAGTATTGTAGGATCAGGATCCAGGATCATCATAAGGATCCTTACACTAACGATTGTCTGCTTTGAATATGATGTTGTTTTGGAGGAGTACGAGCTTGGACTTGGTCTTGGCGATATTCCTGGAGCATATTCCCTATTTATTCCGCACGTGCTTGACCAATATGGACGTTATGGAGTTCGTGGGAGACTTGCATGAAATGCGGATAGTTAGTTACTTTAGATATTTTCTAAATTTATAAGGGGATAGCGAGCTAAATTAGAACACTTGGCTATTTTTAGCTTAACACACACTCGTAACCGCTCTCATCAGCTCTCGACAGTTTACTTGGCGATTACACACTTTTTTGCACATTACACTATAGTGATCCTTGTAACTAGCTCGCTATCATCCGAAGTTGTAATACATTTTCTGTTTAATCTGAGTTGGTGATCGGTAGTTTCCATCACCCGAGGTTTTTTATGCCGGAGATCAACTCTTGATCAAGGGCTTTTTCCTCGTATGAATCATTGTGTCACTTGTTCATTACATGTTCGAGTGATCCTTAGCATTGTTCATTGATTCAGACATCACACCTCACAACAGAAAGTTTGGTTGCATTATCATTGCTTGATTTTTGACCAAAACAATGATGATGATGATGATGATGATTCGAGCTGTAAACTAATGATGATGATGATTCGAGATGGACTGATGATGATGATGATTCGAGATGGAGTGATCTGGAGAAGAAGGGGGATTCGAAGATCTGGAGAAGAAAGAGGATTCAAAGATTCGGAGAAACAGAGGATTCGAAAATGTAGGGATTTGATTTACAGTTTCCTATTTTCAAGTGGATATAAAATACTCTATTACCCATACAATTTTCAAAATTGTCCAAAATAATAAAACGCATTTTACAATTTGGTCTCTGTCAATCTCAACCATTAGATCAAAGATCATCTAATGACGTAGATTATTTCTTACTCTTCTAAAAAAACCCCCTTTTTAGAGGATTCTCAATCTGCCATCGCATTACACTTTCTTAGATGAAGTGCTAGTTTAAACGTCCTATCATTATACAGCGTATAAAATAAATAAATAAAAATTTGTACAGTCTAAATACCAACCACATTATGATGGGTTTGTTACGGCCAAGTCGTTATCAACCTTCCTAAATCTGATTTATCAAAGTCTTATAGACGAAATGTCATCCAAATTTGGATATTTATTACTGTAAATAATTCATATTAGTTGGCACTCCTAAATCGAATTATTTTTGCTTGTGTAACACTAGAGTTTCAAGAAACGGTAAGTCTCAAGAAAAAAACAATACCATTTAACATAAAACGACAAGGAGGACTTTGGTTATTTTATTACATAATTTTTTGGAAAATTATATATTAAAATAGTGCATCATACACATATTATTTTCAAGAAATTAACTTTTAATTTAGCATTTTATTTACGACTACAATAAAGAATAAGATCAAAATTAGTTTAGGAGAATCATACCAAAAAATATAAAAAACAAGCATATACAGCAGACGTGAAAGTCATAAAAGAAAATTATTGCCTTAAAAAAATGTTTCTTCTTTTAATTTAATTAAATCCCGTTCCTACCAAATTCTATTATGTATGGCCAACGTGCTTCCATCAAACTTCATCCAACAGACATTTCTTTATTTATTTATATATCAAACTTCAAAGACCCATAAAAAATATTAGCATGGCTTCAAAACCATTTTCTTCAAAGCAAACCCTCGTCCTTCTCCTCCTTTGTCTAACCCTAACACTTGTAATCCACACCACCACTTATAATCTCCGCTGCAACGATGATGAACCAGCCATAACCACCAGCGCCCTCCATTATGCCACCACGGAACCACCAGGGTGGTATGACAAACTCCAATACATGATCCAAAACCGGTCAGATAAGCTAAAAATAGGGCTTGTGAACTACCATCTTGACCAAATTCAAGTCAATGGTTTAGCTGATGTCACCACAATAAACTTCAAAATTGTGGATGTGGACGAGAAGAAATGGGAAGACTTTTTCCCGGAGTGGGTAGACGAGGACGGAAAGTGGGGTCCTATGAAGTGCCCGGAGATCCCGATGCCTCGGACATACAAGAAGGTGGATGTGGTGGTAGCACGGGTTCCGGATGGTGTTCGGGACTTGTTTAGGTTGCAAGTGAACTTGGTGGTGGCTAATGTGTTGGTGAGGAGTGGGTGGGAAAAGGAGGTGTATGTGGTGTTTATTGGGAGGTCAGGGCCAATGTGGGAGATATTTAGGTGTGATGATATGATATGGGAAGAAAGTGATTACAAGATTTATAAACCAGATTTGAAGAGGCTCCAGCAGAAGGTGAATATGCCTGTTGGCTCTTGCATGATTTCATCATCTCTTCAACTTGGTAATTACTGTCTTCTTTAATTCCATTTAACTAACTAATTGCTTTACGTTAAACGAGTTTGTTTTGTTCCTAGTCAATTTATTGGAACTTTACATGCCTTGCCTATATAGATAGATGTGGCTAAATTAAATGGTTATCTTTTATTTTCTTTGATTTCATTTATGACTAATGATTTTATTAATTAGTTTGCTTATTTATTTAATAGATGTTGTAGGTATGATGTATCTATCTATAATGAACAAGTTAGATAGATAGATATACTTAAAATATTGATAACGAGTCAACTTAATTTGGGTTATAGTTTATGTATAGTGGATAAAAATAATTCCTAAGTATAAAACATAATTTTAGACTTTAAGTTTAGTTTTTTTTTTTTTTTTTTTTTTTTGGTTGTGTGTATTTGTACGCACATATAAATTGCATTTATTAAATTTTGATAGATAGAGGAAATATATAAAACAAAATACGACTTTTCTTGGGAGTATGTACTATGTCCACTTTAACTATTGTTGAAGAAACTACATTGCTTTACAACACAATCCCAAGTTCCTAAAATGATGCACTTGAGTGATCCAAAATCCCCTTAAAATTCGTTAATGAGAACTATTTATGTTTTTTAGCATGGAAATTCTTCTACTCACTTTCATTTTTATGATACAATTATAAAAATAAAAATAAACATTATATGCTGAATCTGACTTTGAAATTTCCAATAAACTACTACTTTGAATATTAAAAGTCAAAAACTTCTTTCTTCGACATGCTATAGATTACTGAAATTGACTGCATCAAATAACCCCCTTTCTTTTTTTACATTAGAATAAGTCTAATTAATAATTACGAAATTCTAGATAATATAGAGGAAACTTTCACAGCTGGAATTGTAGTGAATGAAGTTTAATTCGTAGACTAAGGGCCTGTTAAGTCATAACTACATATAGGGTTAGTATTTATGAGAAATAAAACAACGGGATTTGAGATAGAAACATAGTTGTACGGATTTTAGCGACCATATGTTCAGCCCAAACGGAAAGACGTAGCCCAAGAGACTAGTTTCATGGGTGAGAGAAACCATTTGATCCATAATCTCATATTTGTTCTCCATGCAATTGATGTGGGAGAAGTCTCATACCTTACGATGGTTTCAGTCCGTAACATTTCTTTCACCCACAAGATTAGCCTTTTGGGCCAAGTTCTTCTCTTTGGGTTGTAACATTGTTATGAGAGCCAATCTTGAAGTGGTGGCCTAGAGGAAACCTATTGTGACCAACGAGGATATTGGCCCTTAAGGAAACTAGTTGGAACAAGAATTATTTGCTCACAATATTGATTGTTTTCATTGTTAAAGAAACTGGTCACGTATTCTTTATTATGTTAGCAACGTAATATTGAAGACATCGCACAATCATTTACGGATAACATTTGTCATAAAGATTCTTTTAGGATGAAATTGGTTTGTGTGTCAAACTGAAGCCTTAGAAGTGTTAGTAGCCTAACTTGATCCAGAGATATGATGTAACTTGGGTTCGAGTATTCCAACCTCACAATTTCGCTAGCGTCGGCCAACATAAATATATGCTTCGACAAGATTGCCACTTGACATAAGATACTAGGGTGTTAGTCAACAACACTTCGAATTCATTTAGTTAATCGAATTGGATTATTTGAACTTTAAATATTTGAGGTTGAATACAAATTCTATTTACATTAAATTCGGAACAAACCAAATTAAATTATGCTCGAAATCGAGTTAATTCAATTTAAATGAATAACAAAAACTTACGAAGTTCAATACGAGCTTTTAGGATTCGATATTCCAAATTGGAGTGTCGGAGATTTAGGTTCTTTCCCTTCTTGAATCGCGATCAACTTTTTTTTTTTTTGAACAGCAAAGTATATTTCATTCACCACCAAATATTACACACCATACCCGGCAAGCAGCTGGATGCAGAAATAATACCCATGATACACCCCAATACAACAAGCACAAGTAAAACTATCTATCCTCAATACTGAAACTCACCCAATCAATCCACACCAAATCATTACGTTTTGCCCTACGTTTAATCCAAAGAAAGGACAAGGCCTGCAGCTCACCAAAAATCTTGTCTATGTTTACTCGAATTCCGGAGAAAATAAGTTCGTTCTGAGACTTCCAGATCACCCAACATGCCCCTAGAATAATTGTTTGTATCATCTTTTTTTGTAGTTTGACATGGCCAAACACTTATGTAAGTCGAGCAGTTCCTTCATTGAATAAGCGTAAATCGGTGGCGTGTTATACCAGGCACTAACCTTCTGCCAAATTACCGTCGCCACAACACACAAAGTGAAAAGATGATCGGCGTCCTCTTCATACTCGCCACAAAATCTACAAGTAGTCAGCCCGTAATGAAAAAGTCTCTTGTGAAGTCCTTCCAGTGTGGGCAGTCTGCCTTGAGTACCTCTCCAGCCGAAGATATTAAGTTTCTTGGGGACCCGTTTAACCTACTTGAATGGGTAAAACAGCGTCACGTACCTGGAAAATAGTTGACGACAAGAAGCCACAGTAAAATCGCCTTTTGGGCCCTGTTCCCACGCCCATTTGTCCATACCTGAACTAACAGATCTACCGCTGACAATTGTCCTAAGTTACTCCAGTTGGTCGCGTTCGGCTGAAGAAACGGGACTTCGCTTCCATTCCCATCCCGCCAAACGAACAGCGACAGACACGTTTTTCTGTTTTTTCTAGACAAAATAAATTTGGAAATAAAATCCATTAGAGGCCTGCCCCCAACCCGGTTATCAAGCCAGAAACGTACAGAAACGCCGCTTCTAATCTCGCTTTTAAAAAGAATACAGAACTGCACATCCATCTCGTTGGCGTCCTTCTCAATCTTATGGATAGTGTTCCATACCCCTGCTATCAACTAAGTAGAGCAAACTAGAGTGGTGAATATATATATATACATAGGGTTAGGTTTATTAGTGAACAACCCCATTGATTGTGAACACTAGCGAACTAATCCTAGCACTTAATTATCAATACACAAATTTAAATCAATGACCATGACTGATGATGAAAATATATTAGTGTATTTTACAATTTGATGAAGTAAATAAATGGTCAGGAATTGTTTATTTAGTTCACAAAAACACTAGTGTTCACTCTGGAAGCTCACTCTCTCTCTCTCTCTATATATATCAAATCTTACGTAATATAGGGTAGGATTCATTTGATAACCACTCTTATTGCGAGAATCATGAGAACCAATGTGAAAACAAAAAAATACCTAAAAAACACACAAGATTTTTTTAATATTTAAAAAAAAATCGCTATAATTCGTTCCTAAAAAAAAATCAAGTAACAATTATCGATGTATCATTTTTTTTGACAAATTCAGTAATACATTACTAGTATTATACAATTGCACTTTCATTTACATTACCATCTGTAATACACTACTTTTTACATTAGCAATATTAAAAATGCACATGTGCATCTATATGTATGGACATGATATAACGTATTTTGATACAAAAAGTTTGTGATTTTTAATGATAAAGTAGGGCCCATATATATGTTTTTTGTTGGTTATATATATATATAGGGGTGTGATTTAGGGAAAACGCCTAAAATTGTGAAAACGGTGAAAATGATTTTGGTGTTGACATGTGGCGATGGTGCTAACTTACACTAAGGGTAATATTGTCAAAAAAAACCCACGCACATGCCACTTACATGTCAAAGACCATGCACATGCCACTCACATGCATATTCCACCATCTTTTTTAAACTCTCGTAACTTTTCTATACGTGATTAATTAAAAAATACACTATAAAATCGAGTGTTTTATTATCTTTCTAATAAATATACTATTGCTATACTTTTGAAATTAAAAAAATAACATGAACTGGGTGTTCAAATAAAAACACCCAGTTTAGAAAACGCCATGAAAATTACCTAGTTGAAAACGCTATAAAATCGAGTGTTTTATTATCTTTCTAATGAGTATACTATTGTTATACTTTTGAAAAAAATAAAATAACATGAACTGGGTATTCAAATAAAAACGCTATAAAAACACCAAGTTCAGAAAACGCCATGAAAAATACCCAATTGAAAAGGCCATAACACACCCATTTCAGAAAAACACCATAAAAATTAAGTTGAAAAACGGCATAAAAACACTCAGTTCAGAAAAATGCTATGAAAATAAGCAGTTGAAAACACCATAAAACACACAGTTTAGAAAAATACCATGAAAAACTCAGTTGAAAACGTCATAAAAACACTTAGTTCAGAAAAAGCCATAAAAAATTGGTTGAAAAACGCCATAAAAACACCCACTTCAGAAAAACGCCATAAAAGCCCAGTTGAAAAAGCCGTAAAAAACAATGTTTAAAACGCCATAAAAACCCACTTCATTTTTTTGAAAAATATATCAATAATATACTCATTGGAAAGATAAAAAAACGCTTAATTTTATGGTGTGATTTTTTTTGAAAAAATAATCGGTATAAAAAGTTATTGACGTTTAAATATGATCGGGGGAAATGACATGTGATTAGCAAGTCCACCATTGTTTGGATCTTTCTATTTTATCCATCCTGATAGTTCGAAGACCCCTAGTATTTACAAAAATGTCACCGCATCAATCTCAGCCACAAACCACTAAGATCTTGTGGCTGAGATACATTCTTTTGCACAAACGTTGATGAAGATATTATAAACACCTCTGTAAAAAAGTGAAAAAGATTGTCTAGTCGGTAGTTTGACTAATGCAAGTTTTTTTACGCACTGGTGTAAATTTTGTACGAAAATAAATATCTTTTTTTACGTCTCATGTAAATGTGTGTATGCGACATTTTTTTAAATTTATTTTTTGTTGAAACAAATGATTTTTTATGACTTTTGGGAAAAAAGAAAGTAGGAAAAACTTTTTAGATGACCTAATTCTCACGGTTCTCACAACTCAAGGTGGTTCTCATTTTAACCCATCCTTATATATATATATATATATATATATATATATATATATACTGTTTATAAATATTTTTACAATATATATAGTATAATTTTTTTTGATATCCCATCTTGTTTCGATAAATTTGTTTTTTTCCATTAAAGTAGAGATAAGTACGTAACTAATATTAATATTAATTGTTAATAATATCAAAGTTATATAATCACGAATATAAGATTATTTTAATATATATATATATATATATATATATTATTTTTAAGAGTGGATAAAATATTGTCACATGTTCAGGGGCGTAGCTTTGTAGGGGCGGGGGGGCCCTCTAAACTTTTCACTCAGTAATGTCCGTTATGTAGTTTTCGTTTAGAATTTTTTGGATATATATGTTTTTGACCCCCGGTTTTATAATTTTATTAGGTATATACGTTTTCGTCCCGTCGGTCAGAAATCTCAAGCTTCTCCACTTAACATGACATTTTTGGGAATTTATTATAATTGAGGTAGCATAAGAAATTGATACATGGCGTTTAGTGGACTTCTTTATTAAAATTAGGTTTTTGTGAGTAAACCTCAATTTTCGTCCTTATGTTTTGTCAGAATAACACTATTAGTTCAATAGTTTAAAATTTGTATTTATTATCCAATAGTTTTAATTTTGTTTCAGTTTTAGCTATAAGAGCATCCACAATAAGAACCATTAAAAACACCTAAAAACATGTCCAGTCAGCTGCCACATTAGCTGCCATATCAGAAAAATACTCACCCTTAAAAAAACATCAAAAACCCACCCAATAAGAAAACACAAAAACACTTAAAAACATTACCACATCATCACCACCTTTTACATTTAATTTATCACCCAACCCCCACCCTTTGGCCCCACCACCTGACAACATACTCGTTTTTATTCATTCTTCAACAAATATGTATCCCAAATACACATAGAAAAAATGATGCTCACAATAAGAAAGAATGGATGAGGTGGAAAAATGATAAAAAAACAACCCCTAAATATGAGCTATTGTGAATGCTCTAAGCAGCTTAACACCATTTTTTTCTCTATTAAATTAATATATGAAAAGACATCAATACCTCTTGACTAAAATTGTTATTGGACTAATAATGTGTATTTTTTACAAGTCACTGGGACGAAAATTTTTAGATTTTTAAAATAAATACATCAACAAATGTAATATACATTATTTGAACTTTCAACATTTTAATTGTGGAGCAAATCAGGTAACCCCTAGGATGCCCCCTTAGGTACAACATTTGGTTATCACTAGGAATTAATTTAATCCACAACATTTTTTTAGAACGTCAAGTACTCATACACTCTCTATACTACCAAACTACAGATTTTTTTTCACCACATGAATTGAATCCTCGTCACTTGGAAAGGTAAAACCTTATCCACCACATAAAGCTGAATTGATGCTTGAATTATGTGAACTAAAATCATTTCAAATACATACGTACTCTCTTGACTTGAAATTGCTGGAGTTGTGTATGGGGCAAACCAAGAAATGAGGCACACTTGTTAAAGCCAGTTGAAGCATGATTTCATTTCCCATGGCTTTGTAGATCAGGCACGTCTCTTGGATAGCATTTTTCCATATTTCCTTAAATATATATATATAATTTTCAGGTGGATCGACGTGGCACGCATATGAATCACGAGAAGCATACGTAACCGTCCTCCACTCCTCGGAAACATACGTTTGTGGTGCAATAGCTTTAGCACAAAGCATCCTGCAAACCAACTCAACAAAGGACCTAGTCTTGCTTGCTGATGATTCCATATCTCCAAAATCCCTTGGAGGACTCAAAGCGGCCGGATGGAAGATCAAGCTTATCAAACGTATACGAAGCCCACACGCGAAAAAAGGCGCCTATAACGAGTACAACTATAGCAAACTTCGAATATGGCAGCTAACTGAGTACGCCAAAGTTATGTTCATAGACGCAGATCTTTTAGTCTTAAAGAACTTAGATGAGTTCTTCAGTTACCCCCAACTCTCCGCGGTTGGAAACGACAGATACATGTTCAACTCAGGACTCATGTTAATCGAGCCATCTCAGTGCATGTTCAATAACCTAATGAAAAACATCTATACTTTGGGATCATACAATGGTGGTGATCAAGGGTTTCTTAACGAAGCTTTTACATGGTGGCATCGGTTTCATTCAAAGGTTAACCATCTCAAGGTTTTCCAAGATCCGAATAACCCTAATCGTAAAATCAAAGAAAACTTACACACCATTCATTATCTCGGGTTGAAGCCATGGGTGTGCTATAAAGACTATGATTGTAACTGGGATATGATGGATCGTCGACTTTATGCTAGCGATTCGGCTCATAAGAAATGGTGGGAGGTTTATGACACGTTGCCTAGTACACTGAAGCCGTTTTGTGGGTTGACCAAAAAAATGGATGCACGGATACAGAAGTGGAGAGGGATAGCCAAAAGGGCAGGCTTTAGAGATCAACATTGGAAGATAAAGGTGAAAGATAGGAGACGGACATCGCATATGATGTTAGCAACATTTTAATTACTCAAAGATATATTTGCGTTTTCTATGTTCACATATTTGTAACTATTTCTTAAAAACTAAATATAGTACGTGTTAATAGAGAAAAAACCCAACTAAAAAACCAAATTCAGCAATATGAATAAACCATAGTTTTAAATAGTAATAGTGTCACTTTTTATGATGAAAATAACTCCGAATATAGTTAAGGTTTAGCGAAAAATAAAAATAAAAAGCCAAAAAATTAATAGCAAAGAAAAAAATTCTACAGTCCAACTAATACTTCACTTGCGGCCCATTTAAACGAAAACATTAACTTATTTTTTAATATTCCAGCTCAATAACAAGAGTGTAAACCCAAACTAAAATCACTTTGTAAAGTCTCGGTGGACCTCGATCTGATCTTCTTCAGAGCATTCAGAGTTTTCATCCTACTTTCTATACCAAAATTATGAGGAAAACTTGAAATTTTATTTCTATATTTGAGTCTTCATCCTAAAACCCAACCTATCACCCAAGATTATATGGGAAACCAAGCAGGGGCAGAGGTAGCTTATGGGCAGAGTCATCCTCCGTTACCCCTCAATTTTTCCGACAAAGTATGTTTTGGGGTTTTTTTACTGTTATATGATAGTCATAAATCTTGGTTTCGCTGGAGTAAAATTTATAAATAGAATAGAAGTTGTTATGTTAACTACATATACAAAAGCATAACATTTATGTTTTATGTTATACATTAATTTTTTTTTTTTGAAAGGTAAACTTCATTAAAACACAAGCCGCCTCAAACCGAGGCGACCAAAAACCGACATTACAACATTACAAATTTACAAATTTACACCAATATTCATCCCAAGAGATGGATCCCCCTTTATGCCTAGCCGAGAACCATAAAAATCCTATCGATCATTTTCTAAATTTTATACAAGAACATCTACTCTCAGTAATGACAAGTGAAGATATAGGTTATTATCTTTTGTTGATTTATTGGCATTAATATTTGATTCTTAATCATCTCAATCTTATATGAGAACATCTATAGTTAGTATCTGTTTATTTGCTTCTCAACTGCAGGTTTGTTTCGCCGTTAAAATTAGATAGATATGCTTTATTTATTCTTAAGTTTTAAATTGTTTTTTGCATATAACATTGATGTGTTTATTTACTAATCACTGAATTATTAATCATTAAAGTTTTGAGATAGGTTAGAATGATGCTCAAGGTGTATTTGAGTTTATGGTTTGACAATGGGATGTGTAATGTGCAATATGTTGGGCCTCTTGATATCCAAAATTTTGTGATGAGTATAGAATTTGCTTCCCATGTCTTCTATCGAACACCATCTTTAAAGTTAAATTTCTTATTATTAGTTCTGGTGACTCGTGTCATGATGAAAGTTTAATCCAAAATATGTTGTTGGTGTTTTAACTCAAAAAAATTGGATTATACGTATCTCAAGTAGGACTTGGCATGAGTTAGTGACCGGACCGAATCGAAAATACAAAAAAGGAAAAAAATGGACCGGAGATCAGACCTAATGTGACCGGTCAGTTTTGGTTCTGTGCAGGGTGGTAGGACCGTTCTTACATGGGTTTGGGCATGCAATTTTCGGTTATTGGAGTTAAACAAGTTATTAGTTTTGGGCTAAATAGTTTCGTTAACTTTGGGCTACGATTTTTGTTCCTTTGGTTTTGGACTTTTGACTACAAGTTTTTATCATTTTTGGTAAACAAATTTGATGATTTTGACTACATATTTATTTAAAAAAACAATTTTATATGTTTAAAAAATGACAATTATAAAAACCAATAATTCTAATCTTTATTCATAAAAAAATAATTCAAATATTCATTCGACAAACTAACAATCCATCAAAAACAAATTATTTGTGATATTTGTCGTGCAATGATGGAAAGTGAGTGTTAAGTGGTTTTGTTGGAGTTCAACTTTTCATTGGAGTTGTTAGACTCAAGGTTTGAGTGAAGATGCAATAAAGTAATGCTTTTTGGCTGCTCAACAAATTCATTAGTTAATAGAAACGGGCACCATTAGTCATTTGCAGATGGTGGGATTCAATTTCCATGTTGAAGTGAGTTGTCCTCTTTTGACCACTGCAATTAATGTCCTCTATGCACTTATAAATAAAGCGAGTCCGATTAATCATGATATAGAGCAAGAAAATCCAAGACACGTGGATAAGACAAACGTGGCCTATAAAGAAAATCTTTTAAGGACTTGTGATTTTTTTTTTTTTGTATTTCCTTTTTTAGTTCATTGTAATTAATATTTACCTAAGTAATGGAAGGTTTTTTTTCATTTAAAAGTTTATGTCAACACTATTTAATAATATAATTACTTTGAGACTACCCGTGTAATACACGGGTTCTTAAACAAGTATTAATATATAATATATAAAATTTAATAATTCATATTCATAATATAACAGTTTCAAACTTATTTAGTATCAATAAAACTAGAATCAAATCAAGTTATCAGATTCGATTTTGATTTTTTTTTACCTATCTTAGTCATAACCAGTATTTTGACCTGAGTCAAAATAAACTTAATTGGCTCGTTCTAACCCAAACCATTCCCGATCTGATTTTTTGTGACCTACCACCCAACCCAAACCGACCCGCCCATTTTATCATGATAGCTTACCACTTACTAAATTTGCATTTTGAGTATTCTGACGATTTTGCGTTGTTTTCTTATATACAGAGAGGTCTTAGTGTTGATGGCACCTCTACCGAAATGTTGGGGAATTTCAATTTGCCGGATGATCAGAGAGTCGTGTAATCACTCTCAGATCAAATTATTTCGGTGGTTCACCCGAAAAATTCAATCGGATACAAATCTGATTTTATGAGAAATTGAACTAGGGTATCTTAGTGTGTCTGTGAATTTTCGAACCAGGAAGAAGAATGTGATCAAAACTGTCTACGAATTTTGTTTTTGGGGTTCTAACTGCCTGATGGCAGCTACCTCTATTTTTCAGACAAAATTGCCATTGTTTTTTACCTTTCGAAAATGTGTCAAATTCCAGAAAATAATATTTTCTGATGCAGCTCGACCCCAGCCAGGGGCTCTGCCCCTTGGACCCCGCCAGGGGCTGCCGCCCCTTGGAACCCCCTTAGAGTACTGGCTCCGCCCGTACACTTCGAATTATAATAACTCAAACAAGCGTGCACTCTCACACCTCCTAACTTGCTTGATGTGAATTATTATTCGATGTGATCACCAAATCAATCCCCGATTACACTAAAATATCTAACAATCTTCCCCCATTTTAGCGTAATCCTTGATTAACTTAAACAAATTCACAACAATCAAACTTATGCATAAATGAAATATCACGACGATTGAATTTCACATTAGTATATTACACATTCCAAATATTAGAATATAGGGGTGTCGCCAAGGATTGAACCCTTTCTATTCAGTGAATACATGAAGATAATATACACACAAGTTTACATACTCTAATGTTCTTTCTTGACACTATTTTTACTAGCCTGTGTCTCATCCTTCAATGAACATATCAAAGCCAAGTCCTAGCTTCTTGAAGTGGCTAAACTTCATGCTCATATAGGTAGCTCTTTATTCTTGCACTTGCATATGCAATTTTTCAAATAACTATTAAGAAGAAAACCTTCAACCTCCTTTAACTTGCAGGTCTGAACACATACCTTGGGATGATGCTACTAATGTTTTCCAATTTCTAGATGTTAAGCTTTCCACATTGAATTCAACACCTAACGTCATATTAGGCGGGAATTGGGTATCTTAACACGAGAAATCTCAAGTTGTCACACCCCGACCACGTAAAACAACAAAACGTGGCGGAAACGTCGGGGAGTGTTGTAACAGAATTAATTGTTTCGCAACCATGGAAATTAAAGTTACGTTTTATTTATAAATCAAGAGTGTTACATTGTCTTAAACAAGAAACAAATAGTACATAACATAATTTAACTAGTTCTTGCTTCGTTTTAAGTCACTAAGGCACAGGTCCGCCTAAGTGTGTCTCGATCATCTTATGCAACAGCTCCTGAAAACACATGTGAAAATAGGTACGTCAGCATAAAAATGCCTGTGAGACACATAGGTTTTGTGAAAATAGGATTCATGACTTGCGTTTAAAGAAACTGTTTAATAAAAGTAGCCATGAATCTTGTTGAGTGGTTCCTTTCATAAATCATTTGAAAAGTGATAAATAAACCAAATGATATATATGTATAAAAGAATAATATATGGTTAAGTGAATAACCATGTAAAATGAGTTTGTATAAGTTAAGTTATTTGTAAAACGATGTTTATGTGAAGATTGTATTGTAGATGTAATATGTCTAAACTGAAATGGTTTAAATAACGCTACGATATGTAATACCATAAAAGCACTTATATATAGGAAGTACCAGCGGCGTATCCACCATGTTTTTATCGTATTACACGTCGCCTCGTTACTTAAATCACTTACCCAAACAGCCACCAAGATGAAATGTTTAACAATTGTAGAAATGTTTATGTATGGTCAAATACGGTTCACACGGTTCAATAGTTACAAACGGTTCACATAATCAAATGGTTACAACGGTTCACATAGTCAAATAGTTACAACGGTTCACATAGTTAAATAGTTACAACGGTTCACATAGTCAAATAGTTACAAACGGTTCAAAATGTAATATAATGTGTTCATATACTGGATGAGCATATGCAACATAATGCAATGTAAAACAATGTGTCCATATGTTGAGTAAACATATGCAACAGAGATGTAATGTAAATCAATGTGCTAGCATGCTCAGTCAACATACATAGCAGAAATGTAAGGTAACACAATGTACTAAGTATGCTAAGTAAACATACATAGCAAAACAATGTAATGTAAATCATGTACTATAAGTGTACTAATGAACATAGCAAGTATATGATGTCAAAACAGGAAAGCACGAAAGTAACAAGTAGGCACATGTGTTTCACCCCAAAACGTTTGAAAAACAGTAAAAGAGGGGTCTATGTACTCACTTGAGGTTGCTCAATAGACTTTAGATATCCACCAAGCAAAGCTAGAAGATCACGGATTCAAACGGCACCTAATATAGGTATCTATGTTAATAAACCGGACCTATATCGGAGGATCGGATAGAATGAGGGCTCGTAAACCAAGTGAGTATGGGAACTCATGTAATATGGTTTAACAAAGCCTACATACTACAATGAAACCTAACCTAAGTGCTTACGACCCATTACGACCCGTTTAGGTAGCTTATGCTACTTTAACGCGTCGTTCGCGTAAAACGCGTTCGGAACGCCTAACTAGTCCTATGATAAGTAAAATATGCCTTAACATCTCTAATATTGTTGCTAAATCAGTTTAGATATAAAAAATTATGTTACGTAGGCTTAAAATGAATTTTGGCGTAAAAGGGTATTTTGGTAATTTACCTAAGGCATATAAACTACCTATCATGCGACTAATCAAACCTAAGTGACCATAAGGTATAACCTCGGAAAGTTATTCCCTACGCTACTATGGTCACTTAACATGTTTGGTCGGATCCTAATGATCGACCAAACGGGTCGTGTTCGAAAGTCTAAGCGGGTGTTTAGTCCGCTTGACTTTCGGCTCCACACAAGCACTAATCTAAAAAAAAAATAACGAGCTAAACATGCTAGAACATGTTTAGTTAAGTTAGAAAACAGGTTTTGATATCAAAACAAACGGTAATCAGTAGGTATAGTCACTAGGGACTATAACCATCGTGATTACGCTCACGTTATGAAGTTCAAACGAACTTCGTGTTGACCATAAACTGGTCAAAGCAGAAAGTCAAACGCAGTTTGACTTTAACGACAAAAACGAATGAAAAGAACGAAAGAATACTTACAGAAGGTCCCCGCAAGCTCTTGATCCGATTTACTCTTAGGTATGAAGCATAAACTTCAACTTAGAGAGCCAAAATCAGATTCAAGTGTGCTTTGGGAGGAAGTGAGGGTGGGTATTTATAGGAATTCAAGAACCGTTAAGATCGTTCATCGAAAACTGAGCTTTGATCTGGACCTTACATGTGTGCCCATGGTTTTCTAAAACCATGGGAGCCCCTAATATGGACTATGTTCATTGAATACCAGCCCATGGTTTTAAAAAACCATGGGTTAAAACCATCAACACTTCAAAATGGACTAGGTTCATTGAATCTGCCAGAAATTTCAAAAATGGTCCCTGCACTTGTAAAACTTGATTTTTGGCACTTTTAAGCCTCGTTAACCCCATTTCAAGGCTCTAAAATAAAGTTAAAGTATAGGGAACTTAAAATATGCTCAAAAACATCTCGGATGTCGGTTCGTTTGGTCGTACGGTTGCGTTATTCGCTTAATTACGCAGAAGTCGTAACGAACGCAAAAACGATCCAAATTAAGCGACGAATGGAATTTTATCATGCCAAACACTAAAATAAAATATTTTAATGCTTACATAAATTTTTGGATGTCCGGATGTATTCAGAACGTAAGTTATGCGCGAAAATGCAAACTTGTGCACTTTTTGACGCTTTTAGTCCCTGAATGACCCAAAAGTTTATTTTAGCATACCGATCCCCTCAAAGCCTATTTCTAAGATATGTAAAGGATATTTATGGTATGTTTAACTTATGGTCATGTTATGGAATGTCTGTTCCAGTACGAATCGTCATACTTTCGCAGTTTGTCGAATTTAGTCCCTGTAAGCGAATTAACTTGATTTTGCCATACCAAAGCCTTCAAAAGTTATTTCTAAGTTATGTAAAGGTTATTTAAGGTATGTTAAGCATATTTTGATGTTCCGGAGTATTCGTTGCATTAAACTGGTTATATTTACGCATCAGTGCGCGTATAACCTTCCAGAAAGCGATTTAAAGCTTGAAATCGAACAAGAATTGATATGTGCAAAAGATACACATATTTATTCAAATCCCCGGTATGAAATACAATATTTCATTGGTTTGGTATTTGTTTGATGGTCGCAGTGACACAGGTGTCACAGTCTCCCCTACTTTAGGAAATTTCGTCCCGAAATTTATTTGTAGGAGTCTGTCTGTGACTTTGTGTTAAATGACCATCAAAGATAAAGCATAATCTTGTCATTTTCCTCAATGGATATTCTCCAGAAGCGAAAATGAACGAACGGAGTCATTTTCCTCAACGGGTTCTTCGGAAATGGAAAATGAAGGATTTATCAAACGAATATTCATTTCCCTCAACGGATATTCTTCAGAACGAAAATGAACAAACGGAGTCATTTTCCTCAACGGGTATTCTTCAGAATTGGAAATGAAGGATTAAACAAATGGATATTCATTTCCTCAACGGATAATCTTTAGAAACGAAAATGAACAGACGGAGTCATCTTCAACGGTTGCTTCCTCAGAAACGGAAATGAGAAGGATAAACAAACGGATATTCATTTCCTCAACGGGTAATCTTCAGAAACGAAAATGAACTGAAGGAGTCATTTTCAACGGTTGCTTCATCAGAAATGGAAATGAAGGATTAGACAAACGGATATTCATTTCCTCAACGGATAATCTTTAGAAACGAAAATGAACAGACGGAGTCATTTTCAACGGTTGCTTCATCAGAGTTGGAAATGAATTGGGTTAACTCTAGATACATGACAGAACTTGCTGTGATTCTTGTGCACTAAATTCCATAATTATGTATGCATCCATAATTACGTAATTCCTTGCACAGTCCGCACAGTTTGTTTTGTAATTGTTTAGGGGAAGAAAATCAAACCTGTGATGAGGGTGACTAGACTACCATAGGGTCCTTTTAATTAGATCGACATATGATCTTTTTAATTAGGCCACCAAGGAGTCCTTTCAGCTATATCATCACATGATATTCCTAACCAGATTTTTGGATCAATCTGTTTAACTAGACAACTCAAGGGGTCTAATTATGGAGTAGTACTTTATAATCCAAGGGACTTAACTACAACGTAGAAGTCCATTAAGGATTTTAGGTAGTACCTTTGGGTATCCTACTATGAATCCCTTATACGAAGATATGGAAGATTCTACGAGGATTTGGATAAGATAATTTGGATCACACAAAAACATAAAAGGGAACACATAAGCACATAATCACATAATTGTTTTCTTGGTTATTAATTGTTATTATCTTGTTATTGATTGTTATTAACTTGGCGTTGATTTGAACATGGGTATCCAAGGCATACCAGGAACCCAGTTGATGGACTTCAACGTCCTCAAGCATCTATCTGAAAAGATAGGATGATCTTCTAAAAATTCGATTTTTACAAGGAATCACCACATTCGAATTAAGGTATACAACAATTAAGGACTTACGGAAATATCCTTAGGTACCCCATTAAGGAGTGGGTATTCGTCCAGAGTTGTAACTTGCGCCTTGTACTTCGTTTTCCTTGGAGGAACGGTTACTTAGGATTTTCGTGGAAAACGCAAGAGATCATACAATGGAAGAAATTTTGGGGGTAGTCTGTTCTTCAAGGAATACGGTTCCTTGATTGTCGGTATCGTAGGGGATATGTTGTTTATTCATGCAACCGCAATAAACATATTGCAATGTAAGTAAAAGATTCATTTATAAACAACATCAACAACTGTTTCATGGACCTTGACAACAAAAGAAAATAATACATAAGGCGTGATTATTTCTAAACAGCGTTGTCTTCCATTAGATGCTCATCCCTGCACTGGATTCGCATTAGCAAGCTTTGGGCAGTTTCTTCGGAAATTGCCCATCTCGCCACAGTTGAAACAAGAACCTGGTGGAAAACGACCTTGAGCAGGATTGTTGTTAACTTGGTTGGGTGCAGCTGTAGTTGGGCAAACCCTCGTTGTATGACCTATAAGTCCACAAACTTGGCATGTGCGGCACTTCGCACCAGCATGATGATGTAGGCTACATTGGTTGCACAAGGGTGCAGTTCCGTTGTAGGGCTTCCTAGCAGGGGGTTGAGCTGGTTGGTTGGGGACGGCTTGATCATTGTGAGCGACCACAACGAAGTTCTGAGAAGCCTTTCGCTTCTTTGACTTCTTAGGGGATCCAGTCTGTTCATCCATGGTCTTTGATTCCTCGATCGGTTTCTTGTCACTTTTTCGGAAAAGTTTACCTTTCCTGATCTGAGATTCAGTCAAGGTTGCAGATAGCTCAATGGCCTGTCTAACTGTAGTAGGGTTGCTACCAGTCACAATGTCTTGTATTGAGTCAGGGAGGCCATCAATGTACTTTTCGATTGCCTTATCCAAAGGCGTGACCATGTTTGGGCATAACAGACTTAACTCCTCATAACGGTCCGTGTAGGCTCGATGCTCACCGCTATCTTGCTTAAGATCGTCAAATTCCCTTTCTAAAGCCCTCAGTTCATGACGAGGACAGAACTCCTTCATCATAAGGGCCCTAAGTTCGGCCCAAGTCTGTGCTAAAGCAACCTCAGCACCACGGTCTCTCATAACCCCGTTCCACCATGTAAGAGCCCTCTTCTGAAACACACTGGAAGCAAACTCGACCTTGCGATTATCAGGACACTGAACGTGACGAAACGTACTCTCAGTGCTCTCGAACCACTGTAGGAGCCCAGTTGCTCCTTCAGAACCACTAAACTTGAGTGGCTTAGCCGAATTGAAACTCTTGAAATTGCATGGAGCATTATTGTTGTTGTTGGCTTGGTTTAGTTGAGCAATAAGATTTGGGAAGGCAGCAGCCATTTGCTGCGCGATGATTTCCGCCAGTTCGGCATTCGCTATCTGATTGTCGCGTCGAGGAGGCATTCTAAAGGAGGGAAACATGAAAGGAAGCGAGCGAGATGATTAGATGAAAAGGATGAGGTGATACAAAAAAAATGACAACAGCAAAGATGGTGGTCTTTTGTTTGTTACTACCAGGCAAACAAACGACACATTGTGACTTAATCAACGTAAATGGGTCAAAAATAATGTATCGCGAAGACATGCTCGCCTATAAGTGAACACTCACCCCAAGAGTTCCCAGGTAAGAGTGACTGGTCCGATTATGTGGATTTGTACGAACACTCTAGCCTTAGACAGAAAACCCAGGGTACAGGCATTCACTCTTCCAGTTTGCACGTGTTCACACTATTTAGGACCTAAAACTTTGACGAGATTTTGAAAACTCAAAGGGGTTCAAAACCTTATAACAGAGGGTTCAAAACCTTACAACAGAGGGTTCAAAACCTAGTAATCAATCATCCAAGAACATATGATTAATTTTCAAAGCGGATTCGGAATTGATGTTCTCGTTGCGGTTATCACCTAAGGATAGGTGACGGTTTTTTTTTTTTTAAATCTAAACGCAAATCTTCTTGCGTTAGGGTCCTAGGAAGGTTATAGTCTAGGTCAAAGCATTACTAATAACCTAATTCCCTATAACCATTGGCTCTGATACCAACTTTTCTGTCACACCCCGACCACGTAAAACAACAAAACGTGGCGGAAACGTCGGGGAGTGTTGTAACAGAATTAATTGTTTCGCAACCATGGAAATTAAAGTTACGTTTTATTTATAAATCAAGAGTGTTACATTGTCTTAAACAAGAAACAAAGAGTACATAACATAATTTAACTAGTTCTTGCTTCGTTTTAAGTCACTAAGGCACAGGTCCGCCTAAGTGTGTCTCGATCATCTTATGCAACAGCTCCTGAAAACACATGTGAAAATAGGTACGTCAGCATAAAAATGCCTGTGAGACACATAGGTTTTGTGAAAATAGGATTCATGACTTGCGTTTAAAGAAACTGTTTAATAAAAGTAGCCATGAATCTTGTTGAGTGGTTCCTTTCATAAATCATTTGAAAAGTGATAAATAAACCAAATGATATATATGTATAAAAGAATAATATATGGTTAAGTGAATAACCATGTAAAATGAGTTTGTATAAGTTAAGTTATTTGTAAAACGATGTTTATGTGAAGATTGTATTGTAGATGTAATATGTCTAAACTGAAATGGTTTAAATAACGCTACGATATGTAATACCATAAAAGCACTTATATATAGGAAGTACCAGCGGCGTATCCACCATGTTTTTATCGTATTACACGTCGCCTCGTTACTTAAATCACTTACCCAAACAGCCACCAAGATGAAATGTTTAACAATTGTAGAAATGTTTATGTATGGTCAAATACGGTTCACACGGTTCAATAGTTACAAACGGTTCACATAATCAAATGGTTACAACGGTTCACATAGTCAAATAGTTACAACGGTTCACATAGTTAAATAGTTACAACGGTTCACATAGTCAAATAGTTACAAACGGTTCAAAATGTAATATAATGTGTTCATATGCTGGATGAGCATATGCAACATAATGCAATGTAAAACAATGTGTCCATATGTTGAGTAAACATATGCAACAGAGATGTAATGTAAATCAATGTGCTAGCATGCTCAGTCAACATACATAGCAGAAATGTAAGGTAACACAATGTACTAAGTATGCTAAGTAAACATACATAGCAAAACAATGTAATGTAAATCATGTACTATAAGTGTACTAATGAACATAGCAAGTATATGATGTCAAAACAGGAAAGCACGAAAGTAACAAGTAGGCACATGTGTTTCACCCCAAAACGTTTGAAAAACAGTAAAAGAGGGGTCTATGTACTCACTTGAGGTTGCTCAATAGACTTTAGATATCCACCAAGCAAAGCTAGAAGATCACGGATTCAAACGGCACCTAATATAGGTATCTATGTTAATAAACCGGACCTATATCGGAGGATCGGATAGAATGAGGGCTCGTAAACCAAGTGAGTATGGGAACTCATGTAATATGGTTTAACAAAGCCTACATACTACAATGAAACCTAACCTAAGTGCTTACGACCCATTACGACCCGTTTAGGTAGCTTATGCTACTTTAACGCGTCGTTCGCGTAAAACGCGTTCGGAACGCCTAACTAGTCCTATGATAAGTAAAATATGCCTTAACATCTCTAATATTGTTGCTAAATCAGTTTAGATATAAAAAATTATGTTACGTAGGCTTAAAATGAATTTTGGCGTAAAAGGGTATTTTGGTAATTTACCTAAGGCATATAAACTACCTATCATGCGACTAATCAAACCTAAGTGACCATAAGGTATAACCTCGGAAGGTTATTCCCTACGCTACTATGGTCACTTAACATGTTTGGTCGGATCCTAATGATCGACCAAACGGGTCGTGTTCGAAAGTCTAAGCGGGTGTTTAGTCCGCTTGACTTTCGGCCACACACAAGCACTAATCTAAAAAAAAAATAACGAGCTAAACATGCTAGAACATGTTTAGTTAAGTTAGAAAACAGGTTTTGATATCAAAACAAACGGTTTTGATATCCTAGAGTAGTTTGGTTACAAAATACGCGAGAAAACGCATTTTGGCCGAAACTACGACTCGTCACTGAGCCTAGATAACGTGGTAATCAGTAGGTATAGTCACTAGGGACTATAACCATCGTGATTACGCTCACGTTATGAAGTTCAAACGAACTTCGTGTTGACCATAAACTGGTCAAAGCAGAAAGTCAAACGCAATTTGACTTTAACGACAAAAACGAATGAAAAGAACGAAAGAATACTTACAGAAGGTCCCCGCAAGCTCTTGATCCGATTTACTCTCAGGTATGAAGCATAAACTTCAACTTAGAGAGCCAAAATCAGATTCAAGTGTGCTTTGGGAGGAAGTGAGGGTGAGTATTTATAGGAATTCAAGAACCGTTAAGATCGTTCATCGAAAACTGAGCTTTGATCTGGACCTTACATGTGTGCCCATGGTTTTCTAAAACCATGGGAGCCCCTAATATGGACTATGTTCATTGAATACCAGCCCATGGTTTTGAAAAACCATGGGTTAAAACCATCAACACTTCAAAATGGACTAGGTTCATTGAATCTGCCAGAAATTTCAAAAATGGTCCCTGCACTTGTAAAACTTGATTTTTGGCACTTTTAAGCCCCGTTAACCCCATTTCAAGGCTCTAATATAAAGTTAAAGTATAGGAAACTTAAAATATGCTCAAAAAAATCTCGGATGTCGGTTCGTTTGGTCGTACGGTTGCGTTATTCGCTTAATTACGACGGAAGTCGTAACGAACGCAAAAACGATCCAAATTAAGCGATGAATGGAATTTTATCATGCCAAACACTAAAATAAAATATTTTAATGCTTACATAAATTGTTGGATGTCCGGATGTATTCAGAACGTAAGTTATGCGCGAAAATGCAAACTTGTGCACTTTTTGACGCTTTTAGTCCCTGAATGACCCAAAAGTTTATTTTAGCATACCGATCCCCTCAAAGCCTATTTCTAAGCTATGTAAAGGATATTTATGGTATGTTTAACTTATGGTCATGTTCTGGAATGTCTGTTCCAGTACGAATCGTCATACTTTCGCAGTTTGTCAAATTTAGTCCCTGTAAGCGAATTAACTTGATTTTGCCATACCAAAGCCTTCAAAACTTATTTCTAAGTTATGTAAAGGTTATTTAAGGTATGTTAAGCATATGTTGATGTTCCGGAGTATTCGTTGCATTAAACTGGTTATATTTACGCATCAGTGCGCGTATAACCTTCCAGAAAGCGATTTAAAGCTTGAAATCGAACAAGAATTGATATGTGCAAAATATACACATATTTATTCAAATCCCCGGTATGAAATACAATATTTCATTGGTTTGGTATTTGTTTGATGGTCGCAGTGACACAGGTGTCACTCAGGTGGACTTTAATCCCATCCCTACAGCCGCCTTGTGCACAAGATCTCTACATAACTCTTTGGTTAAATGGTCGGCTAAATTCTGTTGAGTTCTCACAAACTCCACTGATATCACCCCATGCGTGATGAGCTCACGAATCATGTTGTGTCTAATACCTAAGTGTCTAGACTTCCCATTATACACTTGGCTATAGGCCTTAGCCAAGGTAGCAGCACTATCACATCTAATAGATATTGGTGATATAGGTTTAGGCCACAATGGAATCTCATAAATCAAGTTTCTTAGCCACTCAGCTTCTCTGCCAGTTGCGGCTAATGATACAAACTCAGACTCCATTGTCGAATCAGTAATGCAAGTCTGTTTCTTAGATGCCCAAGATATGGCAGCTCCTCCTAGTAGAAAAGTCCATCCACTTGTGGAAGAATGATCTTCCTTGTTCTTAATCCAGCTTGCATCCGAATAACCTTCTAGAAATGAAGGAAATCCGGTATAAGTCAAACCATATTTCATGGTTCCTTTCAAGTACCTAAATACTCGATTCATTGCTTGCCAATGACTTGCACCTGCATTGCTAGTATACCTACTAAGCTTTCCAACAACATAAGTGTAACACCCCAAAACCCAAACGTTTAACTCACTAATATGATTTCACGGAATATGAAATAAAATGTGATGTATATGTTATTTAACTTGGTTATAAATACAAGTTAGATAATTGTAATAAAGTTTTGTGACTAAACAATTACCACCCTAAACTACAAGGGCTAAATATGGGTAAATTGGAAGATATTTTCATTAGATGATGGAGGTAAAGGGGAAGCCCATTTGGGCAGACACTTATGTCGACACACACACACACATGTGTGTGTGTGTTCTTGTGAATCAAAAGAAGAAGAAAAAGAAGAGGGTTTGAGAAATTGCATGGAAAATCCGTAAATTCCAAGGTGTTCATCACTTTATAAACATCATGTAAGTATCAAATTCACCTCTTGAACCTTCTTAGTTGAAAGTTTTGGTGGGTTTTGATGAATCAACCCCGATTGGGTAAATTGGAGGTGTTTAGTGGTTGGGTTTGAGTATGAATGCAATAATTTAGTGTCAATTATGATCTAATCTTCTCAATTAAGAGTTTTAATGAAAGAACCCATGTTCAAGAACTTGGGGGTTTTGATGGTTTATGATTTAGTATGAATGAGTAGGAAGAACTAGAGATTTTGTCGTGTTAATGTCTATATGTGAATGATACTTTATGATTAGTAGGAAGTATTTGATGAATGATACATGAAGTTGGAAGATCATGCATAAATTAGTTGTAAATTGTGCATTAAAAGGTGTACGCACACCAAGTGTTTGATGAAATGCTTAAGTGACAATTAAATGTGGAATTATATGCAAGTTGTGAGTAATAAGTTTAGAAAGTGATAATGAAGTAGTTATTAGCTAACCAATATGTGAAGTGTGTTTTAGATGGAGTTCATGTGGAAATTTGAATGATTATTATGATATGGTAGAAGCATGTATTAGGAGTTTGTACTTTATGCTTGAAGATACGGTACACCCCATGCGTGTAGTTGATATGATGATACGGATACATGAGGATAAGCCGAAAGTTTGTATGATGAACTGTTGACTTTTGAAGGTCAACTACGCATAAGAAGCATGATTTGGTTTGTTGTCATAAAGGTAGAATTGTAGGAAGTTGTATGGTACATGTTATGTTAATATGCGTTATTTGTGATTACATGATGAATTTCATGAGTTTGAAAGGATATGAATTGAATTATATGTCATATGCTTGTTAGTTGTGACTAAAGAAAGTCAAATGTGAAATATGCGATTATTATGATCGTTAACATGTACAATTGTGTATGCTAATGTGAATGTGATTTGGTGACATGAAAGTATAGGAATCATGTCGAGAAGGACTCAAGCATGAAAGGCTAACGGGTCAAAAGGAGGCAAGATAACGGACACGAACTCGGACGCACGAGGTAAGTGATTTCCGTAATCACTTCTTAGTTGTTTACGTAAAGTTATGTGCTAGTTAATTAAGTAAGATAATTGAGGACAAATAAAGATGGTTCGTATGAAATCGATGATTTTCGCTAAGTAGATGTAATGGGTCAAAATGTGGTTTTATTACTATACCGGAAGGGTTGCATAAGTATTGAATACGGTGCTATAACCGGGTATGGGTGGAATGGTACATAAGCACGCTAATCAATAATTAGAGGCGCGAATTGATAGTATGAATACCCGGTTGTAAGTTATGGTTAATGGACAATCAATTCAGCAAGTTGAAATTGTTTTAACCAAGTTTGTTTTTGTATAAATGAATGAAATGAATAAGCTTAACGCATACCGGGTATCGGGTGCATAAATCCCAAGTACGAAACCCCGGATAATGTAAAAGTATTATGGTTATAAGGTTTGTGTAAGTTTTGGGCTAAAACGAATGAAATGTTTGATGAAAACATGAACGGGTCGAATAATCGTAAATGAATAATAAGCCGATAGCGTGTAAGTTAAGAATTTCCTTAATCCGGATGTGGGATTTTAAGTTCATATGATAGAATGTGAATTTACAAGCATGTAGGAAGAAACGGGAGGTTAAACGGGTAAACGGTTCAAAAGTTATGCGCGTTTTAGTACGTACGGACGACGAAACGAAACTGCAGAAAAGTCCCTTTTCTAGAGGGCGTCGCCGACGGGTCCCCACCCCGTCGCCGACGGGCTCCCAAAACCACATTTCCGGCCGACGGCCTAATTAACTGGATACGGGGAAATTGGCTTACGGGCGTTTTAAGAGGGCGTCGCCGACGGGTCCCCACCCCGTCGCCGATGGGTTGTCTAGCCCTCTTCTCCGTTTTCCTTGTTTTGCACTTCCGAATGATCCGTAACGCATCCCGGTACATCGTTTTTCGACCTGATGATTCGTAAAGCTGTAGGAAAGGTATGTACGTATGTAGATGTGTATGTATGTATGTATGTATAAAGATATGTACGAGTGTATGCATGTATGTAATGATGTAGGAAAGGTTTGTACGTATGTAGATGTGTATGTATGTATGTATAAAGTTATGTACGAGTGTATGCATGTATGTAAAGCTGTAGGAAAGGTATGTACGTATGTAGATGTGTATGTATGTATGTATAAAGTTATGTACGAGTGTATGCATGTATGTAAAGCTGTAGGAAAGGTATGTACGTATGTAGATGTGTATGTATGTATGTATAAAGTTATGTACGAGAGTATGCATGTATGTAATGATGTAGGAAAGGTTTGTACGTATGTAGATGTGTATGTATGTATGTATAAAGATATGTACGAGCGTATGCATGTATGTAAAGATGTAGGAAAGGTACGTATGTATGGAGATGTGTATGTATAAAGACATGAGTGAGTGTATGCACATATGTAAAGTTGTAGGAAAGATATGTACGTATGTAGATGTGTATGTATGTATGTATGTAAGTAAGTATGTATGCATGATTTAGACATGTTGAGGGTTAACGTTATTAATGGTGTACCTTGAGAATGAAAAGTAATGCAGGTACATTATCGAAGCCTCACCAGGAAATGGATACGCAGATGAAATGCTTAAAGTTTGAAAGATGACGAAATGTGAAGTGTACGCGAATGAATCTTGTTTATATAATGTGTGCTAATGTTATGAATGTATGTGGTGAGTGCAGGTTGTACGGATAGCGGGCGATTATCACAAGGATTAGAGATCGAAGACCGAGTCGCGAGATAGATTGTACGGGAATAATTGAGTATGTACTATTAGTAAACATGACTTATGCTTTATCTTTGTAAAAGATACATATTAAAACGAACTTTCAAGTAAGTCAAGACGTTTGTAATAGAAGAAATTTTATGGCACGATTTTTCCGCTGTGACTTTTTGTCAAATACGAATTAGGGTCTTACAATAAGCTATATCCGGTTTTGTAACACCTCGTAAAATCATGTCCAATGTAGTAACGACACGTGTCATGAACTTTAAACGTGTAATGAATTGATTTCGAGGGACCAAAGTCGACAAACGAAGAATGTATATATGTGAAAGGATCCAAAGTGTCAAAATTTGAAAATTTTGCCTTTTCAATGACCCTACACGATGTTTATACTCTTAAACGAATGAATTGTGAAACGTATGAAGCCGTTTGTGAAAGAAAGTGAAAGTTTACAAGACGTGAGGGTTAAATGTGTCAACATGTTAAATTAATACCTCTGAGTGACCTTTTAATGAACCCAGAGCTTTGTAACAATTAATTATACTCCCAAGAACAAGTGACGAAAATTTCACAAGGTTTCGATGTCGTTTGAGATAAATACGTTAACTTTCGTAATTAAATGGTTAAAAGCGTCAACGAGGCAAAACTTGTGTTTTCGGTTATCATTTAACGAAATCGGACATAACGATGTTTGGTTATATCCTAAGGATCATAAAAATATAAACTTTATGGGTTAAAAGTGCTTGAAATGAAAGTTAGCACGTTTTAAAAGGTCTAGGGGGTGAAACTGCCAAGTTTGAAACTTGGTTGGCTGGTAATCCTCATGGTGGCGTTGCGCCAAACCTCCATCCCTCTGTCGTTGCACGACGCGACGGCGTAATCTGATCAGAAACATGCACAGGTGCAGGTTACTGCACCTCTCTTCTTCAATTCAGCCATGCACTCACAAGAACTCGATTCTATGGACTATTTGCTGGTATTTTAAAACCACCTGGACACCTGTTAGCATCAGAGAACACCACAAAACACCTGGATTGATCTGGTGAAGACCTCTTGTAGTATAATTAGGGGCTTGGAGTGGTTCTTTCATTTGCACAAGTTCAAATTATCAAACTCTCAATCTCTAAAGCTTTCAAACACCATCTCTGGAGCATCCTGACTTGGAAGGAAGCTCTCTTAGTCTAAATTTTCGTGCTAAGGACTCTTGTAAGTGTTCTTAGCTTCTGTAGTTAAGGTTTTATTAGTTTAATGACAGAAAGTCAAAGTTAGAGTAATTCTGCTTTGACTTTGTGATTAATCACTAACGGTCCAGCCATTATTCATATTGAAAATGGCTATGTGTTGGTAATTATGTAGGTGTTAAACCCTTAAAAGGGCACCTCCTAATTATCACGTTATCTCAGTCAATTGTCGGGTCAAACTACTTAACAGAAAAGTCAAACGAATCAGTTTTTGCAAAATAAATCATAACTGATAATGTAGGAGCTATAAAATACGTTTTAACACTTAAATAACTTGGTAAATAATATAAGAACATGTTTAGGCATGTTCAACCCGACAACTCTGAGTATTAGGCTCGGTTCGCAACCGAAAGTCACAAAAGTAGACTTTTGCTTTTACTTTCAGTTCTGACCCGAATTAGCTTAGCTTAGTCATGCCTTAGGGTTCCTTTGTGACCATATTATATGTTAGTATAACCCTCTGAGGTCATACTACTTGGTCCCTTAGTGATGCGTGTGAAGTGTTATATATATTAGGTGTATATTTTAAGCCCCTTTAACACTTTTTAGTCAAGTTTTAAATTTATAAAACACGATATTTACTAACACTAAACACACATATGGGCAAGTGCACCCATCGTGAGCGTAGTATAGTGTTGGTAAGATACCGAGGTCGTCCAAGGACACAAGAGCTTTTAGTACCGGTTTATCCTCAACGTCTAATCAAATCAAAAAGTTTTGAAAAATGTTTTAAGCTAAGAAAAATAAAAACTAACTAAAATGCTGAAAAGAAAAATAAAAAGAAAAACAGATAGACAAGATGAATCACTTGGTTCCGACTCGTGTATAGTGTAACCTTTGATTATTTCCGCACTTTTGCACTTATTTAAGAGATTATCTTAGTTATTGTAGTATGCTCCTCTTTTGAAGGTGACGTTACCCTCAACCCAGTAGTTTGAGTCAGCAAGGATACAATCCTAAAGGGTCGGATTATTGAAAGATAATTAATTAAGTTATTAATGCAAATTATGGTAGGCCCCTCTTTTGGAGGTGACGTTACCCTCGACTAAGTAGTCTGAGTCAGCAGGGATACAGTCCTAAATAGCCGGGTTATAGTATTAATAGTAGTTTAACTTATGAGGGGATCAAAGAGTTTGGACCCCCGCCATCCAATACCGTTAAGTATTGAAGGAGGTCCTACTAAATTTGACCCAGGTCCATTGCAGGACCTCTAAACGCTGAACAATGGCAAGACTCTTACCAAACCGTTCCCTTAACCCCCGACCAGGTAGCCAACATACCTCCATATAGACCGTGGAGATATGAATGGTGAAAATCTTTTATTTTATATAGACAGTAAAATAATGTCAAGACACCACGGACAAACAATAAGGAAGAATCACCTTCAACATAAGAAACTAGTTATTAAAGTCATTAATACAAAACCAAATAAAAAGTGCGAAAAGATTAGAAATAAAAAGTATTACACTAGACACTTGTCTTCGCCAAGTGATGTAAGAGACTTAGGCAAACATGGCCTTGATTGTCAAGAACTCTTACGATCAATCTTGGATCCCGAGACGACTCACACACTCTATGATGGACAATGGATGATGGTGGTGGATGATGGTGTTATGGTGGTGGTGGGTGGTGGGTGAAGTGTGAGAGAGGTGGTGTGCCAAGGGATGGTTTGAGCTTAAGCCAAGCACTCCCATTTATAGGCTGAACAGAAGCTCGGGCATGCCCCGTGTCCAGTGGGCACGGCCCCGTGTCCACATCCTTCTCTTTCTTCATTTAATGCAGCTTGTCTTATTAGTTGACCACGCCCCCGTGTCCGCTAAGCACGGCCCCGTGTGCAGAAGAATCTTTGTACTATGAAGATTTGCCTGGATTGTGCGAATCTTATAGTTGACCACGGCCCCGTGTCCGCTGAGCACGGCCCATGGTGGGCAATAGAAGCTTCTACCACTTTGTCTTTTCTGCTGACACTTGGGCACGCCCCCGTGCTGGATGAGCACGGGGCGTGTTCAGTCTTCTGTCTTTTTGTTTTGCTTGGGAAGATGCTGTCGTGGGGTCGGGCATGTCACGTCTTGTTCCTTTTCTTGTATTTATGTTATATTTTGATGTCTTTTTGCTTCTTTTGTTAATTTGAGCTCATTTAATCCTGAAAATACAAAAGGAAGACAAAAGCACACTTTTTCCAACATTAGTACTAAAAAAGGGTTAGTTTTATGCCACAATTGATGTAATTTATATGTTGCATTTTGCACACATCAAATACCCCCACACTTGAATCTTTGCTTGTCCTCAAGCAAAACTCTTTAATATGTGGCTATTACACTCCCAAATGGAATGGGTAGAAAAGAAGGTTTTGGGCTTGTCATAGAGTGTCGGGATTTCCAAGATTCTTTATTTAGTTTTATTTTTATTTATTTACAATCCTATTCGTCATGATTTATTTAAAACTTTTCATAAGATAAATTACTTATTAGGGCATAACATGCCTCTTTAAAATTTTATTTATATACAAGTTCACATACCTCACGGGGATCACTCAACACTCGGCCGAAAATGTATTTTTGTGGATCACTCGAGAGCGGCATGGAACTTACTCCTACCATAGGCTTGCCAAGCAATCAATCCTCCTCCTTTTTAACTTATATACCTTTGTAAATATCAAGAGGACTTTTTGGGTGAAGGGTTAGGCTTGGGTTAAAGGTAGGTGGTTGGGTTAGTAGTTAGTAGAAAAAGGGCGAAAAGCGTAACAAGTATCGGTTTTCGTAAGACTTTCTATTTTTTCAACTTTTATATATATATATTGTTTTGGTCAAAAATCAAGCAATGACAATGTAACCAAACTTTCTGTTGTGAGGTATGATGCTTGAATTGATGAACAACAATAAGGATCACAATGAAATGTAATGAACAAGTGACGTGAAGATTTATACGGGGAAAAAGCCCTTGATCAAGAGTTGATCTCCGGCACAAAAAACCCCGGGTGATGGAAACTACCGATCACCAACTCAAATTAAACAAACAATCTGTTACAACTTCGGATGATAGCGAGCTAAGTACAAGGATCACTATAGTGTATCGTGTAGAAATGTATGAAAAATGCTAAGTGTTTTGTCGAGAGCTGATGAGAGCGGTTGTATAAGTGTGTGTGTAGCCAAAAATAGCCAAGTCTCTAATTTAGCTCGCTACCCCTTTAAAAATAGAAAATATCAAGCCTAACTAATATTCCGCAAATCGTGCAAGTCTTCCACGACTCCACAACGTTCATTTCTGGCCAAGCACGTGCGGAATACTTCAAGGAATATACTCCAGGAATATCGCTAAGACCAAGTCTGAATTGATACTCCTGCAAAACAATTACGAATTCAAAGTAGACAATCGTTAGTACAGGGATCCTTATAGTGATCCATGATCCTGATCCTGCAACACTTCTGAGGATCACTACTTCAGACAGAATTGAGGATCACTAAATCCAACAGTAAATAAGGATCACTGGTTATTTAGAAATCCACCCCTAACAATTGCCCCCAAAATATAAGGAGTAAATATGTAAATAAATGAGTTATATTTTGTCGATCTTATCCGTAACAAACTAACGGATATATAGCTGTTAAGATCGAACTAGCCGTTACGATCGTGACGTCAGCGAGGTGATTATCCTGCAGAATCATCATTATAAATAGGAGTTAGAGATAGGGATCATTTCACATTTAAGTTCAAGAGAACTCCCTTTAAATTCTGTTCCGACGATCAAGCAGGTAACTCTTTTTCTTTCTCCTTTCTCATACTCTGATCTTCTTTCTTTATCATCATCTCATTCAAAAATGATGCTCCGAAGCTCACCGGCCAAGGATCACAAGAAGAACAGCCCCTTAAAGAGTCAAGGGATCATCAAAGATTCCGCAAAAGAACGCTGTTGTTTCGCCGATACACAAATTGATAGAATTCGCCACTGTTTTCCGGCAAATACTATCATCAAATCCTTTGATCCCACCGCTCTTAGTGACTACATCTCTGAAACTTGGGTAGCCTTCCCAGTTACACCTTTCACCATAGGATACACCTATCCTTTTCCAGACTTTACCCAATCCTTTTTCTCCCTTACCGGCATCTGCTACATCCAAGCTATGCCGATGATCTGGAGGGTCCTTTATACCCTTGAAAGGATCATCGAGCAGGAAGGGATTGACCTAGGAATGTCGGAGTTGGCTGAGATGTATGATCTCACAACGTTTGGATCCCACCGATATTTGTTCAAGCGTAAACCCGGAGAAGAACATCCCATCTTTAAGGCTACTAAAAATGATACCAACTGGAAACGGCGGTTCTTCTTCGTCAGAAGGGATTCTATCCCGGATGGAAAGAATTTGCCAAAGAAATGGAGCACTCATGGTAGGATAGGAGGATCCTTAGAAGGATCACTAAGTAAGCTCATTCTGATAATGATTACTAATATGCTTTTGTTTCTTTTTGTACAGCTATCACATTCTCGCATATCATTCCTTCAGCTGCCACCAAGGGGAGATTTGCTGCCTTTAGAAAGCTTGATCCTGAAACAAGATCATTCAAGACAATCACCCAGGATTCACAAGAGGTATCCTCAGGCTCTGTCACCATGTCAAGTAAGTATCCTGTTCTTTTTATACTCAAATGTTTAAATAAATAGTTAGATATGAATAGAATAAGGACACTTATCTGTTTTGGGTGTGTAGGCGCTGGAAAATCATCAAGATCTGCTTCTAAATTTAGCGTCACTGAACTTGACACCGTGCGATCCAAGAAAAAATCTGCTGCTAGCCCCTCCGTTGTAATCCCCAAAGCTACCACTTCAAAGGGAAGAGGTGGCAAGAAAAGAAAAGCCTCTGAAGCTGATGATCTGCAAGGTCTGCCCTTGATCCGCCATCAATTCCTTGAGTATTTCAACGAGGTAAGGATCCTTATCCCTGCTTCAGGTATCCAACTTATTTGAGGATCACTTGTTCTTGAACTGTTCTTTATCTTCTTTGCAGAAATTTGCCGAGATTGAAGACTACGTTGGGTACGTCAAGGAGCAGGACAAGAAGATTGCCGACCTCCAACAAGTCGCGTTGCTTAAGGATCTCAAGATTGCTGACCTCCAAAAAGACCTCAAAGATGCCAAAGCTCAGACAGCTACAATCCTGATTAATTTTGATTATGAGAAGAGCGAGATCACGGAGGATGCTAAGGTCTCCGCTGCCATAGCCATGTACAAGACCAAGCTACAAATGGCTCAAGAAGCTCAGGATCCTGCCTTTGATAGGAGCAGCTGGGATGTGGAAGGCTGGAAGGCAAGACTGGCTGAATTGGAGGATGAGGATGAGGCTGAGGAGATCCTGACGATCGAGGCTGGAGGCAATGGCAAGGATCATGGTGGTGAAGCTAGTGGAGCTGGAGATGGTGATGCAGCGAAGGTGTAGGCTGCTTGAATGGGCGATGAAGGACATTTCTAGACGTAGCCGGAGCCCATTTTTTAGTTTGGTTATGGTTTTTTGTTTTGATGATGTTTTGATAAACAATGGTTGGTCTGTACTCAAACAATAGTAATTAGGGTTGAGGATCATGATGATCCTTTGAACAATAGGTAGGATTACAAATGGTGGAGGGATCCTCTGTTTGGGGGATGAAGCCATTGTGATCCTGCCGTCTTTAATTTCCTGCACTCGTTAGACCTATGAACAATGGACACCCTTTGCCAACCCATGTGGACGGGCCACGTTTTGCTGGTAGAAACGTGGGTTGGCAATTTTGACAACCTTAAAAGGGTTTAAGCTTTTGTGAATAAAATGACTTTAACTTTTTGGCTATATCCTGTGTTGATATCCTTATTGTTATTTTAATTTTCAATTTATTGTGATGTTCATGTCGTTTAAACTCATCAAGTAAGGAAAAATTTTAAAAAATATCCCTTAAGAGTTAAGGATATGATCAAGGATCACATAAAAAAATAATTTAAGGATCATAATTTCAGTTGTCAAAGGATAAGTGTCACTTGAATAAAATCAAAACAGTAAAGGATCATACCTGAGAATCCAAGTTAGGATCCTATCCTTCAACACTTAAAATTAGGATAACCCAAGATACAAACCTTAGATGAAAGTAAGGGTCAAGAATCCTTGGTCATTTATCTTCACAAACCTGAAATGAGATATTACTTGGGACTGAGCCAATATAAGATGAATGTTAGTAACTGGGGACAAGCCCAACAATTCTGGGGACAAGCCCAATATACTGGGGACAAGCCCAAAAGATAACTGGGGACAAGCCCAAAGGATAACTGGGGACAAGCCCAAAGGATAACTGGGGACAAGCCCAAAGAATTGTGTGTAAACTGGAGTATGGCCCTCACTGGCGACTATCCAAACTTAGTGACATGAAAATGCCAAAACCTTAGCTAACGTGAAAACGTTAGAAACCTTAGGAACGGATGTATGGTACGTCTACCATTATACGTAGGATCCTGAATATAGCCAGTACAACGAAATTGTCAGCCCCTAAAGCGGGTACTGGTCCCATTGCCATGAACTATACCAGGATCATCGTGCGCTACTGGCGAAACTAGGGACAGGCCCAAACTGGGGACTAGCCCAAACGACTGGATACTTCTGTGGATACTCAACTCTTAGTTAAGAATACCAGAAAGAGGATAATCTGTCAGTGGGGATCCTTCAAGGATACTTGTCTGGTAAGGATCATGGATCATGATCACATGAACTATTTCTTCAAATGGACAGCATTCCAAGCTCTAGGTAGCAAATCACCCTCCATTGTTAGCAATCGATATGCCCCCTTTCCTGCTTCAGCTTCAATCAAATAGGGTCCTTCCCACTTTGGTGCTAGCTTTCCATCAGCAGGATTGGTGGTGTTTTGAAATGCTTTCCTTAATACCATATCCCCAACTTGGAATTTCCTGAGCCTGACATTTTTGTTGTAGGCTCCGGCCATCCTTTGTTGATAACTGGCCATCCTTATCCTTGCTAAATCCCTGATTTCTTCTATAGTATCCAAATCTTGAATCAAGTTTTCAGCATTTTCTTCAGGATCACGAATGCTTGTTCTTGCAGTTGGAACCACCATCTCTGTAGGGATCACTGACTCTGCCCCAAATACAAAGAAAATGGAGTTTGGCCTGTAGCATTCTTGGGAGTTGTTCTATCAGCCCACAGCACATAAGGTAGTTCTTCTGTCCATTTTCCTTTCTTGGATCCAAGCTTCTTCTTCAAATTGTTGATGATGATCTTGTTGGATGACTCTGCCTGACCATTAGCTTGTGGATGGACTGGTGTTGATGTTATCATCTTAATCCCCCAACTGTCACAAAAGTTAGTGGTTCTATTCCCAATAAATTGGGATCCATTATCACAAACAATCTCAGAAGGGATGCCAAATCTAGTAATAATATTTCTCTTAATAAAGGATATAACTTCCTTTTCTCTGACTTGAGCAAAGGCTTCAGCCTCTATCCACTTAGAGAAGTAATCAGTCATAGCAAACATGAATACTTTTCCGCCTGGTGCCTTAGGAAGCTTTCCAACTATATCCATTCCCCATCTCATGAATGGCCAAGAAGAGGATATAGGATGCAAGAGCTCTGCTGGTTGGTGAAGGATATTACTATGCCTCTGACAAGGATCACACTTCTTGGCATACTCCACAGCATCCTTCTTCATAGTGGGCCAATAGTATCCTGTCCTCAGGATCCTTGAGAATAATGCCCTGCCCCCAGTGTGGTTTCCACAATCTCCTTCATGGAAATCCTTTAGGACTTCTTGAATTTCAGGATCCTCAATGCATCTTAAATATGGTCCTGCAAGAGATCGTTTATACAACATATTATTTAATATTGTAAATTGAGATACCTTAATTTTGAAAGCCCTTGGGTTTTCTCCTGTAGGAATTTCTCCATGTTGTATGTATCTCATGATTGGGAGTATCCATGATCTTGAATGAGATTGGGTATTATCACTAGGGATAATTGCAGAATCTTCTCCTATCTCCATAGCTACATGATCCTTGATAGCAGGGGTCAGGATATGGATAATAGGGATCTCAATATCCTCAGGAATCTTCAAAGATGATCCTAGATTGGCTAATGCATCAGCTTCTGCATTCTCTTCCCTTGGTACCTGTGTCAAACTAAAGGATACAAAAGAGAGTGCCAATTCTTTGACTATCTCCAAATATTTGATTAGCTTTTCACCTTTAACAGCATAGGATCCATTAAAGTGATTAGTGATCAATAAAGAATCTACATGTACCTCAAGATACCTGATGCTCATGTGCTTTGCAATTTGCAAACCAGCTATCAAGGCTTCATATTCAGCCTCATTGTTGGTAGTTTGAAATTCACAAGCTATGGAGTGGGGTATTATGTCCCCCTGTGGCGATTTTAGTAGTATTCCAAGCCCTGTTCCATTCACATTGGAGGATCCATCAGTGAACAGTATCCAAGGATCCTTGGTTTCTTCAAGCTGTTGGACTTCTAGTTCAGCTTCCTTTTGCAAATCACTACTGAAATCTGCCACAAAGTCAGCTAATGCTTGGGATTTAATGGCTGTCCTAGGCTCATATCTTATATCATATGCACTCAACTTCACTGCCCACTTAGCCATCCTTCCTGACATTTCAGGTTTCCTGAGAACATTCTTAATTGGGAAATTAGTTTTAACAATAATGGCGTGAGTCTCAAAATAATGTCTTAATTTAGTAGATGCCATAATTAATGCAAGGATAAGTTTTTCTAAATGTGAATACCTGGATTCAGCATCAAGTAAGCTTTTACTTACATAATAAACAGGATGTTGTGTACCTTGGTGATCCTTAACAAGGACCGCACTTACTGCTTTTGAGGATACCGCCAAGTATAAGGATAACACATCTTCCTTTTCTGGTTTCATCAAGGCTGGGGCTGAGGATAGGTAATCCTTAAGAGCTTTAAGGGCACTTTCATGCTTCTCGGTCCATTCAAATTTCTTGTTCTTCCTCAGGATGTCATAGAACTCCTTGCACTTTTCTGAGGATTTGGATATGAATATGTTCAAGGCTGCGATCCTGCCAGTCAACCTTTGCACATCCTTAGCATTGGCAGGAGATTTGATATTCACAATAGCCTTAATTTGCTCTGGACTCGCTTCAATGCCCCTCTTTGTTACCATATATCCTAAGAATTTACCTGCCTTTACACCAAAATGACACTTAGAAGGATTTAGTTTCATATTAAATTTATTAAGGATATTGAATGCTTCCTCCAAGTCTTTAAGGTGATCCTCTGCTTTTTTGGACTTAACCACCATGTCATCAATATAGACTTCCATAGTGTGTCCAATTTGGTCCTTGAACATCATATTGACTAGCCTTTGATAAGTAGCACCTGCATTCCTTAATCCAAATGGCATAGCAATATAACAGTATATACCAGTTGGGGTCATAAAGGCTGTATCCTCTTGATCGGATGGTTCCATCTGAATTTGTTGAAATCCAGATGAAGCATCCATAAAAGTTAACAACTCATGACCCGCGGTAGCATCCACCATGGAGTCAATGTGGGGTAATGGGAAAGGATCCTTGGGACATGCCTTGTTTAAATCTGTAAAATCGACACATACCCTCCACTTTCCATTTTTCTTTTGAACAACAACCACATTGGCTAACCATCTTGGATACTTAACCTCTCTAATCATACCTGCTCGAAGTAGCTTATCTACCTCTTCCTGGATAATAGCATTTCTTTCAGGTGCAAATTTCCTCCTCTTTTGATGAATTGGCTTGAATGACCTGTCAATGCCAAGTTTGTGAGTAATTATATCCTTAGATATACCTGTCATGTCTTCATGTTTCCATGCAAAGGTGGTTTTCCTTCTTTTGAGAAAGGATACTAGCTCTTGTTCAATATCGCTAAGGATCCCTGACCCTATGAAGATCTTGGATTCAGGATCATCAGGATCCATGAGGATTTCATTCAAATCCTGTTCTCTTGCCTCCAAGACATCTCTTGAAGGATACTTTAATTGCTACTGCTCCCTTGGTCTTGAGGCTGGTTTCATTGATGAGGTATAGCAATTCTTAGCCTCCTGTTGATCACTCTCAATTTTCACCACTCCCCATGGACTTGGAAGCTTTACACACTGATGATAGGTGGATGGAACTGCCTTCATATCATGTATCCATGGCCTGCCAAGGATAACATTGCAACACGACAAGCAATCAATAACACAAAACTTTTGATAAGAATGCAATCCTTCAATATAGATAAGGAGTTTGATGTCCCCCAATGTATTCTTTGTTTCCCCACTGAATCCCACAAGTACTGAGGATCTTGGGATAATATCAGACTCTGGGATATTCATTTTCTTGAGAACATCCAGCTGAATGATGTTCACAGAGCTTCCTCCATCTATAAGGATCCTGCGAACAAAGTGATTAGAAATAAACAATGTAATTACGAGACCGTCATGATGAGGATCCTGGATGTCAACACGATCATCCTCATCAAAAGTAATGACTTTATCCTGGGTGACAACGGAGGTTCTGACGGGTCTGTCTCCATTATCCATCTTGGTTTCTTTAGCGTGTCTTTTTGCTGCTGAGAAGGATGTACCACAGATGTCTGATCCACCGGATATGAAATTTATGACTTGTGCATCTGCTGGAGGAGCAGGAACCCTTTCCGGGATCCTTTCAGGATCCTGGGTTCTTGATTTCTTTCGTCCCAAGAGTTCTTTTAAATGCCCCTTGCTCAACAAGTAACCAATTTCCTTTCTAAGTGCAATACACTCTTCAGTGAGATGCCCAAAATCTTCATGATACGCACACCACTTGGATTTATCCTTTGTAGCAGCTGGTTTATCACTTTTCCTTGGCCATCTAGCCTTCTCACCTAGATTCTGCATTGCAAGGATCAGTTCATTGTTATCAACAGAGAAACAATATTTAGAAATAGGAGGATAATTCTCATCATCCTCTTCTTGTTCCACTGCGTGCACATTCTGGTTATCAGATCTGTTGTAGGACTTAGATTTGTTGTTCCTGAAGTAGGATCCTTGCTTATCCTGTTTTGAGGATCCTGTCAATATGTCCTGGATCCTTTTGTCATCCTCTAGACGAATGAACCTAAGGGCCCTAGTCCTTACTTCATCAAGATTCCTGCAAGGTGTCATAACAAGATCATCATAGAATAATGAATCCCTAAGCAATCCCATTTTAAAGGCTTCTACAGCCGTAGCAATATCCAAATTAGGAATATCTAAGGATTCTTTACTAAACTTAGTGATATAATCTCTAAGTGATTCATTTTGACCTTGTGTTACCCTATATAGATCACTAGTTAATCGTTCAAACTTTCTGCTACAAGAGAATTGACTATTGAACAAGTTAACTAAATTAGCAAATGAAGTAATAGAGTAAGGGGGAAGACTTAGCAGCCATTTAAGAGCAGATCCTGTAAGTGTGGACCCAAATCCCTTGCATAGACATGCTTCTTTCAACCTTTCAGGAATTGGATTGATCTCCATCCTCTCCCTGTACTGAGCTACATGCTCTTCTGGATCCGTTGAACCATCATATAGCTTCATTGATGGTATCTGGAATCTTTTAGGTATCTCAGCATCACATAAAGGTGGTGCAAAACGAGATATCTTATGGCTACCATCCGCAATCTCAGGAATGGGTTTAACCACTCCTGGTACACTGGATATCATATCCTTAAGCTTCTGTAGCTCTCTAGCCATAGCATGATTGATACCTGTATCCTGCACAAAGCCATGGTTAGTGTTATATAAATTATTAGAAGTGTTACCTCCCACAGGATTCGAGTTTGGAATTGCGGATGCGAATCCATCTTGTCGATACTCTGGCATGATTGAAGGACCAGAGGAGGCAATGGTCTGCATTGGTATGAAGTCTCCTTGATGAACGTCCGAGTTCTGAGGCTGCATACTCCTCAAGGATCCTTGACTTTGAAGGAGGTTGGATCCTTGGAATTGCGGTGATCCTTGCACCTGAAAGGATCCTGGGACCAGAGAGGATCCTTGGATCTGGGAGGATCCTTGGACCTGGGAGGATCCTTGGACCTGGGAGGATCCTTGGACCTGGGAGGATCCTTGGACCTGGGAGGATCCTTGGACCTGGGAGGATCCTTGAACCTGGGAGGATCCTTGGATCTGGGAGGATCCTGGGTCTGGGAGGATCCTTGAACCTGGGAGGATCCTTGGTTCTGGGAGGATCCTTGGATCTGGGAGGATCCTTGTACTGCATGCATTCCCACATGTCCTCCTGACGTGAAGTATCCCTGATGCTGAGAGGAGGATCCTAATGGTTGAGAAGAGGATCCCTGAGGCTGGAAGTAAGAGCCAAATGCCTGACTCATTGTTGTTGTTCCATAACGCCTTCCTGATAATTCACCCAAGTATTGCACGTCTGGAACTGCTGAGTGTTGGGAAGTTATGACCGGAGTGTCGAAGTTTAGCGACCTTGGCATCAGAGGGGAGTGATCCTCCACTGATTTCTTCTGTTTCTTGATTTCATCAATCTCCCGGAGGATCCTTTCGTTGGTTTTGTCCTGCTCTTGTGCATGATTCCTCATCTGCAAAATCAAGGCATAGAGATCATTAGTAGTAGGATTAGTTGAAACAGAAGAAGTAGGTGGTTTTTGGAAAATAGGAGTTGGTTTCTTCGCAGCATTCTCAGCATTCTTCTGGGATCCAGAAGGTGGTGGAGGCAAAGGAGGAACGCCTTGTGAGGAATTGAATGAGGGCATCAAACTTGAAGTATTCTTCACTGATGAAGCCATCTGTTTGGTTGTAGCGAACCGAAATGACCACGAAAACACGAATCTTTCTAGGAATGAAGAACCAATTGCCCCACGGTGGGCGCCAAACTGTTTTGGTCAAAAATCAAGCAATGACAATGTAACCAAACTTTCTGTTGTGAGGTATGATGCTTGAATTGATGAACAACAATAAGGATCACAATGAAATGTAATGAACAAGTGACACGAAGATTTATACGGGGAAAAAAGCCCTTGATCAAGAGTTGATCTCCGGCACAAAAAACCCCGGGTGATGGAAACTACCGATCACCAACTCAAATTAAACAAACAATCTGTTACAACTTCGGATGATAGCGAGCTAAGTACAAGGATCACTATAGTGTATCGTGTAGAAATGTATGAAAAATGCTAAGTGTTTTGTCGAGAGCTGATGAGAGCGGTTGTATAAGTGTGTGTGTAGCCAAAAATAGCCAAGTCTCTAATTTAGCTCGCTACCCCTTTAAAAATAGAAAATATCAAGCCTAACTAATATTCCGCAAATCGTGCAAGTCTTCCACGACTCCACAACGTCCATTTCTGGCCAAGCACGTGCGGAATACTTCAAGGAATATACTCCAGGAATATCGCTAAGACCAAGTCTGAATTGATACTCCTGCAAAACAATTACGAATTCAAAGTAGACAATCGTTAGTATAGGGATCCTTATAGTGATCCATGATCCTGATCCTGCAACACTTCTGAGGATCACTACTTCAGACAGAATTGAGGATCACTAAATCCAACAGTAAATAAGGATCACTGGTTATTTAGAAATCCACCCCTAACATATATATATATATATTTTTTTTATGAAGCCATTTTTCAAACAAAGTCATTTTTGATAAACTTGTTTGTTTATTTGCTTCATAATCAACTATTTTTTTTTTGGAAGAATCATATGAAAAACCGAGCTAGTTACTAAAACAAAGGGTTAAAAATGAAAAAGGTTTTGGTGGGTAAACGGGTGTTTGTTTGGGGTTTGAAATGAAAAGGTTTAGGCTCAAAGGGGCTAACTAGGGGGATTTTGGGTAGGTGGTAAAAAAAAGAAAAATAATGGTGTAGAAATAAAAAGGGTTAGTCCTAATGCCTCCGTCATTTACTTACTCGGGTTTAAGTTGGTAAGGACCGGGAATGTATCGTCGTGGCAAGTTCTAGAGTCGTAAGAACCAAGCGGCTATTCACACAAGAAACGAAAAATGAGCATTTAGTTTAAAGATATATATTTGTATGCTCAATAAAGGCTCAAAACTCACTTTTGTGGGAATGGGTTTTTTATGTGATCAAGTATATATAATTAAATTTTAACTAAGCTTGTCATGCCTTTTCATAATTTTCTCATGTTGGTTCTTTTTATCACGACGCTATCGGTTGTAAATTCGTAAAAATATAACCTTTTTTAGAACTTGAATTTCCCAAGTTAAACCTAGACAAGTAAAAAAATGAAAATTTTTGAAAAAATTTGGGGTGATTAGCGGTTCCAATAGAGTTTTGTGTAAGGCTTGTATTTAGGACTTGCAAGATTCAAGGTTTTAGCATCCCCCCCACACTTAAATTACACATTGTCCTCAATGTGTCCCAAAAATAAGTTTTTAGGTTGATTGAATGTGTAAAAGGTGTGAAAAAGCAAAAATTTTGTGTTACTGGGCGATGAACACGGCCCCGTGTTGTCCGGGCACGGCCCCGTGTTCAAGTGCCAGTAACAAAATTAAATCAAGAGAAACAGAAGCCTGGACACGGGGGCGTGTTGGGTGAGCACGACCCGTGTCCAGTTTACCTGAACTGGGTATTTCTGCAGACTGTGCAGCACGGGGCCGTGTTGGGCGGACACGGCCCGTGCCGAACTTACTGTAAACGAAGAATTTTGTTGGACGGTCCTGTTTTCTTGCATGGGGTGCTGGTTCAAGCTTCCCTTGTATCCTTTGCCATCTCAAGTGTGTTTTATTCCTGAAAATTAAAACTAACTAGAAAACATGAAAATTAATCTAAACTAAACTAAGGATAGTTCCGCGGAATGCCTCCGTGGTGCGCCACGTTTATAAGGGTCCTTGGCTAGACCCAAAGCCTGGTCATATGTTACCCAAGTGGGATGTATTGCATCCCATGTTACACCGTCAGAGAGCGTCATCCAAGCTTGAGTCTATGACCTTCATGTAGTTGACCGGGTCTTCGTCCTCTACTCTTTTTCCACATTCAAACTTCACTTCCTTGTCCCCAAACTTCAATGTTAACGTTCCGTCGTTCATATCCACCACTGCTTGGGCGGTGGCTAGAAATGGCCTCCGAGGATGAGAGGGACATCGGTGTCTTCTTCCATGTCTAGGATGACAAAGTCGGTTGGGAAAACGAAGTTGTCAACTTTTACCAATAGATTTTCAGCGACACCTTGTGGAAATTTGACGGATCTGTCGGCGAGTTGTATGCTCATCTTTGTAGGGCTTGTTATTCCTAGGCCGAGTTGTTTGAACATCGATGTGGGCATGAGGTTAATGCTAGCCCCAAGATCAGCTAATGCATTACGAACGGGGGATTTCCCAATCGAGCAAGGAATTGTGAAGCTTCCGGGATCGATTTTCTTTTGTGGAAGTTTGTTGAGTACTAAGGCGGAGCATTCTTCGCCTAAGTTAACTAATTGCAATGATTCAATTTTCCTTTTGTGAGTGAGGAAATCCCTCATGAATTTTGCATATTTAGGCATTTGGGTTAGGACCTCAATAAAAGGAATATTAACATGCAATTGTTTTAGTAAATTTTCGAACTTTGCGAATTGCTCATCGGTCTTTTGACGATTTAACCTACCGGGGAACGGAATTGGAGGAGTCTTGGTGGGCTCTTGATTTGGTAAAGAAGCCTTTTCTGATGCGGGTGGAGCCATGGCTTGGCTAGACTGGCTTCTTTCATCTGGCGATAATGGAGCCTCCTCGGGACCCACGGTTCGATTTCTCAATGTGATGAGATGTACTTGTGCTTTCGGGTTGGTTTCGGTATTGCTAGGTAACGCGCCTTGTGGTCTCTCGGAGAAATTTTTAGCTATTTGATTTAATTGTTTTTCAATGTTTTGAATGCTAGCTTGTTGATTTCTAAAATTCGATTCCAATTGTTGAAATCGATCCGAGTTTTTCTTTTCGGTGTCGGAGATGAGGCGAGATACAGTATCTTCAAGCCTTTCTCTTCCACCTTGTTGTTGAGAGAAATTTTGTGGTTGTTGAAAGTTAGTTCGTTGGTTTTGTTGGTTACTACTATTGCCGGGATCTCTCCAACCAAGGTTTGGGTGGTTACGCCATCCTTGGTTGTAGGTACCCGTTGGAGGACCCGACGGCCTAGGTCTGTTATCAATGTAGTTTACCGTTTCTATTTGTTCATCTAATTCTTTCATACAACTCCAATTTTCATGTGGCCCACCACACCCTTCACAAGCCATAACCGATGCCGTTTTTGTCATTTCTAGCTTTTTGATTTTCGAAGAGAGGGCCTCGATTTGGGCTTGTAAAGAGGTGCTTTCATCAACCTTATGGGCGCCCGGGGCAATAGATTTATTACCTCGGAGAGTGTGCCATTGAAAATTGGTTTGAGCAATTTCCTCAATTTGATTATATATTTCATTTGGGCGACGATTACCTAAAAGTCCCCCGGAGCTAGAATCAAGTGTTTGTCTTTTGTGTGGCAACAACCCATTGTAGAAAGTGGATACTTGTTGCCATACCGCAAGACCGTGATGAGGACACTTTCTTAGTAGCTCCTTGAACCTTTCCCAAGTTTCATATAAGGATTCCCCATCTTCTTGTGAATATGTATTAAATTCAGTCATTAATTTAGCCGTTTTAGCAGGAGGGAAATACTTATATAGAAACTTTTGGACTAGTTCATCCCAGGTGTTTATCGAGCCAACTGGGAGGGTGTTAAGCCAAGCCTTAGCTCGGTCTTTTAGTGAAAATGGAAACATTCGAAGGCGGATGGCGTCATTTAATGCTCCATTGATCCGAAAGGTATCACATATTTCTAAGAAATTAGTAATATGTAGATGGGGATCCTCGTCCGCAAGCCCATGGAAGGTTGCGGAGTTTTGAAGCATTTGTATCAAATGTGGCCGAAATTCGAAGTTATTGGCTTCGACATTCGGTGCATTGATAGCGGCGCCGAGATTACCTACGGTGGAACGTAGGTAATCCATGAGGGTACGTTGGTCCGCCATTGGAAGTGGGTCCCCCGAAACTTTCTCTTGATTTTTAGCTTTAAGTCTTTTTCTGAGAAAGCGTTCGGGTTCTTCTAGAGGTTCTTTTATGTCTCTACTAGAACTGGAGCTCATGCACTATGTAGGAAGTTCAAATGTGGCGCCAAGGTTCCAAGTCCTGCGATAAAAACAGAAAAGAATGTTGGTCAGAAGGTTCACCACGGCCCCGTGCTCACTGAACACGGCCCGTGGTCAGATTTACAGTAATTGTTCTCCGGATCCCTGTTACTGGGAGTTGGACACGGCCCCGTGCTCAGCTCTCTGTAACTCGGAAAATAAAAACTGCCAGTGATAGTGCTGGACACGGCCCGTGTCCGACCAGGCACGGCCCGTGCTGAGCTCTGCAGAAACAGAAAAACTAACAAAAAATCCTAAAAAAATGAAAAATAAGAAAAACGATTAGGCCGTTGATTCCTAACTTTCTTAAAATCCTTGTGTCCCCGGCAACGGCGCCAAAAACTTGATGCGTGTGAAGTGTTATGTATATTAGGTGTATATTTTAAGCCCCTTTAACACTTTTTAGTCAAGTTTTAAATTTATAAAACACGATATTTACTAACACTAAACACACATATGGGCAAGTGCACCCATCGTGAGCGTAGTATAGTGTTGGTAAGATACCGAGGTCGTCCAAGGACACAAGAGCTTTTAGTACCGGTTTATCCTCAACGTCTAATCAAATCAAAAAGTTTAGAAAAATGTTTTAAGCTAAGAAAAATAAAAACTAACTAAAATGCTGAAAAGAAAAATAAAAAGAAAAACAGATAGACAAGATGAATCACTTGGTTCCGACTCGTGTATAGTGTAACCTTTGATTATTTCCGCACTTTTGCACTTATTTAAGAGATTATCTTAGTTATTGTAGTAGGCCCCTCTTTTGAAGGTGACGTTACCCTCAACCCAGTAGTTTGAGTCAGCAAGGATACAATCCTAAAGGGTCGGATTATTGAAAGATAATTAATTAAGTTATTAATGCAAATTATGGTAGGCCCCTCTTTTGGAGGTGACGTTACCCTCGACTAAGTAGTCTGAGTCAGCAGGGATACAGTCCTAAATAGCCGGGTTATAGTATTAATAGTAGTTTAACTTATGAGGGGATCAAAGAGTTTGGACCCCCGCCATCCAATACCGTTAAGTATTGAAGGAGGTCCTACTAAATTTGACCCAGGTCCATTGCAGGACCTCTAAACGCTGAACAATGGCAAAACTCTTACCAAACCGTTCCCTTAACCCCCGACCAGGTAGCCAACATACCTCCATATAGACCGTGGAGATATGAATGGTGAAAATCTTTTATTTTATATAGACAGTAAAATAATGTCAAGACACCACGGACAAACGATAAGGAAGAATCACCTTCAACATAAAAAACTAGTTATTAAAGTCATTAATACAAAACCAAATAAAAAGTGCGAAAAGATTAGAAATAAAAAGTATTACACTAGACACTTGTCTTCACCAAGTGATGTAAGAGACTTAGGCAAACATGACCTTGATTGTCAAGAACTCTTACGATCAATCTTGGATCCCGAGACGACTCACACACTCTATGATGGACAATGGATGATGGTGGTGGTCACAATTTGACGTGATGTCGTGGTCACAATCAAATTTAATCCAATTACTACTAAATAGATAGTGGTAAGTGGGTATCGAACACAGGGAGTTTGTGGAATGTGTGTTATTTGAAGATTTATCTAAGTTACCTAAAATTACACTAATTGCAAGAAAAGTAAAATTCAAGAGTTGGTTTGATTGGATTGATTTTAAAAACTAAGAATACTAATTAATTTGCGAAATGAAAGTTGAGTTTGTAAACAATTTGGAGACGAATGACCATCCTAAGTTTCCGGTTTGCTTCAACAATTGTGCTATCATCCACTAGAAAGAACTACATAGACATAGTTCGTGTGTAATTACTTGTTGTGGTAAAAGGGAACTAAGTACTCAGATTCCTAGAACGTGAGGTTGTTACCCGATGACCAATCAACCCTTACCCAATCCTAATTCTACCCATGATATCTCTATTGCCAACGGCACCAAGAACGTATGGTTTCAAACTAGAATATCATAAGAATCAACAATTTACAAATAAGCAATCACACACCATGATAAACAAGACATAGATAGAGTTTACCATTCTAGAAATATGGAATCAAAACACAATTGTTTCATACAAACCTTCAACCTAGGATGACCATAAAGAGTTTAGCCATTCATGGTTTGAACAACCATCCTCCACCCAGTCTCCATCTTCCCAAAAAAAAATTAAAAAAATAAGAACCCCCCAAAAATTAGAGAGTCCCCCACTAACGTCTTCAAGCTCCAACCCCTAGCCAAAAATTCATCTCTCCATGTTTTGTAACCGAAAAATAATGATTAGACACAATAAATCCCATCAAATTGGCCATTAAATGAATAGGTTACGTAATGATGATGTATGTTTGTAGATGATCTCTAACAAATGGCGGCTACCCTCTCTTTATACATATATCGATCAAGCTCCCTCCACTATCTCCATTAATTTTGTGATGATTATGTTTTGTTGCTTTTTAAATTGCCCCCTCTAAAATTATGTTGTTGCTTCCAAGATCGGCCCAACATGTCTCAAAGTCAAGATGGCAGCCCACTCCTGTACGTGTGATTTGATGATGATCATATATGGCGGCCCAATTCCTTGTCCAGCATGTGATTTTTATTTTTCTCCTTTGGTGTTAGCGGCCCAATCAATAAAATCAACCAATCTCCTCCATGTCACATGATTTCTAAGATGTTGTGATGTGATGTTATGTGGTTCCTCTTGTTCACGTGACATAGACTGCCAAAGTGATCCCCTCTCAATTTTCGCAACTAATAATAAATCCCAAAACAAAACCCTCTCATGTCACGTGATTCCTTTTTGTTGATATGATGATGCCTTTGTGATGATATGAGTTTTTTATTAGTTGTTGACTTTGTGACCCTTCATCACGTGATTTTAGGGTTTAGACCCATTTAACTAAATACCATCCATATTCAACCGTAGCCCTACTGTTAAAACCGTAGGTTACGTTTGTGACTTTCTGTTTCTTTTTATTCTGGAAGCCACATCTCAACATCATGACTTCTTGTTTACTTTAGCAAACAGCCCCCTTGTATATCATCTCTAACCACTTTAAATTCACCAAATTACGTGATTGACCTGCAAAACCACAAACTCTCGTAGTTATCACATTCACGATACATAACCGTGTAAAATATGGGATATGCACGTATTTAGCTCATTTAAGGGTTGTCCTACGGACCACCCGTCACTCTTACGATCAATCTTGGATCCCGAGACGACTCACACACTCTATGATGGACAATGGATGATGGTGGTGGATGATGGTGTTATGGTGGTGGTGGGTGGTGGGTGAAGTGTGAGAGAGGTGGTGTGCCAAGGGATGATTTGAGCTTAAGCCAATCACTCCTATTTATAGGCTGAACAGAAGCTCGGGCACGACCCCTTGTCCAGTGGGCACGGCCCCGTGTCCACATCCTTCTCTTTCTTCATTTAATGCAGCTTGTCTTATTAGTTGACCACGCCCCCGTGTCCGCTGAGCACGACCCCGTGTGCAGAAGAATCTTTGTACTATGAAGATTTGCCTGGATTGTGCGAATCTTATAGTTGACCACGGCCCCGTGTCCGCTGAGCACGGCCCCGTGGTGGGCAATAGAAGCTTCTACCACTTTGTCTTTTCTGCTGACACTTGGGCACGCCCCCGTGCTGGATGAGCACGGGGCGTGTTCAGTCTTCTGTCTTCTTGTTTTGCTTGGGAAGATGCTGTCGTGGGTCGGGCATGTCACGTCTTGTTCCTTTTCTTGTATTTATGTTAGATTTTGATGTCTTTTTGCTTCTTTTGTTAATTTGAGCTCATTTAATCCTGAAAATACAAAAGGAAGACAAAAGCACACTTTTTCCAACATTAGTACTAAAAAAGGGTTAGTTTTATGCCACAATTGATGTAATTTATATGTTGCATTTTGCACACATCACTTAGAAATCTGAATCATTTACATGTTTCCGTTAAATGCTTAAAAGTTGACCATTTTGCCCTTATGTTATAAAAACAAGATTTTTGAAAATGTGAGAGTTATGTCCTAAAAATTTGACATATAAATTTGACATCAGTTTCTGGTCTAAAATAAAAGTTATGCAAGATATCGTAAAATAAAAGCTTTTATTTAATTAAATGGCATTTCTAGCATAAATCGTATCTGAACCCAATTTTTGGCACCAAACTTACTACCCACTGTTATGATATAATATTTAGGGATTTTTGGAAATTTTTGTCAAATTTTATACTGACCACAACATAGAGTTCTTGCATAAATTCGGTAAATGACGGTAACGCCCTTTTTGTTAATCAAATGAGTTTAACATATGATTTGAATACCAAACCTTTTTCTACTGATATCATATGTTAAATAAAATATTTTAAGCTTTAAAGACTGATCAAAACTTCAGAATTTTATAAACATCTTGAATACCGTCAATTACCGACTTTTACGCTTATTAAGCGCATAGTATGGTTTAAAACCATAATTAATGCTTAAGACTAGTTACCTACTGATTTTAAAAAAATAAATTTTTATACTTTAACAGTAAGTATAAGTCTTGAACTCAGATTTCCAAATTTGACCTTAAAAGCATATGTGAAATGATCAAAATGCCCCTACGGTGCATAGTTTGGCCATAAGTGATAAACCTCACATATGTATGATATCTTACTGATATAACTTGATGAAATAAATATATTTACTGAATATTTTAGACCAGAATCTCAGTTTGCTATTAAACCACTTTTATAAACTTTAAAATGACCAAAATACCCTTTCGGGGCTTAAATTGGTTTTAAATTCGTTTTGGGCATAATGGAAGATATCCTACTGATATCACAACATATTTTAAGCATAATAACTTATGGAACTTGTACATGACTCATTCGGTTACCCGTTATGCATATACACGTTCGGTACGGTTTATGTAACTAGTTTGCATAAATTAGCCGAAACGGGTCAAACCTTATCATTTTTACTTCAAAATCCAGAATGTATTTAGTTTACCCATTTTATATAAGTCTTCATACTTGTTGGATCTAAATCACATTCTAATCCGGTCTTCGCTTAATCTTGCGTTTTGAACCGTAAACATTTCGTTAAAACTAACCGGTCTAAGTTAAAACTTAAATAAGACCCGTTAGGAATCTAATAGGTTATTAAAACCTTCGTTCCAGATTAGGAGCCCAGTAAAAGCTACTTGCACTTGCTGATTAGAATATACGGCTAAGAATAAAATTACATTTTAGCTCAGGTAAATACTTTTAACTTATTTTTCCCTTATACGGGCTTGGGATACGGTAAATTATTACCGCTTGGTCAGGTATTGAATATTTAATCGATTAGTGGTTAAATCATTGAAATAACTCGTTTTAATCTGTTTTGTTTGATACAAAGCCTTTGGGGGGTTAATATGACTGTGTCCTGGATATCCTTGACTCATTCATTTGAAATGGCCATGACTTAAGCACGGGGTGTAGGCATACACCTGACAGTTGCGTATGTAAAACGGTATCTCACTCGTGAGGAAACTTCTTGTGGGCCTATACTAGTGGTGTGTCTATTAATCTTGTACTGGCTCTTCTACTCCGATCCTGAACGGACGACAAACATGTAAATCTGTATACAAGATTATTTTAAATAATTGTCCCAAGTTATAAAAGATTTATGCCTTGTGCATCCAAACCAATTTTATAAACACTTTTCAAAAGAGTCAGTTAATTGTATTTACCAGTGTAAACTGACATATTTTTCAAAAAGATTAAGTGCAGGTACTATGCGTAATGGGCTGGAAACTCCTGAGTATTAATTAAAGAGTCTTGCAAGCTTTTAATACTTAAAGTCTGTTGAACAATATTTACTTTCTGTTTTAGATCCGCCTGTGGATCCACTTACAACCGTTGTGTAATATTTTATTATACTTTTCAAATTCGGTTTGTATTATTACTTTAGACTTCCGCTGTGCATTAAACTGTGATTATTTGACTATGATGATATCAACTACGTCACGATACTCCCCACCGGGCCCACCGGTAATACGTGGAAATATCAGGGTGTGACAGGTCTAGTGCTAATCATGGCATACATGAGGGATCCAATGGCCCTTGAATATTCAAGTTGGCTTACAGCTACACCTTCATTAGGTGAGAGCTTAAAAGCAGGATCCATTGGAGTGCTAACCGGAGAACTATCATGAAAATTAAACTTTTTCAATATCTTCTCAATATAATGAGATTAAGAGATAGATATGCCATTGTTCTCCCGTTTGATCCTTATACCAAGGATCACTTCCGCCACCCCCCCCCCCCCATGTCTTTCATGTCAAAACAAGATGACAAAAATTTCTTTGTTTTATCAACTTGATCCTGGTCAGTACCGAAGATCAACATGTCATCTACATATAGACAAATTATGACTCCTTTCCTACAATCATCAAATTTGCTATATACACACTTGTCTGCTTGGTTTAATACAAAACCATTAGACAAAACCACATCATCAAACTTTTGATGCCACTGTTTGGGTGTTTGCTTTAAGCCATACAATGACTTAACTAACTTACACACCTTATACTCATTACCAGGCATAAAAAAACCCTCTGGTTGTTTCATATATATCTCCTCATCCAAATCACCATTCAGGAAAGCGGTTTTCACATCCATTTGGTGAATTACAAGATTGTGTATTGCAGCTAAGGTAACCAACAATCTAATAGTGGATATTCTTGCTACAGGAGCATATGTATCAAAGTAGTCAATTCCTTCCTTTTGTCTAAAGCCTTGGATAATCAATCGGGCTTTAAACTTATCAATTGACCCATCTACTTTCATCTTCTTCTCGAAGATCCATTTACAACCAAGTGGTTTACACCCAAGGGGTAGATCACACAATTTCCAAGTGTTATTCTGCATAATAGAGTCCATCTCATCATTTATAGCTTCTTTCCAGAAAGCTACGTCCCGAGATGCCATGGCTTCACTATAGGTTTTAGGATCTTCCTCAATATTGAAGCAATATTGATACTGAATTTTAATTTCATTTCTAGATCCTTCAACCAAATATAGCTGAAAATCATCACCAAATGATTTAGCTTTTCTTGCTCTACCACTCCTCCTAGGCTCCGGAGGAGTATCAATCACTTGATCAGCCACGTGAGAGTTACTAGAGCTTGGAACCATGTCTCTAGGCCTAGGTATTGAAGAGAATCTATTCTCATCATACTCTGCAGTTCTTGCCTCAATTACCGTATGCACTGACACATAGTCATTTGGTTCTATAACATAGAACCTGTGAGCAAATGAATGCTCCGCATACCCAATGAAGATGCAGTCTATACCTCTTTCCCCAATTTCCTTATCTTAGGATCAGTGAGCCTCACCACGGCTCTACAACCCCAAACTCTCAGCTTATGCAGCTCAGGTGGTTTTTTATACCAAAGCTCAAAAGGGGTGGTCTTATTCCTTTTATTTGGAACCCTATTTAGTAAATAGCAGGCTGTCAACATAGCCTCACCCCAAAAGCCCTCACTTAGGCCCGAATAGGACAACATGGTATTGACCATTTCCTTTAAAGTCCTATTTTTCCTTTCCGCCACACCATTTGGTTCCGGTGTGTAAGGAGCTGTGGTATGGTGTATTATTCCAGTAGATTGGAAATACACCGGATCAAAATACTCACCACCTCTGTCCGTATGTAGGGCTTTGATCAACCCACTCCGATGAAGCTCTACTTCTTGTTTATAAAACTTAAACTTTTCAAGAGCTTCATCCTTAGCATGCAACAAATAAACGTAACAAAATCTAGTAGCATCATCTATTAATGTTACTACATATTTTTTATTACCTAGAGATGCTGTAGCATGAAAATCACATAGATCACTATGTATAGTGGCGGAGCAAGAAATTTTTTCCTATGGTGTCGTTATTTTCTCAATATCCAGGTTTGTAATAACTCAGAGTCCAAATTTTCGGATCGGGTTGGGTCAAGTCGGGTCGAATTACATAATAAAAATCAATATCATAATAAAAGTGCCATGTCATTGAAATAACACAAAACAAAAATACAAAGTCATTTACAATATATATATATATAATAAAATACATTTTATAGTTGCTCCCTCCGTGTTTTCATGTTTTGAAAATGACTCATAACGTCTTCAATTGCAACTTTCACAAAGAACTCTTTTTCAATATAACAAATGCAAGCATCAGTCAAATCCGTATCACCCATCCGATTTCGTAAATCCGTCTTCACATGCTTCATAGCAGAAAAACATCTCTCAACACTTGTCGTGGATTAGGGTACAGTGGATTAGGGTTCGGAATTCGGTGTAAATCAATAAAATACATAAGCATATAACACCAAATAATTGAGATCAGGGAATTGCTATTTGTCATACACTCATGCGAATATGCCATCTTCACACTTCAATCTTGATCTATAAATATGCATTAAATATTTGAATGATAAAAAATGAATGAGAAAACTAACCTTTACTCATATTATTTGATTGATAATGATCAGAATTCAAAATTGCGATTCAAGAGGCAACGTGAATTTTAGTATTCTGGTAATTTAATTGCGATTCAATAGGAAGGAGCGAGATCAATCACGCAACTTTTTTTAAGTTAGGTTTAACAATTGAATTCACTAATTGGATATGGCCTATAATAGTTATTGGGTTATAAAAGTTAGACAAATATGGGCTTTTTGATGATTTAAAGCTTACTATATAAAAAAATACCTAATTAGGCTTAATTTTTAAACTATAAATTTGTTTATTATGTAAAATGTTTAGAAAAAAATAAAAGTGTCTCTAAAAAAAAAAGCAATGGTGTCGCTCGTAAAAAAACAATGGTGTCACTCGTATTTGTTCTTATACGATACATATAAAGCGCAAATTTGAATGGTGTCGGCCGACACCGTTGCCGAGTATGTGGCTCCGCCACTGTCTATGTATCAAATCTAACACTTTAGTTTCCCTATGAACATGTTGCATGAAAGGCTTTTTGGTTATCTTATTCAACTTGCAAACATGACATTTATCATTGTTTATGTTAATAGGCAGAATTAAGCTCATTTTAGACATTTCTTTAACTCTTTTATAATGTACATGTCCTAGTCTAGCATGCCATAATTCCGATTCAGTCAAGTTGTTTCTACTACTAGTTGAAGCTATGCAATTTGCATTACTAGATGAAGGTACATCATTAACATTACTAGTTGAAGCAACACAAACAGATTCATTCATAAACGAGACATCAACATTCAACATAAACATACCATTACATAGATAACCGAAACCAACAAAGGTACCATGTCTTGACAAGATATACTTGTCACTTTCCAATACTTGTTTGTACCCACAATTATTCAACACAATGCCACTTAACAGATTCTTTCGAATCCCGGGCGCATACAAAACATTGTTCAAAAGTAAAGTTTTTCCAGAAGTAAACACAAGATTCACAGTTCATATTCCCTTGATTGGTTCAGTTGCAACATTCCCCATCTTTATGATAGACCCGTCTTCGATTGGTTGAAAGTCTTTAAACCAACGAAGATCCTTGCATACATGGCTTGTTACACCCGAATCAACCCACCAAGCAATGTCATCATCCTGCACATAAAATGCCTCAGAAATTAGTGACACATAATTCTGAACCGAATTACTAAATTGTACTAAATTCTGACCTTGCTTGCCCGGGTCCTTGGACCCGCTAGAACCAGCCTCATTCTTGTTCTTTGAACCGGACTTGTTGTTATTCTTCATCATCTTACAGTCCCTCTTAAAGTGACCAACCTTACCACATTTCCAGCAAGGGTAATTCGGCTTTTTGTTTGAACCCGAATTGTTATTTCCTTGAAACTTTCGTTTCCCTTTGAACTTACTGTTTCCTTTGGATGATTCACCTGTCTCAACCATGTTCACAGAACTTGATCCATCTCGTTTCTTTTCATCATTGACCAACAATTTTCCTGTGCTCTCAAGCCTTCTTCAATTCTGAAGTGGCTTCCAAGTTCAACCAAAGTTAACTCTCCTTTCTGATGTTTCAAATTATGTTTGAAATCTTTCCAGGAAGGAGGTAACTTGTCAATGATACTCGAAACAGAGATGGATTCATCCATCTTCATATCATGTTGGGCAAACTGCCCCAGAATTCGTAACAGTTCATTGTACTGTTCCATCACAAGCCTTTCATCAACCATTCTGTCATTATTGAAATTACTAACAAGAAACTTCTTACTAGAAGAATCTTCTGCCATGTATTTAGCTTCCAACGTGTCCCACAGTAACTTTGCAGTTTCAACATTTTGATAAACAACAAATAAGGGATCAGACATACCGTTCAGAATGTGGCCAAGACATATATAATTGTCATTCTCCCACTTCGACCTCTTCCTGATTTGCTCCAAATTACCCTCCTCCAATATCTCCGGGATTGGAGTAGTCAACACGTACACAACCTTCAACGTAGTCAGAAGAAAGTTCATCTTCTTCTGCCATCTTCGGAAGTCCTGCCCTTCGAACTTCTCCAGTTTGTCAAACTTGCTTTTCATATCCTTCATCGATCCGCTTGCCATCTTCACAGAAACTAATTTGATCTTTGTTGGGGAATTTCAGTTTGCCAGATGATCAGAGGGGCGTGTAATCACTCTCAGATCAAATTATTTCGGTGGTTCACCCGAAAAATTCAATCGGATACAACTCTGATTTTATGAGAAATTGAACCAGGGTATGTTAGTGTGTCTGTGAATTTTCGAACCAGGAAGAAGAATATGATCAAAACTGTCTACGAATTTTGTTTTTGGGGTTGTAACTGCCTGATGGCAGTTACCTCTATTTTTCAGACAAAATTGCCAAAACTGCCATTGTTTTTTACATTTCGAAAATGTGTCAAATTCTAGAAAATAATATTTTCGTCAACTTTGGGCTACGATTTTTGTTCCTTTGGTTTTGGACTTTTGACTACAAGTTTTTATCATTTTTGGTAAACAAATTTGATGATTTTGACTACATATTTATTTAAAAAAACAATTTTATATGTTTAAAAAATGACAATTATAAAAACCAATAATTCTAATCTTTATTCATAAAAAAATAATTCAAATATTCATTCAACAAACTAACAATCCTGTAGGATCGGTTTTGACACCGTACGATTGCGTAACGAATGTTCGACGTGCGGAATCCGTGAACGTGCGTGACCGAACACACAAGAACGTACTAATAACGTGATTCTATTGAATAAGATGACGTGTACAAAGCCGAGAATCACGAGAGAGAACTTTCACTCTCTAGACTTTCTCTCTCTAAGATTAGATCTCCTAAACCTCCAAATGAGCAAAAGTCTTAAACCTAACACTATAACTCTCTATTTATAGGTCAAGGCTTTTAATGAAACTTTTCATTAATTACAAGATTGCCACCTTGCCTTTTGACTAGATATAACACTATAAAGACTCGTTATCTTCAGTTTCTCGCTACTGCTCGGATTGACGAAGGCGATAGACACATAATGCACTAACAGACTCCCCCTTGGATATTGCCGTAGTCAATCTCGTAGCATCTTGTCTTTCTCTTTCTCGAACAGAATCCCCGTGGATCTGTCTTCAACTTCCGTTGCTCCCCTTCTTCTTAGACTCTTTTACCTTCAGGCTCCCCCTTTCGTCAAGCTTCCGTGCTTTTGGGATCGACACCTGGATTTCCATATACAAGCTCATCCAAGATAGTTATCTGGCTCTTTGAATCCACGCTTCCTTTTGCATTGAGCTCGTCTTCAGACTCCCCCTTAGACTCAGCTGTCGGGATCGTAGTCTGGCTTTCACAAGTTCACAAATTCAGGATCAATTCCTTGCTCTATTCTGCATATGCTCAGGATTTGAAACCTGGTTAACCTGCAAATCCTCTACCCATAACATAAGTTTCACAAATTTATAACACTTATATTTAAGAAACTTACTTGGTAGAAATCATTCATTCATCAATCTGTATAGTTACATCAAGTTCAAGTGAATGACCTTGATTAACTAATCACACAATCTTTCAAAACATTTGTATATAACATTCAAAGTTTTCAACATATTCTCCCAACCCTCTAGTTCATCAAGTTTAGCACTTGGAATTTTGAAAATCAACTCTCCAACATCAGTTGTCGAAAATCTTTTTGTATTTTTCAAAACTTTATGCTAAAACACACTAAAATCTTTTCGGATTTTGAGTTTAAAGAAATGCAGTAAAGAAATATATACAAACAATATTTTTGTGAGTTTGTGTAAGAGGATCATATCAGTTTATGAGACAAATCACTAGCACCGTTAAGCTTTAATCATTTTAAGTTCTAAACGATTCACATAGATTGACGATATAGTTGTCCTCTTAAACTCAAACTAAAAACTTTCGAAATGCTTACCGATACGTTAAGGTATATTAATTTTGCACTAAATTCTTATGGACCCCACGATCTCAGCATATCCCCTCATCATGCAATACACTAACTCAAGTAATGCCTTTAAACTTTCATTGTAACAACCCGCACTTTTGTGCGTTGTTACTACTCGTTATACTCGTAACAACAATACGAGTAAACGGTACCCCGTCAGTCTTTGTGGCACTACACGAAATAACGTTCACGATGACATCAAGAAAGGACCTATACTACCCTCACCGATGGCCGTGAAACGTCGCTAATAATCGTATACTCGAATCAGAGACCGATTGTGAATTATCGAAACTTGGATTATGGATACGTAAATACGACCCCTAGAGATATATATATATATATATAATAGTAACAATATAATAATGATATAAATTAATTACGAAAGATACGCGCTTCGAAAACTGTCAAAACGATCAAAAACGGAGAAGTCCAAGCGTCAGGATAGCTATCCGGACGGATGGGCCATCCGGACGGATGGGCATGCGCACGGATGGCCATCCGCACGCATGGGCCATCCGCACGGATGGGCTATCCGGGCCAAAACCTTCTTCCTATTCTCTGTTGCCTATAAATACCATGTCACATCACTTGAACAGTGATGTGACAGCTCCTGTTCAACCAAACGCGCACCAAGACCCTTTTCTCTCAATTTCCTCGCGATTCCGGTAAGATTTCAACCTAAAACTTGTACTTCTACAATCTACACTCGATTCTACATCATTCTATCTTTCAAAACTCCAATTCTAACCGTGAAATCTACGGATTTGAGGCGTTTTGAGGTGATGTCACCAAGAGTTCTTCTGAACTTCAAGTTGGGGTCTCATTTCACTATAAACGACTCAGATCCGGGTGATTTCCACATGTTTTAATGACAAATCTCACCTAAATCTGTGCGATTTCGAGTTAACCATGAAGAACCATCACGAACGGCCAGATCTGATGGAACGGGGTGATTCCCGGCTGTTAGAACGAGTCGGAATTGACGGAACTTCAAGTGTTAGTGCGAAATCCCGCTACCCTAGTAAAAACGAACGTATTCCTTCCGTTAAACACTCGAAACAGTGCTCAGGGGGCGAAGCAGACATGACAGTCCGCACGGACAACATGTCAGTCCGCACGGACAACATGTCAGTCCGCACGGACAACATGTAAGTCCGCACGGACAACAGGTCGATCCGCACGGATGATACAAGTCCGCACGGATGACATGTCAGTCCGCACGGATGACATGTCACCCGCACGGATGTCATGTCACCCGCACGCACATGTCATCCGCACGCACACTCCGTCCGCGCGCACAGTCACCCGCACGCACACTCCGTCCGTACGTACACTCATCCGCGCGCACACTCATACGCACGGATGACACATTATCCGCACGGATAACATGTCATCCGGACGGATGACTTGCCATCCGCACGGATGAGGCCCAATTCAACCAAATGTGTAACTTTTCAAGGCTAATCTCGCTTAACCATATATCGTTTACTCTATTCTTCAAGGATCAGTACAGACATACTCGCAACCAACTCAATCAAGTTGTAATCTCGCTAAATACGCACTGTGAGTATACTTGACCCCTTTTTAATCGAATTTTGGGTGTAACATACGTTTCTATCAAATCGAACTTATCAAACGAATTATTCAATCAATCGAATTATCACTTGCGAATAACTGTTATGCATAGATATACGTGATGCTAGTTGCATATGTGCTAGGGCTTATACTCGCGACGTCCCACCACGACTAGTATAGTACTATTGCGCCCGACGGGGTCTAGTTATGCCATCGTACATTCGAGCATCGAGGACTTAGTTGGTAGTATCAGTTTTGTGAGTATATATGTCGTGTATTACGTTTATGCATATGGAAATTCGCTACACTTTTTATCTATTATGCTACCTATCAAACCTGTATACTCGCCAATACTTTTGTATTGACAAATACTTTAACGTATGTTGCAGGTTAGATCGCAGACTATATCAAATCAAGCTAGGAAGTCTAGAAACTCAACTAAAATCTAGGTTGTCGGATTTGCATTGTTCGAGAGGACAATAAATCTGTGATAACTTATGTGATTGTATTATTTGTTAGTATGGGATAACGAATGTATTAAATATTATCGCAATATAGTTGTTATGGATTCTCTTGAGCAATCTGATTCGCCTAGTGCCGCGCCCCGATGATTCCGCCATCGGTTGGGGTGTGACAGATTGGTATCAGAGCCATAACTATAAGGAATTAGGCGAGACTCGACCTAGTCCGGGTCGACGTCTTAGAAATTGACCTAGTCTATAGTCTAAGTACCAACAGGCCGACTCGTACGAACCCAGTGGGGTTTGTATCGGGCCTACTTGATACTCTTGATCGAAGTTGCTAAAAGCTACACTTCGTGTGAACATCGCATACTACAATTTCACACGAAGAAGCCTTTCCTAAGGCTGAAATACTACTTAGCCTTTCCTAAGGCTGACACAATACACATGTTTTCGAAAATACTCGCATAACAAAACCGAGCGATCCAGTCGAGATCAGGTGTGAAAACCAAGAACTCTCGATAGGATTGCTCACTCAGCGCATTTTTCTAGCACGAGAACCTTTCATCGAGTTAGGAGTGACATCCACATCTCGACGAAAAGTCTCCATTTCGGAATCTAGTGGGACTCACGAATTTATTCGAAGAGCATAACCACCAATAGGAACGAAACTGTTAAGTCAGGGGTGAAACCCGTACCTTAATGAGCCGTTCCATTCTCTATAAACTGGTTTTCAAAAGCTCTCACCAAGGACACAACTATCACGATAACTCGAGCTACGCGATGACTAGGAAGACGAATGCCATGAGCTGCATCCCAGTGGAAGCATGGGGTCTTCTAGGTCAACGCGCGCGCCCGAACTTGTTAAATATAGTTGGGTTACCTTGGGTAGTCGACGCCTAAACACCCAGGGCACTCTTAGCATACGACCTGCCAATCTTACGAATGATTGGGACTTATCTACATTCTGAAACTTTACGCTTTACCGATTTCTCGACTTAACGATTTTCACTCCCTACTTTATAAACACACGATTCGCACAGCCATCGCAATCTAAAACGCAATCCGAATGTTCGCAACGAAACTAATGCATAATCTATCGCCTTCGCTATCGTTATCTCACCTCAACGCGACCTCACTTATTCTAAATCGACCTGTATGAGTATAATTACATACTACAATATATATATATATATATATATACTTATAAACAACAAATCATTGCGTGAGAACTTAGGAACTTCGTGTCTCCTATATGGCTCCTATGTGAATCGCATTACTATTATACTATTGCATCAAGTTTGAACGCGCTCAAATCGCAACGCAAACTCAAAAATCATTATGATCGAATCTCACTCCAAGTCCCCTTCTGTCTAGATGCCTTCCAACAACTCTACTTCGAGAAAGTTAGCAAAGAGACGAGCCAAACGAAGGGGCAAAAAGAGGATTGCTTCACTTGTGACCAGGGAAGTGGTCAAAGTCATTCCTCAGATTGCCACACGAGTTCACTCTCTTATTAACTCTCGAACTTCGGAAGATGTTAAGACAAAGGAGCCGCAATCTACTTTTCTCTACAAGCACTTCAAAGCCTGTGGCCCGATGGGATTCACGGGTGAAGAAGGTGCGACTCAGCTACTCCAGTGGTTCGATTCTATCGAAGTTACCCTTCGTCAAAGCGGGTGTCCCGATAGTCTCCGTACTACTTGCGCCACCGGAGTATTTCAATCACGAGCACTCGACTGGTGGACCACCGAACGCAACAAACGTGGGATCTCCGCAGCTTACGCCCTCTCTTGGGATGAGCTGAAGGAACTCATGAAGAAAGAATACTGTCCTCCACACGAAATTCAGAAACTGGAAGACGAATTCTGGAAAATCAAGCAAACCGAAGGTGACAATGCTGGCTACACCGCAAGGTTCAAACAGCTTAGCATAATCTGCCCAAGTCAAGTCAACACTCCAGGGAAAGCCATCACGAAGTACATTCGTGGCTTGCCTGAGTGTGTGGGTGATTTTGTCGAAGCTGCAAGACCTGCTACTATCGAAGAAACCTACCGCTTAGCCGCAGAAATCAATAACAAACGACTCGTGGAAGGGTTATTCTCAAAGAACCCTGTCAAGCAAGCTCATCAAGCAATCGCCAGTAATCCTTCAGACGAACATGTTGACGAATCTTCTGATGAATCAGCTGACGAACCAACTGACAAACCTGCTGGCGATTCTTCTAATGAATCAGCTAACGATTCTTCTGACGGATCCGCTAACGATTCCTCGGACGAATCTGCTGCCGATTCTTCTGACAAATCTGCCGATGGATCTTCCGATAAATCAGCCAAAGACTCCGCAAGCGAGTCTTCAGACGAATCCTCCAACGACGACACTTCTTCGCAAGACACCGACGAACCCAGCCGCAAACGAAAGACTACAAGCCCGAACTCATCAACAACCGAACTGCTTCAACCGAAACCTCTTCAAGCAGTTCCGATGTTCCCAAAACGAGCTTACACTGGAGCTCATCCTCAATGTTACTCGTGTACCTATCACCATCCAGTTGGGGTTGACTGTCGCTATTGCAATAACTGCAATCGTTACGGTCACTTCACCCGCAACTGCCGCATCGAACCGTGAACTTGAGTACAACAAACAACAGCAAAGGTCTTCAGCATCAGACATCTAGCACGCGTAGGATAAAGTTGTAATGATACGATTTTCGACGTTTATTTCTAAGCTATGAACCTACTCTATTACTCAATGTACCCCCGTATTCTCTTTCACTCTTTAATCGCCGCACTTAGACTAGATTCACACACATACTATATACTATATCATGAAATAATGTGTTTTACCCTCACTACACTCTTAGAACGAGGTACGATGAACGTGCAAGGAACGAATAATCACGGGTGCACACGGGATTATTTGGTTCAGTGCACGGTGATCGTAGTGAATTCTAAAAGTGCCATAGCGTTCGAAAAAAAGTGACACCAAAACACGGGATGAAAGTAGTAGGGGTCGGGCGAGGTATGCTTTATCATACTACCGAAGTTCCGTGAAGAAAGTGCCACGTAGAGTCGTACGTTATTAGACCTATTATACTATTATGATTACTTTCAACACACTACACTCAATCGCAAGGCGTAACAAACCGTATCATCGCAAGACTTTTCCTAAGTCTGCAAACGCAATGCAATCGCCTCATCGATGGACTTTGGGGAGTCTACCTCGCAGGACAATTGCATCGACGCAAGACGGGTCGAAAGTCTGTTGCAACGAATCTCAATCAAGCAAATAAACGCTCACGATATTGTTGAGTGAGGGCCTATTCTACCCTCCTCGATAGCCGTGATGCGTCATAACGAAACGTTAAGCTTATTCGAAACAAGAATCGAACTCGACTAGCCGCAATCGCTTACCTTGTGTATCTCGCAACCTCTATCGCTTATCACGTGAGCCTGTATCATTTGCTGTGTATCAATCTATCGTTATCGCCTACCGTTATCTGTAATATTCGTGCTAAGTTAGAACGCATGACCTCGCCTCACGAGAGGAAGCTCAAATGGGTAAAGCAGGGTGTTCTAGTCATATCAGCGACCTTTCGTGGAAAAAGGCCATGTGGGGTCTAATGTTAGTTAAATTCTATGGTGTTATTCAATCAAATCGAACCGCGTAAACCGAACCGTATACCTCCATCGCTTGCACGCAACAACTGCCGCTTATCGTAATTCGATTATCATCACCATCATTGCTAGTGTTGTGTTCGTATCATTCGTTTAACCATCTAATCGCTTATCGCATATCGTGTATAGTCTACCGCTTATTCGCGTACCGCTTATCGCTCGCTTGTGTTCGTTACAGTCTATGTGGTATTAGTACACATGACACCGCTTCACGAGGCAAAACTAACCTGGTTAAGCGTGGTGTTTCGCCATGTTAGCAAACTCTCGTGGAAACGTGCCATGTGGGTTTAATGTGTAATCTAATCGAAAACGCGCTATTCGCTTCTCGCTTACCAACTCGCTGGACTAATCTATTCGATCCTATCTTATGCTCCGTCCGACTTTCTATCGATTGGGCCGAGTAAACGCAATTCTATCCATGACATATTGGCACACACCTGACACTACCTCACGAAACAGAAGTAATATGGGCAAAGCATGGTGGATACGCCGCTGGTACTTCCTGCATATAAGTGTTTTAAACATATTAACAAACTTTCGTGGGAAAGTGCCAAGTGGGGCTCGGAAATTAACTACCTTTTGTACTGATTAAAACGTCTTTTCATATAAAATTTTGATTTAAAACCGGTGGGCAAGTGAAAATTCTCTCACGACGTGGAGTTAACATCGAATCAGCTTAACTCCATGTCCAAGAAAAGTTTCATAAAGCCCAGTTTTTCCCTAAACTTTTACAACGTCAAAATAAAATCCTTCTTAAGACATTGGTTCGACATCGAGTTCAGCTTGAACCCATGTCAGAGGAGAATTTTCGTAACCCTTGCTTTCACCTTCAAATCCCCTGAAATGTTTAAGACCTAAGACTTCCTTGCAACATTGGTTAACATCGACTCAGTTAACCTTATGTTAAAAGGAAAAATTTTCAAGATTCCATCCTAAATTCCTTTTAAGTATCTAAAAATGAACGTTTCTCATAACATTGGTTAACGATCAACTCAGTTAACTCTACGTCATGAGAAACCTTTCGGGTTCCTTTCAAATTACAATCGCATCGAATCAACGAATTCTACACAAGACAAGGTACTTCGGAACGCCAACTCGTGGGATAGTACTTTGTCGTCTACATCGCTTTCTCGCTATCGCAGTCGATCTCTCTTATTCGAAACGCTCTCGTGTGTCAACTCTCGGTCAATTCACTCGCTGTATCGCTACTCGTACAAGACCAACACTTAGAAGTCTACCTATTGGATTAATTTCGGGACGAAATTTCCTAAAGTAGGGGAGACTGTAACAACCCGCACTTTTGTGCGTTGTTACTACTCGTTATACTCGTTACGCCTAGCACCAGAGATTCGGATCATAATGTAACTATATCGTATATACCGCTATTCGAAGGATAATCGCATATTTTCGAGATACAATATCATTATACTACACTATTATCACACTAACACTCACGGAGGCATTGAGTGAGGACCTATTCTACCCTCCTCAGTGGCCGTGATGTGTCGAGCATAGACAACTAACGCTAACAAGGACCCTCGGGTGAGTGCTGTAGCTCCAGTCGTCATGACGATGACAACAATACGAGTAAACAGTACCCCGTCAGTCTTTGTGGCACTACACGAAATAACGTTCACGATGACATCAAGAAAGGACCTATACTACCCTCACCGATGGCCGTGAAACGTCGCTAATAATCGTATACTCGAATCAGAGACCGATTGTGAATTATCGAAACTTGGATTATGGATACGTAAATACGACCCCTAGAGATATATATATATATATAATAGTAACAATATAATAATGATATAAATTAATTACGAAAGATACGCGCTTCGAAAACTGTCAAAACGATCAAAAACGGAGAAGTCCAAGCGTCAGGATAGCTATCCGGACGGATGGGCCATCCGGACGGATGGGCATGCGCACGGATGGCCATCCGCACGCATGGGCCATCCGCACGGATGGGCTATCCGGGCCAAAACCTTCTTCCTATTCTCTGTTGCCTATAAATACCATGTCACATCACTTGAACAGTGATGTGACAGCTCCTGTTCAACCAAACGCGCACCAAGACCCTTTTCTCTCAATTTCCTCGCGATTCCGGTAAGATTTCAACCTAAAACTTGTACTTCTACAATCTACACTCGATTCTACATCATTCTATCTTTTAAAACTCCAATTCTAACCGTGAAATCTACGGATTTGAGGCGTTTTGAGGTGATGTCACCAAGAGTTCTTCTGAACTTCAAGTTGGGGTCTCATTTCACTATAAACGACTCAGATCCGGGTGATTTCCACATGTTTTAATGACAAATCTCACCTAAATCTGTGCGATTTCGAGTTAACCATGAAGAACCATCACGAACGGCCAGATCTGATGGAACGGGGTGATTCCCGGCTGTTAGAACGAGTCGGAATTGACGGAACTTCAAGTGTTAGTGCGAAATCCCGCTACCCTAGTAAAAACGAACGTATTCCTTCCGTTAAACACTCGAAACAGTGCTCAGGGGGCGAAGCAGACATGACAGTCCGCACGGACAACATGTCAGTCCGCACGGACAACATGTCAGTCCGCACGGACAACATGTAAGTCCGCACGGACAACAGGTCGATCCGCACGGATGATACAAGTCCGCACGGATGACATGTCAGTCCGCACGGATGACATGTCACCCGCACGGATGTCATGTCACCCGCACGCACATGTCATCCGCACGCACACTCCGTCCGCGCGCACAGTCACCCGCACGCACACTCCGTCCGTACGTACACTCATCCGCGCGCACACTCATACGCACGGATGACACACTATCCGCACGGATAACATGTCATCCGGACGGATGACTTGCCATCCGCACGGATGAGGCCCAATTCAACCAAATGTGTAACTTTTCAAGGCTAATCTCGCTTAACCATATATCGTTTACTCTATTCTTCAAGGATCAGTACAGACATACTCGCAACCAACTCAATCAAGTTGTAATCTCGCTAAATACGCACTGTGAGTATACTTGACCCCTTTTTAATCGAATTTTGGGTGTAACATACGTTTCTATCAAATCGAACTTATCAAACGAATTATTCAATCAATCGAATTATCACTTGCGAATAACTGTTATGCATAGATATACGTGATGCTAGTTGCATATGTGCTAGGGCTTATACTCGCGACGTCCCACCACGACTAGTATAGTACTATTGCGCCCGACGGGGTCTAGTTATGCCATCGTACATTCGAGCATCGAGGACTTAGTTGGTAGTATCAGTTTTGTGAGTATATATGTCGTGTATTACGTTTATGCATATGGAAATTCGCTACACTTTTTATCTATTATGCTACCTATCAAACCTGTATACTCGCCAATACTTTTGTATTGAAAAATACTTTAACGTATGTTGCAGGTTAGATCGCAGACTATATCAAATCAAGCTAGGAAGTCTAGAAACTCAACTAAAATCTAGGTTGTCGGATTTGCATTGTTCGAGAGGACAATAAATCTGTGATAACTTATGTGATTGTATTATTTGTTAGTATGGGATAACGAATGTATTAAATATTATCGCAATATAGTTGTTATGGATTCTCTTGAGCAATCTGATTCGCCTAGTGCCGCGCCCCGATGATTCCGCCATCGGTTGGGGTGTGACATTCATCAACTGTGATATGTGCGAAAAACAAAGCAGAATGTTTAAACATTAACAATCAGGTCGATCTTTCGATACGCAGAGAAAGTCCAATGTTTAAACAAAATAAGAAAATAAAACAAGTTGAAGTTGTTTAGGCTTTAACCACCAGGTTGATACTTCCGTATACGCAGAGGTGATCCAAAGCTTAAACGAAACACCAAAGAAAATAAATCAGAACGTTTAGGCAATAACATCCAGGTCGATACTCACGTATACGCAGAGGATGTCCAATGCTTAAACAAAATAAAGAAATCAAACAAGTTTAAATCTTTGCAAAATGAAATGCACAATCACAACGATTTTTCAGCAAGTTGTGAAAGTTCACAGACTTAACCGGTTTTATGTCTTTCGACAATTAGCGATTACTGAGTAGGTACACAATCATAAAGGACAAAACTAAGTACTATGCTTTCAACCATGTTTCCCACTAGAACTAGGCTTTTTCATTTATGTTTGTGTCGTTATCGCAAATCTACTAGTCTAGCTGAGCCTATCGTCACATCCTTAGTAAGATCGTTTATCACATTTGACATTTCATTTCTTTAGCATGCTGTGATAGTCCACTGATTTACTATCATTTCCTCTTGTCTCAACAAAACTCATTTTTTGTTTTTCAATGTTTTTGATATTTTCAAATTTTCTAATTTTTTTTTAAATTTTTCTCCCCCTAAAATCAAAATATGTTTCAATTTTGATTTTCAAGGAAAATTTGAAAACAAACTATACAAGAAACGTGACAAACTGATATCAAATCGCTTCAATTCGCCATTCACTTGGCATAAACAATCAGAACTCCCCCTGACAACAAACTATTTTCCCATTTAGATTTCAAAACACTTAAGTTTGTTTTAATCAAAATGGTTTTTCCGGAAAATAAGCTTTGTTGATTTTCACAAACCATTTGTAGGTTAGGGGTTTACTTCATCACTTTGTTCTTCTTTAACCACTTATCGGAAAGATAAATCAAGTACAACTTAATGTCCTTGATTAGTCTTTTGTGATTCGAAATATCACAGTTACCAACCTGTGAATTTCTCAAGAAATATGCCGATACCTACTCCACACTTACCAACCTGGGAGTTCCGGCAAGTCAGGTTTTTCATTTAAACAGATTCACCCAAGCCTGACCAGCCTTGGGTTTGACAGTTTTTACCTCAACAGATGGCTCTTCTGGTTTTGTCGAACCAGAATCATTGCCAGAATGTTGCTCTTTTGACTTTGACAAGTCAAATTCATCGCCAACATGTTGCTCCTTTGTTTCTGAAGAAACAAATTCATGGCTAACAACTTTCTTTTTCTTCTCTTTTGTCCTCAGATTTGCATCTGATGAATTCGTTTTGCTTTCCTTTTCAGTTGAGGAAAGCAATTCATCAGAACTTTTTCTCGGATTACCAGTTGTATCCGAGGACAAAATTTTCTCCAAGTATTCTCTTGCTTTCTTTCTCTTCTTCCTCGGTCTGTCTTTCTGCCCCTGTGAAAGCTTTACTTTCTTTTCTTGAACTTTCTGTTCTTGAAATTTTGGTTCTTGAACTTTCTGTTCCTTGGGCTTGACACTGACTGGTTTCTTTGCCATTTTCTGAGATTCAGCCCTCGATCTTCCCTTTGATCTCATTGGGCAATCTCTGGCAATATGTCCTCTGATGTGGCATTCATAGCACCTTCTTGTTTCGATTCTCTGACTTTGGCAGTTAACAGCAATGTGTCCTTGAAATCCACAAGTGTAACACACTCTGTTATCATACCTCTCACTACTTTCATACCAAACACCATTTTCATACCACACACTTAGATCATAGCATTGAGTTGCCTTGTGGTAGTCATTTCTCCTCTTGTATCCTTGATTTGGCATTTGAACACTGTGGTCAAACCTGCACCACTGATTACTAACTATTTTTGAGTTTTGATTTTTAAATTTTTGTGATTTTTTATTATGATTGGATGATTGATCTGATGAGCTTTTATTTTCTTTTTGAAAATTTTTCGATTTTTTATCTTTTTGTTTCTGTTCCACATTCTTCTTTACAGGTTTTTGCGTTGAGCATTCACCTTTCTCAGTAGAATGTAAAACAGTATTTTTAAACATTTCATTTAATTTCAAAAATGTTTTTTTTTTCTTCTTTTTCTTTTTCATCATCAGATTTATCATCACAATCTTCAATTTTGACTTTGTCAAAATTTGTGACATTGTCACTTATTGGAACAGAATTGATCGGTTTTGGACAAACATATGATGCAGAAGTCACAAAACTTTTCAATTTATTCTCTAAATTTTTTATTTTCTTTCTATCACATTCAGCTTCTTTTTCAAGTCGAATAATCGTCTGACGATGGGAATTTATTACCTTTTGCTTTTCAATATTGTTCTTGCTAAAAACAGATCTCCCATCTTCAAGAATCTTTATTTGACCTTGAAAATCTTTCTCAATCTTTAATTTTTCATTTTCAAAATCCTTTTCTTTTTCTTTAAAATTTTTGTTTTCTAATGACAAACTCTCAATATTCTTCAAAAGTTTGTCATTTTCAGATTTTAGTTTTTCGCAGTTCAAGCGCAACTCCAAAATCTGTTCATCATCAGCTTTCTTCTCATCCTTCACATGATTGATTTCCAATGTTAAACTCTCCACATCCTTCAAAAGTTTGACGTTGTCTGCTTCTGATTTTTCGCATTTCGAGCACACAACTTCACTTTTTGAAATTTCATCTTTTTCTTTTTCTTCATTCTTTGAAATATCCTGTGTCTCTGTCTTGTATGTTCCTGCACAGAAAATTTTAACAAAATCAAGAGGATTCATATATTCATCAATATAACAACCCCTCTTAATATCGTATTTCATAACATTTTTTGCTTCAAGACACACAGAGATTCTTTTTCTCATTTCAATGATTACATCCAAATTTATCTTTTCTAAATCTTCTTTTGTTTCATCCATTAACTTCCTTTTTCTTGATTCTTCATCACACTTGTGATTTTTAAGTGTATTGATGAAACTTCTTAAATCATAGCGTGATAAACTAGAATCCCGTTTCAGTTTATGCAAAAATTTATCCCATTCCAAAGGTAATGCATCAACAAATTTTGAAATTTTTTCATCATTTGAAACCCATATCCCATGTTTTTCTATCTTGCTAATTAGCTCATTAAACCGTTTTTCCAACTTCTCCAATGATTCATTCTTCATACACAAAAAATTTTCGAATCTTTTAACATAAACATTCTTATCACTTCTCATCTCATACCAAGATTCACTAGGCCAATCATTTAAATTTTCAAGATTCTTGTTTTCCTTTTCGTCAAACATTTTGACCACAACTTCTTTGTTAAGTGACATGAATTCTAAAATTGTTTTTAAGCTCAAAGTCCACAAAATTTCAACTTCTTGATATTTGCGCCTTGTAAATCACCTCGAATCACCTGCAAACAAACAAACAAACGATCAGTTTAACCGAACTGAATACGTAAAAGTGTATGTTTGATGAAATCAATCTAAGACTCGTTGTCGAAGATTCGCTGATTCGATCCAATGTTGTTAGGGTGAAATCACTGAATGAATGGGCTTGATCGGAACAAAATGGATTCAATTGGGCCAATTACTATCAATGAGCCTGAATTTCACAAGTGAATCATTGGGTCGAAAAATTAATTCAATACATCTCACATTGCTTTGTATCTTGGGCCGACAAAATAAAAGCTATACTCAAATATGATTGGGCCGCACGTTGACTTTTCAACACTGAATTTTGAATTTCAAAATAGTATCACATGCAAACTGACACCTATAATTTGCAATGAATCAAACAATCAAATTCACTTTGACCGATTGCCACGTGATAGTCTGATAACAAACAAACTTGATTGGGCCAAACTATAAGTCATTTATGATCTCATGGCTATACCCAACAACAATTTTAATATGTGTATTTTAATTGGGCCGCACACAACACATGCAAACAAAACACATGCAATGTTTTAATCAAGAGCCTATTGGACCTCCAAGTCCACTAAACCGACAAGTGCCAACTTTGGTTACAAACCGATGACTTTAGTGGCCGGCAATTTGTATTTCCCAATCAATTCAATTAATTCTATTGCACCGATTTGTTTCAATCAAATGAACTGACACTTTCTGACAATCACATGAACTGACATATGCAGTTATGATTTCACACAAGATATGTCTGCTCGAGCGAAATCACGACGTTCAAGTGGAATCTGATCTTTGGAGCGGAATCAGAAAGTTAATGAATTTTGGAGCGGAATCAGAATTTGATTTTCTCGAGCGAAATCAGAAGATAATCTCGGGCGGAATCAGACTTTATCTGATTACGAGCGGAATCAGAATGTGTCTTACGAGCGGAATTTGATTTTTATGACTTTACGAGCGGAATCAGAGAATAACTTTCGAGCAGAATCAGGTTTTTGACGCGAAATCGGACCTAAAAACTCAAATTTCTCCTAAACGGCTAGGAGTTTGAATCTGAAATTTGGTAGGGTTGTAAATCAAGTGTTTTCGCACATCATATCAAAAAATCAGCCGATTTGGACCGTAAAAACCTGTTTAATTTTACGTTTTTCAGTGAAAACCGTGATAAAGGTGAAAAAGATGAAGAAATAGATGAAATTTGGATCTGAAATCAATGAAATCTGGTACGAATCTATGTGTTTGATCAAAGCAATCGAGCTCCTGCTCTGATACCACTTGTAGGATCGGTTTTGACACCGTACGATTGCGTAACGAACGTTCGACGTGCGGAATCCGTGAACGTGCGTGACCGAACACACAAGAACGTACTAATAACGTGATTCTATTGAATAAGATGACGTGTACAAAGCCGAGAATCACGTGAGAGAACTTTCTCTCTCTAGACTTTCTCTCTCTAAGATTAGATCTCCTAAACCTCCAAATGAGCAAAAGTCTTAAACCTAACACTATAACTCTCTATTTATAGGTCAAGGCTTTTAATGAAACTTCTGATTAATTACAAGATTGCCACCTTGCCTTTTGACTAGATATAACACTATAAAGACTCGTTATCTTCAGTTTCTCGCTACTGCTCGGATTGACGAAGGCGATAGACACATAATGCACTAACAAATCCATCAAAAACAAATTATTTGTGATATTTGTCATGCAATGATGGAAAGTGAGTGTTAAGTGGTTTTGTTGGAGTTCAACTTTTCATTGGAGTTGTTAGACTCAAGGTTTGAGTGAAGATGCAATAAAGTTATGCTTTTTGGCTGCTCAACAAATTCATTAGTTAATAGAAACGGGCACCCTTAGGCTGTTAGGAGTGGTTAAACACTTGAGAGTGACAAACTAAAAAATCGACCAATCAGAGTGCGCCACGTCAATCAGTGAAAAATGTTTAAACTTTGTTGAAAAGTGTTGGCAATGGTTTAGACATTTGGTGAAGTGGTAAACTTTTTAAATAAAAAAAAGTAAAAAGATGTGATTGGTTGAGATTGGAATGGACCCCACCCCACACCCCCCCTCTCTCTCTTCTTCCTCCCTTCCCCGCGTCGGCATGCACCCACCGAATCTCCCCCCATTTCGTCAAACACCCACGCGGCAAAAAGGTTGGCATTGGTTTGCCGTGGGTTTGCCGATCGGTGAATTGGGTTTGCCGCATCCCACTCCGAACACCCTTAGTCATTTGCAGATGGTGGGATTCAATTTCCATGTCGAAGTGAGTTGTCCTCTTTTGACCACTGCAATTAATGTCCTCTATGCACTTATAAATAAAGCGAGTCCGAGTAATCATGATATAGAGCAAGAAAATCCAAGACACGTGGATAAGACAAACGTGGCCTATAAAGAAAATCTTTTAAGGACTTGTGATTTTTTTTTTCGTATTTCCTTTTTTAGTTCATTGTAATTAATATTTACCTAAGTAATGGGAGTTTTTTTTCATTTAAAAGTTTATGTAAACATTGTTTAATAATATAATTACTTTGAGACTACCCGTGTAATACACGGGTTCTTAAACTAGTATTAATATATAATAAATAATATTTAATAATTCATATTCATAATATATCAGTTTCAAACTTATTTAGTATCAATAAAACTAGAATCAAATCAAGTTATCAGATTCGATTTTGATTTTTTTTACCTATCTTAGTCATAACCGGTATTTTGACCTGAGTCAAAATAAACTTAATTGGCCCGTTCTAACCCAAACCATTCCCGATCTGATTTTTTGTGACCTACCACCCAACCCAAACCGACCCACCCATTTTATCATGACAGCTTACCACTTACTAAATTTGCATTTTGAGTATTCTGACGATTTTGCGTTCTTTTCTTATATACAGAGAGGTCTTAGTGTTGATGGCACCTCTACCGAAACCCAACAACAGAGGTAAATGTGAGATGAGTTGGATCATCTAATTGCTGATCTGACATATTGTTTTCTGTTTGATGACGGGGGTAGCCCAAGATCAAATAAAATGACTTAAATACACACATGCTTGAAAGGTTAAATGGTTCGAAGGTTAAAAAGCTGGGAGGTGGGGAAAAGCAATACGAAAACAGTAAGTAGTCATATCTCTGGATTGCTTCACCAACCCACCAGCCGCAAAAGCAATGCAGGTCCACAGAGCACACTCTATTACCCAGGGGTCAAAAGGCTTTAACCCCCGAAAGGGTAAGCCCCTCACTGCAAGCATGGTCACTAGTCAAATGCATTCCTCTTAGGGAGATGTCTTCTCCTATATATTAGACACTTCATTTACTGAGTTGGGACATTCCTGGCCAGCCCTGATTCCTTAAAATCTCTGGTCATTCACTCTGAGTACTTGCTTCATGCGAGTTACTCCCTTTCACATCCAACACACACATTCTATTTGCTCCTTCATCCGAATCTGAATACACTTCAGAGGAGGATCTTCAGCAAACAATAAAAATAAACTAGTGAACCTCCTTCCACGTCTTGCAAACGTGGGGGGACCCCACGACCTGCGTTAGGCAAAGTTGAATCTTTCAACCATTTTGCCTAACCAGCCCAGCTACCATCCTGGTCTATTATTTGTTGCATCAACAATGTTGTTTTTCAATTAATGTGGTGTTTTTAATATTACAGAGGTAGAAGAGAAACTAAAAAGGAAGTGCATAATGGGATATATCATTATAAAATACCCGGGTATCCAACTAGTTCTTATTTGTTAGTATAGATTTTTTTGTTTATTTATTTATTTTGAAGTGTTTATAATATTTTCTGGTTTAGTTATCCGTGGTTTTCAGAACATTAGCTTACTATGACATGATGACATATTGACATCCTCGGGTCAACTATGTATAGGCCTTAATTTGCCCGTTGGAACAGGTCCAAAGTCACGGGTTTCGACAATTTCTTTTCATGTTTAAGCATCTTGAAAAGCCATCTTTAACACTAATTTTTCCAAATACTTGGGATAGTCTTTTCACAAAAATTTTCTAAGTATTCTTCATTGTATTTTTACAACTTTGAGCTCCAAACCACATATGATAACCAACCAATTTCATGCTATTAAATCTCAATATAAGCCCAGACATAACAATACTTCATCATTCTAAAGTTGTCTTAATATGTCCAAGGCTTGGTTTAGTGTATACGATGGTTCATCGAGACAAAGGAAAGCAAGAGCAGCCATCTTCAGAGCTTGTTTAACTGTAGCGTCGTTTAAGCTATGCAGGCGTGGGTCCAGTACTCGCATAAAACTTTCTTTTGACTCTTGTTTCAAATTCAAAGTCTGTCTTAGATTTGCAAAATCGACTTCGCTAATGTGTTGACCGGTTAATATCTGAACTAGGATTACTCCAAAAGCATGAACGTTGCCCTTCACTTGCAAAGAATCTGAAAACTTTGTGTTACTTTATTATATTCAGGTTTCAAATAACTAAAGGTAGAAATTGATCAAGTTTAAATTAGATTTTAAAAAATAAGCACACATGGTAATATGATGATTAATAATTTAGTATGAGCCAAAACGGGCCCACGGTTTGTTTACTTGACAATAAACTTATGTTTGAAAACATAGATGACTAGTTTGTCAAATATGAATACTAAATCATATTATTTCTTTAATACTAAAAATACATTATCCCAACTTTCGAGCCATTTTGTGCCCCGTCTTATTTTTACGTATTTGACTGGTATAGCCCGAATAGGAATTCCCATGTACAAGTTTTGCAGCTTCAAAATCAGAAAGCTTTGCATTAAACTCCTACAATGCATCATATCGAGTCAAAGGGGATGTAAGACAACTGATTGTAAAATTTTCATAAAAAGAAGATGATTTCGCAACCAAGTTTACCGTGTCCAGCAATATATTATGTAGCCTAAGCGGGCGATTATCAACCTGATTTTGTGTTCTGCGCAGGAAACAAAGGGCTTCAGCTATTCCAATTGCTATTTGAACTCGTGTGTTCCATGGAAGTGGTTCCTTGTCTTCTACAAAGGACATAACAGTTGCATTGCAAGGTTTAATGATATTACATGTGTTTTAAGGTACGTAATACTTACGTGTGAACAGGTGACCATCTAAGCTTCCATTCTCTTCAAACTCATATATCAGGAACAGTTTTTGGTTTTCGAAACAATAGCCTAGAAGCACTACTACAAAAAAGGGCATTTGCCACCAAATTTTGCTACCAAAAAAATAGGTAGCAAATAGTTAACAATTTTACACCGGGTACGCGATACCTTCAAATTATTTGCTACCGTATTTATTGGTGGCAAATATACTATACTTATTTTACCCTAAAATTACATTCACCTCCAAATCATCACGCCTATTCACATGTTCACACATTCCGGCATGAAGAACCCTAAATCTAACATTCACACGTCGTTCAACCCTAAATCACAACAACGTCGTTCAGTGTCATCAGAGATCGTGAAGATTGCATACATGTTTCAATGAATTCAATATCACAACCGAATCAATTAGGGCTTAATTAGGGCTTCAAGTGTTCGACGGATTTAGTTCAATATCACAACCGAATCATTTGCATACATGATGGATTTAGTTCAACATCACAACCGAATCGATTCGAATATTGAAGCTCTGGTTAGGGCATCAACATCACAACTAAATCTATCGTTCGTTTTCAGAAATCAATTGAAGGAAATTTATCAGGTTCTATCTCAACCGCCTGGTGGATTTAGTTCGAATCGGTTTGTTCAAATTCTCGTAGCTTATGATTGCTTGATGCTTGTTTATTGTTGGTGATAAGTTTAAGCGGTTATTTGATTGTTCTGCATATTGGTTTTTATAGGAATTTATGTTCTTATTTGGTGAATTAGGTTAAAATTGCAATATAAAAATTGAAATGAAAACTCGTGGTGTTTGTTTGTGACCGGCAGTTGTAAATTGTAATGTTAGGTGTTTGGTTGAAGGAATTAGGAGAAGTGTATGATTTGACATGAATTGTACTATTGTAGGAACTTCTGGTGACTGTTTTAGTTTGTGTGCTGAAATTTTAGTTGCGTTTAGTGAAGGAAAGAAGGTGAAATGTGGATTTGTATGCTAATTGTAGGTTTTAGAATTCGTATGGCTGGATATCTCTTATGAATCGTGTAGATGTTACAGTTAGGTTGAAATATTTGTACGTTGATCTCAAAAGTTTTATTCTGATGATTTATAGAGAATAAAAATGTTTAGTTGACGGTTGGCCATTATAAGTGTCAAGTGTCAACAGTTAAGACAATTACATCAGTGAGAAGATCATAAGTGGAAACTTTATCAGTAGCAACTCTGTTATGTCTAACTCACTAAAATGGTTTGACTCGCTAAATCAGTAGTAACTCATTTTGATGATTGTTTTCGTAACTATATTACGCAGGAACTCCATCTGATTACAACAAAAATATTGAAGAGTGGCCTCGGAGGTGGAGCAAATGGAATCTTGAGGTTTGATGTTGAACAGAAACATGCAGCCAATGCTGGCAAGTGATTTGTTACTCTTTAAGTATTCTTATTTTTTGCTTTGGGTATTCTCTTAGTGACTGGTGCTACACAGGGCTTTGCATGCAATTATAACCGTTGTTAACTAATGAGGATCTTTACCCAGGTACACGTTTCTTGTATTTTATTTATCATCAAACTTTACTAAACTTGTGTTAGACAAGTTAGCTTATCTCAAATTGAACAGAACTTTCAACTTTTTGACAAGGATAGTCTTGTATGTTTTTACTATCTATAAATATTTTAAATTGAAATGAACCACTTATGGTTCTGCGTATGGACTGAATGTTTGGCCACAAGAGGACAAGATACTATCAAGATTAACAGTAAATGTATATAAGTAGTGGAACCAAACTTACTGTAGTGAGCTTACGCTTGTCTGCGTTATGTGTTTGCTAGCAGTCATTCTTTCCAAACTTGCTAAATTTTGAATATTAACTTATTGCTAAAAATCTGCAGTAAGATCGTTTGGAACAGAAGGGAGAAAAAAAGATGGTCTACAAGTCATGCCTAGTGACAAGGTTTATGAGTACATATTATTTCGCAGAAGTGATATCAAGGTATCTAAGTTGGAAGATATTTGACTCTCTTTTCTCTACTTGCTTGTTTGTATTTAGGAGGGCATATATCATGATTGTTGTTCTTTTAAAGCTCCCTATTTTTTAAAAGAATTAGTTAGATATTGATTTTCGCCGTTGTTTACAGTTTAAAAAATCAATTATGATTGATTCAAGTGCAATTAAAGTCGAGGGACTAAACACGTATATCATTCAAGTCTCACAGCTTTGACTTGATCTTTATTACTGACTGATCCTCAATTCCTCATTTTATAATGTTGTTTCCCTAGGCGCAAGGCACTGTTTTATGGGAGTTTTATCCATGAATTTAACTCTAATTATTTTGCTATTTAAATATGGAAGATTGCAGCAATTATAGCACAAGGAAAAGAAACTCGTAAACCAGCTCTCGTACATTATGTCTCTAGTGATGAGGTAACAATCCACTTTCACATTGATGTTGCTTTCATTATTTGATAGTACACTTCAACTTATAACATCTTTTAAATAAATAGATTCGCTACAGAGTGTAAAGCAAATTGTAAACAGGTCAGATCGTATGGAAATCAACACCGATGAGTTATTTCTATATTCAACTACCAACATAGAGGTAATTGTTTCATAATTTGCATAATTTTATAAATTCGTTTGTGGTTTCATGAACATGTTTTATAACTAGTGATAATTTTAGGAGATTTTGGGAAAAGCTCAGGCTCTCTCTCCATGTGCTCTAGAAATCGATTCTATTAAGACGATCAGGAGTTACTGGTAGTGGGCTGGAGGTATTTACAGTTTTTTGTTCTATTTTATTAATTAACGCTCTTGAAACATCCATTTTTTTAGATTTAATATGATATGAATTTAATTAATAGCTTTTGATCTATTTGTTTGAGATTTGTTGTTTGTAGACTGTAGTTGCTGTTAAACAGATCTATCATCTTGCCCCTGCATTGCAAGATGATTTTTATTTGAATCTTGTTGACTGGTCTTCGCATAATATGTTGGTTGTGGGATTAGGGAATTGTGTTCTTTAGATTTAATATGAATTGTGTTTATTGGTCTTGTCGTTAATAAAAGAAGAGCGTATTCATTCTACGAGGAGTCTTGATGGACTGGTAAATTTTTTATGGTCTCGTTGGTTATAGAACATTTAGGTAGCAAAAGTTTGGGCTGAATTGAATGTAAAGGTGAAAAGATTGGCTGGTTGTATTACGGGTCAAAAAGGGGGTTGTTCGGTTTATTTAGGTCTAGTTAGAATTTTATAAATAGTTGATTTTTCAAAGTTTAGATATCGTATATTTGTAAGTTTTTTTTTATATCAATAAGGCTTATGTTGACATGACTATGCATTGGTGGTTTTGTAGATTGAGAAGATGAACGAGGTTAGCAAAGGTTGGTTATCAAAGAGCTTGTTAAGAAAAGGAAGAAGATAAAAAAGGTTTAATGGAATTATAGCAGAGGTTATCAAAGTGTAGATATTTGTAACATTTTGGATTTGGATGTTTTGATGTTTGGTTATTTGATGTTTTGATTTGGATGTTTGTTATTATTTTGAAATTTTATGGTTGCAATTTTTAAGTTCAGCAAAGAATACATATGGCAAAGAAATGACAACTGGTATAAAAAGAAAAAAATTAGTAAAATGACAAGGCGGTAGCAAAATGGTGATAAAAAGCGGTAGCAAAATGGTGACAAAAAAGAGGTAGCAAAATGGTAGCAAAAACAAAAAGGAGGTAGCAAAACGGTAACAAAAAGCGGTAGTAAAACGGTGGCAACCTAATGGTAGCAAAACCGTAGCAAAAAATAAAATGGTAGCAAATAGGTGGCAATAGGGCAATTGCCGCGTGTGCTTTTGCTACCGAGTTTTTGGTAGCAAAACGGTAGCAAAAGGGCAATTGCCACCGTTTTGCGACCGAAAATGCGGTAGCAAATACCCAATTCTCTAGTAGTGAAGTTTAACCAAGTTGGGATGTTTAAATGCGCTTAAGATTGTCAGATCAAGAAACTGCAACCATAAGTTTTCAAAAGAACATCAGAAACGATGTGATACTTACATGCACTAGCAGCACACATGACTCACTGCCTGAATGTAACAATATGAATGCATACAAACATACTATAAAGCAGTGGCGAAGCTTCGCCCCCCCCCCCCCCCATTTTTCCGAAACCTGGGGGTGGAAACGTATATACCTAAAAAATTTCTATAGGAAAGTACTATTCATAACACTACACGTCGAAAAGTTCGAGGGGTCGGGCGCCCCCTCGGACGTAGCCTAAGCTGCGCAGGGCTATTGGTAGGGGTTTGGGGGGGATGGTGAAGGCAAACCTTCCGTCTATCTCAGGGAATAGAGCACCCACTCAGACCCCACGGCTCCAAAAACCTTCAAGCAGTATAAATGTATGATTCCAGCTAATGCGAGTTAATTAATAATACCGTCATGGATCCATCTTTGATATTAAAGGTTGAGTTGGCTACCTTACCTTCCCCTTTAGGCGATGTTGAATCTTGAAATGATACAGCCTCTTAACAGCAACCTTCAACGGAGCATCAGCAACAGATGGGAAATCTGTCTTCATATTTAGGTAACCCTTAAAAACCTCCCCAAATTCTCCTGCACCGAATCTCATATTAAGCCCCAAGTCTCCTGTGGCATTTTTTAGTTCTCTAAATGAATACATCTTCAAATCATGAACCAATATCTGTATCCTCCCAACAGGAGATACTTCAAGTTGACCACCACTATCTTCTTTTGACAATGAGGCTTGATTAATGATGTCTTCTTCATCAAGAGGCTTTGGGTTGACTTGAGCTTGATGAGTTTAAGGAACACGTATTATATTCCAACATAAATAAATAATGTACTAAAATAGGTATACACTACACTACCTGAAACATGGTGCAAACAATCCAGAATATCCATGCAAGGACTGTATGCAATGGCATCTTGGTTGTTTGTTGAGGACTTTCTATCACCTTGAGCTTGAGAAAAAGACAAAGAGTTAGTGGACAGTTTTTCATATCTCAATTTGTTGGCAATGACACTTTCTTTAATCAAAAGTTTGATGAGTTTCCAGATATGACATGTTTTAACTTAATTATGAAAACATCAAATTTGATGAGTTTGATGGACTACATATATATATAAAGGATGAGTATATACCAGAGTGTAAATCATCAGGTGAGGAAAAGAAACATCTCATCCATTTGGGAAATGCCAATATGCCTTGAGGAATTAGATGGTTGTCAAATTTAACTTGTAAAGATAGAGTAAGCTCAAGAGCGACCACAATCTCTGCCATAGTAGGGCGTTTCTTTGACTCGCTATGTAGACAACGATCCGCAATCTGCACAAACAACTTCAAACACTTGGAAAATATCTGCCTCTCAATTCTTTTATCGACGATTTGATCTACCTTCCCTTTTTCGATACAATCATGAGCCCATCTTGCCAAACTGCATTGATCGTCATCAAGACTTGTGCTCAATGCCACCCTACCAGATTACAACTCGAATAAAACCACGCCAAAGGCAAAGACGTCTGACTTCCTTGTCAATCTTCCAGTCAAAAAATACTCGGGATCGAAATAGCCAAATGTACCACGAATGAGCGTGTTGACATAGGTGCCTGATGGGTTCATTAGCCCAATTTTGGATAATCCAAAATCTGATATCTTAGCAACAAAATCTTTATCCAGCAAAATATTTGAGCTTTTTACATCACGGTGTATGACACCATGTTTGGTGCTTGTCCCCGTATGAAGGTAATGCAACCCATGTGCGGCACCTATGCCTATTTTGAGTCGTTGTATCCAACTTAGATTAGTACCATATTTGTGTAAATGATCACGAAGGCTTCCATGGGTCATAAGCTCATAAATCAGAATCATCTCTTCGTTATCATTGCAATAACCAATCAATGAAACAAGATTACAGTGCCGCAGCTTAGACAGCATCTCAACTTCAGACCAAAACTCAGGCGCTCCTTGGTTGGAGCCGGGATCCAATCTCTTAGCAGCAACAATACAACTTTCACCGTTTTGGACACCAATAGTGGCTGTATATACCTTACCAAATCCGCCCTTCCCAATGATCCTCTTCTCATCGAAATTCCGGGTGGCTGATAGCACCACATCAAGTGAGAATCTGCGGCATGTTTGTTCATAGGGGACTGAAGACATTTATATCTTTCCTTTTCGAACACATCAAGGGTGATGACTTATAAATGCTTTTTGGTGGAAAGTTGTTGAAGAGCCAACGCCACATACGTATAACATATTCAAATGAGTTTACTTGACTTAGTTTTGAAAGCTACATCAGCAAGGCATAAGTCTACAATTCGACTTAAAAAAAAAACAAAAATTCCAACTCAACCCATTGAAAATTCAAATTCGGTTTTGGGTTTTCGGTTAATAATCCCAATTCAAATTTCTGTGTTCACTTCAAGTTAGGAAGATTATGATTTTAAACTGAAAAGACAAATTAGTTCTAGTTACTGGATCAAGGAAATGTGTTTTTTTTTGGATTTATATGTACGGGTTCGATAAGTTAACGCTGCTGACCGAGCTATGACCCGTAAGAGTTACACCTTGGGCAACGAACATTAAATCCACTTAATTCGATTAACTGGTGATCACGAACAATTAAAGGAACGATATATATTGGGCTTCGGGCCTAAGAGATAATTAGGGGTGTTAACCTAAATATATATAGATATATTACTATATATATTTTGGCTCAATCATGTTGTCCTCCATCATGTCTTGTTTCCCACTTTGTTTTTCTTTTTAGTTGGCAACCACAAGACAGAAGAGGAATGCTACCTTTTTAGTTGTAATCCATCATAAATAAAGAAAAGTTCTTTACTTTTTGTGATTATATAACAATCATAATTACAACACAGAAGATAGAATGAAAAACATTGGCTGCCACTCTTCACAAAATAGTGCCGTCCATTTTTTTTCTTTTGATTGTGACGACCGGCCAAGCCAAAGCTGCTGCCGCTCGGTTCGTGTTCGTGTCTAGCACTCGTTCGTTGTACCTCGGTGTCTCGACCGGTTAGTTATTAACCACTAAGGTATATCTATCTCATCGGTAGATTAATAAATATTGTATACCGTGTTTGCATGTTTGTAACCATGATCCTGTTCGGTTCGTTTTTGGTGTTGATTAATATATTTATTCCGCTGCGTTTATTAATTACCTATTTAATTAATAAAATATATCAAACCCGTTTTGATAAAAACTAAAATTGATCACCACTGAAACCCAACAGTGGTATCAGAGCCACGCTTACAACATGCAAATCGGTACCGGTTTTTTAACCGGAATTAGAACACAAACTTTAATTTTTTTTTGAAGTTTCTGATCTAAATAATTTTAAGGGCAACTTTAATTTTGGTCAATATTTTATTTGTTTTGCTTGACCAAAAGATTGTCCGGTATATTTTGTGATTGTTATGGAATATGTAAATCTGGCCCAACCTTATTTTTTTTATGGTTGTATATTTTATTCGGTTTTGTAATTATTATTTTTTTTGCCACTGAGATGGTTCAAAGTTGTAATAATTAGTTTATTGTTTTGGCCCGTCGTGTGGTTCAAAGTTGTAATAGATAGTTTTTTTGTCTTTGTTATATTTACTTGTTAAATATTGTTGATACGAAGACCCGAAGAAAACCGAATGCCAAGAGGAGTCTTGGAGTTAGTGGGAGTTGCTCAAGACAACAAGATGCACTCAAGTCCATCCTTGTGGTTGTTTGTGTGTTGTGACCCCGTGACCCGTTTGATCTTGCTATAAGGCTCTAGCAAGATCGGACAATTTTGGCCATATGGATTTACATATTTATCTTGCTATTGTGGTTGTTTTTATCTTATAATTTGTTATAACGTAACCAACCTAAATACCAACATGATTTTAAAATGAGTTTTAAAATATTAAAAACAATCACATTAAAACAAGTTCTAAATTGTTTTTACAACTTGTTAAAGTTTTTGTTATAAAACAAAGGTTGTTTTTGAAACAAATAATAACCAATTAAGTTTTGCAAATTAAACTAGTTTTTATTTTCAAAAACTATTAACTTAGTAGTTTTCTATTAACTTAAAATTGGTTATTCCAAGTCGCGACAAACTTAGTTTTAATAGGTTATTTAAAATTAAGTGTCCTGAGAGATGAAAGGGTTCATCAAGATGTCACGACTAAAATATATACTAAAATTGGCTCTTGCGACCCTATTTGGTAAATATTAAAATTAACTCATAATTAAAATCAATAGTCTATGCCATCCTATCACAAGCTACACTTGGAACGTAATGCGAACCATCAGTGTTTGGAGCCACAGCACCGCACTTGATGTCTAGCTTATCCTTCCAAGGTGCAAGGGTTTCGTTGACACACCCGGCCCTTCCACAAGTACCTTCTTTTAGGATGACTATTACTTTTTCTTTTCTCATCACATGCTCCAACTATCTTGAAAGTAAAAGTCGGCATAGATGAGGCTAAACGTATCAATGCATAAGACAAAAGTTGTCTTAACGGCTTCATACCCGAGAGTTGTGCAATTCTCACAATTGACACTCGTTGTCAGTCTGCCTAGTCACTTACTAAAGTGTATGCCACAGCTGCCTTTAATACTGGCCTAGCCAGATTCTCATTCCCTGTTCTAATTACTGTAATGGGTCATTAATTAAATAAGGAAATATACATCAAAAATACTAATTAAATAATTTTTTGCTTAACAGATGTCATCTGAAAACAACTCCTCTTTTGCTCTCAAGTCCATACTTGAGAAAGATAAACTAAATGACACCAATTTTCTTGAATGGCACCGCAACTTGAGAATCGTTCTCAAGATGGCAAAAAGGCTTTATGTTTTGGAAACCCCGATCCCAACCGCACCCGAGAACAACACTGTGGTTGCGAAGAAGGCTTTCGACAAACATAAAGAAGATGCCATGGAAGTTGCTTGCCTCATGCAAGCCACCATGTCCCCAGATCTCCAAAAGAATATGGAAGACATGAATGCTTTTGACATGATTGAGCAACTCAAGGGCATGTTCCAGAAACAAGCCCGTCAGGAATGCTATGACACCATGAAACAGCTTATAAGCTGTAGAATGCAAGAGGGTTCCTCAGTTAGTGCTCATGTCCTCAAGATGAAAGGCTACATCGATCAATTAAACAAACTTGGTTATCCTCTCCTAGATGAGATGGCTGTTGACTTCATTCTCAACTCTCTTTCCAGTCACTATGATCAATTTGTTATGAACTTTAACATGAATGACTGGGTAAAGACAGTGCCAGAGCTGCATGGGATGCTCAAAACGGCAGAGATGAACATTTCCAACAAAAAAACCAAGTGTTAATGGTTCGATCTGGTGGTGTTAAGAAGCCCAAAACAAAGAAAAAGTATTCTAACAACAAAGGCAAAGGAAAAACTCCCGTTGCTGCCAAAACTGCCACCAACAAGAGTAAGCAAGCTGTGAAAGCCCCTCTTCCAGAAGAGCGGCAATGCTATGAGTGTAACAAGATGGGGCACTGGAAACGTAACTGCCCCGAGTATCTTGCCAAGCTCAAGGTGAAGAAGGCTAATGGAGAAGGCATTTCTTTAGGTATTCTAATATATGTTATTGAACTTTTCGCTGTTTCTAGCAACACATGGGTATTTGATACCGGATGTGCTTATCACATCGTTAATGTCTTGCAGGAGCCTGAGAAGTGGAGGAAACTGAAACCAGGAAGCATGGAGCTCATTGTTGGCGATGGAAATAAAGTCCCAGTTCTAGCAACTAGCACATTTAATCTTACATGTCCTTCTGGTCTTATTGTTGTTTTGAACAATTGTCTTTTTGCACCTGGTTTGACCAGGAACATCATTTCAGTTTTGTTGTTGTTTGAACAAGGTTTTAAGTACGCTTTTAATGGTATTGCTATTTCTGCCTACTTGAATAATATCTTTTATTTTGAGGCTAAACCTCGAAATGGTATATATGAGATAAATGTTCAAACTGACAATAATATATATAATATTTCTAAATGCAACAAAGCTGGTATTAATGAAACATTTCTATGGCATTGTAGACTTGGCCACATAAGTAAGGCACGCATAAAATGGCTCCAATCCAATGGGATTCTTGAATCCACTGGACAGGACTCCTTTGATGATTGCGAATCTTGCTTAGCTGGCAAACTCACAAAACGTCCCTTCACTGGTGTTGGTGAACGGGCCAATGGTCTGTTAGGACTCATTCACACTGATGTATGTGGCCCTTTCAGAACCATGACAAGAAACCATGGAAAATATTTCGTTACTTTCATTGACGATTATAGTCGATATGCTTATGTCTATCTTATGAAGCATAAGCATGAAACTTTTGAAAAGTTCAAAGAGTTTCAAAATGAAGTAGAGAACCAACTTACTAGAAAGATAAAAGTACTTCGATCAGATCGAGGTGGCGAATACCTCAGCTTAGAGTTCCTCAATCATCTGAAAGAGTGTGGAATAATTTCAGAACCCACTCCACCTGGCACACCCCAACTTAATGGCGTGAGCGAAAGGAGAAATCGAACCCTACTTAATATGGTTCGATCGATGATGTGTAGAACTAACTTGCCTCACTCCTTTTGGGGTTATGCTCTTATGACTGCCGCCCGCATTGTCAATCTGGCTCCGACTAAAAAGGTAAACAAAACCCCATATGAGATATGGCATAGGCGTAAACCCGATTTGGAATACCTAAAAGTATGGGGGTGTGATGCATACATCACCAGTGATGCTGATGATAAGCTCGATCCTCGAGGCGAAAAGGTTGTTTTCGTCGGATACTATAAAAGAAGCGGATATTATTTCTACCATCCTGATGCAAATGTTATTTCCATCAAAAGGAAGGGGCACTTTCTCGAGGAAGAACTTCTTAATCGAGGAACTGGAAATAATGTGGTTGATCTTGAAGAAATTCGAGAACCAACAACAACCGCTGATGAAGTCGGAACGTCTGAACAACAAGAAATTGTTGCTGATGAATCAGACATGAACACATGCGTTCGCAGAAGTAGCAGGACTCATAAAGAACCTGACAGATACCTTTGGCATCTCGAAGGTGCTGAAGTCTTGGTAGTAGATGAGTCTAATGACGAACCTGCTAACTACAAATCTGCTATCTCAGATCCTGAATCTGCGAAATGGCTGGAAGCCATGAACGCTGAGATGAAATCTATGCGTGATAATCAAGTCTGGGACTTGGTTGAGCTACCCCCCGAATCTCGGGCAGTAGGGATCAAATGGATTTTCAAAAGAAAAACCGATATGCATGGAATTGTACACACCTATAAAGCACGGCTAGTTGCGAAAGGTTTCACTCAAACTCAGGGTATTGACTATGATGAAACCTTCTCGCCCGTTGCTATGATCAAATCGATCAGGATATTGCTTGCCATAGCCGCGTACTATGACTACGAGATATGGAAAATGGATGTCAAAACCGCTTTTCTTAATGGGTATCTCTCTAAAGATGTCTATATGGTTCAGCCAGACGGTTTTGTTGATCCAAAATATCCTAATAGGGTGTGCAAACCGAATAAGTCCATTTATGGACTCAAACAGGCATCTCGTAGCTGGAATCTTCGTTTTGACCAGAAGATCAAAGAGTTTGGTTTTGTCAAGAATGAAGATGAGCCTTGTGTTTACAGAAAGGCTAGTGGGAGCACCATATCATTCCTCATCCTGTATGTGGATGATATACTAATCGTTGGAAATAACATCCCTATGCTTAACGAAGTTAAACACTATTTGGGATCTTGCTTCGCAATGAAAGATCTTGGAGAAGCAGCTTATATTCTGGGAATCAAGATCTACAGAGATAGATCTAAGCGGCTTCTAGGGCTAAATCAAAGTACATACATAGACAAAATAATGACACGCTTTAAAATGGAAAACTCCAAGAAAGGAGGTGTTCCTATGACTAAAGGAACCGTGTTGGACAAGTCGCAATCTCCTACAACGAACATTGAAATTAAGCAAATGAAAGCAGTTCCATATGCTTCAACGATTGGTTCTATCATGTATGCTATGTTATGTACTAGACCTGACGTCTCGTATGCTCTGAGCATGACTAGTCGTTATCAGCAAACTCCTGGCATCGCCCATTGGACTGCTGTCAAGAACATTCTGAAGTATCTGAGAAGAACTAAAGATATGTTCTTAGTATTTGGAGGAGTAGAAGAAGAGCTCACTGTAAGATGTTACACTGATGCCAGTTTTCAAACTGACCGAGATGATTCTCGCTCACAATCAGGTTTCGTATTCACTCTAAATGGAGGAGCTATCTCATGGAAGAGCTCCAAGCAGAGTGTGGTGGCGGATTCAACCACCGAATCTGAATATATAGCCGCATCAGATGCTGCAAAGGAGGCTGCTTGGATGAAGAAATTCATAACCGATCTCGATGTGGTTCCTAGCATTAAGAAACCCATCGAGATATTCTGTGATAACACAGGTGCTATTGCTCAAGCCAAAGAGCCCAGGTCTCATCACAAGGCCAAGCACATTCTAAGAAAGTTCCACTACATACGGGAAATTGTGGAACGTGGAGACATCGTAATAAGCAAAGTAGACACAGATCAAAACCTAGCAGACCCGTTCACTAAGCCCATGACTCAGGACAAGCATAATCAGCACATGAATGCTATCGGGCTTAGATTAGCTAGCAGTATGTTTTGATTTAGTATTTGGATGTACGAACATTCAAACAGTTGTACCTTTTGTATTCACTTTTGATTTACTAGTTAAATGCAAAGTTTGAATCTTACAACTGTGTTCGATTTTAATACGTTTAATCCATGAATCTTATATTCTAAATTATCCGTAGTCGGTCAGACTCGTGGGAACGACTCTGAATTAAGACTATTCTGACTTTGGACTCAAGGAGTTGACTTCCAAACTCACAGACCTCATTATGAATGACGTTGGATGTAACTCGCATCAAATCATCTACATGGATCTTAGTCATAAGATGTTTTGATATTGGTACACTCATTTAGTATCCTTTGACCTGAGATACATATTAGAACTTCCGTTTACCAAGGGTTATTCTTTGATTACTGTCAACCGCTGTCGCGTAACTGCCAATCATAAAGGCTTTAATTGGGAATAGTTCTGAAGTTCAGTGGGAGTTGTATGTAGTCGATAAGGGATTCTGTACTCTTACATGATATGTAACAGTTAGACATTATGGCGCCCTCGTTGATTCAAACTGGTGAAGTGTAAGGCCTTACCCAAACTTACTGTGTGTTTGTTCGACCACTTTGACTCTTGATCGAGAACAATAATAATTGAACTCCATATGAGAAAGAACTTAATCCATGTCTCATTGGTTCAATTCATGTCTTTTACGAAAAGGATGAATGACAACAATTACCATAAGTCTATAGTCATACAATAGTAAGTTGTTACTAATGGCAAGGTGTTTTTGGTTAATGACTTTAAAGTGTCATAACTTGTTGGGGGCAGCCATGTGCAGCTAGAGCACCGCTGACTATCTGCGTTGAGGATTTTATCGAAGGTCGTCCAAGTGGGAGATTGTTGGATTTATATGTACGGGTTCGATAAGTTAACGCTGTTGACCGAGCTATGACCCGTAAGAGTTACACCTTGGGCAACGAACATTAAATCCACTTAATTCGATTAACTAGTGATCACGAACAATTAAAGGAACGATATATATTGGGCTTCGGGCCTAAGAGATAATTAGGGGGTGTTAACCTAAATATATATAGATATATTACTATATATATTTTGGCTCAATCATGTTGTCCTCCATCATGTCTTGCTTCCCACTTTGTTTTTCTTTTTAGTTGGCAACCACAAGACAGAAGAGGAATGCTACCTTTTTAGTTGTAATCCATCATAAATAAAGAAAAGTTCTTTACTTTTTGTGATTATATAACAATCACAATCACAACACAGAAGATAGAATGAAAAACATTGGCTGCCACTCTTCACAAAATAGTGTCGTCCATTTTTTTCTTTTGATTGTGACGACCGGCCAAGCCAAAGCTGCTGCCGCTCGGTTCGTGTTCGTGTCTAGCACTCGTTCGTTGTACCTCGGTGTCTCGACCGGTTAGTTATTAACCACTAAGGTATATCTATCTCATCGGTAGATTAATAAATATTGTATACCGTGTTTGCATGTTTGTAACCATGATCCTGTTCGGTTCGTTTTTGGTGTTGATTAATATATTTATTCCGCTGCGTTTATTAATTACCTATTTAATTAATAAAATATATCAAACCCGTTTTGATAAAAACTAAAATTGATCACCACTGAAACCCAACATTTTTATCATGAGACGATTAGAATTCCGTGATTAATGACACATTGGTAATCACCGAAAAAGAAAAAAGAGCCAAAGGAGTTTTTTTAGTTAACTTCCGTCTTACTCCCTCTAGTTTGGTCATTTTAAGAGTTTTGCCCCAATAGTTTAAAAGTGTCATTTCCTCCCTGATCTTTTTCAACTTATCATCATTTCGCTCCCCGCCTCAAACGACATCCATTTCCACTGTTAACAAAATTTATACTGGAATGTCGAGAAAATAAAATTAAACACAACTAAGTACTTAAGTTTTTGAAGATAAATTAACGAAAGTAGGTTATTAAAGAAATATCAAATGATCTGATACAGAAAATATGATAGAAAAAAAAAAGAAAAAAGAATTAACAAACTAAAAAATAAATGAGAAACGGATTATTATTTTAAAAACAGTAGAATAAAATAACTAAAAACTATATAAATATTAAATAATAAAATATAAAAAAGTTATATATTATTATAAAAATAAAGTTACTATTCATGTTCACTCGTCAACAATATATATAAATATATAATATATATAATTTTAGTGGTTTTAATTTTAATTAAATTATTTCAACTATTTTAAATATTTGTTTTCTCAAGATAGCATGAATTTTTGAGGGATTTTATTAAAGAGGTGAGATAATCAAACACTCTTTTTATTACATTCCGCAGACATTTGGTTCAATTCTTCTCGTGACTTTTTTGCAGATATGGTCTGCAGACTCCAGTCCTTTTGCATCTGAAAAAACAAACACTACCTTCCATCCTTGTATCATTGTATCTACCTATTGGAACAACAACAACCCCCACCATCAGACACCACCCTCAACCCACATGTTTCTCTCACTCCCCTTCTCTCTCTCTACAAACCACCACCACGACTAGCCACCCATTCCCTTCAATTTCACCAGATCACCTCATCAAGGAAACCAGAGGAGGAAGGAGGTTGCAGTTTGAAAACCTTGTCTCGCCACCCGAAGTTACGGGTGCACGGTGCTCTTCGTTGGTGAATCGTCTATCGTTGATTCTAAATACTCATAGATCTGAACCCCAGATCTGCTTAGGGTTCAAGCCAAAAAGCAACAGCTATGGGTAAGACAGATCTGGCAATGATGGTGACAAGTCAAGGTCCGATCGGAAGTTCAAAAGTCAGATATGCGGCGAAGGGGGAGAGCTAGTGGTGGTGGTGGTGATTATGGGTGCACATGGTTACAATTTTGCATGTGGCAGTGGTTATGATTTTGATTGTGGGTGCACGTGGTGGTGGTTGTAAAAGCTGGTAGGGGTTCAGATTTGGGGTTGTGGAATTTGGGGCTACTAAGGTTATTATTTTTTCTAGGAAAGTGGGCGAGTTAGGGTTTTGGTGGTGGTTGGTGGTGGTCAATGGTGGTGGTCAATGGTGGTGGTCAATGGTGGTGGTTCTAGAGAGAAGGTAGAAAGGGGTAGTGATTGGTGGAAGAGAAGGAAGAGAGAGTAGGGTGATAAAAAATTGAGAGTTATTTTTTCCTTATAAGTTAGGTTAGGAAAAGACTGAAATGGCCCTCATGTAAGGGGTACGTGACCAGGTTTTAACAAAGGAATTGGACGTTGTTTGAGGTGTGGAGTGAAATGTTGATAAGTTGAAAAGATCAGGGAGGAAAATGAAACTTTTTAAACTGTTGGGACAAAACCGTTAAAATAACCAAACCACAAGAAGTAAAACGGAAGTATGTTTTTTTTAACTTGTCCTGTCTTAAAATTTAGCATCTATCTTATTTCATTATTTTATATATTTATAAAACTAATATTTTTTAGAAAAGATTTATGTATTGTCCATACAATTGTGCATAACCATATATAAAATTGTGTGTTATTATATATATAATGGTGGATCATTATATAAGCCAAATGAAAATTGATTTAAGAACAATCTTTTGTAGAAAACATCAATTTCTAATGACATAAACAAAAGACGAATTTATAAGGTCAAGTTGAAGCAAGGAACAATAATTTAATCAAAGCATAATTTCAATTTCAAGTGACATAATAAGTGATATTTTAAAGGTAAAATAATAAAACCCTCCATATCATTATTACCAAATCCGTTTGAATATAATAACCGAAAGAGTAAATTACGTTTTTGGCCTCTGTGGTTATATCACTTTTACTATATTAGCTCAAAATAAGAATTTTTAACATATCTGCCACCATGGTCTTTATAACTAACCATTTTGGCCCCTAAGTCTAACCATTTTGGTCCTCATGGTCTCTATAACTAACCATTTTGTCCCCTATGATCTCTAGACTTAGGGGCCAAAATGGTTAGTTATAGATACCATAGGGGCAGATATGTAAAAAATCTTATTTTGGGCTAAAATAGTAAAAGTGATATAACCACAGGGGCCAAAAACGTAATTTACTCTTAAATAAAAGTTATAATAGAAAATAAAAAATTATAAAATATTGTATCAAAGAATAAAACTTATAAGAAAAAAAGTTATAATATAAATAAATATTTAGGTGCTATTCATCGTCAGTCTAAATTAATATATACAAATAAATACTCTATTTTTAACATAACTTCATTTTAACAAAATTTATACTGGAATGTCGAGAAAATAAAATTAAACACAACTAAGTACTTAAGTTTTTGAAGATAAATTAACGAAAGTAGGTTATTAAAGAAATATCAAATTATCTGATATAGAAAATATGATAGAAAAAAAAAAAAGAAAAAAGAATTAACAAACTAAAAAATAAATGAGAAACGGGTTATTATTTTAAAAACAGTAGAATAAAATAACTAAAAACTATATAAATATTAAATAATAAAATATAAAAAAGTTATATATTATTATAAAAATAAAGTTACTATTCATGTTCACTCGTCAACAATATATATAAATAGTGGAGGGTTCAAATGAGAAGAAATTCTTTGTAAGAAGAAAAAAGAAGAAATTTCAACCAATAGGAATGCTTCATTAGACTTCATTTAATATTTGTACTTAATGTAACTATAAGGGTATATTAGTAAACTTACATACATCATTAATTGGTAGTTTCATCTTTAATAACTAACTATATTAAATTTGTAACTTATTTTTAAGATATATATTTTTCACAAGAAATAAAAATAAAAATTCATTTAAAGTGTAGGATAAATACGAGGTGTGTAGGATAAATTACGAGTTGTGTAGGATAAATTTCAATATGTGTAGGATAAATTTCGAAATGTGTAGGATAACTTTTGATGTGTGTAGGCAAAAATATTTAGTGTGGAGGATTATAGTCTTAATGACTAATTAATTAGTCAAACATAATAATAAATGAGATGAGAAAAAAAACTATTTAATGTTTTACAATTATACCCTTTTATTCTTTTTCTTCTCAATAAAATTTTCTTCTCAAATGAACATTCCCCTATATAAATATATAATATATATATAATTGTAATGGTTTTAATTTTAATTAAATTATTTCAACTATTTTAAATATTTGTTTTCTCGAGATAGCATGAATTTTTGAGGGATTTTATTAAGTTTTTTTTAGTATTTATTACTTTTAATTTTCATAGAATATTATTATTTTTTAAGTAATTATTTTTTTAGTTTGCTACCAATTTTCCTACTACTTTTGACACCTCATTGAATTAAACACTTATATTCACTAGTGGGAAACCCGCGCGTTGCCGCGGAATCGACAATATGAGGTGTGAACATACCACCAACTGACCATCAACCCTTGCCATCTACAATACCCTTAACATAGATTACCATATTGGTGTATTTCAAAAAGAGTTACAGAAACCAAAAAAAGAAATGAAATCTAAAAGTAACCAGTTTTGGCCCAATAATGGGATATATTCCACTATACCTTGTATATCATTCATGCCCCTAAAACCCAACACAAACACAAAAAACGAACCGGTCCATCAAAAAACCTTAACTGAGCACATCTGAAAGTTGGGATGAAAAGATTAAAATTGAATTTTTTTTTTAAATTATAGTCGTTTGAATTGCAACAGAGGTACACTCCACGTATCTGAATAATCATACGCAGTTCGTAAACAATCACAAATATCCACAAATTTAAAAGATAAATATTGGAAATTAGGTCTTGATATCTTACAGATAGTCGATAACAATGTCACCAAAAGTTTCAGCAGGATTTACCAACTGAGACAAATAAGAATGTCAGATTACGTGTTAAATAATAATTAAATTTATACTGCATGCATACCTCTAACCAGCTGTAGGATCTTGTCAGTTCATATCTTGCAAAACTACCACTTGAGTTCTGAAATAATATTTAGCAAACCAGAAACAACATTATGAATCACCAAGATAACACATGTGAGATAAATTACAAATTTACAACTAAAATTACCTGTAAAGATAGAATAACATTGACGGCATCATACAGCCGGTCTGCATCCAATGGCTCATCAACAAGTTCTGACGGCAAATTTGAAAGAAAAAGTGCAGCCTAATAGAAAGCAAATAAAGCGTGTTAGCAGTTAGCAGTTAACAAGCTGACAACATGAATACGATAAAGAATAAAGGAATAATCACCTTTAGCCCTTCTGCGGTACAATCTGAAATGGGCCAACCATGGTCCGCGGTTGAAAATGGCCAAGCACCTTTTGAAATATGACGGTACCAATAACCGAGATCACCATCGCAGTCTTCTAACACCTGTAAAAAAAAGAAATGAATTAGCAATAACAAAAGTTAATATTCAGTGAAACTGTAAGGTTTACCTGTTACTTCTTTATATACATGTATCCTTTTTTCAATGTTGGGCCAAAGTCTTCAATGAGGTTTGTAGCAATAATTGCTTGTATGGCGAATGCAATATCCCACAACGGACTACCATTATAACCCTGCATTACATGAAATTCCATTTATTCTGTGATAGGTGTTATATATATCAATACATGATATTATGATGAAAAGTCAACCAATGGTCCATCAAAAAACTTTAATGAAGTTTCAGATGTGAGACCTATCACAGAATAAATGCAGCCTAATATCAATACATGATACATGGCCAGATCAATAACCATACGTATATAAGGCATACCTAAATTGGTGGGACTTTTGTCTAGAATTTCTTGATTTGTTGACGAATGAAGTTTCAGATGTGAGACTTGTATACACATTAGATGATCAGGCATGCACCTTTGCCCTGCAACTCCAAACCCAACATCAACCTAAGGTATTTAAAGTAATAATATATTTACAATTATATTGAGTTTATAAACCACCTAATACTTTTTACAACTTTTGAAAACAAACATCCTAGAAAGAGTAAAGGACTAAAGGCCAATAGCAAGCTCAAAGTCCACGATGCATATTAGAGTTCTAGGAATCAATCGGTCCATGCCATATACAAGGTGATCCATCTCTAGCCCAATGCAATGATGCATCATATTCTGGAGCCCATACTTTCACCTCCATCATGCTGGACATCTAACACTTGAACCCAATGCCAAATTTAATACAATCCACAGGTATGACCAAAATTTTAAAAGCTCATTGTGTACTCCCTCCCCAACCCATACAAGCACAATAGTGGTAGTAGAACTCACAGCCAAGGCCGACACAGAACTTGTATAATTGAGAACAAGTTTGGCCCAGTCTTTTAACATTAACATAAAAGGCCAGAAGGTCAATGTTAGATCAGTAAACCAACAATGATTGTGTTTTCCAGGAGCAAATTTAGACCAGTAGTACCATTGAAAGAACTATTTCCATTTTAATGCCTTGAAAAGTACAATAAACTTGGGTAGCCACTTCAGACCTCATGTCAGAAGAAAATATATGTTAAAACAAATTTTAAAATCAAAATCCCATGTCCATTACAAAATCCACCATGGTTGTTGTTAGTTCTTACCATCAGCCAAGTCGCCTCCTGCTCGGCTGAAACTTGAAGCTTCTTCCCTTGTGATCTTGCGGTTTTAGTTCAATTCCCATTGAAAGTCGTCCCTTGTTGTATCATGAACAGTTTATGCCACAACAGTCGAATCTGATTATCCAATCTTCCACACCTTAATCTCATAAAGATATAGGGTTTAGGGTCTTGGGTTTTACCGGTGAAAAAAAACATGTTTTTTTTTCTTTAAGCAAAGAATTAATCGCTTCAATTGCTTCTTCGGCCCCATTCTGTTGTTTCATAACAATCGCCAGATCCTTCAGTGCGCTATCAACTCATCCTCCAGCATTGATGGTTGCCCAAAACAACAGTATCGCCCTTTCCGCATCCTTCTCAACCAACTACACAACCAATCAAATTGCTCAACAAATCAGTATTAATCCAACAAAATCTTCAAAAACCCAAATTTAGATCTGCATAATTATAATCATACCTGAACAAGTTTAAGGAAGATTCCCCAACCGGGACCTTGTGAGTCACATAAATTGACTCGCACCGAGTCAAGTTCAAGATGAACAAGTCAGACCAAGTTGAGAGCAAATAAGAAAGAAAACAAATTTTTAGTCAACATGAATTAAAGACTTATAGTTTCCTTGATTTCATTTCAATTAGCCGCTAATTGAAAATCCCACCCATCAATTCAACCTAGGCATATTAACCACAAGCTTAATTACTTTGAAACATCATCAAAATAAATGTTCTTACACTGACCAAATTTGTTGTATTAGCATATGTAGAAGGAATTTCTCCACCAACTCCAGCACTATCAATATAACTGACAAAATAAACATACTTGAATATAATATTAGATGATTTGATCATTGGTAAGGTAAATCGTGGAACTCTTTTATAAATTCCACATTTATGCCAATCTGGAAACAAGAAAAAAAAAGACAAGATTTTCAGAATCGCTATAAAAATCTATAAACTTGCAACATGTTTTATTATGTAAATACTTTTAGTAATCAAGTTGGTTTTTAAGCCTGTAATGGCTAACCACATGCAAACTGGCTTTTACATTTCCCACTCATCAAATGATAGACATTTAGATGGTATGATTTCAAGCAATCCCTGAAATAATACCTGAAAAATGTTTCTGTCATGTGATGACATATCTCAGTATGAGGCTCAACATATAGGCTTTAGCCCGAATTCCCTTAGCATCAATACCTCATTCCTTCCATGCATTTGACTCATGTAAATTGATACTAAAATTCGGTATACGACAGAGGAGGTAGTGAAACCGCTCACCGGATGAAACGATTGTAGAAGACGATGGAGGCGGTGGATCGGTGGTTATGGCGGAAGGTTTATATTTGTTCGGCTTCATCTCTTATCCTCTGCACTGCTTCTGAAATGCTAATGAAATCCTAATTCAATATATAACATATAATAACATTAAACTAAAAACCTTTCTAGGCTTGATTGTTACATTGAATCTGAATGAAAGAAGATTGATTACACGAATATGAGTTGAAGAACCAACATAAACGCATGACGCTTGAACTGCAACATTGACTCAGATATTAAAATTCGCATTCATGAGATGAGATTAGGGGTGGAAATGGAACTGACTGCTGGGATAAATAGTTGTTTTTGCAAGAATCTTGTAGGCTACTGACATTAATTTGGGGTCAAATTTGGAAGAAAATGATGAAAAAAATGGGAAAAAGGCATGACCATTGGGTTGCCATCTTAAAATTTGGGGAGTAAATTACATTTAATCTTGATAAGGTAATCGATCGGTTCATCGGGTGAAATTCATGATGTAGTATTAACAAAGAATTAAAGAAAGAAATAATTAAAAGACATTTACCAAAAGAAATAAAGAGCAGTAACAATTTTGTGGGTAGAGAAAGGGTCAAAAGGGTAAAGATGGAAATGAAATCTAGATTTTAACTATAGGGGCATGATTAATTTACCATTATATCCCTCTAGTGTCTTAAAAATTAATGTTATTTACTATTATATCCCTCTCAAATGTGTTGTTTTTATTTGTACATATTGCTTTTAAAGTTGTATGTGATGTAAAATTACATTCATGTACATCACTTTTCCTTTTTAATATATTATAGATAACTTTGCATACAGATTTTCCTACGATATTTATTAAGGGGCTGTTTGGTAGCCTTTGAATGGTCATTAAGAGGCTATCTCTTAATGGAACCATTAAGAATTTTACCAATGAGAAGGTAGAAGAATGTGACATGTGATGATTTACATTCAGAGGTTACCTCTTAATCATTTAGACTTGAGGTTACCTCTTATTCATTCAGAGGTTTTAAACCATTAAGAGGTAGCATCTGAATAGTTATTAAGAGGCTACCAAACACTACTAGATAATTGGGTTTTTGCTACCGCGTTTTCGGTCGCAAAAGGGTGGCAATTGCCTTTTTGCCACCAAAAACTCGGTAAGAGAAACACACGTAGCTATTGCCCTATTGCCACCGTTTTATTTTTTGCTACCGTTTTGCTACCTTAAGTTTGCTACCGTTTTGCTACCACTTTTTATTACCGTTTTGCTACCGTTTTGTTTTGCTACCACTTTTTTGCTACCGTTTTGCTACCACTTTTTATTACCGTTTTGCTTTGCTACCATTTTGCTACCATTTTGCTACCGCTTTTTGCCACGTGCTCCGATTATTTCTTTGTAAAATCTAGCCATTTACGATATTTCAAAAACAATACACATTCAAATCAAAACATCAAATAACGAAAATTAAAACATCTAAATCCATACATTCAAACTGAACATCTCTATTTCTATTTTCGAACCACAATTGTTAACATAGCTTCAATGATCGTCATAGCATATTTCTTTCCTTTTCCATTTCAGCCATCAACTCTTCTATCTTCTATAATTACGCTTAACCTTTCTTTCTCTTCTTCCTTTTCCTTAACGAGCTCCTTGAAGACTGCCTAGGTAATTCTAAACCACTCCTAGTTAAGCTAGTCATTCCAGCTCGGTCTCGGTCTGATAACAGATAGACTAACATGACAAACCAATATATATTTTAGGTCAAACCTTTGACAGACATCGGACTCAAATAATTGGCAAATGCATTCTTTACCTTGATCTCATGGTTCCATAGTGCTATTCAGTGACCGGGAACTTGATTGTCATATCCTACACAAATGCATACAGCTGAAGTTAGTAATTTACCACTTTATGTCTTCTTTTATTTTTGAATTTAGTTAACAATGTAAGTAACAAACCTTATCACACAACAGGTCAAGTGTCACTTCTTTCCATCCATTCAAGTATGCATGCCAAGTGAAAATGATGTTCGCATTTTGTGATCATTTTTTGGTTTTCTTCATCATATTCTGCAAAAAAGTTAAAAAAATGTGCGTGCTTTATATAGTTTCACGTAAATAGAAGCAATAATAAGGACCCCTCTAAAGATGGTTCATGTAAGCAATATACGAAGTTTAAAAGTATACAAGAAGATGTTAGCCGGTCAGGCCACCCCTTCCAGACCATTACTTAAAAAAGCAGCCTATTTTAACTTGACATGTTACCCAACCCGCCTATCTTGCCACATCTAAATAAAACAAAGTTATTAGCGCTTAATAGGCTTAGCCAAACTACATCTAAGTCGAGAATATTATAATCACCTTCAAGGCTTCTTTAGTTTATCAGACTTCTTAATCTCATCTTACGTTCCTTTTGTCGCAAAGAGTTCAATGTTGGTAATTTCTTTGCAATCGGATCCTTTGGCTTCTTTCTTTAGTGATGGTTTCGGCACTGTTACTGTTAGTTATTTCATATACTATGATTCTTGAGTTTTGACTTGATCCATAAGCGAACGAGTCAAAATAAGCACCTTCACAAGTTATTTAAAGATTATCCCTTATATTTAAAGATTAAAAAGAGAGAGCTAGAAAGTCAGTAAATAATTTGTTATATGCTTACCTATATGTGGTAGCCTCAGTGAAATATGTTCCAATTACCAAATCAATGATCGGATTGAAACCATCCCGTTATATGTTTTAGATTTTTTTTTGACAGCAAAGAAACTTCAATTAAAAAGGAACCAAACCTTCCAGTGAAAAGCTGGACTACATGGCACAATAAAGCAACAAACATAAGCAAAACAAAGGCCCAGAACATATAAAAACCACCCTAAAGAACAGTTCAAGGGATCAGAAACCCACCAGCAATATTAGTTTGTTATTTTGTTTATACTAGATGAGACTGACTACCTTAATTCACAAAACATTGTTTCATCAGTAATTCACAAATTGACCAAACTAAACAGAGTGGATTGGTTAAATATAATTATATTCATATTTACACTTCAGTAGCATGTCAACGTTGATTTGTTATGTCAACGTTGATTTGTTAATAAAAAAAGCCTAAGCATCACACACACACACCCCCCTGTATCTATGTGTGCTATGTGTATGAATATCTATGTGTGCATTTGTATAGTTGAAAAATCTACAGGGTTTACTAATGCCAAACAAGAGTTAGTAAATCGGCAAAACCAAACTGAAATAAGAACCCAACTTACCCAATATCTATAAGCAACAATTTCAGCAGGAGTATTCTAAGGAGGACAAAACCCCAAAGCCCAAACCGATCTGCTTAATCGTTTCGATCTGAACCGCTTCATGAGTATTCTCTAGAAGACAAGACTCATCCATCATCAATCACCAAACTTTTTCACATTGACACCTGAAATTGCAGGTTTAACAAATAAAATTCTGCCAAAACGATTCCGAAAAATCTAGTAAGATATTATATTCAGCAGACAGGAGGTACCTTGTGTCTTGTGCAACATATTAGCATAGTATTTATAGTTGAAAGTGGCCTCTCCTGCTGTTAGCCTAACAACAAAATATAACAAACCGTAATTTATTTCCAATAATCCAAAGAATCCAATTGAATTTGAATGAATAAATCTGAATATTGATTCCATATTTACAGGAATATTGATAAACATACACGTAAAATATTTCTAAAAATTTCTTCTAGTGTATCGCTAAACTTAGAATAGAAAAAATATCCAAGACCAAGGCACAATGTCTAAACAATGTTATAGTTTCAGTCACTTACATTCTCTTTCTTGGTATATTCATCATTCACTCTCTTCAGTTCTTCTGTCAAGCTTCGACAGTCATTCTTACGCTCAAGCTATCACAATGAACAAAAGCATGTTTAGCATATGAAACACAACATCAAATTATACTAAAAACAAAAATTAACCAATCTAGTAATCACATCACTCACCTGAGTAGCTAGTTTACTAATAGACCATGTATACTACTTCATCACTCTTTCATTTTCTAGGAGTAATATTAAACTCAAATCCACTTCCTTTGGTCCAAATACTTATTAATCAAAATTATCACAGCAAAACTAATAGTTCAGGTGCAATTAGGTTTTCATGTCGATCGTTTCAAACTCTCATTTTTTTTCAAATCCAAAGTATCCAATACTACTTACGCAATGCAAAATCAAAATTCAAATAACTTTTGTAACCTAACAAAATGCATGATTAGATAGATTAACAAAGAAAAACAAAATTAAATCCACAAACAGCTATACACTTTCATCAATTAGATTATTACAGCCGAACAATCCCTAAATTTCACGAGAATAGAATGATAAACAATAAAAAATGAGATTAAAATCCACAAACATCGATACAATTTCGTAAATCAGATGATTATAGTCGAATGATACCTAAATTTCACGAGATAATACAGAGAATCAAAAGCAAAATCGTTTTAGGTCATAAAACACACCTGATTTGAGAGTGTTGGCGGTGAATTCAACTGCTACTAGCCTCTGGTGTTCGGATTTGCGGATTGAATCTCAAGAGTTTACTGGATGAAATCCTACAAAAACGGTTATGAAATTTAGGTTTTGACGGATAAATCGATGAATCTAGGTTTAGGTTTGATTAACCATTTGATCGAATTGTGAGGAGAGGAGAATCGGAGATGAACCTAGGGTTTACGATTTGGTCGAGGTTTGATAGAAGTTCACAACCTACGCGTGGGACACGGTGGCAATAAAATGTAATTTTTGATACTAGTTTGCGATAAAAAATAACCTCACGTGGAAAGTTCTTGGTTATTTTGTTACTGTTTTGTTCGGTAGCAAATTATGGTGGCAGTTGCCCTATTTTGTAGTAGTGAAATAGCCCCTAAGTGATTTATTTAATATTTTTTTCTTGATTTTGTTACGAAATTTACTACCGGTTTTATTCACTTATTTATAAATATTTATTGGCCGGATTTTGCTATAAACACTGCTATGTATTTTATATTTTCTTAATTTTGCCATGGACTTTGCTACTAATGTTTTTCTTTAACAAATTAACCGAGGTTAAATTGTACCAAATATGTCCTTAGTATTATTTTGCTACGGATGTTGGTACTAATTATTTTGAAGTCGTTTACTAAATATTTATTTTAATATTCCAATGGACTTTGCTACAAATATTTTTTTGCAATGAAAAATCCGTAGCAAAACCATAGCAAATAAGTTCGTAGCAAAAAATTGCTACATATTATTTTTTGCAACGAAAAATCAGTAACTAGACCGTAGCAGAATATGTTGGTAGTGAATCCATAGCTAATCCGTAGCAAAGTTGCGACGATATTTTTTTCGTAGCAAAACTCAGTAAACGATACCTATTTGTGTAGTAGTGTCTACTATTTAAATTTTATAAGTAAAAAATCTAACTACACATTTATTTTTACTTTTTTAAAGATCATTCTAATATAAATATAAATTTCATTGAAAACCGAGTTGGTTTAAAAAAAAACTTTATGGAATTTGTATATGGCTTTAGCATGTATTTTTATAAGTAGCTTTGATGGAACATATACTATCCAGCATTGTTTAGAAGTAAATATTGAACTTTTTTTGTATTTTATATTTTCGTTTGTTTTTTTAGTGACTCGGTTTGTAGCTTATTTTAATCTTATAACTAGGGGTGAGCAAAAGGAAAAACCCGACCCTACCCGATCATTATCTGACCCGCCCCGATAACCGATCAAACATAAAATACAGAACCGATTCAAAACCCTAAATATAGGGTCGGTTCCGGTTCATAGGTCCAAGTCGGGTTTCACCATGAAAAGAACCGAGAACCGACCCAACCCGACCCTATTTTATATGAAAAATTGGAAACGACCTAAATACCTAGGTACTTGGATTCGGGTCGGGTTGGGTATATTTTCGGTTCGGTTCTCGGTTATTTTCAGTCCCACTAGTACAAAAGTGATCAAATGATGCGGTTAAATTAGCTATTAGATGCGGTTCTAGACCTGCTCACCCCTACTTATAACTCTTATTTTTAGTAATTATTATTTAATAGTTTTATATTTTTTTATTAACTAGAATTACGACCCGCTGCAATGATTCTTTAGTTATAACTAAGTCGATTTATGACTCGGGCGTTATGTTGAACATGTCAAACGAGAAAAAAATAGATGATGTAAAAACGTTCACCCACACACGCACGTTGCGTCGTGTTAACTCGTAAAATTTAGAACGAAACGTAAAAACGTTAGACCAAAGACGCACGTTGCGATGTGTTAAGTCACAAAATTTAGAACGAACCATAAAGCGAAAAATTTGCGGAAAATGAAAAACCATAAAGGACCAAAGTTGAAAGTAAAAAAAGTTGTGAGCATAGATTGCAAAAGATAAAAAGTTTTGGGTTAAAAGTAAAAAAAACAAATAGTTTTGAGTTAAAAGTAATTTATTCAATACTTTTGGGTGAAAAGTAAAAAAATCAATTTTTTTTAAAAAAAACCCCAAAGCCAAGGTTACAACAACCATATGCATAACCATTTTTTTTTTGAAAAACCCCCAAAACCAAGATTACAATACATATATGTATAAACATGTTGCTTCTTTATAGTGTTTTAATTTAATTTTTTTGAATGGTAAAGGTTAGATTACTCATTCTCCTAAACTACAATAGATACCAATTACACCTTATGTCAGGATTGTTATCAATTTTTTTTTTAATTTTTAATTGATGAAAACCGATGTGACATTCTCTACTACATATCATTAAGGAATTGAACTACACCGTATGGTGTTAGTGAAACACGAATGATCATTTTGAATTGAAATCCATGTTGATTAAATTTCCTTACAATTAATTTATTCAGAAGGATCGTAGGAGATTGAAACAGAAAATCATATATCATCCTTTGGACTGAAAAGGAAAGGAATCAACCATGATGTTTAAAGTATTCACGATTAGGGGACCCGGGGTGGAAGAACAAAACCCTGTGATGGGCTTTTATCACGCGTAGTGTGACAACCCGAGTTCTCAAAGGTCCTTCCTCGACACTTGTTTGCGTCTTAGCTTGTGCATTCTATCATAGGATTAATGTGTTGTATTATCGTATTATTATTTAGTTTATTAATAAATATTATTGAACTGTTTAAAATTAACAAAAAAAAGGGACTTAACTTGTGAAACCCTACTCACTTATATTGTCCACGAAACATCAGACGTTTCGTCATGTGCATGCCGACAAAACACTTGGTGGGCTTTTGGCCCAAAGGCGGCCCAAGTGGGAGTCGGTTATATTGATTTTGTAACCGCATGATTGCACGACAGAGTAATATCTTGCAAACCCTAATTCTCTATCAGCGAAACCGACGGCAACACTCTCCATTCTCCGTGAATCCTATTGCACTGTTGTGAACACCCCATCATTCGGTTAGCGTTCTATCACACTTAACAGTTGTTTGATGATTGTTTGTGATGCATGTAATCCATTGTGAATATAGGGTTTTGCTAGAAACTGTACATTCATATTGTGTTGATTAGGGCTCTGGTAATTCGATAATTCTGTTAGTTGTGTGTATATGATGTTAACTGTTGGCTTTGAATATTGAATGTGCATTATAAATGAGCGATCTGTTGGCTTTGAATATTGTATGGGATTAGATTAACACTTGCGAATCAATGAGCGATCTGTTGTTATGTGTAGAAGCATGATTAGGGTTTCTGTGTGTTATTTGTTATCCGGAAACGCCGACGAAACATGTGACGTTTCGTCAATCGCATGCCGACGAAACATGTGAAGTTTCGTCACTCGCATGCCGACGAAACAGGAGGAGTTTCGTCACCCTCACGCCGACGAAACAGGAGGAGTTTCGTCACTTGCTATCGACGAACAGTGGTGAGGGTTCGTCGGCTTGTTATCGACGAACAGTGGTTAGGGTTCGTCGGCTTGTCATCGACGAACAATGGTGAAGGTTCGTCGGCTGGTTATCGACGAACAATGATGAAGGTTCGTCGGCTTGTTAACGACGAACAATGGTGAAGGTTCGTCGGCCGAGGGTTCGTCGTAAGTCAGAATGTCAAGCAGAATAACGAGTATAATAATGAATGTTTATATTATTAAAAAAAAACTCACATTACTTACCAGTGGACTAGACTAAGTTGACTTTGTAAATTGAATGTTTATATTATTAAAAATCATATTACTTACCATTAATGATTATTAACTATGATCAAGGAAAACATGGTTTGGTTGCAATGTATAACACACTTAACTGATAGGTACTATACGATACATGCATGTGAATTGTGGACTCGAATGAGTTATGTAACTGCTATGTGCCATACGGGAATCACTGTTTGAAATGCATACTGTTAATTATATGTGTACCTTGTGAATGTAAACTGATATCGCATACATAAATATCATAGGCTGTGACTGTTTGAGTGTGAACAAGTAACTAAACAAACCGAGCAAACCAAGGTGAGTTCACTGCTCTTTTCCCAAGCATGCATCCCGGGGAGGGATATCTGGTAAATGTTCCGGGGAGGAAGATCGGGTTATTGGGATGTTGGTTATTACACTCTTTTCTATCATATAAGACCCCTTACATCTACCGATAGTTGCCAGGGAGGCAACGAGGTTATTAGTTGATAGCGCTATTAGGTCTGGCACCCTCACACCGTACCGGGGAGGACGGGCGTGGACTAATTACCTTGACCACTTGACCAATGTTTTGATAGAGGCATTGGGGTTGGGTAAAAACATCTTGTAGCCATCTGCGGTATTCGAGTTAATAACAACATCAAATCAAATCTGTGAAACATTTTAATCTGGTAACTAAACACGCTAACGAAACTTTGAACTCACCAGCGTCGTCTGACACACTTGTCTGCATGCTTGCAGGTCGTTAGATTCTTGGCTATGGACTTGCTATCTGGGAGCGTTGGAGTGGTCATGGATCGAGACTCTTGGATATTTGTTACATTGGTTCTTGAACACTTGTTTTGAAACAATTGATTTACTGTTTACCTTATGCTTCCGCTGAATACTTACTTTGGTTTAACTCATGACTTGGATTTATATTTTCTGAAATGAAATGGAATGTTTTATTTAAATACTATGCGTAGTTCAATGTGATTGGTGGCTTGGATCCTGGTACGTCACACGTCCCGTGGTGGTTCCGCATGTGGTATTTTGGGGGTGTGACAGTTTGGTATCAGAGCCACTGGTTATAGTGAACTAGGTTTTAAAACGTTTTTATAAAACCAGACTATAACCGAACCACTTCGAAAATCGACCATGACACTCAGCTCTAGATTGCAAGGTTCGTCTTCTGTTTACTTTATGCATTACTTGTTTAGTAATCACACACTCACGACTTGCATGAAACTACATACTAGATACCATGATATGATTACCTGTGCTACATGTGTTAGTGAAGCTAGATAGTGTGACACCACCCATCGACCCTTGTGGTACTTAATCTTGTAATGCATTTCGTGTTGCTATTTGAATGTGGGGGAAACTTTTAGCATGAGTTAAGAGACACTGAGATAAGCATGCAAATTGCCTTGTTATTATGGGTGCACACATAATAATAACGTAAGGTGCATGTGAGTCCCAGTGAGGCTTAACGAGTGTGAGAAGGGTTCCGCCCTATTGTTTGGTGTAAACTTTGTAGTTTGTAGATGTCAACGTGAGATTTGACTCCTACCTTATCTCAATTCCTAAACTTTTCCCTCTTCATATTTAGAATCATGAGTGGACGAGGTCATGGACGTGGTCACATCGCGATGACCCAAGCTGAGCTGACAAACTTAATCAACACACGTGTGGCTGAGGCTTTGGCAGCCTACCAAGCTGGTACGAAATGTGCCTAATACTCTTTAATCTTGGGTCGCGTACACAACTCTTACCCTTGTGTTGTATTTCGTCCATTAGGTCACCATCCGCCTGCTTGCACTTTCAAGACGTTTATGGATTGTAAGCCACAGACATTCAGTGGAACTGAAGGGGCTGTGGGGTTACTACGTTGGTTCGAGAAGGCTGAGTCGGTATTTGCCATGTGTAACTGTCCCGAGGGGGACCGTGTGAAGTATGCTACGGGCACTTTGGAGGATGGTGCCTTGACTTGGTGGAATGCCCAAGTCCAGATGCTGGGTATCGAGATGGCTAATGCCACTACTTGGGATGAATTCAAGGAGTTAATGCGGGAGGAGTACTGTCCTCGTGATGAGATTCAGAAATTGGAGAATGAGTACTACGACTTGAAGATGGAAGGGTCCGAGATCGAGGCTTACACGAAACGATCTCACAAACTAGCAATTTTGTGCCCTAACTTGTCTCGACCTGCACCTCGGAGAATTGAGCTGTATCTTAAGGGCCTAGCACCAGCCGTAAAGGGGTATGTCACTGCTGCGAACCATAACAATTTACCCCAGATCATCCGTTTGGCACATAAGATTACTGACCAAGAGGTCGAGCGTGGCACCTTGCCGCCTCGTAAGTCTGCTACTACCTCTACTGCTACAGCTACCACACCTGCTAGTGATAACAAGCGCAAGTGGAACGATACTGACAAAGCAACCAGTAAGAGTCAATCTCAGAAAAGGCCTGACAACAGCAACAACCGTAGTTTCAGTCAGTTTTCCTCAGTTAACCAGGGCCAGGGCAGCAATCAGAATCAGGGCTCCTATGTTGGGAAGAAGCCACAGTGCAACAAGTGTGATTATCATCATTATGGACAGTGTGTCCGGACTTGCCGTAGGTGCGAGAAGGTGGGCCATGAGGCCAAATACTGTAGGGCCCCGCAGCCAAAGCAGCAGCAGCAGCAAAATCAGCAGTATTAGCGACAACAAAGGCAACAACCCCATCAGAACCAGGGCTTTAAGAAGGGGTGTTTCCAGTGTGGGGATGAGGGCCACTTCAAGCGGGATTGCCCTCAGTTGAATCAGAATGCCAACGACAACAACCGCCAGAACAACAACAACAATGCTGGAAACAACAACAATAATGGCAACAATGGGGGCAATGGTGCTCGAGGAAGGGTGTTTACAATCGGTGCTGGTGATGCTAGGAACAACGACAATGTCGTGACTGGTAAGTTTTCTGTGAATAATCTTATTGCTTCTGTGTTATTCGATTCCGGTGCCGATTGCAGTTATGTGTCCCTAGAGTTTAGTCAGCGATTAGGGTTAACCCCAACACCTTTAGAAGTTAAGCATGTAGTAGAATTAGCTGATGGTAAAACGATTGAAGATTCACATTTCCTATTTGGGTGTAAATTAGATCTTGTGGGTCAAGTGTTTGATATTGATCTCCTTCCTGTTACCCTCGGTAGTTTTGATATAGTGGTTGGTATAGATTGGCTGTCTAAACACCAAGCTGAGATTTTGTGTAAGGAGAAGATTGTACGTATTCCTCTCCCTAGTGGAGAGTCATTATCGGTTCAAGGGCATCGTAGTGGGACGATGGTTGGTATTATCTCGGCTATGCAAGCGCAGAAATGTCTACGAAAGGGGTATCCTGCAATTCTAGCACTAGTTACTGATACTCCATCTGAAGAAAGAAAGATCGAGGATCTGCCAATTGTACGTGAATTTTCCGATGTATTTCCTGAGGAACTTCCTGGTTTACCTCCTCACCGTCAAGTGGAATTTCAGATTGATCTTGCACCAGGAGCAGCCCCGATAGCTCGTGCTCCTTACCGTTTAGCACCTGGAGAATTGAAGGAGTTGTCTAATCAACTGCAAGAGTTATTGGATAGGGGCTTTATTCGACCCAGCTATTCGCCTTGGGGAGCCCCAGTTCTGTTCGTAAAGAAGAAAGACGGGTCCTTTCGTATGTGTTTTGATTATCGGGAGCTCAACAAGGTGACTATCAAGAACCGCTATCCATTGCCACGTATCGACGACTTGTTTGACTAGTTGCAAGGGTCAAGTTTTTATTCGAATATCGACTTAAGATCGGGCTATCATCAGGTGAGAGTCCGGGAAGAGAATGTTCCAAAAACGGCTTTTCGAACGCGTTATGGGCACTACGAGTTCTTAGTTATGCCATTTGGTTTGACAAACGCGCCAGCGGTCTTCATGGATCTCATGAACCGTGTATGTAAACCGTATCTCAACGATTTCGTTATAGTATTCATTGAAGACATTTTGATCTACTCGAAGAGCAAGGAAAATCACGAGCGGCACCTACGTCTTATTTTGGAGCTCCTGAGGAAGGAGCAACTCTATGCGAAGTTTTCCAAGTGTGACTTCTGGATTCGAGAGGTACACTTCCTTGGACACATTGTGAACGAATTAGGGATACACGTGGATCCTACAAAGGTTGATGCTGTTAAAAATTGGGCGGCACCAAAGAATCCATCGGAGGTGCGACAATTTCTTGGTCTCGCTGGGTATTATCGAAGATTTATTAAATACTTTTCGAAGATCGCACAACCCCTCACCTCGTTAACACAGAAGGGCGTAGTATACTCTTGGGGAACGAAACAAGAAGAGGCTTTCCAACTATTGAAACAGAAAATCTGCAGTGCACCAATTTTGTCTCTACCTGAAGGAACAGAAGATTTTGTGGTATATTGTGATGCTTCCATTCAGGGTCTTGGTTGCGTGCTGATGCAACGCAACAATGTGATCGCTTATGCTTCTCGACAACTGAAGGTTCATGAAAGGAATTATACGACGCATGACTTAGAGTTGGGAGCCGTGGTGTTTGCACTCAAAATCTGGAGGCATTACCTGTACGGTACTAAATGCACTATTTATACCGACCACAGGATCCTTCAGTACATTTTCGACCAGAAGGATTTGAATATGCGACAGCGTCGCTGGGTAGAACTTTTAAACGATTATGATTGTGCAATCAAGTATCATCCGGGTAAGGCCAACGTTGTAGCAGACGCTCTCAGTCGAAAGGGATCGAAGCCCAAACGTGTTCGCGCCTTGCAGCTTACCATTCATTCTAACCTGCCTGATCAGATCCGTTCGGCTCAGGCCGAGGCGTTGAAGGAAGAAAACTATGAAGCTGAGTATTTACGGGGTATGGAGAAACGACTCGAGAAGAGATCAGATGGCATTTACTATTTTATGGAGCGGATATGGATTCCGTTGTTTTGTAACCTTAGAGAACTTGTGATGGACGAAGCGCACAAGTCTCGATACTCTGTTCACCCAGGTTCGGATAAGATGTATCAGGACCTCAAAGTCATGTATTGGTGGCCGAAGATGAAAGCTCACATCGCAACGTATGTTAGCAAATGCTTGACGTGTTCAAAAGTTAAAGTGGAATACCAGAAACCGTCTGGATTGCTGCAACAACCAGAAATACCCATGTGGAAGTGGGAGCAAATCGCAATGGATTTCGTCACAGGTTTTCCGAGAACTCAAAGCGGGAACGATACAATTTAGGTGATCGTGGATCGTCTCACGAAGTCAGCGCACTTTCTGGCAATCAAGGAAACAGATAAGTTCTCACAACTAGCTGTTGTCTACCTAAAGGAAGTCGTTTCTAGGCACAGGGTGCCGATATCTATTCTTTCTGACCGTGACCCGCGTTTCATCTCAGATTTGTGGCAGTCGATGCACAAATCATTCGGCTCGCGTCTAGATATGAGCACTGCTTATCACCCGCAGACGGATGGTCAAAGTGAGCGAACCATCCAGACACTCGAGGATATGTTACGAGCATGCGTGATTGATTTTGGCAAGGGTTGGGAGAAACACTTGCCGCTGATAAAGTTTTCTTACAACAACAGCTACCATACCATCATTCAGGCGGCTCCATTCGAAGCATTGTACGGACGAAAATGTCGTTCACCTCTCTGTTGGGCTGAGGTGGGTGACAGCTAGGTTACAGGCCCAGAACTTGTACTCGAAACCTCCGAGAAAATGGTTCAGATCAGAAATCGTATGGCGGCGGCGCGCGATCGTCAGAAAAGCTACGCCGATAAGCGTAGAAAACCTTTGGAGTTCGAAGTTAATGATCGTGTTATGTTGAAAGTCTCACCCTGGAAGGGTGTGGTGCGTTTTGGGAAACGCGGCAAGCTTAATCCGCGTTATGTCGGGCCATTCAAAATTCTGGAACGAATTGGCAAAGTGGCATATAAGCTCGAGTTACCTGCTGAGTTGGGTAACGTTCATGACGTGTTCCATGTTTCATAGCTGAAGAAGTGTTTATCAGATGAAACACTTGTAGTACCATTTCAGGAGCTGAAAATTGACGATAAGTTGCAGTTTATCGAAGAACCAGTTGAAATTATGGACCTAGAAGTCAAGGTTCGTAAGCACAGCCGTATTCCGATCGTGAGAGTTCGTTGGAACTCAAGACGTGGACCGGAGTTCACGTGGGAACGCGAGGACCAGATGAAGCTCAAGTACCCACATTTATTCCCAGATGACAAGTCCAAGTCTGGAAAATCTAAATCTAATGCAACTAGCGAATTTCGGGACGAAATTCCCATTCAAGTTGGGGATTATGTGGCACCTGGGGAAAATCCACAGTCATCCTGATTTGACACTCGCCGCTTTCGGGGTACTTATCAAATTTCGGGACGAAATTTCTTTCAAGTTGGGGATGATGTGACAACCCGAGTTCTCAAAGGTACTTCCTCAACACTTGTTTGCGTCTTAGCTTGTGCACGTCTATCATAGGATTAATGTGTTGTATTATCGTATTATTATTTAGTTTATTAATAAATATTATTGAACTGTTTAAAATTAACAAAAAAAGGGACTTAACTTGTGAAACCCTACTCACTTATATTGTCCACGAAACATTAGACGTTTCGTCATGTGCATGCCGACGAAACACTTGGTGGGCTTTTGGCCCAAAGGCGGCCCAAGTGGGAGTCGGTTATATTGATTTTGTAACCGCATGATTGCACGGCAGAGTAATATCTTGCAAACGCTAATTTTCTATCAGTGAAACCGACGCCAACACTCTCCATTCTCCGTGAATCCTATTGCACTGTTGTGAACACCCCATCATTCGGTTAGCGTTCTATCACACTTCACAGTTGTTTGATGATTGTTTGTGATGCATGTAATCCATTGTGAATATAGGGTTTTGCTAGAAACTATACATTCATATTGTGTTGATTAGGGCTCTGGTAATTCGATAATTATGTTAGTTGTGTGTATATGATGTTAACTGTTGGCTTTGAATATTGAATGTGCAATACAAATGAGCGATCTGTTGGCTTTGAATATTGTATGGGATTAGATTAACACTTGCGAATCAATGAGCGATCTGTTGTTATGTGTAGAAGCATGATTAGGGTTTCTGTGTGTGATTGGTTATCCGGAAACGCCGACGAAACATGTGAAGTTTCGTCACTCGCATGCCGACGAAACAGGAGGAGTTTCGTCACTTGCTATCGACGAACAGTGGTGAGGGTTCGTCGGCTTGTTATCGACGAATAGTGGTTAGGGTTCGTCGGCTTGTCATCGACGAACAATGGTGAAGGTTCGTCGGCTGGTTATCGACGAACAATGATGAAGGTTCGTTGGCTTGTTAACGACGAACAATGGTGAAGGTTCGTCGGCCGAGGGTTCATCGTAAGTCAGAATGTCAAGCAGAATAACAAGTATAATAATGAATGTTTATATTATTAAAAAAAAACTCATATTACTTACCAGTGGACTAGACTAAGTTGACTTTGTGAATTGAATGTTTATATTATTAAAAATCATATTACTTACCATTAATGATTATTAACTATGATCAAGGAAAACATGGTTTGGTTGCAATGTATAACACACTTAACTGATAGGTACTATACGATACATGCATGTGAATTGTGGACTCGAATGAGTTATGAAACTGCTATGTGCCATACGGGAATCACTGTTTGAAATGCATACTGTTAATTATATGTGTACCTTGTGAATGTAAACTGATATCCCATACGTAAATATCATAGGCTATGACTGTTTGAGTGTGAACAAGTAACTAAACAAACCGAGCAAACCAAGGTGAGTTCAGTGCTCTTTTCCCAAGCATGCATCCCGGGGAGGGATATCTGGTAAATGTTCCGGGGAGGAACGTCGGGTTATTGGGATGTTGGTTATTACACTATTTTCTATCATATAAGACCCCTTACATCTACCGATAGTTGTCAGGGAGGCAACGAGGTTATTAGTTGATAGCGCTATTAGGTTTGGCACCTTCACACCGTACCGGGGAGGACGGGCGTGAACTAATTACCTTGACCACTTGACCAATGTTTTGATAGAGGCATTGGGGTTGGGCAAAAACATCTTGTAGCCATCTGCGGTATTTGAGTTAATAACAACATCAAATCAAATCTGTGAAACGTTTTAATCTGGTAACTGGTGACTAAACACGCTAACGAAACTTTGAACTCACCAGCGTCGTCTGACACACTTGTCTGCATGCTTGCAGGTCGTTAGATTCTTGGCTATGGACTTGCTATCTGGGAGCATTGGAGTGGTCATGGATCGAGACTCTTGGATATTTGTTACATTGGTTCTTGAACACTTGTTTTGAAACAATTGATTTACTGTTTACCTTATGCTTCCGCTGAATACTTACTTTGGTTTAACTCATGACTTGGATTTATATTTTCTGAAATGAAATGGAATGTTTTATTTAAATACTATGCGTAGTTCAATGTGATTGGTGGCTTGGATCCTGGTACGTCACACGTCCCGCGGTGGTTCCATACGATACATGCATGTGAATTGTGGACTCGAATGAGTTATGTAACTGCTATGTGCCATACGGGAATCACTGTTTGAAATGCATACTGTTAATTATATGTGTACCTTGTGAATGTAAACTGATATCGCATACGTAAATATCATAGGCTGTGACTGTTTGAGTGTGAACAAGTAACTAAACAAACCGAGCAAACCAAGGTGAGTTCAGTGCTCTTTTCCCAAGCATGCATCCCGGGGAGGGATATCTGGTAAATGTTCCGGGGAGGAACGTCGGGTTATTGGGATGTTGGTTATTACACTATTTTCTATCATATAAGACCCCTTACATCTACCGATAGTTGTCAGGGAGGCAACGAGGTTATTAGTTGATAGCGCTATTAGGTTTGGCACCTTCACACCGTACCGGGGAGGACGGGCGTGAACTAATTACCTTGACCACTTGACCAATGTTTTGATAGAGGCATTGGGGTTGGGCAAAAACATCTTGTAGCCATCTGCGGTATTCGAGTTAATAACAACATCAAATCAAATCTGTGAAACGTTTTAATCTGGTAACTGGTGACTAAACACGCTAACGAAACTTTGAACTCACCAGCGTCGTCTGACACACTTGTCTGCATGCTTGCAGGTCGTTAGATTCTTGGCTATGGACTTGCTATCTGGGAGCGTTGGAGTGGTCATGGATCGAGACTCTTGGATATTTGTTACATTGGTTCTTGAACACTTGTTTTGAAACAATTGATTTACTGTTTACCTTATGCTTCCGCTGAATACTTACTTTGGTTTAACTCATGACTTGGATTTATATTTTCTGAAATGAAATGGAATGTTTTATTTAAATACTATGCGTAGTTCAATGTGATTGGTGGCTTGGATTCTGGTACGTCACACGTCCCGCGGTGGTTACGCATGTGGTATTTTGGGGGTGTGACACGTGGAAATTTTCAAAACACCACCGCCACCTACATTTTTCGCGCTTCCATTTTTATAACGCATGGTATTTTTTATGCGTGATGGGGTATTGGGTGATGAGTGAAATTGTTGGTTGTGGGGAAATTGTTTGGTGTGGTGGTGAGTGATGGGCATTTCCACTAAAAAAGTTTGTGAGTGATGAAATAATGGTTGATGACATGACAAAACTTGATTGAATGTTGTGAGTGATGAGTGATCATCACCCCTACCCTCTTAGGGCAGGCGGGATGAGGGTTTGTTTCCCCTTGATACTTTGTTTCCACGCGTGGAATAATCAAACAAGCCACTGCCACCTAGCAAATTTAACGCGTGAATTTTAATTCCCGTGATATATTTCACCCGTGATAAATGGAAGGATGTGAGGGGGTGTGAAGGTTTATTGTTAGGTGTTGTGAGTGATAGGCATTTCCACTAAAAAAGTTTGTGAGTGATGGAATAATGATTGATGACATGACATAACTTGATTGGATGTTATAAGTGATTAGTGAGTGATGAGTGATCACCAGCCCCTCCCCTTATAAACTAAAAGGAAGGAGAAAGAAAACAAACTTATCTCTTGTTTTGGTTTCTTGAATGCCAGCTAGGGTTTATGCCGCATGATAAATTCAGAAGTAATGACTACGTGTCCATGTTCTGTTACACGTGGCATCATTGACTCATGAGCAGCAACTACACATATGCAAGTGTATATATATCAACACCTTCATTGAGGCATGTAAGACGCAAAAATGGAAAGAAATGGTACTCAAAAACATGAAACCCAACCAGGGAAAGAACATCTCATGGATCCAACCCCGCAATTCATGAACCCAAATTACAAGCCTGCCAGGAAGCTTCAAGTACTCTTTTCAATCGTTGTGTTTGTTTTCTTTTTTGATATATCAATAGCTGCTACGTTGTTGTTATATGTAGGGGAAGGTGGCGCTGGTCACCGGAGGCGATTCAGGCATTGGTAGGGCGGTCTGCTACCATTTTGTGAAAGAAGGTGCAACCGTCGCCCTTACTTTTGTGAAGGGCGCAGAGGACAAAGATGCAGACGACACCTTGCGGTTGTTACTCGAAAACAAAACCAGCGATGCCAAGAACCCGATAGCGATAGGTGCAGATCTTGGGTTCGATCAAAACTGCAAACAAGTGGTGGACCAAGTTGTAGAAAACTTTGGACGTATCGATATATTGGTGAACAATGCTGCAGAACAGCACAAGACCTTATCTCTCCAAGAAATCACGGAGGATCGGCTCGATAGGGTGTTTAAAACCAATATCCATTCTCACTTCTTTTTATGCAGGTCGGTAAAAAATCTGGTCGTCTCCAAACAGCAGTTGACAAATTAAATAACGATACCAACCAACCAGTGTTTCTAACAAATAACAAATCAGCCGGTGTTTGATGTCCAAACAACAAATTTCTATCCTGGCGCAAACGATATCCATACATGCATGGCACATACTGTTTAATATCTATACAACAAATTTTACTCTTTTTATTTTTTTATAATATCATATACGTATATATATTTTTTTTATATAAGTAAATGAAAACATATAATAAAGCAATAAAAACCACAAAAGTAAAGAAAAAAAAGGATAAATAAAAAGTGTTTTACAATTATAAATAAAAACTCTTTTATCTTTTATTTTAACTGATTTTTTAATAGATAAACGACAACCTTTTTTACTGATAAAAAGGGTGGGTCAGAAGATAATTTGGTACATAGGACCATTTTTTTTTAGAGCATTCTCATCCAATCCATTAAATTATACATACATTCCATTAAAAAAACAAGTCCTATATCAATATATTTTCACTAAAAACAAATATTTTTTCTTTCTTCTTTTCAATTAAATAATATTATCATCACATTTTTCTCTTTCCTTCACTCACAACTACTTTCAATATATATTAAAAAAATTATACTGGGTGAACAGTGTCTCCCCAAATATACAGATGAACAGTAACATTTTCTCTCTCCTCCACTTACAACCACTTTTTTTACCCTTTACAATATAAAAATACACCCTCACAAGTTTTGATGGATTGGATGAGAATGCTCTTACTTTTCCTGTCTAATAGTTGATTTTTTGTTTTCTAAAAATTATGTTCCACCTCTACATAAGAGTGTTGAATATTTTTCATAACCATTGTCGGTGTTTAAACAACATATATAGGCATGCACTGAAGCACATGAAAGAAGGGAGCGCCATCATCAACACTACGTCTGTGGACGCGTATTTGGGGAACCCACAACTGTTGGATTATAGCTCGACAAAGGGAGCAATAGTGTCGTTTACAAGAGGTCTGGCACTGCAGTTGGCGCAGAAGGGTATTCGTGTAAACGGGGTCGCACCTGGGCCTGTTTATACACCAATCCGACCAGCAACCATGGACAAGAGCGAAGTGTCCGACTTTGGAAAAGAGACCCCAATGGGCAGGGCGGCTCAGCCTTACGAGATTGCGCCCTCGTTTGTGTTTCTTGCATCAGATGAGTCTAGCTACTTTACTGGCCAGTTTCTCCATCCAAATGGTATTCTATTGTTGTTTTGTTATTTTTTTTTTCTTTTATGGCTCTTTATGAACTCCATCCGCTGATTGTTTCTGTTTGGATTCAGGTGGGTTGATCGTGAATGCTTAAATGGATGTTCGGTTCTTGAGGATTCGACCAGGCAAAGAGTAGTATGAGAGGCGTGTGATATATATATTCTGTAAATTAATATTTAAAATAAAGAGAATTTCCCCATGTGTAGAATAAGGATCCTTGTACCATATTTACATTTACAAAAGGAATAATGTGCTTTGTTTGGTATTTTGTGTCTTTTTGTCTGTTCAAGTTATGAGAAGTGAATTACATAAATAGTAATGTATTGATGGTGTTTTAATTTTTCCTATCCTCAAAAGAGTTCAGAATATAAATTTGGTGAGAAGTGTTCATACTTTGGAAATTGAGATTCATTTGAAGAGAGGAAAGAACCCTGGCGTTTAACCTCGTCTCCCTATCCTATCTCCCTCCTCTCCCTATTCTATAACATCTTAAAACACTAATTCGGTGGTTGTCACATCAACCACCATCGACCAGGTTTGCAGGCTATGTGAAAAGTTTTAGGAAACCCGACTGCTGAGTTCAGTCCAGGCCACCCTTTTTCATTTTCATCTTTTTACATTTTGTACCCATACTAGTGGGAAACCAGCGCGTTGCTGCATGAGCGACAATTTGCTTATTTTTTAGTTGAAATGATAGACAATTCCTGTCACACCCCAACCGATGACGGAAACATCGGGGTGAGGCACTAAGTGAAACTAGGGCCGTTTAAATCGCTCGCCGCTCGTCGCTCGCTCGACGCTCGTTCAGAAATTGCTCGGAAAATGCTCGTTCGATTGGACGCTCGGTTGTAAACGAGCCGCTCTGCTCGGTTCGGTTTGTAAACGAGCCAAGCATGAGCAAAGATCCGCTCGGTTCGGCTCGGCTCGAATTATTATGTTAATTAGTATATATATGCATGTACATATACACATACATCTATAAACATGTATATACACACATATATACACAAATATAAATTATACATATATATACACACACTTACACTTACATATATACTTAAATATAAATTAAATTTATAGTTTTATATGTACCAATCTATTAGATTTTGGTCAACTATATACAAATTGACAACTATATCTATATGTACTAGCCCAACCACGCCAATAAAAAATAAAATAAAATCAAAACTAAAAGCTAAACCCTAAACCGATAAACGACAGTCTGTTTATCGCCTCAATGTTTCATGTCGTTACCCTAAGTCGATCGTCTCCTGCTCTCAACGTAATTGTTCGTGCAATATGATCATCGCCTCGTCAGCCACAACATTGTTATTCATAAGAAAAACATTATGCCATGAAATGTGCATGTTTTTAAAGACATAAAAACTTGAGACCCACATTGTTACTATCTCTCTCAGCAAATTTAAATTGGGCGACACGGTTGTCCAAATCGCTCGAACTTCGCTCGACGCTCGCTCGGAATTTTTGCTGCTCGAAAAATGCTCGCTTGATTTGATGCTCGGTTTTAAATGAGTCGCTCCGCTCGGTTCGGTTTGTAAACGAGCCAAGCACGAGCAAAGGTCCGCCCGGTTCGGCTCGGCTCGTGAACAGCCCTAAGTGAAACAGATTGTCCAAGCGAATCCATAACACTATTAGTGTCAATATAATTAACATTCATGTCCCATACCATAAACTCATAAAGTACAAATAGTTATTACAGTCATTGTTCTCAGAGACAAATCATTGTTTCGACAACTCATAAATTGTTCGTGGGTTTCTAGACCACCTAAACTTGATTCCATAAAAGTTCAGCAATCCTAGCATCCTAAACACCTGTCATTTACGTTAAAATAGGTCAATACACATAGTGTAAAGGTGACCATACAAGTTTAATAGAGTAAAGTTATTTTTGAGTCCCTGTGGTTTGTGCATTTTAACCATTTGAATCCAAAAACCAAACTTGTCTTGATTTGAGTCCCTGTGGTTTCTAATTTTAACCATTTGAATCCAAAAACCAAACTTGTCTTGATAACCTCTTGTATTAATCTTGTGAGTTTTCGTATAATTAAATCCAATTTAATGTTCCTTTTAAAAGTTCTTGGTTTGCTTCGTTTAATACTAGGTTACGATCCCGTGTAATACACGGGTTGATAAGCATAATGTCATATGATTAGTAACAAAAAGTTATGTTAAAAAAAACATATGCATTGCACGGGTGATTAATAATTGATTAAAATTAACCGTTTAATGTTTCTTGAATCTGCTCCCACTTGCTTCAAGATCTCCATCTTGTTTGCGTGTTCTTTTCACCGGTTTTGTTCTTTGCGTTTCCGTCTTGAATCTTGTCTCATTCTAGTTATAATTTAAATTGGAGTAAATTACGTTTTTGGCCCCTGTGGTTATATCACTTTTACTATATTAGCCCAAAATAAGAATTTTTAACATATCTGCCCCCATGGTCTCTATAACTAACCATTTTGGCCCCTAAGTCTATAGATCATGGGGGCCAAAATGGTTAGTTATAGAGACCGTGGGGGCCAAAATGGTTAGACTTAGAGGCCAAAATGGTTAGACTTAGAGACCATGGGGGCAGATATGTTAAAAATTCTTATTTTGGGCTAATATAGTAAAAGTGATATAACCACATAGGCCAAAAACGTAATTTACTCTTTAAATTGCGATGATTTAAAATAACTTAACTGTTACAACAAGGTTCCCAATACAACAAAAAATACAAGATACAACCAAATGAAAAAAAAAATACAACTATAACACAAATTAAACAACCATATGGGATAACAACTTGATCTGTAACACATAACATCATCAATGACAAACCTCAAGACAGCAATCAATTTGCCAAACCAATTTGATTTTAGATTTTCGTAAAACAGGCTCTGATACCACTATTTAGTTCAAAGACGGGTTTAAAATATAAAACTATACAAAATAGAATGAAGCAGTAGACTTTATATGAACGACTCTTGACTAACTATAGAACACCAACTAGAAGTCCATATGCGAAAAACAATAAAACCAAAATACAACCATCTGATATTTAAAAAAAACGCGTATCTTAACCGGTTATAGTAAACTATAACTTTTCCGAGACATGGTGAGACAACGACGTGCTTGCTAGATCCATATACGAAAACTCCACATGAAAAAAACTGAATCTAGTTTGTCTTGTTTTGTTCCACCAACTCAGGAGACAAACCAATGGCGGAACTAGAACATTAACTCAGGGGTATCCAAAAAAAATTTCACCTTACAATCGTACAATATTAAAAAAAAAGAAAATAAATAAATAAAGTAAAACGAATACCTAATAGATTTGTTCTCCTCTTTTTACATAGTTTGAAATTGTTCCATCACATCGTCGTCTTTTACTTTACGTAAAAAATCATTTTCGACCACACAAACCATAACATTGTTAACAAATTCCGGGCCCATTCAATTGCGTAAATCCGTCTTGACAAGCTTCAATTTCGAAAAACATCTTTTAACGATTGCGGTTGCAACCGATAAAAGCAAAGCTAGATTCACTACCCGATAAACTGAAGGACAAGATGTAACAACTCTCGCCAAAATTATTATTTCTTATTATATTATGTCCAATAGGAAACCCTAATTGAGACCCCCAAGTAATATTGCATGACCCCTAAAATTTTCAGAACAGTTGGAACTAGGATCAGGGCCCCTAAAACTCAGGGGGGGTATTCCCTAATTGATATTATCTACACAGTTTGCTGTAAAATTCGAATTTCGTCGATTTATTGACTCACCTTGGCTATAAATACACGAGGCTACCCTACCCTAAAAGTGCCCCCGTCGCGTCGCGCCACGCGACAGGGACGGTTTTTCAATATAAAATCCAGGGGTTTGGCACTTGCATGGCTGCGTTGGTTCGACGTTCAAATTCGTTTTGTACACTGAGTTATTCACTTTTTCGTTCAAAAACACACACTAGCACGAAGCTCTGCTGCGACAACGGGGTAATAACTCGATCACTGCTACGATACAATGTCCGATCGATTGAAAACGATCCGATGGATGTTTAAGTGCTGCCCGAATCCGGGCTATACTTTGTCATTCGTCGTGAGGGTTTTGATTTCGTGAGCTTATCATAAATGTTGTATTAAGTTACTGACCTAATTTCGTGTGCATTGTTATTTACCTAGGTTACAAGAATAAATCAGTAGGCAAGGTTCTGCCCAACTAAACTTACAATGTGAGTCATTCTCTTTTTATCAAAGTGCTTTGCAAAACCCTAAATGTTTTCCAGTTATATTTTTCAGTGATTAAGTCTTTGCTAATCTTTAATTACTGGCAGTATGTGGGGGTTTTGTGCACATTACTACTAACGATTTATCACATTAGGTGGGCGAGCCTAATTAGTGATATGTCCACAGTCATAGATTCGGTCGAGTGACAGCTGAACCAGATAATTAAGTGATAGGGGCAAATATAAAAACCCTTAATGCTGTAAATTGATAACAATGTGTCTTTTGGGCAAAATGAATGACTCGCCAGTATTTCCCCGCTGACAAAACCTTTTTAAACATGTTCAGGTGACCTACTGTGAATCAAGGAAAAAATGCTATGTAGCATTACAAGCTTGAAGAAGTGGCTCAATAAAATAAATAAACATGTTTTTGTAAAACAGGGATTTCCCAGTGAAATCACCTTTATTGTAAATTATGGGTGTTATTCCCAAATTGTAAAATAAGATAATTGGGCATTTTCAAGTTTAAACGATCCTATTAATACTTCCGCTGCCAAACTAAATACAAATACCACAGGTTTTCTGTCCCGCGGCTTCTGGACCGGGTCACACCGGGCTGGGGGCCGTGACAGAAAAAGGTGGTATCAGAGCCACTGATTTAAGCCAATTAAGTATTTAGAAATACTTAATTTTCCTGGTTGTCATTCTGTGATTTTGTGAAAATTTGATTTGCAATAAATAAAATTTTAACTTAAGTTTGTGTGCGTTTCTTCATGTGTGCTAACAGCATGAATGAATTATCGGAGGCACTCCGAAATTTTACTATCCATAGCACAGATATGGACATCACAGGAAATCCATCTGGCTATCAGGCTGATACTGAAGAGCCAATAGTATTCCAGGCCCAGCCGCAAGAGAAACCAAAGTCGAAAAAGAGAAGAAGAATCATAGGCTGGAGACGCGGACGGAGGAAGAAGCCAGCTGCACAGAAGGTTAAAAAGACTGAGGATCCAAAGGATAAAGGGAAAGGAAAGGAGATCGGGGAGAGTTCAGGGCAAGCCCAAGAAATGCCACCGTGGGAGGAGCTGGATCGCAAACTGGCCAATAGCGACCTCATCGGACCTGCCGATGAAAACCTCTTCAATTACCCTGCTGAATACCAACTCCCTGTAAATTTGGAACCTGCTATCCCAGAACCTATTATCAACCCCCCGACCCCTACAAGGAGAGCTGGAAGAATGGTGGACAACTGACTGGCAATTTCAGAATCTCTTGAATAACCCTAACACCTTTTTCCCCCAGTTTGACCCTGAGCCTGCACCAAACCCACCCATGAGCACAGAAAACTTGGCTGAACTCCGTCACTACGGCGAGGAACTGGTGGACGCAGAGAATCAAATCCGGGAAGTAGGAGAACAGATCTCCTGGAAATACGACGAGAGGGAGCGTCGTTTCTGAGATGCTAGTTGGCTGAGGTTGCATGATGGTGTGGTTATGTGTTTAATAATAATAAAATAATAATAAATAATAAAAATATAACCATGTAAAATAACTTAAAATAAAACTTTTGTAATATAACTGGTGGGTATGGATGCATACTAATATATAAAAATATCAACGTCGCAAAGTCGACAATTTTGGCTATACGTGTTGACATGATTATGTGCGATTGTTTTATCGTGTTTGGTTGTTATTTATTTTGTGCTAATAACTTATATATATTAATTACCAGATGGAACACGCTGGTAATGAACCAGTTAACGAGGTTAACCAATCCGAACAAAACAATGAAGATCACTTTCTTAATAGGCAAGATATAGAAAACATCGTTGCTCAAGGAATAGCAAATGCTATCCCAGCAATCGTCGATGCGGTCAAAAGCCCTGTTGAACCTTCACAAGCTCACCCCAGTAAACGCACGCGGGCCGATAATTTCAGTAATAGTGTTAACGGAGGCGACAATAACGACAACTTAATTCAGGCCCCAATACTCAAGAAAATGAAAGTTGCAACACCTGGTTGCACCTATAAGTAATTTCTTGCCTGTAAACCTGTCACACCCCCAAAATCCACCCTGCGGAGTATCACCGCTTGGAGGCGTGACGTGACCAGGATCGAGCCACCAATCATATTGAACAACATAATTAAGTAGATAAAACCAACCACAATACAATTGGTGACCAAAAGCTAGTTAACCAAGTTCAATTTAACAGCGGAAGCATTAAAGATAAAATCCCAAAACATAAGTTCCATAGTTCATAAGTTTAAAGTCCAATACGTAAGTTTAATAAGTTCATAAGGATTAAATATTTAGCATGGGACATAACAGTCCGAATCCCACAACGACCTCCTCCTTGTGCAAGATCCATAAGCATCTAGTGACCTGTAAGGCATGTAACAACGAGTCAACAACAAAGTTGAGTGAGTTCACGTTTGGTTGTTTAGTTTTAAGTTGTTTCTGAAAACGTGGTTTGCCTTTCGTTGGCTTATTTGCCGTGGGGGTTACCCCATAGTTGAAAGTATGATTAACCAGTTCCTTCTTTATTACCCAAACCATATCCATAATCAGTGGGGGCTTCCCCATGTGAACCACTAGACCGTACCATATCGACAACTGACGAACAATAGTTGTGCCCTATGTCAATGTCTATCATCATTGACAGTTTGCCATAGTCCATTAGTACACGCCCGTCCGAACGACACGGTGTGAGGTTTGTTAAACCTAATAGCGCTATTAACTAATGACCCGCTCGCCATTGGCCTCGGCGATTAAGTCGATATAAAATGAGGGACTTAATGATAGAGTTTTGTCTAGTAAGTTTTAAGGTTGTTGTCCTACCCAAGGAGGACGAACGTACGTATTCTACCCAAGGAGAATACGCAGGATTAATATTGGCATCCTACCCATGGAGGATGGTCGTACATATCCTACCCAAGGAGGATATGTAGGTTCCGTTTTAATTCTTTAACCCATTCCCAACCACCGGGAATCCCATGCCTTAGAAAGTGTGTGAACTCACCTTGGTTTGCTCGGTTAAACTCTCAAAAATGGCTAACAGTCAAGGTCGGCCAATCACGTCCTAGTATGATTACCACTTAGTTTATTAGTGACTTCAAATAAGCACGAAGTTCCTACACGCATCTATCACATAACATGCATCACTTTAATGGTTCACGCCCATATAAACTTCCCATCTATTCCCGTTCATAAGCAAACATACGACATTGCACATAAAACTTTTATTGACATATAACATGTTAGATCATTCTCAGATAACCTACCAGACATTTAGACATGCAAATTACTACTTATGTCGTTTCAGCTTTTACATTCAAAACTGGGCTGTTTTCGGGTATTTTAATAAAATAGTTAACTTACTCCAAAAATTCCCAACTTTTTACAGAAGGTCTTAAACGATCCAAATATTATTGTGTAAAAATATCGGCATCCAATTCATCACCAATATTTTATAAAAAATCATTTTCCAGACTGCAATCAGATTCATCTTTTTATGACTGCAGTCCACGAAATAATTTATTAAAAATTCATCGTAAGTCCGATTGATGAAATTCCAGTGGGAGAATTACTACGACATCAGTGTCCACCTACAGTACAAATTTTGTGACTTGATTCTACACAGATTTCAAGTTATGATGAAGAACATAACACGTATTTTCAGCAGTAAAAATGCAGCTTTAGCTGCTGTTACAAAACGACCCTTTAAAAATAGTAAACGAAGTCCAAAAATTATGATTCAAGTGCCATTAGAACCGTATTTCATAATAACACGTTATAGACTCAAGAAAGTCAAGTTTTTGTTAAGTTATGATCTGGTTACAGCCAACTGAAGTTGGCTGTAAATGCTTGGACAGAAGCTGTTTTCAGCTTATTGTGTTCTAACGCATGTTCTATTTGTTCCGTTAACATGTCTAGTGATCAACAACGACCTTTAACATCAATATTAACAAGTAAATCATCAAGTAATCAACAACATGTTCACTACAACATCCTACTACAACATCCTACTACAACATTTCATCACATTTCAACAATATTTCATCATTAAGTTAGCTCTATGTTCAAGACTTTTGCATATGATCTTCTAGTGTTCTTAAGTTTTCATAATAATCTAACTATTAACCATCATAAATAGGAAGCAAATGAAGATCAAAGGAGCTTACCACTAGCTTTTAAGCTAGGGAAGAAACACTAGAGAAAACGAGTGGATAAAAGAAATCTAGAGAGGTCCTTCCACTTCCGAAAGCACCGAGCTTCGTTGTATGCACTTTAACACCTATGTATGCCCTTAGATTGGTTGAAGATGATCAAGTGATGATGGTGGTGTGTGGTGTGGTGGTCGGCCGAGACCAAAGAGGGAGAGGGAGAGAGTTTTGAAGTGTGTTATGTGTTGAAGATAAGAATGATGATGATCTTATGGTTTTATAGAAAATCCTCCAACATGTTATTGTCCATTAGACCTAATGTGCCTTTAGTACAATGCAAACCCAATAAACAAATGAAGAAAAATCAAAGTGGGGATCCCACTTCTAGAACCGGTTTGGGGGGGGGGGTTGGTTTAGTTGGGTGGTGATGGATGGTTAGGGAAATTAGTTAGATTCCAAGTGTTTAGTTAGTGATTTATGTGTGTTAAGTAATATATAGTGTGTTAGGGTGTTCGGGGACCATAACTAGCTTAGTAAAATAAAAACAATGCTTCTAGCATTATTTTGGTGTTCCGGGTAATGTCCGGTTGTTCGGTTTGATATTGTTCCGTTAAAGTGCTTAATTAATCCGTAAAGTGTCCTATATATATATATTTTTGTAACATTTTAATTCTCAACACTCAGGAAAGCATACCGGACCATTTAGTAACTTTTTTGTACACTACTAGTATGTTAACAAGCACATGTAAGTATAACACAGTAATCAGAAAGCAGTTAAGTGATTCAGCACAGTCATCAAGCACTTTAATTATCATTAAATAATCGTACGGATACATGTAATTACGAGGGTTGTCACATTCTCCCCCTAGTAAGAAAATTTCATCCCAAAATTTAGTGCGTGGTTACTGAGGAAGCTAGTTAACTTGCGGTGTTTACTGGCTTTTCCTGGGGTGTCACATCACGCCCCCCACCCCCCCCCCCCCGTTGATTTGGAATTTCGTCCCGAAATTCTGCAGTAGCTTCAGCCTCAGTAGTGGTTGCACTTTTCTTAAACAACTGGGGATACTTGAGTTTCATTTGGTCTTCTCGTTCCCAGGTATACTCTGGGCCACGACGGGAGTTCCAACGAACTCGAACAAGAGGTATTCTGGTGCGCTTGAGAATCTTAACATCTCGGTCTGTGATTTCAACTGGTTCCTCGATGAATCGCAACTGGTCGTCGATAGTGAGCTCCTTAAGAGGAACTATGAGGGTCTCATCTGACAGACACTTCTTCAGATTCAACACATGGAAAACATTGTGAACTCCGCTGAGTTCTGTCGGTAGATTCAGCCTGTAGGCCACCTTGCCAATCTTCTCAATGATTTCAAAGGGTCCAACATATCGTGGGTTGAGTTTGCCTCGTTTGCCAAAACGAACTACACCTTTCCATGGTGAGACTTTAAGTAGCACTCGATCCCCAACCTGGAACTCGAGTGGTTTCCTTCACTTATCCGCATAGCTTTTCTGACGGTCACGAGCTGCCGCCATTCGTTGTCGTATCTGAGCAATCCTTTCGGTTGTATCCACTACAAGTTCTGGGCCTGTGATTTTGCTGTCGCCAACCTCTGCCCAACAAAGAGGTGATCGGCACTTCCGTCCATACAATGCCTCAAACGGAGCGGCTTGGATACTGGTGTGGTAACTGTTGTTATACGAAAACTCCACTAACGGGAGGTGTTTTTCCCAGCCATTACCAAAGTCGATTACACATGCCCTAAGCATGTCTTCGAGGGTTTGGATGGTGCGTTCAGATTGCACATCCGTCTGTGGATGATATGCCGTGCTCATGTCTAATCGAGAGCCAAAGGACTTGTGCATAGCTTGCCACAGTTCAGATGTAAAACGTGAGTCACGATCAGAAATAATGGAGGTTGGCACTCCGTGTCTTGATACTACTTCCTTTAGGTAGATGTCTGCTAGAGTAGAAAACTTATCCGTTTCCTTGATAGCCAGGAAATGTGCAGACTTGGTCAGTCGATCCACGATCACCCAAATGGTATCATTTTCGCGTTGAGATCTAGGCAGGCCAGTAATGAAATCCATGGAAATTTGATCCCATTTCCATTTAGGTATCTCCGGTTGTTGAAGTAGGCCTGATGGTTTCTGGTACTCGACCTTAACCCTAGCACAAGTCAAGCATTTACTGACGTAGGTTGCTATGTGAGCTTTCATGCTGGGCCACCAGTATGTAGTTTTGAGATCATGGTACATCTTATCCAAACCAGGATGTACTGAGTGACGAGACTTGTGTGCTTCATCCATCACAAGCTCGCGTAAGTTTCCATAAAGTGGAACCCAGATGCGTCCGTTAACATAGTAGGCGCCGTCTTCCTTTTGTTCTAACCGCTGCCTCGACCCTCGCAGGGACTCAGCCCTGATGTTTTCTACTTTTAATTCTTTAACCTGAGCATCACGAATTTGAGCGGGAAGGTTAGAGTGAATGGTAAGTTGTAACGCACGTACACGCTTAGGTATAGTATCCTTTCGACTAAGGGCGTCGGCCACAACATTGGCTTTACCCGGATGATACTTGATAGCGCATTCATAATCATTCAAGAGTTCGACCCATCGACGTTGTCGCATATTTAACTCCTTTTGCTTGAAGATATGCTCGAGACTCCTGTGATCGGTGTAAATGGTGCACTTGGTACCGTACAGGTAATGTCTCCATATCTTAAGTGCGAAAACAACTGCTCCCAATTCCAAGTCGTGCGTAGTGTAGTTCCTTTCGTGAACTTTAAGTTGGCGTGATGCGTAGGCAATGACCTTTTCATGTTGCATTAACATGTAACCAAGTCCTTGGATGGAAGTGTCGCAATAAACCACAAAATCATCCGTGCCTTCAGGCAATGAGAGGATCGGCGCGCTACAAAGTCTATCCTTTAAGTGCTGAAAAACAGATTCCTGTGCATCACCCCAACGATAGGTGACACCCTTCTTAGTCAGTGAAGTGAGAGGTTGCGCAATCTTTGAGAAATCCTTTATAAACCTTCTGTAATATCCTGCCAAACCCAAGAATTGGCGGATTTCTGTTGGTGTACGAGGTGCAGGCCAGTTCTTGATCGAGTCAACCTTGGATGGATCAACATGAATCCCATCCTTGTTTACCACGTGGCCTAGGAAATGTACTTCACGAAGCCAAAAGTCGCATTTCGAAAACTTGGCATATAGTTGCTCTGCTCGAAGAAGTTCCAGCATAAGTCGTAGATGCTGCTCGTGTTCCTCCTGACTCTTAGAATAGATCAGGATGTCGTCGATGAAAACAATAATGAACTTATCCAGGTAGAGTTTGCATACTCGATTCATGAGATCCATGAAGACCGCAGGTGCGTTTGTCAACCCGAAAGGCATGACCAGAAACTCGTAATGGCCGTAACGAGTTCTGAATGCTGTTTTGGAGACGTCCTCATCTCGGACTCTCAGCTGGTGGTATCCCGACCTCAAATCAATCTTAGAGTAAAAGCTCGACCCCTGCAACTGGTCGAATAAGTCATCAATGCGTGGGAGAGGATAACGATTCTTCACGGTCACCTTGTTAAGTTCGCGATAGTCAATACACATTCTGAAAGTATCGTCTTTCTTTTTCACAAACAAGACTGGAGCTCCCCAGGGCGAAGAGCTAGGACGTATAAAACCCTTTTCCAAGAGTTCTTGTAATTGCGTGGACAGTTCTTCAAATTCTGATGGGGCTAGACGATAAGGTGCTCGAGCTATGGGCGCGGCTCCAGGGGCTAGCTCGATTTGAAATTCAACTTGACAATGAGGTGGAAGACCAGGTAATTCCTCAGGAAATACCTCAGGAAACTCGTGCACGATAGGAATGTCTTCAATTCTCTTCTCTTCCATTGATGCGTCAGTAACGAGCGCTAGAATGGCAGTGTGGCCCTTTCGCAAACACTTCTGGGCCTTAAGGAAAGAGATAATACCTACGACAGCACCACTCTCATCGCCATGAATCACGAGGGGTTCTTCACCAGAGCGAGGGATGCGGACAATCTTCTCATTGCAAAGAATTTCCGCTTGCTGATGAGATAACCAATCCATCCCAATAACAACGTCGAAACTACCCAGAACGATAGGAATGAGATCGATAGAGAAGGTCTGACCAGCTAAGACGAGGTTACAACCTTTAACTATGTGTGTGGCTTCAAGACTTTTACCGTTTGCAAGTTCTACCGTGTGTTTGGTGTTCAAAAGTGTTGGAGTGCGCTTAAGCATTTGGCTAGCTTTTAAGGACACATAACTAGTATCGGCACCCGAATCAAATAAAACAGTAACAAAGAAGTCGTCCAGAAGAAACTTACCCATCACCACGTTGGGATCGTTCCTTGCATCACCTTGACCCAGCACGAACACACGTCCCCTGGCACCATTGCCATTATTGTTACCCCCGTTGTTGCCTCCATTGTTGTTCCCGTTTCCTTGGTTGTTGTTGTTCTGATTCTGGTTTAGCTGAGGACAGTTCTTCTTAAAGTGGCCTTCAGCGCCACACTGAAAGCATCCTTTATTGCCCTGCTGTTGCTGCTGCTGGTGGTTCTGTGGAGCTTGTTGTTGGCGATTCTGATTTGCTGGTCGTGCGCTCCTGTAATCCTTTGCTTCATGACCAAACTTGTTACACCTCAGGCAACGACCCTTGTGGCACTGCCCGCTGTGGTGCAAATTACATCGATTGCACTTAGGGTGATTTCCCTTGTATCGACCCTGACCTTGATTCCCAGAAGACTGCTGACCGGGGTTCCTGTATTCATCTGTCTTTCGCTGCTAAGACTGAACTGAAGTGGAACCCTTGCCCGAATTTCCATCCCACTTGCGCTTGTTATCACGGGGAGCATCAGTAATAGTAGCGCTAATACGCTTGGGCAGCTTGTTCTGCTCAACTGCCTGATCAGTGAGACGATGAGCCAACTTGATGATTTGCTGAATGGTGCCAAGATTAGCTGAGGTCACGTGGCTTTGAATTTCTGGCACCAAACCCTTAAGGTACAGCTCGATACGCTTGATAGGAGGATCCACCATAGTGGGACACAAGATAGCTAATTCGTTCGACCTCTTTGTGTATGCCTCGATTTCAGACCCTGTCATCTTCAGATTGAAAAACTCTACCTCTAGCTTGTGGATGTCGTCACGACTACAGTACTCTTCTTTGATCAGTTCTTTGAAACCGTTCCATGGGGTGGCATTAGCAACCGCCAGCCCTAGCAGTTGAACCTGTGCTTTCCACCAGGTTAACGCAGCACCTTCGAGTATTCCAGTAGCATATTTCACCCTACGATCTTCAGGGCATTCACACATCTCGAAAACAGACTCAAGCTTCTCGAATCAGTGAAGAAGGCCTACAGCTCCTTCTGTGCCACTAAAAGTACTAGGTCGGCAATCCATGAACGTTTTGAACGTACATACGGGAGGCTGAGCATGTTGACCTGTTGCGCGAAAATAAAGGACAAGGTTAAGCACGAGGGTTGGTTTGCGAAGGTAGGATCTAAACGTCCTAAGGTGGGTTGATATGGCAGGTTATACCTCCTGCAGGGATAGCTGCGAGTGCCTCAGCAACCCGTTCATTGATCAAAGCCATCAACTGGGCTTGAGTTAGGTTGATACGTCCTCCGCGTCCGTTCATGATCTTCAGAACAAAGCAACGTAAGTGAGAAAAGTGTCGCGAAAGTGCGTAAGTGTGGGACGACATGTGACAACCCGAGTTTCCAAGATTCCACCATTTCATTAATTGCACGTTAATTGTTAAGTTGTTTGTTTACACGACTTGTTTGTTTTGTAACCATACCCGTTTGTAATATGTTGAATCGTATTGTGATTATTATGTTATGTGTTTAGTGATTTAAACTGGTAACTTGTTAACTTGTGGAGAAGTTGAAATTTTAAAATGTTGCACCCTGAACAACCTCGACGAAACATGAGTTTCGCCGCTAACCATCTCGACAAAACCAAGGGTGTGTTTCGTCACACACACCTCGACGAAACAGGCGTTTCACCGGCCCAAGTTCTGTGAAGCCCAGTAAGGGCCCAACGCGTTACAACTACATATTTAACGAGGTAGGGTTACGTAAAAGTCTGAGTGATCAGTTTTAAACCCTAGAGTTCCCCTCTGTGCGATGGCAACCATCATATCTCACCATCCTTCCTCTCGAATTCTTGTTGGATCACCTAGTAACCGGTTAGTGCATAAATAAAATTGTCTGATTCAACTTTACATCATTCTAGGTTGCATGATACTTTGATAGGATCCATTGATTGTCACTGAACAATGATTGATAAATATGATTTCATGGCTTGTGTTGATGATTGATGATCTAGCAGGGTATAAATGAGTAGATGGTTATGACGGTTTCGTAGGTCGAGATTTGATTGCTTGTTGATGAATTGGATGATAGTTAGAGTTTGATGTTCTGTCATAATACCTATGAAACTAGATCTGATAATTGTGATTTTATTCGCTTATGTCCACTGCTTATATTCTGATGGTATCATTTGTTAATTATGTGTTATAGTGTTGGTATGTATCAATGATCTGGCAAGATATGATCTGCAGTTAGGACTATTGATGATGATTAACTGTTATATTGCAATTAGGGTTTCTGGGTAATCATCAGTTACACGACGTAACTGATCTAAGGGACGAAACGCCAGTCACAACGAAACAGGCACGACGAAACAGGGGAGTTTCGCCGAGGGTAATCACGACGAAACAGAGGGTGTTTCGTCGAAGGGGTTCACGACGAAACCAGTGTTTTTTGTCGAGTTATTAAACATGCACAGTAACACAGTTAAGTCTGTTAAGGATTAACTAGGTTAGTCATGTACTGTTAAATGTAAAGCATGGTTGCATGAGCTTGTATAACTGATTAAATGCTATGTGTTAGTTATTGCTTGAATACATGTGATGATCATAACTGTTACTTGAACTATGTGAATATAAACTGATTGTGAATACGTGCATACTATAGGCTTTGACTGATTAATTGGAATCAAGTAATTAATCAACCGAGCAAACCGAGGTGAGTTCACACTTTCTACAAGGCATGGGATTCCCAAGGGTTGGGAATGGGTTAAAGAATTAAAACGGAAACTACATATTCTCCTTGGGTAGGATATATACGGCCATCCTCCATGGGTAGGATGCCAAGATTTAAACCTCGCGTATTCTCCTTGGGTAGGATACGTACGTTCGTCCTCCTTGGGTAGGACAACAAGATTAAACATAGTGGACCAAAAATCTATCATAAGTCCCTTATTTTATATCGACTTAATCGTCGAGGCCGATGGAGAGCAAGTCATTAGTTAATAGCGCTATTAGGTTTAACAAACCTCACACCGTGTCGTTCGAACAGGCGTGCACTAGTGGACTAAAGGCAAAGGGTCAATGATGATAGACATTGACTTAGGGCACAACTTATTTTCGTAGTAGTCGATATGGTACGATCTGGTAACACCACAGTGGTCAGTGCAACCAGGGTCGTTGTCAGAGGTGTCTCAAGATGGGGCATGAAGCCAAGGATTACAGGAGCGCGCGACATGCGAATCAGAATCGTCAACAGCAACAACAAGTTCCACAGAATCAGCCGCAGCAACAGCAGGGTAACAGGGGATGCTTTCAGTGTGGTGCTGAAGGTCACTTCAAGAGAAATTACCCCCAGTTGAACCAGAATCAAAATAACAACAATAATCAGGGGAACGGGAACAACAATGGAAATAACAACGGGGGAAACAATGGCGCCCGGGGCCGTGCGTTCGTGATTGGTCAGGGTGATGCAAGGAATGATCCCAACGTCGTAATGGGTAAGTTCATTCTGGATGACTTTTATGTTAATGTTTTATTTGATTCGGGTGTCGATACCAGTTATGTGTCTCTAAAAGTTAGTCAAATGCTTAAGCGTGTCCCAATACTTTTGAACACCAAGCACATGGTAGAGCTAGCAAATGGTAAAAGTTTAGAGGCCACACACATAGTTAAGGGTTGTAATCTCTTCTTGGCTGGCCAGACCTTCTCTATCGACCTCATTCCTATTGTTTTGGGTAGTTTCGACATTGTTATTGGTATGGATTGGTTATCGCAACATCGAGCAGAGATCCTTTGCAAGGAGAAGATCGTCCGCATTCCTCGTCCAGATGGGGAACCATTAGTGATTCATGGTGACAAGAGTGGTGCCGTGGTGGGCATCATTTCTTTTCTTAAGGCCCAGAAGTGTTTGCGAAAGGGCCACACTGCTATCCTAGCCCTCATTTCTGATGCATCCTCGAAAGAAAAGAAGATTGAATATTTTCCGGTCGTACGTGACTTTCCCGAGGTATTCCCTGAGGAATTACCTGGTCTTCCGCCTCATCGTCAGGTTGAATTTCAGATCGAGCTAGCTCCTGGAGCAGCACCCATAGCTCGTGCACCTTATCGTTTAGCTCCATCAGAACTCAAAGAACTGTCCACGCAACTACAAGAGCTCTTGGATAAGGGTTTTATTTGCCCTAGCTCTTCGCCTTGGGGAGCTCCAGTATTATTTGTGAAGAAGAAAGACGGTACATTCCGAATGTGTATTGACTACCGCGAACTCAACAAGGTGACCGTAAAGAATCGCTATCCACTTCCACGTATTGATGACTTGTTCGATCTGCTGCAAGGGTCGAGCTACTATTCGAAGATTGACCTGAGGTCAGGCTACCATCAACTGAGAGTCCGAGATGAGGATATCTCTAAGACATCGTTCAGGACTCGTTATGGGCATTACGAGTTTCTGGTTATGCCTTTTGGATTGACAAACGCACCTGCAGTCTTCATGGATCTTATGAACAGAGTGTGCAAGCCTTACCTGGATAAGTTTGTTATAGTATTCATCGACGACATTCTGGCTTACTCTAAGAGTCGGGAGGAATACGAGCAACATCTGCGGATTATTTTGGAACTCCTTCGAACAGAGCAACTTTATGCTAAGTTTTCGAAATGTGACTTCTGGCTTCGTGAAGTCCATTTGCTAGGCCATGTGGTAAACAAGGATGGGATTCATGTTGATCCATCCAAGGTGGACTCGATCAAGAACTGGCCTGCACCCCGCACACCAACAGAAATCCGCCAATTCTTGGGTTTGGCGGGCTATTACAGAAGGTTCATCAAGGATTTCTCCAAGATTGCACAACCTCTCACTTCACTAACTCAGAAAGGTGTCACCTATCGTTGGGGTAATACACAGGAATCTGCATTTCAGCACTTGAAAGACAGACTTTGTAGCGCACCGATTCTTTCATTGCCAGAGGGCACAGATGATTTCGTGGTTTATTGTGATGCGTCAATTCAGGGTCTTGGGTGTGTGTTGATGCAACGGGATAAAGTCATTGCTTATGCATCGCGCCAACTTAAAGTTCACAAAAGAAATTACACTACACACGATCTGGAGCTGGGAGCTGTTGTGTTCGCACTCAAGGTATGGAGACATTACCTGTACGGTACCAAGTGCACCATTTACACCGATCACAGGAGTCTCGAGCATATCTTCAAACAGAAAGAGTTGAACATGCAACAACGTCGATGGGTCGAGCTCTTGAATGACTACGAATGCGCGATCAAGTACCATCCGGGCAAAGCCAATGTGGTGGCCGACGCCCTCAGTAGAAACGATACTACGCCTAAGCGCGTGCGAGCATTACAACTTACCATCCAATCTAGTCTTCCTACTCAGATACGGGATGCTCAGGTTGAAGCATTGAAAGCAGAGAACGTCAGGGCGGAGTCCCTACATGGGTCAAGGAAACGATTAGAACAAAAGGGAGACGGCGCTTACTACGTTACAGGGCGTATTTGGGTCCCACACTATGGAAACTTACGCGAGCTGGTGATGGACAAGGCACATAAGTCTCGCTACTCAGTACATCCTGGTTCAGATTAGATGTACCACGACTTGAAGACTACGTACTGGTGGCCTAGCATGAAAGCCCACATAGCAACCTACGTCAGCAAATGTTTGACTTGTGCGAGAGTCAAGACCGAATATCAAAAACCATCGGGCCTACTCCAACAACCAGAGATACCACAATGGAAATGGGAACAAATTTCCATGGATTTTGTTACTGGCCTGCCTAGAACTCAACGTGGAAATGATACCATTTGGGTGATCGTGGATCGACTCAGAAAGTCTGCACACTTTTTGGCCATCAAAGAAACAGACAAGTTCTCTACTCTTGCAGACATTTACTTAAAGGAAGTGGTTTCGAGGCACGGGGTGCCAACCTCCATTATTTCCGATCGTGATGCACGTTTTACTTCTGAATCGTGGCAAGCTATGCACAAATCCTTTGGCTCACGTTTAGACATGAGCACCGCTTATCATCCACAAACGGATGGGCAGTCTGAGCGCACCATCCAAACTCTCGAAGACATGCTCAGAGCATGTGTAATCGACTTTGGTAACGGCTGGGAAAAACAACTACCGTTAGTGGAATTCTCGTATAATAACAGTTATCACACCAGCATTCAAGCTGCTCCATTTGAGGCATTGTACGGACATAAATGCCGATCACCTCTTTGCTGGGCAGAAGTTGGTGACAGCCAAATCACAGGCCCAGAACTTGTAGTAGACACAACGGAAAGGATTGCACAAATACTACAACGAATGGCGGCAGCTCATGATCGTCAGAAAAGCTACGCTGATAAGCGCAGGAAACCACTCGAGTTCCAAGTTGGGGATCGAGTGCTACTCAAAGTCTCACCTTGGAAAGGTGTAGTTCATTTTGGCAAACGAGGTAAACTCAATCCGCGTTACGTTGGACCGTTCGAAATCATCGAGAAAATAGGCAAGGTGGCCTACAAACTGAACCTACCAGCAGAACTCAGTGGAGTTCACAACGTATTTCACGTGTCAAATCTGAAGAAGTGTCTGTCAGATGAGACCCTCATAGTTCCTTTTAAGGAGCTCACTATAGACGACCAGTTGCGATTCGTTGAGATACCAGTAGAGATTACTGGCCGAGATGTGAAAGTTCTCAAGCACACCAGAATACCTCTTGTTCGAGTTCGTTGGAACTCCCGTCGTGGCCCAGAGTTCACCTGGGAACGAGAAGACCAAATGAAACTCAAGTATCCCCAGTTATGTGATTATTATGTTATGTGTTTAGTGATTTAAACTGGTAACTTGTTAACTTGTGGAGAAGTTGAAATCTTAAAATGTTGCACCCTGAACAACCTCGACGAAACAAGAGTTTCGCCGCTAACCATCTCGACGAAACCAAGGGTGTGTTTCGTCACACACACCTCGACGAAACAGGCGTTTCGCCGGCCCAAGTTCTGTGAAGCCCAGTAAGGGCCCAACGCGTTACAACTACATATTTAACGAGGTAGGGTTACGTAAAAGTCTGAGTGATCAGTTTTAAACCCTAGAGTTCCCCTCTGTGCGACGGCAACCATCATATCTCACCATCCTTCCTCTCGAATTCTTATTGGATCACCTAGTAACCGGTTAGTGCATAAATAAAATTGTCTGATTCAACTTTAGATCATTCTAGGTTGCATGATACTTTGATAGGATCCGTTGATTGTCACTGAACAATGATTGATAAATATGATTTCATGGATTGTGTTGATGATTGATGATCTAGCAGGGTATAAATGAGTAGATGGTTATGACGGTTTCGTAGGTCGAGATTTGATTGCTTGTTGATGAATTGGTTGATAGTTAGAGTTTGATGTTCTGTTATAATACCTATGAAACTAGATCTGATAATTGTGATTTTATTCGCTTATGTCCACTGCTTATATTCTGATGGTATCATTTGTTAATTATGTGTTATAGTGTTGGTATGTATCAATGATCTGGCAAGATATGATCTGCGGTTAGGACTATTGATGATGATTTACTGTTATATTGCAATTAGGGTTTCTGGGTAATCATCAGTTACACGACGTAACTGATCTAAGGGACGAAACGCCAGTCACGACGAAACAGGCACGACGAAACAGGGGAGTTTCACCGAGGGTAATCACGACGAAACAGAGGGTGTTTCGTCGTTGGGGTTCACGTAGGGCTGGCATATCGGGTCGACCCGATCTGTTAAGACACGAACACGATAAGACACGAACACGAAACCTGTAAACACGAACACGACATGAAATCTTATCGTGTCAGATTTTCCAAACACGAACACGAACCTGTTAACAAACATGTTACACGAAATGACCTGTTAAGACACGAAAATGTTGCCAACATATCATATGACCTGTTTAAGCCACAAACACGACCTGTTAAGACACGAACATAACCTATCATTCCATATTTGAAATTAGCAATTAAGGAACCTGTTTAATGAAAATTTAGTCGCCAAAGGTTCACAAAAGTCATAAAAATGCATAAACACATAATGTCTTAACAAACTTAAAACGAAATCCATAAAAGTCTAATCATAACATCCAAATAGTTTCAAAATTCAAGTTCCCATATGCCTTTCTTTCTCAAGATCTTCAATTCCGAACATTCAAACCTACACAAATAATTACAGTCGTATTAGGCATGGACAATTTGACATAAACTCATTCATATAGTTTTATCAAGCAACATATCTAGAAACATTTGAAGTGGGTACCTTGAGATGTTCTCGGATTTTTAACAAGCAACACTACTTGAAGCATTTGGAGTGGATACTTTAGGATTGTTCACGGAATTTGAAGCATCTGATTCATGGCTAATGTCAAGTGACATTATATCTTCTGTGAGCTCATCTACACTAACTTGGTTCGAACCTACAAAGTACAAACAAATATACATAATAATATTAATAGAATACCATGCAAAAAAACATTAAAAAAACATGAGAAAAGACATTACAATAATCTCCAAATAACCAATCTTTTGTGCATATGAGAGCCTCAACGGTATCTTTGCTAAGTGAACTTCGATGTTCATTAAGGACTCTTCCACTTGCACTGAATGTAGACTCCGATGCGACAGTAGATACCGGAATGGTCAAAAAGTCTCTTGCCATTCTCGCAAGTGCGGGATATCTAAACTCATTGCCTTTCCAAAAAGCCAACACATCAAGTTCACAACTTCTGTCAACCCTTGACTCCTCCAAATACATTTGCAATTCTGATTTTTTGTTAATTGTAAAATCTTTACTTTGAAATTGATCAAAATCCTAAAAAAATAATTGGAAATTAGTTAGTCAATAATTAAACACAACGTATAAATATATAAATAAATTACCTTAAGCCTTGAGCTCATTCCATAGGCATGTGTAGAATCATCCATTGTGTCCTCAACCTCTTTACTTGCATTTGAAGCACGTGTTGGGTCGTCTCTTCTATCATCACCGGCCACATTTAACATGTTGACATATTCATTAAATGTAGAATTCAAAAACTGATCAACATTTGTATATTCGGGGCTCGACTCTCCGTATATTTGTGAATAACTCCAGTCGATAAAATGCAACTTGTATCTAGGATCCAACACTACGGCTATAGCTAAGGTAAGACTAAAATCTGACCAATATTTTTGAAACTTGGTCATCATCAGTTCTGCCATATTCTTGATATACCCATCATTCGAACTCAAACCCTCAAACAACGTAAGATAAGCCATAAAGACGTGTGGATAGTACAAGTTTGCAGTCGGATATTTGGTACCCGAAAAAACATTGGTCACATCATAAAATACTCCAAGAAAAGTACATATCTTTCTAATCTTTTCCCACTCTAATGCATTTGGACAATGCTTAAAATTAGAATCACTTAATTCTAAATGACAAAAAGCACGTCGATAATAAAGAGCGCCATCAAGCATCAAAAAAGTAGAATTCCACCTTGTAACAACATCTTGCCTTAATCCCTTTTTCTTCTTAATAGAAAGCAACTGAACACAATCCAAAAAATTTTCCTTCCTTTGTTGTGAACCTTTCACATACTTGATGCTTTCTCTAACTTTATAAACACACTCATCAATTTCTTTTAACCCATCTTGCACAATCAAGTTCAAAATATGTGCACAACATCTCAAGTGAAAAAAATTACCCTTAGAAACTAGTGGTGACTTTGCATTCAGTTGTTCTCTCAATAGCCCAACAAAAGTGTCATTAGAAGAAGCATTATCTAACGTCACAGAGAATATTTTGTTTTCTATGCCCCATTCTACTAAAATAGAAAACACTTTTTCACATAAAGCAATGCCGGTATGAGGTGGTGGCATAAAGGAAAAGGATAAAACTCTTTTTTGCAAAATCCAATCTTTATCCATAAAATGAACAGTAATTGCTAAATATCCATCAGTAGCAATAGAAGTCCATAAATCTGAAGTTAGACATAATCTGCCAGGTGATTCCATAAGCATCTCTTTCACCTTTTCCTTTTCTTTCTTATACATTTTCAATACATCTGATTTTACCGTATTTCTAGATATGACATTCACATCGGGTTGCAAATACTTAAACAAATCCCTAAATGCCTTATATTCTACAAATGACAAAGGCAACTCATGCATCACAATAGCAACAACAAGCATTTCACGAAACGTATTTTGATTAAACCTAGATGCCTTTAACTTCATGTCAGTATCTAAAAGCATTTGACCAACATCTTTATGAGTAGTACCATAGCAGCTTGATATATGTCGAGTAAAATTTCCCGTACCTTGCTTACTATCAAACATGAGAACATGACCACATTTGTTGCACTTTGATGGAACCTTTCCGCCTAAAGCTTTGTTTTTTTGTTTGGTAAAGTAATGCCAAACAACTGATCTTTCCTTTCGAGATCTCTTTGCATTGGGTTTTTTATCATCTACCTCCATAGAGCCAACTTCATCATCTTCCAAATTTATAGAGCTATCATTTTCTAGATCAACTTTGATAGAATCGGAATCCATATCCACCTACAATAGATAAAAAAAATAATTAAGTTACACAAAAGTTTATAAGAAAATTTAACCAAAAACTATAAAAGTTGAACCAACAACATACCGGTGTTTTGCCCTTCTTTGTCCCCACTTTCTTTTGTGAATCGCTCATGATGTTTAATTAGTAACTGTTGAATAACAACAGATGAATCAGAACATAACTCATAACAACAGTAACTGTTTCAGAAACATACGAATCAGAAACATACAAATCGATTTCAAATCAAAACATATGAATCAGAACACTAACTGTATGACATACGATTTCAAATCAGAACATACGATTTCAAATCAGAACATACGAACCAACAACATACGAATCAGTAATTGTTCATAACAACAGTAACTGTTTCAGAAACATACGAATCAGAAACATACAAATCGATTTCAAATCAGAACATACGAATCAGAACACTAACTGTCTGACATACGATTTCAAATCAGAACATACGATTTCAAATCAGAACATACGAACCAACAACATACGAATCAGTAACTGTCTGACCGAATATTTAAGTTACCTGCGATGGTTGCCGGCGATGGTTGCTGGACGATGACGTCTCGTCGGATGGCTGCCGGCGATGGTCGCTGGACGATGACGGCTGGAGTGGAGATGGTTGCCGGAGTGGAGATGGTTGCCGGCGATGGCTGCTGGAGTGGAGATGGTTGCCGGCGATGGTTGTGAGACGTGAGTTCGTCCTTCGTCGATGTCTCGATGACGGCTGCTGGACTCTGGAGTGGAGATGGAGAGTTTCTTTTAGGGTTAACTTTGGAGCGTGAATGGTGTAAATGAATTTCAAAATTAGAACAATATTGAAATACCTGATATATAATATTATATATTTTTTAATTAAAATTCTTAGTAGGTCATTAACGGGTCTTAACAGGTTAACGGGTTTTAACCTGTTAAGACACGAAATTTAAACAGGTCTTATCGTGTCGACCTATTTAGACACGAAACCCGTTAAGGCCAAACACGAAACCTGTTAACTTCGTGTAGGTTCGTGTCGTGTTATCGTGTTCGTGTCAGAATTGCCAGCCCTAGGTTCACGACAAAACCAGTGTTTTTCGTCGAGTTATTAAACATGCACAGTAACTCAGTTAAGTCTGTTAAGGATTAACTAGGTTAGTCATGTACTGTTAAATGTAAAGCATGGTTGCATGAGCTTGTATAACTGATTAAATGCTATGTGTTAGTTATTGCTTGAATACATGTGATGATCATAACTGTTACTTGAACTATGTGAATATAAACTGATTGTGAATACATGCATACTATAGGCTTTGACTGATTAATTGGAATCAAGTAATTAATCAACCGAGCAAACCGAGGTGAGTTCACACTTTCTACAAGGCATGGGATTCCCAAGGGTTGGGAATGGGTTAAAGAATTAAACGGAAACTACATATTCTCCTTGGGTAGGATATATACGGCCATCCTCCATGGGTAGGATGCCAAGATTTAAACCTCGCGTATTCTCCTTGGGTAGGATACATACGTTCGTCCTCCTTGGGTAGGACAACAAGATTAAACATACTGGGCCAAAACTCTATCATAAGTCCCTCATTTTATATCGACTTAATCGCCGAGGCCGATGGCGAGCAGGTCATTAGTTAATAGCGCTATTAGGTTTAACAAACCTCACACCGTGTCGTTCGAACGGGCGTGTACTAATGGACTAAAGGCAAAGGGTCAATGATGATAGACATTGACTTAGGGCACAACTTATTTTCGTAGTAGTCGATATGGTACGGTCTGGTAACGTACATGGGAAGCCCCCACTTAACGCACATGGGAAGCCCCCACTTAACGTACATGGGAAGCCCCCACCAAATATCGTAACAAGGTTTGGGAAACAAGGGATACTGGTTAACACTTGATTATGAAACAAACTTACTATTTTAGAAACGAACTCAATAACTGAACAATCAACTGAGAACTCACTCAACTTTGTTGTTGACTCGTTGTTACATGCCTTGCAGGTCGTTAGGTATTCATGGAGCTTGCACGGGAGGCGAAATCGTTCTGGGAACATGGACTGTTGAATCCATGTTAAACATTTACACTTTATAAACTTATTACTTATGTTTGGGGTTTTTACATTTATGCTTCCGCTGAATACTTTAACTATGCGTTTGTTTTGAACACCTTTCATATTGTGTGGTTGAATTTTATTTATTACTTACAATGTTCAATATGATTGGTGGCTTGATCCTGGTCAGTCACGCCTCCAAGCGGTGATACTCCGCATGTGGTATTTTGGGGGTGTGAGAGATTGGTATCAGAGCCATTGGTTATAGTGAACTTGGTTTTAAAAAGGGGGAAAACTTTTTTGGTAAAACCAGACTATAGCCTGTACAGTGCTCAACGATCCACAACGACGCTTCGCTCCACGTGCAAGGCTCAACACTATAGGTGATGTGGTTTATGTTTATATTACCTACTTGCTAGTTACATAGAACTTTTCTTATGGTATACTTAGATGAACGTAACAACTATTGTTTGAAAACACATGTGTGCTTACCCTCTTCTGTCATCGCACTTTCGCGAACCTCTCTCACTCATGTTTCCTTTGATATGAAGATCATGAGTGGACGTATCAACATGACTCAAGCCCAGCTGACGGCTTTAATCAACGAACAAGTTACTGCAGCACTTGCAGCTGCTCAGGCAGGAGGTATAACCTCCCATAACAACTTACTCTAGGATCTTTAGGTCCTACTCACGTAAACCAACACTTGTGCTTAACATTGTTTCTTCTTACACACACACGACAGGTCAACATGCTCAGCCTCCTGCATGTACCTTCAAAACTTTTATGGATTGTCGACCTACTACTTTCAGTGGCACTGAAGGACCGGTGGGCCTCCTCCACTGGTTTTAGAAGCTCGAATCGGTCTTCGAGATGTGTGAGTGCCCTGAAGATCGTAGGGTGAAGTATGCTACTGGAACACTTGAGGGCATTGCGTTAACTTGGTGGAAAGCGCAAGTTCAAATGTTAGGGTTGGCTGTTGCAAACGCCACCCCATGGAACGATTTCAAGGAACTGATCAAGGAAGAATACTGCAGTCGTGATGACATCCACAAGTTGGAGGTCGAGTTCTTCAACCTAAAGATGAAAGGGTCAGAAATCGAAGCGTATACGAAAAGGTCGAATGAGCTGGCAATATTGTGTCCTACTATGGTAGATCCTCCTATCAAGCGCATCGAGCTGTACCTTAAAGGTTTGGTGCCAGAAATTCAAAGTCACGTAACCTCAGCTAATCTGGGCACTATTCAGCAAATCATCAAGTTGGCTCATCGCCTCACTGATCAGGCGGTGGAGCAGAACAGGCTACCAAAGCTTATTAGTGCTACTACCACTACATCTGATGCCCCCAACGACAACAAGCGTAAATGGGATGGGATCTCAAGCAAGGGTTCAACCTCTGTTCAGTCACAGGCTCAACAATGAAAGACAGACGATTTCAAGAGTCCCGGTCAGCAATCTTCAGGGGGTCAAGGTCAGGGTCAGGGTGGATACAGGGGAAATCACCCTAAGTGCAATAGATGCAACAGACACCACAGTGGTCAGTGCAACCAGGGTTGTTGTCAGAGGTGTCTCAAGATGGGGCATGAAGCCAAGGATTGCAGGAGCGCGCGACCTGCGAATCAGAATCGTCAACAGCAACAACAAGTTCCACAGAATCAGCCGCAGCAACAGCAGGGTAACAGGGGATGCTTTCAGTGTGGTGCTGAAGGTCACTTCAAGAGAAATTGCCCCCAGTTGAACCAGAATCAAAATAACAACAATAATCAGGGGAACGGGAACAACAATGGAAATAACAACAGGGGAAACAATGGAAACAATGGCGCTCGGGGCCGTGCGTTCGTGATTGGTCAGGGTGATGCAAGGAATGATCCCAACGTCGTAATGGGTAAGTTCATTCTGGACGACTTTTATGTTAATGTTTTATTTGATTCGGGTGCCGATACCAGTTATGTGTCTCTAAAAGTTAGTCAAATGCTTAAGCGTGTCCCAATAATTTTGAACACCAAGCACATGGTAGAGCTAGCAAATGGTAAAAGTTTAGAGGCCACACACATAGTTAAGGGTTGTAATCTCATCTTGGCTGGCCAGACCTTCTCTATCGACCTCATTCCTATTGTTTTGGGTAGTTTCGACATTGTTATTGGTATGGATTGGTTATCGCAACATCGAGCAGAGATCCTTTGCAAGGAGAAGATTGTCCGCATTCCTCGTCCAGATGGGGAACCATTAGTGATTCATGGCGACAAGAGTGGTGCCGTGGTGGGCATCATTTCTTTTCTTAAGGCCCAGAAGTGTTTGCGAAAGGGCCACACTGCTATCCTAGCCCTCGTTTCTGATGCATCCTCGAAAGAAAAGAAGATTGAAGATTTTCCGGTCGTACGTGACTTTCCCGAGGTATTCCCTGAGGAATTACCTGGTCTTCCGCCTCATCGTCAGGTTGAATTTTAGATCGAGCTAGCTCCTGGAGCAGCGCCCATAGCTCGTGCACCTTATCGTTTAGCTCCATCAGAACTCGAAGAACTGTCCACGCAACTACAAGAGCTCTTGGATAAGGGTTTTATTCACCCTAGCTCTTCGCCTTGGGGAGCTCCAGTATTATTTGTGAAGAAGAAAGACGGTACATTCCGAATGTGTATTGACTACCGCGAACTCAACAAGGTGACCGTAAAGAATCGCTATCCACTTCCACGCATTGATGACTTGTTCGATCAGCTGCAAGGGTCGAGCTACTATTCGAAGATTGACCTGAGGTCAGGCTACCATCAACTGAGAGTCCGAGACGAGGATATCTCTAAGACAGCGTTCAGGACTCGTTATGGGCATTATGAGTTCCTGGTTATGCCTTTTGGATTGACAAATGCACCTGCAGTCTTCATGGATCTTATGAACAGAGTGTGCAAGCCTTACCTGGATAAGTTTGTTATAGTATTCATCGACGACATTCTGATCTACTCTAAGAGTCGGGAGGAACACGAGCAACATCTGCGGATTATTTTGGAACTGCTTCGAACAGAGCAACTTTATGCTAAGTTTTCGAAATGTGACTTCTGGCTTCGTGAAGTCCATTTGCTAGGCCATGTGGTAAACAAGGATGGGATTCATGTTGATCCATCCAAGGTGGACTCGATCAAGAACTGGCCTGCACCCCGCACACCAACAGAAATCCGCCAATTCTTGGGTTTGGCGGGCTATTACAGAAGGTTCATCAAGGATTTCTCCAAGATTGCACAACCTCTCACTTCACTAACTCAGAAAGGAGTCACCTATCGTTGGGGTAATACACAGGAATCTGCATTTCAGCACTTGAAAGACAGACTTTGTAGCGCACCGATTCTTTCATTGCCAGAGGGCACAGACGATTTTGTGGTTTATTGTGATGCGTCAATTCAGGGTCTTGGGTGTGTGTTGATGCAACGGGATAAAGTCATTGCTTATGCATTGCGCCAACTTAAAGTTCACGAAAGAAATTACACTACACACGATCTGGAGCTGGGAGCTGTTGTGTTCGCACTCAAGATATGGAGACATTACCTGTACGGTACCAAGTGCAACATTTACACCGATCACAGGAGTCTCGAGCATATCTTCAAACAGAAAGAGTTGAACATGCGACAACGTCGATGGGTCGAGCTCTTGAATGACTACGAATGCGCGATCAAGTACCATCCGGGCAAAGCCAATGTGGTGGCCGACACCCTCAGTAGAAAGGATACTACGCCTAAGCGCGTGCGAGCATTACAACTTACCATCCAATCTAGTCTTCCTACTCAGATACGGGATGCTCAGGTTGAAGCATTGAAAGCAGAGAACGTCAGGGCGGAGTCCCTACGTGGGTCAAGGAAATGATTAGAACAAAAGGGAGATGGCGCTTACTACGTTACAGGGCGTATTTGGGTCCCACACTATGGAAACTTACGCGAGCTGGTGATGGACGAGGAACATAAGTCTCGCTACTCAGTACATCCTGGTTCGAATAAGATGTACCACGACTTAAAGACTATGTACTGGTGGCCTAGCATGAAAGCCCACATAGCAACCTACGTCAGCAAATGTTTGACTTATGCGAGAGTCAAGACCGAATATCAAAAACCATCGGGCCTACTCCAACAACCAGAGATACCACAATGGAAATGGGAACAAATTTCCATGGATTTTGTTACTGGCCTGCCTAGATCTCAACGTGGAAATGATACCATTTGGGTGATCGTGGATTGACTCACAAAGTCTGCACACTTTTTGGCCATCAAAGAAACAGAAAAGTTCTCTACTCTAGCAGACATTTACTTAAAGGAAGTGGTTTCGAGGCACGGGGTGCCAACCTCCATTATTTTCGATCGTGATGCACGTTTTACTTCTGAATTGTGGCAAGCTATGCACAAATCCTTTGGCTCACGTTTAGACATGAGCACCGCTTATCATCCACAAACGGATGGGCAGTCTGAGCGCACCATCCAAACTCTCGAAGACATGCTTAGAGCATGTGTAATCGACTTTGGTAACGGCTGGGAAAAACATCTACCGTTAGTGGAATTTTCGCATAATAACAGTTATCACACCAGCATTCAAGCTGCTCCGTTTGAGGCATTGTATGGACGTAAATGCCGATCACCTCTTTGCTGGGCAGAAGTTGGTGACAGCCAAATCACAGGCCCAGAACTTGTAGTAGACACAACGGAAAGGATTGCACAAAGACAACGAATGGCGGCAGCTCGTGACCGTCAGAAAAGCTACGCTGATAAGCGCAGGAAACCACTCGAGTTCCAAGTTGGGGATCGAGTGCTACTCAAAGTCTCACCTTGGAAAGGTGTAGTTCGTTTTGGTAAACGAGGTAAACTCAATCCGCGTTATGTTGAACCGTTCGAAATCATCGAGAAAATAGGCAAGGTGGCCTACAAACTGAACCTACCAGCAGAACTCAGTGGAGTTCACAACGTATTTCACGTGTCAAATCTGAAGAAGTGTCTGCCAGATAAGACCCTCATAGTTCCTTTTAAGGAGCTCACTATAGACGACCAGTTGCGATTCGTCGAGGAACCAGTAGAGATTACTGACCGAGATGTGAAAGTTCTCAAGCACACCAGAATACCTCTTGTTCGAGTTCGTTGGAACTCCCGTCGTGGCCCAGAGTTCACCTGGGAACGAGAAGACCAAATGAAACTCAAGTATCCCCAGTTGTTCGGCAACAATGCAACTACTACTGAGGCTGAAGCTACTGCGGAATTTCGGGATGAAATTCCAAATCAACGGGGGGATGATGTGACACCCCAGGAAAACCAGTAAACCACACAACTTAACTAGCTTCCTTAGTAACCGCATGCTAAATTTCGGGACGAAATTTCTTTCAAGTTGGGGATAATGTGACAACCCGAGTTTCCAAGATTCCACCATTTCATTAATTGCACGTTAATTGTTAAGTTGTTTGTTTACACGACTTGTTTGTTTTGTAACCATACCCGTTTGTAATATGTTGAATCGTATTGTGATTATTATGTTATGTGTTTAGTGATTTAAACTGGTAACTTGTTAACTTGTGGAGAAGTTGAAATTTTAAAATGCTGCACCCTGAACAACTCGACGAAACATGAGTTTCGCCGCTAACCATCTCGACGAAACCAAGGGTGTGTTTCGTCACACACACCTCGACGAAACAGGCGTTTCGCCGGCCCAAGTTCTGTGAAGCCCAGTAAGGGCCCAACGCGTTACAACTACATATTTAACGAGGTAGGGTTACGTAAAACTCTGAGTGATCAGTTTTAAACCCTAGAGTTCCCCTCTGTGCGACGGCAACCATCATATCTCACCATCCTTCCTCTCGAATTCTTGTTGGATCACCTAGTAACCAGTTAGTGCATAAATAAAATTGTCTGATTCAACTTTACATCATTCTTGGTTGCATGATACTTTGATAGGATCCGTTGATTGTCACTGAACAATGATTGATAAATATGATTTCATGGCTTGTGTTGATGATTGATGATCTAGCAGGGTATAAATGAGTAGATGGTTATGACGGTTTCGTAGGTCGAGATTTGATTGCTTGTTGATGAATTGGTTGATAGTTAGAGTTTGATGTTCTGTCATAATACCTATGAAACTAGATCTGATAATTGTGATTTTATTCGCTTATGTCCACTGCTTATATTCTGATGGTATCATTTGTTAATTATGTGTTATAGTGTTGGTATGTATCAATGATCTGGCAAGATATGATCTGCGGTTAGGACTATTGATGATGATTAACTGTTATATTGCAATTAGGGTTTCTGGGTAATCATCAGTTACACGACGTAACTGATCTAAGGGACGAAACGCCAGTCACGACGAAACAGGCACGACGAAACAGGGGAGTTTCGCCGAGGGTAATCACGACGAAACAGAGGGTGTTTCGTCGAAGGGGTTCACGACGAAACCAGTGTTTTTCGTCGAGTTATTAAACATGCACAGTAACTCAGTTAAGTCTGTTAAGGCTTAACTAGGTTAGTCATGTACTGTTAAATGTAAAGCATGGTTGCATGAGCTTGTATAACTGATTAAATGCTATGTGTTAGTTATTGCTTGAATACATGTGATGATCATAACTGTTACTTGAACTATGTGAATATAAACTGATTGTGAATACATGCATACTATAGGCTTTGACTGATTAATTGGAAAAAAGTAATTAATCAATCGAGCAAACCGAGGTGAGTTCACACTTTCTACAAGGCATGGGATTCCCAAGGGTTGGGAATGGGTTAAAGAATTAAAACGGAAACTACATATTCTCCAAGGGTAGGATATGTGCGGCCATCCTCCATGGGTAGGATGCCAAGATTTAAACCTCGCGTATTCTCCTTGGGTAGGATACGTACGTTCGTCCTCCTTGGGTAGGACAACAAGATTAAACATACTGGACCAAAACTCTATCATAAGTCCCTCATTTTATATCGACTTAATCGCCGAGGCCGATGGCGAGCGGGTCATTAGTTAATAGCGCTATTAGGTTTAACAAACCTCACACCGTGTCGTTCGAATGGGCGTGTACTAATGGACTAAAGGCAAAGGGTCAATGATGATAGACATTGACTTAGGGCGCAACTTATTTTCGTAGTAGTCGATATGGTACGGTCTGGTAACGCACATGGGAAGCCCCCACTTAACGCACATGGGAAGCCCCCACTTAACGTACATGGGAAGCCCCCACCAAATATCGTAACAAGGTTTGGGAAATAAAGGATACTGGTTAACACTTGATTATGAAATAAACTTACTATTTTAGAAACGGACTCAATAACTGAACAATCAACTGTGAACTCGCTCAACTTTGTAGTTGACTCGTTGTTACATGCCTTGCAGGTCGTTAGGTATTCATGGAGCTTGCACGGGAGGCGAAATCGTTGTGGGAACATGGACTGTTGAATCCATGTTAAACATTTACACTTTATAAACTTATTACTTATGTTTGGGGTTTTTACATTTATGCTTCCGCAGAATACTTTAACTATGCGTTTGTTTTGAACACCTTTCATATTGTGTGGTTGAATTTTATTTATTACTTACAATGTTCAATATGATTGGTGGCTTGATCCTGGTCAGTCACGCCTCCAAGCGGTGATACTCTGCATGTGGTATTTTGGGGGTGTGACACGACAGAAGAGAGTAAGCACACAAGGTTCAAATAGTAGTCATCACGTTAACTAGTGCACAGTGTGAACTATCTAACCGACAATATAAACATAAACCATACCACCTATTGTGTCGAGTCTTGCACGTGGAGCGAAGCGTCGTTGTGGATCGTTGAGCACTGTACAGGTTATAGTATGGTTTTGTCAAAAAGCTTTTCCCTTTTTAAAACCAAGTTCACTACAACCAATGGCTCTGATACCAATCTGTCACACCCCCAAAATCCACCCTGCGGAGTATCACCGCTTGGAGGCGTGACGTGACCAGGATCGAGCCACCAATCATATTGAACAACGTAATTAAGTAGATAAAACCAACCACAATACAATTGGTGACCAAAAGCTAGTTAACCAAGTTCAATTTAACAGCGGAAGCATTAAAGATAAAATCCCAAAACATAAGTTCCATAGTTCATAAGTTTAAAGTCCAATACGTAAGTTTAATAAGTTCATAAGGATTAAATATTTAGCACGGGACATAACAGTCCGAATCCCACAACGACCTCCTCCTTGTGCAAGCTCCATAAGCATCTAGTGACCTGTAAGGCATGTAACAACGAGTCAACAACAAAGTTGAGTGAGTTCACATTTGGTTGTTTAGTTTAAGTTGTTTCCGAAAACGTGGTTTGTCTTTCGTTGGCTTATTTGCCGTGGGGGTTACCCCATAGTTGAAAGTATGATTAACCAGTTCCTTCTTTATTACCCAAACCATATCCATAATCAGTGGGGGCTTCCCCATGTGAACCACTAGACCGTACCATATCGACAACTGACGAACAATAGTTGTGCCCTACGTCAATGTCTATCATCATTGACAGTTTGCCATAGTCCATTAGTACACGCCCGTCTGAACGGCACGGTGTGAGGTTTGTTAAACCTAATAGCGCTATTAACTAATGACCCGCTCGCCATTGGCCTCGGCGATTAAGTCGATATAAAATGAGGGACTTAATGATAGAGTTTTGTCTAGTAAGTTTTAAGGTTGTTGTCCTACCCAAGGAGGACGAACGTACATATTCTACCCAAGGAGAATACGCAGGATTAATATTGCCATCCTACCCATGGAGGATGGCCGTACATATCCTACCCAAGGAGGATATGTAGGTTCCGTTTTAATTCTTTAACCCATTCCCAACCACCGGGAATCCCATGACTTAGAAAGTGTGTGAACTCACCTTGGTTTGCTTGGTTAGACTCTCAAAAATGGCTAACAGTCAAGGTCGGTCAATCACGTCCTAGTATGATTACCACTTAGTTTATTAGTGACTTCAAATAAGCACGAAGTTCCTACACGCATCTATCACATAACATGCATCACTTTAATGGTTCACGCCCATATAAACTTCCCATCTATTCCCGTTCATAAGCAAACATAAGACATTGCACATAACACTTTTATTGACATATAACATGTTAGATCATTCTCAGATAACCTACCAGACATTTAGACACGCAAATTACTACTTATGTCGTTTCAGCTTTTACATTCAAAACTGGGCTGTTTTCGGGTATTTTAATAAAATAGTTAACTTACTCCAAAAATTTCCAACTTTTTACAGAATGTCTTAAACGATCCAAATATTATTGTGTAAAAATCTCGGGATCCAATTCATCACCAATATTTTATAAAAAATCATTTTCCGGACTGCAATCAGATTCATCTTTTTCTGACTGCAGTCCACGGAATAATTTATTAAAAATTCATCGTAAGTCCGATTGATGAAATTCCAGTGGGAGAATTACTACGACATCAGTGTCCACCTACAGTACAAATTTCGTGACTTGAATCTACACAGATTTCAAGTTATGATGAAGAACATAACACGTATTTTCAGCAGTAAAAATGCAGCTTTAGCTGCTGTTACAAAACGACCCTTTAAAAATAGTAAACGAAGTCCAAAAATTATGATTCCAGTGCCATTAGAACCGTATTTCATAATAACACATTATAGACTCAAGAAAGTCAAGTTTTTGTTAAGTTATGATCTGGTTACAGCCAACTGAAGTTGGCTGTAAATGCTTGGACAGAAGCTGTTTTCAGCTTATTGTGTTCTAACGCATGTTCTATTTGTTCCGTTAACATGTCTAGTGATCAACAACGACCTTTAACATCAATATTAACAAGTAAATCATCAAGTAATCAACAACATGTTCACTACAACATCCTACTACAACATTTCATCACATTTCAACAATATTTCATCATTAAGTTAGCTCTATGTTCAAGACTTTTGCATATGATCTTCTAGTGTTCTTAAGTTTTCATAATAACTAAAGTAAGCATAAACAAATACAAATAAAAACATAGTAGATAATAGATAAATAGCCTTGCTTAATACACAACCAAAGCATGTCAACTAAGTCGGTTTTGGCACTAGAAGCATTCGGTCAATTTTCCATTTTAAGACAATTAGTATCCTTTTCGGGAATCCTAACATGACAATCATTCGGAAAGTTAAAACGATAAACACACTTTAACCACCTAAAATTGTTCTTTAACGTGCAATTGATAAATGTCTATGAAAATCTCTTAAAAATGAGTTAGTCATCCGTTAGGAGTTTTCTAACCGCACTTAATCAAGGAAAGCAACACCGATAAACACAATGCAACCACCGAGACAAGCATAAACTAGATTAAATCACAACCGAGTTCATTTTACAAATCTTGCACAATAATTCACCAAGATAGCAATTTTGGCCTAAACTACTAACTAAGCTAACAAATCATGGCAAGAATTTATAACGACACCATCTAACCCGTTAAGGTCCTTACGTGACGGCAAGCTTTCTTGATTAACAATAATTACATTTTATTAAATCACTAACCATTTCTAGTATCATGATGCACACATTTTAACCAAGCTAAACTAGTTAACCAACTTTAAAGTTTACTAATACAAGATTAATTAAGCTTCATTTTTCAACTATCTTAACTAACCAAGCACCAATCATCCAACACAATTACTTATAATCAAGAAATCAATATCAATAACAAGGTTGCAAACTAATCATCAAAGATTAACATAGAAAATACTTCATAATGTCATTACAAACAAAGATTACACACTAATGGTTATAATCAAGCAAGGGATTGTTGTGTTTTTGCCCAAAGGCTACAATAATACATAAATAGGGCTGTAAACGAACCAAACGTTCGGTGAACAGTTCGTGAACCGTTCGGCGGGAAGTTCGTTTGTGTTCGTTCGTTTATTAAACAAACGAACACAAACAAGAAATTCCGTTCGTTTAGATAAATGAACAAACATGAACAGATGTCGTGTTCGTTCATTTATGTTCGTGAACGTTCGGTAACGTGTTTGTTTGTGTTCGATAGTTCATTAGTATTTTTAGTTTTTATATCTATTTAAATACTTCAAAATTCCGACAAAATAAATATTTAATAAGTGTCCGTGTATTATATATTCTATTTGTGAATGATTGTTTATGTTCGTTTGTTTCCATTTGTGTTCATGAACATTAGTTTGTGCTCATTTGTGTTCGTCAACGTTCGTTTTTGTTCGTTGCCTAAAATTAACAAACAAACACAAACGAACACGAACAATTTCATTTCCTTATCAAACGAACACGAACATAAAATCTCGTTTGATAAGTGTTCGTGAACTGTTCGCAAACACATATATTTCTTAACAAACGAACACGAACAAGGTCTTGTTCGTGTTCGTTCGGTTCGTTTACAACCCTATACATAAACATTAATCTAAATACTTGAAAGATTAACAAAATCATGGAAAGATTAGAAAACCAAACCATAAACAAGCATAAGATTAAGAATCTGGATAGTAATCGAGCTAAACGGGACAACGTGGCTTGAATCCGGGTGAAAGCTAACGCCTCCGGAGCCTGAAAATCGCCTGAATTGCTCTCCAAAATTCCAGAATGTCGAACAGAATGTTTCTGTTCTGTTTTTATATTTTTTTGATGTCGCACGGTCGTTCTTCCTGTGGCACGACCGTGCACTTTAAGCAATTATTGGGTATGGTGCACCATACTGCATAACGTCATCAGATCGTTGACCAGATTCGATATCGCACGATCGTTCTTCATATGGAACGGTCGTTCAATGCCGGGTTCTTGTTGCATGAGCTGCTGCACTGGTCGTTCATCACCGAGGTTCTGGCTGATCATCGGATCCGCACGGTCGTTCTTCAGATGGCACGTCCGCTCGTCACCCTCATTCTTTTCCAGGCTGATCAACATTTGTCGGAGATGCACGGTCGTGCATTGGGTCGCACGACCGTTCCACACGCCCAGGTCAGTTTTCTTACAGAAAGTTCGCAGCTTCGTCGTTTTGTCCGGAAAGTCTTCGTTTTCGCTATCATCTTGTCTGGTATGCTGTTTTAGGCCTGTAAACAAAAGTGTAGATAATTAAGTATCCGAACGACGGTTTTACGGCCAAAAACGCATAAAATAGGGGTAAAACGGGGGACTAAAATATGTGTAAATTAGCGAATATCAATAATCTAACTATTAACCATCATAAATAGGAAGAAAATGAAGATCAAAGGAGCTTACCACTAGCTTTTAAGCTAGGGAAGAAACACTAGAGAAAACAAGTGGATAAAAGAAATCTAGAGAGGTCCTTCCACTTCCGAAAGCACCGAGCTTCGTTGTATGCACTTTAACACCTATGTATGACCTTAGATTGGTTGAAGATGATCAAGTGATGATGGTGGTGTGTGGTGTGGTGGTCGGCCGAGACCAAAGAGGGAGAGGGAGAGAGTTTTGAAGTGTGTTATGTGTTGAAGATAAGAATGATGATGATCTTATGGTTTTATAGAAAATCCTCCAGCATGTTATTGTCCATTAGACCTAATGTGCCTTTAGTACAATGCAAACCCAATAAACAAATGAAGAAAAATCAAAGTGGGGATCCCACTTCTAGAACCGGTTTTTGGGGGGGGGGGGTTTGGTTTAGTTGGGTGGTGATGGATGGTTAGGGAAATTAGTTAGATTCCAAGTGTTTACTTAGTGATTTATGTGTGTTAAGTAATATATAGTGTGTTAGGGTGTTCGGGGACCATAACTAGCTTAGTAAAATAAAAACAATGCTTCTAGCATTATTTTGGTGTTCCGGGTAATGTCTGGTTGTTCGGTTTGATACTGTTCCGTTAAAGTGCTTAATTAATCCGTAAAGTGTCCTATATATATATTTTGTAACATTTTAATTCTCAACACTCAGGAAAGCATACCGGACCATTTAGTAACTTTTCTGTACACTACTAGTATGTTAACAAGCACATGTAAGTATAACACAGTAATCAGAAAGCAGTTAAGTGATTCAGCACAGTCATCAAGCACTTTAATTATCATTAAATAATCGTACGGATACATGTAATTACGAGGGTTGTCACATTCTGCCCTGAAAATGAAAAAGAGCAAATGGCGAATAAGTTCCTGAGCCACCGAATGGTGGATGTTGACTGTCGAGGGTATACTTCGAAATTCTTCGAATATGCCAGAATTGTGCCAACTCTGGCTTCGCCAGAACCGGTACTTATCTCTCGCTATATTTGGGGTTTAATTAGCGAGATTCGTGATATCGTCAAAGCTGCGAGACCCCGCACTATTGACGATGCGGTGGAATTAGCTAATACTTTGACCGACGGGCTGGTGCGTACGCGGGAAGAAAATAGGAAAAAGGAGTTAGCCCAAAAGATTACCCAAGGATTTCGGGTGGGTAATAATAGCAACTTCAAGAGGAAGGGAACGGGTCCTCTTCCACCCCGCCATTTTGCGGGAATTGCAAAAAGAAACATTTTGGAAAATGTAGAGAAAATTGCAATTTTTGCAAAATTCCGGGCCATCGGGAGGAGGAATGCAAGAAGAAATTAAAGGTCTGCTACAACTGTGGGGAAGCTGGGCATTTCAGACCAGAATGCCCTAAATTGGTCAAACCAGTGGATAACAAGGCCAAACCTGCTGAAGGAACTAATAAGAAGAATGCAAGAGCCTTCCAATTGACCACGCAGGAAGCCGAACTGATTCCCGGCGTAATAGCTGGTACGTTTCTGGTACACAACGTTTATGCGAAAGTATTATTCGACTCTGGTGCAAACCAAAGCTTTATAAATACTTCTTTCTGCCAAGCTCTTAAGCTACCCTTAACCAAACTTAGGCAGATTTATACAGTAGAAATGACAGACGGGAACTCTGTTAACATAGATACGGTTTTGCAAAAAGAAAATATCGAACTTTCAGGTCATAAATTTTCTGCTAACCTATTACCTATGAATTTAGCTGGATTCGATGTCGTATTAGGAATGGATTGGTTAGTAGCCAACCATGCTCGAATCCTCTGTGATAAGAATTCCATAGAAATCCGTGCACCCACAGGAGAGGCAATTATGATTACAGGGGATAAACCGCGTAAACCAATGAAGTTCATTTCAGTAATGAAAGTTGCTAGTTATGAGCGAAAGCAAGGAATAGTGTATATGATTTCGGTAATCATTAACACTAAGGATAAGGAACTTAAGGAAATTCCTGTAGTATCAGAATACTCGGATGTATTCCCAGAATAACTACCATGATTACCACCAGATAGGGAGGTAGAATTTAGAATTCATCTGATTCCTGGAACTACACCCATAGCTAAAGCACCCTAGCGATTAGCACCCACTGAAATGTTAGAACTGAAAAGGCAATTAGATGAATTGCTCAGTAAAGGATTCATACAACCTAGTTCATCCCCTTGGGGGGCACCAGTGTTGTTCGTAAAGAAGAAAGATGGTTCGATGCGAATGTGTATCGATTATAGGGAATTGAATAAGGTTACAATTAAGAACCGATACCCATTACCTAGGATTGATGATCTTTTCGATCAACTTCAGGGAGCTAGATATTTTTCTAAGATAGATTTACGCTCTGGATATCATCAGTTGAAGGTACAAGAAGAAGACATACCTAAAACCGCTTTTAGAACTAGGTATGGTCACTACAAGTTTACAGTCATGCCCTTTGGGTTAACAAATGCTCCTGCAGCATTTATGGACATGATGAATAGGATCTGTAAACCGTACTTGGATAAATTCGTAATTGTCTTCATCGACGATATACTTAGTCAGGACGAGCATTGTGAACATCTACGAGCACTCTTAACTCTGTTAAGAAAGGAGAAGCTTTATGCCAAATTCTCGAAATGTGAATTTTGGCTGCAAGAGGTACAATTTTTAGGACACATGGTGAATCATGAAGGTATTCATGTAGACCCCTCCAAAATAGAAGCAATCACCAAATGGAAGGTCCCGCAATCAGCTATGGAAGTTAGAAGTTTTCTAGGATTAGCTGGGTACTATAGGCGCTTCATTAAATATTTTTCTAAGATAGCTGTTGTAACAACCCTCGGTAAAACCGACACTCTCATAATATGTCTGACACTCTCATATATTTTAGAATGTCTCAATATGTCTTATATTACACCCCGTATGTGAAAACCGAGCCCGAATTATGTTATAACGTATAATATAAATTAAAAACAAGAAATTATAAGTTGATGCGGGCCGCGTAGACCCACCTCAACCAGTTACGCGGGCGGTATGAGGGTGTAGACTGGACTTCGTTGACTTCTTTAGTTCAGGCGGGTCGCGTGAGATATAGATTAAGCTTACGTGGGCCGCTAGAGATCATCATACGCGGAGACATCCTAGGCCGACACGTGTCGACATCGTGGCGGACCTACACAACGACTCAGCCAAGCTATTCTGTTGACCAGGGTTGACGTGGGCCGCGTAACCCTCGCCTGTGTTTTACGCGGGCCGCCTGGAAGTCAGATATCAGCACTATATATAGAACTCATCAGTTTTCGTTTTTCGTCGCTCACATCTTTCTTTCTTAAACGAATTCTGAAGTAGTATAAGTAATACGCGGGTATTATACCACCCTAATTAGCGAGGTTCTGCTCCGTTGTAAGTATTATAACCCTAGTTTTGTAATAGTTACGCTGCCCGATTGATTTAGGGTTCCGTAACAACTGTCGTGGTTCTGCCCGACGTAGTTGTTGGAATGCCATCTCGGGGAGGGTATCATTAATAATTTCAAAGGGTTATGATACTAACCAATGTACATTTGTATAAATTATAGATTATATCCAGGAAACCCTTACGCGAAGTCTAAGATAGCAATGTGAGTTTATCCTCTTTTTGTTAATCTTTTTGGTAATGTTTTACCAAACCTTAAATGTTTTACTATGAAATTTAGCAGTGATTGAGTCTTTGTAGTTCTTCAATTACTGCCGGTATGTTGGGGTTTTGTATACAAAATGTGTACTACTTGCGAGTAGTAAGTCGGGATGACAATACGTTACCATTGGACAATGAGTTAGCCAATGGGTAATATGACCCACAAGTCAGTGGATTGACAGTACTAAATGGAGTAATTGTGTAGACATAAACAATGTGATCGCTCTCAATACTGTTCACTGTGACTTTTTATTTAAACTTGATTAAACTGGGATTCACTCACCAGTATTTCCCGCTGACAAATATTTTTAAAACATGTTTCAGGTAACAAAATGTGACAGCCAATTAGTAAAAAGCCAGCTGGAGAGCACTGAAGGCTTGGAAAAATGTGGCTATAAAAGTTACCAAATAAACGATGTTTTAAATTCAATAAAATAGGGTTCGTCCCTATAAATGTATTGTAATAAGAAACTTGGGTTTTACCCATGTGATTTTTAATATTAAATGAGGTGGTTTTACTTTGATAAACATTTCCTAACTACGGTCCTGATGTAAATTCCGCTGCGAGATTTAAACACCTGATACCACCAAACTCTGAGCTCGTGTCCGCCTGTTCCCGGGACAGATAAGGGATCGGGGGTTGCGACAGAAGGTGGTATCAGAGCCTAGCCACTGGTCTAAGCCAAAGAAGTGTTCTGCTGACACTTAAATTCTATATTTTATATTAGGAAATAAATTACGGAAATACGTGCATAACTGTATTTATTTGTTATGTGTTATTTGACTATCTGTTAGTTTACAGTGTGAGTGATCAAGGACCCTCAGACATGAGTCGTCAGTTGTCTGATTCCCCTAAGAGTGAAGGTACCTCGTCACAACCTGCCCTCTCGGGGTATGTTGCTGATCAGGAAGAAGGCGTGTTTGCTTTTAGAGCTCAGTCAGAAGAGTCATTCCGTCATAAGAAACAAGCATGGTTCAGTAAGGAAGCTTTTGTTCGTAGGAAGAGAATGCGAAAGTTGCAACAGCAAAGAGTTCTAGCAGCTGCTAAGCGTAGAACCGATGTGTGACACCTGTGTCACCTCAACCATAAAACAAATGCCAAACCAATGAAATATTGTATTTCATCCTTGGGATTTGTAAAAATATGTGTATCGTTTGCACATATCAATTCTTGTTCGATTTCAAGCTTTAAATCGCTTTCTGGAAGGTTATACGCGCACTGATGTGTAAATATAACCAGTTTAATGCAACGAACACTCCGGAATAGTGAAATAGGCTTAACATACCTTAAGTAACCTTTACATAACTTAGAAATAAGTTTTGAAGGCTTTGGTATGGCAAAATCTAGTTTAATCGCTTACAGGGACTAAAGTTGACAAACTGCGAAAGTATGCCAATTTGAACTGTAACAGACATTCCGGAGCATGACCATAAGTTAATCACACCTTAAATATCCTTTACATAGCTTAGAAATAGGCTTTAAGGGGTTCGGTGTGCTAAAATAAACTTTTGGCTCATTCAGGGACTAAAAGTGTCAAAAAGTGCACAAGTTTGCATTTTCGCGCATAACTTACGTTCTGAATACATCCGGACATCCAAAAATTTATGTAAGCACTAAAATATTTTATTTTAGTGTTTGGCATAAGAAAAAATCCATTCGTCGCGTCATTTGGATCGTTTTTCGCGCTTATGCGCATTCCGTCGTAATTAAGCGAACATCGCGTTCGTACGGCCAAACGAACCAACATACGACATATTTTTGAGCATGTTTCATGTCCACAAAGTTTAGGCAACATTTTAGGGCCTTAAAGTTGGCTTTACGGGCCTTAGAAGTGTCGGGAATGGCCTTAAACACGTGCAGGGACTGAAACTGTCAAAACAGAAACATGTTGCTGATCAGACAAGGCCAGGCGACCCGCCTGAGCCTTGTGTGATCCTGAAGCGGGCCGCGTCAGGCTCCCTGATCAGATTAGATCGAACAGTCAGCAGTTTCCAGCTGTTTTAACCACACCCACACATTTCCCACTTGCCTATTCAGCTGATAAGGACCATTTTTAGCTACCATGAGTTTCCAACAAGTGTACGCACAAGATACGAGCACGGTTTCCATGAAACGATCTTAACGGTGGACCGAAAACTATAAATACCCCACCCCCCATTGCTTCAAAACCACTAGAATCTGATCTTAAAGACTCTAAGTTGGAACCTTTGTTTCATACCTGAGTTATTTCGATCTAGATTAGCATTCGGGGACCCTTCGTAAGTATTCTTTCGTTCTTTTATTGCTTTTCGAGTCTTTTCGAGTCTGAAAGTCAAACTTTGTTTGACTTTCTGCGTTGACCAGTTTATGGTCAATGCGAAGTTCGTTTGAACTTCGCAACGTGAGTGTAATCACGTTGGTTATAGTCCCTTGGGACTATGCCTACTGATTACCACGTTGTCTAGGGTCGTAAGGTAAGCGATCTAAACAATCGCTTATACTTTCGAACCCGACCCATTTGGTCGATCATTAGGATCCGACCAAACACATTAGGTGACCATAGTATATAGGGAATAACCTTCCGAGGTTATACCTTATGGTCGCTTCGTTAAGTAGTTGTATGATAGGTAGTTTATATGCCTTAGGTAAATTACCAGAATACCCCTTTCATGTATAATTGGTAATTAAGCATATGTAACCTAAACTTTTGTCACATAACTGATTATGTAACATGTTTAGGCATATAACACTTGTCATAGGACTAGTTAGACGTTCCGAACGCGTTTTACGCGAACGACGCGTTAAAGTAGCATAAGCTACCTAAACGGGTCGTAATGGGTCGAAAGCACTTAGATTAAGGTTTCATTTAGTATGTAGGCTTTGTTAAACCATATGACACGAGTCTCTATACTCGTTTGGTTTACGAACCCTCATTCTATCAGATCTTCCGATTTAGGTCCGGTTTATTAACATAGTTACCTAAATTAGGTGTCGTTTGATATCCGCGATCTCTAGCATTGTTTGGTTGTTACTCAAGGACTACTGAGCAATCTCAAGTGAGTACATAGACCCCTCTTTTACTGTTTTCCAAACTGTTTTGGGGTGAAACACATGTGCCTACTTGTTACTTTCATGCTTTCCTGTTTTCACATCATATACTTCCTATGTTCATTAGTACATTATAGTACATGAATTCATTACATTTTATACTATGTATGTCCATTGTGTGCATACTTAGTACATGGTTCTACATTACATTTCTGCTATGTATGTTAACTGATAGCATGCTAGCACATTGATTTACATGACTTTTCTGCTTTGTATGTTAACTTAGCATACTTAGTACATTTCTTATTCATCATATGCTTACATTTTGGTATGACATTTGGTTTGTTTAAACTATACTATACATATTCTTTTGATAAACCATTTTTACATGGTTATCCGACTGTCGCAAGGCTTGGATGTATGAATTTTCACAATACCGCATAAATGTCTAATATCAGTATAGCATACATTTACTACACAAAACATAACTTTGATTTAAACCAAGTTTTACTTCAATACTTTGTTTTGTGCATTTCACCTATGATTTAGTTGATGCATTTCACTAGCCATACATATCATTTTGGTTACACGTTACATGATTTACATTTGACAAATAAACATTTTCAACATTTGTTATACGTTGCATGGTTTACATCTTGACATAAACATTTTGGTATATTATTCAATACATTTGACAATTGGTTTAAACATAGACATCTTACATTGGTGGTTTGGTTTGATTAAGTGATTAAGTAACGATGCGTGTGTAATATGATACAAGCATGGTGGATACGCCGCTGGTACTTCCTATATATAAGTGTTTGTATGGTATTACATATAGTAGCGTTATTTGAATCATTTCAGTTTGAGACATATAACATTTTATACAAATAACATACTTTTCACAAGATATTTATTTACAAACAACTTATCTTATACAAACTCATTTTACAATGGTTATTCATTTAACCATACATTATTCTCTTATTTATACATATCATCTGATCTTATCGTTTTTCAAATGATTTACAAAACAAAGCAAATTACAAGGTTCATGACTAAACATTTACTCAAACATAAGTCATGAAACCTATTTTCACAAAACCTATGTATCTCACAGGCATTTTTATGCTGACGTACCTATTTTCACATGTGTTTTCAGGAGATGATGCATAGGACTTATCAAGACATACTTAGGCGGACCTGTGCCTTAGTGACTTAAAACGAGACAAGAACTAGTTAATTTTTGTTATATACTCTTTATTTCTTGTTTAAAACAATGTAACTCTCGTGTTTGATTAATAAAACGAAACTTTAATTACCATGGATTTGAAACAATTAATTCTGTTACAACACTCCCCGACGTTTCCGCCACGTTTTGTATGTTCTACGTGGTCGGGGTGTGACAGAAAAGATGGTATCAGAGCCAATGGTTATAGGGAATTAGGTTATTAGTAATGCTTTGACCTAGTCTATAACCTTTCTAGGACCCTAACGTGAGTTTACTTGCGTTTAGTCATAAAACAATACCGTCACCTATCCTTAGGCGACGACCACAACAAGAACATAAATTTCAAAACCGCTTTGAAAACTAATCATCTGTTCTAGGATGATTGATTACTAGGTTTTGAACCCTCTATTGTAAGGTTTTGAACCCTCTGTTATATGGTTTTGAACCCTTTTGAGTTTTCAAAATCTCGTCAAGGTTTTGGGTTTTAAATAATGTGAACACGTGCAAACTGGAAGGGTGAATGCCTGTATTCTGGGTTTTCTGTCTAGGCAAGCACTTCGTATATATCTCATCAGACGCGAGACCAGTTGTGCTTACCTGGGAATTCTTGGGATGAGTGTTCACTTATAGGTGAGCATGTCTTCGCGATATATTATGAGGACCTACTTACTTTGATTCAACCTTTGTGGGTCATTTGTTTGCTTCGTGGTTCAAACAAATGACCATCAACCATGATTTTGGTCGGTAATTGTAACATCCTATTCTTACCCAATGCCATTTCATTTGTTTTCTCTCTTGTTTCCTCTTTTAGAATGCCTCCACGACGCGAAAATCCGGTATCTATTGACGATCTGGCAGCTGTCATTACACAGCAAATAACTGCTGCAATCCCGACCATCGTTGCTCAATGTCACCAAGCTATCAACAACAATAATGCCCTCTGCAACTTCAAGACGTTCAACTCGGCCAAGCCATCAAAGTTTTCTGGGTCTCAAGGAGCGACTGCACTTCTGCAATGGTTCGAGAGTCTAGAGAGCACCTTTAGGCATGTTCAATGTCCAAACGAGCGAAAGGTAGATTTCGCATCTAGTGTCTTTGAGAAACGAGCTTTGACATGGTGGAACGGTGTGGTGAGAGATAGGGGTGCCGAAGTGGCACTGGCCCAAACTTGGGAAGAACTTCGAGCACTAATGATGAAGGAATTCTGTCCTCGTCACAAGATCAGGGCATTGGAAAGGGAATTCGATGATCTTAAGCAAGACAGCGGTGAACATCGAGCATACACTGATCGATATGAGGAGTTGAGCCTGTTGTGTCCTACCATGGTTACGCCTTTGGATAAGGCGATCGAAAAATACATTGATGGTCTTCCTGACTCAGTTCAAGACATTGTTACCGGTAGTAACCCCACTACGGTTAGGCAGGCCATTGAGCTATCTGCAACTTTGACTGAATCTCAGATCAGGAAACGTAAGCTTTTCCGAAAGGGTGACAAGAAACCGGTCGAGGAATCGAAACCAATCGAGGAATCAAAGACCATGGATGAACAGACTGGATCCCTTGAGCAGTCAAAGAAGCAAAAGGCTTCTCAGAACTTCGCCATGGTTACTCACAATGGTCAAGCCGTCCCCAACCAACCAGCTCAACCCCGTGCTAGGAAGCCATACAATGGAACTTCACCTTTGTGCAACCAATGTAACCTTTATCATCATGTTAATGTGAAGTGCCGCGAATGCCAAATTTGTGGACGTAAAGGTCATACAGCAAAAGTTTGCGTAGCAGCAGTTGCACCAAATCAAGCTGACAACAAACCTGCTCGAGCTCGCTTTCCACCAGGTTCTTGCTACAAGTGTGGCGAGATGGGACATTTCCGAAGAAATTGCCCAAAGCTTGCTAATGCTAATCCAGCACAGAGATGAGCATCTGACCGACTAGAAGACAACACCCTTTAGAAATAATCATGTTTTATGTATTATTTTCTTTTGTTGTCAAGGTCCATGAAACAGTCGTTATTATTGTTTATAAATAAATCCTTTATTTACATTGCAATGTATTTATATGATTGTATGTATAAACAACATATCCCTTACAATACCGACAATCAAGGAACCGCATTCCTTGAAGAACAGACTACCCCCAAAATTCTTCCATTTTACAATCTCTTGCGTTTTACACAAAGATCCTAAGTACCCGTCTCTTGCAAAGAAACGAAGTACAAGGTGCAAGTTATAATTCTGTACGAATACCCCAAGTACCACTATAAATTCTTAATAGGGTACCCAAGGGTATTTCCGTATGTCCTAAATTATTGTGTACCTTAATTCGAATATTGCGTTTTCCTGAAAACGAAAATCGAATTTTTGGTAGATCATCCTATCTTCATGGATGGATTCTTGAAATGATTAAAGTGCCAAATGAAATCCACGAATTGGATTCCTGGTGTGCTTTAAGTATCCGCGTCCAAAGATAACAAATTAATAACCAAGTTAAACAACTATGTGATTATGTGCTTATGTGTTTCCTTTTATGTTTTTGTGTAATCCAAGTTTTTGTTATCCAAATCCTCGTAGAATCTTCCATATCTTCGTATAAGGGATTCATAGTAGGATATCCAAAGGTGCTATATTAAATCCTCAATGGGCTTTTACGTAATAGTAAAGACCCTTGGATTATATTGTACTATTCCATAATTAGACCCCTGAGTGGTCTAGTTAAACAGATTGATCCAAAAATCTGGTTAGGAATATCATGTGATGAGATAGCTGAAAGGACTCCTTGGTGGCCTAATTAAAAGGATCATTTGTCGATCTAATTAAAAGGACCCTATGGTAGTCTAGTCACACTCATCACAGGTTTGATTTTCCTCCCCTAAAACATTTCAAGACAAACTGTGCGGACTATGCAAGGAATTACGTAATTATGGATGCATACATAATTATGGAATTCAGTGCACGGAAACCACAGCTAGTTTGGTCGTGTGTCTAGAAAATGACTCATTTCGTTCATGTTCGGTTATGAAGAAGTTGTGGAAAATGACTCATTTCGTTCATTTTCGGTTCTGAAGAAGTTGTGGAAAATGACTCATTTCGTTCATTTTCGGTTCTGAAGAAGTTGTGGAAAATGACTCATTTCGTTCATTTTCGGTTCTGAAGAAGTTGGGGAAAATGACTCATTTCGTTCATTTTCGTTTCTGAAGAAGTTGTGGAAAATGACTCATTTCGTTCATTTTCGGTTCTGAAGAAGTTGTGGAAAATGACTCATTTCGTTCATTTTCATTTCTGAAGAATGTCCGTTAAGGAAATGTCAGGATTATGCCTTACATATCTCTGGTGGTTATTTGACACAAAGTCACAAATAGACTCCTACGTATAAATTTCGGGACGAAATTTCCTAAAGTAGGGGAGACTGTGACACCTGTGTCACCTCAACCATCAAACAAATGCCAAACCAAAGAAATATTGTATTTCATCCTTGGGATTTGTAAAAATATGTGTATCGTTTGCACATATCAATTCTTGTTCGATTTCAAGCTTTAAATCGCTTTCTGGAAGGTTATACGCGCACTGATGTGTAAATATAACCAGTTTAATGCAACGAACACTCCGGAATAGTGAAATAGGCTTAACATACCTTAAGTAACCTTTACATAACTTAGAAATAAGTTTTGAAGGCTTTGGTATGGCAAAATCTAGTTTAATCGCTTACAGGGACTAAAGTTGACAAACTGCGAAAGTATGCCAATTTGAACTGTAACAGACATTCCGGAGCATGACCATAAGTTAATCACACCTTAAATATCCTTTACATAGCTTAGAAATAGGCTTTAATGGGTTCGGTGTGCTAAAATAAACTTTTGGCTCATTCAGGGACTAAAAGTGTCAAAAAGTGCACAAGTTTGCATTTTCGCGCATAACTTACGTTCTGAATACATCCGGACATCCAAAAATTTATGTAAGCACTAAAATATTTTATTTTAGTGTTTGGCATAAGAAAAAATCCATTCGTCGCGTCATTTGGATCGTTTTTCGCGCTTATGCGCATTCCGTCGTAATTAAGCGAACATCGCGTTCGTACGGCCAAACGAACCAACATCCGACATATTTTTGAGCATGTTTCATGTCCACAAAGTTTAGGCAACATTTTAGGGCCTTAAAGTTGGCTTTACGGGCCTTAGAAGTGTCGGGAATGGCCTTAAACACGTGCAGGGACTGAAACTGTCAAAACAGAAACATGTTGCTGATCAGACAAGGCCAGGCGGCCCGCCTGAGCCTTGTGTGATCCTGAAGCGGGCCGCGTCAGGCTCCCTGATCAGATTAGATCGAACAGTCAGCAGTTTCCAGCTGTTTTAACCACACCCACACATTTCCCACTTGCCTATTCAGCTGATAAGGACCATTTTTAGCTACCATGAGTTTCCAACAAGTGTACGCACAAGATACGAGCACGGTTTCCATGAAACGATCTTAACGGTGGACTGAAAACTATAAATACCCCACCCCCCATTGCTTCAAAACCACTAGAATCTGATCTTAAAGACTCTAAGTTGGAACCTTTGTTTCATACCTGAGTTATTTCGATCTAGATTAGCATTCGGGGACCCTTCGTAAGTATTCTTTCGTTCTTTTATTGCTTTTCGAGTCTTTTCGAGTCTGAAAGTCAAACTTTGTTTGACTTTCTGCGTTGACCAGTTTATGGTCAATGCGAAGTTCGTTTGAACTTCGCAACGTGAGTGTAATCACGTTGGTTATAGTCCCTTGGGACTATGCCTACTGATTACCACGTTGTCTAGGGTCGTAAGGTAAGCGATCTAAACAATCGCTTATACTTTCGAACCCGACCCATTTGGTCGATCATTAGGATCCGACCAAACACATTAGGTGACCATAATATATAGGGAATAACCTTCCGAGGTTATACCTTATGGTCGCTTCGTTAAGTAGTTGTATGATAGGTAGTTTATATGCCTTAGGTAAATTACCAGAATACCCCTTTCATGTATAATTGGTAATTAAGCATATGTAACCTAAACTTTTGTCACATAACTGATTATGTAACATGTTTAGGCATATAACACTTGTCATAGGACTAGTTAGACGTTCCGAACGTGTTTTACGCGAACGACGCGTTAAAGTAGCATAAGCTACCTAAACGGGTCGTAATGGGTCGAAAGCACTTAGATTAAGGTTTCATTTAGTATGTAGGCTTTGTTAAACCATATGACACGAGTCTCTATACTCGTTTGGTTTACGAACCCTCATTCTATCAGATCTTCCGATTTAGGTCCGGTTTATTAACATAGTTACCTAAATTAGGTGCCGTTTGATATCCGCGATCTCTAGCATTGTTTGGTTGTTACTCAAGGACTACTGAGCAATCTCAAGTGAGTACATAGACCCCTCTTTTACTGTTTTCCAAACTGTTTTGGGGTGAAACACATGTGCCTACTTGTTACTTTCATGCTTTCCTGTTTTCACATCATATACTTCCTATGTTCATTAGTACATTATAGTACATGAATTCATTACATTTTATACTATGTATGTCCATTGTGTGCATACTTAGTACATGGTTCTACATTACATTTCTGCTATGTATGTTAACTGATAGCATGCTAGCACATTGATTTACATGACTTTTCTGCTTTGTATGTTAACTTAGCATACTTAGTACATTTCTTATTCATCATATGCTTACATTTTGGTATGACATTTGGTTTGTTTAAACTATACTATACATATTCTTTTGATAAACCATTTTTACATGGTTATCCGACTGTCGCAAGGCTTGGATGTATGAATTTTCACAATACCGCATAAATGTCTAATATCAGTATAGCATACATTTACTACACAAAACATAACTTTGATTTAAACCAAGTTTTACTTCAATACTTTGTTTTGTGCATTTCACCTATGATTTAGTTGATGCATTTCACTAGCCATACATATCATTTTGGTTACACGTTACATGATTTACATTTGACAAATAAACATTTTCAACATTTGTTATACGTTGCATGGTTTACATCTTGACATAAACATTTTGGTATATTATTCAATACATTTGACAATTGGTTTAAACATAGACATCTTACATTGGTGGTTTGGTTTGATTAAGTGATTAAGTAACGATGCGTGTGTAATATGATACAAGCATGGTGGATACGCCGCTGGTACTTCCTATATATAAGTGTTTGTATGGTATTACATATAGTAGCGTTATTTGAATCATTTCAGTTTGAGACATATAACATTTTATACAAATAACATACTTTTCACAAGATATTTATTTACAAACAACTTATCTTATACAAACTCATTTTACAATGGTTATTCATTTAACCATACATTATTCTCTTATTTATACATATCATCTGATCTTATCGTTTTTCAAATGATTTACAAAACAAAGCAAATTACAAGGTTCATGACTAAACATTTTCTCAAACATAAGTCATGAAACCTATTTTCACAAAACCTATGTATCTCACAGGCATTTTTATGCTGACGTACCAATTTTCACATGTGTTTTCAGGAGATGATGCATAGGACTTATCAAGACATACTTAGGCGGACCTGTGCCTTAGTGACTTAAAACGAGACAAGAACTAGTTAATTTTTGTTATATACTCTTTATTTCTTGTTTAAAACAATGTAACTCTCGTGTTTGATTAATAAAACGAAACTTTAATTACCATGGATTTGAAACAATTAATTCTGTTACAACACTCCCCGACGTTTCCGCCACGTTTTGTATGTTCTACGTGGTCGGGGTGTGACACGATGCCCATACACAGGATATGCTTAATAGAAGCCTAGCTAATTTCCATATCCTAGCTACAACTGCTGCTGACCCGAGTCTGGAACAACTAGTAGCCCCACAACCACAAAACCCAGATCAACCCATGGAGATAGAAAACCCGGAAAACCAAGTGGAGATGCATGACTTTAACCAAGAAGAAATCCCTAGGGTACCTGCGCCAAACCCTCTAGACCCAAATTATGACCCCTGGTGGGATAATAATAGGGACTTTGTGCAACGATACCCTATCCAGGAATACCCACCCATACAGAACATAGAAGCCTACCCAGGTATGGATCCTTTAGATCCCTATTACCATGATGATTATGTTAGGGAGATTTTAGAGGATCCTTATCGATTTCAGGCACCTTCACCCCCATATCAGGAACCCGCACCCCAGATTCCAAACCCAGTCCGAGAACCTGCACCCCCAATGTGTGCAGAAAACATTCAAGAACTTAGGACTTTTGGGGAGGAAATTTTAGAGAGCAGTGAGAGAATGCGTCAGGTGGGAGAACGTCTCGTATGGAAATACAATGAACGTAATATGGATTTTTGGATAAATCCATATCCGTGAATGAGATGGTGAAACGATGGTAGTAATAATATTATAATAATAAAAAAATATAATAAAATAAAAATAAAATAAAATATGTGTGTACGGATGCATATTACTATTAGTGTGATTTTCTTTCTGTTGGTATTGTAATCTTTATTTCTGTACTAGTGTGTAATAGACGCATAGTATATGAAAATAGAGTACAAGTCGCAATGATAGACGTTTTTTGCTAAATTGCGTGTCATGTGATTAACTATATTAAGATATTATTTGTGATATTAATATGGGGTAAATGTTTAAAATTCAGATGGCCGACGAAGGAAATCAAGGAAATCTGAATAATGATAACCAGAGTAACATTAACGTGGTTAATGAGAATCCAAGCATCACTAACAATAACAATCAAATGGATAATAGTGTTATCCAACACATAGTAGCACAGGGAATTATAGATGCAATGCCATTTATTCTTCAAACTGTTAAAGATGCTGATAATAAAAGTAAGCATAGCAGTAAGCGACCAAGTGAACCAGAACACATCGTGAACAATGGACCAATACTTCAAGTGCCCATTCCCAAAAGAAGAAGAACCATGCCTTATGGTTGTTCTTATAAAGAATTTTGGTCTTGTAAACCAATGGAATTCTCGGGCAATGAAGGGGCCATTGCAACCTTACGCTGGATAGAAAAGACTAAGGTAGTCTTAAGAATAAGCAAGTGTGCTGAAGAAGATAAGATAATGTTTGCTTCTAATCTGTTTAAGAATGCAGCACTAGAATGGTGGAACACTATCCTTCAATCAAAAGGAAGTGATAGAACCTATAATATGGAATGGGAAGAATTTAAGAACAAGGTAGAAAGGAAATTCTGTCCACCTAATGAAAAAGAACAGATAGCAAACAAATTCCTAAACCTTAAGATGACTGGTGTGGATAGCAAGGGGTACACTAAGTTATTCTTTGAATATGCTAGGATAGTGCCAAATCTTGCTTCACCAGAACCAGTGTTAATCTCCCGTTATATTTGGGGATTAATTGGGGAGATAAGACACGTAGTCAAGGCAGCTAGACCTCAAACCATAGAAGAAGCTGTAGAACTAGCAAATACCTTGACTGATGAATTAGTCCGTACCAGAGAAGAATATCAGAGGAGGAACTTAACCCAAAGACTTACGCAAGAATTTCGTTCCGGAAATTTCAATCGTAGGAATATGGGTTCTACCTCTGCACCATACTGCAAGGTCTGCAAGAAAAAGCATTCGGGAAAATGCTCCACTCTCTGCAATTATTGCAAGATGTCAGGACACAAGGAAGAAAATTGCAGGAAGAAAACCAGTAATGGATTATGCTACAACTGTGGAGAACAAGGTCATATCAGGCCAAACTGTCCAAAATTGTCCCCAGCTACAAACAACAAGAATACAAAAATGCTAGAGCATTTGTTCTGACTGCAGAGGAAGCCAAGATGATCCCAGACGTTATAGCTGGTACGTTTTTAGTTAATGATATATTTGCTAAAGTATTATTTGACTCTGGTGCAAACCAAAGTTTTATCAATACTTCGTTTTGCAAAATTCTAAATCAGTCATTAACTAAACTACCACAAGAATGTCTAGTAGAGACCGCTAATGGAGAAACTATTAGGATTTCTGAAATCTTGCAGGGAGCAAGAATAGAAATTTTTAATCAGAAATTTATAGCAAACCTATATCCCATGAATCTGGTAGGATTCGATGTTGTTTTAGGAATGGATTGGTTAATAGCCAATAAAGCCAGTATTTTATGTGATCAAAAGTTAATTCAATTACATTCACCAAAAGGTAAAATGATCACAATTAAAGGAGATAAACCCTCCAGGTCCACAAAATTTATATCTGTGATGAAAACTGCAAGTTGTATGAGAAAAGGTTCTATAGTGTATTTGATTTCCATAATCACTAACACTAAAGGAAAAGAACTAAAAGATATTCCAGTGGTATCTCAGTTTTCAGACGTCTTTCCAGAAGAATTACCAGGACTACCTCCGGATAGAGAAGTTGAATTCAGAATCCATTTGATACCAGGAACAGCACCGATTGCCAAAGCACCCTACCGTTTGGCACCTGCAGAAATGCAAGAATTAAAGAAACAATTAGATGAATTATTAGAGAAAGGATTCATACAACCGAGTTCGTCGCCATGGGGAGCGCCGATATTGTTTATTAAACAGAAGGACGGATCAATGCGTATGTGCATTGACTACCGTGAATTAAACAAGGTCACGATTAAGAATCGGTACCCATTACCGAGAATCGATGATCTGTTTGATCAGCTACAAGGAGCTCGATTTTTCTCTAAAATCGATTTAAGGTCAGGATATCATCAATTAAAGGTACAGGAAGAGGACATTCCTAAAACCACATTCAGAACAAGGTATGGCCATTATGAATTTACTGTCATGCCATTTGGTTTAACCAATGCCCCAGCTGCATTTATAGACATGATGAACCGAATATGTAAGCCATATTTGGATAAATTCATAATTGTTTTCATAGATGATATTCTAATTTACTCTAAAAGTAAAGAGGATCATGCTAAGCATTTGCACGCACTTTTAAATTTGTTAAGAAAGGAAAAGCTTTATGCTAAATTTTCAAAGTGCGAATTTTGGTTAGAACAGGTACAATTCCTTGGACACCTAGTCAATCATAAAGGAATTCAGGTAGATCCAACAAAGATTGATGCAATTACTAAATGGAAAACCCCTGAGTCACTAATCGAGGATAGAAGTTTCTTAGGATTGGCCGGTTATTATAGAAGATTTATTAAAGATTTCTCTAGAATAGCCATTCCCTTAACTAAGTTAACCTGTAAATCTGTTAAGTTTGAATGGGGATTAAAACAAGAAGAAGCCTTTAGAATTCTTAAGCAAAGATTGACCCATACACCCATATTAGCATTACCAGAAGGAACTGAAGACTTTGTAGTCTATTGTGATGCTTCTAGGTTAGGTTATGGATGTGTATTAATGCAACGACAAAAGGTTATAGCTTACGCATCTAGACAACTTAAGAATCATGAAGAGAATTATTCAACCCATGATTTAGAATTAGGAGCTATAATTTTCGCTCTTAAGATTTGGAGACATTACCTTTATGGTAGTAAGTTTACCATATTCACTGATCATAAGAGTTTAAGGTATATTTTCAAACAAAAGGAGTTGAATATGAGACAAAGACGATGGATGGAGATGCTTAGTGACTATGATTGTGATATCCAGTATCATGAAGGAAAAGAAAACGTAGTGGCAGATGCTTTAAGCCGAAAGTATCATGAAAAGCCAAAAAGGGTACGTTCTCTTAAATTAAATCTACAAGTAGATTTAAATGATCAGATAAGAGAAGCACAAGAATCAGTAATCAAGGAAGATACTGAAAAGCTAAAAGGTATGCTAAAAGAATTGGAACAAGGAACAGATGGAATTTGGAGATTCCATAAAAAGAGAATGTGGATACCTAAATTAGGAAACTTACGTCATCATATACTAGAAGAGGCCCATAAGTCTAAATATACGATGCATCCAGGAAGTGATAAAATGTACCAGGATTTAAGGAAAAATTTCTGGTGGATAGGAATGAAAAAGGACATAGCAGCCTATGTTTCTAAATGGTTAACTTGTTCACAAGTTAAAGCTGAACACCAGAAACCCTCAGGTTTGTTACAGCAATTAGAAATGCCAGTGTGGAAATGGGAATTAATAACAATGGATTTTGTTACTAAATTACCCAAAACTAAGAAAGGAAATGATACAATCTGGGTGATTGTAGATAGGCTAACCAAGTCAGCTCATTTCCTACCAATGAAGGAAACAATTAGTATAGAACAATTATCTAAATTGTATGTAAATGAAATTGTTTCTTTACATGGTATTCCTTTATCAATTGTTTCTGATAAGGATAGTCGATTTACATCTCATTTTTGGTCAAGTTTCCAAAAGGCAATGGGAACCAAGTTAAAGCTAAGTACGGCTTATCATCCACAAACAGATGGACAAAGTGAAAGGACAATTCAAACAATGGAAGACATGCTTAGAGCTTGTGTAATTGATTTTGGAGGTAATTGGGACGATCACTTACCTTTAATAGAATTCTCATATAATAATAGTTATCACACAAGTATCAATGCTGCACCATTCGAAGCACTTTATAGACGAAAGTGCCGAACCCCAGTCTGTTGGGCAGAAATTGGGGAAAAGCAACTATCTGGACCTGAGATAGTGCAGGAAACAACTGACAAGATTATGCAAGTCAAGGAACGACTAAAAGCAGCACGTGATCGACAGAAGAGCTATGCCAATAACCGACGTAAGCCGTTGGAATTTCAAGTAGGAGATAAAGTATTGTTGAAAGTCTTTCCTTGGAAAGGAGTGGTAAGATTCATCAAACGGGGAAAGCTAAGTCCCAGGTATGTTGGACCTTTTAAGATTATTAGAAGAATAGGACCTGTAGCCTATCAGCTACAACTGCCAGAGGAAATGGCAGGAATACATGATGTATATCATGTATCAAATCTCAAAAAGTGTTTAGCTGATGAATCACTGATAGTACCTCTTAAGGATATAGAGGTAAATGAACAACTCAAATTTGTAGAAAGACTTCTACAAATTGAAGACAGGAAAGTCAAGAATCTCAAACATAAAAGATTAGTTCTGGTCAAAGTGAAGTGGGACTCCAAAAGAGGACCTGAGTACACATGGGAGCTTGAAGCAGAAATGAAAAAGAAATATCCGTATTTATTTCAGTAGATCTCGAGGACGAGCTCTAAAACTGTCACACCCTGGCTTTGCGGAAGCGTGGTTAATTTTGGTGTGACTTCTTAATACCATAGCTTAATCATACCAAAGCTATATGAGTTAAAAACATGCAAGATCATCCATTAAGTTTCGAAAACCAAACACAATACCATTGTTTAACGGAAAACATACCCTAACAACCATTAACTTGTTCAACAGACATTACATACTTAAGACATAACACAAACATGGTTTAAGGATTGTGTCTTGTCCAGGAAAGAGACACATCCCCTAAACCCCGGATGACCTCAGGAACTAGTGCAGCGGAAAACATGCCATACCGTGCCAGATCTCGTTAATTTCCTGAAATACATGTAAGTTGAAAAATCAACAATAATGTTGAGCGAGTTCATGTGCAAGTGAGTAAGTAAAACACTTGTAAGTATAAAAGTTTCCTGGTATGTAGCAGTGTAAGAGGACTAGTGATCACCAATGGTTTGCAAGGCCATTAGCATGTTGTGAAATGCAATAGGAAGACTCAACCCTAGCCGATTTTTGCGTTGGGCAACCAAGTCACTCCAGGTCCGTTCTGTTGGTCCTTAGAGAGGTCCGTTCTGTTGGGCCTAGAGCTGGGCTCGCTACACCCAGATAGATCTACCGCTTAAGTCCCTCGGTGTTCTGCCTACTCATTCACATGATCTAAAACCTCCTTACGTTAATCATACCGTGTATAAGAGTACTTGTAAACAAAGTAACATGTATTTCACCCCCGCAGTTAAGAAAACTGAAAACAGTTAGAGAAAAGGGGGACATGAACTCACAGTGAAGCGTCTCTACCAAGTATCCCTGAATCAGAAAGCTGCGCGACGACCTACAAGTGCTAATTCTATTAGACGGACGGCCGTGCCTTAGCTTTATAGTTTAAGTTTTTGGGAAATAGTTAGACAACTATTTCGTGTTTACTTTTGTAATACTTGGTAGTTATCTCCTTCCCAAGGATGGGGGATACAATACATGTGCGTAAGTTACGTTTTAACAATTGTGTGGTAATGTAATTACCGGTGTAACTTATATAATCATAGTGAAAGCGTTCGCAAAGTTTTGGAATCATTAACGCTTGTAAATATTATTTTCACTCTAAAATAATATTTATGTATTTTCACAAAATAATCATAAACAGTGTTGTGACAAAATAATTTATCACGTAGCATTTTATGAAATCCCACCTCCGAATATTTAATAAATAAAGTCGTGGCGAAATTTTATATTTCGAGAATGTGTCAAAAATAGTTCTAACACTTGTTGTGTAAATAATTCTAAGTGTTAGGTTTTTAGGAAAATTTCGCCAGAGTTTCCTCTGTAACTGGAGGTGGCCACGCTTTCAAGCGTATCATTTTCTTTTAACAAATCAATTCAACAACTTCTTTAATCGATCAAACAATTTCCGTCACATCAAACTAGTCGACAAGTATGTAAATCGCATAAACGCATGAACTTGTAGTTTTTCCGCATCTATAATGTAAATCCCATTATATTTTGTAGATCTTTATATAAAGTAACTTTAATCTCATAAAAACCTCGTGTTTAGAGAAATCCGTCTTTACAACTTCTAGTAACAAGTGACAAAGCTAGTCCTTTGTCGGATCTTTTTGTTTCACAAGTGTTTACACACTTGTGGTTTATAAAAATATCATATTTGTTAGTGTAAGATCCTTTCTTTAAAATACATGGTTTCTTAAATGTGTGGTTCTTTGAAAATACCACTTGCAGATACGTAGATCCGCTAGTTTTAAACACCAATGTACAGGTTAAATCACTTTTACACAAATAAACATTTTACACAAGTTCATGTCTCATGTGTGGTAGAGTTTCACCTTTTAACCCTTGTACTAACCAAAACAAGCTTATGTTAAGATCAACGATCTTACCAAACCGGGTTAAATGGTGATCCGAGCTACCACAATCATAGATCGGGTCTAGATATTCACATCTTTCAAGTACTACAACTTTTACACAAGTTGTAAGCTATTAACCACCATCTTTAGAGTTTTTACTAGACTTTAATACTTCAAAATGTATGTTAACGATATTTAACCGACACGAACCCTTTTAACCACTTTAGATAAGTTCAAAATCGAGTTTTAAGTGTTATACCTCTAGCTCAAGGCTAGGGAAGAATCTTGATGAAAAACGAGTGGATAAAAGCCAAATAACGAGGTCCTTCCACTTCCGTTTGCTCCAAAGCTCCTAATATGTAACCCGTGAAGCTTGTATAAACTTGGAATGGGAGGATCAAGATCGAAAATGGATGTGTAGAGGGTGGGGGTTTCGGCCGAGAGTGAAGGGAGAGCAAGAGAGAGTTTGGGAGTTGGTGAAATGTGATGGTGATTATGTTAAGTAAACCTTAGAACTTATAGGCAAACTTTAGGGTTATTAACCATGGGAAATTATGTTATTTAGATATTAGACACACCTTAATATAATAATAAACTTGGTACTTGTGTGTCCCCCAAGGTTTGGGGCCGGTTAGAGAAAGGGGGGGGGGGTTAGTTCGATTTCAACTAGCTTAGTTGGTGTAAAGGTTAAGTTAAATAGGTTAGTTAAGTGTTTAACCTAGTTAGTAATATATAGCGTGTTATGACGGGTGTTAGGGTAATCAGGGACCCTAACTGGCTCAGAAAAAGAGTAATAATAAAAATAACAATGTTTTCATGTTCCGGGTAAAGTCCGGTTGTTCGGTTGGATAGTAATCCGTTAAAGCGTTACAAAAGCTTTAAAGTGTCGTTATTGTTATTTTTAGTGACACATCTTGTTTCCGACACTTTGGAAAGTGTCTAGTAGTATTTTCCCCATATTTTGGCACTTTACTAGTCAGCTAGAAGCTGGATTAATTATTAAAGTGCTGTGTTTTGTACTTAAAGTACGTTTTAGGCACATCCAATCAGTGTATCTTATTCCTAGAGACGCAGCTTCACAACCTTTATAACCCTACACTCACTACCAGTGTAGTCAGATATCTCAGGCTCTTATAGGCCTTGGAGGCAGTGTTTGCCTGATGCTGGCTTTATCAGCATGTTCAATAGGTTATCCGTGTATTGTGCTACTGTGCTTTTTGTGCATCATGTTTGTCACTAAGGTTCAGTATGTAAATAATGTAGTGACAGCAAACAAGTATGATGCAAGTAAGTTCATGTATCAGTATTCAAGTAGCAGTTCATCAGCTAGTTCAACCAAGCACAGTAATCAAGTAGTAATTAATCATTAATTAAGTTGTACGGATACCTGGTTTAGTGCGGGTTGTCACATTCTCCCCCTGTTAAATAAATTTCGTCCCGAAATTTAAGTTCTGCTTGTAGATGCAGAGTTCTTAGGAAATAAGTGGGGGTATTTCTCTTTCATCCGGTCCTCACGTTCCCAGGTGAATTCAGGACCATGTCTGGCATTCCAACGAACTTTGACGAGCTTGACACTGCTCCGGCGGGTCTTGTTAACTTTCCAATCTGTGACCTCGACAGGTTCTTCAACGAAGTGGAGCGTGTCGTCAATATGAATCTCGTCGGTGGGAATGGCAACGTCAACTTGAGTTGGACTTTTCTTTAGATTGGATACATGAAATGTATCGTGAACACCATTTAGTTCAGCGGGTAGGTCCAACTTGTATGCTACAGTTCCAATTCTTTCCAGAATTTTGAAGGGACCAATGTAGCGCGGATTTAACTTCCCACGCTTCCCGAAGCGTGCCACCCCCTTCCAGGGTGAAACTTTCAATAACACCATTTCTCCAACTTGGAAATCCACATGTTTTCGGTTTGGATCCGCATAGGCCTTTTGTCTGTGGCGAGCTGCTTCGATGCGTTTAAGAATCTACGCGATCTTGTCTGTCGTCTCTTGGACGATCTCGGGACCAGCAAGCTGCCTATCACCTGTGTCAGACCAACAGAGGGGTGATCGGCACTTGCGTCCGTATAGGGCTTCAAATGGCGCGACACCAATACTGGTGTGGTAGCTGTTGTTGTATGAAAATTCGACCAAAGGTAGATGTTTATCCCAGCTACCGCCCAAATCCATAACACATGCCCTCAGCATGTCTTCCAAAGTCTGTATCGTTCGCTCGCTCTGGCCGTCAGTTTGCGGATGGAACGCAGTGCTCAGATTCAACTGTGAGCCGAAGGATTCTTGGAAGGATTGCCATATCCTTGACACAAACCTTCCGTCTCTATCAGAGATGATCGAGAGAGGTACTCCATGGCGTGCGACAATCTCTCTCATGTAAACTTCCGCGAGTTTACTAGTGCTGTCTTTCTCCTTGATTGGCAGAAAGTGTGCGGATTTTGTTAGGCGGTCAACTATTACCCAAATCATATCATGGCCTCTTGGCGTTCTTGGCAATTTTGTAACAAAATCCATTGAGATTTGTTCCCATTTCCACTTGGGAATCTCAGGTTGTTGCAGCAGCCCTGAAGGCTTCTGGTATTCCGTCTTTACCTTAGCGCACGTTAAACATTTGCTCACGTAGACAGCGACATCGCCTTTCATCCTAGGCCACCAATAATAATCTTTGAGATCTTGGTACATCTTATCCGATCCGGGGTGGATAGAGTACCGTGACTTGTGCGCTTCGTCGAAAATAACTTTCCTTAAATCACCAAACAGAGGAACCCAAATCCTTTTCTCCAAACATAATGTTCCTTCCTCGTTTGGTACCAAAAGCTTCTCCATCCCGCGGAGATATTCTTCTTCCCGGTTTCCTTCCTTAAGGGCTTCTTTTTGTGCAGCACGAATGCGCAAGGAAAGGTCGGTTCGGATAATCATTTCTAGAGCCCTAACCCTTATGGGCTTGATTCTCTCTTTACGACTTAGGGCATCGGCGACTACATTCGCCTTCCCTGGGTGATACTTTATCTCGTAGTCGTAGTCGTTTAGCAACTCAACCCATCGTCTTTGTCTCATATTCAACTCCTTCTGGTTGAATATATGCTGTAGGCTCTTGTGATCTGTGAAGATTGTACATTTCGTACCATAAAGGTAGTGTCTCCAGATCTTCAGTGCAAAAACCACTGCGCCAAGCTCCAAGTCGTGTGTGGTATAGTTCTTTTCGTGCACTTTCAGTTGGCGCGATGCATAAGCAATAACCTTGTGGCGTTGCATCAACACACAACCCAATCCTTGACGCGATGCGTCGCAGTATACCACAAAATCGTCGGTACCTTCTGGTAGAGCTAAGATAGGCGCGTTGCAGAGCTTATCCTTCAGTATCTGGAATGCTTCTTCCTGTTTGATTCCCCAATCAAACGTCTTATCCTTCTGGGTGAGGAGCGTCAAAGGTTGAGCGATTTTTGAAAAATCCTCAATGAACCTTCGGTAATAGCCAGCCAAACCCAAGAATTGCCGAATCTCGGTTGGCGTCTTTGGCGTCTCCCAATCCTTGATCGCCTCGATCTTTGTTGGATCCACGTGGATTCCATCTCCATTAATCACATGTCCAAGAAACTGGACTTCACGTAACCAAAATTCGCACTTGGAGAATTTGGCGTACAATTGTTCCTTCTTCAGTAGCTCCAGAATAGCTCTAAGATGCTGTTCGTGTTCAGCCTTCGTTTTCGAATAAATCAGGATGTCATCGATGAATACAATCACGAACTTGTCCAAGTATGGCTTGCAAACCCTATTCATTAGATCCATGAATACCGCAGGTGCGTTTGTCAAACCAAATGGCATAACGAGGAACTCGTAGTGTCCATAACGAGTTCTGAAGGCTGTCTTCGGGATACTTTCCTCTTGTATCCTTAACTGATGGTATCCCGATCGAAGATCGATCTTTGAGTAAAAGCTTGAGCCTTGCAGTTGATCAAACAGATCGTCGATTCTTGGCAGAGGGTACCTATTCTTGATCGTCAGCTTGTTCAATTCCCTGTAGTCAATGCACATTCGGAAACTACCGTCCTTCTTCTTGACAAACAAGACCGGAGCTCCCCAAGGCGAGAAGCTTGGTCGGATAAAACCCTTATCTAACAACTCTTGAAGTTGTGTCGACAATTCCTGCATCTCAGACGGAGCAAGTCTATACGGTGCCTTAGCCACAGGCGCGGCGCCTGGAACTAAGTCGATGTGAAACTCTACTTGCCGCTGAGGTGGCAGTCCGGGTAAGTCTTCTGGGAAGACTTCTGGATACTCCCTTACTACAGGGATGTCTTCGATTCTTGGCTCAGCAGCCTTTTTATCCACAATGTGTGCCAGGAAAGCAACACATCCTTTCTGTAAACACTTCCTTGCTTTCAAGCAGCTGACAATCCTTAGTGGTGTGTCACGCTTCTCTCCATGAACCACAATTGTCTCACCATCATCGGTTGGGATACGAACAACTTTCTCGTGACATACTATCTCTGCCTTGTTGCCAGACAACCAATCCATTCCTACCACCACGTCGAAGCTTCCCAATTGGACTGGTAGTAGATCCAAGGTAAACTCACGTTCTCCCAATTCTATCACACAGCCTCTGATCACTTCCTTGGCTTCTACTAACTTCCCATTGGCCAATTCGATCGAGTAGGGAATATCTAACTTATTAGCGGCTAACCCAAGCATATTCTTAAATTCTAACGATACGAAGCTATAATCGGCACCAGTATCAAATAAAACGGATGCATAGCGTTGGTTCACAGGGAACGTACCAGTAACAACATTGGGATCCTGGCGCGCCTCCCTAGCTTCGATCTGGAACACTCTTCCACGGGCTTGGTTCAACGTTGGGCAATTCTTCTTAAAATGCCCGATTTCACCGCAGTTATAGCATCCAAGTCTCTGCCCGTTTCCACCTCCATTTCCAGCTGGGTTGTTGTTCTGGTTGGCATTTCCAGCCTGATTTGCATTGTTGCCTCGATTCCCGTTTCCTCCGTAGTTTCCTTGTGGGCGGTTTCCATTTCCACCACGGTTATCATTCCTATTTCCAAATCCTCCCTGGCCTCCACGGCCAGCACTAACCCAACAAGAATCCTTCAGGTGTCCACGTTTCCCACATGCTTCGCATACTTTTAGCCCACATTGACCAGAATGGTGACGCTGGCAGGCATTACACTTGGGCTGGGTGCCCATATACCCCTTTCCTTTCCTTCCATTACCAGCTGTAACCTGAGCTGGCGCGTTGGGTGCTCCTCTCTTACCATCACCGCTAATGCCTTGCTTGAAGTTCGAGAACTTTATTTTGTTAACCCCTGACGACTCAACATGAGTCTCCTTCTCCTTCGTCTTGTTATCACCAAACTTGTTCAGGCGAATCGCCTCTTCAGTGAGAGCCACGCTCAAATTGATGGCTTCGGTAATAGTCGCAGGTTTGGATGAGGTCACCATGCTAATGATTTGAGGAGCTAATCCCCAAATGAAGCGCTCGATTCGCTTGTATTCTGGTGTGACCATGTAAGGAACCACTTGAGACAAGTCATGGAATCTTTGCACGTACTCCGCTACCTTTGGACCGTCCATTTTCAAGTGCCAGAATTCGGTCTCCAATCGCTGGATTTCTGCGCGGGAACAGTACTTTTTGCGCATAAGTTCTTTCAATTCGGTCCATGACAGCGCGTAGGCGGCAGCTTCGCCTAGGGTTTGTACTTGCAAGTTCCACCAAGAGAGGGCTCCATCCAAGAATAGCCCTGAGATATAAGTGACTTGCTGATCTAACGCGCATTTGCTCATGCGTAAGATAGAATCGGTTTTCTCAGCCCAGCGGGTAAAGGCAACTGCACCTCCTGTGCCATCGAAGTTGACCGGTTTGCAGTCTAGAAACTGCTTGTAGGTGCATCCTGCACGTATGTTAAAACATGTGTTTGGCATTAGCATCATCGCTAAAAATTTCCAACTAGATCATGGTAGGTCCAAATGGCTTGGTATTACCGTGAGGTGGATTGTTATTGCCTTGGTTAACACTCCCGCTCGCTCCTGGCTGAGAAGCTGCGTACTGCGCTATGGCAGCAGCAATGATTTGTTGTAGCTCTTCCTGAGTGGTAGGCATAGGCTGTTGTTGACGTCTTGGCGGCATCTTCTAAAAGATGGTTTACGTTGGTCAGGCCATAGCGAAATGTACGTATATAGTAATAGTAATAGCACGTAATATCTCATGTCATCAATACATCACAAATACCAATCATCCACATTTCATGTCATAAAAGTGCAAATAAGTAATCAAGCGAAACAGTTGTGATGAGAATAATTGTCATATATCAAGACCACATGGTAAGTGTATCAGTACATCATAGTGTCATACAATCATCCATCAACTAGGGGCTACATCACCCCTGTCCAAAAATCATAACAAATCAGTGTCAAATACAACATCAGATACATAGTCAACAAAAGTCAAAATCAAAAAGTGGTCTCCAAAATGCTGTAACAATCGCCGTCTTCTCATCCTTGTCTACCCAAATAGTAACTGGTGAGCTCTACGCAGATGGTGGTGGAGGAGGGGGAAAGTGAGTATAAAACAAACGGCGTAACTGTAGCCAGTCCGCCTCCATAGCCTGCTGAGTACGAATGATGGAAGCAATCTGCTGCTCTAATGTAGAGAGACGGGCAGCATAATCTGGAGGTAAAGGTCGAAACGGCTGCAGAGGAGAGTGTGTCTGACCATGACACTGACATGACAGCCGAGCTCTCTCGAGCTCCTGAATACGCTGTGTATGGGACTCGTGCTGTGCGACAAAGGACATCAAGACGTCCTCGATAGTGTGTCCCCTGTGAAAAGCATGGTAGGGGTCAGTAGGTGGCATACCAGAGTCTGGTGCCCATAGAAACGGCTCACTAGTGGGGTCGAAAGGTGCCACGTGAAATGGAGCAACAGCGGGTGGAACAGATGACATCTGGGGCATGAAAGGGATAGGCATCGGTACATGCCCAACCGGATGGGCTGAAGAACCCTCTCCAGGCCCTGCTGGAGGTATAAACATAGGAACCTGAAATGAAAAGTCAATATGTGGTGCAACAGGAATCTGTGGAGGAAGAGGTGGAACATCCTCATCAGCCGGTATCCAACCGTGCTGTGCAGACTCATCCGGTGGATCCATATGTGCCGCGAACAGAGCATGTCCGGGCTCTAGTGGAACAGGATCAAGTAAGGGAGCAACAACAGGGTGAACGAGTGCAAGGTGCTCTATAGGATGGTCAGCAGGTATATCACCAAAGGGTAAAGGAACGACAGGATCAACAGCAACATGATCGCCCTCAATCAAGGGAACATCTACAGGGAGATCATCAACAACAGGCTCGAAAGGGATATCAGCATGCACTGGGTCATGCTCAGGTATAGGGTCTAGAGCGGCTGCCTGCTCAGGAGCAACGGCAGGCTCGAAGTCATCAAAAGCCATGTCAAAATCAAGATCTGGGTCAACAGGATCAAATAGGTCAACAGGGTCTACTGGATCCTCCATAAACTGATCCATCGGAACAAACTCTAAGTCACGCTCTGGGTCGAATCCTGGGGGAAACATAGGATCGGAATCCCCCTCATCATCATGGTCAAAAGCGAAACTGGGGATAGGGGCAACAGAAGATGCCTGATCAGGATCTGATCCATGAGAAAAGTGCTGCGCACTCTGGTCGTGTGAGGGTACAGAGGCCACAGACTCAAAGGAGTCCGCGACTGGGGAGTGAGCAGGTAACTCCGCGGCGGGAGCATCTGCGATCAACAAGGGATCGGCAGCAGGAAGGGCCTCGCCCTGAGCATCCTCCTCGAAAGGCTCCTCATCAAACAAATCAACATCATCCTCCTCATCGTCGATGGGTAAATCGTAAGCTGGGTACGCAGCAAGCGGTATAGGAGCAGGGATCAATGCAAGTGGTAGATCCCCGGCGATAGGACCATCTGCGATCTCGCCAGCACCGTTAGGTAGTGCAAAGGGCTGAAAATTGTCCTCGTCTGTGCTGGTGAAGTCGGACGTATAAACCTCGTGCTCCGATGACTCAATGTCGTCTGAAACGATAGGCCTAGGGCCTGTGGTGCCTGAACCACCAGTGTCTGCAGAATCCATGTGTCTGTAACATATACAAACATGCACAAATAGTCAATCATAAATCGAGTAATCACATAAGTCACCAAGTAAGGTATCACGTAATTCTCCTAGTATTACTAGCCAATTTCATCCAGTCTATAAGACTGCTCTATCCTCCACCTTGATCACTTAGATCGATCCTCGGTCTCCTTGACCGAGCATTCAGTCGTTATGACTGAACCTACTCTTCCTAGCCTTGCTAGACCACTACCTTGGTCACCTAGACCAAACCTCGATCCTCCAGACCGAGCCTTATAACAAACCAACGTGCTTAACTACTTCGATCACCTCGGTCCTCCAGACCGATTCCTCAGCCCTCCAAGCTGAGCCTATAAATAATAAAATGTGCTCAACATTCGTTTGTAAAAAGTTTTGGATCTGGACTTAAGTGGTATGCAGAAAAATGTTTTCGTGAGAGCCCTAGTGATCATAGTCTAGACTCGAGAAAGAATCCTAGTTCGCTATGATCAGAGCTCTGATACCAAGCTGTCACACCCTGGCTTTGCGGAAGCGTGGTTAATTTTGGTGTGACTTCTTAATACCATAGCTTAATCATACCAAAGCTATATGAGTTAAAAACATGCAAGATCATCCATTAAGTTTCGAAAACCAAACACAATACCATTGTTTAACGGAAAACATACCCTAACAACCATTAACTTGTTCAACAGACATTACATACTTAAGACATAACACAAACATGGTTTAAGGATTGTGTCTTGTCCAGGAAAGAGACACATCCCCTAAACCCCGGATGACCTCAGGAACTAGTGCAGCGGAAAACATGCCATACCGTGCCAGATCTCGTTAATTTCCTGAAATACATGTAAGTTGAAAAATCAACAATAATGTTGAGCAAGTTCATGTGCAAGTGAGTAAGTAAACACTTGTAAGTATAAAAGTTTCCTGGTATGTAGCAGTGTAAGAGGACTAGTGATCACCAATGGTTTGCAAGGCCATTAGCATGTTGTGAAATGCAATAGGAAGACTCAACCCTAGCCGATTTTTGCGTTGGGCAACCAAGTCACTCCAGGTCCGTTCTGTTGGTCCTCAGAGAGGTCCGTTCTGTTGGGCCTAGAGCTGGGCTCGCTACACCCAGATAGATCTACCGCTTAAGTCCCTCGGTGTTCTGCCTACTCATTCACATGATCTAAAACCTCCTTACGTTAATCATACCGTGTATAAGAGTACTTGTAAACAAAGTAACATGTATTTCACCCCCGCAGTTAAGAAAACTGAAAACAGTTAGAGAAAAGGGGGACATGAACTCACAGTGAAGCGTCTCTACCAAGTATCCCTGAATCAGAAAGCTGCGCGACGACCTACAAGTGCTAATTCTATTAGACGGACGGCCGTGCCTTAGCTTTATAGTTTAAGTTTTTGGGAAATAGTTAGACAACTATTTCGTGTTTACTTTTGTAATACTTGGTAGTTATCTCCTTCCCAAGGATGGGGGATACAATACATGTGCGTAAGTTACGTTTTAACAATTGTGTGGTAATGTAATTACCGGTGTAACTTATATAATCATAGTGAAAGCGTTCGCAAAGTTTTGGAATCATTAACGCTTGTAAATATTATTTTCACTCTAAAATAATATTTATGTATTTTCACAAAATAATCATAAACAGTGTTGTGACAAAATAATTTATCACGTAGCATTTTATGAAATCCCACCTCCGAATATTTAATAAATAAAGTCGTGGCGAAATTTTATATTTCGAGAATGTGTCAAAAATAGTTCTAACACTTGTTGTGTAAATAATTCTAAGTGTTAGGTTTTTAGGAAAATTTCGCCAGAGTTTCCTCTGTAACTGGAGGTGGCCACGCTTTCAAGCGTATCATTTTCTTTTAACAAATCAATTCAACAACTTCTTTAATCGATCAAACAATTTCCGTCACATCAAACTAGTCGACAAGTATGTAAATCGCATAAACGCATGAACTTGTAGTTTTTCCGCATCTATAATGTAAATCCCATTATATTTTGTAGATCTTTATATAAAGTAACTTTAATCTCATAAAAACCTCGTGTTTAGAGAAATCCGTCTTTACAACTTCTAGTAACAAGTGACAAAGCTAGTCCTTTGTCAGATCTTTTTGTTTCACAAGTGTTTACACACTTGTGGTTTATAAAAATATCATATTTGTTAGTGTAAGATCCTTTCTTTAAAATACATGGTTTCTTAAATGTGTGGTTCTTTGAAAATACCACTTGCAGATACGTAGATCCGCTAGTTTTAAACACCAATGTACAGGTTAAATCACTTTTACACAAATAAACATTTTACACAAGTTCATGTCTCATGTGTGGTAGAGTTTCACCTTTTAACCCTTGTACTAACCAAAACAAGCTTATGTTAAGATCAACGATCTTACCAAACCGGGTTAAATGGTGATCCGAGCTACCACAATCATAGATCGGGTCTAGATATTCACATCTTTCAAGTACTACAACTTTTACACAAGTTGTAAGCTATTAACCACCATCTTTAGAGTTTTTACTAGACTTTAATACTTCAAAATGTATGTTAACGATATTTAACCGACACGAACCCTTTTAACCACTTTAGATAAGTTCAAAATCGAGTTTTAAGTGTTATACCTCTAGCTCAAGGCTAGGGAAGAATCTTGATGAAAAACGAGTGGATAAAAGCCAAATAACGAGGTCCTTCCACTTCCGTTTGCTCCAAAGCTCCTAATATGTAACCCGTGAAGCTTGTATAAACTTGGAATGGGAGGATCAAGATCGAAAATGGATGTGTAGAGGGTGGGGGTTTCGGCCGAGAGTGAAGGGAGAGCAAGAGAGAGTTTGGGAGTTGGTGAAATGTGATGGTGATTATGTTAAGTAAACCTTAGAACTTATAGGCAAACTTTAGGGTTATTAACCATGGGAAATTATGTTATTTAGATATTAGACACACCTTAATATAATAATAAACTTGGTACTTGTGTGTCCCCCAAGGTTTGGGGCTGGTTAGAGAAAGGGGGGGGGTTAGTTCGATTTCAACTAGCTTAGTTGGTGTAAAGGTTAAGTTAAATAGGTTAGTTAAGTGTTTAACCTAGTTAGTAATATATAGCGTGTTATGACGGGTGTTAGGGTAATCAGGGACCCTAACTGGCTCAGAAAAAGAGTAATAATAAAAATAACAATGTTTTCATGTTCCGGGTAAAGTCCGGTTGTTCGGTTGGATAGTAATCCGTTAAAGCGTTACAAAAGCTTTAAAGTGTCGTTATTGTTATTTTTAGTGACACATCTTGTTTCCGACACTTTGGAAAGTGTCTAGTAGTATTTTCCCCATATTTTGGCACTTTACTAGTCAGCTAGAAGCTGGATTAATTATTAAAGTGCTGTGTTTTGTACTTAAAGTACGTTTTAGGCACATCCAATCAGTGTATCTTATTCCTAGAGACGCAGCTTCACAACCTTTATAACCCTACACTCACTACCAGTGTAGTCAGATATCTCAGGCTCTTATAGGCCTTGGAGGCAGTGTTTGCCTGATGCTGGCTTTATCAGCATGTTCAATAGGTTATCCGTGTATTGTGCTACTGTGCTTTTTGTGCATCATGTTTGTCACTAAGGTTCAGTATGTAAATAATGTAGTGACAGCAAACAAGTATGATGCAAGTAAGTTCATGTATCAGTATTCAAGTAGCAGTTCATCAGCTAGTTCAACCAAGCACAGTAATCAAGTAGTAATTAATCATTAATTAAGTTGTACGGATACCTGGTTTAGTGCGGGTTGTCACAAAAACAAGGTGGGGAGAATGTAACAACCCTCGGTAAAACCGAGCCCGAATTATGTTATAACGTATAATATAAATTAAAAACAAGAAATTATAAGTTGATGCGGGCCGCGTAGACCCACCACAACCAGTTACGCGGGCGGTATGAGGGTGTAGACTGGACTTCGTTGACTTCTTTAGTTCAGGCGGGCCGCGTGAGATATAGATTAAGCTTACGCGGGCCGCTAGAGATCATCATACGCGGAGACATCCTAGGCCGACACGTGTCGACGTCGTGGCGGACCTACACAACGACTCAGCCAACCTATTCTGTTGACCAGGGTTGACGCGGGCCGCGTAACCCTAGCCTGTGTTTTACGCGGGCCGCCTGGAAGTAAGATATCAGCACTATATATAGAACTCATCAGTTTTCGTTTTTCGTCGCTCACATCTTTCTTTCTTAAACGAATTCTGAAGTAGTATAAGTAATACGCGGGTATTATACCACCCTAATTAGCGAGGTTCTGCTCCATTGTAAGTATTATAACCCTAGTTTCGTAATAGTTATGCTGCCCGATTGATTTAGGGTTCCGTAACAACTGTCGTGGTTCTGCCCGACGTAGTTGTTGGAATGCTGTCTCGGGGAGGGTATCATTAATAATTTCAAAGGGTTATGATACTAACCAATGTACATTTGTATAAATTATAGAGTTAGCCAATGGGTAATATGACCCACAAGTCAGTGGATTGACAGTACTAAATGGAGTAATTGTGTAGACATAAACAATGTGACCGCTCTCAATACTGTTCACTGTGACTTTTTATTTAAACTTGATTAAACTGGGATTCACTCACCAGTATTTCCCGCTGACAAATATTTTTAAAACATGTTTTAGGTAACAAAATGTGACAGTCAATTAGTAAAAAGCCAGCTGGAGAGCACTGAAGGCTTGGAAAAATGTGGCTATAAAAGTTACCAAATAAACGATGTTTTAAATTCAATAAAATAGGGTTTGTCCCTATAAATGTATTGTAATAAGAAACTTGGGTTTTACCCATGTGATTATTAATATTAAATGAGGTGGTTTTACTCTGATAAACATTTCCTAACTACGGTCCTGATGTAAATTCCGCTGCGAGATTTAAACACCTGATTCCACCAAACTCTGAGCTCGCGTCCGCCTGTTCCCGGGACAGATAAGGGATCGGGGGTTGCGACAGCTGTGCCATTAACCAAGCTAACCTGTAAATCAGTTAAGTTTGAATGGGGACCTAGACAGGAAGAGGCCTTTAGGATTTTAAGACAAAGGTTAACCAACACCCCAATCCTTGCCTTACCATAAGGGACAGAAGATTTTGAAGTTTACTGTGATGCTTCTAAGCTAGGATTAGGATGTGTGCTAATGCAACGCAAAAAGGTAATTGCGTATGCCTCAAGGCAATTGAAAAAGCACGAGGAAAACTATACGACACATGACTTAGAATTAGAATCGATAATTTTTGCCCTTAAGATTTGGAGACACTATCTGTATGGAAGTAAGTTTACCGTTTATACAGATCATAAAAGCTTAAGGTACATATTTGGGCAAAAAGAATTGAACATGAGGCAAAGAAGATGGATGGAAATTCTAAGTGACTACGACTGTGATATCCAATATCACGAAGGAAAAACAAATGTAGTTGCAGATGCTCTAAGTCGTAAGTATCATGAAAAGCAAAAGCGAGTTCGTGCTCTTAGATTAAGTTTACAATTAGACTTAATGGAACAACTAAAGAATGTTCAGGAATCAGCAATCAAGGATGATGCTGAAGGAATGAAAGGAAGAATAAAGGAATTAGAGCAAGGATCTGATGGAATTTGGAGATTCCACAAAAGAAAGATTTGGGTACCTAAGCAAGGAGAGTTAAGAAACAAGATTTTAGAGGAAGCCCATAAATCTAGATATACCATGCACCCTGGAAATAATAAGATGTACCAAGATTTAAGAAATAACTTCTGGTGGATAGGAATGAAAAAGGACATAGTTAGATATGTATCTAAGTGTCTAACTTGTTCCCAAGTTAAGACAGAACACCAGAAACCTTCAGGGTTACTCCAACAATTAGAAATGCCTGTTTGGAAATGGGAACTAATAACCATGGATTTTGTTACTAAATTGCCCAAAACCAGAAAAGGTAACGACGCAATTTGGGTAATTATGGATCGATTAACCAAATCAGCTCATTTCCTGCCAATGAAAGAAACCTTTAGTATGGAAAGGTTGGTAAAGTTATACGTGGACGAGGTGGTGTCTTTGCATGGAGTCCCACTCTCTATTGTATCGGATAGAGATAGTCGTTCCACTTCACATTTCTGGACGAGTTTCCAAGAAACAATGGGGACACGATTGAATTTAAGTACTGCATACCATCCCCAAACAGTCGGACAAAGTGAAAGGACGATTCAAACCCTGGAAGACATGCTCAGGGCATGTGTATTAGATTTTGGTGGAAACTAGGATAATCACCTTCCCTTAATTGAATTCTCCTATAACAATAGTTACCATTCAAGTATCGAAGCTGCCCCGTTCGAAGCACTGTACGGACGAAAGTGTAGAACTCCAGTTTGTTGGGCAGAAATAGGAGAAAGCCAATTATCAGGTCCTGAAATCGTACAAGAAACCACCGACAAGATAACTCAAGTCAAGGAAAGACTAAAGACCGCTCGAGATCGTCAGAAGAGTTATGCAGACAATAGACGCAAGCCGCTAGAATTTCAAGTCGGAGACAAGGTACTCTTAAAAGTTTCTCCTTGGAAAGGGGTGGTTCGGTTCGGTAAAAAGGGAAAGCTAAGTCCAAGGTACATAGGACCATTCCCAGTAATCCAACGAACAGGACCAGTTGCCTATCGTTTACAACTACCAGAGGAGCTAGCCGGGGTACATGACGTATTTCATGTATCCAACCTCAAGAAATGTCTATCTGACGAATCCCTGGTAGTACCTCTTCAAGATATAGAGGTAAATGAGAAGTTAAAATTTGTGGAGAAACCACTTCAGATAGAAGACAGAAAAGTCAAATTTCTCAAGCACAAACGACTAGTGCTGGTCAAAGTCAAGTGGGATTCAAAGAGAGGACCGGAGTACACTTGGGAACTGGAATCAGAAATGAAGCGAAAATATCCCTACTTGTTCCAGTAAATCTCGAGGACGAGATTTTAATAAGGTGGGGAGGATGTAACAACTCTCGCCAAAATTATTATTTCTTATTTTATTATGTCCAATAGGAAACCCTAATTGAGACCCCCAAGTAATATTGCATGACCCCTAAAATTTTCAGAACAGTTGGAACTAGGATCAGGGCCCCTAAAACTCATGGGGGGTATTCCCTAATTGATATTATCCACACAGTTTGCTGTAAAATTCGAATTTCGTCGATTTATTGACTCAACTAGGCTATAAATACACGAGGCTACCCTGCCCAAAAAGTGCCCCCGTCGCGCCACGCGACAGCCTGTCGCGCCACGCGACAGGGATGGTTTTTCAGTATAAAATCCAGGGGTTTGGCACTTGTATGGCTGCGTTGGTTCGACGTTCAAATTCGTTTTGTACACTGAGTTATTCACTTTTTCGTTCAAAAACACACACTAGCACGAAGCTCTGCTGCGACAACAGGGTAATAACTCGATCACTGCTACGATACAATGTCCGATCGATTGAAACCGATCCGATGGATATTTAAGTGCTGCCCGAATCCGGGCTATACTTTGTCATTCGTCGTGAGGGTTTTGATTTCGTGAGCTTATCGTAAATGTTGTATTAAGTTACTGACCTAGTTTCGTGTGCATTGTTATTTACCTAGGTTACAAGAATAAATCAGTAGGCAAGGTTCTGTCCAACTAAACTTACAATGTGAGTCATTCTCTTTTTATCAAAGTGCTTTACAAAACCCTAAATGTTTTCCAGTTATATTTTTCAGTGATTAAGTCTTTGCTAATCTTTAATTACTGGCAGTATGTGGGGGTTTTGTGCACATTACTACTAACGATTTATCACATTAGGTGGGCGAGCCTAATTAGTGATATGTCCACAGTCATAGATTCGGTCGAGTGACAGCTGAACCAGATAATTAAGTGATAGGGGCAAATATAAAAACCCTTAATACTGTAAATTGATAACAATGTGTCTTTTGGGCAAAATGAATGACTCGCCAGTATTTCCCCGCTGACAAAACCTTTTTAAACATGTTTCAGGTGACATACTGTGAATCGAGAAAAAAGTGCTATGTAGCATTACAAGCTTGAAGAAGTGGCTCAATAAAATAAAAAAACTTGTTTTTTGTAAAACAGGGATTTCCTAGTGAAATCACCTTTATTGTAAATTATGGGTGTTATTCCCAAATTGTAAAATAAGATAATTGGGCATTTTCAAGTTTAAACGATCCTGTTAATACTTCCGCTGCCAAACTAAATACAAATACCACGGGTTTTCTGTCCCGCGGCTTCTGGACCAGGTCACACCGGGCCGGGGGCCGTGACACAAGAACTATGCGCTCCCATTTCAACAATAACACGCGCAAGATCACTTATTCCATTCAAGTTTGCAAATTTATCATCATCGCGTATAGTGTGACGAAATGACTCAATATCACCCAAAAGAGTCCCTATTTCTTGTGTAGTAAAATCATCCGGGTACATCTTAGCAAACGCCCAATATCTTCGATGGGTCAAACTTAGAAAAACCGTTACAAGGATTTAAACCTGACATATTTTTTTTTTATCAAACTAGATGTTACCTCGCTAAATCAATTTCCCAATTCATGAATTTGTATGTCCAAAACCTCATTAAAAATGTCAACTTCAAAATGATGTCGATTTGTAATGACATTCATTCGGTTTCTTGGATTACCATAACTTTCCGTCATGTCCAACATTGTAATGTTGTATTTTTTACAAAAGGAAGTCACTTTTTCCAACATCGGCTCAAACTCATTTTGTCTTAAAGCATTTAATGAATTCATCCTATTTCAAGCCCAAATTGCAGTGGTTTTACAAGTTATTAACTAATGAACTAAACAACTAATAAAGAATACTCAATAATCAAACAATTCATAAGTCACCAAGAAAAGAAATAAAGAAAAAGAATACTCAATACTCACGAATTTAATCGATGATCCGATGAACTGATGAAGTGATGTTGCAGCGACTTCAGCGAATGATGATCAGCGATTCAGCGAATGATGAGCAGCAGTTTACTTCAGACTCAATACTCACGAATTCAATCTGATGTTGCAGTGACTTCAGCGAAGAACGATGAGCAGCAGTTCAGACTTCACTTCAGGCTGAAGTCTTCAGCAGTTCAGCATGATCGACGATTGGTATCCTCGTAGTTGTGTTGTGCCATGCATTAAAACTTCAGGGCAATTGGGCAATTATTTATAATCTTTTATTATTTTGGGCTAACATATTGGGCAATTGGGCTTATTATTTACAATCTTCAATTGATTTGGGCTAACATATTGGGCAATTGGGATTTGGGCTTACAGACTTTTTTTAGGGGTGTCCTCATAGTTGTTCAGGGGTATCCTTGGTATAAAAACCGATTTTTTTACACTACTGATAAAAAGTTGAGCCGTAGCCCGTGCTACGGCTCAGTATACATAAGGTCCGCCCCTGAAACAAACACGAAACTCTTTTCGTGTTTATCCATAAACCGCCCTAATCAAGACCCCAAAATTGACCTAGTATGTTACTTGCAAACCTGAGGCAGCACAACGTTTGTAAGATAAAGACTAAGGCAACAACCAGTTCAATGGGGAGTTGCGGTAGACGACAAGCAACGACGGCGACAATTGACTAGCGACGGTGGTAACAACTAAAGTGGCGGTCAAGGTGGCGACAACTTGTTGTGGTGACAGTGAAGTAGGGTTAGTTTTATCAAAATGGTGTCACTCTAATGAACCACATAGTCATGATCCAGGTCAAACTTTAGTGATTTTTTTAATTCAAATTTCTTATCCATCTCAAGAATTATTATCTAGGGTTTAAACTTTGAAACAATTATTAAATAATAAAATATTATTATTTTGTAAGTAGCTATGGAATTTCTCAATAACTCGAAAAGAAGCTATGGGTTTAACCTATATATTTTGACGAAAAATCCCTAAATTTTAATACTCTGCACTGGCTCTTGTTATCTAGCGAATAGAAGAGAATTTTGTAGCGACACATAAGAAATATTGGGTTGAAAGCAGTCAGTCCCATCGTCGTATTGGGAAAGGTTATTCCGATCGAAATCGAAGACGACATAAAGCTACGCTTCACTGCGGCTGTAAGTGATTCATTCACTAGGTTTTTTTCTTTGTTTGAAATCCATGTCTGTTTAATTAGGAACAATGAGATTGCTTTGGTGTTCGATTCAAGTGAAAGCCAATAGCTAAGGATTCTTGACTGTGCTTTGTCTTAACAATAGGCATTATGAGATCTGCCTCATACCAACCATTGCAATGTCTTTTTTTTTTTTTCACCAGAGTCATTGCATACATAATAATTTACTTGCAAGCAAGCAAGCAAGCAAGCATATACTTATCTCTTTTGTATGTATATCAGCCCAGGTATCTAAAAAAGCAATTTAGATGGCAAATTCATCCATACCTGCTATCCTGGAGAAGGTAAGTAGCTATGGACTCCATAATACCTGTGAAAGCGCTTTAGAATTGATACAACAATATCTGGCTCATGCAGATGACGGGGAAGGACAAAGATTACAGATATATGGCAACATCTGACCTATTGAATGAATTGAACAAAGAGGGGTTTAAACTTGACAATGAGCTTGAGGTGAGATTGTCCAATATTGTTCTACAGCAGCTTGATGATGCAGCTGGTGATGTTTCTGGACTGGCCATTAAATGGTTTGACATCTTCCTTCCTTCCTTCCTTGCTTGCTACTTACTGTTAGCTATTCTTTCTTATTCACTTTTAAACCTGTTTTCTAGTCTTGCCCCACTCGTTAAAAAAATCCACGAGGCCCAGGTGCTGGAGATGACTGATAAGCTATGTAATAAACTGCTTAATGGGAAAGATCAGCATCGTGACATTGCAAGCATAGCTCTCAAGACCATTTTTTCTGAAGTTCCTACCTCATCTGTTGCACAATCAGTTCTTGTTTCAGTTTCTCCAAAGTTGCTTGGAGGAATTACAAGTCCTGTGAGTTACTTACCTTGAATCGTCTCTCACATGCAAGACATATCTAACATATTCTTCTTTTCCTTTCCCAGGCAATGAAGACAGACATAAAATGTGAATGCCTTGATATCTTATGTGATATCCTGCATAAATTTGGTAATTTGATGACATCAGATCATGAAGATATGTTAAAGGCCCTATTGCCTCAGTTAAGTTCCAATCAAGCCAGTGTAAGAAAGAAGACAGTATCATGTATAGGTAAGTTAAATCAGATTGCTTCCTGATGTACAAGTATTTCTCTGTCTAAATATGTTTGCATTATAGCTTCCCTGGCATCAAGCCTGTCAGATGACTTGTTGGCCAAGGCCACAAATGAAGTTGTTCGGCTTTTACAGAACAAGGGAGCAAAACCTGAAATGACGCGTACAAACATTCAGATGATTGGGGCTTTAAGGTATATCTTTTGTGCTATATGCAACCTAAATAGAGATTTGGCTATTAATTCATCAGTCCATATTTTGCATTCCATTGTATTAGCTTTGTTTCTGCAAATATCTATCGAAGATCCCCTAAGTTGTGCTATTTTACATTTTTGTTTGTGTGCAGTTGTTCATTTATTGCTATTATATGCATCACTCGTTATATTGTTGATGAATTATGATATTTTGTTGTGTTAGCCGTGCTGTGGGTTATCGGTTTGGTCCACATCTTGGAGATACAGTTCCAGTTCTAAATGAATATTGCATGAATGCATCAGAGAATGATGAGGAGCTTCGTGAGTATAGCTTGCAGGTATTGGATCTGGCTTTGCCCTTTTGTTTCTATTTTTCTTTAATTTTTAAAGTAGAATATGCTTGTGGTGCAGGCTCTGGAAAGTTTTCTACTTAGATGCCCTCGGGACATATCCCCTTACTGTAAGGAAATTTTACATCTGGCTTTGGAATATCTTAGTTATGATCCCAATTTCACTGATAACATGGAGGAGGACACTGATGATGAAGTCCATGATGATGAGGATGATGAGTATGTTTTTCTTCTTATCTAGGTTCTCACTGATAAATTTTAGTCTTATCTATCATGCTTGGTTGATTTGCAGTGATAGTACGAATGAATATACAGATGACGAGGATGTTAGCTGGAAGGTTCGAAGAGCTGCCGCAAAATGCCTGGCAGCACTAATTGTTTCTCGTCCTGAGATGCTCTCAAATCTATATGATGAGGTTAACTGCTTCTATATTTTTGAAGTGTATTTTAGTACTTGACAATTTCCCAAGGACATTAATCTTGAAGCTATAGATGTACTTATAGACACTATGCATATGTAAATGGCTTATGTCATGCAGGCTTGTCCGAAGTTGGTTGATCGGTTCAAAGAGAGGGAAGAAAACGTGAAGGTAAACTGCAAACTTACTTCCCTGTTTATCATGACATGTTTAACTTAGTGATTTTGTATTCTGCAGATGGATGTTTTTAACACTTTCATTGAGTTGCTACGTCAAACTGGAAATGTCACAAATGGGCAGGTTGATGCGGACAAATTAAGGTAGGCAAGTTGCTTTTATTTATAGCATTGGCTAAACCTGAAAGTTAATGTTATTTCCATATCTTGTAGCCCCAGATGGTCATTGAAGCAAGAAGTACCCAAGGTTGTTAAATCTATCAATAGGCAGCTGCGTGAAAAGTCTATTAAGACAAAGGTACTTGATTGTTTATTGTTTGTTTTGTAAGCGGTTAATTGTTTCCTCATAATGGTTTTATCTTCAGATTGGTGCGTTTTCGGTTCTGAAAGAGCTTGTTGTTGTTTTGCCTGACTGCCTTGCTGACCACATTGGATCCCTCATTCCTGGAATAGAGAAAGCACTTTGTGTAAGGGAAATCTTGCAATTCTATTTCTATTTGCTATTGTTGTTTCAACCATATCCTTTCTCCAGGACTCATCCTCAACCTCAAACCTCAAGATCGAGGCTCTTGTATTTACAAGATTAGTTTTGGCGTCACATTCTCCAGCCGTTTTTCATCCATACATCAAGGTAATGCTTGTTATCAAAGTGATTTTAATTTTTTTTTCCATGCAATTAGTTGTTAGGACTGAAAAAAATTGATATATGTTTATGCTGTATCTAACTTCATGTGAATGATTTATATTGTATTTCGTATGTTTAGGCTATTTCTGCTCCTGTATTAGCTGCTGTTGGTGAACGCTATTACAAAGTTACAGCTGAGGCACTAAGAGTATGCGGGGAACTTGTTCGAGTTGTGCGCCCAGACATTAAGGTTTTGTCTGTTTTTTTTCATTTCGATTTTAAATATTGATTTTTTTCCTTTCTGAGGTTATATACGGGCTGTTCAGGTGTCTGATTTTGATTTCAAACCCTATGTGTATCCAATATATAATGCCATCATGTCACGTTTGACGAACCAAGATCAAGACCAGGAGGTTAAGGAATGTGCTATTTCTTGTATGGGGCTTGTTGTTTCCACTTTTGGTGATCACCTCACGGCAGAATTACCTGCATGCCTTCCTGTTCTTGTGGATCGAATGGGAAATGAGATAACACGACTTACTGCTGTCAAGGTTTGTTTAACTGCCAAAATTAAGTTCTCCACAAGTGTTGTCATATTTATTTTAGCTTATACTAATTGTCATTTTGCTGCAACAATTTAAAATCGTAAAAGGTCTGTCGCTACTGTAAAGACAAACTAGTTATTTAGAAATAGCTCTACTATTGTTAAATGGACATGATGGTTAAGCTGAAGATCAAGTTTAAGACTTTCATAGCTTATTGATTTTTCATGCTGTAAACGTAAGGTATTACCTTAGTTTTAAAAGGCGTGGCTCAGGTGCGTTACCATGGCTGAAACAATGCGGTTACATGAACTGGTGGCACTTTGCGTACATCTGATGTTTCAGTCAGAGATGTGAGCTCCATAGCTGAGTTATTGCGAGTTCCATAGTTGAGTTGTTGAGAGCTCTCTGTCTCTTCATTTTTTCAATGTATTTTCAAAGCGGCGCCTGTTTTCTCTTTAGAATGCTAAGATTTAGTGCTCTAAGTTCAAATAAAGGGGTAGGAGGTGAGGCCCTGTTAATGTGTTACAGGCATATATATATATATAATATAGTAATAGCCCATTTTCTGACTCTCCTTATTTTTTTTTGTTAAATTTGTTTCTTACTGTTTTTTTCAGCCTTTATAGGTTGCACATATAGTTTTCTAAATTGTTGCGTCTTAGGTTTCAGTTCAAATAAGACTTCTTAGATTTATACATAAAGCCTTTTAGGTTGTACATAAAGCTTTTTTACTGTGTATTTGTTTTCTTGAGCTACTTCTTCTACATATAGCTTGTTTGATTGCACATAGAGTTTCTTTGTATATCAAATTGTATGTATTTTTTTTGGTCATCTACATTGTGGGTGCTTGAAGATTAACAATGTAGTACGTATTATCTTTAAACTATAAATTTTATATGAATACCTGGTGCCTCGTGTACGTGAAGCTCTTGCCTCGCATCTTGGCTTTCGAGACTTGAACGCCTTGGAGCACCTCAGACTTTTTAAACCAAGGGTATTGCTGTTGTGTTATGCTGTGCCATTCTTAATCTCCTTGCTTTATGACTCTCAGCCAACATTGGCAGTCTGATACCTGACTTAGCTTTGATAAGTGAATATGAATATATTAGATAAAATTGTCACTAGAGTGTCCATATACATACATGTTTGTATGAGTTAATGAATACTTGTATTACCGTATACTTGATTATCAGTTATCTAGTTAACAACCAAAAATGATATAGTGAAGGGATCAATGAAACTTCAGTAGACATACAGATCCTCGTTCTTCAAATATGATAAATCTACCTTTCCCTCTGTGAAGGTAAAAACAGTAATTGTATATATATGTTGAGTGTGTATAAAAGTGTTATAATGTTTAGTATATATATTGACATGATTATGAAACTGATAGAGATCGGATATGAAATAATTGTGATAAATTGAATATAGAGAAGATAATAGAAACAAAGAACAGAACCGATTGTATTGCTGAATACGTAAAGGAACAATTACAAAGATAATCCAGGGCCTAGCCCTCTCTCACTGCAAGCAGGAGCCCTAATGAACGAACAAACTCAATCCTACCTCCCTAAGGATTATTGATACCTATTTATAGAAATATAAGTTGCACTTGACCCCCTCCCAAGATAGATAAATGACATTTAGAACATGATTCCTATCATTACTCCCCCCTATAAAACAGTCTTGCCTCAAGACTGGAAACGAACAACTAACACGACAACCAAACGGAGGAGGTCCCGATATTGTGTTCAGGTGGTCGACCTTGCCCATGTATCACCCAGAAACGACTTAGATCGATCCCAAGCTGAAAAGTCCTCCTGAAGACACCAACAACTATGTCTGTAGACGAATTGGGAAGTGAGATTGGTGCACGCAAGAGCAAGGGTACCGTACCGCCTTTCCAACCAAGGCGTCTATCGCCAATTTTGAACGTATACACCACCGGTGCCAACGAAAACTGTTTTTCCAGCGGTAGAGGTTGCGGAAACAGAATTACAGTGAGTAGGACATCCTCGGAATCCCGGAATCGAACAGAAGATTGGGTGAGCAATCCCTCAAGGGAATTTGAATCCCATTGCAACCCTAAATCAACAGAGGGAAACACAATTGTCGGCACTGGGATCAGAACAACATCCCTAAATCTAGTTTTCCCCTCCAGAAGTGACGTACCAGCCATATTGGAGCCAAGGCAGTCTGGATGAATTGTCACACGTAACTGGCCCAAAGCTGGAGAGTCCTGGCCCACAAAAGTTTCCTGCTCCTCACCGCAGCCCACCATTGTGTGAGAGCCCAACACCCCTTGTAGGTCGTCCGATATGAGTCCATTCACGCTCTGCGACATCAAACGGCCATGGCTACATAAGTTTTCTTCACATCTGGACATTATATTCTTCAATTGAATGCATAATGACGGAGAAGAAGGAAGAGACGGAGATCTGAACAAAGGATTTGCAGAACTGCCTGAAAAACTTGAATCCGAATGAATATTCCTCAGCAAATGGCCATGGTCGTCTGAAACTTCTTCAAATCGGTCATGAACAAACGCGTTTTCAGCAGTTGATAAGGCCCGATTAACACTATCTGGCCTAGATTTGGAGCCACATCCATTGTGCAGTAACGATTTCCCCAGGCGTTCTTCAGATCTGGCGATGATTGCCTCCAATTGCGCTAAGAGAGATGAAGGTGGAGAAACAGAACCTGAAGACGAATCTGGAAATTGTGAAATCGATCTGGAATTAGATCTCGAATCCTGATGGTGCATCCAATTGAGAACCACCTGTCGAAACTCACTGGATTCAACGACTTCCTCTTCTAACACTTTCAAAGAGGTTTTGATTTTAGCAACATCACTTTGAAGTTGTTTGATCTGCTGTTCCTGAGCATCCAATCGAAAATTATGAACTGGGGTTTCCATGATGACAGAATACGGCAGGTCACAGGCAGGTCGGACCAATGATAGAGATCGGATATGAAATAATTGTGATAAATTGAATATAGAGAAGATAATAGAAACAAAGAACAGAACCGATTGTATTGCTGAATACGTAAAGGAACAATTACAAAGATAATCCAGGGCCTAGCCCTCTCTCACTGCAAGCAGGAGCCCTAATGAACGAACAAACTCAATCCTACCTCCCTAAGGATTATTGATACCTATTTATAGAAATATAAGTTGCACTTGACCCCCTCCCAAAATAGATAAATGACATTTAGAACATGTTTCCTATCAGAAACCCTACTGGAGCCTAACCCAAATATATTCTAACATCCGCTTTCTAGTAGGAATCATGAGTCATGGCGGTTCTCTTGGAAGCACCGTTACCTATTATATTTTCTTTTTTCTTTGATAAACTTACAGACCCTTCTAAAGTGTTAAAGACTGTATATCTATTTTTATAATAGGTTAAGAGGTTTGATTTGTATAATATGCTAAGTAGGCAAGTGTGTAAACTTGTGTTTCTGATCCTTCTTGTGGTTTTCAGGCTTTTGCAGTGATAGCTGCATCTCCGCTGCACTTAGACCTTTCATGTGTACTAGAGCATGTGATTGTGGAGTTAACTGCATTTCTACGCAAGGTAAGAAAGAAACACCAGTATTGTACTTCCTTTAGCGAAAAAGTTTAATGATGGTTCTTTCTACTTTTGGAAAATAGGCTAATCGAGCATTAAGGCAGGCAACATTGGGTACTTTAAACACACTAATTGTTGCATATGGTGATAAAATTGGCTCTGCTGCTTATGAAGTCATCATTGTGGAACTTTCAACTTTGATCAGGTTGGCGTTTGTAATATCATTTTTTATCTCAGGTTAATAATAATGTATATTAGAGAATTGATATATGTTTGATTAGCAGCGATACAGACTTGCATATGACAGCTCTTGCCCTTGAACTGTGCTGTACGTTGATGTCAGACAGGAGGTCTGTTGGTTTGGCTGTGAGAAATAAAGTTCTTCCCCAGGCCTTGGCATTAGTCAAAAGTTCATTGCTTCAAGGCCAGGCCCTTTTGGCTTTGCAAAACTTTTTTGCTACTCTTGTTTACTCCGCCAACACTAGTTTTGATGCTCTGCTGGAGTCTCTTCTTTCCACCGCTAAACCATCTCCTCCTCAATCAGGAGGCGCTATTGCTAAACAGGCTTTGTTTTCCATAGCCCAGTGTGTTGCTGTCCTCTGCCTTGCTGCAGGTGATCACGAATCTTCATCTACAGTCAACATGCTCACACAGATCTTAAAAGATGATAACACCACTATTAGCTCTGCAAAACACCACCTTGCTTTGCTATGTTTGGGTGAAATTGGGAGAAGAAAAGATTTGAGTTCACATGCACACATAGAAAACATAGTTATTGGATCCTTTCAGTCTCCCTTTGAAGAGATCAAATCTGCAGCCTCGTATGCACTTGGCAATATTGCAGTCGGCAATCTGCCCAAGTACTTGCCATTTATTCTTAACCAAATAGATAATCAGCAGAAAAAACAATATCTGTTGCTCCATTCTTTGAAAGAGGTTAGTTTAGATCTTAATTCCGATGTAAAATCCTTCCTTACACACTAGCAATATGATTCATTATCTCCTTTGCAGGTGATAGTGAGACAGTCTGTAGATAAAGCCGAATTTCAGGATTCTAGCGTTGAAAAGATACTCAACTTACTATTTAACCACTGTGAAAGTGAGGAAGAGGGTGTCCGCAATGTGGTAGCCGAGTGTCTCGGAAAAATTGCTCTCATTAAGCCTTCAAAACTTGTTCCTGCCCTCAAGGTAATATTATAAATGTTTCATGAAGTTCTACGGGTGGTCAGGTTTGTCGCTTGTATATATGTGCTCAAGTTAATGTTGAAATGTATATATTTCTCTAGGAGAGAACGACTAGTCCTGCTGCATTTACCAGAGCAACTGTTGCTGTTGCTGTGAAGTATTCTATAGTTGAACGACCAGAGAAGATCGATTCGGTCTTGTACCCAGAGATTTCCTCATTCCTTATGCTTATCAAGGATCAGGATCGGGTGAGTTTAACAAAGATAATACTTCAAGAGTTGTGGAGTTTTGAGTTATATTAGAAAAACCCTGTATGTGTGGTCCAACAATTCATATAGTTGATCTTTCAATTGTTAATGAATTTGGGCAGCATGTTAGGCGTGCAGCTGTTTTGGCTTTAAGCACAGCTGGCCACAACAAGCCAAATCTCATCAAGGGCCTTCTTCCTGAACTTTTACCACTCCTTTATGACCAGACAGTTATTAAGGTAATTGTTATATTTTCTTTTGATATGTGTGATAAAACCCCCAAAATATGCTCTCTTTTGATAATTTCTACATTGAAATAATTATTGGTGCATATATGTATTGACTATTAAGTGTCGACTTTAAAGCGTACCCCCATAATGTTTGTGCAGAAAGAACTGATTCGAACAGTGGACCTTGGTCCTTTTAAGCATACCGTTGATGATGGCCTTGAGTTGAGGAAAGCAGCATTTGAATGCGTAGATACATTGCTTGATAACTGCCTTGATCAGTTGAACCCTTCGTCTTTCATTGTGCCTTACCTTAAATCTGGACTTGATGGTAAGTTCATTGTAATAGATTAGGAACCATAGTTGTAGCAATTGAACCCACAATTTATCACAAGCTAGAGCTGACAGTTTTGACTCGACGTATCAATGGGTCAATATGTTTTTATCTTTAACGGCTCTTAAAAAGGTAACAGGTCAAATTTCCTCGTAAGTCGCCCGGAGCATATCATTAATGTGTTAATCCTCCTAAATTAATTTATTCAAATACCTTTGTGATCTTATTTAACCCTAAATATTCATAATATTTGGACAAAAAGTGTTTCGGGTGAACCTGAAACGACCTTTGCAATATTGACCCATCCATTTTACCACGTACTCAAGAATTGCTGTCTGAATAATGTTGATATGCATCTTCATCACACAGATCATTATGATGTTAAGATGCCTTGCCATCTTATTCTCTCAAAACTTGCAGACAAGTGTCCTTCAGCTGTCTTAGCAGGTGAGTGGTTTATATATTTTAACTAGTTATTGTTTGGGCATGTAGACACTCGTTCATAGCTAATATCCTGAGGTTTACAGTTTTAGATTCATTGGTGGAGCCTCTCCAAAAAACCGTTAACTTCAAACCTAAAAACGATGCTGTAAAGCAAGAAGTTGACCGCAATGAAGACATGATTCGGAGTGCACTTAGAGCTATTGCATCATTGAACCGTATCAGGTATCTCTCTTTTTTAGTGATTTGTTTTCAGTTTTGTAAATGATGATGTGCTAAACTTTTTTTTTAATCGGCTTTTGTTTTTTTAAGAATAATATGTAACCATATATATTTTTTTTTTTACAGTGGAGGAGATTGCAGCCATAAATTTAAGAATCTGATGGGTGAAATAGCTAAATCGCCGTCGATATGGGAGAAATATTGTTCAATCCGTAACGAGTGAAGATGATTTTAGATGTTAGATTTTACTTTGGGGTTTCTGGTTTTACAGATCCAACTTTTTGGTGATTTTTAGTGGGTTTGAATGGAAGAATGATGAGAAATAGAAACCAAGAGAAGCTATTTTGTGCTACATATCAGACATTGTTAGTTATCCAATTTATCCCTAAAAAATGACCCAAGTTTTTACAACTCAACTTCATTTTAATATTAATATATTATTATTTATTAACTAGTATCAGGACCTTGGGTTAGGTTTTTTGGGGGTTTTTTTGGTGAGGTATAGTTTTTTTTTTTTGTTTTTTTTGCGGGGGGGGGGGGGGGGGGGGGGGGGGGGTGGGTTTAGGTTTTTGGGTGGTGGTGGGGGTGGGGTGGGGGTGGGTGTTTAGGTTTTTGGTGGTGATGTAGTGGGTTTAGTTTTAGGTTATTGGACACTTGTCACTCTATAAATCCTTCTTACACTTCTTACAATTAGAAGCCTTTGTAGAATAACTTGACCCCTATATATATATATATATAGGGTAGGGTTCTAGAGTGAACAAACTCCCAATAGTAAACTGCGTGAACTGATCTGGACCATTGATTATTATGATCTTGATATCTTAAATGGATGGCATGATTGTAATTATTTGGATAGGTTTTAGTGTTTTATTAAAAACAAAAGGGTAAAAGTGTAAATACATTAATTGGTTATTTAAATCCGGAAACTAAATAGTTTCCATATTCTCTGATTTCATAAAATCCCATAATTATCTATAGGTTAGATTATCAATCCCTTGATTTTCTCTTTTAATCAAAATCACGTATCCTCTTTCTCTTGTTCTTCATTGGCGTCGACAATCAAACGATTCCATCGCCGGAAAAAATCAACTGATTTTCAACCAATAAAGGTACACAATGTGAATCTTAATGTTTATAAGTTTTAGAAAGTATTTGCATGTTGTAATCCTTTTATTAATGAACTAAGAATATCAAATCGGAGTTCAGTGGCGGATCTAGAAAGTCCGCCAAGCCGTAACGTTTTATAAAAAAACCGTAACGAAATCGTAAAAACGTCAAATTTTTCCAAAATTTACACTAATTTTACACTACCGCCGAAACGCCAAGCCGAAACGCCAAGCCCCTTCTTATATGCTATGTCCGCCCCTATCGGAGTTAGGGCTTGAATATTATGTTTTGAAAGTTGTTTAGTTACAGTTATTTGGTACAATGGTGTGATTTTTAGGAGGTGTAAATCGATTTGATGTTAGATTACTTTGAAGGAGAATGTTGATTTAACAAATTAGGTGATGTTGCTCTGTTTTTATTCGAGTGTATGCACTTTTGTTTGCTTTAGATAACCTATAATCGATGATTTACACCTGTGTACGTTGTCTTTAAATCGGGTGAGATGGTAGAAAATTCTCGCTGTACACATGTGTACAGCGTTGTTAGCAAGGCTGATTTTTGCTCTGTTTTTTGATTTTGTTGAATAATAAGTTTGATTAAATAGAATGATGGATTGTGCTATGTTTTTAACTAAGTTTAGGCTCTTCGGTTGGTTGACTTGTTGTGGAGTCGTTTATGTAAAAATCGATTTGATGTTAGATTACTTTGAAGGAGAATGTTGATTTAACAAATTAGGTGATGTTGCTCTGTTTTTATTCGAGTGTAGGCACTTTTGTTTGCTTTAGATAACCTACAATCGATGATTTACACCTGTGTACGTTGTCTTTAAATCGGGTGAGATAGTAGAAAATTCTCGTTGTACACAAGTGTACAGCGTGATTAACAAGGCTGATTTTTGCTCTGTTTTTTGATTTTGTTGAATAATAAGTTTGATTAAATAGAATGATGGATTGTGCTATGTTTTTAACTGATTTAGGCTCTTCGGTTGGTTGACTTGTTGTGGAGTCGTTTATGTACACATGTGTACTGCTTGCACAAAAGTGTACACATATGTATGTCTACTATAAGATGAATTATTCTATTAATCTACTGTTTATATTTCATGTGTACACCTGTGTACTCATTTGTATGTGCTTTGTTACACAGTGTACTCATATGTTTGTTCTTTGGGGGACATACGGTTAATTGTAAGTATTATTAATTATAATGTCTTATTTACAGTAAATTGGTGTTTGAAACTGCAACTGGCATTGGGTTGTACCATTTTCAAATGATGGATTTACAACCAAATAAATGGATTAATGATGGAGTCATAAATTGCTTTGCATCAATGCTAAACTATGAGGAAAAGGAGCGAACAAGCGGAGCAAATATTTTCGGGGATGCTGATAAAACAAAAGGAACACAGCCGCGATAAAGCTAGTAACTTCAAAGGTCAACAAGCACCGTAGTCGCATCATGGCTGAAGCAGTCGAACATGACAAGGCGAGCGGAATAGGTTGTAATTAATACGTATATGTTGGTTGACATTATTAAATGTGTGATGGTCTGATATTTTCGTATGTTGACAATATTAAACATGTGGTGATTGGCAGTCTAAAAACATTTGATGTTTTGGTAGTTTTTTCTTTGAAACAGTGGAACACAAGTTGATTTTGTATTTGTATGGCTTTTTTGTGTTTTAGACTACTTGACATGTTACTGTACCTAATATAGGTTATGTATAATAAATTTCATTCAACACTTTCACAATAGACATGTGCATAGTTGTAACAGAGTAAACTCAGTACACATGAGTACTTGTTATGTAAATATCCAAGTACACCTGTGTACAGATATAGTAAGCAGATAAGTACACATTTGTACATGTAATATACATTATATAAAACATATATTATTTAGCGTAGTACTCATATTAGGTACACATGTTTCATATTTTTCCAATAAAAAGGATGTTGTTTCTGTATTTGTGTATTTGTTAAGACATATTACAAGTCATACCGTTGAAGAAATGAAAATGCTATGCATGTCTACCTATGTATGTAATATAGAAACACAATAACTGTAAGTTATAACAGCTCATATAATGTCGCGTTAAACAATCACAAAATCAATGATAAAACGCTTCAATAATAATAATCACAAAACAATCACAAAATACTGAAGTTCCGCATCATCAATATGGGTATCAAATGTGTAATTAACTTTGTTTTCGCTGCGAGCTTTGAATTTGTCAATTATCATTTGCACGTCTGTATCACCAATAAAATCTCGAATGTCCAGTACGGCAGTACCTAGTCCCATTGGGAGTTTCATAGACGTTACTCGCAACCGACTCTGCACAATTACATTACAAAAGGTTGGTTAAAAAAAGGACAACAATGCTGAGGGTCTTCAAAGGCTCATTAACTAAAATTATGCTATTTACATGCAACGACAATTGTATTATACACATGTTTTCTATCGTCTTGGCATGTATAGAAGAAGCAGTACACATGTGTACCTCGGATCTAAATATTATACACAACCAAAAAATGACTAAAAACTCAAGTTTCACAAACCTGGTTTTACAGTGGACTGCCGGAAAAAAGCTTTTTCATAAACCAACCTGGGACGGCGACGACAATAATCGGACCTAAATATTACAAACTCAGATTATTCTTTGCTGGAATCTTAGTCCGGCTCCGATTAATGTTCGGCGGAACAATTAACGGCGACGACAATAATTGATCTTTCGGCGACGACAATACCCAGTCAAATAGCAGCAAGGATGCAATTGACGACGATGGCAATAATCGACCTTCCAGCGAGATATGACGGCAAGGATGCAATTGACGGCGACGGAAATAATCGATCTTCCGGCGAGATCTTCCGACAATAATCGATCGTTTCGGGAGAGATATGCCGTCTCCGATTAATGTTCGCCGGAATAGTGGAGCTTCTGATGAAAAATATGAACGATGGACTGGGTTTATGAAGTTTACGTTCTATTGAATGATAAAAGTTGAATTCGAAATTTGGTGAATGGATTGAAAATATGGTTGTTTGTTAAACAATTAAGATGATAATCTTCTAATTTTTTGAAATATGGAAACGATCTGGTTGTTTGGTAACTGATTTCAATTATGAAATTAATGATCTAAAGTTAATTTTTTTTTATATAATTACAATCCTAACCTTATCAACTCTAAAGGAAATCAAGGGCCCAGATCAGTTCACACAGTTCACAAATGAGGGGGGTGTTCACAATTGAACCTAACCCTATATATATATATATATATATATATATATATATATATATATATATATATAGAGGAATGTTAATGTACATTACGGCTTAACATACATCACGTACGACAGGTAATTACGCACGTTCATTTTAAAATCACGCACGTTATAACTCAAAAATCCGAAATCACGCATGTTGAAACACAATAATCACGCATATTGAAAACATTAATCATGCATGTTATATAAAAAATCACGCACGTTGTTGTACGTGAAGTACGTTAAGCCGTAATATATGATATACTTTTTCTATATATATATATATATATATATATATATATGGTGTGGTTATAGAGTGAACACTAGTGTATTTGCGAACTGAGTGAACAAATCCTGGCCATTGATCTACACACGTGTATGGCCAGGATCTCATCATCAAATAGTAAAAGTGTATTTCAACATCAAATCCTGGCCATTAATCTACACATCTGTATGGCCAGGATTAGTTCACTTAGTTCGCAAGCTACACTAGTGTTCACTCTTGAACCTAATCCTATATATATATATATAATATAGGATAAGGATCATATGAGAAGTAGTAGGCTAATAGAGAAACTTGAGAAGCGTTCTGGTCCATACATTTCCCCTAAGCAAAAAAATGCAAAAAAATGTAAAAAAAATGCAATTTTTTTTTGGGAAAGTCAGAGCTTTTTCTTAAAAAAAAAAACCTTGATGAAAAAGCTCTGATTTTTTCAAAAAAAAAAAATTGCATTTTTTAACCTTTATTTTTTTTTTTACCTTTTTTGCTTAAGGAAAATGTGTTGACACACACACACACACACACACACACACACATATATATATATATATATAGAAAGTGTAGAATACAAATCCCCTAATCCCACATTACGTACGCGATTCCCACAGCCATACACGTGTCCCTGATTCATTTTTATTAGATAAGGGTATATCAGACATTCTGTTCAATAGTCCGAGGGCTAATTAGGGAATTTTGTCAACAATGAAGCAGATTACGAGTTCGTTACAAAACCATCTATCTAATTATTGTTCGTATCATTTCGATTTGTAGGTTTTTTATTGATTCGTATACCAAACACATATGACGATACCGAAAATGCTGAATTCGTCATTTAGGATGTTTCTTTTGGGTTTTTCATCAGAGGGTTACGGTTGAGGGATGGGGATTTATTTGATTTGAAGGTGTTTTCATGTTATTAGATTGTAATGAGATTGAAGATGAGATGTTTCAGGTTTTATTTAGTGATTTTAACATATCGCATGTGTTGTTTTTAACATATTGCAGGTATTAAAGATTGGATCATAAGGATAATTTCGCATGTTTTAGTTGGACATTTCGCACACAATAAAGTCTTAAGATGTAATTTCGCATGTTTGTGTTGGACATTTCGCACACTATAAAGTCTTTAACATGTTGAGCTCAATATTTCGCACGCTATAAAAGTAGTGATATGTAATTTCGCACAGTGTGTTTTATAATTCAGTTCAATAATTCATATCAAATAATCCAGTTCAATAATTGATATCAATAATTCATATCAATAATTTTATAGTGCCTTTTCTTTTATTATAAAGTTTATATTTTTATCACAATTTCAAACCACTTATATCTTATCTTATAAAAAAATAGCAGACTTCCCAACATCCTCTTCTGACTCAAGTATCAAACAGTTTTTGAGAAAAAGGATTCAGGAACAAATTCAAGAGGATCGATCATGTCAAGAGATGCTGGAAACCAACATTTCTCGTGTAACAGAAAACATGAAGAAAAGACAAGAAATTGTGAACTTGCTATATCAGATGCAAGTGAGTAGTCTTCGAGAAATTGTTGTTATGTTCATGGTTGATCTGGGTGAGAGGGATGAGAAGCAGTTGAAAGAGTTGGCAGATGCAATAACTATCTTAAGATGCTCGATGGAGATGAAAATGAAGTTCCTTTCATCTTTTGAATGACCTTGTTTATTTTGTATCTTTGTAGTTTTCTGTTTTAGGGTTTTATTTAATAAAACATGCAAGTTTCTTATGTTCCATATAATTCGCATGCTGTGAGACTTGCATGGGATTTATTTTTCGCACGTGTAATTTCAATATTTGCATATTATAAGCAATTCAATGTCAAACATGCGATTTTAAAAACATTAATGTAATCTAACAAGTCTAATAATGCAACAGAAAATCAACATCAAACAAGTCTAGTTTTCCTTTGCAAGAAATGCTTTCAACCTATCTGGGATTACTTTGTCCAAATCTTTGATATACTTTTCTTTGTCTGGCCTTTTATCGAAAGCAATTGTCTCTTTAATTATTCGTTGACGCTCCAAATTGTACTCGGATAGAATGATCTTACTGATATATCTGTGTCTCAGGAGATGAAGTTGTGAATTCTGTCTATTGTTTACTTCATCTTCTTTCACAAACCCAGACAACCATGGTGTTCCCCCCTTGTATGTTTCCATATGACGCATCGTAAACACCCCACAGTCTATACCGTTAGTAAGCTTCCTCCATTCCATCTCTTTTCTTTCTATCACCGATGTTTCAAGTGCTTTTATAGCTGGTGTTGGTTTTATGGCCTTTTGTAGGTATAAAACCAGTACCATTCTTTGTAATATAGCAACATTGTGTCAGTAGCCTTTACATAAATATAACATGTATATGAAGAAGTTTTTGTATTACTAGTGTTTCTGGAATCCCCTTGTATCTATCCTTAAACTCTTGTTTAATTGCTGAATTGTCAATCAGCTCAATTTTACCGGTTTTCAAGTGGAAGCACAAGACATAGAAGTGGTCACCTTGAAGTACCGGACTAAACACGAGGTCAACCGATTCAAGTTTTTTTTACCTCATATTTCAGTAATATGTCTTCAAAATTTGAGGCAAATACGTTTAGCCATTGGTTGTCTGTGTAAGTATCCTTGTACATGGCATCCGACTGTATGTTAAGTAAGTACAATCAATGTTAAGTAATGTATTACAAGGTATTTATACATGCGAAATTAGTACATGTAAAATAATGTCTTAAAATATTTCACATGCGAATTGCTTATATACTGTATGCGAAATCTCTTTAGTATGCGAAATGTTATTTTTTGTTCACAGGAAATGTCTCAACGGTTTTACATGCGATTTGCCTATACTTAGTATGCGAAATCATTGAATATGCAGTTTTTGTTTTGATATCAAATGCGAAAATGTTTAGACAAATATACCATCACTGTGCTAAACAAGAAGAGTTTCTATGGTGATGATTTTCTATCCCTCTTCTTCTCTTCAAGGTTGAGAACATCCACAAATGCATCGATTCCGTTTGATGCTACGTACTGACCCCTGAAGAAGCTTTCGAAGATACCTTTTACGGTGAACACCCCAATTTTTGATCGGTAAAATACATCTCTGCCAGGCAAAAATTAAATAATTAAATATTTTGAGTATATATATAGATGTTTTTAGTTGATATAATTGTTTTACTTACTCTATATTTGCAAATGTAGCAAATGTGTATCGGATCACACTCAATTCTTGATTTAAGAGTGCTTTGTGCATGTTTACCACTCTGTTGCAGAAAGGGGAACACAATGCTTCTCCATGGTCTGCACATCTTTTCTCATTTCGAATCCTGGCGGCTTCTATTGTCTTATAAAGGAGTTCATTTAACCCCTTTGGTACAACTTCTGTACCAGCCTTTTGTTTTGCAGCTTGAGTTGGTTTTGAGTTTTTTCTCCCCCTACCTGGGTTCTTTCCCTTATTTACTATTAGGCTGGGTGCCAGACTCAAAAGCGACTCAACCGATTGCAATTCTTCAGCCGTCACTTGAGGGCATACCACTTCTGGCTCCTTTTCAACTTCGATACCTGAATCGGTTTGTTGTGGGTCATTCTGTGTAGTTTCTCCTAAAGAAACTGCTTCCACTTCTGGTTCCTTTTCTTGAACTTTTTCTGGAAGTTTTTGTGTAGATTCGGCTAAGTTCACTGTTCCTTGCATCCCAGTTTCAATTTCACCACTTTCTGCAGGCCAGATTAAGTTAAACAATATAATATATTTTTTTTAATCTTTTTCTAATATAAAGTGTTTTTTACCTTGGACAGGTGGTTTGTAAGCATATACACCCGTTTCCACAGTTTGAATATTTGCAATAAGGGTGTCTGTTACTCCTCCATCATCTGTATTTGTCAATCCTTCATCATCTGGCTGTAGTACCCCTATAGACACAAATTATTGAATTTTACCTCAGAATCAAAATCGCATGTTATACATGACATGGCATGCGAAATCAAATATCAATTGTATCCATAAAATCGCATGTGTATTTTAAGGAATCGCATGTGTATAGGAAATACAATGTTTATATAAATTCGCACGTGTTAATTTGAAATCGCATGTTTACCTTCTGATTCCATTTGTCTGACACTGTCTAAAACATTAGATATTACTTGTTGAGCTTCTTCATTCTGTCTACATTCTTTGTTTGTTTTATCTTTTTGATGAACATCAGAAGGTGCATTTTCAGGCTGTTGATGAACACCAGAAGATGCAGTTCCAGGCTCTTGATGAACATCAAACGGTGCAGTTCCAGGCTCTTGAACCGAATCAGGCGGCACACAAATGGATTATTCCGAAATGTCTCATCCCACTGCTTACAGGCCTCCATAATCTCCAGATCCCAAAAACACTTGGTTTTTGCATCTGAAAGTAAGTTGTTCATCTTTTGAACAATTTGAACCATTTCAATGTATTTTTTGGCATTGATCCACATTTTTTTTCAACAGGTTCTGTAATATTTTTGAGTTTAAATACTATCAATCTAGATGTTAAAATAAATGGATTAAATGAAACTAATATTTGATGGGCTTAACTTTTTGTTGATGTTCGAAGCCTCTCGATTTCGTTGCTGGGCTGAATCGTAGACTACCGTTGGTGAAAGTGGAACATGAGTGTTGCAGTAGTCCATCATTTTTTGTGTCTGTGTCCCAACTCCAATCACAAGGTTCAACTGAGACATTTCCTGGAGGTCAAAACTGAAATCCATCATATCATCAATGTTCTCGTTAAGGTCTTCCTCAGTTTCTACGTTTTCTACTGCACGAGCAGTCCTTCTTCTGTAGCTTTTTGTAGTGTCAACGGGTCGTATTGTATACTCCTCTGTTGAACGACCCCGTTCATTTTCATTTTCACTTTCATTTGTCTATAGAGGTCCGTTATCCGAAATATGCTCCTCAACTTTATCAATCTCCGTAGATGTGATATAACGAATGACGGTATCTCCACGACTTTCTCGAATAGTTGAAGCCTCTTGTTGTACTCATGCGTGTATAGAAGCTGTATAAAAATAAAAATGAGTTGATTTTTACTTAAAATATGTATTTATTTTATCTTCTTGTAAATATGTTATCAAATGTAGTAAAGCATACCGTAAGAAAGGTAACAGGTCCCACGAACTGTATTTTTGTGTTCTTCCAGCCCGCTCTTGTACGACGCAAAGTGTCCAGTAGATATGAGCACCAATCTAGATGCGGTATATCCTCAACAGCCTCTACCCCAAGCAAACATCTAGCATTTGTAGTTGTGTCCTTTGTAATCTTCGCAAAAAAGTCATCCAGTACACCCAGGAATTTATTCTAAACAGGCTCCCCCATCTCTTTGATTATCCATTGCTGTTGCAATTAAGCCATGGGTAATTCTCACGTTTCCCCCCCATTGACTGATGAATGTATCCATAACACTATCTCCACTTTTGGGTTATTTACTCTTTTCAATCTTCTCAACCTTTTTAACTTTTCTTTTATCGACTATTATGACAACTGGCTTTGGTCCCTTTGGTATTCCAAATACCTCATAAACCGTGTCCGATGTAATTATTATTTAGTGTTTACCTACGTTTAGCGTATCGGACATCTCGTCAAAGTTTCTGGCTAGCCAATATCCCAAACGTGTCGAAATATGGTTGATAATCATATCTAGAATAGCCCCAAAGCCCATATTCATCACCTCATCAACCTGTTCTTTTGAAATTTTTTTCACAGTATCCATATATGATGTAGGTTGACATCTCAATAGTATTACTTCGTTGCTGTATTCAAAGAAAGCCCTAGGTTCTGTTCTAGGTGGTTCCGGCTGGCTTGGTTTTTTTCCCTGTTCCACTTTTTTGAAGGTTTTTTTGTTTGTATTTTAGATCTCTTGTCATCTTTCTTCTTTTTTGGCAGTGGCTCAACAAAGTCATCATCCTCCTCAGAACTTTCTTCCACAATCCTTCTTTTTTTGTTTTTGTTCACGTTTCTCAATGTTGATATGGCCTCTTCAAAGTCATCATCAGACTCAATTTCTACAAAATCACATGCTATCAGACAAAAACCTTATAAAATCGCATGTATTCTTTAACCATTTACCAAAACTCACTAATCTGATAAAATCGCATGAATGAGTTATGAATTCGCATGTATCAGTTTACCATTACCAAAACTACCTAATCTTATAAATCGCATGCTTCAGACAAAAAACATTTATAAAATCGCATGTATCATTTAATCATATAACAAAACTAACTAATCTTATAAAATCGCATGAATGATTTATAAATTCGCATGTACCAGCTAACCACTACCAAAACATAAACATATAAAATCGCATGCCTCAAACAAAAAACCTTAACAAACAAAGCTAATCATATAAAATCGCATATGTCATACAAAACCCTTACAAAACCCTCTATAATATCGCACATGTATCAGCTAACCACTACCAAAACTACCTAATCATACAAAACCTCATAAAAAACGATACCAGACAAAAACCCTAACAAAATCGCAGCTAACAACAATACCTAATCTTATAAAATCATATGTTTCAGACAAAAACCTTACTAAACAAAGCTAACTATACAAAATCGCATATGTCATTCAAAACCACTTAAACCCCATTATAAAATCGCATATGTCATTCAATACCTGGATTCATCTTCTTTGACTGTGGTCTATCGTTGTTGGCCTTGCTCCTTTTCTCAAAACTCATCAATCCTCATTGATTCGCACCGGTAAGTAGAACGGAACTTGGTGGAAGAAGAATGCAATGTGTTGAATTTTTGGGTTTACGGTATGATTGTGTGTATTCTTTGCTGATTATCAGGGATTGTGATTTCGCAATGGACGATTTTAACCTTGGCGGTTTCATATATATATTTTAATTTGATTAATTTAATGACGTAAATTAGTTAAGCACGGGGTTTAATTGAGATGATCCGACGGTTGTGGTTATAGCGTACATAATGTACGATTAGGGCTATTGTATGATAACCGACCTCTATATATATATATATATATATAGGGAAGGGTTATCTTGAGAACATGGATTTTTGTGAGACTAAGAATAATTTTCATCCATAGATCATTCTAAATTAAGGGCTAAGACTAGAGGGGTTTAAATGAGGAGAAAACATAAATTAAAATACTAAAGGGGTATTATTGTCTAAACTCAAAAAAACATAAACCTCTCAGAAATTCCTCCCCTAACAACGCACGATCAATCTCAAAAATCCCCGCCCTGAATCGATCTTTGTGTAAAAAAGCCCCTCAATTTCCAAAATCACGACGAAAACCTCTGATTAGTCTCGATTTGAACCGATTTAACTGGTGAGTTGTTCAATTATGTCGATTTGTTGTGTGATTTAAGCTTTCTAGTTCAGTTTTTTACCCTAATCTTTTTTCTTAGTTTGATTTTGGTTTTGTGTAATCGTTAGTGATAAGTTTGTTACTGTTTGTGTTCGATCAAAAACTGTTATTTGCACATAATCATTATAAAGACTTTGTAGGTTGATTAAATGAGCACTTCTTGTTGTTCATATTTATGCATTTCCATCTGTTGGAACAAATATGCTAAACACCAATTTTTATTGTTTATTTTGATAAGTTAGAATTTATTAACAATTGCTACTTAATAATATGCTGATATACAGAGAGAGAGAGATACTCATGACTTCATCAAAGCAAAAATCAAAATTCTAACCTTTTTGATCCATTACCATCACCATCACAATTGCCATTACCATCCACTACATCGGTTCCAGCACTGGTACAAATGTTGTTACTGATTTAGGTTATTGAAGTGTGTTCTTTGATTTACAGTTTGTGAAAGTTTTGTTATGTGTGTGTTATATGGATAGTGATGGATTGGTGGTGGTGATTGTATGCGGAGTTGATGATTTCAAGTTATATATGTAGTTAGATTGAATCTAAAATTGGAATGGGTTTGATTTGAGAGAGATTAGAGAAAATTTTGGGGAGCAGGAGTAGAATTTGAAACAAGGGGGGAAAAGATATTAACAAAAGGAGATAAACCAAAAAAGGCAATGGATTGTTGGGTGGTATTGTTACATTGTTGCTAGTGGTCAGTTGGTATATGGCTGATTGAGTTAGGTTGTGTACTGACCAGTATCCATTTGATCATGTGTTCTGTTGGTGTTTTGGGGCTGGGCAATAAAGGGGCTGCTGGTTTTGATTGTTAATAGGTGGGGTTGGATGTATGGCTGGTTTGGGAATGTGAAAATCGAGTTGGGTTTGGATATTCTTTGGTGTATGGCTGTTTGGAGTTTAGACGGGTGGAGGAATGAGGATGATGATGTTTCTTGGTCGACTTCAGGGTTTTGGTTTTTGGGAAGCTCAAGATGGACTCTCGGATGTTATGCGTTAGATGTTATTTTAATGTTTTGGTCGTGTTTGATTGTTTTTGTTTTTTTGAAGGTTTAGGTTGTTTGAAACTTGATTGCATAGATTTATTTTTGTGTTAGACTTGGCCGGGTGTGGCTTTAAGTCTATTATAGGTTGCTTTTTCTATTTCTAGTTTAGCTCATGGTTGGGGCCTTGTTAGGTTCCAATTGTTAGACCATAGCTAACGGTTTGGGGATAGTGTTTACCTTGGGTTATATTCGGGGAAGCCCAATGCCCGTTGGCTGTAAATATCTTTTGTTATCAATAAAATCTACCGGGTCACCGTCCCCTTTTGCATTCTTTATTATCTTGTTTAATTCATAGTTTACACATGTGTAAATAAGGTGTAAAAGTATAAAAAAGAAACAATTAATTGATCGGGAACAATTTACACATGTGTAAATGAGCTGAAAATGTGTAAAACAAAATCAACTAAATAACCACCAAACAGTTTACACATGTCTAATTAAGTTGAAAATGTGTAAAACATAACCAAATAAGTGACAGGGCATAGTTTACACATGTGTAATTCAGCTGAAAATGTGTATAATAGAAACAAATAACTGACAGGGAACAAATTTACACATGTGTAATACCCCTAAACGTATGTAAATCATAAACAAAAAATTCATAGTGAACACTTACACATGTTTATAACAGAAACTTACACATGTGTTAAACCGACATAACATAAGACATAATATCAAACTCACACCTCCCAGCATAAGCATAAGACTGATACATCAAAGCTGCATCTTCCTCTTTAGCAAATACCATACCCAAAACAGGTTTATGTGCTTCCATTACATTGGGTAATCAAGAACTAATAAGTGATAGTGAGTAATTTACACATGTAACAGACACTTACACATGTGTAAAACAACCACTTAAACACAGTGAACAGTCTGCACATGTGTAAATCATCTGCAAATGTGTAATCCAGAAACAAATAACTGGTAGTATTTTCACATGTGTAAAACAGACATTTACACATGTGTAAAACAAGCACTTAAATATGTTAATACAACTTAACATAGGTGAAATAGAATAAATCATCTGCAAATTTGTAATTCAGAAGCAAATAATTGTCAATGACAAATTTACACATGTGTAAAACATACACTTACACATGTGTAATATAAACGCACATAGGTAAAATAGAAAGAAAAGATAGTTAAACATGTGTAAATTACAAGGTTTACACATTGTAAGTTACAAAGCTAAGCATATAAATATGAAGGTTTACACATGTGTAAATCGTAATGGTTAAAAAATAGCCATATATATGAAGGTTTACACATGTGTAAATCATAATATTTAAAGAAAACCAATCATACATAGGGAGGTTTACACATGTGTAAATAATAGTAAATTAAATAAGGATATATGAAGAAAAGAAACTCGTACATATAATATTGTTGGAACAATGACATAATAAAATAGAAAAATAAATAATCCACCAAATGAATAAACATAAAACACAAGTAGTAATTACATACACTAAATAAAGCATACAAACAGTCTATACTCTTGTTTTCAATAGACCACCAACAATCAAATTGACTTCTACATTGATATAATCAATTGTTTAAATGGTGGTACTTCTAACTTTCATGTTGTTGCTAGTGCTACTACTATAACTGCCATAATTTACTATTTTTCTTCTGGAACACCGATGACATCTCAAAGTTGTTGCTGGTTTTTTACCCTCTTAGTCACTTTGCCGCAACGTCAACACGCTTGTCGCATCCTTTGTGGTATCAAACATTCCTAGTAGTTTTGCACCACCCTATCATAAACAGATTTTATAACTGGGTGAGTTAGGTAATGGATGGAGAATATGAAATAATATGTTGAATGATAGCAAACTGATTTGGCTTGTGGCCATTAGCAGTTCACTATGGCTAACAATACTCAAACTTTAATGTTGGATTGTTACTTAAACTTTATTGTTGGACTAAGCACAGAAACAAAAATAGATTAACCAACCAAAAACATGATCACATCATCAAATGGAACAAAAAAAGACAAATTAACTAGTAATTGAACAAGCCGATTGATACCTAGAATAACACCCCCCCCCCCAAACTCCTTTATCCTTAACCGATGCTTCATCAAAAACCAATCTTGCATCTCAACATCCCCAATTTTTGCATACACAAAAATCAAAATCGTCCATCACACAGCACAATGCCTAGGCATTTCATCGAACACATAGCGTGCATCACCCATTTTACCAAACAAAGAATACATCATCATCATTATCAAAACATTACCCACAAACCCATCAAACACAAAACCCAATTTCTGAAATACATCATTATCATTTGTTTTAGATTAATTCATATCATTTGTTTTAGGTTAATTTGTGGAATCACTGTATGAATCTACATATGAACATATGATCCGTATCAAATGTTTAAAACCCACACTACACCACTATTAAAAGAATCAACTGTCACACCCCGACCGCGTTAAAACAACAAACCGCGGCGAAAATGTCGGGGAGTGTCGTAACAGGATCATTGTTTCACAACACATGGATTGAAGTTCTGTTTTATTGAATTAAATTTATTACATTGTATTGAAATTAGAAACAAAACATGAACAAATTAACTTTCACTGTTATTAAGTCACTAAGGCCTCGTCCATTCCTATCTGAGCATGCATCAATATCATCATCAACTATGGTACCTGAAACATATGTGAAAATACGTCAGCATAACAATGCCGACGAGTACATAGGTTTTATGTGAGTGTCATATTCATGGCTCGTTTACATGTTGAAAATAATTCGATCAACTTTGTTAATTGATATTTAGAAAACCAAGTTTTGTAAAACATTTATATTGTAAATTGAAATAGCCAAGTCAAAGCAGATTAATTATAGATTATAAAACCTAGATGCCATGAATCTTAACTCAAAATATTTGTTTATGTAAACCCAGATTGTAAATCGTTTTTGAAATAAAACTCGAATGGTTTGTATTGTTAGAAAAACCTTGTAATATAACTTTATTTTGAAAACACTTGCCCAAGTGATCTAGATAACGCAACGAAATATAATGTGTTAAAAGCACTTATATATAGGAAGTACCAGCGGCGTATCCACCATGCTTTTATCACATTACACCCGCCCCGTTACCTAATCACTTCCCTAACCCAATGGTTCAAACATAGATCAAACAGTTCCAAATGGTTCAACAGTTCAAATAATCCACATAGATGAAACAGTTCCAAACGGTTCAAACAGTTCAAATAATTCACATAGATCAAACAGTTCCAAACAGTTCAAACAGTTCAAATAATTCACATAGATCAAACAGTTCCAAACGGTTCAAACAGTTCAAAATGTAAAACAATGTGTCCATATGCTGGATGAACATATGCAACAAAATGTAATATATAAAAATCAATGTGCTAGCATGCTAATTGAACATACATAGCAAAACAAAATGAAATCATGTACTATATGCGTACTAATGAACATAGCAAGTATATGATATAAAAGCATGAAAAGCACGAAAGTAAAAAGTAGACACATGTGTTTCACCCCAAAATGTTTGCAAACAGTAAAAGAGGGGACTATGTAATCACTTGATGATGCTTAGAAGTCTTGAATAACAACCAAGCAAAGCTAGAGGGATCACGGAAATCAATCGGCACCTAATATAAGTAACTATGTAAGTAAACCTGACCTAAATTGAAAGATCGGATAGGATGAGGTTTCATAAACCAAATGAGTATTGGAACTCATATGACATGGTTTAACAAAGCCTACATACTAAATCGAAACCTAACCTAAGTGCTTACGACCCATTACGACTCGTTTAGGTAGCTTATGCTACTTTAACTTGTCGTTCGCGTAAAACGCGTTTGGACCGCCTAACTAGTCCTATGACAAGTATTATATACCTTAACATGTCTAGTAATGTTACCTAATCTGTTTAGATGTAAAAATTTAGGTTACATATGCTTAAAATGAATTTATGCGTAAAAAGGGCATTTTGGTCATTTTCCTAAGGCATATAAATTACTTATCATACAACTAACTAAACGAAGTGACCATAAGGTATAACCTCGGAAGCTTATTCCCAATACAACTATGGTCACAAAACATGTTTGGTTGGATCCTAATGATCGACCAAACGGGTCAGGTTCGAAAGTCAAAGCAGTTGTTTAGACCGCTTATCTTACGACCCTATATAAGCACTAAACCTAAAGTGACGAGTTAAACATGTTAAAACATGTTTAACGAAGTTAGAAAACAAGTTTGATATCAAAACAAAGGGTTTTGATACCCAAGAATAGTTTGGTTGCAAAATACGCACGAATACGCATTTTGACCGAAACTATGACTCGTCACTATTGTAACAACTGTGCTTGTAATCACTATGAACAGTTCTATTATCAATAAAACAATGTTATTTGATCCCAATGTTTGTTTTGTTATGATTTACATTTTTCATGTTTTGACTTTTATGTAATTTCAAACTCTATATCACTTTCTGGAGAGTTAAACGCAAACTGGTGCGAAAACGTACTCAGTTTAACGCGACAAATACTCCGGAACAGCAACATATACTTAACATACCTTAAATAACCTTTACATAACTTAGAAATAAGTTTTAAAGGCTTTGGTATGGCAAAAACAAGTTAATTCGCTTACAGGGACTAAATATGACAAACTGCGAAAGTATGTCAATTTGAACTGTAACGAACATTCCGGAACATGACCATAAGTTAAACACACCTTAAATATCCTTTACATAGCTTAGAAATAGGCTTTGAGGGGTTCGGTGTGCTAAAACAAACTTTTGGGTCATTCAGGGACTAAAAGTGTCAAAAAGTACACAAGTTTGCACTTTTGCGCATAACTCACGTTCTGAATGCATCCGGACATCCAAAAATTTATGTAAGCATGACTATATTATGCTTTAATGTTTGGCTTGTCAAAAATCCATTCGTCGCGTCATTTGGAGCGTTTTTCGCGCTTGTGCGCATTCCGTCGTAATTAAGCGAACATCACGTTCGTACGGCCAAACGAACCGACATCCGAGATATTTTTGCACATATTTTAAGTTCCCTATACATTAACTTCATTTTAGAGCTTTGAAATGAGGTTAACGGGCCTTAAACGTGTCGAAAATGGGCTGAATACACAACAGGGACTGAAGTTGTAATTCTGCCAAACTTACTGGCTTACGGACCGTAAGCCATACCTTACGGTCCGTAAGACACCTGCAGACCAGATACATTGTTTCTAACAGCAGGTTCCAGCTGTTTGATCCATCACCACACATTCTAAATTGCTTAGTCAGCTGATAAGGATCAATTTTAGGCTACCACAACTTTGCAACACTTGTACGGATGGGATTAAGGCACGTTTTCCATGAAACGATCTTAACGGTGGACCTTTTACTATAAATACCCCACCCCCCATGCTTCAAAATCACAAGAACTTTGATTTGAGAAACTCTAAGTTGAAACTATTGTTTCATACCTGAGATTTTTGAATCGAGGTTAGCATTCGGGGACCCTTCGTAAGTATTCTTTCGTTCTTTTCCTTATTTTATTGCTTTTCGAGTCTGAAAGTCAAACTTAGTTTGACTTTCTGCGTTGGCCAGTTATGGTCAATGCGAAGTTCGTTTGAACTTCGCAATGTGAGTGTAATCACGTTGGTTATAGTCCCTTGGGACTATGCCTACTGATTACCACGTTGTCTAGGGTCGTAGGGTAAGCGATCTAATAAATCGCTTATACCTCGAACCCGACCCATTTGGTCGATCATTAAGATCCGACCAAATACATTAGGTGACCATAGTAGGTAGGGAATAACCTTCCGAGGTTATACCCTATGGTCACATCGTTTGAGTAGTTGCATGATAGGGAATAACCTTCCGAGGTTATGCCTTAGGTAAAATACCAGAATACCCTTTTTATGTATAATTGGTAATTAAGCATATGTAACCTAAACTTTTGTCACATAACTGATTATGTAACATGTTTAGGCATATAACACTTGTCATAGGGCTAGTTAGGCGTTCCGAACGCGTTTTACGCGAACGACGCGTTAAAGTAGCATAAGCTTCCTAAACGGGTCGTAATGGGTCGGAAGCACTTATGATAGGTTTCATTTAGTATGTAGGCTTTGTTAAACCATATTACACGAGTTTCCATACTCGTTTGGTTTACGAAACCTCATTCTATCCGATCTTCCGATTAGGTCCGGTTTATTAACATAGTTACCTATATTAGGTGCCGTTTGATTCCGAGATCTCTATCATTGTTTAGTTGTCACTCCAGAACTACTGAGCAATCTCAAGTGAGTACATAGACCCCTCTTTTACTGTTTTCCAAACTGTTTTGGGGTGGAACACATGTGCCTACTTGTTACTTTCATGCTTTCCTGTTTTCACATCATATACATGCTATGTTCGTTAGTACATTATAGTACATGATTTCATTACATCTTATGCTAGGTGTGCCCATTGTGTGCATTACTTAGTACATTGTTTTACATTACATTTCATGCTAGGTGTGCCCATTGTGTGCATTACTTAGTACATCGTTTTACATTACATTTCATGCTAGGTGTGCCCATTGTGTGCATTACTTAGTACATCGTTTTTCATTACATTTCACGCTACGTATGTTCATTTGATTACATACTTAGTGCATCGTTTTCACATGCTTACATTTTGGGTATGACATTTGGTTTGTTTAAACATGGAACAATACATTCATTAACATTGATCATGCCATTCGTTAGTAGGTAGTGGTACCATAGGAATTGACAACTCCCGTTCCGGACATCCTGGGTATGGGGATGAAAGGAATGACTGAATTCGATATACATAATTCAGATGAACCTTTAATTTGTTTAAGGGTTTATCACCACAGTCTCAAGGCTTGGATGTATGCATTTTAACAATACCGCATAAATGTTTGTATCAGTATAGCATGCATTTGTTACACACAACATGACTTTAATTTAAACTATGTTTTACTTCAATACCTTGTTGTTGTGCATTTTACATATGGTTTAGTTGATACATTTCACTTACCATACATGACATTTTGGTTACACATTACATGATCTACATTGAACATAAACATTTTGACATTGATATACACATTTGGTGGTTTACATTGGACATAGACATTTTGATATGGTTTACACAATAACACTTGACAATTGGTTTGTACATGAACATTTTACATCTTAATGGTTTGGTTTGATTAAGTGATTAAGTAACGATACGTGTGTAATATGATACAAACATGGTGGATACGCCGCTGGTACTTCCTATATATAAGTGTTTGTATAATATTACATAGCGTAACGTTATTTAAATCATTTCAGTTTGATACATATAACATTTTATACAAATAACATACTTTTCATAAGACATTGTTTTACAACCAACTTATCTTATACAAACTCATTTTACATGATTATTCATTTAACCTTACATTTACTTATACATATCAACTGATCTTATCGTTTTCAAATGATTTACAAGACAAAGCAAATTACAAGGTTCATGACTAAACATTTTCTCAAATACAAGTCATGAATCCTATTTTCACAAACCTATGTATCTCACAGGCATTTTTATGCTGACGTACCTATTTTCACATGTGTTTTCAGGAGCTTTTCCGTAGGATGATGATCATGACACTAGGGCGGACCTGTGCCTTAGAGACTTAAAATGAAGCTAGACTATGTTTAATTATGTTATAAACTCTTTTATTTACTGTTCAAGGCAATGTAACACCCTTGTTTGATAAATAAAATACAACTTTGTATGCCATGGTTATGAAACAATTTATTCTGTTACGACACGCCCCGATGTTTCCGCCGCGGTTTGTTGTTTTTACGCGGTCGGGGTGTGACAGAAGAGTTGGTATCAGAGCCAATGGTTATAGGGAATTAGGTTATTAGTAATGCTTTGACCTAGACTATAACTTTTCTAGGACCCTAACACAAGTTATCTTGTGTTTAGATCTTAAAACATGTACATCACCTATCCTTAGGTGATTATCAGAACAAAAACCAAATTTTCCGAATCGATTTTTTGAAAAACAATCATCTGTTTTTGAATTATTTATTACAAGGTTTTGAACCCTCAATTGTAAGGTTTTGAACCCTCTGTTATATGGTTTTGAACCCTTTTCAGTTTGGTTTTTGGCCTTGTGCCTTCAAATTTTCAAAATCCCGTCAAACGTTTTGGGTTTTAAATAATGTGAACATGTGCAAACTGGAAGGGTGAATGCCTGTATTCTGGGTTTTCTGTCTAGGCAAGCACTTCGTATATATCTCATCAGACGCGAGACCAGTTGTGCTTACCTGGGAATTCTTGGGATGAGTGTTCACTTATAGGCGAGCATGTCTTCATTATACATTATTTTTGACCCATTTACTTTGATTAGTCACTGTGTGTCGTTTGTTTGCTTGGTAATGCGGGCGAATGACCACCATCTTTGCTTTTGTTGATTTTGTTTCATCTCATTCTTTTCATCCAAACATCTCACTCGTTTCTTTTCATGTTTCCTCTTTTAGAATGCCTCCTCGACGCGACAATCTGATTGCGACTGCCAAACTGGCAGAAATTATTGCGGAGCAAATGGCTGCTCAATTTCCAAATCTCTTTGCTCAATGGAACCAAGCCAACAATAACAACAATGTTCCATGCAAATACAAGGATTTTAACCAGGCTAAACCACTCAAGTTTAGTGGTTCTGAAGGAGCAACTGGGCTTCTTCAGTGGTTCGAAAGCATTGAGAATACTTTTTGCCACGTGCAGTGCCCGGATAATCGCAAGGTCGAGTTCTCCTTGAGCGTGTTTCAGAAGAGGGCTCTTACATGGTGGAATGGGGTAATGAGAGACCGAGGTGCGGAAGTTGCTCTCGCACAGACATGGGCTGAACTTAGAGCCCTTATGATGAGGGAATTCTGTCCTCGCCATGAACAGAGGGCGTTGGAGAAAGAGTTTGATGTTTTGAAGCAAGATAGTGGTGAGCACAGGGCTTATACGGATCGGTTTGAGGAGTTGAGTTTGCTTTGCCCGACTATGGTTACCCCACTTGACAAGGCTACCGAAAGATACATCGACGGCCTACCTGACTCGGTACAAGACATTCTTACTGGTAGTGAACCTGCCACACTCCGTCAGGCGATCGAGTTATCAGCGACATTGACTGAGTCGCAGATTAGAAAGGGAAAGCTACACCGGAAGGGTGACAAGGGCAAGAAACAGTTGGCTGACAAGGGGGATAGCAAGAAGGGTCAAAACAAGAATGGAAAGGACTCTGGTTCTTCGAAGAGGTCAAGGAAGCGTAAGGCTTCCCAAAATTTTGCTATCACTGCCCAAGCTAATCAGGCAGCTCCCAACCAACCCGCACAGCTTCCAGCAAAGAAACCCTATACAGGGAATGCACCTTTGTGCAATAGATGCAACAGTCACCATCAGCCGCAACATCAGTGCCGTTTCTGTACTAGCTGTGGGAAGTCAGGTCATCTTGCCGATGTTTGTCAGTTTGCTCAGAATCGCGCAGTTCAAAACCCGGCTCAACAAGTTGCACAGCCTCCTGCTCAGCAACAGGGTCAAGCTGCACGACTACAATACCCACCGGGTGCTTGTTACAATTGTGGGGATCTGACCCACTACAGAAACCGATGCCCAAGGCTAGCCAACCAGAACCAGAACCAGAACCAGAATCAGGCTCCGGCTCGAGGTCGAGCCTTTAACATGAATGCCCAAGAGGCGCAGGCGGATGATAATGTGGTGAACGGTACGTTCTTTATTAATAATCAGCCTGCAACTGTTCTTTTCGATTCTGGTGCCGATAAGAGTTTCGTGTCTAACGAAACTAGGAAAACCTTTAACAGTAGAAGTTGCTAGCGGTGAACCAATTATTCTTGATTCTGTCCTTCGCAACTGCCAGTTGAACCTTAACGACTATCTTTTTCCTATTGACCTCGCGCCTATGCAACTTGGAAGCTTCGACGTTGTTGTGGGAATGGATTGGTTATCCAAGCATCACGCAGAGATAGTTTGTTCTGAGAAGATAGTTCGTGTGCCGTTTTCGACAGGCGAGATCCTGCAGGTTCAAGGTGAGAAGCCTATCGGTGGTCTCAAACTCATGTCTTGTTTTAAAGCTCGGAAGTATCTGCAGAAGAACTATGTGGCTTTCTTAGCACATGTTACAGAAGATAAAGGCAAGGGTAAGTCTATTTCAGATATTCCTGTCGTTCGGGATTATTCTGAAGTATTCCCTGAAGATTTACCTGGTCTACCTCCAGCACGCCAAGTCGAGTTCCGCATTGATCTCGTACCTGGTGCAAATCCCGTTGCCAGAGCTCCATATCGTCTTGCACCGTCTGAGATGCAAGAGTTATCTAAGCAGCTTCAGGAGCTCTCTGACAAAGGTTTTATCCGTCCTAGCTTTTCACCTTGGGGTGCTCCCATTCTTTTTGTCAAGAAGAAGGATGGATCTTTTAGGATGTGTATCGATTATCGTGAGCTTAACAAGCTTACCATCAAGAATCGATATCCCCTACCTCGCATTGATGATCTCTTTGATCAGTTACAGGGCGCTTCTTATTTTTCGAAGATTGATCTGCGATCTGGATATCATCAACTTTGGGTGCATGAAGAAGATATTCCCAAGACAGCGTTCCGTACTCGATATGGGCACTATGAGTTCACAGTCATGCCATTCGGTGTGACTAATGCTCCTGCTGTTTTCATGGACTTAATGAATAGGGTCTGCAAACCTTATTTGGATCAGTTCGTCATTGTTTTTATTGACGACATCTTGATTTATTCTAAGACGCGAGCTGATCACGAGCAACATCTTCGTCTTACTCTGGAACTCCTAAAGGAAGAGCAACTTTTCGCCAAATTCTCCAAGTGCGAATTTTGGCTTAAAGAAGTTCAATTTTTGGGGCATGTTATAAACGAACGAGGTATTCATGTAGATCCCTCCAAGATCAGTGCGATCAAGGATTGGGATACGCCTACTACTCCTACTGAAGTTCGTTCTTTTCTTGGTCTAGCGGGTTATTACCGCCGCTTCATAGAAAACTTCTCGAAGATTGCAGTTCCTCTAACTGCTCTAACTCAGAAGAAAATGCCCTTTTATTGGGGATACAAACAAGAGGAAGCTTTTCAACACCTGAAGCAGAAGCTTTGCGACGCGCCTGTTCTATCATTGCCTGAGGGTGATGATGATTTTGTTGTGTATTGTGATGCATCGAAATTGGGTCTTGGTTGTGTTCTGATGCAAAGGAACAAAGTCATAGCATATGCATCAAGGCAGTTGAAGATACATGAGAAGAACTACACCACTCATGATCTTGAGTTGGGTGCAGTTGTCTTTGCTCTCAAGATCTGGAGACACTATTTGTACGGTACAAAATGTGTGGTTTTCACTGACCACAAAAGTCTTCAGCATATCTTCAACCAGAAGGAACTCAACATGAGACAGCGACGTTGGGTTGAGCTTTTAAACGACTATGACTGCGAAATTCGCTACCATCCTGGTAAGGCGAATGTCGTAGCTGATGCATTGAGTCGTAAGGAACGTACTAAGCTTCATTGTGTACGTGTTCAATCTGTTATTCAAGCTCGATCCGATATCCAAGCACGCATTTCTCAAGCTCAACAATCTTGTGTTTCACAAGGTCTAATGGATAAGGAATTTCCCTATCACATAACACCTGCTCTGGAACTGAAGGACAATGGATCATATTACTTCATGGACCGTTTGTGGGTCCCAAGCCAGGATGATCTTCGTACCTTGCTTATGGATGAAGCCCATAAGTCTCGCTATTCTATTCATCCGGGCTCAGATAAGATGTATAAGGATCTTCGTATTCATTATTGGTGGCCTGGTATGAAGAAAGACATTGCCTTATACGTATCCAAATGCCTTACTTATCTTAAGGTTAAGGCTGAACATCAGCGTCCTTCTGGTTTATTGGAGCAACCAGAGATCCCAGTTTGGAAATGGGAAAACATTACTATGGATCTCGTTACCAAACTTCCACGCACTAAGAAAGGTCATGATGCCATCTGGGTAGTCGTTGATCGTCTTACAAAGTCAGCACATTTCTTGCCAATCCGTGAGGATTTTCCTGCTGACAGACTTGCTCAAATCTATGTGGATGAAATTGTAGCTCGACATGGTGTTCCTTTGAACATCATTTCTGACAGAGATGCTCGTTTCACTTCTCATTTTTGGAGAACCATGCAATCTGCTATGGGGACCCAACTTAATCTGAGCACAGCTTATCATCCGCAAACGGATGGTCAATCTGAGAGAACAATCCAGACTCTGGAGGATATGCTTAGAGCTTGTGTGATCGATTTTGGTGGTAGTTGGGATTCACATCTTAAATTGATTGAATTCTCCTACAACAACAGTTATCACACTAGCATCAAAATGGCTCCTTTCGAGGCTCTCTATGGTCGAAAATGTCGTTCACCAGTCTGCTGGAATGAGATTGGCGAGGCTCAAATTACTGGACCTGCCCTCATTTTAGAGACAACTGACAAGGTCAAGAAAGTTCGTGATAACCTTCAGGCAGCTAGAAGCCGTCAGAAGATTTACGCGGACCCAAAACGCAAAGCCTTGGAATTTCAAGTCGGTGATCGAGTATTACTTAAGGTCTCACCTTGGAAAGGTGTGATCAGATTTGGAAAGAAAGGAAAACTTGCACCTAGATACGTTGGACCATTCAAGATCGTCGAAAGAATCGGAAAGGTAGCCTACAGACTTGAGTTACCTCCTGAACTTGGAAATGTTCATCCAACTTTTCACGTGTCCAATCTCAAGAGGTTTTCAGCTGATGAGAACTTCTCCATACCGCTTGACGAAATTCGTGTTGGCAAAACACTGAAATTTGTTGAGAAACCAGTGGAAATCATGGAACGTGAAGTCAAGTGGCTTAAACGCAAGCGCATTCCTTTGGTCAAAGTTCGCTGGGAAGCTAAACGTGGACCTGAGTTTACTTGGGAACGCGAAGATCAAATGAAGGCGAAATATCCACATCTTTTTCCACGGGTTTCCTCTAAATAAATTTCGGGACGAAATTTCCACAAGTAGGGGAGACTGTAACAATTGTGCTTGTAATCACTATGAACAGTTCTATTATCAATAAAACAATGTTATTTGATCCCAATGTTTGTTTTGTTATGATTTACATTTTTCATGTTTTGACTTTTATGTAATTTCAAACTCTATATCACTTTCTGGAGAGTTAAACGCAAACTGGTGCGAAAACGTACTCAGTTTAACGCGACAAATACTCCGGAACAGCAACATATACTTAACATACCTTAAATAACCTTTACATAACTTAGAAATAAGTTTTAAAGGCTTTGGTATGGCAAAAACAAGTTAATTCGCTTACAGGGACTAAATATGACAAACTGCGAAAGTATGTCAATTTGAACTGTAACGAACATTCCGGAACATGACCATAAGTTAAACACACCTTAAATATCATTTACATAGCTTAGAAATAGGCTTTGAGGGGTTCGGTGTGCTAAAACAAACTTTTGGGTCATTCAGGGACTAAAAGTGTCAAAAAGTACACAAGTTTGCACTTTTGCGCATAACTCACGTTCTGAATGCATCCGGACATCCAAAAATTTATGTAAGCATGAATATATTATGCTTTAATGTTTGGCTTGTCAAAAATCCATTCGTCGCGTCATTTGGAGCGTTTTTCGCGCTTGTGCGCATTCCGTCGTAATTAAGCGAACATCACGTTCGTACGGCCAAACGAACCGACATCCGAGATATTTTTGCACATATTTTAAGTTCCCTATACATTAACTTCATTTTAGAGCTTTGAAATGGGGTTAACGGGCCTTAAACGTGTCGAAAATGGGCTGAATACACAACAGGGACTGAAGTTGTAATTCTGCCAAACTTACTGGCTTACGGACCGTAAGCCATACCTTACGGTCCGTAAGACACCTGCAGACCAGATACATTGTTTCTAACAGCAGGTTCCAGCTGTTTGATCCATCACCACACATTCTAAATTGCTTAGTCAGCTGATAAGGATCAATTTTAGGCTACCACAACTTTGCAACACTTGTACGGATGGGATTAAGGCACGTTTTCCATGAAACGATCTTAACGGTGGACCTTTTACTATAAATACCCCACCCCCCATGCTTCAAAATCACAAGAACTTTGATTTGAGAAACTCTAAGTTGAAACTATTGTTTCATACCTGAGATTTTTGAATCGAGGTTAGCATTCGGGGACCCTTCGTAAGTATTCTTTCGTTCTTTTCCTTATTTTATTGCTTTTCGAGTCTGAAAGTCAAACTTAGTTTGACTTTCTGCGTTGGCCAGTTATGGTCAATGCGAAGTTCGTTTGAACTTCGCAATGTGAGTGTAATCACGTTGGTTATAGTCCCTTGGGACTATGCCTACTGATTACCACGTTGTCTAGGGTCGTAGGGTAAGCGATCTAATAAATCGCTTATACCTCGAACCCGACCCATTTGGTCGATCATTAAGATCCGACCAAATACATTAGGTGACCATAGTAGGTAGGGAATAACCTTCCGAGGTTATACCCTATGGTCACATCGTTTGAGTAGTTGTATGATAGGTAGTGTATATGCCTTAGGTAAAATACCAGAATACCCTTTTTATGTATAATTGGTAATTAAGCATATGTAACCTAAACTTTTGTCACATAACTGATTATGTAACATGTTTAGGCATATAACACTTGTCATAGGGCTAGTTAGGCGTTCCGAACGCGTTTTACGCGAACGACGCGTTAAAGTAGCATAAGCTTCCTAAACGGGTCGTAATGGGTCGGAAGCACTTATGATAGGTTTCATTTAGTATGTAGGCTTTGTTAAACCATATTACACGAGTTTCCATACTCGTTTGGTTTACGAAACCTCATTCTATCCGATCTTCCGATTAGGTCCGGTTTATTAACATAGTTACCTATATTAGGTGCCGTTTGATTCCGAGATCTCTATCATTGTTTAGTTGTCACTCCAGAACTACTGAGCAATCTCAAGTGAGTACATAGACCCCTCTTTTACTGTTTTCCAAACTGTTTTGGGGTGGAACACATGTGCCTACTTGTTACTTTCATGCTTTCCTGTTTTCACATCATATACATGCTATGTTCGTTAGTACATTATAGTACATGATTTCATTACATCTTATGCTAGGTGTGCCCATTGTGTGCATTACTTAGTACATTGTTTTACATTACATTTCATGCTAGGTGTGCCCATTGTGTGCATTACTTAGTACATCGTTTTACATTACATTTCATGCTAGGTGTGCCCATTGTGTGCATTACTTAGTACATCGTTTTTCATTACATTTCACGCTACGTATGTTCATTTGATTACATAATTAGTGCATCGTTTTCACATGCTTACATTTTGGGTATGACATTTGGTTTGTTTAAACATGGAACAATACATTCATTAACATTGATCATGCCATTCGTTAGTAGGTAGTGGTACCATAGGAATTGACAACTCCCGTTCCGGACATCCTGGGTATGGGGATGAAAGGAATGACTGAATTCGATATACATAATTCAGATGAACCTTTAATTTGTTTAAGGGTTTATCACCACAGTCTCAAGGCTTGGATGTATGCATTTTAACAATACCGCATAAATGTTTGTATCAGTATAGCATGCATTTGTTACACACAACATGACTTTAATTTAAACTATGTTTTACTTCAATACCTTGTTGTTGTGCATTTTACATATGGTTTAGTTGATACATTTCACTTACCATACATGACATTTTGGTTACACATTACATGATCTACATTGAACATAAACATTTTGACATTGATATACACATTTGGTGGTTTACATTGGACATAGACATTTTGATATGGTTTACACAATAACACTTGACAATTGGTTTGTACATGAACATTTTACATCTTAATGGTTTGGTTTGATTAAGTGATTAAGTAACGATACGTGTGTAATATGATACAAACATGGTGGATACGCCGCTGGTACTTCCTATATATAAGTGTTTGTATAATATTACATAGCGTAACGTTATTTAAATCATTTCAGTTTGATATATATAACATTTTATACAAATAACATACTTTTCATAAGACATTGTTTTACAACCAACTTATCTTATACAAACTCATTTTACATGATTATTCATTTAACCTTACATTTACTTATACATATCAACTGATCTTATCGTTTTCAAATGATTTACAAGACAAAGCAAATTACAAGGTTCATGACTAAACATTTTCTCAAATACAAGTCATGAATCCTATTTTCACAAACCTATGTATCTCACAGGCATTTTTATGCTGACGTACCTATTTTCACATGTGTTTTCAGGAGCTTTTCCGTAGGATGATGATCATGACACTAGGGCGGACCTGTGCCTTAGAGACTTAAAATGAAGCTAGACTATGTTTAATTATGTTATAAACTCTTTTATTTACTGTTCAAGGCAATGTAACACCCTTGTTTGATAAATAAAATACAACTTTGTATGCCATGGTTATGAAACAATTTATTCTGTTACGACACGCCCCGATGTTTCCGCCACGGTTTGTTGTTTTTACGCGGTCGGGGTGTGACAACTATACCTAATCAACGTGGTAATCAGTAGGTATAGTCACAAGGGACTATGACCATCGTGATTACGCTCACGTTGTGAAGTTCAAACGAACTTTGTGTTGACCATTGACCGGTCAAAGCAGAAAGTCAAACACTGTTTGACTTTTACGCTTAAAAACGCATAAAAGCATGAAAGAAACTTACAAGAGGTCCAAGAAATGGAGATTTGATTCAAGTTGCTCAGGTATGAGGTGTGGAAACCCCAACTTAGAGCAGAAATGAATCAAGGTGTGAGGATTGCAAATGAGGAAGGTGGGTATTTATAGAAATTGGACAACCGTTAGGATCGCTTCTCGAACTACGAGCTTTGATCTCAACCATCCAAGTGTTACCCACTGAAATACAAACCTATAGGTGCCCCAAAATAAGCTCATGGTATTGAAAAACCAAGAACCAAAGCCAGAAACCAGCTGCTGATTGAATAAACTGATTTTTTGCATGTCTGATGGTCTCTCACGCCCCGCGTAAGAGTCAGGGAAGTCTTACGCGCCCCGTGTAATCCAGGTTTGGCAGATTGTCATTTCAGGCCCCTGCATGTCCAAAACATGGTTTTCGATGCATTTTTGACACGTTTAAGCCCCGTTAACTCCATTTCAAGGCTCTAAAATGAAGTTAAAGTATAGGGAACTTAAAATATGCTCAAAAACATCTCAGATGTCGGTTCCTTTGGTCGTATGGTTGCGTTGTTCGGTTAATTACGACGAAACACGAGCGGACGCGAAAAACGATCCAAATTACGCGAGGAATGGGATTTTATCATGCCAATCACTAAAATAAAATATTTTAATGATCACATAAATTTTTGGATGTCCGGATATATTCAGAACGTAATATATATGCGAAAATACAAACTTGTGCACTTTTTGACGCTTTTAGTCCCTATTGATCAAAAAGTTTATTTTTGCGCACCAAACGCCTCAAAGCCTATTTCTATGCTATGTAAAGGATATTTAGGGAATATTTAACTTATGATCAAGTTCCGGAATGTTCGTTATATATCGATTCGGTATACTTTTGCAGTTTGATGCAAATAGTCTCTGCGATCGAATAAACTTGATTTCGACACACCAAACCCTCCAAAACTTATTTCTAAGTTATGTAAAGGTTATTTAAGGTATGTTAAGCCTATGTCACTATTTTAGAGTGTTTGTTGCATTAAACTGATTACGTTTACGCATCAGTTCGCGTGTAACCTTCAAGAAAGCGATTTAAAGCTCGAAGTCGAACACGAATTGATATGTGCAAATGATACACATATTTATACAAATCCCAAGTATGAAACACAATATTTCATTGATTTGGTATTTGTTTGATGGTCGAAGAGACACAGATGTCACATCAACAAGCAGATCGAAGTATGAAAAACGATTGAAGAATTAAAACATATGATACGGATTGAAGAATTGGCAAAATGGAATGATTGGATAAAAAATGAATGAAGATACCTGAACATGGAATTGACGAAATCACCAAAAGGAATCGATGAAGTTGATTTGGAAACAATTGAAGAATTCATACTCCAAGTAAAAGAAATCAATGCGATGTTTGATGGTCAACTCATATTGTCTAAGGAAAATTGAAAACCCTGAATCAAATGTACGATGTTTCCTGTTATAATAAAAGGAGATTGGTAGAATTACGCATTTAACCTTTTCATTAAAATATAAGGGAAGATAAATGAGTGGATGAGATTTGTTCTCATGGTTCTCAAAAAAGATAGGTGTTCTCATTTAACCCTCCCCTACACACACACACACACATATATATATATATATATATATATATATATATATATATATATATATATATATAGGAATCAGTTCAAATGAGAACCACCATGAGTTGCGAGAACCTTTTGATCCAGGGCGAGTTGGGCCAAATTTTTTTGCACAAACGTAGATAACAATATTATAAACACATATGTAAAAACAAATTTAAAAAAAATTGTCGAGTCGGTAGTTTTGACTGATGCAAGTTTTTTTTACGCCTTGCATTGGTCAAAACTACCAACTCGACAATTTTTTCACTTTCTTTTACAGATGTTTTTAGAATATTTTCATCTACGTTTGTGAATTTTTTTTGGTCCAACTCGCTCCAGATAAAAAAGTTCTCACGGTTCTCGCAACTCGTGGTGGTTCTCATTTTAACCCATCCCCCCCTCTCTCTCTCTCTATATATATATATATATATATATATATATATATATATATATATATAGGTAGAGGTTCCAGTAAAAAAAAGTTCTTTGTGAGAAAGGTAAGAAAAAACCTACACCATTAGATCTTTGATCTAATGGTTGAGATCATAATGGCAAAATTGTAAATAATGTTTACTATTAAACATATTAATTTTCTAGATTAGGGGTATATAGGTAAATTTAACATTTTTAAATTAAGAAACTAACATTAATGCACATGCAACTTCCACCGTCTTTTTTAAACGTCAATAACTTTTTATACGTAACTTTTTTTTTAAATTACATCATAATAACGAGTGTTTTTTTATCTTTAATATGAGTACCATACTGCTATACTTATATAGAGAAAAAAATATGTTTCGATCAGATGTTTAGTCCATGATGTTTTGTCTATGTTCATACAGTGGTGTTTTAATTGTATTGTAATTCAAAGCGTGGTGTTTTTTTATCTACTGGAATGTAGGTTTTAAAATGCAATGGTGTTTTAACATATGGAATCTGGAACATCTACTAGCATGCAGATATAAACCACCATGCATGCAGGTTTAAAACACCATGTACAATAACCATACTATGAACATTATACTAAGAACACATTCTGGAAATGGAGGTAGTGTCTTTAATAGTGTTATATACTTATTGAATGGTGTTATATACTTATTGAATGATGTTATATACTTATTCAATGGTGTTATATAATTACTAAATGATGTTATATATGTGCTGAATGGTGATTTTGCAGTGTTATTCGTAGTGTTTTTATAGAGATCTTTAAAATGGTGTTATATACTTATTGAATGGTGTTATATAATTATTGAATGGTGTTCTATACGTGCTGAATGGTGGTTGCAGTGTTATTCGTAGTGTTTTTATAGAGATCTTTTAAAAAATCATGTTCCTATAAATAAGGTGGCGGTTATGGAAGGTTTTGAGTTAATTGAATCGATGATAAAATTACTTGTTTACCCTTTTGAATTAATTTAGATTGAGGACACATGTCATCTCCACAATATTTCTCACACTTCTCACACTTTTAACTTTTTTTACAATAACCTTACCCTATATATATATATATATATATATAGTGGAGAGTTCAAATGAGAAGAATTTTTTTGTAAGAAGAAGAAAGAAGAATTTTTAACCAATAAGAATGCTTTATTTTGCTTCATTTAATATTTGTATTTAATATTATTGTAAGGGTATATTGGTAAATTTAAATAGATCATTAATTACTAGTCTTCCTTTTTAATTAACTAAATTAAATTTGTAACTTATTTTCAAAAAAATATATATTAAAAAAATAATAATTTAGAATGTAGGATAAGTTACGAGATGTGTATGATAAATCACGAGCTGTGTATAATAAATTTCGATATGTGTAGGATAAATTTTGAAATGTGTAGGATAAATTTTGATGTGTGTAGGCAAAAAAAAATTATTGTGGAGGATGATAGTTTTTATGACTAATAATTAGTCAAAGATAATAATAAATAAGATGAAAAAACGTATTTGATAGTATTTAATATTATTGTAAAGGCATATTGGTAAATTTAAATAGATCATTAATTACTAGTCTTCATTTTTAATTAACTACATTAAATTTGTAACTTATTTAAAAATAATAATTTTGAATGTAGGATAAGTTACGAGATGTGTATGATAAATCACGAGCTATGTATAATAAATTTGATATGTGTAGGATAAATATTGAAATGTGTAGGATCAATTTTGCTGTGTGTAGGCAAAAATTTTTATTGTGGAGGATGACAGTTTTTATGACTAATTAATTAGTCAAAGATATATATATATATATGGAGAAGATCATGCGAGAACCACCTCTTATTGCGAGAACCGCGAGAACCAATGTGAACACAACCTAAAATGCCTAAAAATAGCTAAAAATCACACAATTTTTTTTTTTAATATTTTTTATATAAAAATCGCTACTTTTCGAAGCAAAAAAAAAATTAAAAAAAAAAATTTTTTTACAAAAAAAAAAAAAAAAAAAAATTTGGCCACTAAAAGTAGCGATTTGAACATAAAAAATATTAAAAAAAAAATTTAGATTTTTTTTTTATTTTTTTAGATTTTTTGGAGGTTTAGTTTTTAGCATTTTAGCTTGGGGGGGGGGGGGGTTTAGGTTTTTGGGGGGTGGGGGAGGGGGGTTTAGGTTTTTTTTTTTTTGGGGGGGGGGGGTTAGCTTGGGGGGGGGGGGGGTTTAGGTTTTTTTTTGGGGGGGGGGGTGGGGGTTAGGTTTTTTTTAGCTATTTTAGGTTGTGTTCACATTGGTTCTCGCGGTTCTCGCAATAAAGGTGGTTCTCGCATGAGCTCCTCCCTATATATATATATATATATATATATAGGGAGGGGTTCATGCGAGAACCACCTTTATTGCGAGTACCGCGAGAACCAATGTGAACGGATGGCAATTTTGTAAATAATAAAAAATAAATCTAAAAACCCGCTCCCCGCTCAAATGATACGGACCTCAACAATTGATTTAATTAGGATCGATAATACAATCTCACGTCCGACAACTATCACAACCAACACACAACTCTCCCAATCAATCAATTTTCCCCAAAAATCTCATACAAATCAGTCCGATAATCACCGACGCTCACAATTTCAGCCGTTCATCATCAATATTCACCCTATGATCATCATCAATATTAGTCGTCGGCTCGAAATTAGGGCAAAAACAGTCATACCGAATCGATTTTAGGGCAAACAACGGTCATAATCGGCGAGGTTTATTGCACGAAGAGGGATATTACGAAGACCAAAAGTCGTTGCATCGATTCACGAATTTGAAAGTTCATATAGCCGATGTAAGTTCATACTATGTAAGTTCATACAAAGTTATTATGTGCTTGTTCATGAAGTTGTTCATGTATTTTACAGTCGATGTAGGTTAATACGATTATGTGTTTGAGTTTGATTTTGAATGCACATGTGCATAATATTGTTCATGTAGATTATAGCCGATGTAAGTAGCCGATGTAAATATATTACAGCCAGTAGATTACATCGCCGATGTAGGTTAATACAATTATGTGTTTGTGTTTGATTTGGAATGCACATGTTCATAATATAGGTTAATGCGATTATGTGTTTGTGTTTGATTTGGAATGCACATGTGCATAATTTTGTTCAGCCGATGTAAGTAGATGTAAGTAGATTACAGCCGATGTAAGTTCATACGATCATGTGTTTGTGTTTGATTTGGAAAGCACATGTACATAATGTGATAACTTATGATTTTGGTTCATATTTTTGTTTGATTGGTATGCATAATGTGCATAACATTATAAATTATGTTTATAATTTGTATCCGACTTTGTTTTTTTGGGTCACTTATGGGTATGCATATGTGCATAATGTGATAACATATGTTTAAGTTGATAAATTATTTCATAGTTGTTTGTATGCATATGTGCATAGTTGAAGTTGCATAGTTATAGTTATGCGCGTGTGTTGGTTCATATATATTGTTGATAAGATATGTCATAGTTGTATGTATGCACATGTGCATATCTGAAGTTGCATGGTCATAGTTGTATAGATGCATATGCCCGATGTATAGCGGATTTTGGGAATGTATAATGGATTTTGTATATGTAGTTTAAACTAACATACTAACAAAGTAAAATAAATTAAAGTTGATATACATTCTCATTGAATACCGTAAAATGGAAAAAAAAAACAAAGAAAGTTACGTTTGTCCTAAAGCCTATAGATGAAGGGTTGAAAAGAATGCCAGATGCAACAGAAGACGATCATGCGACTGTTAAGCAAAAAGGTTAGTAAGTGTTGATAACTTACTGCTAATATTAGTATTGTTAATGATGCAATATGCGGTTATGCACATGTGCATTATCATTTTTTTTTTCAAATGTTATAACTCGCTCAAACGCATTAATTTTATGAATTCAGTTAAACAATGGAAGATGATTATGCGACTTGCAATGGAAGATGATTACGCGACAGTTAAACAAAGAGGTAAAAATCGAATAAAGTAACTTTTGTTTTGTCTATTATTTTTTATCGAAGCAAACCTGTTGATAAGCTCAGTCATGTTAATGCACATGCATAGTTATGCACAAATGCATATTTTGCCAGATTATTTCAATTAGGTCAGTCATATGGATGAAAATGTGCAGTTAGGCACATGTGCATAATTTGCCAAATTATGTTAATAAGATCATTCATGTTGTTGTACATGTGCATAGTTATGTACATGTGCATAGTTTGCCATAATTTTGCCAGAATATGTTAACAATGTAATTTATGTTGATGCACATGTGCATAGTGTATATAGTAATGATAATGTTAAAGTTAATGCACATATTCATTGAGATTGTATGTTTGTAAATCATATGTTTTTTGTTTTGTTTATTATCGTAGATCGATAACGGAAAAAAAAATCAAAGAAGGTAACTTTCGTTTTGAAATCAAGGGATGAAGAGTCAAAAAAATGCCGGATGCAATGGAAGATGATTACGCAACGGTTAAACAAAGAGGTAAAAAAGGTTGACTAATATTCGATGATGTAGTTGGGAGTTTATGCACATGTGCATCCCTTTATTACTTTCATGTTAAATTATATCATTTATGTAAACACATTAAATATATCCCATGTAGGTGCACAAGAAGAAAAGAAGCATAAAGAGGAGGACAAGTGAGTGAAATCACTAAGAAAAAATTGAACAAGTAAACAAAATCCCTTTATTACTTCACAGATTGCGGGTTGTTCGCTATGCGACATATTGAGATGTATAAAGGGAGTGGTGAGAAGTTTGATTGCATATTCAACAAAGATAAAGAAATTCAAGACTTGCAACTTAAGAACGTGAGAGTGAAGATAGCAACAAAAAACTGTCGTTATCAAAAGCGAATGATCATGTTCGTGAATATATGATGTATTATATTGTTTGATAGAGGGAATGTTGGTAATACACATGTGCATAGCTTGAAATAACATACATATTGGTATTGTATAATGTATTACAGATGGTTATTTTTGTTAATTTAGGATGTAATGTGTTGTTTGGTATAGTATATGTTGGTGGTGCATATGTGCAATAATGATTGTTGAACGGATTATGTGATTCTTATGATGAGGGTGTTATATTTACTTGTTGTATTTGTGTTAATGTTGGTAATGCACATGTGCATTAATAAAAAACAATAAACATGTCGGTAATGCATGTGTATATTTTGAAATATTGTATTTTTGTTTATATCATATTACGTATGTGGTACCCTATTACGTATGGGGTATCACATTACATATGTTGATGTATATGTAAGGAAAACGGATTACATGTAATTAAAAAATATACATGTATGCACGTGTGCATTGTTCGAAACAATAACCGTGTGTAATGAAATGGTAAACATGTATGCACATGTGCATTGGTCAAAACAACAACGATGTGGAGTGAAACAGTAAACACGTATGCACATGTGCATTGTGCGAAACAGTAACCATGTCAATACAATGCAAACGATCATTATCATTGTATATATAACACGAGCATTATCATTTTATATATAACGACATTGTTTTTGAACAGAACAAGATGCCATATATTCAAACCAGAACTTTAGCCAGGAACTAGAGAATTATCTTACAATGAACATATAAACTCCTAATTTTCCATTACATTTACACCACAACTAGAGAATTACGCTTACAATAAACATATAAACTCCTAATTTTCTATTACATTTACACCACTGGTGTACCACTCTTCAGTCACTAAATTCTCCATTTTTTGCTCTAATTCTCCATTTTGGCTATGACTTTCATCCACAACAGAGTACACTCCTTGACTTGTTCCATTCTTTTAGCATTTGAAATCTGCACGACTTTGAATACCTTCTCATTTCTGCTCGACCATATGATCCATAATGTAGCCATCACTGTGCAGTTGACTACCTTTTTCTTCTTATAGAAATCTTAAGCTTACAGGAAAATCTTTTACTCACAACCATGCTCCGACCATCCACCATAGCGTTTTCGACATCTAACACGTAATGAGAATGTGTTCAACAGTTTCTTGCTCGTATTTGCAAACCGGGCACAATGTGTTGTTGGTCTGAATTACCCCTTTTTTCCAGCTCCGTCTTTATCGGTAACCTGCCTTCGACGCCTTTCCATGCTAACATATTGGCTTTAGGTGTAGCCCAGCCATTCCATGTCATTACAAAGCCACTCGACAGGTCCCTGCTTATGACACACAAATCCTCTCTAACGGTTTTAACATTAAAAGTCGACTTATTTTCATAGTGCCAACCCCACCCATCTTGACCCATCTTCATTCTGGTGTCTCTCAGCAGTGCCAAAAGCTGCATAAACTCCACCCATGCCTCCCCGGTTATCGGCTTGTTCTTCCATTGCCAATCCCACACAGTCACCTCCCCTATTCTTTTGTAGTTGTCCAGCACCCAAGACCATTTGTTTGATGCCATTCTGCACATAATTGGATAGTTATCCATAAGGCACTTTTTCAGAATCCATAAATCAACGACATAGTCTAATTTTCAACATAATGCACATGTGCATATAATTTAATACAATATCATTTACAATCAACATAATGCACACGTGCATATAATTTAATACAGCATCATTTACAGTAAGTATAATGCACATGTGCATATCATTTAATACAATATCATTTACAAAGTATATACATCATTTACAGTCAACATAATACCTTTAGTCACAAATCGAATGAATTTCAACTTTTGATGTTATGTATTTGTAGGTGTATTGTGACAGTCAACTGTATTATCAGCAAATGGACCGACAATGTCAGCAACAATGTCCACATCAGATGTATGAGGAGGATTATCAGAGAATGAATGTATGAGGATGAACATCAGATGTAAATGGTGATGTAGAGGATGTCGTAAACAGAGGATTATCAGAGAATGTATGAGGAGGAACATCAGATGTAAATGGTGATGTAGAGGATACTGTAAACACTGTTTCCGGCTGCCGCCGCCGTGAAATCCGTCGTAAACATCGTGCCAACTGCAACCACTGTGAAATACATGAACACCGACTACCATATGCGATGAAGACCACCGTGCACGACTCTCGGCCACCGTGAAACCACCGTGAATGCCTCTCAGCCGTGGAGACCATAAACTGGTGAAACTAATGAAACCCTAGAAAAGGAGACAACAATGACATAAGGAAAAAGAAGGAACGCTGGAAAAAAAAGGAACGCGTGATTTTTTATATAAACATAATATAATTACAAAAATGCCATGTGTTCACATTGGTTCTCGCGGTTCTCGCAATAAGAGGTGGTTCTCGCATGATCTTCTCCCTATATATATATATAGGAAAGGGTTTAAATGAGAACGATAAATATTGTGAGAACCGTGAGAACAAATGAAAAAAACGCGAGAACTTGGTCAAAAACGAATCAAATTCAATTTTTTTTCTACACTTATCATTATTATTCGAATACAATGTTAGAAATTTATTTTACACGTTCAAATTTACGTGAATTCGTAAATAAAGAAAATGTACACATGTGTAAGTTTGCCATTTACACATGTGTAAATCTGTTATATTTACACATGTGTAAAAAATCTAAAAGGAGTGATTTTGAAAGGAGAAATGAATTATTTGATGTTGTAAATTCTTTTTTTGATGTTGTATCTTAATTACAATGAGGTTTGTATTAAAAAAAAATTGGTTTTGATTGGTTTTTTCATTCATTCTCACGGTTCTCGAAATATTTAGCGTTCTCAAGATAACCCTCCCATATATATACATATATAGGGAGCCGCTAAAATAAAAACCACTCCCAGTTGTAAGAACCGTGAGAACTACTCTCCACCAATCAGACTTTGCCAACTAAAAGGGTATTTTAGTCTTTTACCCCAAATGTCAAATCCATTTACTTTTGTCTGTCTTTAATACTCTCATATCTCACCTCTCTCCTAATTTCAAATCATAACCACCATCATCTCTCACCTTTCTCTTTTTTTTTTTACCAGCAACAAAGAATACTCTCACCTCTCTCTTTAAATCAAGAAATTGAAACCAGTGTGGTTTCAAAGGATCGAGAAAGAGGTTACGAAAACCCCTGGGTTCCTGATCACCGGTGACGGCGGACCTCCGGCCGGTGACCCACAACCACACCTCTATCACCTGTGACGGCGGCGCCCCCTCGTTTCTCCGGCGACGGTGATGCCAAACGTCCCCTCATGCCCCTTCTCTGCCACCCACAACCACCCTCAAATATCTCAGATCCATCTTCATCTCTCGGTGGTTTTTTTTTTTGCGGTGGTGTGTCGGTGACGGTGGATGAAGGCGGAGGTGGTGGGTCACCAACACCTGTGACGGCGATGGTGGTAGATGGGCGGTGGGTGTTTCCGGCGGCGGTCACTACATCTCAAGTGGGTTTTACTTTTCTTGAGTTTTTGATCTTTTTTGTATTAGGTTTTTTTTGTGGGGGTGATTTTGGTAAAGATTTGAACGAAGAGATTACTGGATTTGTGTGGGGGTGATTTTGGTAAAGTTTTTTGTGGGGGTAATTTTGGTAAAGATTTGAGTTCTATTTCTTTTGGGTTTGTTGCTACTGTCATTTACTGGAGGCATTGTGTTGATTTGTTTTTGATGTTGGGGGTTTGACCTGATGGGGTTGATCTGGTGAGAGGCATTGTGGGTTTCTTTGAATTTTTGTGGGTTTGAAATTTTGTGGGTTCGTTTTGATGACATTGTTTCGATGACATCTATATGTTGACATTGATCTGTTGGTATTTCTTGGTCTCCAGATCTCGTTTTTTGCTGTTGATGCCATTGTTTTGATGTTGTTGGTCCCCAGATCTTGTTTTGCCATTGATGGATTGGGCGGGCGATGATGCAAAAAAAAAAACACGTAGATTTTGATGACGATGGCGCGTCAAGGACGGCGGAGGGTAGGTTTTTTGAACCTGCAACCCCACTTTTGCAGCCTTTTGATTATCGGATATTCTGAGCCAAACCCCGTTTTTTTTCGAGATACACTTTGTTTCGATGTTGTTGGTTTTTATTTTTCCCCCCTAGTCGATGATGATAACAATATATCTGAGACACCCCCCCGAGTTTGCGATTTCTGGGTGCGTTCGTTTTTGCGTATAAAAGTTTTGTAAAAAAAAAGGTTAAACCGTAACTTTTTAACGTAAACCGTAAACTTTTTAATATAAAACGTAAAACGTAAACCGTAAAAATTTTAATGTAAAACTTAAAAGTTTTAAGTAAAACGTAAAACGTAAAAATTTTAACGTAAAACGTAAGAAGTTTTACATAAAACGTAAAACGTAAATATTTTAACGTAAAACGTAAAAAGTTTAACGTAAAACTTAAAACGTAAAAAGTGGAAAAAACTTCGCGTTAAAAACGTGTAAAAAACGGCGCGTTAAAAAAACGACGCTTGAAAAAGCCCGGCGTTAAAACGGCGCGTAAAAAAAGCGACGCTTGAAAAAGCCCGGCGTGCAAAAACCGGCGCTAAAAAAAATTGGTCTTGTTAAAAAAATCTGAATTTAAAAAATTCTTTTAATAAAAAAATTATGTTTAAAAAATAAAAACTAATATAATAATACAAAAAACTAATAAAAAAGAATAATGACAAAAAGACAAAATAGAGTCAATTTACTAAATTACCCTTTTGGATTAAAATATTAAAGACATAATAAGACAAAAAGTATTTAATATTATTTTTAGTTACTTTTAATCTCATCCATTGATCTTGAAGATCTAATGGTTAGGAACTGGTTCTCGCGGTTCTTACAACTGGAGGTGGTTTTCATTTTTGCGGTCCCATATATATATATATATATATATATAGGGGAAGGTTCAAATGAAAACCACTAGTTATTGTGAAAACTCGAAAACTAATTAAAAAGCCAAAAAAACATAGCAATTTTTTTTTGTAGTGCACATGTGTATGTGAACTACAAATAATTTTTTTTTTGAAAAAAAGTTTTTTTTATATATAAAAACCTGCGATTTTTATAAAAAATTGAAAAAAAAAAAATTTGTTGTGTTTTTTAGGCTTTTTTTAGTTAGTTTTCGAGTTTTCACAATAAAAGTGATTTTCATTTGAACCATCCCCTATATATATATAGAAACGGGATCAGGAGAAAACGCTCAAAAGTGTGAGAACGGTGAGAACGCTTTCTGGCCCAACACGTGTCACGCCGCTTAGAGAAGGGCGGAGGAGCTTTTTTGTCCTTTCATATTTCTTTTTTTAAACGCGTGTCACTTTATCTTTTCATTTTTTGGCGTTTAATAAATACGCGGCGTTTTTATTGTTTTTAGATCAGGATCATAGTAAATATTTTAGCGTTTTAAGTATTGTTTTGGCGTTTTTATTGTTTTTTAGATCAAGATGCAGGCCTTTAATGTAAAAAACATCAGTAATTTTCTTGATTTTATTATATCAAGTGTTGTGCCATGTATGATACAGGCCTATAATGTGACAGGCAATTATGGCGTTTTGAAAAGATAAATAAATTCAATTTTCCATGTATTGGCTTTTAATATAAATAAATGTTTGGCAATAATGATACCGTCTCTTCATTTTACTGTTTTAGCAATTACTGTTTCTTTCAATTTTCATCTGTCAATTAGTGTTAATTTTTCCAGTAATACTTTGTTTGCGTTTTTTGGCGTTTTATATAGCAACATCGTGCTTTGCTAGCATTCGTTCTCATAGTTTTTCACACTATCAGGCGTTTTGGTGTTTGTAGTTTTTGGCTTTTTATACTCAATTTTTTTTAAATTAGTAGAGAATTGGATAATAAACAACAGAGAATTAGATAACAAACAATAGAAAATGAAAAAAAAATTAAAAATTATAATCGAATTTCTCATCCAAATCTTCACTGTCATCAGCCTCTTCTACTTTAACCTTTTTGGCGTTTTGAACCTGTTTTTTAATACCTTATGTAGATCCTTATTTTCCTACATAACGCCCGTCTTTAGAAGATGCTTATTTTTTTGTGGCATCCTTTATTGTGGATGAATATATACTTGTTTGATGACATGTTAAAGACCAACGCCTGCTCTAATGTATTGATCCCTTCATGCCATCAATATATCCATCAAGAACAAAGTGACATGATGTCATATCAGTGTCATCAGTCTCTTTTTCTTGAATATTTGTCCATCTCATTCAGCAAAAGATTATAGAGATACCCAACTCAAAGAAGAATCCATTCAGTGAAACTTCATTCAGATCAATACTCAATATAGAAGAATCGAGGTTGTGCATCTGTGGCTTTTTAACTATTTTTATGGCGTTTTAAAGTGAATGGTTTCTAGAAAATTTGGCGTTTGTTTTTTGGTTTGTGATCAGTTGATTGTGCAGAGACGTCTCTCTTGTAGGATGTTTTTGGCGCGTAGTTTAGGCGGGATTTTATTTATAATAAATGATATTAATAAAGTAGCCGTCTTTTCAGTTATTGTGTATTTTTACTGTTTTTTGTTCAGCTTTTTATGAGTTTTTAGGGTCATAGACTTTCCATCTCCCAAGTTTGGCGTTTTTTAATGGCTTTAAGTAGTTTTTGACGTTTTTTTCTTCCTTTTTTAGCTTTTATTAATACTTTTGCAAACTACTTTCATTATAGTTTGGGAGTTTTGGCGTTTTTACTGCATTATGGCGTTTCACATGCATTATGACTGTTTGGCGTTTTATTAATATAATGTATTTTTTTTATTTTCTAAGTTGAAAAATACATAACAAACAACAGAAAAAGAAAATAAAAAAAATAAAAATAGAAACAACTCATCTTCCAAATCTTCACTGTCATCACTCTCTTTCTTCTTTGAATCATGTTCGCTGGCGGTTTGGCTTAGCCATGCTTGTGTTTTTGTGGCCGTTTGGAAAGACAAAATGACATAAGTTTTTTCTTTGAATATGTATATTCAAACAACTCATCAGTGTCATTCGTCTTTTCATGCCATTATAATATTCATCAATAACAAAACATAAAAAATGACATAAGTCTGAAACCAACATCTTTTTGTTTATGATTTGTCCATCTCATACAGCAAAATGTTATTTGAGTCACAGTACCTCAGGGAAGAATGCATTCTCCAAAACTTCGGCGTAGAACAATATTTGAATATACAAGAAACGATATTTGCCATTTTTGGCGTTTTACTGAGGAAATAGTGTATCTGAAAGAACCGTCGATTTTTTGGAATCTTTGATGTTTGAGTGTTTTGGCGTTTTCTAAGATGAATGGTATATAGTAGAAAATATGGCGTTTTTTGAGTAGGTGTGTTTGATTGTCACACCCCGACCGCGTAAAACAACAAATCGCGGCGGAAACATCGGGGCGTGTTGCAACAGAATTAATTGTTTCATAACCATGGCATACAAAGTTGTCTTTTATTTATAAACAAAGGTGTTACATTGTTTTAAACAGGAAATTAAAGAGTTCAGAACATAATTAAACATAGTCTATCTTATTTTAAAGTCTCTAAGGCACAGGTCCGCCCTAGTATCATGATCAACATCCTATGGAAAAGCACCTGAAAACACATGTGAAAATAGGTACGTCAGCATAAAAATGCCTGTGAGATACATAGGTTTGTGAAAATAGGATTCATGACTTGTATTTGAGAAAATGTTTAGTCATGAACCTTGTAATTTGCTTTGTCTTGTAAATCATTTGAAAATAATAAGATCAGATGATATGTATAAGTAACTGTCAGGTTAAATAAATGACCATGTAAAAAGATGTGTTTGTATAAAATAAGTTGTTTTGTAAATCAATGTCTTGTGAAAAGTATGTTATTTGTATAAAATGTTCTATGTCTCAAACTGAAATGATTCAAATAACGTTACGACATATAATACCATACAAACACTTATATATAGGAAGTACCAGCGGCGTATCCACCATGCTTGTATCATATTACACACGCATCGTTACTTAATCACTTAATCAAACCAAACCAACCAATGTAAGAAGTCTAAGTTTAAATCAATTGTCAAATGTATTAAATAATATGTCAAAGTGTTCATGTCAAGTTGTAAATCATGTAGTATGTATAACCAAATGTCAAAAGTGTTTGTATCAAATGTAAATCATGTCAAAATGTCTATGTCAAATATCCATGTCAAATGTCTATGTCAAATATCCATGTCAAATGTCTAGGTCAAATATCCATGTCAAATGTCTATGTCAAATATCCATGTCAAATGTCTATGTCAAATATCCATGTCAAATGTCTATGTCAAAATGTCATGTATGGCAAGTGAAATGTCTCAAACTAAACCATATGCACAAAAACAAAGTATTGAAGTAAAACTTGGTTTAAATCAAAGCTATGTTTTGTGTAAATGCATGCAACTATTTAATATGAACATTTATGCGGTATTGTGAAAATGCATACATCCAAGCCTTGTGACTGTGGTGATAAACCCTTTAAACAAATTAAAGGTCTATCTGTCTTATATCATCGAATTCGGTCATTCCTTTCTGTCCCCTTTCCCTGGGATGTCCGGAACGGGAGTTGTCAATTCCTATGGTACCACTACCTACTAACGAACGGCGTAGCTAATGTTAATGAATGTATTGTCCCATGTAAACAAACCAAATGTCATACCAAAATGTAAGCATGTGAAAACAATGCACTAAGTATGTAATCAAATGAACATACATAGCGTGAAATGTCATGTAAAACGATGTACTAAGTAATGCACACAATGGGCACACCTAGCATGAAATGTCATGTAAAACGATGTACTAAGTAATGCACACAATGGGCACACCTAGCATAAAATGAAATGAAATCATGTACTATAATGTACTAACAAACATAACCGGTATATGATGTGAAAACAGGAAAGCATGAAAGTAACAAGTAGGCACATGTGTTCCACCCCAAAACAGTTTGGAAAACAGTAAAAGAGGGGTCTATGTACTCACTTGAGATTGCTCAGATGTCTAAAGATAGTCACCAAGTAATGCTAGAGATCTCGGAATCAAACGGCACCTAATATAGGTAACTATGTTAATAAACCGGACCTATATCGGAAGACTGGGTAGCATTAGGGTTTGTAAACCAAATGAGTGTAGGAACTCATGTGATATGGTTTAACAAAGCCTACATGCTAAATGAAACTTAACCTAAGTCTTATCGACCCATTACGACCCGTTTAGGAAGCTTATGCTACTTTAACGTGTCGTGCGCGTGAAACGCGTTCGGACCGCCTAACTAGCCCTATGACAAGTGTTATATGCCTAAACATGTTACATAATCAGTTACGTGACAAAGGTTTAGGTTACATATGCTTAATTACCAATTATACATGAAAAGGGTATTCTGGTAATTTACCTAAGGCATATAAACTACCTATCATACAACTACTTAAACGATGTGACCATAGGGTATAACCTCGGAAGGTTATTCCCTATACTATGGTCACCTAATGTATTTGGTCGGATCCTAATGATCGACCAAATGGGTCGGGTTCGAAGGTATAGGCGATTTATTAGATCGCCTACCCTACGACCCTAGACAACATGGTAATCAGTAGGCATAGTCCCAAGGGACTATGACCATCGTGATTACAATCACGTTGCGAAGTTCAACCGAACTTCGCATTGACCATTACTGGTCAACGCTGAAAGTCAAACAAAGTTTGACTTTCTGACTCGAAAAGCAGTAAAAATAAGGAAAAGAACGAAACAATACTTACGAAGGGTCCCCGAATGCTAAACTCGATTCGAAAATCTCAGGTATGAAACTAGTGTTTCAACTTAGAGTTTCTCAAATCAAATTTCTAGTGATTATGAATGAAACATATGGTGGGTATTTATAGTTTTTCCATATAGAATATTCCTAGAATATTCCTAGAATATTCCTAGCATATTCCAAGCATATTCCTAGCATATACCTTAGCATATTCCAAGCATATACCTTAGCATATTCCAAGCATATACCTTAGCATATTCCAAGCATATGCCAAGCATATTCCTAGTATATGGCTAAGACGGGTATTTAACTGGGTACCGGGTATTTTATCTAGCGTTTAAATCCCAGTTTATGGCGTTCTAAATTATTTTTATTACTCTATAAAAATAAACTCGCCAAGTTATTACTGAAATAAATTTCAGTTGCCAGGACTGGCTGCATTGTCTGCGTTTTGCAGTAGAAGCACTGTGTTGCGCAGAAACACACGGTACGCGCTTAAACTTTGAAAAATAACGTTTTTAGGCGTTTTAATTTATTTTTCAACACGGACCTGATTAAAATAAGATTTTAATCATAACATAATATTTGTGGGATTTAAATATTATCCGGTCGGTCACCAACGTTCGTTTGGTCGTACGATCGCGATGTTCGGTTAATTACGACGGAATGCGCATAAGCGCGAAAAACGATCCAAATTGCGCGACGAATGGATTTTTCTTGTGCCAAACACTAAAATAAAATATTTTGGTGCTTACATAAATTTTTGGATGTCCGGATGTATTCAGAACGTATGTTATGCGCGAAAATGCAAACTTGTGCACTTTTTGACACTTTTAGTCCCTGAATGACCCAAAAGTTTATTTTAGCACACCGAACCCCTCAAAGCCTATTTCTAAGCTATGTAAAGGATATTTAAGGTGTGTTTAACTTATGGTTAGGTTCCGGAATGTTCGTTACAGTTCAAATTGACATACTTTCGCAGTTTGTCATTTTTAGTCCCTGTAAGCGAATTAACTTGTTTTTGCCATACCAAAGCCTTTAAAACTTATTTCTAAGTTATGTAAAGGTTATTTAAGGTATGTTGAGTATATGTTGATGTTCCGGAGTATTTCTCGCATTAAACTGAGTACGTTTACGCACTAGTTTGCGTATAACTCTCTAGAAAGCGATGTAGAGTTTGAAATTGAACAAAAGTCAAAACATGAAAAATGTAAAACATAACAAAACAAACATTGTGATCAAATAACATTGTTTTATTGATAACAGAACTGTTCATAGTGATTACAAGCACAGTTGTTACAGTCTCCCCTACTTGTGGAAATTTCGTCCCGAAATTTATTTAGAGGAAACTCGTGGAAAAAGATGCGGATATTTCGCTTTCATTTGATCTTCGCGTTCCCAAGTAAACTCGGGTCCACGTTTAGCTTCCCAGCGAACTTTGACCAAAGGAATGCGCTTGCGTTTAAGCCACTTGACTTCACGTTCCATGATTTCCACTGGTTTCTCAACAAATTTCAGTGTTTTGCCAACACGAATTTCGTCAAGCGGTATGGAGAAGTTCTCATCAGCTGTACACTTCTTGAGATTAGACACGTGAAAAGTTGGATGAACATTTCCCAGTTCAGGAGGTAACTCAAGTCTGTAGGCTACCTTTCCGATTCTTTCGACAATCTTGAATGGTCCAACGTATCTAGGTGCAAGTTTTCCTTTCTTTCCAAATCTGATCACACCTTTCCAAGGTGAGACCTTAAGTAATACTCGATCACCGACTTGAAATTCCAAGGCTTTGCGTTTTGGGTCCGCGTAAATCTTCTGACGGCTTCTAGCTGCCTGAAGGTTATCACGAACTTTCTTGACCTTATCTGTTGTCTCTAAAATGAGGGCATGCCCAGTAAGTTGAGCCTCGCCAATCTCATTCCAGCAGACTGGTGAACGACATTTTCGACCATAGAGAGCCTCGAAAGGAGCCATTTTGATGCTAGTGTGATAACTGTTGTTGTAGGAGAATTCAATCAATTTAAGATGTGAATCCCAGCTACCACCAAAATCGATCACACAAGCTCTAAGCATATCCTCCAGAGTCTGGATTGTTCTCTCAGATTGACCATCCGTTTGCGGATGATAAGCTGTGCTCAGATTAAGTTGGGTCCCCATAGCAGATTGCATGGTTCTCCAAAAATGAGAAGTGAAACGAGCATCTCTGTCAGAAATGATGTTCAACGGAACACCATGTCGAGCTACAATTTCATCTACATATATTTGAGCAAGTCTGTCAGCAGGAAAATCCTCACGGATTGGCAAGAAATGTGCTGACTTTGTAAGACGATCAACGACTACCCAGATGGCATCATGACCTTTCTTTGTGCGCGGGAGTTTGGTAACAAGATCCATAGTAATGTTTTCCCATTTCCAAACTGGGATCTCTGGTTGCTCCAATAATCCCGAAGGACGCTGATGTTCAGCTTTAACCTTTAGACAAGTAAGGCATTTGGATACGTATAAGGCAATGTCTTTCTTCATACCAGGCCACCAATAGTGAATACGAAGATCCTTATACATTTTATCTGAGCCCGGATGAATAGAATAACGAGACTTATGGGCTTCATCCATAAGCAAGGTACGAAGATCATCCTGGCTTGGGACCCACAAACGGTCCATGAAGTAATATGATCCATTGTCCTTCAGTTCCAGAGCAGGTGTTATGTGATAGGGAAATTCCTTATCCATTAGACCTTGTGAAACACAAGATTGTTGAGCTTGAGAAATGTGTACTTGGATATCAGATCGAGTTTGAATAATAGATTGAACACGTCCACAATGAAGCTTAGTACGTTCCTTACGACTTAATGCATCAGCTACGACATTCGCCTTACCAGGATGGTAGCGAATTTCGCAATCATAGTCGTTTAAAAGCTCAACCCAACGTCGCTGTCTCATGTTGAGTTCTTTCTGGTTGAAGATATGTTGAAGACTTTTGTGGTCAGTGAAAACCACACATTTTGTACCGTACAAATAGTGTCTCCAGATCTTGAGAGCAAAGACAACTGCACCCAACTCAAGATCATGAGTGGTGTAGTTCTTCTCATGTATCTTCAACTGCCTCGATGCATAAGCTATGACTTTGTTCCTTTGCATAAGAACACAGCCAAGACCCAATTTCGATGCATCACAATACACAACAAAATCATCATCACCCTCAGGAAATGATAGAACAGGCGCATCGCAAAGCTTCTGCTTCAGGTGTTGAAAAGCTTCCTCTTGTTTGTTTCCCCAATAAAAAGGCATTTTCTTCTGAGTTAGAGCAGTTAGAGGAACTGCAATCTTCGAGAAGTTTTCTATGAAGCGGCGATAATAACCCGCTAGACCAAGAAAAGAACGAACTTCAGTAGGAGTAGTAGGCGTATCCCAATCCTTAATCGCACTGATCTTGGAGGGATCTACATGAATACCTCGTTCGTTGATAACATGTCCCAAAAATTGAACTTCTTTAAGCCAAAATTCGCATTTGGAAAATTTGGCGAAAAGTTGCTCTTTCTTTAGGAGTTCTAGGGTAAGACGAAGATGTTGCTCGTGGTCAGCTTGCGTCTTAGAGTATATCAAGATGTCATCAATAAAAACAATGACGAACTGATCTAAATAAGGTTTGCAGACCCTATTCATTAAGTCCATGAAAACAGCAGGAGCATTAGTCAAACCGAATGGCATGACTGTGAATTCATAATGCCCATAACGAGTACGGAACGCTGTCTTCGGAATGTCTTCTTCTTGCACCCGAAGTTGATGATACCCGGAACGTAGATCAATCTTCGAAAAATAAGAAGCGCCCTGTAACTGATCAAAGAGATCATCTATGCGAGGTAGGGGATATCGATTCTTGATGGTAAGCTTGTTAAGCTCCCGATAATCGATACACATCCTAAAGGATCCATCCTTCTTCTTTACAAAAAGAACGGGAGCACCCCAAGGTGAAAAACTAGGACGTATAAAACCTTTGTCAGAGAGCTCCTGAAGTTGTTTAGACAACTCTTGCATCTCGGATGGTGCAAGACGATATGGAGCTCTAGCAATTGGATTTGCACCAGGTACGAGATCAATGCGGAACTCGACTTGGCGTGCTGGAGGTAGACCAGGTAAATCTTCAGGGAACACTTCAGAATAATCCCGAACGACAGGAATATCTGAAATAGACTTACCCTTGCCTTTATCTTCTGTAACATGTGCTAAGAAAGCCACATAGTTCTTCTGCAGATACTTCCGAGCTTTAAAACAAGACATGAGTTTGAGACCACCGATAGGCTTCTCACCTTGAACCTGCAGGATCTCGCCTGTCGAAAGCGGCACACGAACAATCTTCTTAGAACAAACTATCTCTGCGTGATGCTTGGATAACCAATCCATTCCCACAATAACGTCGAAGCTTCCGAGTTGCATAGGCGCGAGGTCAATAGGAAAAAGATGGTCGTTAAGATTCAATTGGCAGTTGTGAAGAACAGAATCAAGAATAATGGGTTCACCATTAGCAACCTCTACTGTCAAAGATTTGCCTAGTTTCGTTCTAGACACACGAAGCATTGGTTCAAAGGACAAAGACACGAAACTCTTATCGGCACCGGAATCGAAAAGAACAGATGCAGGCTGATTATTAATAAAGAACGTACCGTTCACCACATTATCGTCAGCCTGTGCCTCTTGGGCATTCATGTTAAAAACTTGGCCTCGAGCCGGAGCCTGATTCTGGTTCTGGTTCTGGTTCTGGCTCTGGTTCTGGTTGGCTAGCCTTGGGCACCGGTTTCTATAGTGGGTCAGGTCCCCACAATTATAGCAAGCACCCGGTGGGTATTGTGGTCTTGCAGCTTGACCCTGTTGCTGAGCAACTTGTTGAGCCGGGTTCTGAACCGCGGAATTCTGAGCAGACCGACAAACATTGGCAAGATGGCCTGACTTCCCACAGTTAGTACAGAAACGGCATGGAAGTTGCGGCTGGTGGTGACTGTTGCATCTATTGCACAAAGGTGCATTCCCTGTATAGGGTTTCTTCGCTGGAGGCTGTGCGGGTTGGTTGGGAGCTGCCTGGTTAGCTTGGGCAGTGACAGCATAGTTTTGGGAAGCCTTTCGCTTCTTTGCCCTCTTTGAAGAACCAGAGTTCTTTCCATTCAAGTTTTGACCTTTCTTGCTATCTTCCTTCTCAACCGATTGTTTCTTGTCCTTGTCACCCTTCCGGTGCAACTTGTTCTTCCGGATCTGCGACTCAGTCAATGTCGCTGATAACTCGATCGCCTGACGGAGTGTGGCAGGTTCACTACCAGTAAGAATGTCTTGTACCGAGTCAGGTAGGCCGTCGATGTATCTTTCGATAGCCTTGTCAAGTGGAGTAACCATAGTCGGGCAAAGCAAACTCAACTCTTCAAACCGATCAGTATAAGCCCTGTGCTCACCACTATCTTGCTTCAAAACATCAAACTCTTTCTCCAACGCTCGTTGCTCATGACGAGGACAGAATTCCCTCATCATAAGGGCTCTAAGTTCAGCCCATGTCTGTGCGAGAGCAACTTCTGCACCTTGGTCCCTCATAACCCCGTTCCACCATGTCAAAGCCCTCTTCTGAAATACGCTCGAAGCAAACTCGACTTTGCGATTTTCGAGACACTGCACGTGGCGAAAAGTATTCTCTATGCTCTCAAACCACTGAAGAAGCCCGGTCGCTCCTTCAGAACCACTAAACTTAAGTGGTTTAGCCTGATTAAAATCCTTGTATTTGCACGGACCATTGTTGTTGTTGTTGGCTTGTTGCCATTGAGCAAAGAGATTTGGGAATTGAGCAGCCATCTGCTGCGCAATGATTTCTGCCAGCTCGGCAGTAGCTATCTGGTTCTCGCGTCGAGGAGGCATTCTAAAAGAGGAAAAACATGAAAAGAAACGAGTGAGATGATTGGATGAAAAGAATGAGATGATAAAAACAAGAATTGCCAATAGCATAGATGGTGGTCATTCGTTCGTATCACAAAGCAAACAAACGACTCACAGTGACTAATCAAAGTAAATGGGTCAAAATAATGTATTAGCGAAGACATGCTCGCCTATAAGTGAACACTCACTCCAAGAATTCCCAGGTAAGCACAACTGGTCTCGCGTCTGGTTGAGATGTATACGAAGTGCTTGCCTAGACAGAAAACCCAGAATACAGGCATTCACCCTTCCAGTTTGCACATGTTCACATTATTTAAAACCCACAACGTTTGACGGGATTTTTTTGAAAATTTGAAGGCACAAGGCCAAAAACCAATACTGAAAAGGGTTCAAAACCATATAACAGAGGGTTCAAAACCTTACAATTGAGGGTTCAAAACCTTGTAAAAATTTATTCAAAAACAGATGATTGTTTTTCAAAAATCGTTTCGGAAAAATTTTGGTTCCTTGTTTTGTTAATCACCTAAGGATAGGTGATGTACATGTTTTAAGATCTAAACACAAGATAACTTGTGTTAGGTTCCTAGAAAAGTTATAGTCTAGGTCAAAGCATTACTAATAACCTAATTCCCTATAACCATTGGCTCTGATACCAACTCTTCTGTCACACCCCGACCGCGTAAAACAACAAATCGCGGCGGAAACATCGGGGCGTGTTGCAACAGAATTAATTGTTTCATAACCATGGCATACAAAGTTGTCTTTTATTTATAAACAAAGGTGTTACATTGTTTTAAACAGGAAATTAAAGAGTTCAGAACATAATTAAACATAGTCTATCTTATTTTAAAGTCTCTAAGGCACAGGTCCGCCCTAGTATCATGATCAACATCCTATGGAAAAGCACCTGAAAACACATGTGAAAATAGGTACGTCAGCATAAAAATGCCTGTGAGATACATAGGTTTGTGAAAATAGGATTCATGACTTGTATTTGAGAAAATGTTTAGTCATGAACCTTGTAATTTGCTTTGTCTTGTAAATCATTTGAAAATAATAAGATCAGATGATATGTATAAGTAACTGTCAGGTTAAATAAATGACCATGTAAAAAGATGTGTTTGTATAAAATAAGTTGTTTTGTAAATCAATGTCTTGTGAAAAGTATGTTATTTGTATAAAATGTTCTATGTCTCAAACTGAAATGATTCAAATAACGTTACGACATATAATACCATACAAACACTTATATATAGGAAGTACCAGCGGCGTATCCACCATGCTTGTATCATATTACACACGCATCGTTACTTAATCACTTAATCAAACCAAACCAACCAATGTAAGAAGTCTAAGTTTAAATCAATTGTCAAATGTATTAAATAATATGTCAAAGTGTTCATGTCAAGATGTAAATCATGTAGTATGTATAACCAAATGTCAAAAGTGTTTGTATCAAATGTAAATCATGTCAAAATGTCTATGTCAAATATCCATGTCAAATGTCTATGTCAAATATCCATGTCAAATGTCTAGGTCAAATATCCATGTCAAATGTCTATGTCAAATATCCATGTCAAATGTCTATGTCAAATATCCATGTCAAATGTCTATGTCAAAATGTCATGTATGGCAAGTGAAATGTCTCAAACTAAACCATATGCACAAAAACAAAGTATTGAAGTAAAACTTGGTTTAAATCAAAGCTATGTTTTGTGTAAATGCATGCAACTATTTAATATGAACATTTATGCGGTATTGTGAAAATGCATACATCCAAGCCTTGTGACTGTGGTGATAAACCCTTTAAACAAATTAAAGGTCTATCTGTCTTATATCATCGAATTCGGTCATTCCTTTCTGTCCCCTTTCCCTGGGATGTCCGGAACGGGAGTTGTCAATTCCTATGGTACCACTACCTACTAACGAACGGCGTAGCTAATGTTAATGAATGTATTGTCCCATGTAAACAAACCAAATGTCATACCAAAATGTAAGCATGTGAAAACAATGCACTAAGTATGTAATCAAATGAACATACATAGCGTGAAATGTCATGTAAAACGATGTACTAAGTAATGCACACAATGGGCACACCTAGCATGAAATGTCATGTAAAACGATGTACTAAGTAATGCACACAATGGGCACACCTAGCATAAAATGAAATGAAATCATGTACTATAATGTACTAACAAACATAACCGGTATATGATGTGAAAACAGGAAAGCATGAAAGTAACAAGTAGGCACATGTGTTCCACCCCAAAACAGTTTGGAAAACAGTAAAAGAGGGGTCTATGTACTCACTTGAGATTGCTCAGATGTCTAAAGATAGTCACCAAGTAATGCTAGAGATCTCGGAATCAAACGGCACCTAATATAGGTAACTATGTTAATAAACCGGACCTATATCGGAAGACTGGGTAGCATTAGGGTTTGTAAACCAAATGAGTGTAGGAACTCATGTGATATGGTTTAACAAAGCCTACATGCTAAATGAAACTTAACCTAAGTCTTATCGACCCATTACGACCCGTTTAGGAAGCTTATGCTACTTTAACGTGTCGTGCGCGTGAAACGCGTTCGGACCGCCTAACTAGCCCTATGACAAGTGTTATATGCCTAAACATGTTACATAATCAGTTACGTGACAAAGGTTTAGGTTACATATGCTTAATTACCAATTATACATGAAAAGGGTATTCTGGTAATTTACCTAAGGCATATAAACTACCTATCATACAACTACTTAAACGATGTGACCATAGGGTATAACCTCGGAAGGTTATTCCCTATACTATGGTCACCTAATGTATTTGGTCGGATCCTAATGATCGACCAAATGGGTCGGGTTCGAAGGTATAGGCGATTTATTTGATCGCCTACCCTACGACCCTAGACAACGTGGTAATCAGTAGGCATAGTCCCAAGGGACTATGACCATCGTGATTACAATCACGTTGCGAAGTTCAACCGAACTTCGCATTGACCATTACTGGTCAACGCTGAAAGTCAAACAAAGTTTGACTTTCTGACTCGAAAAGCAGTAAAAATAAGGAAAAGAACGAAAGAATACTTACGAAGGGTCCCCGAATGCTAAACTCGATTCGAAAATCTCAGGTATGAAACTAGTGTTTCAACTTAGAGTTTCTCAAATCAAATTTCTAGTGATTATGAATGAAACATATGGTGGGTATTTATAGTTTTTCCATATAGAATATTCCTAGAATATTCCTAGAATATTCCTAGCATATTCCAAGCATATTCCTAGCATATACCTTAGCATATTCCAAGCATATACCTTAGCATATTCCAAGCATATACCTTAGCATATTCCAAGCATATGCCAAGCATATTCCTAGTATATGGCTAAGACGGGTATTTAACTGGGTACCGGGTATTTTATCTAGCGTTTAAATCCCAGTTTATGGCGTTCTAAATTATTTTTATTACTCTATAAAAATAAACTCGCCAAGTTATTACTGAAATAAATTTCAGTTGCCAAGACTGGCTGCGTTGTCTGCGTTTTGCAGTAGAAGCACTGTGTTGCGCAGAAACACACGGTACGCGCTTAAACTTTGAAAAATAACGTTTTTAGGCGTTTTAATTTATTTTTCAACACGGACCTGATTAAAATAAGATTTTAATCATAACATAATATTTGTGGGATTTAAATATTATCCGGTCGGTCACCAACGTTCGTTTGGTCGTACGATCGCGATGTTCGGTTAATTACGACGGAATGCGCATAAGCGCGAAAAACGATCCAAATTGCGCGACGAATGGATTTTTCTTATGCCAAACACTAAAATAAAATATTTTGGTGCTTACATAAATTTTTGGATGTCCGGATGTATTCAGAACGTATGTTATGCGCGAAAATGCAAACTTGTGCACTTTTTGACACTTTTAGTCCCTGAATGACCCAAAAGTTTATTTTAGCACACCGAACCCCTCAAAGCCTATTTCTAAGCTATGTAAAGGATATTTAAGGTGTGTTTAACTTATGGTTAGGTTCCGGAATGTTCGTTACAGTTCAAATTGACATACTTTCGCAGTTTGTCATTTTTAGTCCCTGTAAGCGAATTAACTTGTTTTTGCCATACCAAAGCCTTTAAAACTTATTTCTAAGTTATGTAAAGGTTATTTAAGGTATGTTGAGTATATGTTGATGTTCCGGAGTATTTCTCGCATTAAACTGAGTACGTTTACGCACTAGTTTGCGTATAACTCTCCAGAAAGCGATGTAGAGTTTGAAATTGAACAAAAGTCAAAACATGAAAAATGTAAAACATAACAAAACAAACATTGTGATCAAATAACATTGTTTTATTGATAACAGAACTGTTCATAGTGATTACAAGCACAGTTGTTACATTGATGTTTTGGGGATTTTTGACGTTTGTAAGATGAATGGTATATAGTAGAAAATATGGCGTTTCAGGTTCTGGGGTGTGTGTTTTTATTTCTGGGATGTTTTTGTTTATATAGGGGTGTGTTTTGGTCCGTAATGGCGTTTTATTCATTAGTATGGCGTTTTGGTATAGAAATGTAAAGACCTTTTTACCCTTAATGAGGCGCGTCCACGTAATAAAATTGATGTTATTTACGAAAACGCCACCGCGCCAATCTAGTCCATAGATTGTTTTGATCGGACGATCCATAAGCGTTCTCATCGTTCTCACACTTTCTACCGTTTTCTCTAAATCCAGACCCTATATATATATATACATATATTAGTGGAATGCGCCGCCCTCGTTGCGGGGCCCTAAACCGAATTTTTCTTAGTTTGATAGCTCGTAGGCTTTTGTTTTTTACATACTATTTATAACACGATCTCAATAAAATAACATGGGGACGTAGATAAAAACACCATCGTCAAAGGAAAAAAAAAACATTTATAAACTTTAGGAACTATAAATAAAGTCGAGTAGTAATATAAACCGAGTTAAGGAAAAAACTGAGTAAAGTTGAGAGATATTAAATGTAATGTTTTAAGCAAAAAAAGACAAAACTTTGCCCTTCCCAAGTTTCAAACCCGGGTCACTTAATTAGTTTTTTCATAAATCAACAACTTCACCACACACCATTTTAATACTAAGCTTTTCTTTCAACTATATATATATATATATATATATATATATATATATATATATATATATATATATATAGGACAAAGATCCGTTAGGAACCACCCTTTATTGCGAGAACCGCGAGAACCAATGTGAACACAACCAAAAATGCATAAAAATAGCTAAAAACCACACAATTTTTTTTTAATATTTTTTATAAAAAAATCGCTACTTTTAGTAGTAATTTTTTTTTTAATTTTAAAAAAAAGTTAATTTAAAAAAAAAATAACTTTTTTTTGGCTACGAAAAGTAGCGATTTTAACATAAAAAATATTAAAAAAAATTTTTTTAGATTTTTTTAGGTTTTTTGGGGGGTTTAGTTTTTAGCATTTAGCTTAGGTTTTTTTAGGTTTTTTTTAGGCTTTTTTAGCTATTTTAGGTTGTGTTCACATTGGTTCTCGCGGTTCTCGCGGTTCTCGCGGTTCTCGCATAAACCTTACCCTATATATATATATATATATATATACACTCACATTAAAAATGAAGCAACTGAAAAAATAATAAAGGACTTAGTGGATGCCACATGGCAATAGTTTGCCGCCCTTTTTCACCAATAATAATGGTTCATTATTCCGGGCCATTTTAAAACATAACCTTTTATTACTTTTTTTTTGAACGACCAACAAACTCAATCCCGAGCACTCTCGGGGCACCCACTGGACAAACGGAGTAATCCGAGAGTAACCCGAGTCCACCACCAATTCCGGGGAAAACCCGGTAACCCACCCGTCCGTAGGCACGACGGTGAAATTACCGGTAAAACCCGTTTGGCTCAAGGATCCAACCCAGGTTTCCCTGGGTCTCCTATCATTGCCCACCAGTGCCTCACTCTGCACCAAGTGGGAGTCGAACTTGCATCTCTCAAGAGAAATGCAAGCCCTCCACCACTTGATCTAGAGATTATTGGCATAACCTTTTATTACTAACAATACAACATTAACCACTCAACCACTCGATCACATAACCATTTTAATACATGAGTTTGCTTTCAAATTGTTTAAATATATTATGTTCACTATTCCCGGTCATTTTAAACATAACCTTTTATTACTAACAATAAAACATTATATTTATCAACTCGTGTAATACACGAGATTATAACCTAATCAACCACTCAAGCACATAACCATTTTAATACATGAATTTACTTTCAATTGTTTAAATATATTATGTTAAAATAAGTAAAAAAGAAAAAGAAAAAAAGGCATACCGTCTTTTTCAACCAATTGTTGCTTGTTACTATTTCTCATCTAGGTTAATGTATTTGTAGGTTAATTAATATCGAGGCGAGAGTGTACCTAGTTTATATTATCTAGACGTTGATAAAAAAACATAGCAATTACAAACTTGTCGATGCAGTGAAATATAATACAAATACAAATTGAAACAATAATATTATAATATAGCGCTACTATTTTTTATTTGTTTTTGCATTTTTTGTTAACATGTTTTAAAAAAAGTTACAAACACAAAGTTGCGAGTTACTGTTATGGTATATGCAATCGGCTTGATAAGTTTAGGTTAAAGAAATTTTTTTTTACTCTATAAGATATTTTTTGTTTTATTTTGAATTGTTAAATTGTATTTTCAAAAAAAAAAGGTCAAAATATTATGAAACCTTTTTCTCTTTCTTAAATTTCCTAAATTTTAAACAAATAAGCAAAGTATAAAATTAATAAATTATTTTAATAAATTCTAATAATATAAAAATAGACATATTTTTACAAGTTTATATAAATTTTTTTAGAATTTTAATAAATTCTAATAATATTATTACCTAAAATAGACATATTTTTGTAGGATCGTTGTACGACCTGAATGAGTCGATCAGAAGAGTTGTTTATCCGAATCAAAGGCGGAATCAATGACACGGACGCTCGATTCAATTTAAATGTCTCTTGTATTGATATAATAGTTTTACAGCACCTGGAGACGATTTGCCAGCACTTCGTTACCAAACACAAGAACTAATTCCGTTTCAAATGACACGGATATGCTCCTATATATAATGGTTGTAATTTCGCTTGAATTGACCAAGGGCACTTTCAAGCGGAATTAACTTTGTTAATTTCGCTTGAACATGTCTTTGGCTGTTTCAAGCGGAATTAGCATAAAACCCACTAAACTCAGTTTCTAGCACCCGAGCACTGATTTATCCTATCTTATCCTATTACATGACTCGATACAAGACGAAGTCAATAGACATAGTGCACTAACAGACTCCCCCTTGGATGTTGACGAAGTCTTCAGTGTCGAGTCTTTATCATGACACATCTTCAGTCTTGATCAGTCTTTTTGCTCTGTCCAAATTGTCTAACACTGTAAGCATCCATCAATCTTTATCTTCTTTCTCTGTCTCTGGCTCTAGTATTAACAGATTCTTCAGGCTCCCCCTTTCGTCAAGCTTTCGTGCTTTAGGGATCGACACCTTGCTTTCCGGTTTCAAGCTCCCCCTTGCTTTGAGCTCGTCTTCAGACTCCCCCTTAGACTCAGCTTTCAGGATCGTAGTCTGGTACCGTATCTGCAACACTCATACATTTATAAGTAACAACATTTTAAATTTCCAGAACTCGTAATCTGGCTCTTTAATCATTCTAAACAAACATTTTTTTAACAAATTTCATGATTTTTGCAGTTTCAGCGAACAGAATCGGAAACTGGCTCTTTGACAATATAAGCATCCAAATCCCTCACAGTTAATCATCCAAGTCCAAACTAATGACCTTGGAGATATCACAAACTGTTTTTTATTTTTGTTAAAAACTCAAGTCTCAAATTAATGAACTTGTTTTATTTTCAGAAACACAATCAGCTTACTTAGATTTTGAAACTCAGCATTTCAGACATCGGTTGTCGAAAATAAAGCAGAATCAAAAATCTTTTTGTATTTTTGAAAAATAAAGCGGTAACGAAATATTTACAAACATATTTACACACAATATTTTTGTTTTGAGTTTGCGTCAGAGGATCATATCAGTTTTTGACAAGTCACAAGTACCGTTGAGCTTAGTTACACATTAAGAATTAAACAATTCACTTAGATTGTCGATATACTGATCAACTTAAATTTTCACACAAATTTCAACTGATTCAGGATACGAATTAGGTGTATTAAGAACTTAAACTCATTCATGTGTCCCACCTCTTGAATATACTCCCGTATCCAGATCCCAATATTCAGTCTTACAGGTGAGTATACCTAGATGATAGCTGTAAAGGGGTTAAATTGCGAAGAACCGTGAGAGCTCAGGTCAGAACTTCCGTTCAGCAGAGAGATGACGGCTTCGACTTTTGGTGTGTCCCCATTAGAAGATCTTTTCTTCAACAGCACATGATTAGCATTTTTCAATGTTTCATCATTTTTTATGCTGAGGGTAGGCTATATTTCAAGCATGTAGAAAGTATTATACGAGGACTAGGCCATTGCTTCCGCAAAATCAGAAGTCCGGGGATAATACCCCAGATATCACTAAGCATAAAGACCTAGTATCTCAGAAAGAGGGGTCCTTCAAACGAGATTTCAGGGGTTACCTATATATCCAAGTAGTGTTCCCCACGAAATAAGCAAGTTTGAATTTTAGTTTATATCCCGAAAAAGTTTACTAAATGTATAAAAACCTATCAGCATATCATCAGTGAGACTGTTTAACGCTATTTAATCATTACATTTCTTTAGCATACTGTAACTGTCTACTGATGTACTATCATTTCCTCTTTTTACACAAAAACTCAATTTTGAATTTTTATCATGTTTTTGACTTTTTCAAAATTTTCAAATGTTTTTGGATTTTCTAACAATATTACTCCCCCTAAAATGCAAAATCATTTAAAGAAAATTTGACAACCAATACTGATAGCTTTGTCTCGCCATCCATTTTCTGCTTAAAGTGCTCTGTTTTGCAGAAAATATAATGTACCCCCATGATTTACAACACATTGATATTTACAGTTTGAAAACCGTTTTTCAATCTTGTGAAATTAATCATGTTTGTTCAGCCGTGAGGGTTTCGGCGTATTCAATCAACATATTTTTGTAATTAATTTTTTTTTTAAATTTTTGACAAATTTAAAAACATATTTTTGTTTTTTAAATTTTTCAATTTTTAGGGTTTTTGAAATATTGTTTATTTATATACAGAAAACAAACAAACTCCCTGTTCAACCAAACCAGGGTTCAGCAGCCTCATTTTCCCGTTGTGCCAGGCTGCTCCAACTACCAATCTCACAATCTTCGGTTTTGTTGAGCACCTGCACATTCAAACTACTTAATCACTTGAACAATTTAGCCCAGGTCTGTTGGACCTTAGGCATTTCAACATAATATGCTTCATTCAATTTTGGAAAATCTTTGTCATTCTGAACAAAGACTTTTTCATTTTTAACTTCAATTTTCTCATCTTTTACCGAAGTCACTTGTTTCTTAATACTCCACGTTTGACCTTTCGGAGTACCTCTTTTGTAAAAATGTGTCTCTTTTTGAACATTTTGATTTTGAACAACAACTTTTGGTTTCCAAAACTCTTGAGGTTTTGTCATATCAACGGATGTTTTCCAACTTTGAGTTGTTCTGACTCTGGGTGTGTGAGAATTCCAGGTCTGTCTTGAATCACTCTTATATGAGTTTGATTTCCAAGTGTGGTTCGAAACAAACTTGTTTGTGTTGTACCTCCAAGTTTGTTTTGAATCAAATCTGGTCGACCTTTGTTTCACATCCTCAGATTTCTGTTTCTCAACATTCTCAGACTTCTTTTTGTCAACATCCACAGATTTCAGATTCGGACACTTTCGTGCAAGATGTCCTATCTGATCACACTTGAAACATGTTCTCTTGGACACATCTTTGACCTGTGGTTGTTGCTTCTTCTTTTGAGCATAGAACTCTTCATTAGACTGACGCCTAAATTGAAGTTCTTTCTCTTCTTCGCAACTTGTTCCATGAACAAAATTCATCTTTGTCTAATAATTTGATGGTTCATTTTTATTTCGACTTTGTTTTTTTTATAACCCAAACCAGCCTTCATGTTTTTCTTTTTGTAACCAGGTTTGTTATAAAAAGTTTTATGACCTTTACCAGCAAACTTTGGAATCTCCGATTTTTCAATCTCAACCATTTTGAAAACTTTATCAACCTTTTCTGAAATCACATTCTGAATCGGGAATACAACATCTAAGAATAATTTGTCCGATCCAATCATGGTATAAACCAATCCTTTTGAATCTTCATTCAAATTTTTCTCGGATTTTGAGTTTTTCAGATATCCATCATGAAAATTACCTTCATTTTCATCCTGTGATTCAGATTTACCTGTATCAACCGACTCTTCTTTCAACACACTTTCAACGACCTTACCTACCACCTCTGAATCACTAGAATCATCATATTTGGAATAGGTTATGTCAATGTTATCTGGAAATTGATCTACCATGTTGAAAGCTTTTTTGACCTTTTCATCATCATAAAACACAAACTTTTCCGGTGGTGGAACTTGATGAAATTCTGAGCCAATGCCTTTCTTGTTCTGCTCAGAATCTTTTCCATCCGGTTTTATGTTGAAAATTCTTTCAAGCACATATGACGACACGTGATAACTTTTTAACTTGTTGTTATCCTGTTCTAAATCAGCTATCTGACGCTTTAGCTTAGCAACATCCTCAATATAGGAATTAACAACACCTTGTTTTATTTCATACATTCGTTTAAGCTCTTTAGTTGTTTCAGAATAATAATTCATTCTAGATTGAGCAAATTTCATTTCATATTTCACTTTTTCATATGACTCTTTTGTAATGTGATATGCCAATTTTATTGAATCATATTCTTTTTTCATTTCTTGACAAACAATTTCTTTTTGGTCACATTCTTCTGTCTTTTTCAAAACATTTTCTTTCAAAACTTCATTTTCTTTTTCTAACTTTTTACATTTTTCCAAAAGTTTTTCCTCATTATCTTTCAAAACTTTTTCATTTTCAAACATTTCTTTGTATTTATTTTTGAAAACTTCTTCAATTTTATTGAATTCAAGATTTCTTATTTTGAATTGCTCATCTTTTTCAGTACAAGCACTGCATGGTTCCATGCATTTCTTGCACTGCTCAACAGTTTTCAAGTTTTCAGAGTCAGAAATTACCTCAGTGATTGGCACCTCGGCGTTTGCTGCAATTTCTGTCTTATCAGCATCATTCTTTTGTTTTTCTTCAACACCAACTTCATCACCAGCATCACCAACTTCCAATTTCTCATCCTTCGCTTCAATCGAACTTTCAACTTGCTGTTATTCAGTAACAGCTTTCTCTACCTCTTCATTCACCTCAACTTTTTCTTCAATCTTTTCTTTCTTAGCAACCTTCACATCTTCAACTTTCACATCTTCAGCAGCCTTCTTCAACTCTTCAACCATACACTCAACATTCTTCTTCAATCTTTCTTCATCCCTCTTCCTCAAGCTTGAAATCATAATATCTCTTAAACTTCTTTCAAACTTCTTCACATATGTGTCATCTTTTACAACATTAGTATAGTATACGACGGACAGAGGAATTTCTAGAAGAACATCATCAAAGATTATATCTTCCTTGGGAACAACAGGTTCACCATTCCTGTTGACGTAGCACTCTCGCTTCTTATCCCATCTCTTGTTGATCACTGCACTTTCATATTCTTCTTGCATCATATTCATTCTGTTGCAAGCAATGTTTCTTTCTCTGTAAGTTTTCTCACTCAGAATCTCTTCTCTGGTTTTCTCTTTGACCTCAGCAACAACATTTTCTTCTTTGTTTTCCTCTTTTATTTCTGCAACAAAAACATAATGGTTGTTCTTTGATATAGATTTGCCATGAGCTGTTTTTCGAATATCAACACGATCTTCTTCTGGACAAATTTGACTCCAATCATATCCTTCATCATCATGTATTACAGCACAAGCTCTTGCTTATCTCTGGGTTTATCTCCAATCATTTTCGGCTCTTCTTTGCTTCGGTGGTAGATTGCCTTTCGATAATAATCATCATTGAACGGATGTTCATTTCCACCAACCGCAGAATTGTTGCATTCTCTCTTGAAATGACCTTTTTGCTTACATTTGAAACAGGTCACTTTGGACTTATCGAATCCAAGTTTTGTTGATGCACCGCCTAATGATTGTTTCCCAGTAATCTCCATATATCTCTGAGCTCTGCGGATGCAACTTGCTAAACACCATCGAATGTCAACGAGTTCCATCTCTTCCGGATCAATCTGGTCGTAGTCTTCTTTGGTTAACTCAGAGTTTCCAATTTTGCCAGCTACAAGACCTTCATACGATTCTAGAACAGATGCAAGAAAGCTCATTTGCTTCTTAGCTGCATTGATGCTCATTTGAGAGAAATGTTACAGAGAATTTCTTCACATTCTTCAACACTTGCTTTAGATGAAGATGAATGATAACCCGGATTGTAACTTGATGAGCTTTTCTGTGGTTCTGTTGTCCTCTCACCACTGAATGCAGTCTTTGGTGACTCTCCAACTTTCACCGAAGGTAAATTACCTTTGTAATAGAGACTAACATTCTGTTGATATGAAGAACTGCTCATCTTGTTCTGTTTCTACAATTCAAGCTCATGAATTTCAATCTTTTCAATTAATGTATCAAGAGAAATTGTTTCATACAAAACATCATTTTTCAAAATGAAAACAAATGTTTGCCACTGATCAGCTCGTGGTAACGCTTCTATGACTTTATCAATAATTTCCTCTCTTGTTTTCACAATTTCAAACCTTTCGAGTTCAATTTTTAGGTGACAAAATCTTTCTATCATTTGCCTCACAGACTCTCCTTTAATGCTATCAAACAGATCGAATTCTTTCTTTAGCAAAGCAATTTTGTTCTTTTTAATCTGTTTACCCCCCTCAGCTTTAACTCGTAAAGCTTCCCAAACAGATTTCGATGACCCATCATGGTTAAGCAATGCAAAAATGTCGTTTCTAATTGCCGACTGGATCAAAGCAATCATTCTCTGTTCAGACGAGAATTCCTTTTTGTCCTCAAGGCCTAATTTCTTCATAGGAATTTCCTCCCCTTTGTCATCTTTTGGTCTCTCATATCCAAACTCTAGACAAAACCAGCTCTCGTGTGCATATTCTTTTGCCCAGTTGATAAAACGTTCTTTCCACCAAGTATAATCTTCAATATTATCTAGCTTGGGTGGTTTGGAATGAGTTCCATAAAAGTTGTCATGATTGATGTTTTCATTGACCACTTTTGTAATTGACTTTGGTGTGACAGTTGACGTTTCGGACGATTCGGATGTGAACGCGTTGTAGAACATGTTGTAGAATTCTTCAGCCATATTTGAAATTCTTGAATTTCCTGGAGACAAAACAATCAAACAAACACAATCAGTTTAAACAATAACAAATAATTTGAAACAGACTGACACTCGGTTGATGCGAAATGATCTTGACGCAAAAAATCCACTTTCAAACGGAATAAGGATCTCAAGCGGAATAAGATTTCAAACGAAATCACTTTTGGAGCGAAATCACTTGTTCAAACGGAATAGCAGCTTTCAAGCGGAATCCCTAGATGACACTTCAAATGAAATTAGAACTTCAAACGGAATCCAGACTTTCAAGCGGAATAACTGATTCCGTTTGAACCTTTCAAACGGAATTACCCTTTGAAGCGGAATTAACACACAATTTCAAGCGGAATACCACTTTGAAACGAAATCACCTGATTTCGTGTGAACCCTCTCAAGCGAAATTACTGTTTCAAGCGGAATCAGGTGCTGATTTCAAACGAAATCATGATTATTTCAAACGGAATAACGATGCCCGTTCAAACGGAATTACGTTTTTGGTCCAATTTTGTCACTTTTAAGCCGAATTTTGGTCTGATTCTTTCAAGGGTTTGTTAAAACACTGTTTCGCATGTAATGTGTGAAATTCAGTCCATTTTGACCGTGAAATCTTGTCTAATTTGAAAAACAAGGTGTAGAAGTCAGAAAACTGATGATATCAAGCTAAACTCTTCCTCCTGAGCTATGATACCACTTGTAGGATCGTTGTACGACCTGAATGAGTCGATCAGAAGAGTTGTTTATCCGAATCAAAGGCGGAATCAATGACACGGACGCTCGATTCAATTTAAATGTCTCTTGTATTGATATAATAGTTTTACAGCACCTGGAGACGATTTGGCAGCACTTCGTTACCAAACACAAGAACTAATTCCGTTTCAAATGACACGGATATGCTCCTATATATAATGGTTGTAATTTCGCTTGAATTGACCAAGGGCACTTTCAAGCGGAATTAACTTTGTTAATTTCGCTTGAACATGTCTTTGGCTGTTTCAAGCGGAATTAGCATAAAACCCACTAAACTCAGTTTCTAGCACCCGAGCACTGATTTATCCTATCTTATCCTATTACATGACTCGATACAAGACGAAGTCAATAGACATAGTGCACTAAGAATTTTACAAGTTTATATAAAAAATTTTAGAATTTTATTAAATTTGGAAATACAACTTTCGAATTTGTGCATTTAAATTATATTATTTTAATACAAACCAGCAAGTTAAACGTTTAACGAACCTGCCGGAACTTGTAAACTGACCGATGACTAGATTGGCGATAAATGGAAAATCAGATTATTTCCGGACTGTTCCAGGGTAACTTTGGTAATTGGGGGACATTACACGCTAGTTTGGGGAAATCCCAGACGGTAAAAACGGAAACTGAAATTTGAACGAGTTAGGCTCGGATAACGCCCGAACTTCCTTAATGGAAAATAATTTATTTTAAAATCTGAACAATACGGTACATCCAGTATGACCGGTCACTTGCCCGAACATCTAGAATAGCTAAGCGTGAAAAGCACACAAAATGGTGCACGAAAGCCAAACACAATTTTGACACTAAGACAATACCTATCGCCCTACTATTATGCTATAAGTCCATTCTAGGATGAATATTCCCGTCCGAGCTTAAGATATAGCGATTACCGATTCGAACACTGTTTTTGGTAATTAACTGAACATTACTGATACTAGGATCGAAGTAGCATACAAACTGATATCTGTCTTGTTATTACAGTGTGTGCATAGCTATCAAGTGAGTTTCCTTACCCCATTTTTAAACTGTTTTCCTGTTTTACATGGGGTGAATTGCATGTTACATACATACTTGCACATAAAAATGTGATTCGATGCGAATTATCTGAGTTATACTAACACATGAAAAGTCCCCACAAACACGAGTGATCAACTATATGCCAGTGGATGTTTGATTAATACTATTGGTCTAACAAACCCAATTGAGCTAGCACGAATGCCATGGGTTCTACCGCAACTGCACATGTTCCTGCACTCTCTCTGAGCATGCTATGTGGTGTTAGACATAGCTACTTGGGGTGGAAAAGTGCTAAGGTGTCGGACGTGGGACACTAAACTTATGAACAGTCAAGGTTTCACATGTGGGCTTAGTATAATTACATCAAATGTGCAAAACAATTCTGTTCAAACTTATTTTGGAACAAACAAAAATAGTGAAATTCACCAACTATTTGTAGTTGACCTTTCAAAACTTTAACATGCTTTTCAGGTAACTTGCGACTTGTGTGATACCTGATGACTGTCGTAAGGGTCATGCAAAAACCTAATTAAACTAAGTAGATAGCGTAAGTAGGGTATCGTATCCACGGGGAATATGTGGTTAGTGTTTAGCTAGATTATCTAATTAATTAACTACTAATCTTAATTAGGGGGTTTGATTGATTTGAATGAAAACTTTAAACTAACTAAGAGAAAAGATATCAGATTTATAAAACGTAACCTCCTCCAAACTTCAGGTTCTAGGTTTCACAAAACTCACTTTACTCAGTTAATAGGCCATCACATAGACATGATGCTGGAAAGTTGGTTAAGTTAATATGGTAATCAAAAATAGGTCTTTGTCTTCAGATCTTTTATAGTTCAATTAACCCTATTTACTAGTGTGAGTCAACCTACTCTATGTCACTCAACAAGCTACTAGGTTTTGTCATCAACCGAACAAGTTGTAATGTAAGAACTCAAAACAAAAACACATGCAAATAGTTTAAAGAAACCAACACATGAATGTATTCATACAACTTTGTCAAGGTAAAAAACACATCCAAACATGAGTATAAACTGAGAAAAGTAAAACCTAAGTGAACCGTCCACCTGGAGGTGGCCGCGGAGAGCCTAGCCGCTCATGCTCATCATCTTGTTGCCTTTTTGTTTCGTAGAACTCGTTCTCCCCACAATTGCCGTCAAAAAAATATTCTATGTGATCCTCCCCTTAAAACAGTTGTGCGATCTTCTTTTTTTTCATGTATCACCGCCTTGATTTCTTTCTATGCGAAACACAAGCCCAAATAATTAGCAGCCCACTTCGTGATTGCAGCCCATAATTCCCTTCCAAACTTTCCACACACGTCTCCTGTATACAATGTCATAATAAAGAATTAAAATTCCCATTTGTAAATTCATTCAATTCTATTTTTAGTGCATTCATGTCATCCATACGTCACTTTTCATCCTCTTTTCAATCATGCAACTAAATTCATTTTACAAACAATTAATTGCAAGAAGTATTTATCAATGGCATTTAATTGTAATAGAAAACTCTATTTAACATAATATAATTGATACCTCACTTTTGTAGAGATTCTATTTTAAATTCATTTTACAAATTCATCATTTTAGCACACTTTATCTTTTTTTTTTTTTTTTTTAGTAAAGGGTTACCCTGGTGAATTTTATTGTCGAACAACCACAAACAAAACACGTGAAGAATAGAAACAACCCTCAGTTCCCTTGTTTGACATGCCAAACGGGGTCATACAAGCGGAACACAAACCGCAAACAAAAAACAACTCAACTAGAGAAACCAAAAACATAGAAAGCCCAAAAAACGGACATATCAACCACAATCATCATCCGCCATCAACAGCCCTCGGGGAAGCTGTCACAGCCCCCGACCCCTACCCGGGAGCGGGAGCCGCGAGCCAGTCAGATGGTATCGGTGTTTATTAATTTTGGCAGCGGAAATTTTCATCAGGACCGTAGTTAGGAAATATTTTTATTAGAGTGAAACACCAAAATGTTTAAAATAGATAAATGGGATAAAACCCAAGTTTTCTTTACAATACATTTATAGGGATAACACTAATTATTGAAAACATGATCTTCTTTTATTTAGGTAACATTTATAGGCACTCTTCTAAGCCTTCAGTGCTCTCCAGCTGGCTTCTATTAGCTTTATAATAAGTTATCTGAAACACGTTTTAAAAAGTTTTATCAGCAAGAAATATTGCGAGTGAATCCCAGTTTAATCAAAACAGGTTTTATCATTTTACAGCATTGAGGGCAATCCAGCAATTACATTTGTTTATATCTACTTTAATTACCACCCACGGTACTGTCAATCCTGACTTGTGGGAATGTTACTACTCATAGTGTAGTAACAAAATTTGTATACAAAACCCCAACATACCGACGATAATTGTAGAATACAAATACTCAATCACTGTGAATTGTAATTTAAAACAATTGAGGTGTTGTGAAAACACTTTGTGAAAAGAGGAATTACTCACATTTGTAGACTTAGGTATTTCTACAGGCTTCCTGGTAATTTTATGGCTTCCTGTTGCTTCTCCTGGTTATTATTTATTAAATTTAGACAAAGCACACTTGTTAGTAAGATAACCCAAATTACATTAGCCATACCCCCGAGACAGAACTCCAACGACTGAGTCAGGCAGAGCCTTGACATGCGTTACGGAGCTCTAGATATATCGGGCAGAGTAACTAATACGTAACCGGGGTTATAATACTTACAACGAGGCAGAGCTTCGCTAATTAGTGGGTATAATATCTCGAGGGTTTAAACTATCAAAGAGTTTGAATGAAGAAAGGAAAATGAACGGCGACTGAATGAGGCCTGAAGCCTCTTATATAGGCTGGTCGAGGGGTCCCTCGCGCCCCGCGAGGACCACCTCTTTCTCCTTCGCGCCACGCGAGGGCCTTAATGGCGGCTGTAGGTTTGTCGAGTCACATAGTAGCCTTCACACGTAGCCAGACACATGGCTGACCAGGGTGTCGCCCAGTGTCACTGGGTCGCGGCCCGCGACAAACCCAGAGTAATGGGTCGCGCCCCGCGAGAGAGGGTAATTAATATTTTTATTTGATTTTTGATGGTATTAGGGTTAAACGGGTTCAACTAGAGGTCTCCTTGTATAATTTTGGGCATAACTCCTGAGCTCTTAATAAAATATGCACTCGTGTTAAGTATAGTAATCGAATTTAACTTTATCAATATGTCACGAGACAGAACCCCAACGTACTTAGTCGGGCAGAGCCTTGACATGCGTTGGTGGGTCCTAAATCAATCAGATAGGGTATTGACTCAGTGATCAGGGGTTACAACACTTAAAACGGGGCAGGGCTTTGGAGTTTTATAGGGGTGAATTACTACACCAAAAAGAAATAGAGTATATAGAGTGAAAGGGTTTTGAGATGAACTTTATGAAATACTCCATTCATATATATAGTGGAAGCAAGGTGTGGAGGACACGAAATGTTGGACACGTCTTCAATACTTCAGTTGTAAGTAAAATTTTTATTATTATTTTATTTAATATAAATATTATGGGTGGGAGTTGGCTACAAAGTCCATTTTTCCTACAAAGTCTACAAGTCGTAAAACACCATAATTTTAGCCATAAAACACACTCAAAACCCACAAATAACAAAGTGAAGATTACTAAAACACCATATTGTGGGTTTTATGTTGTGTTTTGGATGATAAGGCTGTGATTAGCGAATGACTAACATTAGTTTGTTTTATGTTGATTATCATGTTGTGTTTTATATTCATAGTTCTACCATGGTGTGTTTGAAGTTTTTATGGACTGTTAGGGTTTGTATACTGTGTTTTAGTGATCTTCACTCTGTTATTTGTGGGTTTTGAGTGTGTTTTATGGTTGAAATTGTGGTGTTTTATGACTTTGTACACTTTGTAGGAAAAATGGACTTCGTAGCTGAACCCCACCCTATATATTATGGGTGATTAATTTAACTGTTTCACTCATTTAGAACTTATAACTTCTAAAGTATGACGTTTTATAAAATAATGAATATCCCATTAGAACGAGAATATTTTTATCTACACTTTGGCCTATGTTTAACTAAAAACGGAGTAAGGTTAATTATAACGTATTTTTATTATTATAATTATTAAAGGTTCCTACGTTCTCCAAAATACCTCATATTTTTATCGGTCAACTTACCCATGATCTATCCGATATAAGTTTTTATATACTTTATTTTAAATTTTATAAATAAATTTTTTTGGGAATGTTACATCCTCCCCACCTTGTTTTAAATCTTGTCCTCGAGATTCACTGAAATGTGGAGGAATACCTTTAGTTTGTTACTGATCCTAGTTCCTAAGTATATTCTGGTCATTGACTTGAATTCCACTTTACTTTGACCAGAACTATTCTTTATGTTTTGAGACTCTTATTTTCTCAAGAATTCTTAATGAAGGTAAAATTACTGTTAGCGTAAGTTTTCGCACAACTTTTAGTTACAGGTTTCCTAATGTGTTAATAATCTCATGGGGAATTCTTATACTTTTGATGGCGTCCCAACTTATCGGGTTCCCGTCGTTCATCTTGTCGCACGAGTTACGAGATGGATGATCAAACGAAATAGTGTTTGATATCGGAATTATAGATGTATACGAGAGATTCCTGATAAATAAATCTAAAATTATCATTGACACACCTGTTCGTGATTTATCCCTAATTGTCAATCATTATGGCTTTTGGATTTCGTTATAGATATACATATCTATATAATCATGTATTTCACATACTTGTAATATACACACCATTCATAAGGTCAATTTATTTAACAGATTCATATTTCCAAAAACAGGTCAGATATCAGGTCATGGTACTATTTAGGGAATTTCATTAACATAACATATACCCCATCTTACCCGATCTCATCGGAGAGGTACCCCCATCTTACCCGGACAAGCTGGAGAGTCTACTACACCATACCCAGTCTTACCGGAGAGGTAATTATCATTGTATTTCCCTTAAATAGAATTTATCTCAAATCATGATTTTAAAAGTGCATCATTTATTATGGCTTGCATCAAGAAACAAGGAAGTTAGTATTCTCATGAAGGATCACATTCTAGGACCGAGTAGTATTAATAAACAAGAAATAACAGTGGCTAGGTGTTATTGCTTATTTATCATACTTGCACTGTTCTAGTCATCATCCTCACGGCATACCAACCTCCATCACACTTTATCTACACAAGTAATTTAGCTTATCTCGAAGCATATACCAAGGCATTTTTTCTTAGTTTCAAGTCTAAATATTATCCTGGGTGTTACTAGTAAAATTAATATTCGAGCCCTTTTGTTTGAGCATAAATATTACTATAGTTGTGATTTTCTTTTTTTGAAAAATGCAGTTTTGACAATAATATTATTGTCTCCATTGACTCCATGGCTAGGTCCAATGAGTATGCTTATGGTTAACTCTATTCATGCTTATACAATATTAGATTCCGTTGCAATGAGTATTTTATTGAGACAGGTGGTATTTTTAAAACATAACACGTTTTATTATTATTATTATTATTATTATTATATATTTTTTATATGACTTCATGTTTTCATATGAATCAACAGTGATATTTTCTCTTATGTTTATCTTTAGAAGATATTTGATTATTATATTGTGTATACCACCAAGAAATTATATTTTATATGTATATATTTATTATTTAGAAACATAAAATTTCAAATTTCTTGTTAATATCAAAACTTACATAATATATATACATACATGTATATATATATATATATAATTATTTTGTAATATCTTTAATTTATATATATCCGATGGTACCAATTATCAAGCTTATTCTCCTAGCCTTTTTTTTAAGTAATATATTGAAATAAACTTCTATTAAATTTATTGAATATAATATTTTAGAATTTAAAGGATGGATAAATAAAAGTTTAGGGAAATAAAAATATAAACTTTCTGGACTCATGGGAACGATTTCATTATTTTTTTTATTTTTTAACTAGTGGGTTGAACCATATTGGTTTAAAATATTAAAACTTAACTCTTAATTTATGGTATATTATATTATTCATTTAAAGAAATATTATAGTAAGTAATACAAAGTTTGACGTTTCTAAAATTGATTCTAAATATATTAGGTAATTAAATAATATACATATATTAGAGTATGTATATTTATCTTTCAAACAATAATAATAGTAATTTGTTTAAAGATATTACAATATTAAAATTGTAATTTGATTTTTAGATAAAGTTATATAAAGGACAAACGTATTAAACGCACATTTGAGTCAATTATTATTATTATTATTATTATTATTATAATTATTTTTATTTATTTTTTTGTGGGGTATCCATTTTAATTATAGCTTGAAAAATGAAATAATAACTAGAACATAAATAAAATATTAATTTAAAGCGAGTAAGAAAAGATTTATTCATTTTGTAATATCTTTGCTTCACGAATTTAATTATCTAATATCTCTTATGTGTACCGATTGTATAAACATCAGACCCATCTTTTCTCTTCTTTTAAAAGAAAATGAAAATTTAGTATTCTAAATGACAGAGATTAAAAACACGAATATTTATATATATGATTATTATAATATATATAAAAATCTTTTGAACCTATACTTTCTTCGATCTATGTTATAGATTTAAATGTATAAAATTTGATATTTATTTTATTATATAGTACAAATATTTATTTAGGATAAATTTATTCAATTTATCATTGGTATATACTGTCTTGTCCATATTGGTTTAAAAGATACATATATTTAAATATTAGTACCCTATGTAGTCAAATATATTAATAATATAAATAGTTGAAGGGAGTACATATATATAAATACATCTTCTGTTTAAATATATGTGTATATATTTAGGTATATATAAGTATGTACCTATAATACGGTATATTAATCTATGACACTTTACTTTAAACCGTTGTACTATATACTGTCCTTTGGTGATACAAATTTTAGGTATTATGTTACCTAAAATTACATTCCGGTTATAATTATTATATATATACAATTTGAGGTAGATCTTAGCTACAGTATAACTTAAATTAAAATATATTTACAAATATGTCATTATATACTTTTCATATGATTTTGCATAGGGAGGAATTTTTTTTTTGTAGTTTAGTTATATTATATTATCAGCCCACAAGTTTGTATATTTCATTTTTAACCTTTTAAGTTTTGCTTTCTATTTTGCGTCTTGAAGTTAAATTGATTTATACTAATAAAGAAGATTACTAACTTAATATAATTAATTTTAGTAGAGAAAAATAAATAAATAAATAAATACAAGGGATTAGTAATTTAGTAAAATCTTTCTAATCCTTCCCTTTAGACATTCGAATTATAACATGGAGAAAAAAAATATTATAACTAAAACAATTTATTCATACTAGATTTAAATAGCTATATTTGAGGTGGATTGAAATAATCTAATTAGGTAGAAACATGCAATTACTTTGAAAACAGTTAACAACTTTTAAATTGAGTAAACCACTTTCTATATTTAATTGAAAACATGATGATGGTTGTGTTCAAGGGGTATTGTATGACAAGTAATGAGATAGAAATACATATATAATGAATTATTGCCATATTGTAGAAATAAATTCTTTTCTTTTTGGGCATTTAAAATCATTTGTGATACTAGAAGTTAAATTTTATAACCTAGTTATACACAGTGATCATCAAAGTGTTACCAGCAATAAAATATACTGCTGTAATAGATCGAGGCTAGTGTTGGTTAATGAAATTTTCTTTTTTTTATATTCATATTTGATGATTTAATCTCTAGAAATCCTCATTTTTATTTAACCTTATGGAATTTATGGAATTAATATAGGGTTGTGTTTTATAATATATACACTTTCGTTAATATAAATCTATGCTATAAAACTATAGACCATAAAGTGTAAGTCTAACTAGAAAAATGTCTACTTAGTTAAAATATAAGGCACATGTTATATTTTACTAGAAATATAATATCTCTTCCTGGGTAGCCTATGGGTACATTTAATCATATTGGTCACTCATACTGTGGACTGAAAACATAATTATTATAATATGTGTTGGTGCACAATGTCTATCGCCTACGTCATCAGTCTAGGTCGTGTCAAATACGTGTAATAGGTCAAAAAGTTAAGTTTATATGTGTTGTAAACCAGTTCGCACGAACTGATGTTAATGAGTCAGGTCGCACGAACTGGGGGATGTCAGTTCGTGCGAAGTGGGTAGTTTATCTCGTATGAACTGGTGATGCCTATAAATAGGTGTGTTGTGTTTTTCATTTGTAACTTTCCAGAGATTTTGCCACGAAGTGCTGTCCAATTTCTCTCTGTACCTGAACGTCTAATATCAATGGAAAACATGTTTAAAGTGTATTTCTGCTCTTCTACTCCTATTCTAACACTGATTCACGGTTACTAGTCTGTTTCCACCTTTCTAGCAACTCAGATTTGACTCAGATTGACTCGTATTGATCGAATCTCGATCCTACAAGTGGTATCAGAGCTCAGGATGAGTCAAATCAGTTGATATCAGTGTTTTGAATGGTTTAGAACTCTATACTTCTACTCTTTCTTGGATTTTTGGATGAATTCACGGACAAAATGGACTGAATTTTGGATATTATGTGTAAAACACCATTTTAAACAATCCTACACAGTTACAGACCATAAATCGAACTAAAACTTATCAAAACATGCCAAAAACTTCAGATCGTGCGAAATTGATGCTCAGATCGTGTGAAATGAGTCAGATCGTTTGAAATTTTGCCATATCGTTTGAAACTCTTATCCAGCTCGCACGAGTTGGATCAGGTCGCTTGAAAAATTCAAACCGTTTGACCAGCTCGCACGACTTGAGTGACACCTTGCACGAAGTGAGTACCAGATCATGTGAAATTGTTCACTTCGCACGAATTGAAATTTTTTTAAACTAGTTGTTGTCACTTCGCATGGATTAAACAATCCAGGTCGCTTGAAATATATCAGTTCGTTTGAAAGGTCCAGTTCGTCTGAAACTCCAGATCATTTGGAAATCAGTTCGCTTGAAAGTCAAATTTTTCAAAACTTAAAATTTTTCGAAACATTTTTCAAAAGTATAAAATGGACAATCAAGAGTTTTACAATGCGTTTTTCGGAGGAGGTATTCAAACTCCAGCAAGTATAGCCCAGAATGTGAACTTGGAGATGAGCTCGGAACCATGCAAAAACCACCGAAACTGCTTAACATTGAAGATTATTCAGGGTGGCAGGATAGATTTCGCACATGGGTTCAGGCAAATCACCTCGAATGTTGGTTGAAAGTTGAAACAAAATATGTAGTTCCTGTGAATGATGCTGGTATTCTGAAAACACTTTACTCGTTAACTCCAGCTGAAGCAGAAAGTTTTAAAGCCGAGAAAAAGATGGTCAGTATATTGCAACAGGCAATTAAGGAAGATATTTTGGTACTGTTACAGCATCAGAATGACGCGTAATCTATTTGGAACTCTCTTAAAATGAAATTTCTTGGAAGTGCTGCAATGATCAAAAGCAAAAAGGCATTACTGAAAAAGGAATTCGACATTTTTACTGCTATTAGTAGAGAATCAACGAAAGAATTGATTGAGAGGTACTGTCACTTGGTAGTGGAGATGAAGTGTTTGAGTATAGATAAAACAGACAAAAAGTTGGTTGATAAGTTGGCTGACGCATTACCACAAGAAGTGTGGGGTACGTTCTTAATGGTTTTGAAGAATAACTTGGAATACATTGGTTTCAATTTGAGTACGTTTATCGAGAGAATTGAAGCTCAAGAGCTTGAAATGCGAAAGATGAGTAAAATGACATCTGCAAACGTACAGCAAGATGTTCAGCTTTACTACAAAGGAAGCTCATCTGCCACATCTACTCCAAAGATTCAAACGACATTCAGTGCAGATTCTTCATTGGGAGTATCTCAAAACACGTCTAACAACAACTTTTCACCATTTCCAAATTACGAACCGAATCCTAAGGTTCAGAATTCTCAAGAACAAGTTTCTTCTCAAAGTTCTTCAGGTTCGAACAATCAGAGCTACAGTCATGGGATACTGTGCAATATCGCTGTTAACATAAAAAACAGTCAAGATTTTACCGAGACAGCCGCAAAGCAGCATATAGCACTTCTAGCTTCCGTACTTGAGTCTTACGAGAGGCTAGTAGCCGGACGAATTGGTAACCCAGTCATGACTAAAGAAGATTACGATCAAATTGATCCAGAGGAACTAGAACTCATCGACATCAAATGGGGTATGGTGAGCATTGTGAGAAGAGCTCAAAGGTTCATGGAAATTATGGGAAGAAGTAGTATCACAGGTCCTGATCCGAAACTTGGATTCGACAAATCAAAGGTGACTTGCTTCAAGTGTAAAGAAAAAGAGCACTTCAAGCGTGAATGCCCGAACAGAGAAGTCAACAACCATCAGAATCCATTCACCAACGACTATTACCGACAGGCCATCTATCATAAAAACAGTCAACAACCATTCAATCCAAGACCTCAAATTGAGGACAGTCCATCCAGACAAACAGAAAAAGCTTTTTTGGTGAATCAAGATGACGAAAAGATTCCAGAAGGCTTCAGTTGGGATAAGTACATTCCAGGAGGGGGTCTTGCAATGATGGCTGAAATTGTTGAAGAATGTGTTCCAGAAGTCAGTGAAGTGATGACTAAAGAAAGTTTTACAGAACTCGAAGAGGCAGCAACAGCGGTCTACTATTATCAGTCTGAACAGGAGGTTATTGCTAATACATTTAAATATATAATTCCTTCTAATGTGTTTGATTCTTTTGCAGGATTCTTTTGTGAACCGACTACGGGTTTTTGCCCACAGTACGAAGTTGAACAAACTCCGGTTCAAGAGATCATTGATGTTTCAAAGGAAATGAATGAAGAGACTTTGAAAGAAATAGCAGACAAAGCTCTTATGGTGAAGCTGCAAGAGGTAGAACAATCTAAAACACCTTCTGATAACAATGAGACCAAAGATGCAACTCAAGAGTCAGTTTCAGTTGAAAATGTGAAGTCCGAGTCCGATGACAAATCAGAAATTGAGAAGTCCGAGTCCGATGGCAAATCAGAAAATGTGAAGTCCGAATCCGGAGAGAAATCTGAGTCTGAGTCCGGAGATTTTGGTAAATCGGAAAGTAAAAATGACAAACAAGAAAATGCTTTTGCAAAGGTTGATCAAATTCCTGAAACACCATGCAAAAACTGTTTGAAACCATGCATGGATTGTCTTGAAAAAGACAAACAGTTTCAAGAGTTGAAAAAGTTTCACGACAAATTAAAATTTGATTTTAATGATGTTAAAGAAGCTTATGACACTCTGTCACGATCAATTAAAGCGATTCAAACTGAGAGTTTGGAAAATGATAAAATTGCTAATTTTCTAAAAGCTACGGTCATGGATAAGCAAATGTCGATTAACATCCATCTGGACACAATCGCATCTCTAAAGAAGGAACTTGAACTGATGCGCATTGAGACAGAAAGAGTCGACAAAAAGTTGATCAGTTATCTTTCATCTTCATATGTGATTGATCAGATCGTTCCTCAACAAGCTGATTTCAAAAATGTTCCACCCCCAATGTGGAATCATTATACTCAGAAATATCCAGACGGGGTGGAAGAGGCATTGAATCTCAAATTGAGAACAGAGGAGAATGAGTTACCGGAAAACATAGATGTTACATTCTCTCCGTCTGACACCGACAACGAGTCACAACTGGTTAAAACAGTTGTAGACTAAGTGTAGGGTGAAGAGACTGATAACACTGATTTCGAAACGGTCAAAACTCATTTTGAGAATTCCAGTTCAGATTCTGAAGATGACGGAAACTTTCTTGATAAGTTTATCCCAAAATCAGATAAAGTTTTGGATGATGATTCGATCATTGTGGTTTACATAATGACCGGAACTGACAAACTATATACTGATTTTGAGTATCCAATTCAGAATGCGAACCTGGAAAATGTTGAAAAAGTTTTCAAACTCGTGGAAATTGATATCTCAGAAGTTAACAACAATGCATTTCTTTCAAAACCGAATTTTTTTTGTTAAACAACAACCGACAAACAACCCGGGAAAGAAAAATGAATGGGTTGGTAACGATGGTAAAAAGAGACATGGTAATAATTTCAAAAAGAAAGGTGTTGGTTTTGAGAATAGAATGGCTAAGAAAGAAGTTAAACCAAAAGAAAAATTAAGCGAAGTGTTTGTCGCTGGTAAGAATACAGAAGCCGAAAAGGATTATATCTTTAGTAAGCAAGCAATTGATGATTTTATTGCGGCCAAAAAGATAAGAGATGAGACCAACAGATCTACTTTTGTTGAATATGACAAAAGAATCTGTTATCGATGCAATGAAATCTGTCACATGGCAAAACAATGTGTCAAAAAGATGATAAAACCAGTTTTCCATAAACCAAAACCAAAAAATTCAAAGGATGTTAAGGGAAAATCATCTATGGTTTCCCCCGTGCATATTCTTAAACGCGGTGAATTATTGAAGTCGGAGGACAAACCAAAATCAACTTTTGAAATTGGTGAATCTTCAAAATCACAAAAGACTTCAAAGGTTTATCCTAAAACAAAGACTTTTCAAAGTCAATCATGGGTGGAGAAACCAAAACGTTCTTTTAAGGAAAAGAAAATGGAAGAGGTTTTAAAATCTGAACCAAAATTTTTTGCAACCAATGATGAGAAAATTGAGTTTGAGTTAGAAAAGTTGATTGAAGAATTTCCACCTATCAAGGAGGGAGCTCTAAAATCAAAATCAGAACCTGATGTTCCAAATGTTGTTTTTAACATTCCAAAACTTGACAAAGTAGCTCATGATATTGTCTTTGGTAGTATATCAAATGTTGAAAAATCTTGGGTATCGTTGTTTAAGTAAATATCTTTTGATGTGTGTAGGGGCTTCCAAGGACTATCATTTCTAAGTGGATAATGGATAGCGGCACCTCAAGGCACATGACAGGGATGTTAGCACTGTTATACGACGTCAAATCAATCAATGGTGGTAGAATTGTTGGAGAAGGAATACTTACAAACGGAGTCGTATCGTTCGAAAAAGTGAATTACATTGCTGAGTTAGAAAATAACCTGTTAAGCATTTCTCAGATATGTGACAAGTCATTCACTGTTCATTTTACAAAGGATGAATGTCTGATTCTTAAACCAGGGTTTAAGATACCTGAAGAAATGGTGTTGATGCGCGCCCCTCGTGAAAACGATCTCTATATACTAGACATGAGCACTGCAACAACGACAGATAAGAAGGCTCAATGCTTTATGAGTAAGACGAAGGCAATAGAAAAAGAATCCATCATGTGGCATCGTAAAACGGGGCATATTCATGTGAGAAAGATGAACTTCTTAGTTCATAATGACCTGGTAGAAGGGGTTAATTTGAAAAGCTTCCATCTTAACGATGACTGTATTGAATGCAAGAAAGGGAAGCAGACGAAGAAATCACACCCAAAAAAGCTCTTGAACTCCATCAGATTACCGCTCGAAAGACTCCATATGGATCTTTTCAGACCGGTAAATGTGAAAAGCATAAGTGGAGATCTATATTGTTTAGTTGTCACTGACGACTTTACAAGATTTTCCTGGGTGTTGTTTCTAGAGAGAAAAGACGAAACGTTTGATTCTTTGATGAATTTATTCAGAAAGATGGAGAATGTATACAAACTGCCGATCAGACGTATTCGAAGCGACAATGGCACAGAATTCAAGAATAATCGTATGCTTGAATTCTGCAACGATAAGGGTATTCTTCATGAATTTAGCGCACCGTATACTCCTCAACAAAACGGTGTCGCAGAACGAAAGAATCGTACGTTGATTGAAACGGCTCGCACCATGTTAGCAGCTTTGAAACTACCGGTATATTTTTGGAGTGAAGCGGTTTCCACGGCATGTTACACGCTCAATCGAGTTCTTACGGTGAAGAAGTTCAAGAAAACTTGTTTTGAATTGCTACATCTTTACAAACCAAATCTGAAATTCTTAGAACCATTTGGATCACCATGCACATTCATTGATCCAGACGGTAAATTTGGTGCAAAAGCTAATGAAGGTTTTTTTGTAGGTTACGCTAGTCCGTTGAAGAGAGTTTTTGTTCCGAGTTTGGGGAAGATCATACAAGTTCAACACGTTGACTGTCAAAAGTTTACTGCTCCGGAACAACTTCCCGTAAACAGGTTGCTATTTGATTACAAAAATCTATGGGAGTCATTCCATTTGCCGACAGAGCCGAGTGAGGGGGAACTGGCGTTCTTATACCAACAACAGCAGTCTCTTTCACAAGAACAAGTGCCGAGACCGTTGGTAGTTTCTCCGCCCACCGTGGGTTCAAATGATCATGAGGCTGGTCCGAGTGGAACTACACATGTACCCCCAGATGAAACAGCTCCAATATTTGATCAATCTGACGACTCAGAATCAGAAACCGATCTGATTTATGACGAGGAACCAAATATTGAGACTTCAAATGCTGTTGATCACACGGGTGATCAGAATATAACAAATTTGCACTCAGAAGTGAGCGTACCGGATACAGTCATGCCAAGAACGTTATCTTACCATCCTTCAGAGCAAATCATTGGTGACCTTCAAAGCGGAGTCAAAACCCGCGATCAAATAAATAAAGGGCTTACATGTTTTTATGTTTCTGTAGCTCCTTTACAAGTAGACTTCTCATTAAAATGTTTTATCTCGCAGGTAGAGCCGAAAACATATAAAGAAGCATTAACCGAAGAGAGTTGGGTAAATGCAATGCAAGAGGAGTTACAACAATTTGAAAAACTTGGAGTGTGGAGGTTGGTTGATCTCCCGGAAGATCAGAAGTTGATCAAGACCAAGTGGGTCTTCAAATGTAAAAGAGACGATAGAGGGGTTATAGTAAGGAACAAAGCACGTTTAGTAGTCCAAGGTTTTAGTCAGCAAGAAGGGATCGACTTTACTGAAGTATATGCGCCCGTTGCTCGACTCGAGGCAATCAGAATCTTCTTGGCATTCGCGTCATGGAAGGGATTCAAGGTCTACCAACTGGATGTCAAATCTGCATTCCTTTACGGAAAGATCAAAGAAGAAGTGTACGTCGGACAACCACCAGGGTTTACCGATCCTGTACATTAGAACAAGGTGTATCTACTCGACAAGGCGTTATACGGATTACACCAGGCCCCGAGAGCCTGGTACGAGATGCTTTCCTAGCATCTGCTGACCAACGGATTCACCAGAGGGACTGTCGATAGTACCCTGTTTACTAAAGAGGTTGCAGGACATCTACTTATCGTGCAGATTTATGTTGATGATATAATTTTCGGATCTACGAACGATGAGTTGTGTAAAGAGTTTGAGAAGGTCATGAAAAAGAAGTTTGAAATGAGTTCAATGGGGGAGATGAAGTTCTTTCTCGGGCTTCAAGTTGAACAACTGCCCGATGGAATCTTCATACACCAAACCAAGTATGTGAATGATGTGTTGGACAAATTCAATATGTCCGAATCATCTTCCATATCAACCCCCTGGCTACGAATAATGGCATATGTCCGGATGAAAGTGGTGAGAAAGTGGATGAAACGCTTTATCGGTCAATCATAGGATCACTTATGTATCTGACAGCGTCACGACCGGACATAATGTATCCAACCTGCCTCTGTGCCCGGTATCAGTCAAGTCCGAGACAATCACACATGGTGATAGTGAAGAGAATTTTATGGTATCTCAAAGGTTGCCCAAGCACCGGCTTGTGGTATCCCTGATCTGGTGACTTCTCTCTAACTGGATATTCTGACTCTGACTTCGGGTCCTGTAAATTAAATGCAAAGTCCACAACTGCTGGTTGTCAGTTCTTCGGAACTCAGCTAGTCACCTGGCAGTGCAAGAAACAAACCACAGTCACTCTCTCGACTTGTGAGGCTGAATACGTTTCGGCTTCCAGCTGTTGTTCTCAGATCCTCTGGATCAAACAGCAAATGAGGGACTATGGTTTGCAGTTCTTAGACACACCAATCTTTGTGGACAACGAGGCTGCAATTAATATCACTAAAAATCCGGTTCAACACTCTAAAACAAAACATATTGAGATTCGACATCATTTTATTCGTGATTGCTACGAGAAAAAATTGATTCGAATTGATCATATTCACACCGATGATCAGAGAGCTGATTTTTACACAAAGCCCTTTGATAAAACAAGATTTAATTATCTTTTGAAATTGAACGGGTTAAAGAATTTGTTTTCTGGGAGGGTGGTAGAGTGTGTGGCCTAGACATGGGCAAAAAAACCAGTTATTTAACCGAAACCGGTTAATAACCGTAACCGAAACCGGTTTTTAACCGGTACCACAATAACCGGTTTAGGTTTCTTAATAACCGCCGGTTCGTAACCGGTTTTAGATATTCATACCAATAACCGGTTTTAACCGGTTAATTAAAAACCGGTTTTTTATGATTGTTAATAACCGGTTAACCGGTCTCAGCTTCATCTTCAACAGCAGACAGAAGCACAGCAGCAGCACAGCAGCTTCATCTTCAACAGCAGACATAAGTTTCTGCATGTTTTTATATAATTCTGCAGCATTTTTTTAAGTTTCTGCAGTTTTAATATAAATTCTGCATGTTTTTATAACTTTCTGCATGTTTTTAAATGATTCTGCATGTTTTTATAAAATTCTGCATGTTTTGTATATGATTCTGCAGCTTTTTTTTTTTAATTTCTGCAGTTTTAATATAATTCTGCATATTTTTTTATATTTCTGCATGTTTTTAAATGATTCTGCATGTTTTTAAATGATTCTGCATGTTTTTATAAAATTATGCAGCTTTTTTTTTAAAATTCTGCAGTTTTTATATAATTCTGAAGCATTGTTTAAATAACCGGAAAAACCGGTTTTTATTAACCGGTTGACAAGTTAACCGGTTTTTTATAACTGATCGGTTATTATCGGTTCTTGATATTCGGGGTTAATAACCGGTTATTAACCGGTCGGTTATTAACCGTAACCGGTTTTATTTTTTTGGCCCATTAACTGCCCCAACCGGTTAACCGGTTTCAGTTATTATAATAACCGATTTGTGCATGTCTAGTGTGGCCGAGGCAGACGGCGATCAGAAGTGATCTGCGTCTTGTTGTCATGTTTTTCTGTACAGTTTTCTTTACTGCTTTTGATAAAACCAAAAAACACAAAAATATGTTTTTGATTTTAGGGGGAGAAAGTTGATAGAAAATACAAAAACATGATAAAATTTCAAAAATACAAAAACATGATAAAATTTCATAAATACAAAAACATTCAAAAAGTCAAAAAGAGTTTTGTTGAAAAAAGAGGAAATGATAGTACATCAGTGGACTATCACAACATGCTAAAGAAATGGAAAGTCAAAATGTTTTTTAAACGAGTCTCACTAATGATGTGCCAGTAGGCTTTGCACAATTAGTAGATTGAGTTTGAGATATAAACATAACGAATAACTGCTTATCTCGTGGGGAACATCTCTCGGATATATGGGTAACCCCCGAAATCTTGTTTGAAAGACTCTATTTCTGACATACTAGGTCTTTGTACGTGATAATATCTGGGGTATTATACCAGGACTTCTGATTTTGCGGGAGCAATTGCCTAGTCCTCGTATAATACTCTGCACTGCTTTATTCTTAAAGCTCACCCTCACCATAAAAAATGATGAAACATTGAAAAATGCTAATCATGTGCTGTTGAAAAGAAGATCCCTAAGGGGGACCCACCTAAATTCGAGCCATCATCTCTCTGATTTTGCGGAAGCAATAGCCTGAGCTCTCATGGTATCGCAATCACCCCTTACAGATATCATTAGTGTGCACTCACCTGTAAGACTGAATATAGAAGTCTGGATACGGGAGTATATTATGAGGTGGGACACACGTATAAGTTCAGTTATTAAAACACTAATTCGTATCTTGAATCAATTGAAACTTGTGTAGAAGTTTAAGTGGACAACAATACTGACAATCAGGAGTGAATTTGTTTAAGACTTAAAGTTAAATCAAGATCAACGGTGTTGGTGATAAGTCTCAAAAACTGATATGATCCTCTTACACAAACTCACAAAAATTATCTGTAAATATGTTTGTACAGTTTCCAATTTCTTTAAATCCAAAAAGATTTCCTGTTTGTTTAGCAAAATGTTAAAAAATTCAAAAAGATTTGATACTTCATCTTATTTTCGACAACAGACGTTGGGGATCTGATGATCAAAGTCTCACAGTGCTAAACATGTTGGATCATTTGGGTTGGTTAAGAAAATGTTTGAGAAAATGTTGGTAATTGCTCATAATGTTTAAAAGTTCATTAACTTGAACTTAATTTGTTTCAAACTGTCAGCGAGATCAGATTTTGGTTAGCCAAGGTCATTAACTTTGACTTGGTAGGCTAAACAGTTGACCAGGGTCATTAATTTGGACTTGGTTAAATGAGTGTGTTGGTAAATAAATAAAAAATAAAAAATTAAAAAAATTGAAAATTCAAAAGTTTAAAAAAATGGAAGTTCACACGAGGTGATCAACTCGTGCGAACTGGCCAATTAGTTTCATTCAAAGCCAGTCCGCACGAACTCCTCAAAGTGTTTCAATATTCATCTCGTGCGAACTGGCTCCTCTATTTAAGGGGGAGTCCAGATCGTATGAACATCATTTCATTTGTCACTCCACACCAAATAGAAACCCTTCGAGCGATCTGAAGCGATTTGAAGATTTCTTGATTTTTAAGCTGTAATCTTGTGAATCTGTTGTTCGGAATCATCTTATAAGTTGGTTTGCTCAACTTATAACATGGGAAAGGTAATGGATGATGTTAATTTGAACCAGATCTAACGAAATCACTTGAACTCCGATGAACATGACCTTTGAACCTAGATCTAGGCTTGTATAATGGACTAAAATGAATAAAAATCACATCAATGTGATCGGAATTTGATGTAGATCAGATCTAGGGTTTCAATTTCAGTATAAAAACATGTTTTAAAACCTGTAAATTTAGTGTTCATGTTCATGTGTTTCAAACGAAGTGACAATAGTCAGACCGTACGAAATGACCAAATCATTTAAAGTATCAGGTCGTTTGAGATCGGCAAGAACGTATGAGATTCACATCGTTTGAATTTGATCAGGTCGCATGAATTTTGTCAGTTCGTTTAAAGTTCACATCGTTTGAATTATCACATCATATGAAAACCAAATCGTTTGAACAGTTTAATCTGTTTGACCACCAGACCGCATGAACTGGCCACATCGTGTGGAAGCCAGATAGTGTGAATGATGGTTTGTTTTGAAATTAGTGCAAAAATGTTTAACTTGTGTTTCAGGCATCGAATGTGCAGTTTGATCCATCGCACAATATTTACTGTGTATACGATGAGACGTTACCGAAGATGGTTATGTTTAAAGATATTTTGGAGTTCATGAAGTGTTTACCGATTCAAAAGGCTTTGACGAATCAACACAGAGTTTTCAGATCTTGTTGGATCGAGATTCGATCAAATACGAGTCGGTCAGAGTTAAATCAAGTCACTAAAGAGGCGGAAACAATCTAGTAACCTTGAATCGGTGTTAGAATGTGAGTAGAAGCAGAGAAATACACTTTAAACTGGTTTTCCATTCATATAAAACGTTTTTACATGCAGAGAATCCGGCAGCACTTCGTGAGAGATTTCACCAGAATGTTACAAATGAAAAACCCAACACCCCTATTTATAGGGTTTGCCAGTTCGCATGAGATGATCAGATCCACTTCACACGAACTGGACATTCCCCAGTTCGTATGAAGTGACACTTAAGGTCCACTTCGTGTGAACTGGACATTCCCCAGTTCGTATGAACTAACACTCAAACCCCACTTCGTGTGAACTGATACAATTACATATAAACTTACATTTTTAACTCTATTACACGTAATTGACACGACTTAGACTGATGACGTAGGCGATATACATTATGCACCAACAAACTCCCCCTTGGATATTGCCGCAGTCTTCAGTCAGCCTGTCTTCAAAACTTGCTTTCACAAAGACTTGAACTTTTCTTCATGACGCTTTGACTTCTTCAGCAACGCTTTTCTCAGGCTCCCCCTATCGTTAAGCTTCTGTGCTTTTGGGATCGAAACCTTGCTTTTCGGTTACAAGCTCCCCCTTGCGTCGAGCTCATCTTTAGACTCCCTCTTAGACTCGGCTATCGGGATTGAAATCTGGAACTTTCATCTGCAAATCTCAAACATTTATGAGAAAAATCATTTTGAACGTCCAGGATTGAAAACCTGGCTCTTTCAATATATTTTACCAATTTGAACATCCAAATCCCTCACAGTCAATCATCCAAGTCCAACTTAATGACCTTGGAGACTTCACAAACTGTTTTTGATTTTTTGAATTTTTTAACTTTTTACCATCACAGTCAGTTAACCAAGTCCAATTTAATGACCTTGGTCAACCGTTTAGCCTGCCAAGTCCAAGTTAATGACCTTGGCTGACCAATTTATGATCTCGCTGATATTTTGAAACAAATTAAGTTCAAATTAATGAACTTTTATACATTTCGAGCAATTACCAACACTTTTTTTCAAACTTTCTCTTATCCAACCCCATGATCCAACATGTTTAGCACTGTGAGACTTTGATCATCAGATCCCCAACGTCTGTTGTCAAAAAATAAGATGAAATATCAAATCTTTTTGGATTTTTTAACATTTAGCTAAACAAACAGGAAATGTTTTGGAATTTAAGAAACTGGAAACTGTACAAACATATTTTTGGTGAGCGTGTTAGGGGATCATATCAGCTGCTGACAAGCTACAAGAACCGTTAAGCTTTTGATTTCATACTAAGCATTAAACAATTCACAGTGATTACCGATATACTAATCCACTTTAAATTTTCACACAAATTTCAATCTGTTCAGGATACGAATTAGTGTTTTAAGGCTTAACTTATACGCGTTTACCACCTCAGAATATACTCCCGTATCCAGACTACTATATTCAGTCTTACAGGTGAGTGCACACTAATGATATCTGTAATTGGGTTAATGCGAGGCCATGAGAGCTCAGGCTATTGCTTCCGCAAAATCAGAGAGATGATGGCTTGACTTTTAGGTGGGTCCCCTTTGGGGATCTTCATTTCAACAACACATGATTAGCATTTTTCAATGTTTCATCATTTTTATGCTGAGGGTGAGCTTTAAGAATAAAGCGGTGCAAAGTATTATACGAGGACTAGGCTATTGCTCCCGCAAAATCAGAAGTCCTGGTATAATACCCCAGATATCAAGACGTACAAAGACCTAGTATGTCAGAAATAGAGCCTTTTAAACAGGATTTCTAGGGTTACCTATATATCCGAGAGATTTTCCCCACATTTCTTTAGCGTACTGCAACTGTCTAGCTGATGTACTATCATTTCCCCTTTTTACACAAACTCTTTTTAACTTTTTCAATGTTTTTGGATTTTGAAATTTTATCATGTTTTTGTATTTTCTGAAAACTTTCTCCCCCTAAAATCAAAAACATATTTTTGTGTTTTTGGTTTTATCAAAAGCAGAAAATAAACTGTACAGAAAAACATGACAACAAGATGCAGATCACTTCTGATCGCCGTCCTCCTCGGCTTTACACTCTATCACCCTCCCAGAAAACAAATTCTTCAACCCGTTTAATTTCAAGAGATAGTTAAATCTTGTTTTATCAAAGGGTTTTGTGTAAAAATCAGCTCTCTGATCATCGGTGTGTATATGATCAATTCGAATCAATTTTTTCTCGTAACAATCGCGAATAAAATGATGTCGAATCTCAATATGTTTCGTTTTAGAGTGTTGCACCGGATTTTTAGTTATATTAATTGCTGCCTCATTGTCCACAAAGATTGGCGTGTCTAAGAACTGCAAACCATACTCCCTCATTTGCTGTTGGATCCAGAGGATCTGAGAGCAACAGCTGGAAGCTGAAACATATTCAGCCTCACAGGTTGAGAGAGCGACTGTGGTTTGTTTCTTGCACTGCCAGGTGACTAGCCGAGTTCCGAAGAACTGACAACCAGCAGTTGTGGACTTTGCATTTAGCTTACAGGACCCAAAGTCAGAGTCAGCATAACCATTTAGAGAAAAGTCACCGAATCGAGGATACCACAAGCCGGTGCTTGGGCAACCTTTGAGATACCGTAAGATTCTCTTCACTATCTGCATGTGTGATTGTCTCGGACTCGACTGATACCGGTCGCAGAGGCATGTTGGATACATGATGTCCGGTCTTGACGCTATCAGATACATTAAAGAACCAATGATTGACCGATACTGCATCTCATCCACTTTTTCACCGCTTTCATCCGGACATATTCCATGATTTTGAGCCAAGGGGGTTGATGTGGGAGATGATTCGGACATGTTGAATTTATCCAGCACATCATTCACATATTTGGTCTGATGAATGAAGATTCCATCGGGCATTTGCTCAACCTGAAGCCCTTGGAAGAACTTCATCTCCCCCATCGAACTCATTTCAAACTTCTTCTTCATAACCTTCTCAAACTCTTTGCACAGCTCATCGTTCGTCGATCCGAAAATGATATCATCAACGTAGATTTGAACGATAAGTAGATGTCCTGCAACCTCTTTTGTAAACAAGGTACTATCGACCGTCCCTCTGGTGAACCCGTTGGTCAGCAGATGTTGGGAAAGTGTCTCGTACCAGACTCTCGGGGCCTGATGTAGTCCGTATAACGCTTTGTAGAGTAAATACACCTTGTTTTTGTGCACTGGATCGGTAAACCCCGGTGGTTGTCTGACGTACACTTCTTCTTTGATCTTTCCGTAAAGAAATGCAGATTTGACATCTAGTTGGTAGACCTTGAATCCTTCGAGTCGAGCAATGGGAGCATACACTTCAGTAAAATCGATTCCTTCTTGCTGACTAAAACCTTGAACTACCAACCGTGTTTTGTTTCTTACAATCACCCTCTATCGTCACGCTTACACTTGAAGACCCACTTGGTCTTGGTCAGCTTCTGATCTTCTGGGAGATCGACCAACCTCCACACTCCAAGTTTTTCAAATTGTTGTAGCTCCTCCTGCATTTCATTTACCCAGCTCTCCTCGGTCAATGCTTCTTTATATGTTCTTGGCTCTACCTGCGAGATAAAACATTTCAATGAGAAGTCTACTTTTAAAGGAGAGATAGATGATTAAAAACATGTAAGCCCTTTGTTGATTTGATCTCGAGTTTTCACTCCACTTTGAAGATCTCTGATGATTTGCTCCGAGGGATGGTAAGATAAAGTTCTCGGCATGATTGTATCAGGTACGCTCACTTCCGATTGAAAATTTTTTATGTTCTGATCACCCGTGTGATCAACAGCTTCTGAAGACGCAATATTTGGTTCCTCGTCAAAAATCGGATCGGCTTCCGATTCTGAGTCGTCAGATTGGTCAAATATTGGGGCTGGTTCTTCTGGGGGTTCGTGTGCAGTTCCACTTGGACCGGCCTCATGATCATTTGAACCCTCGATGGGCGGAGAAACTACCAACGGTCTCGACACTTAATCTTGAGAAAGAGACTGCTGTTGTTGGTATAAGTATGCTAGTTCCTCTTCACTTGGCTCAGTCGGCAACTGGAATGACTCCCAGAGTTTATCATAATAAAAAAAGCAATCTGTTTCCGGGAAGTTGTTCCGGAGCAGTAAACCGTTGACAATCGACATGCTGAACTTGTATAATCTTCCCCAAGCATGGAACAAATACTCTCTTCAGTGGACTCGCATAACCTACAAAAAAACCTTCGTTAACTTTTGCACCAAATTTACCATCTGGATCAATAAATGTGCATGGTGATTGTTGGTGCATATTCGGTGACAACAGCTTAATAGTCTGATTATTTAGTCTTTGGATATTTTGTATTGGGCTTAGCTTATTGGTTAGTGAGTTTATTATTGTAATGGGCTTGGAAAATGGCCTAGTCCATGTAGGAAGCCCAGTTCACAGACATGTGGTATATAAACATGTTTTGTGATTAGGGTTTTAGGGGTTAGAGAGTTTTAGAGAGAGAAAACGTAGAGAGAGAGAGAGCAAAACGTTTTTGAGAGAGGCAGGATCACAGATAGTGGCTGTGAGGTTGTGAGGTCTTGAATTGATTGTAAAACTGTTTGTTTGGATAATCAATAGAAGACCCGTTTGATTGGAATTCTGTGTTTCTACTCGTTTCTGTAACAAATCTGATCAAGAGGATTCCGCACTCTTGATTAGATTGACAATTCTGTGAAGATCCATACACATCGAGGGGACCTACAATTGGTATCAGAGCATTAGGCTCTTGAAGGCTCGGTTCAGAATTGTTGGCTGCAGAAATCAGGAAGTTTTTTTTTCGAAAATTTTGAAACCTGAAAAATTAGGGTTTTCGAAATTTTTTGTTGGTTTGATAAAATTTTCGAAATTGTTGGCTGTTTTTGATCTTCTGTTTTGTTTGAGTGTTGTTTTGCAGGTTTTAGGGTTTTCAGAACAGCTTTTGGTTGATTGTTTTGAAGAATTTTGGCTGAGAAACTTGAAGATTCGAAGACTGTTCTTCGTGTTCTTCATTAAGTTCATCAAAACTTTGTCAAAAGTTGGCTGATTTGGTGGCTCGATTTTGCAGATTTGTGATAAGAGAATCCGGAAAATCATCAAATTTTCGAAAAGATTAAGTTTCCAAAGTTACTGGTTGGCGAAATTAACTGAACTGGCGAAATAGACTGAACTGGCGAAATTGTCTGATCTGCGAAATTAGCATACTTACCGGCGAACCTAAAATCCAAAGGCGACTTTGGTAACCGGATAATTTTCCTCAGCGAAATTATTACGGTTTTCGGCGACTTTACAGGTCGTCGTAATCGCGAATTTTGACCAGCGAATTTGAACAAGCAGATAACCAGCGAAATTGACCTGACTGTTAAGCGAACTATATCAGCGAAATTAACAGCATAAGAGGCTAGCGAAATTAACATCAAAACCAGCGAAATTAACAGGATAATTAAGGGGTGGAATTTTTGTTGGCAAGCGTCGATAAAATTTGACTGTTTTGCAAATAGAAATTGATCCGTAGCTCGTTAGACAAAACCGTTTGGACCGTTGAATTCCTTGGAATTTTAGGGTAAAAAAAAAAAAAAAAAAAACCTCTGGAAAATCCCGAATTCGGTTTTCGACATTAGATATCATTGGATTCGTCTTTTCGAGACGATTCTAACGGTGTAAGTTAGTAACCACTGTTTTCGGAGATATTTTGTACGGTTTTACCAGTCTGTTTGCGTTAAAATGTCGAACATGACAAAATTGAATGCACCTAAGATGATGAAGGTGGAGAATTATCTTACATGGAAGGACAACTTCAAATCCTTCATTGAATCTCAGGATTCACGTATGTGGATATGTATTGAAGATGGGTACATAAACCCTACACATGATTATGAGGGCAGACCACGTAGAACAGACTATGCGAACATGAAAGAGGATGATAAAAAGATGTATGAGGCTGAAAAAAGAGCATTGGCTGCAATAAAGACGTCCTTACCTGATAGCATCAAGCATACCTTCACAAAGTACACTAATTCAAAGGATATGTGGGATGCATTACAAAAGCGATATCAGGGGAATGAGAGTGCCACTCAGGCATTCATGGCAGAGATAGTGCCAGTGGATGAGGCTGAGACTACTGTGAGTGATGCTGAATCTGAAGTGAAAAATGCTGAAGCAAAAGTGGATGCTGAAGTAGAGAAAGAAAGTGAAGCTGAACAGGTTGTTGCTGATGAAAATACAGAAGTTCATGAGAAAGAGGTACAATCTAATTCTGTATGTTTGAGATGTCGTGAACTACAGGGTGAGGTTGACAGGTTGTTAACACAAAACCAAAGTCTGGTGAGCGAGATGTCTAACATAAAAGAAGCAAACTTTTTTGCTAAAAGAAATGAATCCTCATACTTGAAGAAGATAAAAGGTTATGAAAGTAAAATTGACTCATTAACCTGCAAACTAAACGAAAAACTTCAAGTCATAGACTTAGCTCATGAAATGATGGTTGAGAAAACAAAAGAGATTTCTGATAAATGCAAAGAGTTGTCAGATGCACAACTCAAAATTGTTGAACTTGAAAAGAAATTAGGTCAATTCAGGGACTCTACTTTTGTTATGAAACATATGATGGGTGGCTTGAAGAAAAGTAATGACAAAACCAGTGTGGGATTTCATGGTTTCAATGAAGTTCCACCTCCTGTTAGTCATGACTATTCTTTCTTGCCTGATGAAGATGAGCTCATGAACTTTGGGTCAACATCACCAAGTAGTTCCACGTCACATCAAGGAAATGTTTATGAGAGTGATGATGCTAAGAAGGATAATAACAGCAAACCTGTTTTGAAAAAGAACACATCACATCCTAAAAATAAAAATCCAACTTTTGTTAAAAGTGTTAATTTTGTTCAAGGAAGTGACATGAAAGATGAAACAGCTGTTATTGAAAACGAATCTAATGTAGAGTTTGCTAAAAATAAGAACATAGAAAATTCTGAAACTAAGCAAACTGAACCAAATCCTTCTAAGGCATCATCATCAAAACCCGAATCTAGTTCAAAGGCTTCAGATAAGAAGTCTTCGAAAAAGAAATCGTGCTTCAAGTGTCACACAAAGGGACATGTAGCTAGCTGCTGTCCTAACAAAAAGAGTGAAGCACAAGTGAGTGAGAGGAAGAGAGAAAAGTCACCAGAGAATAGTGGTGATAAACAGGAGAAAGTTGCAAATTCTCCAAAGAAATCTGCTCCTAAGCAACCAGAAAATGTTGCTGTTGGTGAAGATAAGGCTGAAAAAGGAACTCCACAAGTTCCTCGTTTTCAAAGAAATCAACCAAGATTTCAGCCTAGAACTCCACCAGGCAGATTTGACAGACCTAGAAGCAGCTCACCAAGAGTGAACAATAATAATTCTAATAATTTCAGAAGTCAAGGTCAATATCAAAATCGATACCAAAATAATGGTGGTCGAACTTTTTATAACAATGGCTTTAGAAATTACAACAATAATGCTTCTTGGAATCAAAATTCAAGATACCCAAATCAAAATTTTCAAAGGTCAAATAGTCCAAATACATATAGGAACCCTCAGGACCAAAGACCTAGTGGAAATCAAAATCAAATTCCATCAACAAGTCTGAGATCCAAGACTCCAGTTAGGAGTAATGGATATTGGATGGATGTTCCAGTGGTTGGTGAATTTGGACGACCCAAGACCATTAAGGCTTGGGTCCCCCAATCTAACTAATTTATTGGTTGGTGTGTGCAGGAGCTGCTAAGGAGGATTATCAACTTGTGGTATGTTGATAGTGGCTGCTCTAGGCACATGACGGGGGATGCAAGATTGTTGACTGAATTTGAAGATTATGATGGTGGAAAAGTGAACTTTGCGGGTGCTAAAGGTGGTAGAATTACAGGACGAGGAAAGGTGACCAATGGGAAGATCACATTGGACAAAGTGAATTATGTTGAGCAGCTTAAACACAATCTGATGAGTGTGTCTCAAGTCTGCGACAAGGGTCACTCGGTCCATTTTACCAAGAATGAAGCATTAGTGTTGAAACCAGGTTTGAAGATTCCGGACGATTGGATAGTGATGCGAGCGCCAAGGAGAAATGACACTTATGTCATGGACATGGGTGCTAAGGATCCGACTGCTGTGGTGGCGTGTTTACTATCAAAAGCATCTGAAGCTGAATCGATGTTGGGCATTGACGCATGGCCCATATTCACTATCAAAAGATGAATTACCTTGTTAAACATGAGCTAGTGAAAGGGGTTACAATGCAGAGGTTTCAAGTGGAAGATAAATGTCTTCCATGTCAAAAGGGAAAACAACATAAGAAACCTCACAAATCTAAAACAGTAAATTCCATAGATGCCCCTTATGAATTACTTCACATGGATTTATTTGGTCCAGTGAATGTGAGGAGCATAGGTGGAAAGTACTACTGTCTGGTTGTCACTGATGATTACTCACGTTATTCATGGGTTTTCTTTTTAGGTACAAAAGATGAGACAGCGGAGATGCTGATAGATCTTTTTACGAAATTGGAAAACGTCCATGATGCAAGGATAAAGAGGATAAGGAGTGATAATGGCACAGAGTTCAAGAATCGCATTCTGGATCTCTATTGTCTTCGCAAGGGAATTGAACATCAATATTCTGCTCCTTATACACCTCAACAAAATGGAGTTGCTGAGAGGAAAAACAGGACGTTGATTGAAGCCGCTAGGACGATGCTTTCAGATTCAAAGCTACCAGTTCTTTTCTGGGGAGAAGCTGTGAATACAGCTTGCTACGTCCTAAACAAAGTTTTGACTGTTAAACGTTTTAATAAAACTTGTCATGAATTGATGTTTAACAAGAAACCAAACTTAGAAGGCTTTGAACCATTTGGATTACCCTGCACCATTGTGCGAAATAAAGATAAACAAAAATTCGGTGAGGTGGCTGACGATGGCTACTTTCTAGGCTACGTGCCTGGCACACCGAATAAAAGGGTTTTTAATCTAAAAACTGGTAAAATTGAGGTTGTTTTTAATGTAGAAATTACTACCTACAAACCTCAACAATCAACGAGTGGTCCTGCTATATTATATGATTATGAAAGCACTTTTAAATCATTTAATATTCCTGAGTTTCCAAATGCAGATGATTCTCAGTTGATTCAGACAATGATTGGTGGAGACGATGAAGGTGACTTCATGCCTAGATCGAATGTTGATATGACAGATGCTGGGGAAACTTCCCAAGGTGCTGCTGATCCTGATTCAAGCGATAGTGACTCTGAACCCATTGAGGGGGAGGATTTCATTAATCCATTTGCGAATCAGAATATTCAGGGGGAGATTGGATTAAACCTGGGTGATAATCTTGAAGTTGATACCGTTGCTACTACACGAGCAAATAGGGATCATCCAGTTGACATGATACTTGGAGATCCTAATGCAGGTGTTCAGACGAGAAGAAGTATAGCAGCGAATTCTGGTTTATTTGTGTCGATTGAGAAGACTGGGATTGTGAACGAGTGCTTGTATAGCTGTTTTATTTCCCAAGAGGAGCCGGAGAACATACATATGGCTCTTAAAGACAATTCATGGGTTGAAGCTATGCAAGAGGAATTGGCACAGTTTGCTAAGTTGAAGGTTTGGGAGTTAGTTGACCTTCCTAAAGGTGAAAGAGAAATTGGCACTAAATGGGTGTTTAAGTGCAAGAAGGATGACAGAGGGATAGTGACGCGAAACAAGGCTCGATTGGTTGTCAAAGGTTTCAATCAGCAAGAAGGGATAGACTACAATGAAGTGTTTGCACCAGTGGCAAGGTTGGAAGCAATTCGGTTGTTCCTAGCTTTCGCAACATTCAAGGGCTTTAAGGTTTACCAACTAGACGTGAAGAGTGCATTTCTTTACGGGAAAGTCCAAGAAGTGGTGTATATCTCACAACCAGATGGGTTCGTTGATCCTGAGTATCCAGATCGTGTGTACAAGCTTGATAAGGCTTTGTATGGATTACATCAAGCTCCCAAGGCGTGGTACGAGACACTGTCTACACATCTGATCAAGAATGGTTTTGAAAGAGGTCAGATTGACAGTACACTGTTCATCAAGAGGAAGAAGGAAGATTTTCTGCTGGTACAGGTGTACGTGGATGACATCATCTTTGGGTCATCAGATGAGAGCATGTGTAAAGAGTTCGAGCAGGTGATGAAGAGCAAATTCGAAATGAGCGCTATGGGTGAGCTGTCTTACTTTCTGGGATTACAAGTTGAACAGAAGGAGGATGGGATGTTCATTCATCAAACAAAGTATGTGTATGACATTTTGAGTCGGTTCAAAATGAATGATTGCTCTACTATCAACACACCCATATGTGAAAATCACAATCTTGGCCCAGATCACGAAAGTACTGAAGACGTTGATCCTACTCAATACAGGGCGATGATTGGTTCTCTAATGTACTTGACTGCTTCAAGACCCGACATCATGTTTGCCGTATGCTTGTGTGCTAGATATCAGGCAAATCCAAAAGAGTCACACATGAAGGCAGTGAAGCGTATTCTTCGTTACTTGAAGGGGAAACCTAAACTTGGGTTGTGGTATCCAGCTGATAGTGATATGAATTTTGTTGCTTACACTGACTCAGACTTTGGAGGATGCAAGTCGAACAGAAAGTCTACAACAGGTGGTTGTCAGTTCTTAGGAGGCAGGATCGTGTCTTGGCAATGCAAGAAGAAATCCTGTGTGTCTACATCTACGTGTGAAGCTGAATATATTGTTGCGGGTAGCTGCTGCTCTCAGGTTCTCTGGATTCAACAGCAAATGCGCGATTACGGTTTGGATTTCACTCGTACTCCTATTATGATAGACAATAATGCCACAATTTCAATAACTAATAATCCCGTGAAACACAGTCGCACAAAACATATTGACATACGTCATCATTTTATACGAGATTGCACTGAAAAGAGACTAATTGAATTACATCGAGTCGACACCGAAGATAACCTGGCAGATCTTTATACTAAAGCTTTTGACAGGGCTCGCTTTGAACACTTAGTCGAACTCAACGGGATGAGGAATCCTGAATAACTGGTTTTTCATAAGAATTTTTGTAAATAGTTTACTGCTTTTCTTAAAAATTAAAAATACAAAAACATTGAAAAATCAAAAACATAAAAAAAAATAGAAAAATCAAAAATGAGTTATCACTGTGTGAAAAAGAAGAAATGATAGTACATCAGCAAGTTAGACTGTCACACTGAAAATAAATTAAATTGCATAAGTGTGATAGCAGCTTCATCATATGATGTACCAGTAGGCAAAAAGCATGAAATAATCAACTTACCAATGTGATATAAACCTAAATACAACTGTGTATGAGTGGGTAACACATTAGTGGTGTATGGTATTATGACCTTAAATCTTGCGTTGATAGATTGCCAAAATCTGAAGTTTTGGGTCTTTATACTGTTATTTCATCTGGGGATATCAGGGGTGTCCTTCTGCTGCATCCAGATATATGCTGACCTAGACACACCCAGGATATCTTAAAAGAGCTAAAAATGCCAAAACCCTTAAATGAAGAAGCTCTCAAAGAGAGTTATTCAAATGTGCAAAAAGCATAAATCGTACCAAAAATGGTATTTGTCATAGCCCTCGTTAGATATTTTGGTCTCTTTGCTGTACGGAAGTACTGACCTGTTCACCAATTATCTAAACGTTGAAAAACAAAACGGATGAATTCAGTATACTCACCTACTACGATGAATCTTTGTGCATACCTTGATCGCGGGGGTATATCCTGAAGTGGGACACACTAGTATTTCAGTAATAAAATTACCTTAACGTATCATACGGTAATGGTACTTGAAATGTTCATGCATTTTGTTTAAGTGGACAAACATACTGGTAATCGTCTTGGACTGCTTTTCACGAAAAATTAAATTAAGAATTATCTAATAGTGTGAAACAGTTTGATTGTGCTGATATGATCTTCTTACCAGTGATTCTCACAAAAATAGAGTGTTTATTGCTTTTGTTATTTACTTGCTTTTAGAAAAATATAAAAATCCAAAAATAGTGTCTTTTTCTGTTAACATTCTTAACGTACGGAAAACTGTTATTCTTGGAGGAATTATTACTGATAGGGGGAGACGGTGTTGGAAAGTGAGTTGAAAATTTTAAATCATGCGGGTTATAGGGTGTGATTAAAAAGTTTTGCGTGTTGGTGAAGAAATTGAAAATGCTTAATCGGTGATATAATCTCTTGAATAATAATAATTTATTTAACTTTGTTGAAAAATTCTTATGGTTTCTCGAGATGTATGTTTGTTTTATAGTATACAGACTGAAGAGGTATGTTGCTGAGAAGATAGTTGCTGTGAAGATGAGAGTTTGATTGGATGCATGGTAGAACCTCCTTTCTATATTGCAAACAAGTTGAAGAGTTTGAAGATTGCTATACATATGCTGAACTGGAGTTTACTCAAACGCTAAAGTTTTTGAAGATTTGGTGATTGGATGCATCAGCTTAGGGGGAGTCTGTTGCTGACAGAGCTATTGAAGCTGAAGCTATCCAAAGACCAAAGACAGTGCAAGATTACATGAAGATCGCAAGATGACTGAAGACAAAGTTATTTTATGAAGCTATTGTCAAGGGGGAGTTTGTTGGTGCATGTTTGTGACAACAGCTTAGATTTGGTCTTTGGATATCTTGTAATTAGTTAAACGATAAACAGTTAGCGGGTTTAGCTTTATAATAGTTTGATTATAGAGTTTGGGCTAAACAAAACCCAGTTGGGACAAGGGTGGACGATTTGGGCTTTGCCCATGTAGGAAACTCTAGCCCAAGTTGCAAACCTTGTGTTATATAAACAAGGTTAGGCTTTAGGGTTTAGGTTAATCAGCCAAAACAGTTTTAGAGAGAGAATTCGTGAGAGCTTTAGGGTTTGGACGAATTTGGAGTTGGTTAGGGATCTTGATTGATTGTAATCGCTTTGATAGATAATCAATAAAGATCCGGTTTGAAAGTGAAAAAAAATTGTAGGTCCCCTCGATGTGTATGGATCTTCACAGAATTGTCAATCTAATCAAGAGTGCGGAATCCTCTTGATCAGATTTGTTACAGAAACGAGTAGAAACACAGAATTCCAATCAAACGGGTCTTCTATTGATTATCCAAACAAACAGTTTTACAATCAATTCAAGACCTCACAACCTCACAGCCACTATCTGTGATCCTGCCTCTCTCAAAAACGTTTTTCTCTCTCTCTACGTTTTCTCTCTCTAAAACTCTCTAACCCCTAAAACCCTAATCACAAAACATGTTTATATACCACATGTCTGTGAACTGGGCTTCCTACATGGACTAGGCCATTTTCCAAGCCCATTACAATAATAAACTCACTAACCAATAAGCTAAGCCCAATACAAAATATCCAAAGACTAAATAATCAAACTATTAAGCTGTTGTCACCGAATATGCACCAACAGACTCCCCCTTGACAATAGCTTCATAGTGTAACTTTGTCTTCAAAGATCTTGTGTTCTTTTGGTCTTTGGATAGCGTCAGCTACACAGCTTCTGACATCAACAGTATCCCCCTTAGCTGATGCTTCCAATCTCCAAAACTTTCATTCATTGTAGATCAGTTAGCTAGCAATCCTTGGTTAAGCAAGTAAGCTCCAACTCTTCCATATCTCTCTTTCTCTGCAATGTAGTAGAAGGATCCTACCATGCATCTTCACGCATCTTCACTTCACTCTCAATTTGCACTTTACTTGTATTCTACACTTCATTTTGATAACTGCATCAATCTGTTTAGCAACACAAGCAAGTATCTCGAAAAAACCATTAGTCTTTTTCACATTTAAAGAAAATATTTCTCTGATACCATCTGTTGCTGACAGAGCTATTGAAGCTGAAGCTATCCAAAGACCAAAGACAGTGCAAGATTACATGAAGATTGCAAGATGACTGAAGACAAAGTTATTTTATGAAGCTATTGTCAAGGGGGAGTTTGTTGGTGCATGTTTGTGACAACAGCTTAGATTTGGTCTTTGGATATCTTGTAATTAGTTAAACGATAAACAGTTAGCGGGTTTAGCTTTGTAATAGTTTGATTATAGAGTTTGGGCTAAACAAAACCCAGTTGGGACAAGGGTGGACGATTTGGGCTTTGCCCATGTAGGAAACTCTAGCCCAAGTTGCAAACCTTGTGTTATATAAACAAGGTTAGGCTTTAGGGTTTAGGTTAATCAGCCAAAACAGTTTTAGAGAGAGAATTCGTGAGAGCTTTAGGGTTTGGACGAATTTGGAGTTGGTTAGGGATCTTGATTGATTGTAATCGCTTTGATAGATAATCAATAAAGATCCGGTTTGAAAGTGATTTGCTGTTTCTGTTTTTCTACTTGTTTCTGTGATATTCTGATCAAGAGGATTCCGCACTCTTGATTGGAAAGACAATTCTGTTGAAGATCCATACAAATAGGGGACCTACAGTGATCCAAAAGGTTCTAAGAATTTCAGATTTGGTTTATAGTGATGAAGTAATTCGAAGCAGGTTTTCTTGTACTTCTTTACTGTAAGAACACGATTTAGCGTGTAACATGCTGCAGCAACCGCTTCACTCCAAAAGAATATCGGCAATTTGGAATCGGCTAGCATAGTACGAGCTGTTTTGATCAGTGTGCGATTCTTTCGTTCTGCGACACCGTTTTGTTGTGGAGTATACGGTGCACTGAATTCATGAAGAATGCCTTTGTCATTGCAAAATTCAAGCATACGGTTGTTTTTGAATTCCGTTCCGTTGTCGCTTCGAATTCGTCTGATCGGCAATTTGTACAGCGTCTCCATCTTTTTGAATAAAATCATCAACGAATCAAATGTTTCATCTTTTCTTTCGAGACACATCACCCATGAGAATCTTGTATAGTCGTCAGTGACCACTAGACAATACAGATCTCCACTTACGCTCTTCACATTTACCGGTCCAAAAAGATCCATATGGAGTCTTTCAAGCGGTAGTCTGATGGAATTCAAGAGCTTCTTTGGGTGTGACTTCTTCGTTTGCTTACCCTTTTTGCATTCTACACAATCATCATTCAGATGGAAAATTTTCAAATTAACACCTTCAACAAGATCATTGTGAACTAAGAAATTCATTTTCTCACATGAATGTGACCCATCTTACGATGCCACATTATTGATTCTTTTTCAGTTGCTTTTGTTTTAGTTACAAAACATTGTGCCTTTTTGTCTGATGTTGTTGCGACGCTCATGTCTAGGACATACAAATCGTTTTCACGAGGAGCGCGCATCAACACCATATCTTCTGGAATTTTAAAACCTGGTTTAATGATCAAACACTCATTTTTTGTAAAATGAACTGTGAACGACTTGTCACAAATCTGCGATATGCTCAACAGATTGTTTTCTAGTTCAGCGATGTAGTTCACTTTATCAAAAGTTACAACTCCATTGGTAAGAATTCCTTCACCAACGATTCTTCCTCCCTGAGTTCCAGCAACGCCAACATATCCTCCATTAATTGATTTGACATCATAGAGTAGTGCTAACATCCCAGTCATGTGCCTCGAGGCACCGCTATCCATGATCCACTTGGAGATGATCGACCTCGAAAGCCCCTGCACACATCAAACTCATTTACTTAAACAACGATGCCCAAGATTTTTCAGTATTTGAAACAGTACCAAACATAATATCATGAGCCACGTCAACTTTTGGAATGTTGAAGACAACGTTTGGAACAATAGGTTTTGACTTTGATTTTAGATCTCCCTCCTTAATTGGGGGAAATTCTCCAATCAACTTGTCCAATTCAAACTCAAGATTTTCATTGTTAGCTACAACGACAGTCGGCTCAGATTTTAAAACCTTTTCCATTTTCTTTTCTTCAAACGATTGTTTAGGTTTCTCCACCCATGATTGATTTTGAAAAATCTTCGTTTTAGAATAAACCTTTGAAGTCTTTGGAGATTTTGAAGATTCACTAATCTCAAAGGTTGATTTTGGCTTGTCCTCGGACTTCAACGATTCACCGCGTTTCAGAATACGTATGGGGGATACCATCAGTGATTTTCCCTTAACATCTTTTGAAACTTTTGGTTTTGGTTTTGGTTTCTGGAAAACTGATTTTTCAATCCTTTTAACACACTGTTTGGCCATGTGACCAATTTCATTGCAACGATAACAGACTCTTTTGTCGTATTCAACAAAAGTAGATCTGTTGGTCTTATCTCTAATCTTTTTGGCTGCAATGAAATCGTCAACATCTTTCTGACTAAAGATATAATCTTTTTCATCAAATGTATTCTTACCCGCCACAAATACATCACTCAACTTTTCATTTGGCTTGACCTCTTTCTTAGCCATTTTCTTTTCAAAACCGACACCTTTCTTTTTGAAATTGTTACCATGTCTTTTGTTATGACCATTGTTACCCACCCATTCTTTCTTTCCCGGGTTGTTTGGTTGTTGTTTTACAAAATATTTTTTCGGTTTTGATAGAAACGCGTTGTTGTTGACTTCTAAAATATCAATTTCCACAAGTTTAAACACTTTTTCAACATTTTCCAAGTTCGCATTCTGAATCGGGTACTCAAAATCAGTATAGAGTTTGTCAGTTCCGGTCATTGTGTAAACCACAATGATCGAATCGTCATTCACAACTTTATCTGATTTTGGTATGAACTTGTCAAGAAAGTTTCCATCATCTTCAGAATCTGAACTTGATTTCTCCAAATGAGTTTTAACCGTACCGAAATCAGAGTTATCACTTTCTTCATTCAACACTTGGTCAACAACAGTTTTAATCACTTGTGACTCGTTGTCGGTGTCAGATGGAGAGAATGTAACATCAATGTTTTCCGGTAACTCATTCTCTATAGTTCTCAACTTGAGATTCAAAGCTGCTTCCACCCCATCTGGATATTTCTGTGTATAATGATTCCACATTGGGGGTGGAACATTGTTGAAAACAGGTTTAGCATCAGATTGTTGAGGAACAATCTGATCAATCACATAAGATGAAGAAATATAACTGATCAATTTCTTATCAACTCTTTCTGTTTCAATACGCATCAATTCAAGTTCCTTTTTCAAAGATGCGATTGTGTCCAGATGAATGTTAATCTCCATTTGCTTTTCAATGACCGTTCCTTTGAGCAAATTAACGACTTTATCATTTTCTATACTTTCATTTTGAATCATTTTAATAGAACGTGATAAAATGTCGTAAGCTTCTTTCACATCATAAAGATCGAATTTTACTTTGTCGGTATATTTTTTCAATTCTTGAAACTGTTTGTCTTTTTCAAGACAATCCATGCAGGGTTTTAAAACGTTTTCGCATGGTGTTTCAGGAATTTGATCAACTTTTTCAAAAACCTTTTCTTCTTTATCAGTTTTAATATCCGGTTTACCAAACCCTTTAGACTCAGACTCTGATTTTTCTCCTGATTTGATCTCCACATTTTCTGATTTGAACTCAGACTCCTTTTCGACTGACTCCTTTTCGACTGACTCCTTTTTGACTGACCCCTTTTTGACTGACTCCGTTTCGACAGAAACTGACTCTTGAGTTTTGTCTACCTCTTGCAACTTGACCATCAACGCTTTGTCAGCTATTTCTTTTAGAGTTTTTTCATTTATCTCTTTAGAAACATCTATGATTTCTTCAACCGGAACTTTTTCTACTTCATATTGTGGACAGAAACCAGTGGTTGGCTCGTTGAAGAAACCTACAAAAGAATCAAACACGTTAGGAGGCATTATAGATTTAAAAAAATTAGCAATAACCTCCTGTTCAGTTTGATAATAATAAACTGCTGCTGCTGCCTCTTCAAACTCTGCCAGACTCTCTTCACTCATCACTTCACTGACTTCCTCAGCTTCAACAACACATTCTGGCTCTTTAATAATCTCCGCCATCATAGCAAGACCCTCACCAGGAACATATTTATCCCAACTAAACCCTTCCGGAATCTTCTCATCATCCTGATTAACCAAAAGAGCCTTTTCTGCTTTGTTTTCAATTTGAGGTCTTGGATTGAATGGTTGCTGACTATTTTTGTGATAGATTGCTTGTCGGTAATAGTCATTTGCGAACAGATTCTGATCATTGTTTACTTCCCTGTATGGACACTCGCGTTTGAAATGCCCTTTTTCTTTGCATTTGAAGCAAGTTACTTTTGCTTTGTCGATCCCAAGCTTCGAATCAGGACCTAAGAGACTATTTCTTCCCGAATTTCCATGAATCTCTGAGCTCTTCTCACAAGACTCGCCATACCCCATTTGATGTCTATGAGTTCTAGCTCCTCTGGATCAATCTGATCGTAGTCTTCTTTCGTCATGCCAGGATTACCAATTCTCCCAGCAACAAGACTTTCATAGGACTCAAGTACTGAAGCAAGTAGTGCTATATGCTGTTTTGCTGCTGATTCTGTAAAATCTTGACCATTCTTGATGTTCACAACTATATTGCACTGAATCCCTTGACCGTAACTTTGATTGTTTGACCCTGAAGAGCTTTGAGTATAAGCTTGTTCTTGCGAACTCTGAACCTTAGGATTTGGTTCGTATCTTGTAAACGGTGAATAGCTGTTGCTTGGTGTGCTTTGAGAAACTCCAGATGTAGAATCAGCACTAAATGCTGTCTGAATTTTTGGACTTGGGGTAGATGTTGCAGATGAGCTTCCTTTGTAGTACAACTGAACATCTTGTTGTACTTTAGCAGAATTCATTTTTCTAATCTTTTTAAGTTCAAGCTCTTGCGCTTCAATTTTCTCGATGAATGTGCTTAGATTGAAACCAACATATTCCAAGTTAGTTTTCAAAACCAACAAATATGTGCCCCACTCATCATGCGGTAAAACATCTGCCAACTTGTCAACCCAGTCTTCATCTGTTTTGTTAATGTTCAAATGCTTCATCTCTACAACCAAATGACAATACCTCTCGATCAACTCTTTTGTTGACTCACCCCTAATACCAGTAAAAATATCAAATTCCTTTTTCAGCAATGCCGTTTTGCTCTTTATCATCGAAACACTTCCAAGAAACTTAATTTTTAGTGCATTCCAGATAGACTGCGAGTCATTCTGATGTTGTAGCAAAATCAAAATATCTTCTTTGATTGCTTGCTGCAAGATTCTCATCATTTTCTTCTCGGATTTAAAGCTATCCTGTTCAGCAGGAGTTAAGTTGCCAATTGTTTTCTCAATACCCGCTCCATTCGTCGGAGGTACATACTTTGTCTCAATTTTCATCCAACACTCAAGATGATTTGCCTGTACCCATGTTCTAAACCTATCTTGCCATCCCGAATAATCTTCGATATTAAGAAGCTTTGGTGGCTTTTGCATTGTACCAAGCTCGTTCTCCATGTTTACGTTCTGTGCAATACTCGCTGGAGTTTGAGTAGGCATACCATTTCCGAAAAATGCGTTATAAAATTCTTGGTTATCCATTTTTAAACTTGAAAACAGTTTCGAAAAATTTTCTAAGTTTTTGAAAAATTACTTTTCAAGCGAACTGACTTCTACACGATTCGGACTTTCACACGAACTGAAGTACAAACGATTTGAACTTTCAAACGAATTGAGATTCAAGCGACCTGGACTTGTTTAAAATGAACTGGAATGTCAATACGTACGAAATGAGCAAAAGATTTCCAATTCGTGCGAAGTGAATCAATTTCTCATGATTTGGACCTCAATTCGTATGAAATGAAGAACTTTTTTGAAAAATTTCAAGCAAACAGGTTCAATTCGTGCGGAATGGACACAATTTTCAAACGAAATGACACATTTTCAAACGATTTGATTTTTTTGACACTATTTGATCAGTTTTAGTCCGAATTTAGGTCTGTAACTTTGAAGGATTGATTAAAATGGTGTTTTACACGTTATATCCAAAATTCAGTCCATTTTGTCCGTAAATTCGTCCAAAAGTCCAAAAAAGAGTAGAAGAATCAGATTTTCACACATTCAAAACACTGATATCTCAGATTTAACTCATCCTGAGCTCTGATACCACTTGTAGGATCGAGATTCGATCAAATACGAGTCGGTCAGAGTTAAATCAAGTCACTAGAGAGGCGGAAACAATCTAGTAACCTTGAATCGGTGTTAGAATGTGAGTAGAAGCAGAGAAATACACTTTAAACTAGTTTTCCATTCATATAAAACGTTTTTACATGCAGAGAATCCGGCAGCACTTCGTGAGAGATTTCACCAGAATGTTACAAATGAAAAACCCAACACCCCTATTTATAGGGTTTGCCAGTTTGCATGAGATGATCAGATCCACTTCACACGAACTGGACATTCCCCAGTTCGTATGAAGTGACACTTAAGGTCCACTTCGTGTGAACTGGACATTCCCCAATTCGTATGAACTAACACTCAAACCCCACTTCGTGTGAACTGATACAATTACATATAAACTTACATTTTTAACCCTATTACACGTAATTGACATGACTTAGACTGATGATGTAGGCGATAGACATTATGCACCAACATATCTCATATTGCTCATTTCTGGAAGAATGCTGTTTACGATGACGTGAATGATGTTATAAATTCAAGTGTTAGTATCGATGGTGAAGATAAAGAGATTATAATCACTGAACATCTTGTCCGAGAAGTGTTAGAGTTTCCGGATGATGAAAATTCACCTACAGGGTTTCCAGAGAGAATGGTCAAAGGTTGTATGCTGAGAATGGGATATAATGGGCCGTTGAATAAAGCAAATTATCTGAAAGCATGTTTTATGAAGCCGTACAAGTTCTTTATTCACTCGGTGATTCATGCACTTAGTCACAGAAAAGGTGGGTATGATGTGATGAAAGATTATCAGATGTGTATGGTGACGGCATTGGTGTTGAACAAAAAATACAATTTTTCAAGAATTGTTTTCCACTACATGAAAGATAACATTACTTCGGATAGTAAAAGTTGGGTGTATCCGAGATTTGTGCAAATGATGCTTGATCATGCCTATCCGAATCTGGTGAAAGATGAACAGAATGATCTATTGATATTGCATCACATGGATAACGAGACGTTGATCAGATTATCCAAGTATACCAAGAATTGGCCAGAACCGAAGACGAAGACAGAGTTTTTCAGATTCATCAAGAGTGACAAATATGAAGATCCAGATCCGGTGAATCATTTGAAACGGAGGAATGATGCAGAGATGAAAGAAAAGAGTGCAGCTGATGAATTAACCAAGTTAGAAGAGTTCACTGAAACTCGAAATGAGTGGTTTACGAAGGTTGAAAAAGAAAAGAAAAGAGGTGGAAAGAGAACTCCGAAAGCTCAAGCTGAAGAAGGATCGTCTTCTCAACCACAAAAGAAACGTTAGAAGAAAGTAGTTGAAACTCTGTTGGTTGATGAACCAGAAGAAGATGAGCCAGAAGCTGATGTTGATAAAGATCAAGAACAGTTATCTCCTGAAACAGAGCAATTGTTGAAAAATATTGATGATACTTTAGAAGTTGAGAAAGCAGCTGGTAAGAAAGTAGTTGACGATGAAGAAAAGAGTTCATCTGATGCAGATTCTGATATTGATGCTCAAGTTGATCATTGGATAAAAGAAAACTTTGATCAAAGAGATAAAGGGAAACAAAAGAAGAGAGAAAGGAGTTCCGATGATGATGATGAAACGTATGCTCCACCGGAGAATGTTCAAGTTGTATCACCACCATCTTCAGGAGGAAGAAAGAAATCTACCTCAAGAAAACGTGTCATAACTCCTGCAGCTTGAAAGTTAAAGTTCAAACTGAAACTACCACAAGAACAACAATCTAAACCACCATTACCACCACAACAACCACCATCACCACCACCACAACAACCACCATCACCACCACCACAACAACCATTACCTGAACCTTTGCAATCACAACAAACACCACCAACTACACAACCACCAATTCATACTACTCTTGGATCACCTGGCTTTAAAGATTTTCCACATATTCCAGAGAATATAGCTCTTGAAGAACTTGGTGATTTTAGTTTCGTAAATGATGATCTTGTGAGAAAGCTGCAACAGAAGGTGAATGAAGTGTCAAGCGAGAAAAAGAAGTTGGAAGAACGTGTTAAATCTGTTGAATCTGAAAATTCGTCTTTGCTGAAGAAGATTGAAACTGATCAAGTAGAAATTGACATTCTAAAAGTTCTGATAGCTGTATTGGAAGAAGAAAAGGGTCGAAGAGATGAGCAAAATGAATACTTCAAGTTGAAAAAACAAAGAGTTGGAAGCCAATAATGCTAGAACAGAACATGAAGTGTATATGATGAAGAAAGTGTTGGAAAATTTGATCGGAAAGCCAATAGAACAAAGGTTTGAAGAGATAGAAGTTGAGGAAGTACGAGCAAGACGAAAAGCTGAAATGAAAAACAAGGGTAAAAGTGTTCTAGCTGAAGGTGAAGCTCAAGTGACTGAAGGGGCAATTGTTCTGACTGAGCCTTGTCCGTTAACTTCAGTATCTGGTTTGATTGAGCCAGAAGATGATGAAGAAGATAAAGAAGATGATGATGATATTCTGAAAGATGATGCAGAAGATGTTTATTCTGTACATAGTGATGATGATGATGATGGAAATGGTGATGATGATCAAGGTACTTTGGGCATAAAAGTAACTGAAGCGTCAAAAGATGAGAACATTGACGAATATCTTCAAGATGATGCGAACGAAGAACCAGAGAATGCAAGTGGAAAGGGGGAGCATGGTGATGCTGAGAAAGATGATGAGAATGTTGATCAAAGTTCAAGGTTAATTCTATGTCTTGAACACGATGTAGAAGAAGGTGAAATATTGCATACATACACAAGAGTTGAGATCATCAAGATGACGCATATTGAAGATAATGATTTTAACTTCGATTTTGAAGAGGAGTTGAACAAGTTTGATATAAATCAGCAACCTGAATATCAGTACAAATACGTTGAAGAAGCTGATAACTATGACAAAGTGGAAGTAGAAGATTGCAGTGATGAAGATCAGTCTGAGAACGTTAACATTGATACTTCTAGTTTTCCGACGCTTGCTGAGTTTTTCAGTCAAGCAAATGAAGACGAATTGCGAAGAAAGGTTGCAGAAAGTGTAAAGAATAAAAGTTTTCATGAAATGTCAAAGGAAGAACAAAGCGAAGAGAAAAAGAAGTGGTTCAGAAAAGATACAGAAAGAAAATTCAAAAGACCACTGAAGTATTACAAAAGAGATAGAGAAGTTTCTTTGGGAGATATAATAAGTTGGGGTTATTTGCCACAAGTGAATGCTTATGCAATCAGAAGAGAATTTGGCGTTCAGTATTTTAAGTACATTCAAGATATAATGTCTCTGCCTTGGTGGGATGTCGAAGAGTTGCCCAAAGTCAGAACGTTATCTTATCCAGTCAGGGTTCACGATATGCCTACATGGGGCTTGATGAAGTTTGAAGCTTTCAAAGAATTTAAACACTGGAAGCCACATTATCCGAAGAAAGTAAAGAGGATGGATCCAGTTACAGGTGTTGAAGAAACAATTCTGCAGATCAAAAAGCCCAGAGTTATAAAGAATATTCCATTACCGAAGATGGAACATAATTTTCACGAAGGGTTTGTTTGCTGGGTGTATAGCTGCATGACAACTGAAGCTGTGATTGTTTACAAAGTGGGGAATGAAAGCAGATACATTCATCTGTACGATCCAATGTGGATTGTGAATTGTTCTGCGAAAGATATCGAGTGTTTGTTTGTGAACAAGATTGGGTATAAAGCTGAAGATAAAGATCAAGCTCTGCAATTTCAGAAAGTTGTTACAATTTGTTTTCAGAAAGGTATAAACTCTGAAAATATGTGGTTATCAAAGTGGAGAAAGGTTGAGAAGGAAGAGTTTCTGAAAGCTGAGAAGGAGAGAAAAGAATGTGAAGAAAAAGATAGAATTGCTAGATTTACATGTGTGCAAAGACTAGCTGAAGAGGAGCAGAGAGCTGCTAAAGAGAATGAAAAGGTCAAAAATACGTTATTGAAGAAGCCAAAGTGTCATGAGGAGAAGTTCAAGTCTTTGTGAAGAAAGTGTTGAAGACAGGCTGACTGAAGACTGCGGCAATATCCAAGGGGGAGTTTATTGGTGCACAATGTCTATCGCCTACGTCATCTGTCTAGGTCGTGTCAAATACGTGTAATAGGTCAAAAAGTTAAGTTTATATGTGTTGTAGCATGAACTGATGTTAATGAGTCAGGTCGCACGAATTGGGGGATGTCAGTTCGTGCGAAGTGGGTAGTTTATCTCGTGCGAACTGGTGATGCCTATAAATAGGTGTGTTGTGTTTTTCATTTGTTACTTTCCAGATATTTTGCCACGAAGTGCTGTCCAATTTCTCTCTGTACCTGAACATCTAATATCAATGGAAAACATGTTTAAAGTGTATTTCTGCTCTTCTACTCCTATTCTAACACTGATTCACGGTTACTGTAGGTCCCCTATTTGTATGGATCTTCAACAGAATTGTCTTTCCAATCAAGAGTGCGGAATCCTCTTGATCAGAATATCACAGAAACAAGTAGAAAAACAGAAACAACAAATCACTTTCAAACCGGATCTTTATTGATTATCTATCAAAGCGATTACAATCAATCAAGATCCCTAACCAACTCCAAATTCGTCCAAACCCTAAAGCTCTCACGAATTCTCTCTCTAAAACTGTTTTGGCTGATTAACCTAAACCCTAAAGCCTAACCTTGTTTATATAACACAAGGTTTGCAACTTGGGCTAGAGTTTCCTACATGGGCAAAGCCCAAATCGTCCACCCTTGTCCCAACTGGGTTTTGTTTAGCCCAAACTCTATAATCAAACTATTACAAAGCTAAACCCGCTAACTGTTTATCGTTTAACTAATTACAAGATATCCAAAGACCAAATCTAAGCTGTTGTCACAAACATGCACCAACAGTTACTAGTCTGTTTCCGCCTTTCTAGCAACTCAGATTTGACTCAGATTGACTCGTATTGATCGAATCTCGATCCTACAATATGAATATTAAGATTTATCTACCCAGAATAATACATAAGTCATTATATTAATTTCCTAACATAATGTTTAAGTTTTAGGTATTAAAAGAACACCTAAATGGCTTGAACAAGTGGCTCTGATACCACCTTCTGTCACAGCCCCCGACCCCTACCCGGGAGCGGGAGCCGCAAGCCAGTCAGATGGTATCGGTGTTTATTAATTTTGGCAGCGGAAATTTTCATCATGACCGTAGTTAGGAAATATTTTTATCAGAGTTAAACACCAAAATGTTTAAAATACATAAATGGGATAAAACCCAAGTTTTCTTTATAATACCTTTATAGGGATAACACTAATTATTGAAAACATGATCTTCTTTTATTTAGGTAACTTTTATAGCCACTCTTCTAAGCCTTCAGTGCTCTTCAGCTGGCTTCTATTAGCTTTATAATAAGTTACCTGAAACGCATTTTAAAAAGTTTTATCAGCAAGAAATACTGGTGAGTGAATCCCAGTTTAATCAAACAGTTTTAATTACCACCCACGGTACTGTCAATCCTGACTTGTGGTAATGTTACTACTCACAGTGTAGTAGCAAATTTTGTATACAAAACCCCAACATACCGATGATAATTGTAGAATACAAATACTCAATCACTGTGAATTGTAATTTAAAACAATTGAGGTTTTGTGAAAACACTTTGTGAAAAGAGGAATTACTCACATTTGTAGACTTAGGTATTTCTACAGGCTTCCTTGTAATTTTATGGCTTCCTGTTGCTTCTCCTGGTTATTATTTATTAAATTTAGACAAAACACACGTGTTAGTAAGATAACCCAAATTACATTAGCCATACCCCCGAGACAGAACTCTAACGACTGAGTCAGGCAGAGCCTTGACATGCGTTACAGAGCTCTAGATCAATCAGGCAGAGTAACTAATAGGTAACCGGGGTTATAATACTTACAACGAGGAAGAGCTTCGCTAATTAGTGGGTATAATATCCCGAGGGTTTAGACTATCAGAGAGTTTGAATGAAGAAAGGAAAATGAACGGCGACTGAATGAGGCCTGAAGCCTCTTGTATAGGCTGGTCGAGGGGTCCCTCGTGCCCCGCGAGGACCACCTCTTTCTCCTTCATGCCCCGCGAGGGCCTTAATGGCGGCTGTAGGCTTGTCGAGTCACATAGTAGCCTTCACACGTAGCCGGACACGTGGCTGACCAGGGTGTCGCCCAGTGTCACTGGGTCGCGGCCCGCGACAAACCCAGAGTAATGGGTCGCACCCCCGAGAGAGGGTAATTATTATTTTTATTTGATTTTTGATGGTATTAGGGTTAAACGGGTTCAATTAGAGGTCTCCTGGTATAATTTTGGGCATAACTACTGAGCTCTTAATAAAATATGCAGAGTATAGTAACCCAATTTAACTTTATCAATATGTCACGAGAAAGAACCCCAACGTAATTTGTCGGGCAGAGCCTTGACATGCGTTGGTGGGTCCTAAATCAATCGGACAGGGTATTGACTTAGTGATCAGGGGTTACAACACTTAAAACGGGGCAAGGCTTTGGAGTGTTATAGGGGTGAATTACTACACCAAAAAGAAATAGAGTATATAGAGTGAAAGGGTTTTGAGATGAACTTTATGAAATACTCCATTCATATATATAGTGGATTTTCCGCGGGTACCACATCATCCCCAACTTGAATGGGAATTTCGTCCCGAAATTCACTAGTTGTGCCAGACTTAGGTTTGTCAGACTTAGACTTGTCATCTAGGAATAAATGTGGGTACTTGAGCTTCATCTGATCCTCTCGTTCCCACGTGAACTCCGGTCCACGTCTTGAGTTCCAACGAATTCTCATGATCGGAATACAGGCTGTGCTTACGAACCTTGACTTCCCGGTCCATAATTTCAATTGGTTCTTCGACAAACTGCAACTTGTCATCAATCTTTAACTTTTGAAACGGTACCACAAGTGTCTCGTCAGATAAACACTTCTTTAGTTGTGATACGTGGAAAACATCATGAACGTTACCCAACTCAGCAGGTAACTCTAACTTGTAGGCCACCTTACCAATACGTTCCAGAATTTTGAATGGCCTAACATAACGTGGGTTAAGCTTGTCGCGTTTCCCAAAACGCACCACACCCTTCCAGGGTGAGACCTTCAACATAACACGATCGCCTACAGCGAATTCCAAAGGTTTCCTACGCTTGTCAGCGTAACTTTTCTGGCGGTCGCGCGCCGCCGCCATACGATTCCTGATCTGAACAATCTTTTCTGAAGTTTCAAGAACAAGTTACGGTCCTGTGATCTGGCTGTCACCTACCTCAGCCCAACAAAGAGGAGAATGACATTTCCGGCAGTACAACGCTTCAAACGGTGCTGCCTGGATGCTAGTGTGGTAACTGTTGTTGTAGGAGAACTCGATCAGCGACAAATGTTTCTCCCAGCCCTTACCAAAATTAATCACACATGCTCGCAACATGTCTTCAAGTGTTTGGATGGTTCGCTCACTTTGACCATCCGTCTGTGGGTGATACGCAGTGCTCATGTCAAGACTTGAGCCAAACGATTTATGCGTTGACTGCCATAATTCAGATATGAAGCGCGTATCGCGGTCTAAGATTATAGAGGTTGGCGCCCCGTGCCTAGAAACCACTTCTTTCAGATACACAACAGCGAGTTGAGAGAACTTATCCGTTTCCTTGATCGCGAGGAAGTGCGTAGATTTCGTGAGACGATCATCGATCACCCAGATGGTATCGTTCCCGTTTTGAGTTCTTGGTAAACCAGTGACGAAATCCATAGCAATTTGCTCCCATTTCCACATGGGTATTTCTGGTTGTTGCAGCAAGCCTGAGGGTTTCTGATACTCCACCTTGACTTTTGCACAAGTCAAACACTTACTAACGTACGTCGCGATGTGAGCTTTCATATTCGGCCACCAATACAAGACTTTAAGATCTTGATACATCTTATCCGAACCTGGGTGAACTGAGTATCGAGACTTGTGCGCTTCGTCCATCACAAGATCTCTAAGGTTGCCAAACAACGGAACCCATATCCGCTCCATAAAATAGTAAATGCCATCTGATCTCTTCTCAAGTCGTTTCTCCATGCCTCGTAAATACTCAGCTTCAATGTTTTCTTCCTTCAATGCTTCAGTCTGAGCCGAACGAATCTAATCAGGAAGGTTTGAATGAATGGTAAGCTGTAAGGCTCGCACACGTTTTGGTTTCGATTCCTTTCGGCTAAGGGCATCAGCTACAACGTTAGCTTTACTGGGGTGATACTTTATGGCGCAATCGTAGTCATTTAAGAGTTCTACCCAGCGACGCTGTCGCATATTCAAATCCTTCTAGTAAAAAATATACTGAAGACTCCTGTGGTCGGTATAAATAGTGCATTTAGTACCGTACAGGTAATGCCTCCAGATCTTCAACGCGAAAACCACAGCCTCTAACTCCAAGTCGTGAGTCGTGTAATTCTTCTCATGAACCTTCAGTTGTCGAGAAGCATAGGCAATCACATTGTTGCGTTGCATCAGCACGTAACCAAGTCCCTGAATAGAAGCATCGCAGTAAACCACAAAATCCTCGGTACCTTTAGGTAAAGACAAGATCGGCGCACCACAGAGTTTCTGTTTCAATAGTTGAAATGCATCCTCCTGCTTGCTTCCCCAAGAATACACAACACCTTTCTGTGTCAACGAGGTGAGAGGTTGAGCGAACTTCGAGAAATCCTTGATAAATCTTCGATAATACCCAGCGAGACCAAGAAATTGTCGCACCTCCGAAGGATTCTTTGGTGCCGCCCAATTCCTGATAGCATCAACCTTAGCAGGATCCACGTGAATCCCCGATTCATTAACAATGTGGCCAAAGAAGTGTACCTCTCGAATCCAGAAGTCACACTTGGAAAACTTCGTGTAGAGTTGCTCCTTCCTCAGGAGCTCCAAAATAAGACGTAAGTGCCGCTCGTGATCTTCCTTGCTCTTCGAGTAGATCAAAATGTCGTCGATGAATACTATAACAAAATCGTCAAGATACGGTTTGCATACACGGTTCATGAGATCCATGAAGACCGCTGGCGCGTTCGTCAATCCAAACGGCTTAACTAAAAACTCATAGTGCCCATAACGCGTTCGAAAAGCCGTTTTAGGAACATCCTCCTCTCAGACTCTCATCTGGTGATAGCCCGATCTTAAGTCAATCTTCGAATAAAAACTTGACCCTTGCAACTGGTCAAACAATTCGTCGATGCGTGACAATGGATAACGGTTCTTGATAGTCACCTTGTTGAGTTCCCGATAATCAATACACATGCGAAAGGACCCGTCTTTCTTCTTTACAAACAAAACTGGGGCTCCCCAAGGCGAAGAACTGGGTCGAATAAAGCCTCTGTCCAATAACTCTTGCAGCTGGTTAGACAGCTCCTGCAACTCTCCAGGTGCTAAACGATAGGGAGCAATTGGGGCCGCTCCTGGCGCAAGGTCAATTTGAAATTCCACTTGGCGGTGAGGAGGTAAAACAGGAAGTTCCTCAGGAAACACATCGGTAAATTCGCGTATAACTGGCAAATCCTCGATCTTTCTTTCTCCTGACGGAGTATTGGTAACAAGTGCTAGAATAGCAGGATACCCCTTTCGTAGATATTTCTGCGCTTGCATAGCTGAGATGATACCAACCATCGCACCACTGCGATGCCCCTGAACCGATAATGACTCTCCACCAGGGAGAGGAATACGTACAATCTTATCTTTACACATAATCTCAGCTTGGTGTTTAGACAGCCAATCCATTCCAAACACTATATCAAAACTACCGAGGGTAACAGGAAGGAGATCAATATCAAACACTTGACCCACAAGATCTAGTTTACACCTAAATAGGACATGCGACGCTTCAATCGTTTTGCCATCAGCTAATTCTACTACATGCTTAACTTCTAAAGGTGTTGGGGCTAACCCTAATCATTGACCAAACTCTAGGGACACACAACTCCAATCGGCACCGGAATCAAATAACACAGAAGCAATAAGATTGTTCATAGAAAACGTACCAGTCACGACATTGCCGTCGTTCCTAGCATCACCAGCACCGATCGTAAATACCCTTCCACGAGCACCATTGCCCCCATTGTTTCCATTGTTGTTGTTCCTAGCATTGTTGTTGTTGTTCTGGCGGTTGTTGTCGTTGGCATTCTGATTCAGCTGAGGGCAATCCCGCTTGATGTGGCCCTCATCCCCACACTGGAAACACCCCTTCTTAAAGCCCTGGTTCTGATGGGGTTGTTGCTTTTGCTGATGTTGTTGCTCCTGATTCTGCTGCTTTGGGTACGAGACTCTACAGTCTTTTGCCTCATGGCCCAACTTGTCGCATCTACGGCAAACCCGGACACACTATCCATGATGATGATAACCACACTTGTTGCACTTTGGCTTCTTGCCAAAGTAGGTGCCTTGACTCTGATTGCTACCCTGGCCTTGGTTAACTGATGACGACTGGCTGAAGCTACGATTATTGCTGTTGTCATGCCTTTTCTGAGATTGACTCGCACTGGTTGCTTTGTCAGTATCGTTCCACTTGCGCTTGTTATCACTAGCAGGTGTGGTAGCTGTAGCAGTAGAGGTAGTAGCAGATTTACGAGGCAGCAATGAGCCACGCTCGACCTCTTGGTCAGTAATCTTATGTACCAAACGGATGATCTGGGGCAGATTGTTATGGTTTACAGCAGTGACATACCCCTTTACAGCTGGTGCTAGGCCATTGAGATACAACTCAATTCGTCGATGTGGAGGTCGAGACAGGTTAGGGCACAAAATTGCTAGTTCATGAGATCGTTTCGTGTAAGCTTCGATCTCGGATCCTTCCATCTTCAAATCGTAGAACTCGTTCTCGAGCTTCTGAATCTCATCACGAGGACAGTACTCTTCTCGCATCAACTCTTTAAAATCATCCCAAGTTGTGGAGTTAGCCATATCGATGCCCAACATTTGCACCTGGGCATTCCACCAAGTTAAGGCACCATCCTCCAAAGTGCCAGTAGCATACTTCACCCGGTCCCCTACGGGACAGTTACACATAGCAAACACTGATTCAGCCTTCTCAAACCAACGCAGTAACCCCACAGCCCCTTCAGTCCCACTGAACGTCTGTGGCTTACAATCCATGAATGTCTTGAATGTGCAGGCAGGCGGACTGTTCTGATGCACTGGCTGACCTAATGGACGAAAGAAAATACAACATAGGGGTAAGAGTTGTGTACACGACACAAGATTAAAGTGTATTCGGCACATTTCGTACTAGCTTGGTAGGCTGCCAAAGCCTCAGCCACACGTGTGTTGATTAATTTTGTCAGCTCAGCCTGGGTCATCGTGATGTGACCACGTCCATGATCTCATCCACTCATGATTCTATATAAGGAGAGGGAACAAATTTAAGAGCCGAGATGAGGCAAGAGTCAAGTCTCACGTTGAAATCTACAAACTACCAAGTTTACACACAATAGGGCAGAACCCTTCTCACACTCGTTAAGCCTCACTGGGACTTACATGCACCTCACGTTATTATTATGTGTGCACCCATAATAATAAGGCAATTTGCATGCTCATCTCTGTGCCTCTTAACTTGCGCTAAAAGTTTCCCCCACATTCAGATAATGAAACGAAGAGCATTACAAGATTGATAATCACAAAAGTCGAAGAGTGGTGCCACACTATCTAGCTCCACTAAAACATGCAGCATAAGTAATCACATCAAGGTATCAAATATGTTGTTTCATGCAAGTCATGCGTGTGACTACTAAACAAGTAATGCCTAAAGTAAACAGAGGATGAACCTTGCAATCTGGAGCTGAGTGTCATGGTCGATTTTCGAAGTTGTTCGGTTATAGTCTGGTTTTATAAAAACGTTTTAAAACCTAGTTTACTATAACCAGTGGCTCTGATACCAAACTGTCACACCCCAAAAATACCACATGCGGAAATAACACGGGACGTGTGACGTACCAGGATCCAAGCCACCAATCACATTGAACTACGCATAGTATTTAAATAAAACATTCCATTCATTTCAAAATATAAATCCAAGTCATAAGTAATAACCAAAGTAAACGTTCAGTGGAAGCATATAGTAATAGTTAATCAATTGTTCAAAACAAGTGTTCAAGAAACAATGTAACAAGTATCCAAGAGTCTCGATCCATGACCACTCCAGCGCTCCCATATAGCAAGTCCATAATAAAAAATCTAACGACCTGCAAGCATGCAGACAAGTGTGTCAGACGACGTTGGTGAGTTCAAAGTTTGTTAAACATGTTTTAGTTACCAGATATGAATATAAGACGATTCAATGATTTGATGTTGTAATAACTCGTTTACCGCTGATGGCTTAAAGTTGTTTTGCCCAAACCCCATTGCCTCTATCAAAGCAATGGTCAAGACTGTGATCATTAGTTCACTCCCGACCTCCCCGGTACGGTGTGAGGTTGCCAAACCTAAATAGCGCTATTAACTAATACCCCGTTGCCTCCCTGACAACAATCGGTAGATGGGATTTGATTGATAGATATGCGAGTATTAACAAACATCCCAAAAAACCCAGCATTCCTCCCCGGAACGTTTACCAGATGTCCCTCCCCGGGACGCATGCTTGGAAAAAGAGCAGTGAACTCACCTTGGTTTGCTCGGTTTGATTAATTACTGGTTCTCACTTAAACAGTCACGACCTATGATATTCATGTATACAAAAATCAGTTTACGATCACGTTGATCACATACGTTCATAGTGTACATTCATAGTAGAACCATGGCTTAACAGGTAACAATTAATTCAGCTCGTAATACACGTAACATATGGTTTACCATACATACTACATCAGGTTTCCTGTTCTCGATTAATGTTATTCAATCTTTACAATACATGCAATTAGTGTAATAATCATAACCTACTGTTCATGTGAAGTCCTTCGGCGAAAGTTGCACTCGACGAAACCCCATGTGACGAAACACCATGTGTTTCGTCGAGTTAACATGTGACGAAAGTCACTATGTATCGTCGAGTTAACATGTGACGAAAGTCACTATGTTTCGTCGTGTGTGGGTGTGACGAAACTCACTATGTTTCGTCCAGCTAAGGGGTGGCGAAACTCACTATGTTTCGTCGCCCCTCATCAGGTGATGGAACAGTTTCAGATCCTCACAGTTACAGTTTCACGATTTCTAGATCTCTAATCATCCACAACGATTCTAACATAATCATCGATCAATCATTTAATTGCTTATTATCAGTAACATACAACGAAGGCATAAACAGTTCAAATCATACCAACCCATCATTGATCCCAACATCCAAGTTACCAGCAATCATTCAACATTCATATTCATTCCACACATAATAGTATTCATCATTTAGCAAATAAACCATGGACTATACCATCAGATGTTTGTCTATCATGAAATCAATCTATTACACAGAATCTATCAAACCCTCATAGAGCAATACCACATACAAACCATCAGATTTTTAGCATAACAGTTCTAGGTTTACAATGTTTATGAAAACCCTAATCATACACATAAAATCACCACATCTAGATTACGTCGAACAGTAGGGTTATACACTAACCGTGATATCGAAAAGTTTATATGAATCGGGATGGAAAAGAATGCTTCGTGGTTTCTTCTGCCGTCGCACAGAGAGATAGAGTTCTAGGGTTTCGCAACTTATGGTTCACACATAATATAACGTAAGTGGGACTGGGCTTACTTGGGCCGAAGGCCCAACTCGGCGAAACACTCATGTTTCATCGACTAGGGTGATCGCGAAATGTTTCGTCGAGTACAGTTTGTGGTTGATGCGCTAATGTTTCGTCGGGGTATAATTGTAATTTGTGAACAGTTTAACAGTTTATAATAAGTCTGTAACAATTAACCAACCCATAATTTACACATACTCAAATAATACACATACTCAAATAATACACATTCTCAAATAAATTTCAAAGACAGAGTTTGTAACAAGTAACGTGTCAAGGAGAGGTCTTAGAAACTCGGATTGTCACAGTATTATAGTCCATTCCACATTCCTACAAATAACTTTCTTAATGTTGCACTAGAGTTGGATTCATATAGACGAAACGACCTTTATATATCTTCTGATACGGGAAGTCAACTAGTTACTAATACGCAATCTTACCGACTCTAACATTACACCCATCGCAACGACAACTACATATCAAAGTGGGTACACACCAGAGAACGTACATACACTGAAGGTGCACTCATCGTGACACCAGTCCGGAAGGACATGAACAAACTCTCTTGCCTGGTAATAGTTTACCTTTCGTTAGCAACGGAATCACTTTATTTCTATGGGTGGTAGAGGGCGTGATGTAAGCACAAGGTGTAGAGTGGATAAGGTGTCGGTAGTAATTGGTTCTTGGATAGAAGTAACAACGAAAGTATTGTGTGAATTTTGAGCGAAGTAATTTCTAGTGTAACGTTGGATATGCGTTGTAGACAACAACTACGTTGTGCAAGGGGGTACACGATAACCTTAGTCATGTGCATGATATGGCTATACTAGTTTTCATTAATAATAACGTTACAAATATGAAAATCCTAGTCATATCTGTGGCGTGATACCTATCCAAAAACGAAGGTGACATAGTTTGTCACACCCCGACCGCGTAAAACAACAAACCGCGGCGGAAACATCGGGGCGTGTTGCAACAGAATAAATTGTTTCATAACCATGGCATACAAAGTTGTATTTTATTTATTAAACAAGGGTGTTACATTGTTTCAAACAGGAAATTAAAGAGTTTATAACATAATTATACAAAGTCTATCTTCGTTTTATGTTTCTAAGGCACAGGTCCGCCCTAGTATCGTGATCAACATCCTACGGAAAAGCTCCTGAAAACACATGTGAAAATAGGTACGTCAGCATAAAAATGCCTGTGAGATACATAGGTTTGTGAAAATAGGATTCATGACTTGTATTTGAGAAAATGTTTAGTCATGAATCTTGTAATTTGCTTTGTCTTGTAAATCATTTGAAAAACGATAAGATCAGTTGATATGTAAGTAAATGTAAGGTTAAATGAATAACCATGTAAAAATGAGTTTGTGTAAGATAAGTTGGTTGTAAAAGAATGTCTTATGAAAAGTATGTTATTTGTATAAAATGTTATATGTATCAAACTGAAATGATTCAAACAACGTTACGCTATGTAATATTATACAAACACTTATATATAGGAAGTACCAGCGGCGTATCCACCATGTTTGTATCATATTACACACGTATCGTTACTTAATCATTTAATCAAACCAAACCATCAAGATGTATAATGTTCATGTACAAACCAATTGTCAAGTGTTATTGTGTAAACCATGTCAAAATGTCTATGTCCAATGTAAACCACCAAATGTGTATATCAATGTCAAAATGTTTATGTTCAATGTAGATCATGTAATGTGTAATCAAAATGTCATGTATGGTAAGTGAAATGTATCAACTAAACCATATGTAAAATGCACAACAACAAGGTATTGAAGTAAAACACAGTTTAAATCAAAGTCATGTTGTGTGTAACAAATGCATGCTATACTGATACAAACATTTATGCGGTATTGTTAAAATGCATACATCCAAGCCTTGAGACTGAGGCGATAAACCTTTAAACAAATTAAAGATTTATCTAAGTTATGTATATCGAATTCGGTCATTCCTTTCTGTCCCCTTACCCTGGGATGTCCGGAACGGGAGTTGTCAATTCCTATGGTACCACTACCTACTAACGAATGGCATGATCAATGTTAATGAATGTATTGTTCCATGTTAAACAAACCAAATGTCATACCAAAAATGTAAGCATGTGATGCACTAAGTATGTAATCAAATGAACATACGTAGCGTGAAAATGTAATGTAAAACGATGTACTAAGTAATGCACACAATGGGCACACCTAGCATGAAATGTAATGTAAAACAATGTACTAAGTAATGCACACAATGGGCACACCTAGCATGAAATGTAATGTAAAACAATGTACCAAGTAATGCACACAATGGGCACACCTAGCATGAAATGTAATGTAAAACAATGTACCAAGTAATGCACACAATGGGCACACCTAGCATGAAATGTAATGTAAAACAATGTACCAAGTAATGCACACAATGGGCACACCTAGCATGAAATGTAATGAAATCATGTACTATAATGTACTAACGAACATAGCATGTATATGATGTGAAAACAGGAAAGCATGAAAGTAACAAGTAGGCACATGTGTTTCACCCCAAAACAGTTTGGAAAACAGTAAAAGAGGGGTCTATGTACTCACTTGAGATTGCTCAGATGTCTAAAGATAACCACCAAGCAATGCTATAGATCTCGGAATCAAACGGCACCTAATATAGGTAACTATGTTAATAACCGGACCTAAATCGGAAGATCGGATAGAATGAGGTTTCGTAAACCAAACGAGTGTAGAGACTCGTGTCATTTGGTTTAACAAAGCCTACATACTAAATGAAACCTATCATAATTGTTTACTACCCATTACGACCCGTTTAGGAAGCTTATGCTACTTTAACGCGTCGTGCGCGTGAAACGCGTTTGGACCGCCTAACTAGTCCTACGACAAGTGTTATATGCCTAAACATGTTACATAATCAGTTAAGTGACAAAGGTTTAGGTTACATATGCTTAATTACCAATTATACATGAAAAGGGTATTCTGGTAATTTACCTAAGGCATATAAACTACCTATCATACAACTACTTAAACGATGTGACCATAGGGTATAACCTCGGAAGGTTATTCCCTACACTATGGTCACCTAATGTATTTGGTCGGATCCTAATGATCGACCAAACTGGGTCGGGTTCGAGGTATAAGCGATGGATCAGATCGCTTACCCTACGACCCTAGACAACGTGGTAATCAGTAGGCATAGTCCCAAAGGACTATGACCATCGTGATTACAATCACGTTGCGAAGTTCAATCGAACTTCGCATTGACCATTACTGGTCAACGCTGAAAGTCAAACAAAGTTTGACTTTCGGACTCGAAAAGCAGTAAAAATAAGGAAAAGAACGAAAGAATACTAACCCAGGGTCCCCGAATGCTAAACTCAATTCGAAAATCTCAGGTATGAAACTAATGTTTCAACTTAGAGTTTCTCAATTCAAGTTTCTAGTGATTTTGAACAAAGGGGGGTGGGGTATTTATAGTATTCGGTGAACCGTTGAGATCATTTCATGGAATAACGTGATTCGATCACATCCGTACAAGTGTTGGCAAGTTATGGTGACTAAAATATGATCTTATCAGCTGACTAAGCGAATTAGAACATGTGGTTGTGGATCAAACATGTGCAAACAGCTGTTCTGAACATTGAATCTGGTCTGCAGAACCCTTGCGCATCGTAGCAAAAAAGTGCTACGCATCGTAGCCATACAAGATTGGCAGATTTACACTTTTGGTCCCTGTTATGCAATAAGGTCATTTTCGACACGTTTAAGGCCCGTTAACCCCATTTCAAAGCTCTAAAATGAAGTTAAAGTATAGGGAACTTAAAATGTGTTCAAAAATATCTCGGATGTCGGTTCGTTTGGCCGTACGAACGCGATGTTCGGTTAATTACGACGGAATGCGCATAAGCGCGAAAAACGATCCAAATGACGTGACGAATGGATTTTTCTTATGGCGAACACTAAAATATAATATAGTCATGCTTACATAAATTTTTGGATGTCCAGATGTATTCAGAACGTAAGTTATGCGCGAAAATGCAAACTTGTGCACTTTTTGACACTTTTAGTCCCTGAATGACCCAAAAGTTTATTTTAGCACACCGAACCCCTCAAAGCCTATTTCTAAGCTATGTAAAGGATATTTAAGGTGTGTTTAACTTATGGTTATGTTCCGGAATGTTCGTTACAGTTCAAATTGACATACTTTCGCAGTTTGTCATATTTAGTCCCTGTAAGCGAATTAACTTGTTTTTGCCATACCAAAGCCTTCAAAACTTATTTCTAAGTTATGTAAAGGTTATTTAAGGTATGTTGAGTATATGTTGATGTTCCAGAGTATTTCTCGCATTAAACTGAGTACGTTTACGCACTAGTTTGCGTATAACTCTCCAGAAAGTGATATAGAGTTGGGAATTGAACAAAAGTCAAAACATGAAAAATGTAAAACATAACAAAACAAACATTGTGATCAAATAACATTGTTTTATTGATAATAGAACTGTTCACAATGATTACAAGCACAGTTGTTACAGTCTCCCCTACTTGTGGAAATTTCGTCCCGAAATTTATTTAGAGGAAACTCGTGGAAAAAGATGTGGATATTTTGCCTTCATTTGATCTTCGCGTTCCCAAGTAAACTCAGGTCCACGCTTAGCTTCCCAGCGAACTTTGACCAAAGGAATGCGCTTGCGTTTAAGCCACTTGACTTCACGTTCCATGATTTCCACTGGTTTCTCAACAAATTTCAGTGTTTTGCCAACACGAATTTCGTCAAGCGGTATGGAGTAGTTCTCCTCAGCTGTACACTTCTTGAGATTTGACACGTGAAAAGTTGGATGAACATTTCCAAGTTCAGGAGGTAACTCAAGTCTGTAGGCCACCTTTCCGATTCTTTCGACGATCTTGAATGGTCCAACGTATCTAGGTGCAAGTTTTCCTTTCTTTCCAAATCTGATCACACCTTTCCAAGGTGAGACCTTAAGTAATACACGATCACCGACTTGAAATTCCAAGGGTTTGCGTTTTGGGTCCGCGTAAATCTTCTGACGGCTTCTAGCTGCCTGAAGGTTATCACGAACTTTCTTGACCTTGTCAGTTGTCTCTAAAATGAGGGCAGGTCCAGTAATTTGAGCCTCGCCAATCTCATTCCAGCAGACTGGTGAACGACATTTTCGACCATAGAGAGCCTCGAAAGGAGCCATTTTGATGCTAGTGTGATAACTGTTGTTGTAGGAGAATTCAATCAATTTAAGATGTGAATCCCAACTACCACCAAAATCGATCACACAAGCTCTAAGCATATCCTCCAGTGTCTGGATTGTTCTCTCAGATTGACCATCCGTTTGCGGATGATAAGCTGTGCTCAGATTAAGTTGGGTCCCCATAGCAGATTGCATGGTTCTCCAAAAATGAGAAGTGAAACGAGCATCTCTGTCAGAAATGATGTTCAAAGGAACACCATGTCGAGCCACAATTTCATCTACATAGATTTGAGCAAGTCTGTCAGTAGGAAAATCCTCACGGATTGGCAAGAAATGTGCTGACTTTGTAAGACGATCAACGACTACCCAGATGGCATCATGACCTTTCTTAGTGCGTGGAAGTTTGGTAACGAGATCCATAGTAATGTTTTCCCATTTCCAAACTGGGATCTCTGGTTGTTCCAATAAACCAGATGGACGCTGATGTTCAGCCTTAACCTTAAGACAAGTAAGGCATTTGGATACGTATAAGGCAATGTCTTTCTTCATACCAGGCCACCAATAGTGAATACGAAGATCCTTATACATTTTATCTGAGCCCGGATGAATAGAATAACGAGACTTATGGGCTTCATCCATAAGCAAGGTACGAAGATCATCCTGGCTTGGGACCCACAAACGGTCCATGAAGTAATATGATTCATTGTCCTTCAGTTCCAGAGCAGGTGTTATGTGATAGGGAAATTCCTTATCCATTAAACCTTGTGAAACACAAGATTGTTGAGCTTGGGAAATGCGTGCTTGAATATCGGATCGAGCTTGAATAACAGATTGAACACGTACACAATGAAGCTTAGTACGTTCCTTACGACTCAATGCATCAGCTACGACATTCGCCTTACCAGGATGGTAGCGAATTTCGCAGTCATAGTCGTTTAAAAGCTCAACCCAACGTCGTTGTCTCATGTTGAGTTCCTTCTGGTTGAAGATATGCTGAAGACTTTTGTGGTCAGTGAAAACCACACATTTTGTACCGTACAAATAGTGTCTCCAGATTTTGAGAGCAAAAACAACTGCACCCAACTCAAGATCATGAGTGGTGTAGTTCTTCTCATGTATCTTCAACTGCCTCGATGCATAAGCTATGACTTTGTTCCTTTGCATAAGAACACAGCCAAGACCCAATTTCGATGCATCACAATACACAACAAAATCATCATCACCCTCAGGCAATGATAGAACAGGCGCATCGCAAAGCTTCTGCTTCAAGTGTTGAAAAGCTTCCTCTTGTTTGTATCCCCAATAAAAGGGCATTTTCTTCTGAGTTAGAGCAGTTAGAGGAACTGCAATCTTCGAGAAGTTTTCTATGACGCGGCGGTAATAACCCGCTAGACCAAGAAAAGAACGAACTTCGGTAGGAGTAGAAGGTGTATCCCAATCCTTAATCGCACTGATCTTGGAGGGATCTACATGAATACCCCGTTCGTTGATAACATGCCCCAAAAATTGAACTTCTTTAAGCCAAAATTCGCACTTGGAGAATTTGGCGAAAAGTTGCTCTTTCTTTAGGAGTTCTAGGGTAAGACGAAGATGTTGCTCGTGGTCAGCTTGCGTCTTAGAGTATATCAAGATGTCATCAATAAAAACAATGACGAACTGATCCAAATAAGGTTTGCAGACCCTATTCATTAAGTCCATGAAAACAGCAGGAGCATTAGTCAAACCGAATGGCATGACTGTGAATTCATAATGCCCATAACGAGTACGGAACGCTGTCTTCGGAATATCTTCTTCTTGCACCCGAAGTTGATGATATCCAGATCGCAGATCAATCTTCGAAAAATAAGAAGCGCCTTGTAACTGATCAAAGAGATCATCGATGCGAGGTAGAGGATATCGATTCTTGATGGTAAGCTTGTTAAGCTCACGATAATCGATACACATCCTAAAGGATCCATCCTTCTTCTTGACAAAAAGAACGGGAGCACCCCAAGGTGAAAAACTGGGACGGATAAAGCCTTTGTCAGAGAGCTCCTGAAGCTGTTTAGACAACTCTTGCATCTCAGATGGTGCAAGACGATATGGAGCTCTGGCAATGGGATTTGCACCAGGTACGAGATCAATGCGGAACTCGACTTGGCGTGCTGGAGGTAGACCAGGTAAATCTTCAGGGAACACTTCAGAATAATCCCGAACGACAGGAATATCTGAAATAGACTTACCCTTGCCTTTATCTTCTGTAACATGTGCTAAGAAAGCCACATAGTTCTTCTGCAGATACTTCCGAGCTTTAAAACAAGACATGAGTTTGAGACCAACGGTAGGCTTCTCACCTTGAACCTGCAGGATCTCGCCTGTCGAAAGCGGCACACGAACAATCTTCTTAGAACAAACTATCTCTGCGTGATGCTTGGATAACCAATCCATTCCCACAATGACGTCGAAGCTTCCAAGTTGCATAGGCGCGAGGTCAATAGGAAAAAGATGGTCGTTAAGGTTCAACTGGCAGTTGTGAAGAACAGAATCAAGAATAATGGGTTCACCACTAGCAACCTCTACTGTCAAAGATTTACTTAGTTTTGTCCTAGACACGCGAAGCATTTGCTCAAAAGACAAAGACACGAAACTCTTATCGGCACCAGAATCGAAAAGAACAGATGCAGGCTGATTATTAATAAAGAACGTACCGTTCACCACATTCTCATCCGCCTGCGCCTCTTGGGCATTCATGTTAAAGACTCGGCCTCGAGCCGGAGCCTGATTCTGGTTCTGGTTCGCCAGTCTTGGGCACCGATTCCTATAGTGGGTCAGATCCCCACAATGGTAACAAGCACCCGGTGGGTATTGTGGTCGTGCAGCTTGACCCTGTTGCTGAGCAGGAGGCTGTGCAACTTGTTGAGCCGGGTTTTGAACTGCGCGATTCTGAGTAAACCGACAAACCTCGACAGAATGACCTGACTTCCCACAGCTAGTACAGAAACGGCACTGATGTTGCGGCTGATGGTGACTGTTGCATCTATTGCACAAAGGTGCATTCCCTGTATAGGGTTTCTTTGCTGGAATCTGTGCGGGTTGGTTGGGAGCTGCCTGGTTAGCTTGGGCAGTGATAGCAAAATTTTGGGAAGCCTTACGCTTCCTTGACCTCTTCGAAGGACCAGAGTTCTTTCCATTCAAGTTTTGACCTTTCTTGCTATCACCCTTGTCAGCCGACTGTTTCTTGCCTTTGTCACCCTTCCTATGTAACTTGTTCTTCCTGATCTGCGACTCAGTCAGCGTCGCTGATAACTCGATTGCCTGACGGAGTGTGGCAGGGTTACTACCAGTAAGAATATCTTGTACCGAGTCAGGTAGGCCGTCGATGTATCTCTCGATAGCCTTGTCGAGTGGGGTAACCATAGTCGGGCAAAGCAGACTCAACTCTTCAAACCGATCAGTATAAGCCCTGTGCTCACCACTATCTTGCTTCAGATCATCAAATTCCTTCTCCAAAGCTCGCTGCTCATGACGAGGACAGAATTCCCTCATCATAAGAGCCCTTAGTTCAGCCCAAGTCTGTGCAAGAGCAACTTCTGCACCCCTGTCTCTCATAATCCCATTCCACCATGTCAAAGCCCTCTTCTGAAATACGCTCGAAGCAAACTCGACCTTGCGATTATCCGGACACTGCACGTGGCGGAAAGTATTCTCACTACTCTCGAACCACTGAAGAAGCCCAGTCGCTCCTTCAGAACCACTAAACTTGAGTGGTTTAGCCTGATTAAAATCCTTGTATTTGCATGGAACATTGTTGTTATTGTTGGCTTGGTTCCATTGAGCAAAGAGATTTGGAAATTGAGCAGCCATCTGCTGCGCAATAATTTCTGCCAGTTCGGCAGTTGCTATCTGGTTCTCGCGTCGAGGAGGCATTCTAAAAGAGGAAAACATGAAAGAAAACGAGTGAGATGATTGGATGAAAAGAATGAGATGATAAAAACAAGAATTGCAAACAACAAAGATGGTGGTCATTCGTCCGTATCACAGAGCAAACAAACAACACACAGCGACTAATCAAAGTAAATGGGTCAAAAATAATGTATAATGAAGACATGCTCGCCTATAAGTGAACACTCACTCCAAGAATTCCCAGGTAAGCACAACTGGTCTCGCGTCTGGTTGAGATGTATACGAAGTGCTTGCCTAGACAGAAAACCCAGAATACAGGCATTCACCCTTCCAGTTTGCACATGTTCACATTATTTAAAACCCAAAACTTTTGACGGGATTTTGAAAATTTGAAGGCACAAGGCCAAAAACCAAACTTGAAAAGGGTTCAAAACCATATAACAGAGGGTTTAAAACCTTACAATTGAGGGTTCAAAACCTTGTAAAAATTTATTTAAAAACAGATGATTGTTTTTCAAAAATCGATTCGGAAAATTTGGTTCCTTGTTTTGTTAATCACCTAAGGATAGGTGATGTATATGTTTTAAGATCTAAACACAAGATAACTCGTGTTAGGTTCCTAGAAAAGTTATAGTCTAGGTCAAAGCATTACTAATAACCTAATTCCCTATAACCATTGGCTCTGATACCAACTCTTCTGTCACACCCCGACCGCGTATAACAACGGACCGCGGCGGAAAACGCCGGGGAGTGATCGCGACAGAATTAATTGTTTCATAACCATGGCATACAAAGTTGTATTTTATTTATTAAACAAGGGTGTTACATTGTTTCAAACAGGAAATTAAAGAGTTTATAACATAATTATACAAAGTCTATCTTCGTTTTATGTTTCTAAGGCACAGGTCCGCCCTAGTATCGTGATCAACATCCTACGGAAAAGCTCCTGAAAACACATGTGAAAATAGGTACGTCAGCATAAAAATGCCTGTGAGATACATAGGTTTGTGAAAATAGGATTCATGACTTGTATTTGAGAAAATGTTTAGTCATGAATCTTGTAATTTGCTTTGTCTTGTAAATCATTTGAAAAACGATAAGATCAGTTGATATGTAAGTAAATGTAAGGTTAAATGAATAACCATGTAAAAATGAGTTTGTGTAAGATAAGTTGGTTGTAAAAGAATGTCTTATGAAAAGTATGTTATTTGTATAAAATGTTATATGTATCAAACTGAAATGATTCAAACAACGTTACGCTATGTAATATTATACAAACACTTATATATAGGAAGTACCAGCGGCGTATCCACCATGTTTGTATCATATTACACACGTATCGTTACTTAATCATTTAATCAAACCAAACCATCAAGATGTATAATGTTCATGTACAAACCAATTGTCAAGTGTTATTGTGTAAACCATGTCAAAATGTCTATGTCCAATGTAAACCACCAAATGTGTATATCAATGTCAAAATGTTTATGTTCAATGTAGATCATGTAATGTGTAATCAAAATGTCATGTATGGTAAGTGAAATGTATCAACTAAACCATATGTAAAATGCACAACAACAAGGTATTGAAGTAAAACACAGTTTAAATCAAAGTCATGTTGTGTGTAACAAATGCATGCTATACTGATACAAACATTTATGCGGTATTGTTAAAATGCATACATCCAAGCCTTGAGACTGAGGCGATAAACCTTTAAACAAATTAAAGATTTATCTAAGTTATGTATATCGAATTCGGTCATTCCTTTCTGTCCCCTTACCCTGGGATGTCCGGAACGGGAGTTGTCAATTCCTATGGTACCACTACCTACTAACGAATGGCATGATCAATGTTAATGAATGTATTGTTCCATGTTAAACAAACCAAATGTCATACCAAAAATGTAAGCATGTGATGCACTAAGTATGTAATCAAATGAACATACGTAGCGTGAAAATGTAATGTAAAACGATGTACTAAGTAATGCACACAATGGGCACACCTAGCATGAAATGTAATGTAAAACAATGTACTAAGTAATGCACACAATGGGCACACCTAGCATGAAATGTAATGTAAAACAATGTACCAAGTAATGCACACAATGGGCACACCTAGCATGAAATGTAATGTAAAACAATGTACCAAGTAATGCACACAATGGGCACACCTAGCATGAAATGTAATGTAAAACAATGTACCAAGTAATGCACACAATGGGCACACCTAGCATGAAATGTAATGAAATCATGTACTATAATGTACTAACGAACATAGCATGTATATGATGTGAAAACAGGAAAGCATGAAAGTAACAAGTAGGCACATGTGTTTCACCCCAAAACAGTTTGGAAAACAGTAAAAGAGGGGTCTATGTACTCACTTGAGATTGCTCAGATGTCTAAAGATAACCACCAAGCAATGCTATAGATCTCGGAATCAAACGGCACCTAATATAGGTAACTATGTTAATAACCGGACCTAAATCGGAAGATCGGATAGAATGAGGTTTCGTAAACCAAACGAGTGTAGAGACTCGTGTCATTTGGTTTAACAAAGCCTACATACTAAATGAAACCTATCATAATTGTTTACTACCCATTACGACCCGTTTAGGAAGCTTATGCTACTTTAACGCGTCGTGCGCGTGAAACGCGTTTGGACCGCCTAACTAGTCCTACGACAAGTGTTATATGCCTAAACATGTTACATAATCAGTTAAGTGACAAAGGTTTAGGTTACATATGCTTAATTACCAATTATACATGAAAAGGGTATTCTGGTAATTTACCTAAGGCATATAAACTACCTATCATACAACTACTTAAACGATGTGACCATAGGGTATAACCTCGGAAGGTTATTCCCTACACTATGGTCACCTAATGTATTTGGTCGGATCCTAATGATCGACCAAACTGGGTCGGGTTCGAGGTATAAGCGATGGATCAGATCGCTTACCCTACGACCCTAGACAACGTGGTAATCAGTAGGCATAGTCCCAAAGGACTATGACCATCGTGATTACAATCACGTTGCGAAGTTCAATCGAACTTCGCATTGACCATTACTGGTCAACGCTGAAAGTCAAACAAAGTTTGACTTTCGGACTCGAAAAGCAGTAAAAATAAGGAAAAGAACGAAAGAATACTAACCCAGGGTCCCCGAATGCTAAACTCAATTCGAAAATCTCAGGTATGAAACTAATGTTTCAACTTAGAGTTTCTCAATTCAAGTTTCTAGTGTAACACCTGTGCCTTCACGGCCATCAAACAAATACCAAAGCAATTAAATATTGTATTTCATACTTGGGATTTGTAAAAATATGTGTATCATTTGCACATATCAATTCTTGTTCAATTTCAAACTCTAAATCGCTTTCTGGAAGGTTATACGCGCACTGATGCGTAAATATAACCAGTTTAATGCAACGAACACTCCGGAATAGCGAAATAGGCTTAACATACCTTAAATAACCTTTACGTAACTTAGAAATAAGTTTTGGAAGGTTTGGTATGCCGAAATCAAGTTAATTTGCTTACAGGGACTAAAGTTGACAAACTGCGAAAGTATGCCAATTTGAACTGTAACAGACCTTCCGGGACATGAACATAAGTTAAACATACCATAAATATCCTTTACATAGCTTAGAAATAGGCTTTGAGGTGTTCGGTATGCTAAAATAAACTTTTGTGTCATTCAGGGACTAAAAGTGTCAAAAAGTGCACAAGTTTGCATTTTTACGCATAACTTACGTTCTGAATACATCCGGACATCCAAAAATTTATGGAAGCATGACTATATTTTATTTTAGTGTTCGCCTTAAGAAAAACCCATTCGTCGCGTCATTTGGATCGTTTTTCGCGCTTATGCGCATTCCGTCGTAATTAAGCGAACATCGCGTTCGTACGGCTAAACGAACCGACATCCGAGATATTTTCAAACACATTTTAAGTTCCCTATACTTTAACTTCATTTTAGAGCTTTGAAATGGGGTTAACGGGCCTTAAACGTGTCGAAAATGGGCTGATTTCACAACAGGGACCAAAACTGTAATTCTGCCAAACTTGTATGGCTACGATGCGTAGCCAAATCTTGCTACGATGCGCAAGGGTTCTGCAGAACAGATAATATCGAACAGTCAGCGTGTTCCAGCTGTTTTAACCACAACCACATCTTTCCCACTTGCATTCTCAGCTGATAAGGATGGTTTTAAGCCACCACAACTTTCCGACACATGTACGGTTTCGATTAAGACACGTTATTCAAGAAACGATCTTAACGGTTACCCGAAAACTATATATACCCCACCCCCCATTGCTTAAAAACCACTAGAATTCTGATTTTAGAAACTCTAAGTTGAAACCATTGTTTCATACCTGAGATTCTTGAATCGGGATTAGCATTCGGGGACCCTGGGTTAGTATTCTTTCGTTCTTTTCCTTATTTTACTGCTTTTCGAGTCAGAAAGTCAAACTTTGTTTGACTTTCAGCGTTGACCAGTAATGGTCAATGCGAAGTTCGTTTGAACTTCGCAACGTGATTGTAATCACGATGGTCATAGTCCCTTGGGACTATGCCTACTGATTACCACGTTGTCTAGGGTCGTAGGGTAGGCGATCTAATAAATCGCCTATACCTTCGAACCCGACCCAGTTTGGTCGATCATTAGGATCCGACCAAACACAGTAGGTGACCATAGTAGGTAGGGAATAACCTTCCGAGGTTATACCCTATGGTCACATCGTTTAAGTAGTTGTATGATAGGTAGTTTATATGCCTTAGGTAAATTACCAGAATACCCTTTTCATGCATAATTGGTAATTAAGCATATGTAACCTAAACTTTTGCCACATAACTGATTATGTAACATGTTTAGGCATATAACACTTGTCATAGGACTAGTTAGGCGGTCCGAACGCGTTACACGCGAACGACGCGTTAAAGTAGCATAAGCTTCCTAAACGGGTCGTAATGGGTCGTAGACACTTAGGTTAAGTTTCTTTTAGTATGTAGGCTTTGTTAAACCATATCATATGAGTTCCTACACTCATTTGGTTTACAAACCCTAATGCTACCCAATCTTCCGATTTAGGTCCGGTTAATTAACATAGTTACCTATATTAGGTGCCGTTTGATTTCCGTGATCTCTAGCATTGTTTGGTTGTTACTCAAGGACTACTGAGCAATCTCAAGTGAGTACATAGACCCCTCTTTTACTGTTTTCTAAACTGTTTTGGGGTGGAACACATGTGCCTACTTGTTACTTTCATGCTTTCCTGTTTTCATATCATATACCTGCTATGTTTGTTAGTACATTATAGTACGTCGTTTTACATTGACATTTTATGCTATGTATGTATATAGCGTGCATACTTAGTACATCGTTTTACATGACATTTTATGCTATGTATGTTCATTTAGTTCATACTTAGTACATTGTTTTACATCACATCACATGCTATGTATGTTCATTGTTGCATACTTAGTACAGATTCATTTCATCACATGCTATGTATGTTCATTGTTGCATACTTAGTACAGATTCATTTCATCACATGCTTACATTTTGGTATGACATTTGGTTTGTTAAATGGGACAATACATTCATTAACATTAGCTACGCCGTTCGTTAGTAGGTAGTGGTACCATAGGAATTGACAACTCCCGTTCCGGACATCCCAGGGAAAGGGGACAGTAAAGGAATGACCGAATTCGATATTCATAAGCACAGATAATCCTTTAAGTGGTTTAAGGGTTTATCGCCTCAGTCTCAAGGCTTGGATGTATGCATTGGAACAACACCGCATAAATGTTCATTATCAGTACAGCATGCATTTACACAAAACATAACGTTGATTTAAACACAGTTTTACTTCAATACTATGTTCTTGTGCATATGGTTTAGTGATATTTATCACTAGCCATACAGATCAGTTTGGTTACACATTACATGATTTACATTGATCATGCATTTACACATTACATGATTTACATTGATCATGCATTTACACATTACATGATTTACATTGATCATGCATTTACACATTACATGATTTACATTGATCATGCATTTACACAAAACATAACGTTGATTTAAACACAGTTTTACTTCAATACTTTGTTTTTGTGCATTTCACCTATGGTTTAGTTGATGCGTTTTCACTAGCCATACATATCATTTAGGTTACACATTACATGATTTACATTGATCATGCATTTTGACATATTATTCAATACATTTGACAAATTCATTTATACATGGACAATTTACATTGTTGGTTTGGTTTGATTAAGTGATTAAGTAACGATGCGGGTGTAATATGATACAAGCATGGTGGATACGCCGCTGGTACTTCCTATATATAAGTGTTTGTATGGTATTACATGTCGTAGCGTTATTTGAATCATTTCAGTTTGATACATATAACATTTTATACAAATAACATATTTTTCACAAGACATTGTTTTTACAAAACAACTTATCTTTTACAAACTCATTTAACTTGGTTATTCATTTAACCATACATTATTCACTTATTTATACATATCATCTGAACTCATTGTTTTTCAAATGATTTACAAAACAAAGCAAATAACAAGGTTCATGACTAAACATTTTCTCAAATATAAGTCATGACACCTATTTTCACAAAACCTATGTATCTCACCGGCATTTTTATGCTGACGTACCATATTTTCACATGTGTTTTTCAGGAGCTGTTGCATAAGATGATCAAGATACACATAGGCAGACTTGGGCTTTAGTGACAATAAAAGATGCAAGACTAGTTAATTATGTTGTATTTCTTTGTTTGTTAAGACATTGTAACACTTTTAATCAATAAAACGAAACTTTAATTTCCATGGTTGTGAAACATTAATTCTGTTGCAACACGCCCCGATGTTTCCGCCGCGATTTGTATGTTCTACGCGGTCGGGGTGTGACAGAAAAGATGGTATCAGAGCCAATGGTTATAGGGAATTAGGTTATTAGTAATGCTTTGACCTAGTCTATAACCTTTCTAGGACCCTAACGCGAGTTTACTTGCGTTTAGTCATAAAACAATACTGTCACCTATCCTTAGGTGACGACCACAACAAGAACATAAATTTCAAAACCACTTTGAAAACTAATCATCTGTTCTAGGATGATTAATTACTAGGTTTTGAACCCTCAGTTATAAGGTTTTGAATCCCTTTGAATTTTCAAAATCTCGTCAAGGTTTTGGGTTTTAAATAATGTGAACACGTGCAAACTGGAAGGGTGAATGCCTGTATTCTGGGTTTTCTGTCTAGGCAAGCACTTCGTATACATCTCATCAGACGCGAGACCAGTTGTGCTTACCTGGGAATTCTTGGGATGAGTGTTCACTTATAGGCGAGCATGTCTTCAGTGATACATTAATAAGACCTGTTTACCTTGATTAGTCACAATCTCATTTGTTTGCCTTAGGTAACAAACAAATGATCGAAATTTTCATTCGTTACCATTCGGTATTGATTTTTCCAATAACCTTTCACTCGTTTCTTTCTCTGTTTTTCATTTTCTTGTAGAATGTCTATTCCTCTCAGCACTGGTCAAATGTCCGAGCAAACAGCCAAATTTGCTCAGCAAATAGGCGAGGTGATACTGAAGTCTGTGGATCTAGGCATTGCCATGGCTCGTCTCAACAATGAAGCCTCTCGTCTCGACAATGAAGCCACTCAAGAGCCACTGAAGGAAGCAGAAGTCAAGACTGCACCAAAGTCAAGAAAGCGTAAGGCTTCAAGGAAACCCGCAGCGGTTTCACTTAATCAAGCGGGACCTAGCCAAGTGGCAAGGCCACCAGCTAGGAAGCCGTACTTTGGAACTTCACCTTTGTGCAACCAATGTAGCCTTCATCATCATACTAATGTGAAGTGCCGCAATTGCCAAAATTGTGGACTTATAGGTCATACGGCAAGGGTGTGCCCAGCTACAGCTGTACCAAATCAAACAAGACCCATCCGGGTGACAGCACCACCAGCCAAGAAACCAATCGGGAAATCAAAGACCATGGATGAACGATCGCCTAAGAAGTCAAAGAAGCGAAAGACTCCTCAAAACTTCGCCGTGGTCGCTCACAATGGTCGAGCCGTTCCCAACCAACCAGCTCAGCCACCTGCAAAGAAAGCATATGCCGGTACTGCACCTCATTGTGCACGCTGCAACGGTCATCACGCGTTACAACAAGTTTGCTGGCAATGCACGACGTGTGGTAAACTTGGGCATTTGGCCAAAGTTTGTCGTTTGGGACAAAATCAGGCTGCTCAGGTTCAAGCTCCGGTTCAAGGGAACGCTGCGAAATTCCCACTGGGTTCATGTTTCAACTGCGGAGAGATTGGTCACTTCCGCCACAACTGCCCAAAGCTTGCTAATGCAAATCCAACCCTTGGATGAGCATTCGGCTGAACAAAGGATATTGCTGTCTTATACCTTTGTTTCTTTTGTTCTCGTGTATTGTGAAACAATATGTCTTGTTCATAAATAAAAGTTGTTGTTCACAATTCTGATATACAAGTATAATTACATGCGTGTATGACTTTTCCTATGATACCTACATCAAGGAACTATGTTCCTTACAAACTACTCTTGTGATTCTCTCTTTCAAATGATCGCTCATGATTCCTGTGAAAATTTTAAGTACTCGTTTCACTCTAAGAAACAAAGTACAGAAAATTAAGTGACATTATGAGTAATCGTGCTTTTCGCACATCTGCGCCTTTAAATCCTTGGTTAGATAACTAAGGGTATTTTCAAATCTCATACCCATTACGTTTTGATTTTTCAACATACACAGTACCAGTATTTCAAAACAATCTTCATGATCTCAAAACATTTCATATAGTTTGAAAACAATTTTTCTAGATGCATTGTCTATGTTATTTCAAAAACATTGGCCATGTTATCAAAACCAACCTTTCAAATTTCAAAATATTTCATATAGTCTGAAGACAGTATTAACACAATACATTTTCTTATCAAGTGCATGATTTCGAAAAGCATCATTCATGTCTTTCAAAAACCTTATACATAATTTCAAAATTCATCTCGCATGATTTTAAAACATTTTTGTAAATATATCTACCTAATACACCTACTTTATGATTTCAAAATATTATATATAAGGTTTCAAAATTTTTTTTTTTCCCATGCATAGTCTTCCAAATATATTTTTCCTCACACATTTACTTAACCTTCAAATTCTGCTTCATATGTCGCCTTGACATATCTAGCATCTTAACTTCATAAGCATTTTACTTCATGTTTTGACCTAAGCACATCCAGTGCAAGGTTTCAAAACATATTCAACTTCAAAAATTCATATGGGATCTTTTTATCTTCACATTTAGATCCTTGTGGATGATCATCATTCAAATCAGAGTCCTTAATTGGATTCTTTATGTACCTTAATTCGAATATTTCGAGTTCTCGTAATCGAAATCGAATTTTCTTTTTGAATCTTTCTATCTTTATAGTTAGATTCTCGATAAATGTTTAAAGTGCCAAATGAAATCCACGAGATGGATTCCTAGTGTGCTTTAAATACATGTACTCTGTTAGCAGAACAAACTTCTAGTTAAACAATTTTGTGGTTATGTGTTTACATATTTGGTGTTTTTCATTTATACATTTTTGTGTTTTTGGTATACTCTGGATTTTCGTTATCCAAATCCTCGCAGGATCTTTCATATCTTCATATGAGAGATTCGTAGCAGGATATTCAAAGGTACTACCTTAAATCCTTAATGGGCTTCTATGTAATAGTTAAGACCCTTGGATTATATAGTACCACTCCAGACCCTTTTTAGTGGTCTAGTCTAAAGGATTGATTCACAATTTGGTTAAAGAATGACATCTAGTGATGTAGCTGGACAGACTCATTGATAGTCTATTTAGATCATTTATTGATTTAGTCTACGGGACTCTATGGCGGTCTAGTCACACTCATCACAGGATTGTTCATTTGGTTTTACCCTACGCATTATAAAATAGACTGTGTGAACTGTGCAAGGAATTGTCTAATTATGGAGGCCTACATAATTATGAAATTTAGTGCATAGAAACCCAGTAAGGTTTATTATGTGTAAGAGCCAATAGTGACAACAATAACAAAATGAGGACGATGTAATAGAGGTACGGTGGACGCACCAATGACGCTTCATATACTTGTATATAAGTATCCCTCTTACGTTGCAATCATGATGATTATTAAAGTTACTAGAAGTTCAGAAACCTAGCCAATGTTGTTCGATCTTTTCAACTTCATGTTTTAAACTCTTACAAGTTTCCTCTAAATAAATTTCGGGACGAAATTTCCTAAAGTAGGGGAGACTGTAACACCTGTGCCTTCACGGCCATCAAACAAATACCAAAGCAATTAAATATTGTATTTCATACTTGGGATTTGTAAAAATATGTGTATCATTTGCACATATCAATTCTTGTTCAATTTCAAACTCTAAATCGCTTTCTGGAAGGTTATACGCGCACTGATGCGTAAATATAACCAGTTTAATGCAACGAACACTCCGGAATAGCGAAATAGGCTTAACATACCTTAAATAACCTTTACGTAACTTAGAAATAAGTTTTGGAAGGTTTGGTATGCCGAAATCAAGTTAATTTGCTTACAGGGACTAAAGTTGACAAACTGCGAAAGTATGCCAATTTGAACTGTAACAGACCTTCCGGGACATGAACATAAGTTAAACATACCATAAATATCCTTTACATAGCTTAGAAATAGGCTTTGAGGTGTTCGGTATGCTAAAATAAACTTTTGTGTCATTCAGGGACTAAAAGTGTCAAAAAGTGCACAAGTTTGCATTTTTACGCATAACTTACGTTCTGAATACATCCGGACATCCAAAAATTTATGGAAGCATGACTATATTTTATTTTAGTGTTCGCCTTAAGAAAAACCCATTCGTCGCGTCATTTGGATCGTTTTTCGCGCTTATGCGCATTCCGTCGTAATTAAGCGAACATCGCGTTCGTACGGCTAAACGAACCGACATCCGAGATATTTTCAAACACATTTTAAGTTCCCTATACTTTAACTTCATTTTAGAGCTTTGAAATGGGGTTAACGGGCCTTAAACGTGTCGAAAATGGGCTGATTTCACAACAGGGACCAAAACTGTAATTCTGCCAAACTTGTATGGCTACGATGCGTAGCCAAATCTTGCTACGATGCGCAAGGGTTCTGCAGAACAGATAATATCGAACAGTCAGCGTGTTCCAGCTGTTTTAACCACAACCACATCTTTCCCACTTGCATTCTCAGCTGATAAGGATGGTTTTAAGCCACCACAACTTTCCGACACATGTACGGTTTCGATTAAGACACGTTATTCAAGAAACGATCTTAACGGTTACCCGAAAACTATATATACCCCACCCCCCATTGCTTAAAAACCACTAGAATTCTGATTTTAGAAACTCTAAGTTGAAACCATTGTTTCATACCTGAGATTCTTGAATCGGGATTAGCATTCGGGGACCCTGGGTTAGTATTCTTTCGTTCTTTTCCTTATTTTACTGCTTTTCGAGTCAGAAAGTCAAACTTTGTTTGACTTTCAGCGTTGACCAGTAATGGTCAATGCGAAGTTCGTTTGAACTTCGCAACGTGATTGTAATCACGATGGTCATAGTCCCTTGGGACTATGCCTACTGATTACCACGTTGTCTAGGGTCGTAGGGTAGGCGATCTAATAAATCGCCTATACCTTCGAACCCGACCCAGTTTGGTCGATCATTAGGATCCGACCAAACACAGTAGGTGACCATAGTAGGTAGGGAATAACCTTCCGAGGTTATACCCTATGGTCACATCGTTTAAGTAGTTGTATGATAGGTAGTTTATATGCCTTAGGTAAATTACCAGAATACCCTTTTCATGCATAATTGGTAATTAAGCATATGTAACCTAAACTTTTGCCACATAACTGATTATGTAACATGTTTAGGCATATAACACTTGTCATAGGACTAGTTAGGCGGTCCGAACGCGTTACACGCGAACGACGCGTTAAAGTAGCATAAGCTTCCTAAACGGGTCGTAATGGGTCGTAGACACTTAGGTTAAGTTTCTTTTAGTATGTAGGCTTTGTTAAACCATATCATATGAGTTCCTACACTCATTTGGTTTACAAACCCTAATGCTACCCAATCTTCCGATTTAGGTCCGGTTAATTAACATAGTTACCTATATTAGGTGCCGTTTGATTTCCGTGATCTCTAGCATTGTTTGGTTGTTACTCAAGGACTACTGAGCAATCTCAAGTGAGTACATAGACCCCTCTTTTACTGTTTTCTAAACTGTTTTGGGGTGGAACACATGTGCCTACTTGTTACTTTCATGCTTTCCTGTTTTCATATCATATACCTGCTATGTTTGTTAGTACATTATAGTACGTCGTTTTACATTGACATTTTATGCTATGTATGTATATAGCGTGCATACTTAGTACATCGTTTTACATGACATTTTATGCTATGTATGTTCATTTAGTTCATACTTAGTACATTGTTTTACATCACATCACATGCTATGTATGTTCATTGTTGCATACTTAGTACAGATTCATTTCATCACATGCTATGTATGTTCATTGTTGCATACTTAGTACAGATTCATTTCATCACATGCTTACATTTTGGTATGACATTTGGTTTGTTAAATGGGACAATACATTCATTAACATTAGCTACGCCGTTCGTTAGTAGGTAGTGGTACCATAGGAATTGACAACTCCCGTTCCGGACATCCCAGGGAAAGGGGACAGTAAAGGAATGACCGAATTCGATATTCATAAGCACAGATAATCCTTTAAGTGGTTTAAGGGTTTATCGCCTCAGTCTCAAGGCTTGGATGTATGCATTGGAACAACACCGCATAAATGTTCATTATCAGTACAGCATGCATTTACACAAAACATAACGTTGATTTAAACACAGTTTTACTTCAATACTATGTTCTTGTGCATATGGTTTAGTGATATTTATCACTAGCCATACAGATCAGTTTGGTTACACATTACATGATTTACATTGATCATGCATTTACACATTACATGATTTACATTGATCATGCATTTACACATTACATGATTTACATTGATCATGCATTTACACATTACATGATTTACATTGATCATGCATTTACACAAAACATAACGTTGATTTAAACACAGTTTTACTTCAATACTTTGTTTTTGTGCATTTCACCTATGGTTTAGTTGATGCGTTTTCACTAGCCATACATATCATTTAGGTTACACATTACATGATTTACATTGATCATGCATTTTGACATATTATTCAATACATTTGACAAATTCATTTATACATGGACAATTTACATTGTTGGTTTGGTTTGATTAAGTGATTAAGTAACGATGCGGGTGTAATATGATACAAGCATGGTGGATACGCCGCTGGTACTTCCTATATATAAGTGTTTGTATGGTATTACATGTCGTAGCGTTATTTGAATCATTTCAGTTTGATACATATAACATTTTATACAAATAACATATTTTTCACAAGACATTGTTTTTACAAAACAACTTATCTTTTACAAACTCATTTAACTTGGTTATTCATTTAACCATACATTATTCACTTATTTATACATATCATCTGAACTCATTGTTTTTCAAATGATTTACAAAACAAAGCAAATAACAAGGTTCATGACTAAACATTTTCTCAAATATAAGTCATGACACCTATTTTCACAAAACCTATGTATCTCACCGGCATTTTTATGCTGACGTACCATATTTTCACATGTGTTTTTCAGGAGCTGTTGCATAAGATGATCAAGATACACATAGGCAGACTTGGGCTTTAGTGACAATAAAAGATGCAAGACTAGTTAATTATGTTGTATTTCTTTGTTTGTTAAGACATTGTAACACTTTTAATCAATAAAACGAAACTTTAATTTCCATGGTTGTGAAACATTAATTCTGTTGCAACACGCCCCGATGTTTCCGCCGCGATTTGTATGTTCTACGCGGTCGGGGTGTGACATCTAGTGATTTTGAACAAAGGGGGGTGGGGTATTTATAGTATTCGGTGAACCGTTGAGATCATTTCATGGAATAACGTGATTCGATCACATCCGTACAGGTGTTGGCAAGTTATGGTGACTAAAATATGATCTTATCAGCTGACTAAGCGAATTAGAACATGTGGTTGTGGATCAAACATGTGCAAACAGCTGTTCTGAACATTGAATCTGGTCTGCAGAACCCTTGCGCATCGTAGCAAAAAAGTGCTACGCATCGTAGCCATACAAGATTGGCAGATTTACACTTTTGGTCCCTGTTATGCAATAAGGTCATTTTCGACACGTTTAAGGCCCGTTAACCCCATTTCAAAGCTCTAAAATGAAGTTAAAGTATAGGGAACTTAAAATGTGTTCAAAAATATCTCGGATGTCGGTTCGTTTGGCCGTACGAACGCGATGTTCGGTTAATTACGACGGAATGCGCATAAGCGCGAAAAACGATCCAAATGACGTGACGAATGGATTTTTCTTATGGCGAACACTAAAATATAATATAGTCATGCTTACATAAATTTTTGGATGTCCAGATGTATTCAGAACGTAAGTTATGCGCGAAAATGCAAACTTGTGCACTTTTTGACACTTTTAGTCCCTGAATGACCCAAAAGTTTATTTTAGCACACCGAACCCCTCAAAGCCTATTTCTAAGCTATGTAAAGGATATTTAAGGTGTGTTTAACTTATGGTTATGTTCCGGAATGTTCGTTACAGTTCAAATTGACATACTTTCGCAGTTTGTCATATTTAGTCCCTGTAAGCGAATTAACTTGTTTTTGCCATACCAAAGCCTTCAAAACTTATTTCTAAGTTATGTAAAGGTTATTTAAGGTATGTTGAGTATATGTTGATGTTCCAGAGTATTTCTCGCATTAAACTGAGTACGTTTACGCACTAGTTTGCGTATAACTCTCCAGAAAGTGATATAGAGTTGGGAATTGAACAAAAGTCAAAACATGAAAAATGTAAAACATAACAAAACAAACATTGTGATCAAATAACATTGTTTTATTGATAATAGAACTGTTCACAATGATTACAAGCACAGTTGTTACATAGTTGCTAACTATTGGCCTTGGGCATGTGGAATAAGGCACTGTTGTAAGATTACAAGCGGAGGTATGAATTATGGCGAATTCTGTTACCTCAACTAATTCGAATATTTACCCTTGTATTCTAATCCATGTTTATCAATTGTTCGATACTTGGTGTCGAGGGTAATCTAATACGTTTACCAATTTTACAAAACTGTTATTTCATCATCATGTTATGATGCACATAAAACCATTGTGGTAGCTTTAAGTGAAGGACAATCCGGGTCTGCATATAGTGACATTCTGTTCTAGTCTTTCTGGGGATCGGTTTTGCAAACACTTGGTGTAAATTCTCTTGGGTGCACTATCTCCCCGGTAGTACTTTGCTATGGTTGATTTTGTTTCATTCTTGTGAATGATCTGCCAATATCTGCTTGATTCATTAATTAGCACCTGATTTATGACAACACTTCTAAATCATCAGCGAGACGTTTCTGCAAAGCTTATCCTCTCTGACGGGAGTCACTAGAACTGATTCTAAGGTATCTAAATTCTTCCATCATGAAGAACAAATCATATCTATGTCACCAGTCATGAGGTTAAACCCATCCGTTCAATTCATATGTTTCTAAATGAATTTTGTTGACTAGTAATATAACATCTAACAAGTAGCGCGGACGTGCAGCTATCACCACTATTGGTGACCCAAGTGTATGAAATTGGTAACAATCTAATGGTAGTTTCTATCCGAAGGGATCGAGGTTGTGTGGTGAGTTGTATTGATGCAAACCAAATTGATACATGACTTTTGGAGGCAAAACCTTTTATCAAGATTCCTTATAACCATTATCCTTTCATTGTCAGGGCATTATATTACAATATTAGTTCTGAATTTTAAACTGTTACTCATAGCACAATCCAACTATAATCTCGGTTAACCACTATTGCTAAAGACGTGATTCGTTTGGGAGCAAGAGTACTACTAGGACAACTTAAACCGGATCCACCATCTCATTTCTTTCCATAAGTTAATAAAGTAAGGGGAGGTCTTGGTGCCTAGTGCTCATAGTTAATCTTTCGTAACAATTACTCTCTATTCAAGGTTCCGCTATACGATGATACAACACCCTTCTATTTGACCTCTGTTAACACCAACGTGGTAGAAACATCTAAAGCATAACCCCGAACCTTATCGGCTTATGCCAGATCAATACAAAGTAAATCCTGGTGAATAGAGGGAGATGATGCATTAGTGGTACCATGTACTTTCATGCGGCGTTACTTCCTATTTCGTATTCAATAGACAAAATGGTGGAAAGTGAACTCTTCGACTGATGTTGTCTTTTCAATTATATGCCCAAAGAGACTACTAAGTTTGTTCAATATTAAACAATCAGTTAAATTTGGTTTGTGAGTACATGTTACACTTCATTTTGAAGCAATTCATTGCTTAAGAAATGTTGGTTGTAGCTAATTCCTGTGAACTGACATGAATACAAGACCTATATGACAATTTCTATTATAAAAGGCGTCTTTATAAGATGGCCTCGATTCTTTCTCATTGGTAATCCAATGACCCACCCTTTGAGTTTCGCCAAATGAACTATATATTGTGTAGTATCGACACTCCAGAATGAGGCGATGAAACAATATCTGGAACAAATTGTACTCTAAAATCATGACACAAGTAAACATGTCACACCCCAACCGATGGTGGAAATATCGGGGCGAGACAAAAATTAGATTGCAAGAGACTTCATAACGCTAATTGTGACAATATTTAATAATCAAAATATCATTTCATACTAAAACAAAGTACATTGTTTGGAAGCAAAGATACAACACTTGAACAAGGAAAATAAAAATACAACAAGTACTAAATTTAAAAACAAATGGGTTTTAAGTCAATCCTACTAGATTCCGTTCATCATCGTCATCATCAAATTCCTGCGATGCATATTAAAGTATAGGTCAATACATAAAGTATTGGCGAGTATACAAGTTTGATTACTAGCATAAGTATAAAAATGGTTAAACGAATCCATATGTCATAAACGTAGTCTAGTCAAATCATAGTAATACTAGCATGCAATCCTACTTGTCAACACATAGTTTCCCGCTAGCGTAATCTTGTCATTGCAACGACAAGACGTTTTGTTTACTTAACATGACCTCAAGAATACGGGCGGTGCGTTAATCCTATAGCGCTATACATGTTAAGGGAGGCTTAATCGAAGTTAATGAAAAAGTATATCACAAATAAGTTTCTAGCATGTATGAATTCTTAGCATAACGTATTAAGCATGTAAGTCGGATTGTTTGTTTGTGTTTTAAGCATAAAGTATGTGATTGCGTGAGTTTAATAACATATACGTATTGCACCCGAAAGTGTCAAAAGTAAAAAGAGAGTCATGTATACTCATGGTTTTGCAAAGCGTTCCTAGAAACAGAGAGTTTGACGAGCATTTGAGTTTGGAACAGGGAAGTTACCCTACAAGGGGAAACGAAGGTGTGTGAGTAGTTGTATTTGGGAAGGATTCGGATCCGGATTTTAAGTATAATAAAGTATATGTATGCAAAATATATCTTGTCTTAAACACTCGTTTTGAAATTAAGTTTTATGTAATTTAATGGGTCCTAACTTGCCCATTAGAATCGTAAATGAGGAATTTAGAACGAAGATAGAATAGCCTAAGTTCATAACACTTAACCATAAATCGGTTAGTGTCACAAATTTGGCTAAATATATATTTTATATTATATAGTAATAATCCGTCATATAATATCATAGAATTCATGTAAGTCAAGCATGGAGGTATGAAATACCTCATTGTATGATTCACCAAAGCACAAAGTTTAGCAACTTAGTTGGTAAACCCGGTTGGTCATGAATGATAAGTATATAAACTAATCTACTAAGATACTAAGTAGCCAAATAAGAACAATTCGGGCGTGTCATACCCAACATGGCAAATGTTGAAGGCGAGGCGAGGTTAACTTACTTTAGGACTAGGAAACTACTTAGTTGAATCATGTGATATGCGCCAAATGCAACATATAAATTATATCAAATAAGGTATAAAATCAACCCTTTTTAGTACTAATGTTGGAAAAAGTGCGTTTCTTTTTATACTTTTGAATTTCAGGATTAAAAGAGCTTAAATGTACAAAAGGAACAAGTTAACGACAAAAACCATCGTAAGTACAAAAGAAAGAAAGATGATACACTATACCAACCCTCCGAGCTTCACCCCAAGACCAAAATAAACGAATTAGAAGTCAAGCATAGGGCCGTGCCTGCTCGTCATGAGGCCGTGCATCTTCAAGATTCCAGAAAGAAAGAGACAAACAGAAGCAGACAAGAGACACGGGGCCGTGTCCCTTGGAGACTGGTCATGGTCAACTTCTAGATATGCAAATCTTGGATAGTACAACAAGTACAATGTCCATGGGGCCGTGTAAGCATCTGATCTGACAAGCGCATTAAATGAAGATAGAGAAGGTGGAAGACACAGGGCCGTGTGAAGCTACCGTTTCCAGCTATAAATAGGGGTGCTCGGTTTCATTCCAACTCATCCCTTGGCAAACCACTTCTCTCTTACACCTGCCACCACTCCACCACCATCATCCTCCACATTCATCCATCATCCATCCTTAGAGTGTGATTAGTAGTCTCGGGACCCAAGATTGATCGTAAGAGTTTTTGTCAAACAAAGGCCATGCGTGGCTAATCTCTTACATTACTTGGTGAAGACAAGTTATTTATGTGTTACTTTTGATTTCCAAGGTTTGGTTAACTTTTTCACTGGGTATGTATTAATGAATTTAATAACTAGTTTCTTATATTGAAAGTGAACTTTATTCTATCATCTCTTCATGTTTTGTTGATTCACTCATTCGTGTCTCTACGGTCTATATAAAGCGCATTAAATGCCTGGAATGGGGTTAGAAGGGTGGTATGGGTAAATTTCTTGGCTCGTTCAGTGCATAGATCCTGCGAGGACTTGATTCAAGCTTACTAGGACTTCCTTTGAGGCAGATAACATCAAATCAGGGGAAGTAAGAAAGACTTGAATCCCTTATAAATAAACTACCATTAAAACTTTAAACTGGCCTTGCGGGACTGTATCCCTGCTGACTTAGACCAATATGGCCGAGGGTGGCGTTGCCTCCAAAAGAGGGACGTGCGACATTTTTCATTAATAACTTACTTAATTATCTTTCAATATTCCAGCCTTGCGGGACTGTATCCCTGCTGACTCAGACCAATATAGCTGAGGGTAGCATTGCCTCCAAAAGAGGGACCTGCCACTTTAACTAAGATAATCTCTTAAAAAAACCTAAAGTACGGAAATCATCAATGGATATATAAATGATAAGTCGGAACCAAGTGATTCTATCTTGTCTATTTGTTTCTTTTATTACTTAGTTTATTTCTTTTATATACTTCTTAAAAATCTTTTCTCAAAATTTGATTAGATTAGACGTCGACGATATTCGGATATTAAAAGCTCTTGTGTCCTTGGATGACCTCGGTATCTTACCATCACTATACCACGCCAACGATGGGTGCACTTGCCCTGGCGTGTTGTAGAGCGTGATAGTGTTATATCGTGTTTTATAAATTTAAAGCTTGAATAAACCAGTGAAAAGTACCAAAAATATATCTAAAATTTACACACCCTTGCTCATGTCATATGATAAAACATCAAGTGAGGTGGTGGAATGAGTTTGGATGGCTAAGGCTTCCATGTTTCACACCTTTACCGAAACACAAGTCTCACCATATTGAAGATGGTGAGCTTGGATGGTTTCATCACTTGTAGGTCATCTAAAACCTTTGTCAAAACAGAAACTTTAAAGGGTGTTTGCACCTCTAAACTCATAAGAATCAACCTTAAACAAGTCCCACAACCATGGATGGGTTTAGGAACATGTAGGCATAAGATTCATGTAAGAAAGTTTAAGTTTCTGTAAAAGTTTGAAACATAACTTCCAAAACAGAAATTTTGGACCTCAAAATGGTGATGTTCCACCTTAGTTTACCATGGTAAACTTGTGGAAACACTCCTAGAGGTGTTCCAAGCTTTCAAGAGGAAGAAGAGACAAAGAAATCGTGTAAGAAGGTGAGTTTGAACTCACCTTAGGACTTAGAGTTTTCAGCCTTGTTCTTGTGTTTGCAACTGATTTAAGAGTATTTTGAGAGTGTAGAGCAGTTGGGAAAGTGAAAATGGGATGTAGGAAGCTTGCTTATATAATGGAAGATTAGGGTTTAGAGTTTAATGAGGTTTAAGGTGATTAGGGAAGAAAAATGTGGGAGAAAGGTGTGTGAGAGCGGGATTGGTTCACCGAAGAACACAAGATCTGCATTTAATCCGGTTTAACGTGCGAAATCCGTTAAACCGAACTGTAATCATTCACGAGAATGTAAACAACAACGGTTTTATTACGTTCTAATGACAACCGGACAGAGTTTCGATGCTATACGACACAAATTCTTCTAATCTATGCTTGAACTTGATGAGTCTTGAACTTGTGCGAAGTTGTTCTTATCTCCTTGTACGAAGCTTAATGAATGATATTTATAGTCACCTTTGATCCAACTTCGTACGAAGTTGATAATGTAATTCGTATGAAGTAAACATTCAAGATCGTACGAACTTAAACTTCTAAAATTGAATTCCATGCATGCTTCTCTTATACGTACAAGTTGTCTTATGATGTCATCATGATGTCAATAATGATGATATAATGATGTTGCAAGATTATGATGTCATCATGCCCACTCTCCTCGTATCGTGTCGTACCTAATCCTATCTTATTCTAACACCACCTAGCGAAATCTCTGTCCGGTATATACAGACTCAAGACATTTGACGTAACTAGTACAATTAGATTTCTATCTATAGCCACACGAATAGTGAACTTACAATCTCCCCCTTGGACATAGCTAGAAATCTGTGAGTTTTAGTCTTGAACTACTTTGGATAACATCTTTAAGTGAAACCGAAGTCTCCCCCTTAATGATGCTCCGAATCTCTAAGATTTGACGTTTAAGAACTAACACACGTATCCACTCACAAACAGTATCTTAACAGTCTCAATGGTCCGACTCACATTCAACATTATCAGGTTTCCATGGAAGATTTTGAAAGAAAATCTTTTTGGATTTTGTATATTGAACGAGTTAACATCAACCCGCGCGTTGCGGCGGGAAGTTTCGATACGCACATGCCAAAATTGTTTCATATTATATATTATACGGTTACCACGAATGTGCAAATGGCTTTGGTGAGCTTTTTTTTATATACTTGAGGTTAGAATGTATGTGTTGTGAATGTGGTATACATAACTTTTGATGAGGACGATTAAAAATATGTGATTAAACATATATGGATCAAAATATGTGGTTAGAATATGGGTAAAAATTTGGACTATAATGAAATAGGTCGAAACTGCCTTTATTTAAATTGTCTACAATCTTTTAAGCTATTTGGCCGAAATTTATTTTAAGGCGTTACTCAATTGTTCATTTTGTCAATTTGTTATATTGAACAATCAATTTCAATACTCCCAATCTTATTAATTTGTAAAAAAGCTCCAACATTTCATTAGAGTGTATGACAATGTTAGAATTAAATTGTCTATGCATCAACAATACACTTTTAAAAAAAATTGCAAGGTAAATCATATCGTCCCAATCCACTTAAAAATACAATTGCAGTTAGCAAACCATAACTTATTTTGAATATTTCACCATAACTTTATAAAAGCATTCAATTTCCCCCATTTATTTATCAACTATAAAGTGGAATTCTTTTCGAATCGACATGCATTAGTTCCACTCAACCCAATCTTAAAATAACCCTCCTGTCCACACGTCTTAGATGAGAAGTTGGATAGGATGGGGAGCCGGGCAAGGTGTATAGAGGCAACGCACCAGAGCGACAGCGGAGCCACGACCATCGTCACCCTACCCCCATCGCCACCGTCGATTCCACCTGAAAAGAATAGCCAGCGTGAGTTCACACCAATATCGGCCACCCCCTATCCGTTAGGGATGAGCATGATACCGATACCGTACCAATCCCAATAATATTGATACCGAATTTCGTCAAAACTGGATAACGATACCGAAATATTCGGTATGGTACGGTATGGTACTGGTGTCGGTACGGTGTCGGTACTTGAAGGTAAAATTCGGTATTTTACCGCTACCGTACCGGTACCGACCCCGAAAGTACCGATACCGAAAATGCCAAAAAGTGGATACCGAATCCACTACCCAAAAAATTCGGTACGGTATTTTCAGAATCGGTATCGATACGGTATCGGTACGGTATTTGATACCAAATGCTCTTCCCTACTCTCTCTAGCCGATGATTTGACAAAAACATAAATTAGATGATACAATGAGATCTAAATTAAATATTTCCTATAATTATAAACATTTTAATAACAATAAGAGAAACACCAACCCTATAAAAACCTTCCTTCATCTTTCAAGAAAACACATACAAACACACACACACATGTTTTTCTCTATACACTCTGCTGTACAATCACATACAATATACATGTTCTTTGTATCTAATGACTATGTATCTTTGTACATCATATACGCCAATTGAAATTCATCATTTTTGTTTGATTGCAAACACATGCAAATTAGAAATTGTATTTGTAATCAATCACCATAAATTGCCTATGATAAACAAATCTTGATGTCACGATTCAAGAAGAAAAAATAACTAAAAACATATAGAACGCGTAAGCGTGAATCAACTGAACAAAGTAAAAGTTAAATGTTTAAAAATGTTTACCCAATATCCCTATGTATTTGCAGATCAAAAAAAAAATCATAAACATGAAAAAAAAAAACTATTGTTCGGTAGTACACTGAGCCAAGAAAAAAAAACCTATTCAAGAAGAATTTTTAAATACAGAAAAACACGACAATCATGAAAAGACATGGTTGAATCGATTCAGAAGTAGGCAGATTCAAGAACATGATAATAGCTATTCAAAAAAGGATAAAAATAAATCATGAAAAAAAGTTTACCTTTAATGTTGTCGAACATAATGATTGAAGAAAGGGATTTGGTTAAAACAAAGAAGTAGAAGCGGTTCCATTAAAACAAAGATGATGTGGCTATTTGTTTTAGTTTATTTAGAATATATGTCATGAATAGATGCGATGAATCAACACATCAATTCATGAGATGGCTGGTTAACTTTTTTTTTTTTCAAACATAACGTCGGTTCGGTTATAACTTTGAAAGAGTATACATATAATATATTAATGAATGAATCAGTGTCTATCTTCGGTAATTCGGTGCCTTCGTATGAAGGGATGTGATGAAGTGGTTGACGCTAATACATATAATGGTGAAACTTTTTAAAGGGGTGTGTTGTTAATTGTTGTGTTACTAAAGGGTGTGACTTATAAGCAAATGGGACATAACCCAAGTTACTAATTGTATAAGAGTATAATTGTATATTGAATGCAGAAATGTAAACATACTGAATTGTAACATTTATAGTTTATATTTTTGTGAGAAAACGTGCTAGAGGATCATATCAGTTTACTGAGACAAATCAGCTGCACCGTTGATCTTTATGAAACACCCAATTTAAACAATTCACATAGATTGAAGGTATTGTTGTCCACTTAAACTCAAACTTAAAACTTCTGTAATGCTTACCGATACGTTAAGGTACATTAATTTGCACTAAGTTCTTTTGGACCCCACGATCTCAGCATATCCCCTCATCATGTAATACACTGACTCAAATAATGCCTTTAAACTTTTTTTGGGTAAAGGGTTACCCCGGTAAATTTTATAAAACAACGAAATTAAGTACAAGGGTGTGCCAAAGCGACCACACCTACTAGACTTGGCATACCAAGACTAGGAAACAAACAAAACGCCATAGGCCAAACAACTAAACAAAAGCAGCCAAACAAAACTACCACACCAGACAGACACTAACTAGACCCGACTAAACGAAATCCTCAGCCCGGGTCTTCATCCATAGCCCTTGACGGGATCTGCCACTTCTTCAGAACTCGGTTGTGATCAGCATATCCTTGGAACTTGAAACCCATCAACCGAAGACGCACGGAGTTTTTAATTTTCTCTGACACTTGATTAGCTGAACAATGAAGCCGAAGCCGCTACCACCAACTTGCAAACAATTTGCTCCAATCTCGTTGAGTTCGAGTATTGGTCCATCCACGCCAAAACTGAATTCCACGACTCATTAACATAATTCATATCCACCATAGATTTAACACTCATCATCAATTGTGATTTGTGCAAATAAAGCAAAATGTTTAAACATTAACAATCAGGTCGATATTTTGATACGCAGAGAAAGCCCAATGTTTAAACAAAATAAGAAATAAAAACAAGTTGAAATTGTTTAGATCTTAACCATCAGTTCGATATTCTCATATATGCAGAGGTGATCCAAGATTTAAATGAAACACCAAGTAAAAAAAAGCAGAAACGTTCAGGCACTAACATCCAGTTCGATACTTTCGTATACACAGACGATGTCCAATGCTTAAACAAAATAAAGAAATAAAACAAGTTTAAATCTTTTGAAAATGAAAAACACAATCACCATGACTTTTTCAATAAGTTGTGAAGGTTTACAAACTGACCGGTTTTTATGCTATTCAGCATTCAGCGATTACCGAGTAGGTACACAGTCACGAAGGACAAAACTAAGTGCATTATTAGTAACATATGAACAATAATAGTCAACAATGCGATATTGATGCCTCAGGTGCTGAAGACAAGTTATATGGGATATTTTCATTTAACAGTGTATAAACCGAACAATAATGATTTTGATATGAACGGAAGTTCCGTAGACTATTCTAAGGGTACGGAATTACTTAGACATAATACTTAGACATTAACATATATGAGAAACGAGAGTAATAATACCCGAAAGCTAAAACTTGTAGCTGTAAAATTTGTTTTGGCATAACTTTTTTCATGGGTATTATTAAGACTTGAAATTTTACAGGCTCATGATATATGATGAAACATGACTCTTTCAAATTTTGTATTTTTTTTGAATTTTTGAGAATTTTCAATGAATTTTATACTGTTTAATGGCATTAATTTAGGAAAATAGAAAATTGATTCAATAAATCCCCAAAATTGGTAGGAATGTTTGGTTTAACAAGGGAAACATCCTAGAAAATTTCAGGATTCACTGGTTGAGTTTCCATATGGTTTCAAAAATGGCATTGTCGTGAAGTTTCGACAGCCGAAAACCCAGTTTAGAAACTTTTAAAAAATCTAAACTTTTTGAAGGGAGTTCCTACACATATTAGGAGACTTCTGTGAATATTTGGGATTTTTTGAAAGTTGGATCATTGTAATCGTAAATTTATCGGTTAAATACAATTTTAAAACGAATTTATTAAAATTAATAAACTATTTTAATAAATTCTAAGAATATTATTACCTAATAGACATATTTTCACAAGTTTATATAAAACTTTTCAGAATTTTATTAAATTTGGAAATACAACTTTCGAATTTGTGCATTTAAATTATATTATTTTAATACAAACCGGCAAGTTAAATGTTTAACGAACCTGCCGGAACTTGTAAACTGACCGATGACTAAATTGGCGATAAATGGAAAATCCAAGGAATTCCAGACTGTTCCATGGTAACTTGGGTAATTGGGGGACATTACACGCTAGTTTGGGGAAATCCTCGACAACAAAAACAGAAAACGAAATTTGAACAAGTTAGGCTCGGGTAACGCCCGAACTTCCTTAATGGAAAACAATTCATTTTAAAATCTGAACAATATGGTACATCCAGTATGATCAGTCACTTACCCGAACATCTAGAACAGCTAAGTGTGACCGTCACGCAAAGCGGTGCACGAAAGCCAAACATAATTTTTACACTAAGACAATACCCATCGCCCTAATTTTATGCTATAAGTCCATTCTAGGATGAATATTCTTATCCGATCTTAAGATATAGCGATTACCGATTCGAACACTTTTTTTCAGTAATTAACTTAACATTACTGATACTAGGATCAAAGTAGCATACGAACTACGAACTGACAACTGTCTTGTGCTTACCAGTGTATGCATAACTATCAAATGAGTTTCCTTACCCCGTTTTCAAACTGCTTTCCTGTTTTACATAGGGTGAATTGCATGTTACATACATACATACTTGCACATACAAACGTGTTTCGATGTAAATTATCTGAGTTATACTAACACACGAAAAGTCCCCAGAAACACGAGTGCTCAACTATATGCCGGTGGATGTGTTAATAGCACTATTGGTTGCTGTTTAGGTAACTTGTGACTTGTGCGATTATGGGTCCGGATTGGTTCACCGCAGAACACAAGCTCTGCGTTTAAACAGTTTTACGTGCGGAATTCATAAAACCGAGTTGTAATCGATACACGAAACGTAAATAATCACTGTTTATTACGATTCAACGTAAGCCGGACAGAGTTTTGACGTATCCGTTACACAATCTCCTAATATAGACTTGAATCTATGAAGAACTTGATGTTGCTCTCTTGTGCGAAGTGTTGTTGAAGCTCTACTTTGTACGCAGCTGTTGATGATATTTATAATTTAACCATGCAATCGTACGAAGTGTATAAGCAGATCGTATGAAGTGAATAGCATCCATGCGAAGTGAACCTCATGCATGCTCGTACGAATGTTGACTTTTCTTTCATGCATGCATATATAAGATCATGATATCATCAAATGTTATGATGACATCATGCTCGTACGAACCCACTTTCTTCGTATCGTGCCGTACTAAATCCTAGTCACTCCTAACGCTACCTAGCATAACCTAGCAAAACCTCTATCCGGTATAATACAGACTCAAGACACTTTGATATTACACATATAATTAAATTTCTATTTATGGCCACACTAATAGTGCACTAACAACCTCTCCCTTGGACATAGCTAGAAATCTGTGATGTTTAGTCTTGAACTGCTTTGGATAACATCTTCAAGTAAAACCATAGTCTCCCCCTTGAATGATGCTCCAAATCTGTAAGATTTGACGTTTGAGAACTAACACACGTATTCACAACCAAACAGTTTCTCAATAGTCTCGTTGGTCTGGCTCACATTCAACATTATCAGGTTACCATGGAAGATTTTGAAAGAAAATCTTTTTGGATTTTTAATATTGAATGCAGAAATGTAAACATACTGAAATGTAATATTAACAAATTATATTTTTGTGAGAAAACGTGATAGAGGATCATATCAGTTTTTCTGAGACATATCAGCTGCACCGTTGATCTAGATGAAACACTCAGTTTAAACAATGCTCATGGATTGTCGATATTGTTACAAACTTAAACTCAATCTAAAAACTTTTGTAATTCTTACCGATACGTTAAGGTACATTAATTTGCACTAAGTTCTTAGGAGCCCCACGATCTCAGCATATCCCCTCATCATGTAATACACTGACTCAAGTAATGCCTTTAAACTTTCATCAACTGTGATATGTGTAAAAATAACGCATGATGTTTAAACATTAACAATCAGGTCGGTCTTTCGATATGCAGAGAAAGTCAAATGTTTAAACAAAGTAAGAAATAAAAAAAATTTGAAATTGTTTAGATCTTAACCACCAGTTTTATATTCTCATATACGCAGTGGAGATCCAAGATTTAAACAAAACACCAAGTAAAATAAAGCAGAATTGTTCAGGCACTAACATCCAGTTCAATACTTTCGTATACGCAGAGGATGTCCAATACTTACAAGATAAAGATATAAAACAAGTTTAAATGTTTTGAAAATGAAATACACAATTACAGTGACTTTTTCAGTAAGTTGTGAAAGTTCACAAACTAACCAGTTTTATGCTTTTCAGCATTCAGCGATTACCGAGTAGGTACACAGTCACGAAGGACAAAACTAAGTACTATGCTTTCAACCGCGTTTCCTACTAGCACTAGGCTTTTCTATTTAGTTTATATCGTTTTCGCAAAACTACTAGTCTAGTTGAGCCTTCCAACACATCTTTAGTGAGATTATTTAACCATTTTGAACAATACATATCTTTAGCATGCACTGATAGTCCACTGATGTACTATCATTTCCTCTTTTCACACAAGAAATCTCATTTTCATTTTTCAATGTTTTTGACATTTTAAGATTTTGTATTGTTTTTGGCTTTTTGAAAATTTTTATCTATTTAAAATGATTTTGAAATGATGTTTTCCAAATTTACAGAAATTTTTGATTAATTTTTTATTTTGACAACTTTAAAATTTTTCTCCCCCTAAAGTTGAAAGTATCTTTTCGAAATCGAAAATAAAAATTTTCCATTTTAACCGTTTAACGAATTTTCACGAATGTGAACGCGAGACTACCATTTTGTTTGTGTGGAACACCAAACCTTTCATCTCATTTCCATTGGATGAACAACCATTGCTTCTGAATAGGCATTTGCTTGAAGCTTGGTTATCTTACACATTCAAACAAACTTCAATTAGTTTTGAAATAGAACCCAATCCTTTCTGGATTTAGGTTTACCAAATTCATCAACATCTGAAGTAAACAGCCATTCACACTCTTTTTTATATTCAAACAGTTTGATAAAAACTTTATTTGAAAAATTAACTTTCTTTGATTTTTTAACTATTTGATTAACCATTTTTTCTCCATTGTTCTCTCTTTTGTCATCAGATTTGTATCTGATGAATTCGTTTTACTTGACTGATCACTCTTTGTAGAGTAAAACGATTCTCCAGAACTTGTATCTGAAACGCTCGTATCCGAGGACAAAATCTTTTCCAAATACTCTCTCGCTTTCTTTCTCTTTTTCCTCAATGTGTATTTCTGCCCTTGCGATAATTTCACTTTCTGTTCTTTGGGCTTTTCTTCTTCATCTAAGCCTCTTTCACCCGATTAACACATACCTGCAAATCACTGCTAAAAATTCTATCTTCGATCAAAAAGTGATGCTCTAAACAATTTCAGATTTGAAATTTCGATCTATATCTTGTATGAGCAGAATACGATGTCTATTATGCATAAATCAAATCTTTCTTCAACTACGAAAAAACCTGCAATTATATTCTTTCATTCGACCACATATTACTGCTCAAACAAGATCTAAACTTTTTCGTTGTCTATGCATCAACACTCTTTCTTTTTCGATGAACACTCAACAAACTAACTCACATCTCTAAAACTTTCTGTTTCAGAAGAAAAAAATCAATTTAATAACTTCATATCTGAAAATTCATCTGTATCACAATTCGGATCTGAAACAAAAAATACGAAAATACGATGTCGTTGTTATGAATAATTCATATATTTCTCAATCCCATTTTTTCTTTTAAAACACTCAGAAATCGATTTATCACATCTGAAAAATTCAAAATCTCGACCGAAGATCACCAAATTAGTTCAAAATGTATGAAACTTCAATCAAAACTCATCAAAGCAGTTCAAAAAATACAAACGATACACCGAGTATATTTGAAATTCACCGAAAATCAATCAAAACACTTTGAAATCAACCGAAACTCGTCCAATTTCGATCACGATTACACGCAGAGCTTCCCTAGCTCTGATACCACTTGTGGGTCCGGATCGGTTCACCGAAGAACACAAGCTCTGGGTTTAAACGGTTTTACATGCGAAATTTATAAACCGAGTTGTAATCGATACACGAAATGTAAATAATCACTGTTTATTACGATTCAATGTAAACAGGACAGAGTTTCGATGTATCTGTTACACAATCTCCTAATCTAGACTTGAATCTATGAAGAACTTAATGTTGCTCTCTTGTGCGGAGTATTGCTGAAGCTCTACTTTGTATGCAGCTATTGATTATATTTATAATTGAACCATGCAAATCGTACGAAGTGTATAAGCAGATCGTACGAAGTGAATAACATCCAAGCGAAGTGAACCTCATGCAAGTTCGTATGAATGTTGAATTTTCTTTCATGCATGCATGCATATGTAAGATCATGATGTCATCAAATGTTATGATGACATCATGCTCGCATGAACCCGTTTTCTTCGTATTGTGCCATACTGAATACTAATCACTCCTAAAGCTACCTAGCACAACCTAGCGAAACCTCTGTCCAGTATAATACATACTCAAGACACTTTGACATTACACATATAATTAAATTTCTTTCTACGACCACACGAATAGTGCACTAACACAGTCAAACTTGTGAAACTGCTTCTGTTAAACCAACTCTAGTTGCAGTTCCTGCTGAAAACTTAGACAGTGTGAACTTGCTGTATACCTTAATTGGCTCTGATAGAATTTATTAAAACAAAGATTTTCCAATCTGAAATGTCAATCAATGTTTAACTGATAAGGTTTTTGAAGACTCAATGTTGGCCCATGCAATACTTCTTTGAAGAACAGATGATTCAAAAGCCAAAACTGGTTCCCAAACAGTTGATCCACAATAAGAAGTGCATGATCTAAGTTCCCTCTAATGACAGTGTTTCTATCAGCTGATCATCTTAAAGTCTGACCTACTTAACAATTGTTCCTCTAAAGACTTCTGGTTACAAAGACTAATGAAGACCTATCAACTACTGATTATCAAAGCCCTATTGAAGTCTAAGTGCTGCTGAATCAAAGGCCTGATCATCCTAAGAGGAAAGCACTGCTCAGCTACATCAGTGTTTAAGCATCAACAGCGGATAGGAGTATCAGTGTTTAGTATATCAGTATTTCAATGTAACAGTGTTTGTTTAGCATCAGTACTTAGAGTTTGTTAGTCTGTTAGATGTTACTGTCTAGGTGACGCAGCCAAGATGCTCAGTGGTTAGATTTGTACTATAAATAGAACAATACCTGTACTATTCTATTAGCTCTTTGCACACACTCATCTTGTACGAACAACTGTGAGCTCAGGCTGAGGGAGAGTTTAGTATACATGCATGCATAGTTGAAGTTTTGTAATTGATTCAATCTTTCGACTAATGAAATCATGTGTGTTGAAAACTATTCTTCTTTGATTGTGTTACAAAGTTTACTTTCAATTTCCACTGCAATTGTTCTCTGATCTATCTTCTTTCATTATTCATTTTGTTAAACAACACAATCAGAACAAACTCAAATCCTAACAATTGGTATCAGGGCATAGGACAGTCAAATTCGATCTAACAATCAATTTGACATAAAAGTTCAGCTCAAATCCATTGATACTAAAGTTGTTCGTATCAGTTGAAAAACAGAGTAAAGTGTAATCATGTATAAAGTTGATTATTCAAAAACTTCTGTAAAACAACCAAGATGACTTCACACTCATAGGACCCTCATAACATCAGAACACTATTCAAGCCACCTATGCTTGTCAGATCAGAATACAATATCTGGCAACGTAGAATGGGCCATGTGTTAGCTCAGCATAACACCGACTGCTGGAAGTCAGTCTTCTTTGGACCACATGTTCCAATGGTGCCTAGCACGGAAGATCCCAAGGCCCAAGTGCCTAAAAGCCTTGAAAATTACTCAGATCGGGATTTTCAAAAAAATTGAATTAGATGCAAAGGCTTTTAGCATTGTGGCTTCAGCTCTTCCAAATGACATATATGTTGGGCTGTTACACTGTAGCAGTGCCAAAGAGCTTTGGGATGCTCTGAAAGAGCAGTTCGGTGGAATAAAAGAGGTTATAGAAAACAACATGGAGGTTTTGAATCAGCAATATGAAACGTTTTGTCATGTCAAAGGAGAGTCACTAACCCAACAGTTTGAAAGATTTAGCTGTCTCATTAGTGAACTTAAACTGGTAATGTTGAATTTGCAAAGTCCACTTTAAATAGTAGGTTTCTTAGATCATTACCAGACAAATGGGACACTATAGCTTTTGTGACCAGAAAGTCTGTGGGTTTCAAAGAATTAAGTCTGACCCAACTTCATGGTAGGCTCCTCACTTATGAGAGAGAGCTGAACCAGAAAAAGAAGTTGCAAGAATCTAGGAAAGTTGCTGATGATTACACCTTTGGTAACACATCACTTTTGGGTCAAGAAAAATTTGGTGGTAGTAAGGACCAGAGTTATGATCATTACATTGACATAACAGCAGGTGGAGCCTTCAACTCTGAGCCTTACTCACCTAACTATGCTTTTACAGCAAGTGGGGAAAACCAGAATTTTGATAACTTATCCTTTGAACTGAATGACCTCCAACATTTTGATCCCACTAATCTGGAGAAAATGGACATTTTGCACCAATTGGCTTTACTGAGTGTAAGAATCAGCAAGTTTTATAAGAGAACAGGTAGAAAGTTTCCAGGACTGCGTGGGAATCTAAAAGTGGGGTTGGATAAATCCAAAATTAAGTGCTACAAGTGTAACAGACTAGGACACTTTGCTAGGGAATGCAGAAGTCAAAATAATGGTTCAATCATTACTCATCCTAGCCCTAGACCTCAAAACACACAAAACACGGTGCACTATTCCCAATATACCCCTGCTCCACATATGCAAAACACTACCCATTTTGCACATCCTGTAAACACTGTTCTAGTGCAATATGTTCAAACCACTGTTCCACAAATCCAGTATGTCCAAGCCACTATCTCTCAGGTCCAAGTGCAACAACCTGCACCACAACATCATGCACAAACATCTGCTCCAGCAGAGGCCAGTCAGCAAAGTTTCTTTATTCAGGGCTTTGTTGATTGGAGTAGCATGCCTGAAGATTTGAATGATGATAATTTTGCTCTATTTGCTAATTCTTATTTTTCCAATGATAAATTATGTTTTATGGCATTAGAGTCAATACCAGAGGGGCATGAGTCTGATGAAGTGGAACCCAGTGCTGAAACAATGGATGAAGTCACTGAAGCAGTGGTTACTGCTGTAGTTGGTGAACACCTGTTAGAGAAGAAAGAATCAGAACCACTGTTGGAACCTCTTGCTGATCCATGGGATGGTAGAGTGTGTAAGGAAGAATGTGATTGTGCCATGATGGCTGTAGCTAAGGTATCACCTCAGGTCTTGAAAAATTTGTGCTCAGACAAATGCATTATTGCATTTGCAAATATACAAGAGGTGAATGAAAACCTTAGGATAAGATTTAAAAAGATGAAGTACAATTTGAAAAATCTGTTAAAGAATTGAAAAAAAATTGTATGAAAAAGAAAAGAGTAAATTACAAGTTCTGTCCTTTATGTTTACACCAAATTGTAGGCGCTGTCCTTTTTCCAAAAGTTTACAGGCGGTGTCCTTAACCTTCCAAAATTTTGCATGTTATGTCCTTTAGGCCAAACCCAGTTAGATTTTTTGGTTAAATATGGTCATGTGCATTGCACATGAGGGCATATTTGTCTATTCACATTTCAAGGGGCTATTTTGTAAAAAGATATTTTTCAAGGACTATTTATACAAATTGAGAAATAAAAAACAAATATAAACTTATTTGCCGGCCATCGATACTTTCTCTTCCGGTAACCTTCTCCTCTCTCCTTCATAATCTCCGACATCCTTCACACCGGTTCAAACCGGATTTATAGATCTAATTTATAGATCTAAATCTCTAACTAACCAATATAAACTCATCACAAACGAACACACTAAACAACTGCATTCCAATTATCAAGTCACCAAAATAAACTTATATTTATCATAATTTCTACATAACCATCTGTGTACCAAAATTCTAACTTCAGATATTTATCAATCTCATTCAATGTCAGTATCAAAAACCTTAACTGCAGTCTCTATAAAACATCACATTAATGAATTAATAATATTCATCAGCTTAACACTCTAACATACCTTCTCAAACTCTGGCAACCTTCTCCTCTCTCCGTCATAATCTCCGGCATCCTTCACACCGGTTCAAACCGGATTCCTCTTATTCCAATTCCTTTCGTTGCCGGTCTGTTTCACTGCTTCAAACTCCGGATTCAGATTCAACAACAAATTTAATGCCACTTTCGTTTCCAATTCGTGCCCTAAATCGGTTATCGAAACCCTAAAGGTTTTATAAACGCGACTACATTTCACTGAGAATTAATTACTTGTGAAAGTTGTTTCCTTTATAGAATTCTGATTCAGATCTGTAATTATTGATCAGTAGATCTTGATTTTGGAGAATTAGGGTTTTGAGTTGTGGATGTATGGTAGAGAGGTGGAACTTTAATCGTGGTGTGTTTGTTTGTGTTGAGAGAGAGAGAGAGAGAGAGAGTTATTTTTTAATATATAAATTAATCCCTCAATAATAAGTTATTTACACAATAACCTCTGGAAAGGTGAAAAGACAAGTTTGCCCTCATGTGCAAGGCACATGACCATATTTAACCAAAAATCTAACTGAGTTAGACTCAAAGGACAAATCATGCAAGATTTTGAAACATAAAGTACAAAACTTATCAAATTTTGGGCTAAAGGACAGCGCCTTCAATTTGGTGTATACACAAAGGACAAAACTTGTAATTTACTCAAAAGAAAATGAAATCTGTAGTCTGAAACATGAACACAGCATAACCAAGGATTAACTCCAAGCTATGGTAGAAAAATACCAAGTTTGTAAAAAGGAGCTTGAAACCACCCAAATCACTTGTGAAAAATGGGTGGAATCCTATAAATGTTATGAGCTGATGTTAGAAAAACAGATCAAAAGCAATGTGAAGTTTGGCATAGGCTTCAGGAAAAATGAACAAAAAGAAAACACTGCTGAAAATGGTTCTGGTTTAGTTGAGATAATACCAACAAACAAGAATGGTGAAGAAATTAAAATCACTGATAAAAATGGTAATAAAATCATTTTAGAAAGGCCAGAGGGGTCATCAACCTTTGAAGAGATAGAAAAATATCAATTCAAACCCACCTGGTCAGATGAATGTGACATCCTTGAGAATTTCAAACCAATGGATTTTTCCATAGTTGAGGGTGTCAAAGCACCTAAAGCTAAGATCATTCCTCTTAAAGACATCCCAACAGAGGTTAAAAACTCTGTTGAAAAGGAAGTTGAAAAGAGGAAGAAAAGAGAAAAGGTTAAAAATATGTTTTGTGACTTTTGTGAAAAGAGAAACCACTCCACAAAGGACTGTTTTCATCTAAAAGCTTTTGACATAAACAAAACAAGTATAATTGAGCCTGCACCTATGTGCACCATCTGTGAAAAAACCAATCATCTCACTCAACAGTGTGTGTACCTCAAAACTTTTGAGGTTAAAAGAAAATAGTACACTTCAAAAACACTTGAGAGTTCATCAAAATCATCCATCAAGAAAAAACAACCATTTGTGTCTGTCTAAACAGCTGTTACAAAACAGTTGAACAAAACCTCTGCTCCTAGAGAGGTGCAAGTGACAGATGCACCACGTTCAAACCAATTCCAAAGAGGAAAAGGTCAACCTCCATACCAAAGGGTCCCACATGTTTATGAGGCTTACAAAAAGCCTTCTAAACCCAAAGTGAACAGGCATCCTTTTGGATTTCAACATCTGACAGGAAATGGTCCATAATAGTGGTTAGAGAAAAATGTTTTAAAATCTGTTCAAAACCCTGATCTAACCATTGTCGATGTTCCTAGACTTGAGGCTGATCTTGTTGTGACCCTATCCAAAGCCTTATTGGCTTTGGAGACCCTCCTGAACTAATTGTTTACTTGATGTGCAGGGAGACTCTGCATGCTTAGATAGTTTATGGTATGTAGATAGTGGAGGCTCTAGGCACGTGACTGGATGTGGAGCCCTACTCTAAGATTTCAAAAACCATGGAGGGGGTGATATATCTTTTGGCAACAATTCTAAGGGAAATGTGTTGGGGTCAGGAACAGTTCAGAATGGGAATCTCAAGGGTGAGAATGTCAATCTTATCGATAATCTGAAGTTTAATCTCCTTAGTGTCTCACAAATGAGTGACAAAGGCTATGGGTCATTCTTCACTAAGGATAACTGCAAGATTATTGGGCCAGACATGGTGAAAAAGATTGAAGCTGTGACAACCCTCAATTTACATGTATTCCGTACAATTTATTTAATAATAATTTAAGTGCTTGGTGACTGTGTTGAAATATTTAACTGCTCTCTGATTACTGAGCTATACTTACATGAGCATGTTAACATACTGGTAGTATACAGAAAAGTCACTAAATGGTCCGGTATATTTTCCTATGTGTTAGGAATTTATTTCGTTACAAAATAAATATAAATAAGACACTTTACGGTACAATTAAACACTTTAACGGAACAGTATCCGACCGAACAACCGGACATTACCCGGGACACCAAATATTTGTCAAACACGTTATTTTATTATTCATGGTTTGTCATGATCCCCGTATGCCATAACACCCACTAAAGATCATTTCATTTCACATACAAGTCCCTACTTACAACCTAACTACTTGTTACACCTTGGTTGAAATATTTGCAACAAGACCCCCCCCCCTAACCGATTCCAATCCCAAAGAGGACCCACAAATCATTTTTGCCATGCCTCACAATCTCATGTTAGATTTTATTTCCATTGTTTATTGGATTTGTTACTTGTAGGATCCACCAAGATATGTGAACATATCTTATAATATCTTGGCCAAGATTATAACCATCATTTACAATTTTCCTTCTTCTCTCCCTTACATAAAGCTACGTCCAAACCCCCCTAAATATCACCATCAAATCTCACAAAGATTACATTCATATTTTATATTGGATCTTGCTTGGTGGAGTAAACATAAAATTTGAAAGGAATAATAATAAGTATGGAGGCAATCTTACAAGGGTCATATCATATCTTTCACCAAGATCACACCCTCATTCCTTACATCTCTCTCTCATTCGGTTTCCCCCAAAACCGAAATCCATCACCACCACTATCATCATCCATCTCTTCCATTTCTACAAGTTCCATTCAAGTTTGAAGGTGATCTATGGAGGTGGCAACTTGAAGGACTTTCTAAGGAGCTTGTTCTAGTCTTTTTCACCATCATATTCTCAATAGATTTCATCCCTAGCTTTAAGCTAGTAGTAAGTCTCTTCACACTTTGTTTTTCATCTTGTTCATAGTTGATATGTAGTATGATGTGTTGTTGTTTAAGTCACTAAAGATCAAAAGGATTAAAAGATGTTAAACAAAAGTAAAGATTATAAAAGTTACATAAAGTTATTTATGTCTGAATAATGAAGCGGAAATCTTGTCGGTTTGAGGGTTGGTTAAATCATGCTTGATGTTTGATTGTTGGTTTCTTGTTAAATCCATTGTTCGGACACTCGTTGATGCGATTTAGTAATGCTTAAACCACAAAACAGCATTCTGATGTACTTTTTCAGCCGCATTCAACAGGCTGTAAACAGACTTTAACAAATCGAAAAACGGAATTTCTGAAGCCTAAATCGGGTCTTTTCGAAAAACGAAGAAAATGGCGCTGGAATCTTATTTTTTTTTGAGGTCGTTTACTATTTTAAAAATCTGTTTTTGTGACAGCAGCTAAGGCTGATTTTAACTGCAGTAAAATGGGTAATACGTTTTCAGTCACAACATGAAACCTGAATTGAACCAGCCCCTAAAATTCATACCATAGCTGGTCACTGATGTATTTGTGACCCTCGAACTGGAATTTTGTCAAACGGACTTCCGAGGAATTTTAGACGAATTATTCCGTGAACTGCAATCAGAATGTAGCAAATCTGATTGCAGTCCGGTAAACGAATTTCTATAAATTACTGATAATGAACTGGACCCCGATATTTTTACACAATGAAATATGGAACGTTTAAGACATCCTGTAAAAATTTGGGAATTTTTGGAATAATTTAACTATTTTATTTAAATGTCCGAAAACAGCCGGTTTTGAATATTAATGCTGAATTGACATAAGTTGTGACTTGCGTGTCTAAATGTCGAGTATGCTATCGGTGAATGATCTAACATGTATTATGTGTTACGTACAATATCGTATGTTTGTTTATGAGTGGGGAATGGATGGGAAGTTTATATGGGCATAAATCGTTAAAGTGTGTACCTGTTATGTGGACGAAGTAATGTGCAAATAAACCATACGTAGGATACGTGTTATGCATGAGAAACTGATTGTTATCCGTACCTTATTAGGACGTGATTGACCGACCTTGACTGTTAACTATATTTGAGAACCTAACCGAGCAAACCGAGGTGAGTTCACACTCCTAAGGCATGGGATTCCCGGTGGGTTGGGAATGAGATTGAATAACTACTCGTACTATCATTAATATTAAATTACTTTTCACCGTCCTCGGATTGAAGGGCACGTACGTAAAACCTACGTACACTCACACTCGCTACGGTCCTTGGATCAAGAAGGGCACGTACAAACACGACTAGTCGACACATGGGAAGCCCCCACTAATCTTCGCACACATGTTTGGGAAACCGCGATACGGCCACTAATCATCGCACACATGTTTTGGAAACCGCGATCCGGCCACTAATCACCGCAAACATGTTTGGGAAACCGTGATACAGATAACTAAGATACTTGGTTTACGAAATAAACAAATGATTCACGAACACTATAACTAAACAACCAACTGTGAATTCACTCAACTTTGTTGTTGACTCGTTGTTACATGCCTTGCAGGTCGTTAGGTATCTATGGAGCTTGCATCGGAGTGGGAAGAGTCGTTGTGGGACATGGACGGCTGTGTGCCATACTAAACTTTTGAAAACGCTTAAACTTATGATTTGGTTTTAAATTTATGCTTCCGCTTGTAATTTAAACTATGTTTTGTTTAGACACCAATTGTATTGTGTTGGATTTTACAAACTACTTACATGCTTGTTCAATATGATTGGTGGCTTGATCCTGGTCACGTCATGCCTCCAAGCGGTGGTACTCCGCATGGTGGATTTTGGGGGTGTGACAGATTGGTATCAGAGCCATTGGTTATAGTGAACTTGGTTTTAATACGGGGAAAAAGTTTTTGTTAAAACCAGAGTATAACCTGTACAGTGCTCAACGATCCACAACGACGCTTCGCTCCACGTGCAAGACTCAACATTATAGGTAATATGGTTTATGTTTGTATTACCTACCTGCTAGTAGCACATTTGATCATAGTATGCATTAGCTAGTGTAATAACTGCTATTTGAACCTTGTGTGCTTACTCTCTTCTGTCATCCCACACTTACGCACCTTGCGATACCTTCTTATGTGTGTTCCTTCTATATGAAGATCATGAGTGAACGTCTCGACATGACCCAGGGTCAGCTGACGACCTTGATTAACGAACGGATTGCTGAAGCCTTAGCAACCCAAACAGGGAGTCAACCCATGCACCTTCAAACACGCATGGGCACCTTCAAGGCGTTCCTGGAATGCAAACCTCCCACTTTTGACGGCACTGAAGGGACAATCGGCCTTCTACACTGGATCCGAAGAATCGAATTTACATTCGAAGAGAGTGAAAGCCCTACCAACAAACGAGTAGAGTACGCTACTGGCATGTTGCAAGGGAAAGCGTATTCTTGGTGGAACGCACAGGTTCAGATGCTCGGGTTGGCAGACGCGAATGCCACCCTCTGGAGCGACTTCAAGGATTGGATTAAGGAAGAGTTCTGCCACCTGGACGACATACTGAAACTTGAGATAGAGTATTATGGTTTGAAGATAGAAGGATCAGAGATTGAGGCATACACAAAGAGGTCCAACGACTTGGCTGCCTTATGTCTTAACATGTCACAACCCATATCTAGGCGAATCAAGCTATACCTCAGAGGCTTAGTCCCGGAAATCCAAGGGTCTGTAAGTGCGGCCAACCTTCCCACAATCCAACAAGTCATTCGTTTGGCACACCAGCTCACCGATCAGGCAGTGGAAGAGGGCAAGCTGCCCAAATGTGTTAGCACTACTACTACTGGTGCTCCCAGCAGTGACAAGCGCAAGTGGGATGGAAATTCGGGCAGGGGTTCCACTCCAGTTCAGTCCCAGCCCCATCGACGAAAGACAGATGAACACTGGAGCCCCAGTCAGCAGTTTTCTGGAAAACAAGGTCAGGGTAGATACAGGGGAAATCACCCAAAGTGCAATCGATGTAGTTTGCACCACAGCAGGCCGTGCAACAAAGGTCGTTGTCAGAGATGTAGCAAGTTGGGACATGAAGCCAAAGATTGCCGAAGCTTACGTCCTGCGAAGCAGAACCGACAACAGCAGCCACAAACTCCCCAAAACCAACAGCAACACCAGCAAGGTAATAAGGGATGCTTCCAGTGCGGTGCTGAGGGTCACTTCAAGAGGCACTGTCCTCAGCTGAATCAGAATCAGAACAACAACCAAGGAAATGAGAACAACAATGGAGGCAAAAACGGGGGTAACAATAACGGCAAAGGTCGCACCTTCGTGATTGGTCAGGCTGACGCAAGGAACGATCCCAACGTTGTGATGGGTAAGTTTCTTCTAGATGATTTCTTTGTTACTTTTTTATTCGATTCGGGTGCCGATACTAGTTATGTGTCCTTAAAAGTTAGTTAAATGCTTAAGCGCACCCCAACACTTTTGACCGGCAAACACACGGTAGAGCTAGCAAACGGTAAAAGTCTCGAGGCCACACACATAGTTAAAGGTTGTAACCTCGTCTTAGCTGGTCAGACTTTCTCTATCGATCTCATCCCTATCACACTTGGTAGTATCGACGTCGTTATTGGGATGGATTGGCTATCTCATCTTCAAAGCAGAGATTGTTTGCAAGGAGAAAATCGTCCGCATTCCTCGTTCTGGTGAAGAACCTCTGGTGATTCAGGGCGATAAGAGTGGTGCTGTTGTAGGCATTATCTCTTTCCTTAAAGGCCCAGAAGTGCTTGCATAAGGGCCACACTACCATTCTAGCGCTCGTTACTGACACATCAACGGAAGAGAAGAAAATTTAAGACATTCCTATAGTGCGCGATTTTCCTGAGGTATTTCCTGAGGAATTACCTGGTCTTCCGCCTCATCGACGAGTCGAATTCCAAATCGAGCTAGCTCCTGGAGCAGCGCCCATAGCTCAAGCACCTCATCGCTTAGCCCCAACCGAACTGGAAGAACTGTCCAAGCAATTACAAGAACTTTGGAAAAAGGTTTTATTCATCCTAGCTCTTCGCCCTGGGGAGCTTCAGTGTTATTCGTAAGGAAGAAAGACGGTACCTTCAGAATGTGCATCGACTACCATGAACTCAATAAGGTGACCGTAAAGAATCGTTATCCTCTCCCGCGCATTGATGACTTATTCGACCAGTTGCAAGGGTCGAGCTATTACTCCAAGATTGATTTGAGATCAGGATACCATCAGCTGAGAGTCCGAGAGGACGACGTCTCCAAAACAGCATTCAGAACTCGCTACGGCCATTACGAGTTTCTGGTTATGCCTTTCGGGTTGACGAATGCACCATCGGTCTTCATGGATCTCATGAACCGAGTGTGCAAGCCTTACCTGGATAAGTTTGTCATTGTATTCATCGACGACATCCTGATCTATTCTAAGAGTGAGGAGGAACACGAACAGCATCTACGACTTATGCTGGAACTTCTTCGAAAAGAGCAGTTGTATGCCAAGTTTTCGAAATGTGACTTCTGGCTTCGCGAAGTCCACTTTCTAGGCCATGTGGTAAACAAGGATGGAATTCATGTGGATCCATCCAAGGTTGATTCGATCAGGAACTGGCCTGCACCCCGTACACCAACAGAAATCCGCCAATTCTTGGGTTTGGCAGGATACTCAAGGATTGTGCAACCTCTCACTTCACTGACTCAGAAGGGTGTCACCTATCGTTGGGGTGATGCACAGGAGTCTGCATTTCAGCACTTGGAAGATAGACTTTCTAGCGCGCCTATTCTCTCATTGCCTGAAGGCACAGATGACTTTGTGGTTTATTGCGACGCATCCATACAAGGACCGGGTTGCGTATTGATGCAACGTGACAATGTCATTGCTTACGCATCGCGCCAACTTAAAGTTCACTAAAGGAATTACACTATGCACGATTTGGAATTGGGAGCAGTTGTTTTCGCGCTTAAGATATGGAGACATTACCTGTACGGTACCAAGTGCACCATTTACACCGATCACAGGAGTCTCGAGCATATCTTCAAGAAAAAGGAGTTAAACATGCGACAACGCCGATGGGTCGAGCTCTTGAATGATTAGGAATGCGCTATCAAGTACCATCCAGGCAAAGCCAATGTTGTGGCCGACGCCCTTAGTCGAAAGGATACTATACCTAAGCGTGTACGTGCGTTACAGCTTACCATCCAATCTAGTCTTCCTGCTCAGATTCGCGATGCTCAGGTTGAAGCATTGAAAGCGGAGAACATCAGAGCTGAATCCCTACGAGGATCGAGGCAGCGGCTAGAACAAAAGGAAGACGACACTTACTATGTAACAGGGCGCATCTGGGTTCCACTTTATGGAAACTTACGCGAGCTTGTGATGGACGAAGCGCACAAGTCTCGTTATTCGGTACACCCTGGTTCGGATAAAATGTACCACGACCTCAAGACTACGTATTGGTGGCCTGGCATGAAAGCCCACATAACAACCTACGTCAGTAAGTGCTTGACTTGTGCGAGAGTCAAGACTGAATATCAGGAACCATCAGGCCTACTTCAATAACCGGAGATTCCGAAATGGAAATGGGAGCAAATTTCCATGGATTTCGTTATCGGCCTGCCCAGATCTCAACGCGGAAACGATACCATTTGGGTGATCGTAGATCGACTGACCAAGTCTGTACATTTTCTGGCGATCAAAAGAAACGGATAAGTTTTCTACTCTTGCAGACATTTACCTAAAGGAAGTGGTATCAAGGTACGGAGTGCCAACCTCCATCATTTCTGATCGTGACGCGCATTTTACTTCTGAACTGTGGCAAGCTATGCACAAGTCCTTTGGCTCACGTTTAGATATGAGCACCGCTTATCACCCGCAGACGGATGGGCAATCTGAACGCACCATCCAAACCCTTGAAGACATGCTCAGGGCATGTGTAATCGATTTTGGTAATGGCTGGGAAAAGCACCTCCCGCTAGTGGAGTTCTCATATAACAACAGCTACCACACCAGCATTCAGGCCGCTCCGTTTGAGGCATTGTACGGACGCAAATGCCGATCACCTCTCTGTTGGGCAGAAGTTGGTGACAGCCAAATCACTGGCCCAGAACTTGTGGTAGATACCACCGAGAAAATTGCTCAGATACGACAGCGAATGGCGGCAGCTCGTGACCGTCAGAAAAGCTATGCTGATAAGGGAAGAAAACCACTCGAGCTCCAGGTTGGGGATCGAGTGCTACTCAAAGTCTCACCTTGGAAAGGTGTAGTCCGCTTTGGCAAACGAGGCAAACTCAATCCGCGTTATGTCGGACCCTTCGAAGTCATTGAGAAAATTGGCAAAGTCGCCTACAGGTTGAATCTACCTGAAGAACTCAGCAGAGTTCACAATGTTTTCCATGTGTCGAATCTGAAGAAGTGTCTGTCAGATGAGACCCTCATAGTTCCTCTGAAGGAACTCACTATCGACGACCAGCTGCGATTCGTCGAGGAACCTGTAGAGATTACTGATCGAGATGTTAAGATCCTCAAGCATACCAGGATACCTCTAGTCCGAGTTCGTTGGAATGCTCGTCGTGGCCCAGAGTATACCTGGGAACGAGAAGACCAAATGAAACTCAAGTATCCCCAACTGTTTAAGAAAAACGCAACCACTACTGAGGCTGAAGCTACTGCAGAATTTCGGGACGAAATTCCAAATCAACGGGGAGATGATGTGACACCCCAGGAAAATCAGGAAAACAACGCAACTTAACTAGCTTCCTCAGTAACCACGCGCTAAATTTCGGGACAAAATTCTCTTAACAGGGGGAGAATGTGACAACCCTCAATTTACATGTATTCCGTACAATTTATTTAATAATAATTTAAGTGCTTGGTGACTGTGTTGAAATATTTAACTGCTCTCTGATTACTGAGCTATACTTACATGAGCATGTTAACATACTGGTAGTATACAGAAAAGTCACTAAATGGTCCGGTATATTTTCCTATGTGTTAGGAATTTATTTCGTTACAAAATAAATATAAATAAGACACTTTACGGTACAATTAAACACTTTAACGGAACAGTATCAGACCGAACAACCGGACATTACCCGGGACACCAAATATTTGTCAAACACGTTATTTTATTATTCATGGCTTGTCATGATCCCCGTATGCCATAACACCCACTAAAGATCATTTCATTTCACATACAAGTCCCTACTTACAACCTAACTACTTGTTACACCTTGGTTGAAATATTTGCAACAAGACCCCCCCCCCTAACCGATTCCAATCCCAAAGAGGACCCACAAATCATTTTTGCCATGCCTCACAATCTCATGTTAGATTTTATTTCCATTGCTTATTGGATTTGTTACTTGTAGGATCCACCAAGATATGTGAACATATCTTATAATATCTTGGCCAAGATTATAACCATCATTTACAATTTTCCTTCTTCTCTCCCTTACATAAAGCTACGACCAAACCCCCCCTAAATATCACCATCAAATCTCACAAAGATTACATTCATATTTTATATTGGATCTTGCTTGGTGGAGTAAACATAAAATTTGAAAGGAATAATAATAAGTATGGAGGCAATCTTACAAGGGTCATATCATATCTTTCACCAAGATCACACCCTCATTCCTTACATCTCTCTCTCATTCGGTTTCCCCCAAAACCGAAATCCATCACCACCACTATCATCATCCATCTCTTCCATTTCTACAAGTTCCATTCAAGTTTGAAGGTGATCTATGGAGGTGGCAACTTGAAGGACTTTCTAAGGAGCTTGTTCTAGTCTTTTTCACCATCATATTCTCAATAGATTTCATCCCTAGCTTTAAGCTAGTAGTAAGTCTCTTCACACTTTGTTTTTCATCTTGTTCATAGTTGATATGTAGTATGATGTGTTGTTGTTTAAGTCACTAAAGATCAAAAGGATTAAAAGATGTTAAACAAAAGTAAAGATTATAAAAGTTACATAAAGTTATTTATGTTTGAATAATGAAGCGGAAATCTTGTCGGTTTGAGGGTTGGTTAAATCATGCTTGATGTTTGATTGTTGGTTTCTTGTTAAATCCATTGTTCGGACACTCGTTGATGCGATTTAGTAATGCTTAAACCACAAAACAACATTCTGATGTACTTTTTCAGCCGCATTCAACAGGCTGTAAACAGACTTTAACAAATCGAAAAACGGAATTTCTGAAGCCTAAATCGGGTCTTTTCGAAAAACGAAGAAAATGGCGCTGGAATCGTATTTTTTTTGAGGTCGTTTACTATTTTAAAAATCTGTTTTTGTGATGTATTTGTGACCCTCGAACTGGAATTTTGTCAAACGGACTTCCGAGGAATTTTAGACGAATTATTCCGTGAACTGCAATCAGAATGTAGCAAATCTGATTGCAGTCCGGTAAACGAATTTCTATAAATTACTGATAATGAACTGGACCCCGATATTTTTACACAATGAAATATGGAACGTTTAAGACATCCTGTAAAAATTTGGGAATTTTTGGAATAATTTAACTATTTTATTTAAATGTCCGAAAACAGCCGGTTTTGAATATTAATGCTGAATTGACATAAGTTGTGACTTGCGTGTCTAAATGTCGAGTATGCTATCGGTGAATGATCTAACATGTATTATGTGTTACGTGCAATATCGTATGTTTGTTTATGAGTGGGGAATGGATGGGAAGTTTATATGGGCATAAATCGTTAAAGTGTGTACCTGTTATGTGGACGAAGTAATGTGCAAATAAACCATACGTAGGATACGTGTTATGCATGAGAAACTGATTGTTATCCGTACCTTATTAGGACGTGATTGACCGACCTTGACTGTTAACTATATTTGAGAACCTAACCGAGCAAACCGAGGTGAGTTCACACTCCTAAGGCATGGGATTCCCGGTGGGTTGGGAATGAGATTGAATAACTACTCGTACTATCATTACTATTAAATTACTTTTCACCGTCCTCGGATTGAAGGGCACGTACGTAAAACCTACGTACACTCACACTCGCTACGGTCCTTAGATCAAGAAGGGCATGTACAAACACGACTAGTCGACACATGGGAAGCCCCCACTAATCTTCGCACACATGTTTGGGAAACCGCGATACGGCCACTAATCATCGCACACATGTTTTGGAAACCGCGATCCGGCCACTAATCATCGCAAACATGTTTGGGAAACCGCGATACAGATAACTAAGATACTTGGTTTATGAAATAAACAAATGATTCACGAACACTATAACTAAACAACCAACTGTGAATTCACTCAACTTTGTTGTTGACTCGTTGTTACATGCCTTGCAGGTCGTTAGGTATCTATGGAGCTTGCATCGGAGTGGGAAGAGTCGTTGTGGGACATGGACGGCTGTGTGCCATACTAAACTTTTGAAAACGCTTAAACTTATGATTTGGTTTTAAACTTTATGCTTCCGCTTGTAACTTAAACTATGTTTTGTTTAGACACCAATTGTATTGTGTTGGATTTTACAAACTACTTACATGCTTGTTCAATATGAATGGTGGCTTGATCCTGGTCATGTCACGCCTCCAAGCGGTGGTACTCCGCATGGTGGATTTTGGGGGTGTGACAGAAGCTGTCATAGCTGTCACACCCCCAAAATACCACATGCGGAATTACCGCGGGGCGTGTGACGTACCAGGATCGAAGCGACCAATCACATTGAACTTCGCATAATAATTAAATAAAACTTTCATTTATTGACATTAAGTGTTACAATGTTACAAACAATTCACAGTATACATCGGAATCATAATTCATTCGTTAAGTGTTTATAAACCATTAGTCTTGTGTTGCGATTCCATGTATCTCGACCCATGACCACTCCACCCTCCCAGACAGCAAGTTCCAACATTATGCACCTAAAGGCCTGCAAGGCATGTAACAACGAATCAACAACAAAGTTGAGCTAGTTCACAGTTGGTTGTCCATTTTATTGTTGTTCCAAAAACCACGAGTTCATTCAAAAACCATGAGTTAACCAATCCATTGTTTCCCAAAACCATCACCAGTGGGGGCTACCCCATGTAACCACTAGATCGTTACCATATCGACAACTGACTGAGAAAGTTGTGCCCTACGTCAATGTCTATCATCATTGACTAAGTGCCCAGATCCATTAGTACACGCCCGTCCTACCGGCACGGTGTGAGGCTTGTCAACCCTAATAGCGCTATTAACTAATGACCCGCTCGCCATTGGCCCGACGATTAAGTCGATATAAAAATGAAGGACTTCATGATAGAGTTTTGTCTAGTAAGTTATATGTTGTCGTCCTTCCCAACCGAGGACGGAGGTATGTACTCTACCCAACCGAGAATACGCAGGTTAAATGTAGTCGTCCTTCCCAACCGAGGACGGAGGTACAAATTCTGTTAGAGGCGAATATGTAGGTTTCATTTTAGCTTCTTAACCCATTCCCAACCCACCGGGAATCCCATGCCTTATAAAAGTGTGAACTCACCTTGGTTTGCTCTGTATGACTAAGTTACTTTACCCATTCCAAGTTGGTCAACCAAATCCTACCGGGGTTACCAAAGATAATTAGTTTGTATGCACATAGTGACGCATTCCACATTCACAACTCAAGTAGCGTACGAGTAGTGCACATAATGTCACACAAATTGTAACAAAGGATCACGCAACACATAGATCATAACATCCATTGCAACACAATCGGTTTTTACATACAATTATACCACGCACTCTAGTAGATTGTGTATAATATACATCACCACATAACACATAGCAACCAATGGAATCACATACGAGTTTATGTCACAAGTTAGAACATCACATAACAATCTAGCAATTCATTTACGTGTCATACAAGTAAGGCTAGTGTGCGACCATATATATAAGTGTGCAACTCGGTTTGCGTTCGTGGCCCACTGTCGAGAAGTGCGGCCCACTGATGTATAAAGCCCAGAGTCGATGTACGACTCTAGACAAGTGTGCGATCAATGAACCTTGGCCGAGGTGTGCGATCTGGTTCGCATTTGGGTATGGTCTGGCCCAAACAGCCCAGTGGCCCACGAGGGACTATGCAACCCGAGGTACACCAATTCCAGGCCCACATCAGAATGTGCGACCTGGTTGGGCTCAACAGCCAATCCATGTTTATTAATGATGTTCAAACTAAGGTGTGTGATCAGTTAGTCAAAGCCACAGTTACATTCAACCCACTTTCCATACTATCTTTCCAGGAACATTAATTCATTCAATGATTACCATCACCATGGACTCATTATGTGGTCATCAAAAGAATTCATCACTCAAAAATTAATCTACAGTAGGATCGAATAAGACAAATATCCCCTAACTATGAAACCTTAGTGCATAATACAATATTCAAACACAACAACCTTCAGCAACCTTACTTAATTCGGATTTTTCAACAGAAAGTTTTCAAACAAATTAATAGTTCATCATATACCCACATGATATCCATATTAATTTCAATAATAATTACGGTTATCTAACCTGAGCATCTAATCATGAATTTATATATATGCAGCCCTCACATCATTCAATTTCATCAAACTTACTAACCCGGCCTTAATACTCGTGCATATGATCAAAACCCTAATGATTAAACTCACATGCATGCCTATCATCGAATACTTAAAAGACAACAGTTATCCATAATCATCATGTTACATATATCATCCTCCAACCAATAGAGTTGCTTCTCATAATATTTATGGCAACAATAGTTCATATAAAACAATTACAATCTAGCATGTAAATCACGAAACATAAATCACTACATAACACAAGACTATTCAAGAATCCTAACTAATGCATTAACATACTAACCGGAATTGAGGAGGTACAACTAGAAGGCTTCGATGAAGAGAGAGGGGGGGGGGGGGTGCCACTGCCGTACGTAGAGTATGGAGGAGGGTAGGGTTTGTTTTTGGTTTGAGATATTGTTAAGTAATCATATGTAAATCCCTCATGTGTGCGTGATTCCTACTGGCCAAATAATCGGCCCAACTCTAACTATATGTGTGTATATTCTGAAGTCAAAAGCCGGCCCCCAACACATGTGGTATTTGGGCTTCGGGCGTGCGGACTCACATAGGCCGGCCCAATTTTTATAACCCTTGATTGGGCTCAAACAGTTCAACCTAGGATAACCTCTGTGTGTGTGTTTCAAGTAAGTTTGTGGCCCAATACGCATCGTGTAGCTCGCGGCCCAAATAGGTTACTGTCACACCCCGACCATGTAAAACAACAAAACGTGGCGGAAACGTCGGGGAGTGTTGTAACAGAATCATTGTTTCACAATCATGGATTAAACATTTTTGTTTTATTGAATTAAATGTATTACATTACATTGGAATTAGAAACAAAACATGAACAAATAGACTTCCATTGTTATTAAGTCACTAAGGCCTCGTCCATTCCTATGTGAGCGTACACAAAGATCATCATCAAACATCATCAACTATGGTACCTGAAACACACGTGAAAATACGTCAGCATAAAAATGCCGGCGAGTACATAGGTTTTATATGAGTGTCAGATTCATGGCTCGTTTTACATGTTGCAATAGTTATTTAAAAACCTTGTTTTGAAAAGTATAATATTGCGACAAAATTAACCAACACAAATCAAGTTGGTTATAATTTGCAAAATCTCGTAGCCATGATTCTTAACTCCAATACATTTGTTTTATTAAATCAAATTGTAGAATATCTCATAAAAACTCGTTAATAAAACTCGTATGGTTTATATTATTCAGAAAACATCCTTGTGTGACATTGTTTCGAAATCGTTTATCCAAGTAACCTAGATAACGCAACGATATATAATGTGTTAAAAGCACTTATATATAGGAAGTACCAGCGGCGTATCCACCATGCTTTTAACACATTACACCCGCCCCGTTACCTAATCACTTCCCTAACCCAATGGCTCAAACAGTTACAAATGGTTTACATAAATCAAATGGTAACAAACGGTTCACATAAATCCAACGATTACAAATGGTTCACATACATCAAATGGTTACAAATGGTTCACATACATCCAATGATTTCAAATGGTTCACATACATCCAATGATTACAAATGGTTCACATACATCCAACGATTACAAATGGTTCAAAACGTAAAACAATTGTGCTAGCATGTTAAGTGAACATACATAGCAAAACATAATGAAATCATGTACTAATAGTGTACTAATGAACATAGCAAGTATATGATATGAAAACATGGAAAGCACGAAAATAACAAGTAGGCACATGTGTTTCACCCCAAAACGTTTGGAAAATAGTAAAAGAGGGGTCTATGTACTCACTTGAGGGTGCTTAGAAGTCTTTGAGTAACAACCAAGCAATGCTAGAGATCACGGAAATCAAACGGCACCTAATATAGGTATCTATGTTAATAAACGGACCTAACTCGGAAGATCGGATAGTATGAGGTTTCGTAAACCAAATGAGTATTGGAACTCATATGATATGGTTTAACAAAGCCTCAATAGTAAAATGAAACCTAACCTAAGTGCTTACGACCCATTATGACCCGTTTAGGTAGTTTACGCCACTTTAACGCGTCATTCGCGTAAAACGCGTTCGAACCGCCTAACTAGTCCTATGACAAGTATTATACACCTTAACATGTCTAATAATGTTGCCTAGTTAGTTTAGATGTCAAAATTTAGGTTACATATGCTTAAAATGAATTTTGGCGTAAAAAGGGCATTTTGATAATTTACCTAAGGCATATAAACTACCTATCATACAACTAACTAAACGACGTGACCATAAGGTATAACCTCGGAAGGTTATTCCCTATACAACTATGGTCACCTAATGTGTTTGGTCGGATCCTAAAGATCAACCAAACGGGTCGGGTTCGAAGGTATAAGCGATTGTTTAGATCGCTTACCTTAAGACCCTATATAAGCACTAAACCTAAAGTGACGAGCTAAACATGTTAAAACATGTTTAACGAATTTAGAAAATAGGTTTGGTATCAAAACAAACGGTTTTGATACCTAAAAGTAGTTTGGTTACAAAATACGCAAGAATACGCATTTTGGCCGAAACTACGACTCGTCACTATACCTAAATAACGTGGTAATCAGTAGGCATAGTCACTAGGGACTATAACCATCGTGATTACGCTCACGTTGCGAAGTTCAAACGAACTTCGTGTTGACCATAAACTGGTCAATGCAGAAAGTCAAACAGAGTTTGATTTTCGCATAAAAGAACGAAAGAGGACTTACAAAAGGTCCAAGAACGGAAGTTTGACCCGATTATTCTCAGGTATGAAGTGAAAGCACTTCAACTTAGAGAAATATCAGATCAAAGGTGTGAGTTTTGAGCAAAGGGGTGGGGGTATTTATAGTTTTCGTATAACCGTTAGGATCGTTCATCGAAAACCGAGCTTCAATCTCAGCCGTACACCTCATGCCCACTAATTTGAATACCATGGGCACCTCCAAAAGAGCCCATAGAATCATAAAAACCATGTGCAAAGGTGCCAAAATCAGTTGGAACAGCTGGAAACAATTTTTTTATCCAGATAGGGTGCTCGTGTCACGTGACAGCCAACCCATATAGTGGTGGCGTGATGCCAGCATGTGCCCAGTTCCAGAAAGTTTCAAATATTTACAGTTTTGGTCCCTGCACATGTTTAAGGCCTATTTTGATGCGTTTAAACCCCGTTAACCCATTTTCAAGGCCCAATAAAGAAGTTTAAGTATAGGGAACTTGAAATATGCTAAAAGATATCCCAGATGTCGATTCGTTTGTCCGTACGGTTGCGTTATTCGGTTAATTACGACGAAACACGAACGAACGCGAAAAACGGTCCAAATTACGCGACGAATGGATTTTTATCAAGCCAATCACTAAAATAAAATATTTGAATGATTACATAAATTTTTGGATGTCCGGATGTATTCAGAACGTAAGATATGCGCGAAAATGCAAACTTATGCACTTTTTGACGCTTTTAGTCCCTATTGATCAAGAAAGTTTATTTTTGCGCACCAAATACCTCAAAGCCTATTTCTAAGCTATTTAAAGGATATTTAGGGCATATTTAACTTATGATCAAGTTTTGGAATGTTCGTTACAGTACAAATCGGTATACTTTCGTAGTTTGTCGAAATTAGTCCCTGTAAGCGAATAAACTTGATTTCGCTACACCAAACCCTCCAAAACTTATTTCTACGTTATGTAAAGGTTATTTAAGGTATGTTAAGCCTATTTCACTATTTCGGAGTGTTCGTTGCATTAAACTGGTTAAATTTATGCATCAGTGCGCGTATAACCTTTCAGAAAGCGATTTAATGTCACACCCCGACCACGTAGGACAACCAAACGCGGCGGAAACATCGGGGCGCGTTGCAACAGAATCATTGTTTCATAACCATGGATACAAAAAGTGTTTTGTTTTATTAAACATTGAATATTTACATCGTCTGGAAAATCTAAATACACAATTTAAACATAGTCTATCATTGTTATTGAGTCACTAAGGCCTCGTCCAGTCCTATATGAGCATGCATCCTATCAATCGATATCATTCAGCAATACCTGAAACATATGTGAAAACGAAGTCAGCAAAGAAATGCTGGCGAGTACATAGGTTTTGTAGGAGTGTCGAAATCATGGCTAGTTTAGATGTTGCAATACTTTATTAAAAACCTTGTTTTGAAAAGAGTATAATATTGCAACTTAATTAACCAACTCAAATCAAGCGGGTTATAGTTTATAAAACCTCGTAGCCATGACTCTTGACCCAAAAACATTTGTTTTAGTAAAGCAAAATTTTGAAACATCTCGAAATAAATCGTTAATAAAACTTGTATAGTTTATATCATTTTGAAAACCTTGTTTGTGTGACATCGTTTAGAAATCGTTTACCCAAGTGAACTAAATAATGCCACGGTCTGTAATACGATGGAAACACTTATATATAGGAAGTACCAGCGGTGTATCCACCATGCTTTCATCACATTACACCCGTCCCGTTATCTAAACACTTAACCAAAAACCAATCGTATATCGCTTTGAAGCCAATCGTTTAACCAAATCGTTTAACTCGTTAATACATCGCGTGAAAACCAATCGTTTACCCAAATCGTATAATTCGTTTTAGGTCGTGAAACTACTTATATGGTCGTCTCGCTAATAACATTCAAACCTTTGTGACTCGCTTACCTCGCTCTCGCATTAATAAACCCTTACCAAAGGGTAAATTAATAATTACAGATTCAGTCGCTACCCACAACACCCACACATAACCACGGGTGTAGTAAATAACGGGATTTGTCAGATCCTATGGTACCATAACCTAATACTGGTCGGCTTGATCATTGCTAATGAATGTCATTTGTTATGTAACTACAACCAACAAGTTTGTTCACTTTTTGAAATCGTTATTAGTTTTTGAAACCATTGAAATCGTTTTTGAAACCATTGTTATAATATCGAAAATCGTTGTGAAAACCATCGTCATAACCTCGAAAACATTTAGCACATATGAGTCACCCCAAAACAATTGAAAACAGTAAAATAGGGGAATAATGTACTCGCCTGAGAATGCTTAGAGGTCTTGAACAACAACCAAGCAAAGCTAGAGGGAGCACGGAATCAATCGGCAGTCTAAAACTATATAAATAAACCGGGCCTAAGTCGGAAGATCGGATAGAATGAGGGTTCGTAAACCAAACGAGTATGGAGACTCGTGTAATATGGTTTAACAAAGCCTACACACTAAATGAAACCTAACATAAGTGCTTACGACCCATTACGACCCGTTTAGGTAGCTTATGCTACTTTAACGCGTCGTGCGCGCAAAAGCGCACTCGAGACGTCTAACTAGCCCTATGACAAGTGTTATATGCCTAAACATGTTACATAATCAGTTATGTGACAAAATTTTAGGTTACATATGCTTAATTACCAATTATACATGAAAAGGGTATTCTGGTAATTTACCTAAGGCATATAAACTACCTATCATACAACTACTCAAACGATGTGACCATAGGGTATAACCTCGGAAGGTTATTCCCTATATGCTATGGTCCTAAAGTATTTGGTCGGATCCTAATGATCGACCAAAATGGGTCGGGTTCGAAGGTATAAGCGATTTATTAGATCGCTTACCCTTACGACCCTAGACAAGCACAAAACTAAAAGTGACGAGCTAAGCATGTTAAAACATGCTTAACTAAGTTTGAAAACAAGTTTGGTATCAAAACAAACGGTTTGATACCTAAGAGTAGTTTGGTTACAAAATACACACGAATGCGCATTTTGACCGAAACTACGGCTCGTCACTGAGCCTAGACAACGTGGTAATCAGTAGGCATAGTCACAAGGGACTATAACCATCGTGATTACGCTCACGTTGCGAAGTTCAAACGAACTTCGCATTGACCATAAACTGGTCAATGCAGAAAGTCAAACAAAGTTTGACTTTCGGACTCGAAAAGCAATAAAAGAACGAAGGAACACTTACAAAGGGTCCCCTAATGCTAATCTCGATCCAAGTAACTCAGGTATGAAACAATGGTTTCAACTTAGAGCTTCTAAGATCAAAATTCTTGTGGGTTTTGCAATTGAAGGTATGGGGTATTTATAGGATTCGTAGAGCCGTTAAGATCGTTCCTCATTAACCGTGCTTTGATCTCAACCATACACATCAAGATAGTGGTTTTCTAAAACCATTTGAGCCCACGGTATTGCCAAAACCATGTGCGAAAGTGAAAATGGACCAAATACAATGTTTCTGCCTAGGTTAGGCAGTCGCGTAGCACCACTGCCTAGGCATGAGGTGCTCGCGCTACGCCACTGTCTACCAGTTTCAGCAAAGTTTCAAAAATGGCAGTAATGGTCCCTGCAGCCCGTTTAAGCTATTTTCGATGCGTTTGAACCCCGTTAACCTCATTTCAAGGCTCTAAAATGAAGTTAAAGTATAGGGAACTCAAAACATGCTCAAAAATATCTAGGATGTTGGTTTGTTTGGCCGTACGATCGCGATGTTCGCTTAATTACGACGGAATGCGCATAAGCGCGAAAAACGATCCAAATGACGCGACGAATGGATTTTTCTCATGCCAAACACTAAAATAAAATATTTTAGTGCTTACATAAATTTTTGGATGTCCGGATGTATTCAGAACGTAAGTTATGCGCGAAAGTGCAAACTTATGCACTTTTTGACGCTTTTAGTCCCTGAATGACCCAAAAGTTTATTTTAGCATACCGAACCCCTCAAAGCCTATTTCTAAGCTATGTAAAGGATATTTATGGTATGTTTAACTTATGGTCATGTTCCGGAATGTCTGTTACAGTTCAAATTGGCATACTTTCGCAGTTTGTCAAATTTAGTCCCTGTAAGCGAATTAACTTGATTTCGGCATACCAAACCATCCAAAACTTATTTCTAAGTTATGTAAAGATTATTTAAGGTATGTTAAGCCTATTTCACTATTCCGGAGTGTTCGTTGCATTAAACGGGTTATATTTCCGCATCAGTGCGCGTATAACCTTCCAGAAAGCGATTTAGAGTTTGGAATAGAACAAAAATTGACATGTGCAAATGATACACATATTTATAAAAATCCCAAGTATGAAATACAATATTTCATTGGTTTGGTATTTGTTTGATGGTCGCAGTGACCCAGGTGTCACAGTCTCCCCTACTTTAGGAAATTTCGTCCCGAAATTTAATCAGAGGAAACTTGTGAGAGCTTGAAAACATGAAGTTGAAAAGCAAAACAACACTTGTTAGGGTTCTGAACTTCTAGTAACTTTAAATAACATTATGCTTTCAATGCAAGAGGGACACTTATATACAAGTATATGAAGCGCCATTGGTGCGTCCACCGTACCTCCATTACATTGTTCACGTTTCGTTATTTGTTGTCACTATCGGTTCTTACACATGATAAATCTTACTGTGGTTTCCGTGCACTGAATTTTTATAATTATGTACGCGTCCATAATTACGCAATTCTTTGCATAGTTGACACAGTGTATTCAATAATGTGTAGAGGAAAACCATATGAATGAACCTGTGATGAGCGTGACTGGACCACCATAGGGTCCTTTCAGCTGTATCATCACATGCCATTCTTAACCAGATCTTGAATCAATCTTTAACTAGACCATTCAAGGGTCTTTCTTCGAATCATGGAATGGTACTATATAACCCAAGGGTCTTAACTACCACGTAGAAGCCCATAAGGATTTAAGGTAGTACCTTTTTGAATATCCTACTATGAATCCCTCATATGAAAATATGAAAGATTCTATGAGGATTTGAAAATCGGATCACACAAAAAAAAAACATAGAGGAGAACACATAATCACATATCACATAATCGCATAATCGCATACTCGCATAATTGTTTAATTTGACCTTTAAATTTGTTATCTTTGGACACGGGTATTTAAAGCATACTAGGAATCAAATCCTTAATTGCAGCCATTTGGATGGATCCACATGAATACCCTGCTTGTTGACTACATGATCCAAAAACTGAACTTCTTTAAGCCAAAATTTCCTCTTGGAGGATTTAGCGAAAAGTTTGTTCCTTCTTTAGGGGTTCCAATGTCAACGAAAGTGTTGATCGTGATCAGCTCGGGACATGAATAGATCAAGATGTCATCAATAACAACAATGACGAACTGATCCAAATAAGGCTTGCAGACTCTATTTATTAAGTCCATGAAGATGGCTGGAGCATTTGTCAATCCAAAAGGCATGACTGTAAACTCGTAATGGCCATACTTCGTGCAGAAAGCCGTTTTGGGAATATCTTCTTCGAGAATACGAAGTTGATGATACCCAGAACGCAAATCGATCTTGGAAAAGCATGAAGTACCCTGCAGATAATCGGAGAGATAATTGATTTAAGGTAGGGGATATCGATTCTTGATGGTAAGCTTATCAAGCTTACGATAATCAATACTAATTCGAAAAGATCCATCTTTCTTTTTCACAAAGAGGGCAAGAGTTTCCCCAAGGTGAAAAGTTTGGACGGATGAATCCTTTATCATACAACTCTTGAAGCTGTTTCGATAATTCTTGCATCTCAGATGGTGCAAGACGATAAGGTGCTTTCGCAATTGGGTTGGCATTGGGTACAAGATCATAATGAAACTTGACTTGACGAACTGGAGGCAAACCAGGCAGTTCATCAGGAAACACCTCTGGATAATCCCGAACAATCGGAATATCCTGAATACTCTTGCTCTTGCCTTTCTCCTCGGTGACATGTGCTAGAAAAGCAACATATCCTTTTTGTAAATAACTTTGGGCTTTTGATTTAAAAGAAACAAGTGTTTGAGGTTCTTAGGGAGATCACATGAAAATGACAGAACCATACGAGTTGTTTGTCTTTGTGTTGACATCATAAGGTTGGATCAAACATTCATACAATTGCATTAGTTAAACAAATAAAAACCACAAATTTTTATTTATATAACAACCGCATTGTCTTTAAATGTTACAAGATAACAACCAGAGGAATTACAAAATACTAATTGTTCACTCCTTCATCATCGATTGCCTCATTGATGTTAAACACTCGACCACGTGCTGGATTCACATTGACGTTGACGTTCGCATTCGGGTTTGCGTTAGCATTTGCATTCACCAGTCTCGGACAGTTGTGGCGGAAGTGACCAATCTCTCCGCAGTTGAAACATGAACCCAGTGGGAATCTCGCAGCATTCCCTTGAACCGGAGCTTGAACCTGAGCAGCCTGATTTTGTCCCAGACGACAAACATTGGCCAAATGCCCAAGTCTACCACACGTTGTGCATTTCTTGCAATCTTGTTGTGCAACGTGATGACCGTTGCAACGGGCACAATGTGGTGCGGTACCAGCATATGCCTTCTTTGCAGATGGCTGTGCCGGTGGGTTTTGCAAGTTCTGAGCAGTCTGTGCTGTAACAGCAAAATTTTGGGCACCCTTCCGCTTCTTCGATTTTGTCGAAGTCTCACCTTCCTCACCCTTTTTCTTGTCCTTTCCAAAATCAGTCGCCTTCTTTTTATCACCCTTGCGGGTGAGTTTACCCTTCCTGACTTGAGACTCAGTCAGGGTAGCTGACAACTCGATTGCTTGACGAAGGGTAGTAGGATTAACACCGATCAAAATATCCAGAATAGAATCGGGTAAACCATCGATATACCTCTCGATTGCTTTCTCCAAAGGGGTCACCATGGTGGGACACAATAGACTGAGTTCTTCAAAACGATCCGTGTACGCACGGTGTTCAGCCCCATCTTGCTTTAAGTCATCAAACTCTCGTTCCAAAACTCGAATCTCGTGACGGGGACAAAACTCCTTCATCATGAGAGCCCGAAGCTCTGCCCATGTTTGTGCCAAAGCCACTTCGGCACCCCTATCTCGCATAACACCATTCCACCAAGTAAGCGCTCGCTTTTCAAACACACTCGAAGCAAATTCAACCTTACGCGCATCTTGACACTGCACATGCCTGAATGTGCTCTCGATACTCTCAAACCACTGTAGGAGCGTAGTTGCTCCTTGCGACCCAGAAAACTTAAGCGGCTTCGCAGAATTGAAATCCTTGAATTTACACTGTGCGTTATTGTTGTTGTTATTATTGCCGTTGTTGTATATCTCGTGGACTTGGGTTACAACCCCGGGAAGCACAGCAGCCACCTGCTGAGAGATCAGGGCTGCGAGTTCTTCAATAGTAAAAGTCCTAGCATCGGTTCGAGCATCGCGTCGAGGAGGCATTGTCTGACAAGGAAACGAGTGAGAGAATTAGACGAAAAGAATGAGATGAAACAAATCTGATGAAAGCAAGGATAGTGGTCATTTGTTTGTTACTACAAAGCAACAAACGACCTCGGTGATTAATCAAAGTAAATAGGTCAAAAATAATGTATCGCGAAGACATGCTCGCCTATAAGTGAACACTCATCCCAAGAATTCCCAGGTAAGCACAACTGGTCTCTCGTCTGATGAGATGTATACGAAGTGCTTGCCTAGACAGAAAACCCAGAATACAGGCATTCACCCTTCCAGTTTGCACGTGTTCACATTATTTAGAACCCAAAACCTTGACGAGGTTTTGAAAACTCAAAGGGGTTCAAAACCATATAATAGAGAGTTCAAAACCTTACAATAGAGGGTTCAAAACCTAGTAATCAATCATCCTAGAACAGATGATTAGTTTTCGAAGCGGTTTTGAAATTTATGTTCTTGTTGTGGTCGTCGCCTAAGGATAGGTGACGGTATCGTTTTATGACTAAACGCAAGTAAACTCGCGTTAGGGTCCTAAGAAGGTTATAGACTAGGTCAAAGCATTACTAATAACCTAATTCCCTATAACCATTGGCTCTGATACCAACTTTTCTGTCACACCCCGACCACGTAGGACAACCAAACGCGGCGGAAACATCGGGGCGCGTTGCAACAGAATCATTGTTTCATAACCATGGATACAAAAAGTGTTTTGTTTTATTAAACATTGAATATTTACATCGTCTGGAAAATCTAAATACACAATTTAAACATAGTCTATCATTGTTATTGAGTCACTAAGGCCTCGTCCAGTCCTATATGAGCATGCATCCTATCAATCGATATCATTCAGCAATACCTGAAACATATGTGAAAACGAAGTCAGCAAAGAAATGCTGGCGAGTACATAGGTTTTGTAGGAGTGTCGAAATCATGGCTAGTTTAGATGTTGCAATACTTTATTAAAAACCTTGTTTTGAAAAGAGTATAATATTGCAACTTAATTAAGCAACTCAAATCAAGCGGGTTATAGTTTATAAAACCTCGTAGCCATGACTCTTGACCCAAAAACATTTGTTTTAGTAAAGCAAAATTTTGAAACATCTCGAAATAAATCGTTAATAAAACTTGTATAGTTTATATCATTTTGAAAACCTTGTTTGTGTGACATCGTTTAGAAATCGTTTACCCAAGTGAACTAAATAACGCCACGGTCTGTAATACGATGGAAACACTTATATATAGGAAGTACCAGCGGTGTATCCACCATGCTTTCATCACATTACACCCGTCCCGTTATCTAAACACTTAACCAAAAACCAATCGTATATCGCTTTGAAGCCAATCGTTTAACCAAATCGTTTAACTCGTTAATACATCGCGTGAAAACCAATCGTTTACCCAAATCGTATAATTCGTTTTAGGTCGTGAAACTACTTATATGGTCGTCTCGCTAATAACATTCAAACCTTCGTGACTCGCTTACCTCGCTCTCGCATTAATAAACCCTTACCAAAGGGTAAATTAATAATTACAGATTCAGTCGCTACCCACAACACCCACACATAACCACGGGTGTAGTAAATAACGGGATTTGTCAGATCCTATGGTACCATAACCTAATACTGGTCGGCTTGATCATTGCTAATGAATGTCATTTGTTATGTAACTACAACCAACAAGTTTGTTCACTTTTTGAAATCGTTATTAGTTTTTGAAACCATTGAAATCGTTTTTGAAACCATTGTTATAATATCGAAAATCGTTGTGAAAACCATCGTCATAACCTCGAAAACATTTAGCACATATGAGTCACCCCAAAACAATTGAAAACAGTAAAATAGGGGAATAATGTACTCGCCTGAGAATGCTTAGAGGTCTTGAACAACAACCAAGCAAAGCTAGAGGGAGCACGGAATCAATCGGCAGTCTAAAACTATATAAATAAACCGGGCCTAAGTCGGAAGATCGGATAGAATGAGGGTTCGTAAACCAAACGAGTATGGAGACTCGTGTAATATGGTTTAACAAAGCCTACACACTAAATGAAACCTAACATAAGTGCTTACGACCCATTACGACCCGTTTAGGTAGCTTATGCTACTTTAACGCGTCGTGCGCGCAAAAGCGCACTCGAGACGTCTAACTAGCCCTATGACAAGTGTTATATGCCTAAACATGTTACATAATCAGTTATGTGACAAAATTTTAGGTTACATATGCTTAATTACCAATTATACATGAAAAGGGTATTCTGGTAATTTACCTAAGGCATATAAACTACCTATCATACAACTACTCAAACGATGTGACCATAGGGTATAACCTCGGAAGGTTATTCCCTATATGCTATGGTCCTAAAGTATTTGGTCGGATCCTAATGATCGACCAAAATGGGTCGGGTTCGAAGGTATAAGCGATTTATTAGATCGCTTACCCTTACGACCCTAGACAAGCACAAAACTAAAAGTGACGAGCTAAGCATGTTAAAACATGCTTAACTAAGTTTGAAAACAAGTTTGGTATCAAAACAAACGGTTTGATACCTAAGAGTAGTTTGGTTACAAAATACACACGAATGCGCATTTTGACCGAAACTACGGCTCGTCACTGAGCCTAGACAACGTGGTAATCAGTAGGCATAGTCACAAGGGACTATAACCATCGTGATTACGCTCACGTTGCGAAGTTCAAACGAACTTCGCATTGACCATAAACTGGTCAATGCAGAAAGTCAAACAAAGTTTGACTTTCGGACTCGAAAAGCAATAAAAGAACGAAGGAACACTTACAAAGGGTCCCCGAATGCTAATCTCGATCCAAGTAACTCAGGTATGAAACAATGGTTTCAACTTAGAGCTTCTAAGATCAAAATTCTTGTGGGTTTTGCAATTGAAGGTATGGGGTATTTATAGGATTCGTAGAGCCGTTAAGATCGTTCCTCGTTAACCGTGCTTTGATCTCAACCATACACATCAAGATAGTGGTTTTCTAAAACCATTTGAGCCCACGGTATTGCCAAAACCATGTGCGAAAGTGAAAATGGACCAAATACAATGTTTCTGCCCAGGTTAGGCAGTCGCGTAGCGCCACTGCCTAGGCATGAGGTGCTCGCGCTACGCCACTGTCTACCAGTTTCAGCAAAGTTTCAAAAATGGCAGTAATGGTCCCTGCAGCCCGTTTAAGCTATTCGATGCGTTTGAACCCCGTTAACCTCATTTCAAGGCTCTAAAATGAAGTTAAAGTATAGGGAACTCAAAACATGCTAAAAAATATCTAGGATGTCGGTTCGTTTGGCCGTACGATCGCGATGTTCGCTTAATTACGACGGAATGCGCATAAGCGCGAAAAACGATCCAAATGACGCGACGAATGGATTTTTCTCAAGCCAAACACTAAAATAAAATATTTTAGTGCTTACATAAATTTTTGGATGTCCGGATGTATTCAGAACGTAAGTTATGCGCGAAAGTGCAAACTTATGCACTTTTTGACGCTTTTAGTCCCTGAATGACCCAAAAGTTTATTTTAGCATACCGAACCCCTCAAAGCCTATTTCTAAGCTATGTAAAGGATATTTATGGTATGTTTAACTTATGGTCATGTTCCGGAATGTCTGTTACAGTTCAAATTGGCATACTTTCGCAGTTTGTCAAATTTAGTCCCTGTAAGCGAATTAACTTGATTTCGGCATACCAAACCATCCAAAACTTATTTCTAAGTTATGTAAAGGTTATTTAAGGTATGTTAAGCCTATTTCACTATTCCGGAGTGTTCGTTGCATTAAACGGGTTATATTTCCGCATCAGTGCGCGTATAACCTTCCAGAAAGCGATTTAGAGTTTGGAATAGAACAAAAATTGACATGTGCAAATGATACACATATTTATACAAATCCCAAGTATGAAATACAATATTTCATTGGTTTGGTATTTGTTTGATGGTCGCAGTGACCCAGGTGTCACATTTAAAGCTTGAAATCGAACATGAATTGATATGTGCAAACGATACACATATTTTTACAATTCCCAAGTATGAAACACAATATTTCATAAGTTTGGTATTTGTTTGATTGTCGCAGAGGCACAGGTGTCACAGTCTCCCCTACTTTAGGAAATTTCATCCCGAAATTTATTCGCAGGAGTCTGTTTGTGACGCTGTGTTAAATAATTGTCTTGCATGGAATCTAGGGTTTTTATCTATTTACGTAGAATAACCCATCAAAGATATGCAAGGCATAATTTTGTTATTTCTCTCAACGGACATTTTTCAGAAACGAAAATGAACGGAATGAGTCATTTTCCTCAATGGGTATTCTTCAGAAATGTAAATGAAGGAAGAATCAAGGATATTCATTTCCCTCGATGGATATTCTTCAGAAACGAACATGAACGGAATGAGTCATTTTCCTCAATGGGTATTCTTCAAAAATGGAAATGAAGGAAGAATCATGGATATTCATTTCCCTCAATGGATATTCTTCAGAAACGAAAATGAACGGAATGAGTCATTTTCCTCAATGGGTATTCTTCAGAAATGGAAATGAAGGAAGAATCAAGTATATTCATTTCCCTCGATGGATATTCTTCAGAAACGAAAATGAACGGAATGAGTCATTTTCCTCAATGGGTATTCTTCATAAATGGAAATGAAGGAATAATCAAGGATATTCATTTCCCTCGATGGATATTCTTCAGAAACGAAAATGAACGGAATGAGTCATTTTCCTCAATGGGTATTCTTCAGAAATGGAAATGAAGGAAGAATCAAGGATATTCATTTCCCTCGATAGATATTCTTCAGAAACGAAAATGAACGGAATGAGTCATTTTCATCAATGGGTATTCTTCAAAAATGGAAATGAAGGAAGAATCAAGGATATTCATTTCCCTCGATGGATATTCTTCAGAAACGAAAATGAACAGAATGAGTCATTTTCCTCAATGGGTATTCTTCAGAAATGGAAATGAAGGAAGAATCAAGGATATTCATTTCCCTCAATGGATATTCTTTAGAAACAAAAATGAACGGAATGAGTCATTTTCCTCAATGGGTATTCTTCAGAAATGGAAATGAAGGAAGAATCAAGGATATTCATTTCCCTCGATGGATATTCTTCAGAAACGAAAATGAACGGAATGAGTCATTTTCCTCAATGGGTATTCTTCAGAAATGGAAATGAATTGAGTCAACTCTAGACACATGACAAAACTTGTTGTGGTTTCTGTGCACTGAATTCCATAATTATGTATGCATCCATAATTACGTAATTCCTTGCACAGTCCGCACAATTTGTTTTGTAATGCGAAGGGGATAGAATATCAAACCTGTGATGCGTGTGACAAGACTACCATAGGGTCCTTTTAATTAGATCGACAAATGATTTCCTTAGTTAGACCACCAAGGAGTCTTTTCAGCTATATCGTCACATGATATTCCTAACCAGATTTTTGGATCAATCTGTCTAACTAGACCACTCAAGGGGTCTAATCATGGAATAGTACTTTATAATCCAAGGGTCTTAACTATTACGTAGAAGCCCATTAAGGATTTAAGGTAGTACCTTTGGATATCCTACTATGAATCCCTTATACGAAGATATGGAAGATTCTACGAGGATTTGGATAACAAAAATTTGGATCATACAAAAACATAAAAGGGAACACATAAGCACATAATCACATAATTGTTTAATTTGACCTTTAATTTGTTATCTTTGGACACGGATACTTAAAGCACACCAGGAATCCAATTCGTGGATTTCATTTGGCACTTTAATTATTTTCAAGAATCTATCTATGAAGATAGGATGATCTTCCAAAAATTCGATTTTGTTTTCAAAGAAACGTAATATTCGAATTAAGGTACACAAAAATTTTAGGATTTACGGAAATACCCTTAGGTACCCTATTAAGGACTTATAGTGGTACTTTGGGTATTCGTCCAGAGTTGTAACTTGCGCCTTGTACTTCGTTTCTTTGGAAGAAACGGGTACTTAGGATTTTCGTGGAAAACGCAAGAGATCATAAAATGGATGAATTTTGGGGGTATTCTGTTCTTCAAGGAATAGGATTCCCTGATTGTCGGTATTGTATGGGATATGTTGTTTATACATGCAACCACATAAATACATTGCAATGTAAATAAAAGATTTATTTATAAACAACGATAACAACTGTTTCATGGACCTTGACAACAAAAGAAAATAATACATAAGACGTGATTATTTCTAAACGGTGTTGTCTTCTAGTCGGTCAGATGCTCATCCCTGTGCTGGATTTGCATTAGCAAGCTTTGGGCAATTTCTTCGGAAATGACCCATCTCGCCACATTTGTAGCAAGAACCTGGTGGAAAACGAGCTTGAGCAGGATTGTTGTCAGCTTGATTTGGTGCAACTGCAGCTCGGCAAACTCTTGCTGTATGACCTATAAGTCCACAAATTTGGCATTTGCGGCACTTCACACTAGCATGATGATGAAGGTTACATTGGTTGCACAAGGGTGCAGTTCCGTTGTATAGCTTCCTAGCAGGGGGTTGAGCTGGTTGGTTGGGGGCAGCTTGATCATTGTGAGCAACCACGGCGAAGTTCTGGGAAGCTTTTCGCTTCCTTGACTTCTTGGAGGATTCAGTCTGTTCATCTTTGGGTTTCGATTCCTCGATTGGTTTCTTATCATCTTTTCGGAAAAGTTTACCTTTCCTGATTTGAGATTCAGTCAAGGTAGCAGATAGCTCAATGGCCTGCCTAACCGTAGTGGGGTTACTACCAGTCACAATGTCTTGTACTAGGTCAGGGAGGCCATCAATGTACTTTTCGATTGCCTTATCCAAAGGTGTAACCATATTCGGGCATAACAGACTTAACTCCTCATAACGATCCGTGTAGGCTCGATGCTCACCCCTATCTTGCTTAAGATCGTCGAACCCTTTCCAAGGCCCTGATCTCGTGTCGAGGACATAATTCCTTCATCATCAGAGCTTGAAGCTCTTCCCACGTTTGAGCCAGTGCCACATTGGCACCCCTATCTCTCATCACACCATTCCACCATGTCAAAGCTCGTTTCTCAAAGACACTAGATGCGAATTCTACCTTTCGCTCATTTGGGCATTGAACATGCCTGAAGGTGCTCTCTAGACTCTCGAACCATTGCAGAAGTGCAGTCTCTCCTTGAGACCCATAAAACTTTGATGGCTTAGCCGAGTTGAACGTCTTGAAGTTTCAGGGGGCATTATTGTTATTGAGAGCATGGTTACATTGAGCAACGATGTTCAGGATTGCAGCAGTCATTTACTGCCTAATGACAGCTGCCAGCTCTTCAATAGGTACCTGATTTTCGCGTCGTGGAGGCATTCTAAAAAGGGGAAACAAGAGAGAAAACAAATAAAATGACATTGGGTAAGAATAGGATGTTACAATTACCGACCAAAAATCATGGGTGACAGTCATTTGTTTGAACCACGAAGCAAACAAACGACACACAAAGGCTGAATCAAAGTAAATAGGTCCTCATAATGTATCGCGAAGACATGCTCGCCTATAAGTGGACACTCACCCCAAGAGTTCCCAGGTAAGAGTGACTGGTCCGATACTGCGGATTTGTACGAACACTCTAGCCTTAGACAGAAAGCTCAGGGTACAAGCATCCACCCTTCCAATTTGCACGTGTTCACATTATTTAGACCCAAACTTTGACGAGATTTTTTAAAATTTGAAGGTTCAAAACCTTACAATAAATCATCCTAGAACAGATGATTGATTTTCAAAGCGGATTCGAATTTTGTATTCTTGTTGTGGTTGTCACCTAAGGATAGGTGACGGTATTGTTTTAAAACTAAACACAAGATAACTTGTGTTAGGGTCCTAGGAAGGTTATAGTCTAGGTCAAAGCATTACTAATAACCTAATTCCCTATAACCATTGGCTCTGATACCAACTTTTCTGTCACACCCCGACCACGTAAAACAACAAAACGTGGCGGAAACGTCGGGGAGTGTTGTAACAGAATCATTGTTTCACAACCATGGATTAAACCATTCTGTTTTATTGAATTAAATGTATTACATTACATTGGAATTAGAAACAAAACATGAACAAACAGACTTCCATTGTTATTAAGTACTAAGGCCTCGTCCATTCCTATGTGAGCGTACACAAAGATCATCATCAAACATCATCAACTATGGTACCTGAAACACACGTGAAAATACGTCAGCATAAAAATGCCGGCGAGTACATAGGTTTTATATGAGTGTCAGATTCATGGCTCGTTTTACATGTTGCAATACTTATTTAAAAACCTTGTTTTGAAAAGTCTAATATTGCGACATAATTAACCAACTCAAATCAAGTTGGTTATAATTTGCAAAATCTCGTAGCCATGATTCTTAACTCCAAAACATTTGTTTTATTAAATCAAATTGTAGAATATCTCATAAAAACTCGTTAATAAAACTCGTACGGTTTATATTATTCAGAAAACATCTTTGTGTGACATTGTTTTGAAATCGTTTACTCAAGTAACCTAGATAACGCAACGATATATAATGTGTTAAAAGCACTTATATATAGGAAGTACCAGCGGCGTATCCACCATGTTTTTAACACATTACACCCGCCCCGTTACCTAATCACTTCCCTAACCCAATGGCTCAAACAGTTACAAATGGTTCACATAAATCAAATGGTTACAAACGGTTCACATAAATCCAACGATTACAAATGGTTCACATACATCAAATGGTTACAAATGGTTCACATACATCCAATGATTTCAAATGGTTCACATACATCCAATGATTACAGATGGTTCATATGTAAAACAATTGTGCTAGCATGTTAAGTGAACATACATAGCAAAACATAATGAAATCATGTACTAATAGTGTACTAATGAACATAGCAAGTATATGATATGAAAACATGGAAAACAAGAAAATAACAAGTAGGCATATGTGTTTCACCCCAAAACGTTTGGAAAACAGTAAAAGAGGGGTCTATGTACTCACTTGAGGGTGCTTAGAAGTCTTTGAGTAACAACCAAGCTATGCTAGAGATCACAGAAATCAAACGACACCTAATATAGGTATCTATGTTAATAAACGGACCTAACTCGGAAGATCGGATAGTATGAGGTTTCGTAAACCAAATGAGTATTGGAACTCATATGATATGGTTTAACAAAGCCTACATACTAAAATGAAACCTAACCTAAGTGCTTACGACCCATTATGACCCGTTTAGGTAGCTTACACCACTTTAACGCGTCATTCACGTAAAACGCGTTCGGACCGCCTAACTAGTCCTATGACAAGTATTATATTCCTTAACATGTCTAATAATGTTGCCTAATCAGTTTAGATGTCAAAATTTAGGTTACATATGCTTAAAATGAATTTTGGCGTAAAAAGGGCATTTTGGTAATTTACCTAAGGCATATAAACTACCTATCATACAACTAACTAAACGATGTGACCATAAGGTATAATGTCACACCCCCAAAATCCAACTGCGGAATACCACCGCTTGGAGGCGTGACTGACCAGGATCCAGCCACCAATCATATTGAACAAGCATGTAAGTGATTAAAAATCCAACCAATACAATTGGTGTCCAAGCAAAAACATAGTTTAAGTTGCAAGCGGAAGCATAGCGTTTAAAACCAAACATAAGTTTAATTGTTTCAAAGGTTAACATGGCACACAGCTGTCCATGTCCCACAACGACTCTCTTCCATGCAAGCTCCAGCTAAGTACCTATTGACCTGCAAAGCATGTAGTAACGAGTCAACAACAAGTTGAGTGAGTTCACAGTTGGGTGTTTGTTTAAGTTGTTCTGAAAACAGTTTCCTTTATCTGGCATCCTGCCGTGGGGGTTACCCCATAGTTAAAAACGTGACTTGTTTATTCCCGGTTACTCTGGCAATCCAGCCGTGGGGGCTACCCCTTGTTAGTTATCTGGCATTTCGGCCGTGCGGGCTACCCCATGTATACACTAGACTCGTTACCATATCGACTACTAACGTTAGTCATGTTTATGTGCCCTTAGCGTCGGTGTCTATCATCACCGACGTGCCATAGTCCATTAGTTCACGCCCGTCCTCTGCGGCACGGTGTGAGGTTTGTCAAACCTAAATAGCGCTATCTAACTAATGACCCGCTCGCCATTGGCCCGGCGATTAAGTCGATATAAAAAAGGAGGGACTTCGTGATTGAGTTTTGGTCTAGTACGAGTTATCTGTCCATGAGGATGAGGAATTACATTCCTGAACCGTTGCTGTCCTACCCAAGAAAGGACGAGGCACCCACGTTCCTTAACCCCAATTCCCAACCCCTGGGAATCCCATGCTTTGTAGAAAGTGTGAACTCACATTGGTTTGCTCGGCAGATACACAGAAAGTTGGTCAAGCTATAAGTGGTCAACCACGTCCTAGTATGGTTACCACATAAGTCAGATACAAACCGAGTAATGCACATACATTTTCTACATGTATACTAGCACGTTGCAAACAAGTGGTTCTCATGGCAGTCCAATCAACTATGCACAACATACACATTCAACAGTAACACATAAAGCCCAACAGCCCAGCCCAATCACCTAAGCCCGTAACAGTGAACAAGTCCAACTCAGTGAACATGTGTACGTGGTCTCGAGTTGAGATTAGAGATCTCGAGTCGAGACTGTGCGGTCTCGAGTTATACATGCACTAGTCGAGACTAGACGGTCTCGAGTCGCAACCGGCCCCGCAACCGTGGTCTCGAGTTATGCTGTTTGTGTGCTGGTAATGCGTAGTCTCGAGTCGAGACTAGAGGTTCTCGACTCGCAACCTGTGTCGCAACCGTGATCTCGAGTTGTAGCTTAATGGTCTCGAGTCGAGACCGGAGGTCTCGACTGGATCATCTGCTGATTGCCAGCATTTGTACTAGCCAATGGGATTCCGATTTCATGCAACAGTGTGTACTATCCATACAAACATGTTTTCTTGTCTAATACTCAAATAAAACGGATCAAACAAGCATTTCTCAAATGTTCATAACATGTTCAACATATATTCAAATAGTTCATCAAATATTCATATCACAATCAACCCTTATTCATCCATTTCATCATTTATAAGCTTGTTCATTCAAGACAACCTAAACCTCTAAACAAATGCGTGATTCGGACATCACTAAAGGCTATCATCGGTTTCTAGCATGTTCAATCAATACAATAGCATGCTTACATAAGGTTTATCATACAAAGATCTATACTTATTACTAAAGAGATCATGTTCATCATAGATGTTGTAACTAAGCATGCCTCCCTAGCAAATCAAGAACCCATTAATTCACACAACACATTCTTCATACTCGAATAATAGTTACAATGCAATTTATCACTTAATCAACACTCAAATCATGTATATGCATATGTTTGCAAAGAAATCACTAACCGGTTCCAATATGGGTTCAAAGGTGTGAAGTGGTAACGAATGAAGCTTCCAAATGGGTGTGTGCGAGCCGATCCGAGAGCTCCTTGTGGTCGCCGGTTGAATCCGAGAAGAAGGAGAGGAGAGGTGATGCTTGACCTCTAGGGTTTAAGGTTTTCTAGAGAGAGAGAGTGTGGAGGAGAGTGTGTGTGTAAGAGTGAGTGTAGGTTTTGGGTTTTATACAAGGGGGTGCACTCTAAGTGGATTTCGGATGGCTTAAAGGGAGTGCATGGCCCAACCGGCCCAATAGTTACTTTGTTCACTCGAGACCGAGTGGTCTCGAGTGGGTTCATGGTCTCGGTTTACATAAATACACGCATACATATAAGCACCGTACATAATCACATAACATTCACTTATAACATTCATTAAACCAACATGTTAACTAGTCACATAACGTTCAAGCATGTTACATCGAGATACAAAGAAAGGTTCTAAATTCCGAGTTGTCACATTATCCCCAAGTTGAAAGAAATTTCTTCCCGAAATTTGGTAAGTACTCACTGAGGAAGCTAGTTAAGTTGTATGGTTTTCACTGGTTTTCCTGGGGTGTCACATCCTCCCCCCGTTGATCTGGAATTTCATCCCGAAATTCCGTAGCTTCAGCCTCAGTAGGGGTCGTACCGTTTGCGAACAGTTGCGGATACTTTTGTTTCATCTGATCTTCGCGCTCCCAGGTGAACTCTGGGCCGCGACGTGAGTTCCAACGAACTCGAACGAGAGGTATTCTAGTGTTCTTGAGGACCTTAACATCCTGGTCCATGATTTCAACTGGCTCCTCGACGAATCGTAACTGCTCGTCGATGGTGAGCTCCTTCAAAGGAACTACGAGGGTCTCATCTGACAGACACTTCTTCAGATTCGACACGTGGAAAACGTTGTGAACCGCACTGAGTTCTGCTGGTAAGTTCAGTCTGTAGGCCACCTTGCCTATTTTCTCGATGATTTCAAAAGGTCCGACGTATCGTGGGTTAAGTTTACCTCATTTACCAAAACGAACCACACCCTTCCAGGGTGAAACTTTGAGTAGTACCCACTCCCCAACCTGGAGCTCAAGTGGTTTCCTGTCTTTATCGGCGTAGATTTTCTGACGGTCACGAGCTGCCGCCATTCGTTGTCGTATCTGAGCAATTTGTTCTGTTATGTCTACCACAAGTTCTGGACCAGTAATCTGACTATCCCCCACCTTTGCCCAACACAGAGGTGACCGGCATTTACGTCTGTACAATGCCTCAAACGGAGCAGCTTTAATGCTGGTGTGGTAGCTGTTATTGTACGAGAATTCCACAAGTGGCAGATGTTTTTCCCAGCTGTTGCCAAAGTCGATTACACATGCACGAAGCATGTCTTCTAAGGTTTGAATAGTGCGCTCAGACTGCCCGTCCGTCTAAGGGTGATACGCTGCGCTCATGTCTAACCGTGAGCCAAAAGATTTGTGCATTGCTTGCCACAGCTCTGAAGTAAATCGTGCATCTCGATCCGAGATAATAGAGGTGGGCACCCCGTGCCTCGAAACAACTTCCTTAAGATATACATCTGCTAGGGTGGAGAATTTATCCGTTTCCTTTATAGCCAAGAAGTGTGCAGACTTTGTGAGTCGATCCACGATCACCCAAATAGTATCATTTCCGCGCTGAGATCTAGGCAGGCCGGTAACGAAATCCATGGAAATTTGCTCCCATTTCCATTGTGGTATCTCTGGTTGTTGGAGTAGGCCTGAGGGTTTCTGGTATTCAGTCTTGACCCTCGCACAAGTCAAACACTTGCTGACGTAAGTTGCTATGTGGGCCCTCATGCTAGGCCACCAATACGTAGTTTTGATATCGTGGTACATCTTATCCGAACCAGGATGTACCGAGTAGCGAGACTTGTGTGCTTCATCCATCACAAGCTCTCGTAGGTTGCCATAGAGTGGGACCCAAATGCGTCCTGTTACGTAGTATGCACCGTCTTCCTTTTGTTCTAATCGTTGCCTTGAGCCGCGTAGGGCTTCAGCCCTGACGTTTTTTGGTTTCAATGCCTCTATCTGAGCGTCTCGTATTTGAGAAGGAAGACTAGAATGTATAGTGAGCTGCAAGGCTCGTACGCGCGTAGGCACAGTGTCCTTTCGGCTAAGGGCATCAGCCACAACATTGGCTTTGCCAGGATGGTACTTGATTGCACATTCGTAATCGTTTAATAACTCGACCCATCGTCGTTGACGCATGTTTAGCTCCTTCTGTTTGAAGATGTGCTCGAGACTCCTGTGGTCGGTGTAAATGGTGCACTTGGTACCGTATAGGTAATGTCTCCATATCTTAAGTGCAAAAACAACAGCTCCCAGCTCTAAATCGTGTGTAGTGTAATTCTTTTCATGAACTTTAAGTTGGCGTGAGGCGTAGGCTATAACCTTATCCCGTTGCATCAGTACACAACCAAGACCCTGAATTGATGCGTCGCAGTAGACCACGAAGTCGTCTGTGCCCTCTGGCAAGGAAAGGATAGGTGTGCTGCAAAGTCTATCCTTTAAATGCTGAAATGCTAAATCCTGTGCATTTCCCCATCGATAAACAACGCCTTTCTGTGTTAGTGAGGTGAGAGGTTATGCAATCTTGGAAAAATCCTTAATGAACCTCCTGTAGTAACCTGCCAAACCCAAAAATTGGCGAATTTCCGTGGGTGTACGAGGTGCAGGCCAGTTCTTAATCGAGTCTACCTTGGATGGATCAACGTGAATCCCATCCTTGTTTACCACGTGGCCTAGGAAATGAACTTCACGAAGCCAGAAGTCGCATTTCGAGAACTTTGCGTAAAGCTGTTCCGTTCGAAGGAGTTCCAACATAAGTCGTAGATGTTGCTCGTGTTCCTCCTGACTCTTGGAATAGATCAGGATGTCGTCGATGAAGACTATAACGAACTTGTCCAGGTAAGGCTTGCACACTCGATTCATCAAGTCCATGAAGATCGCAGGTGCGTTTGTCAGCCCAAAAGGCATGACCAAAAACTCATAGTGTCCATAACGCGTTCTAAAAGCTGTCTTGGAGACGTCCCCTTCTCGGACTCTCAGCTGGTGATATCCCGATCTCAAATCAATCTTTGAATAGTAGCTCGACCCTTGCAGCTGGTCGAACAAGTCGTCAATACGTGGAAGAGGATAACGATTCTTCACCGTCACCTTGTTGAGTTCACGGTAGTCGATGCACATTCTGAAGGTACCGTCTTTCTTCTTCACAAACAGAACTGGAGCTCCCCAGGGCGATGAGCTAGGACGAATAAAACCCTTATCCAAGAGTTCTTGTAGTTGCGTAGAGAGTTCTTCCAACTCTGATGGAGCTAAACGATAAGGTGCACGAGCTATAGGCGCAGCTCCAGGAGCTAGTTCAATCTGAAACTCGACTTGGCGATGAGGCGGAAGACCAGGTAGTTCCTCAGGAAATACCTCAGGATAGTCGCGTACAATTGGAAGATCTTCTATCTTCTTCTCTTTCTCCGAGGTGTCAGTAACGAGAGCCAAAATGGCAGTGTGGCCCTTTCGCAAGCACTTCTGGGCCTTAAGGAGAGAGATGATGTTCTCAACAGCACCCCTCTTGTCGCCACGAATCATGAGAGGTTCATTACCGGAACCAGGAATACGAACAATCTTCTCGTTGCAAAGGATCTCTGCTCGGTGTTGGGATAACCAATCCATCCCAATGACAACGTCGAAACTACCCAAGACGATAGGAATAAGGTCGATAGAGAAGGTCTGGTTAGCAAGAACAAGTTTACAACCCTTGACTACGTGTGTGGCCTCTAAACTCTTACCATTTGCTAGCTCTACAGTGTGCTTGTTGTTCAAGGGTGTTGGAATATGCTTAAGCATTCGACTAACCTCTAGTAACATGTAGCTAGTATCGGCACCCGAATCAAATAAAACTGTAACATAAAAGTCGTCGAGAAGGAACTTACCCGCCACAACATTGGGGTCGTTCCTTGCTTCACCTTGACCAATCACGAACGCCCGCCCCCTGGCACCATTGTTGTTGTTGTTGTTGTTCCCATTGTTACCATTCCCCTGATTGTTATTATTGTTGTTGTTGTTCTGATTCCTGTTCAGCTGGGGGCAATCCCTCTTGAAGTGGCCTTCAGCTCCACACTGAAAGCACCCTTTGTTATCACCTTGCTGCTGCTGCTGGCGTTGGTTCTGTTGAGCTTGCTGACGATTCTGATTGGCGGGATATAAGCTCCTGCAATCCTTTGCAGCGTGACCTGGCTTGTTGCACCAATGACAGTTACCCCTGGTGCATGGCCCGCTGTGGTGTAGGCTGCAGCGATTGCATTTGGGGTGATTCCCTTTATACCCACCATGACTTTGACCACCAGATGATTGCTGATTAGGGCTCTTGTAGTCTTCAGTCTTTCTCTGCTGAGACTGAGACTGAACAGAAGTCGAACCTTTACTTGAAGCTCCATCCCATTTCCGTTTGTTGTCGTTAAGAGCACCTGAAGTAGTTGCTGCACCTATGCGCTTTGGTAACTTGTTCTGCTCCACCGCCTGATCCGTGAGGCGGTGAGCCAATTGTACAACTTGCTGGATGGTGGCGAGGTTCGCTGAAGTCACATGACTTTGGATTTCTGGCACTAAGCCCTTGAGAAATAGTTCGATGCGTTTGATGGGAGGATCCACCATAGTAGGGCACAGAATTTCCAGTTCGTTCGATCTTTTCACATAAGCTTCAATTTCTGACCCCGTCATCTTGAGGTTGAAGAACTCTACATCCAGTTTGTGAATCTCATCACGATTGCGGTGAGCCAATTGTACAACTTGCTGGATGGTGGCGTTAGCGGCAACCAACCCCAGCATTTGAACCTGAGCGTTCCACCACGTGAGCGTCAAACCCTCCAGAGTACCGGTAGCGTACTTCACCCTGCGCTCCTCAGGGCATTCACACATCTCGAAAACAGATTCGAGTTTCTCAAACCAGTGGAGGAGACCTACGGCTCCTTCAGTGCCGCTGAAAGTAGTTGGTCGGCAGTCCATAAAAGTTTTGAAGGTGCACACAGGTGGCTGAGCATGTTGACCTGTCATGGGCGTAAGAAAGGACAGAGTTTAACACAAAGGTTGGTTCACGAGGGTAGGATCTAAAGATCCTAGAATGAGTTTGGACTGCAGGATATACCTCCTGCGTGTGCAGCTGCAAGTGCCGCAGCAACTCGTTCGTTAATCAGAGCCGTCAACTGGGCTTGAGTCATGTTCACGCGTCCAGACATGATCTTCATATCAATAGGAACATGAGTGAGAGAGGTTTGCGAAAATGAGATGATAGAGGAGAGTAAGCACACACGTGTTCGAGCAACAGTAGTTATACTAACCAAGCATACCATGGGTAATGTACTACGTAACTAACAAGTAGGCAATGTATACATAAACCATATCACCTAGAGTGTCGAGCCTTGCATGTGGGGTGAAGCGTCGTTGTGGATCGTAGAGCACTGTACAGGTTATAGTCTGATTTTAATAAAACGTTTTCCCCTTATTAAAACCAAGTTCACTATAACCAATGGCTCTGATACCAATCTGTCACACCCCCAAAATCCACCTGCGGAATACCACCGCTTGGAGGCGTGACTGACCAGGATCCAGCCACCAATCATATTGAACAAGCATGTAAGTGATTAAAAATCCAACCAATACAATTGGTGTCCAAGCAAAAACATAGTTTAAGTTGCAAGCGGAAGCATAGCGTTTAAAACCAAACATAAGTTTAATTGTTTCAAAGTTAACATGGCACACAGCTGTCCATGTCCCACAACGACTCTCTTCCATGCAAGCTCCAGCTAAGTACCTATTGACCTGCAAAGCATGTAGTAACGAGTCAACAACAAGTTGAGTGAGTTCACAGTTGGGTGTTTGTTTAAGTTGTTCTGAAAACAGTTTCCTTTATCTGGCATCCTATCGTGGGGGTTACCCCATAGTTAAAAACGTGACTTGTTTATTCCCGGTTACTCTGGCAATCCAGCCGTGGGGGCTACCCCTTGTTAGTTATCTGGCATTTCGGCCGTGGGGGCTACCCCATGTATACACTAGACTCGTTACCATATCGACTACTGACGTTAGTCATGTTTATGTGCCCTTAGCGTCGGTGTCTATCATCACCGACGTGCCATAGTCCATTAGTTCACGCCCGTCCTCTGCGGCACGGTGTGAGGTTTGTCAAACCTAAATAGCGCTATCTAACTAATGACCCGCTCGCCATTGGCCCGGCGATTAAGTCGATATAAAAAAGGAGGGACTTCGTGATAGAGTTTTGGTCTAGTACGAGTTATCTGTCCATGAGGACGAGGAATTACATTCCTGAACCGTTGCTGTCCTACCCAAGAAAGGACGAGGAATCCACGTTCCTTAACCCCAATTCCCAACCCCTGGGAATCCCATGCTTTGTAGAAAGTGTGAACTCACATTGGTTTGCTCGGCAGATACACAGAAAGTTGGTCAAGCTATAAGTGGTCAACCACGTCCTAGTATGGTTACCACACAAGTCAGATACAAACCGAGTAATGAACATACATTTTCTACATGTATACTAGCACGTTGCAAACAAGTGGTTCTCATGGCAGTCCAATCAACTATGCACAACATACACATTCAACAGTAACACATAAAGCCCAACAGCCCAGCCCAATCACCTAAGCCCGTAACAGTGAACAAGTCCAACTCAGTGAACATGTGTACGTGGTCTCGAGTCGAGATTAGAGATCTCGAGTCGAGACTATGCGGTCTCGAGTTATACATGCACTAGTCGAGACTAGACGGTCTCGAGTCGCAACCGGACCCGCAACCGTGGTCTCGAGTTATGCTGTTTGTGTGCTGGTAATGCGTAGTCTCGAGTCGAGACTAGAGGTTCTCGACTCGCAACCTGTGCCGCAACCGTGATCTCGAGTTGTAGCTTAATGGTCTCGAGTCGAGACCGGAGGTCTCGACTGGAACATCTGCTGATTGCCAGCATTTGTACTAGCCAATGGGATTCCGATTTCATGCAACAGTGTGTACTATCCATACAAACATGTTTTCTTGTCTAATACTCAAATAAAACGGATCAAACAAGCATTTTTCAAATGTTCATAACATGTTCAACATATATTCAAATAGTTCATCAAATATTCATATCACAATCAACCCTTATTCATCCATTTCATCATTTATAAGCATGTTCATTCAAGACAACCTAAACCTCTAAACAAATGCGTGATTCGGACATCACTAAAGGCTATCATCGGTTTCTAGTATGTTCAATCAATACAATAGCATGCTTACATAAGGTTTATCATACAAAGATCTATACTTATTACTAAAGAGATCATGTTCATCATAGATGTTGTAACTAAGCATGCCTCCCTAGCAAATCAAGAACCCATTAATTCACACAACACATTCTTCATACTCGAATAATAGTTACAATGCAATTTATCACTTAATCAACACTCAAATCATGTATATGCATATGTTTGCAAAGAAATCACTAACCGGTTCCAATATGGGTTCAAAGGTGTGAAGTGGTAACGAATGAAGCTTCCAAATGGGTGTGTGCGAGCCGATCCGAGAGCTCCTTGTGGTCGCTGGTTGAATCCGAGAAGAAGGAGAGGAGAGGTGATGCTTGACCTCTAGGGTTTAAGGTTTTCTAGAGAGAGAGAGAGTGTGGAGGAGAGTGTGTGTGTAAGAGTGAGTGTAGGTTTTGGGTTTTATACAAGGGGGTGCACTCTAAGTGGATTTCGGATGGCTTAAAGGGAGTGCATGGCCCAAACGGCCCAATAGTTACTTTGTTCACTCGAGACCGAGTGGTCTCGAGTGGGTTCATGGTCTCGGTTTACATAAATACACGCATACATATAAGCACCGTACATAATCACATAACATTCACTTATAACATTCATTAAACCAACATGTTAACTAGTCACATAACGTTCAAGCATGTTACATCGAGATACAAAGAAAGGTTCTAAATTCCGAGTTGTCACATATAACCTCGGAAGGTTATTCCCTATACAACTATGGTCACCTAATGTGTTTGGTCGGATCCTAAAGATCGACCAAACGGGTCGGGTTCGAAGGTATAAGCGATTGTTTATATCGCTTACCTTAAGACCCTATATAAGCACTAAACCTAAAGTGACGAGCTAAACATGTTAAATCATGTTTAACGAATTTAGAAAATAGGTTTGGTATCAAAACAAATGGTTTTGATACCTAAAAGTAGTTTGGTTACAAAATATGCAAGAGTACGCATTTTGGCCGAAACTACGACTCGTCCCTACACCTAAATAACATGGTAATCAGTAGGCATAGTCACTAGGGACTATAACCATCGTGATTACGCTCACGTTGCGAAGTTCAAACGAACTTCGTGTTGACCATAAACTGGTCAATGCAGAAATTCAAAAAGAGTTTGAATTTCGCATAAAAGAACGAAAGAGGACTTACAAAAGGTCCAAGAACGGAAGTTTGACCCGATTATTCTCAGGTATGAAGTGAAAGCACTTCAACTTAGAGAAATATCAGATCAAAGGTGTGAGTTTTGAGCAAAGGGGTGGGGCGGTATTTATAGTTTTCGTACAACCGTTAGAATCGATCATCGAAAACCGGGCTTCAATCTCAGCCGTACATCTCATGCCCACTGATTTGAATACCATGGGCACCTCCAAAAGAGCCCATAGAATCATAAAAACCATGTGCAAAGGTGCCAAAATCAGTTGGAACAGCTGGAAACAAGCTGGAAACAATTTTCTGTCTAGATAGGGTGCTTACGTCATGCGACGGCCAACCCATATAGTGCTGGCGTGACGCCAGCATGTGCCCAGTTCCAGAAAGTTTCAAATATTTACAGTTTTGGTCCCTGCACATGTTTAAGGCCTATTTTGATGCGTTTAAACCCCGTTAACCCATTTTCAAGGCTCAATAATGAAGTTTAAGAATAGGGAACATGAAACATGCTAAAAAATATCCCGGATTTCGGTTCGTTTGGCCGTACGGTTGCGTTATTCGGTTAATTACGACGAAACATGAACGAACGTGAAAAACGGTCCAAATTACGCGACGAATGGATTTTTATCAGGTCAATCACTAAAATAAAATATTTTAATAATTACATAAATTTTTGGATGTCCGGATGTATTCAGAACGTAAGATATGCGCGAAAATGCAAACTTATGCACTTTTTGACGCTTTTAGTCCCTATTGATCAAGAAAGTTTATTTTTGCGCACCAAACACGTCAAAGCCTATTTCTAAGTTATGTAAAGGGTATTTAGGGCATATTTAACTTATGATCAAGTTCCGGAATGTTCGTTATAGTACAAATCGGCATACTTTCGCAGTTTGTCGAAATTAGTCCCTGTAAGCGAATAAACTTGATTTCACCACACAAAACCCTCCAAAACTTATTTCTAAGTTATGTAAAGGTTATTTAAGGTATGTTAAGCCTATTTCACTATTACGGAGTGTTCGTTGCATTAAACTGGTTATATTTACGCATCAGTGCGCGTATAACCTTCCAGAAAGCAATTTAAAGCTTGAAATCGAACATGAATTGATATGTGCAAATGATACACATATTTTTACAATTCCCAAGTACAAAAAACAATATTTCATAAGTTTGGTATTTTTTTGATGGTCGCAGAGGCACATGTGTCACAGTTAGTCCCCTAAATTAACTAAATGACACCTAGAAACGTTTAACGATTCCTTGCAGTTAATCAGTCAAACACACGTAACATACTCAATCACATTAAACATTTAGCAAGTATATTACATACACATTAAACATTTAGCAAGTATATTACATACACATTAAACATTTAGCAATTTAATTACCGTCACAAGTGTTTACTAATTTCTATCGTCGTAAGGGATATGAAAGAGAAATAACAAGAAACAGGATCACGTGACGAAGAGATACAGACCTTGAAAGTTCGGGTTGTCACATCATCCCCAACTTGAAAGAAATTTCATCCCGAAATTTAGCACGTAGTTACTAAGGAAGCTAGTTAGGTTGCGTAGTTTTCCTGGTTTTCCTGGGGCGTCACATCATCCCCCCGTTGGTTTGGAATTTCATCCCGAAATTCCAAAGTAGCTTCAGCCTCAGTAGTGGTTTCATTGTTCTCGAACAAATGGGGATATTTGTGTTTCATTTGGTCTTCTCGTTCCCAGGTAAACTCTGGGCCACGACGGGAGTTCCAATGAACTCGAACAATAGGTATCCTGGTGCGTTTGAGAATCTTGACCTCCCGGTCCAAGATTTGCACTGGTTCTTTGACAAATCGCAACTGATCGTCGATGGTGAGCTCCTTGAAAGGAACTATGAGGGTTTCATCTGACAGACACTTCTTCGGATTCGACACATGGAATACGTTGTGAACTCCACTGAGTTCTTCGGGTAGATTCAATCTGTAGGCCACCTTGCCAATTCCCTCAGTGATTTCGAAAGGTCCAACATATCGCGGGCTGAGTTTGCCTCGTTTACCATAGTGAACTACACCTTTCCAAGGTGAGACTTTAAGTAGCACTCGATCTCCAACCTGGAACTCGAGTGGTTTCCTGCGCTTATCAGCGTAGCTTTCCTGACGGTCATGAGCTACCGCCATTTGTTATCGTATCTGAGCAGTCTTCTCTGTTGTGTCTACGACGAGCTCTAGGCCAGTGATTTGGCTATTTCAAACTTCTGCCCAACAAAGAGGTGATCGGCACTTCCGTCCGCACAATGCCTCGAACGGAGTAGCCTGGATGCTGGTGGGGTAACTGATGATATACGAAAACTCCACTAAAGGTAGATGCCGCTCCCAGCCGTTACCAAAGTCGATTACACATGCTCGAAGCATGTCTTCAAGAGTTTGGATGGTGCGTCGGTCTGCCCATCTGTATGTGGATGATATGCTGCGCTCATGTCTAGGCGTGAGCCAAAGGATTTGTGCATCGCTTGCCAAAAATCAGATGCAAATCATGGGTCACGATCAGAGATAATGGAGGTTGGCACCCCGTGCCTAGCAACCGCTTCTTTCAGGTAGATGACTGCAAGTGTAGAAAACTTATCTGTTTCCTTGATGGCTAGAAAGTGTGCTGGTTACGTGAGATAATCAACGATCATCCAGGTGATATTATTTCCGTTTCGAGTTATAAGTAGCCCAGTGATAAAATCCATGGTAGTCTATTCTCGTTTCCATATGGGTGTTTCTGGTTGCTAATACCTCACCTTGACTTTCCCTTAAGTCAAACAACATTCCCATACCTAGCTAGGGGCCTTCATGCCGGATCACCAGTACAAGGTGTATAAATCCTAATGCCTCACATCAAAACCCAGATGACTAGAATATCGAGGCCGGTGCGCTTTGCTCAACATAAATTTCCTACAGTTACTACATAATGAGATCCACACTCGTTCTATGAGGTAGCGAGTATCGTCTGACCCGCCATGGTTGCTTCTCCATGCCCTGCATGGGTTCAACTTGATAATCCTCTTCCTTTAGTTCTCCAGTTTGAATGGGGCGAGTCGGATCAGGTAAGTTAGAGTCGATAGTGAGCTGTAAAGCTCGTGCACATTCAAGTTTCATAGTTGCAATCATCCAAAAGTTCCCTCTAGCGATGCCAATAACTGATTTAGTTCTGTCGACGCCAAGGTACACGGGAGGCCCTTGTGATCGGTCTAAATAACGCATCTGGTACCATCCAAGTAATGCCTCCATCTAAAATCCCAAGACCACGGTTTTCACCGCCAGTTATGTGTCGTGTAGTTCCTCTTTGTAACTCCATCATGTAAGTCATCACTCTCTCGTGTTGTGTCGGTGTGTAACTGGGACTCTGATTCGGACCATCAAGGTATACCACAAAATCACCCGCACCCTCGGGTAAAGACGATGCTCGGTGCATTGCAGAGTTGGAATTCGAAAGCTGAAAATCCTGGTGTACAAAGTTGAAATGGCTGCATTGCGTTCGACATGCTATTCTAAGAGCATTCTCCTCTTGGACTTCCATCTGATGATAGTTCGTTCACTAGCCAATCCTCGAATGGAAGCTTGTTCCTCGCAACTGGTCGACAAGTGGCCAATACATGTTCGAGACAAGCGGTTCCTAACTGTAACCTTGTTACGTTCTCAATAATCAGTACACATACGAAAAGGCTTATCTTCTCTGGCATTACTGGGCTCCCTAAAGCAAAAAACTAGATCCGATAAAACTCATGTCCAATAGTTCCTGAAGTTGATTAGGCAGTTCCTGTAACCTTCCTGGTGTAAGACAATAAGGAATACTAGTAACAAGGGCTGTTTCTGACGTGGTACCGGTCTGATATTCCACCTGACGATGTGAAGGTAAACCTGATAGTTCTTTTGGTAGCAGTTAGGGAGAAATCACAAACAATTGGTGGATCTTCGATCCTCTTTTCCTTAGCCTTGACATCAGTAACGAGGGCTATCATGGCGGGGTAATCCTTCCGTAGCCACTCCTGGCTTTCGTTGTTGAAATGACGCTAACCATTGCGCCACTCTGACGCGTTAGAACAGATAACAATCCTCCACTAAGGAGAGGGGTTCGTAGAATCTTCTCCTCACAGGGTACATCTATCAAGAACAACATAAGAAAGGTCGATGTCGAACACTTGTCCCACAAGGTCGAGTTTGCAACCCAACGATCATATGAGGTTTCCATTGTCTTGCCATCAGCCGATTCCACAACAGGTTGGGCTTCAAGAAGCATCAGGGTTATATAGTGTGACATCTGTGCTTGTCTATCATTGTACAGACTCTGAACAATACAATATTAATAAAACAGTGTGTTTTGATCCCAATGTTTGTTATTTATGTTTGATTTTATGCACATGTTGATTTTTGGTCGATTTTGAACTCTATATCGCTTTCTGGGAAGTTATACGCAAACTGATGCGTAAACGTAATCAGTTTAATGCGACAAACACTCCAGAATAGCAACATAAACTTAACATACCTTAAATAACCTTTACATAACTTAGAAATAAGTTTTAAAGGGTTTGGTATGGCAAAAACAAGTTTATTCGTTCACAGGGACTAATTGCGTCAATCTACAAAAGTCTGCCGTTTCGTAAGTAAACGTACAGTCCAGAACTTGATCATAAGCTAAACATACCATAAATAACCTAAACATAGCTTAGAAATAAGCTTTGAGTGGTTCGGTGTGCGAAAACATGCTTATTTGATCTTACAGGGACTAAAAGTGTCAAAAACGGCGTAAGTTTGCATTTTCGCGCATATCTTACGTTCTGACCACATCTGGACATCCAAAATTTTTGTACACACTAAAATATTTTTTTATTTTAGTGATCAGCATGCAAAAATTCCACTCGTCGCTTAATTTGGTTCGTTTTTCGCGTCCGTTTGAGTTTCGTCGTAATTTAACGAACAACGCGACCGTACGACCAAACGAGCTGACATCCGAGAATTTTCCAAGCACATTTTGAGTCCCCTAAACTTTATTGACCTTGTAGAGCCTTGAAAAGGGATTAACGGGGGTCAAAAGGGCCTGAAATGAGGTTATGCAAGTGCAGGGGCCAAAGCTGTCAAACTTGGAAAGTTGCTGGTCTGCAGATGGCTTACGGACCGTATGCCCAGGACCTTACGGTCCGTAAGGATGGCCCAGCGACCAGAATTCATTTTCAGCAATCTGTTGTTACTTCAGGGGCTGTTATGGTAACTTCTTTGTGTGATGGGCAAGTTTGTGTGATCACCAAGGTTCCCAATCAGTTTTTAACAATTGTAGGGTCATGATTTCTTCCTTGTTGGCCACACAAAACTTGGAATGATCTTGTAACTTTGCTACAACTATAAATAGCCAAGCCAATTCACTCATTCCTTGCTCATCCTCTCATTTCTCCTTTCTCATCTGCTTTGGAGCTTCCTAATCTGATTTGGGAACTTGTCTTCTTTGTAGAAAAGATAGCAAGGACTTTAGTGAGCATTCTTTCATTCTTTTTATTGCTTACTAGTTTAAAAAGTCAAACAGTGTTTGACTTTCGGTTTGACCAGTCAATTGGTCAAGTCAAAGTTCAATTAAACTTTGCAATGTGATTGTAATCACAATGGTTATAATCCTTAGTGATTATACCTACTGATTACCACATTAACTAGGCGTAGTGACGAGTCAAAGTTTCGGTCAAAATGCATTTTAGCACGCATTTTGCAACGGAACTACTTTTAGGTATCAAAACACTTTGTTTTGATACCAAATCAGTAGGTTAAACATGTTATGACATGTTTAACTCGTCACTATTAGTTTGGTGCTTGTTTAGGGTCGATAGTTAAGCGGTCTAAACAACCGCTTAGACTTTCGAACCCGACCCGTTTGGTCGATCATTAGGATCCGACCAAGCTTACTTAGTGATCATAGTTACATAGGGAATAACCCCTGAGGTTATACCTTATGATCACATAGGATTGGTTAGTCTTTTGCTAACTAACTTGTATGCCCATAGTAAATGACCAAAACGCCCTTTTGAAGCATAAATCCGTAATGTGCATATGTGAACATATTTTTGACATCTAATCTGATTTAGTAACATATTAGAGCATAATTGGGCATGTAAGACTTGGCATAGCACATAGTTAACCATCCGAACATAGTCTTACGCTAACGACGCATTACAGTAGCTTATACTACCATAATGGGTCGAAACGGGTCAAAAGCACTTAGTTAGACTTTCCAATCAGAATGTAGGGACTATTAAATCATACCATATGAGTTCAAATACTCGTTTGATTTATAGAACCTCAGTCTATCCTATCTCCCGATTTAGGATCCGTGTATTAACATAGTTACCTATACTAGGTACCGGTTGATTCCGTAATACTTGGAGCTTAAATTGGTCTAATTCTCAAGACTAATTAGCAATCCCAAGTGAGTACATAGTTCCCCTCTTTTACCGTTTTCAAATACTTTGGGGTGATTCACATGTACATACTTGTTACTTTCTTGTTTTACATGCTTTTGTGACATAAACATGCTAGTTTCACTTAGTACATATTTAGTACATGCTTTCACTATATTTTGCTATGTATGTTAAGCATGCTAGCACATTGATTTATTACACATTTGTTACATATGTTTACTTAACATATGTACGCATTGTTTTACATAACATTTCTGCTATGTATGTTTACTGAGCATGCTAGCACATTGTTTTATATGAACATTTCTACTAGGCATGTTTACTTAGCATACCTAGTACATGGTTTTCATAGCATGCTTACATTGGTTATGACATTTGGTGTGTTTAATCGGGACAATAATACATTCATTAACATTAGCTACGCCGCTCGGTAGTATGTAATGGTACCATAGGAATTGACAACTCCCGTTTCCGACTTCCTAGGTTTGTTTGGAAGTTGGGAATGACAGAATCCGATATACATAACTTAGATGAACCTTTAATTTGTTTAAAGGTTTGTCGCCACAGTCGCAAGGCTTGAATGTATGCGATTAACATTACTGCATAAATGTTTGTAATCATAAAGCATTGTTTTCTGCAAAGCATGTCATTTGAATAAAACTTAGGTTTACTGAAAAACATTGTTTTGTACATTTTCCTACGGGGTTGAGTAGATTCTTTTATTCACCGTACATGACATATGTTTCTCATTGGCATTATTACATAGTAAGTAGATGTCTTCCTACTTGCTATGCATTTCATTGGTTATACATAATACATGTTACACATGACATTAAACATGGTTTATGCATAAACATTTTGACACTAAACATGACATTTTGTTGGGCAATGATAAGTGACTTATGTAACGGGGCTATGTGCTATACGATAAAAGCATGGTGGATACGCCACTGGTACTTCCTATATATAAGTGCTTTTATTGTATTACACATTGTTGCGTTATCTAAGCCACTTGACAAAGACATAAAACATTTTTACAAGGACACGACATTTTTATACAAAGTACATATTTTATACAATTCAATTTTACTTGGTTATTTATTTAACCATGCATATTTCTTTTATATCATTTGATTTTCATCTCGATTTTCACATGATTTTATAAAAGAAAACATTTTACAAGGTTCATGACTATTTTTGTTAAACACATCTTTTAAACTGCAAGTCACGAATCCTGCATAAACAAAACCTATGTATCTCACAGGCATTTTTATGCTGACGTACCTATTTTTACATGTGTTTCAGGTGCTGATGCATGATGATGTTTTGTGCTTCACTTAGGCGGACTCGGGCCTTAGTGACTTAAAAGACAATTATTATGTTATGTTTTATTTAATTTCCAAGACAATGTAAACTTTAATTCAATAATGCATAACTTTAATTACCATGGTTGTTGAAACAATAATTATGTCACCATCACTCCCCGGCGTTTCCGCCGCGGTTTCGTTGTTTTGACCCGGCCGCGGTGTGACAGAAGAGTTGGTATCAGAGCCAATGGTTATAGGGAATTAGGTTATTAGTAATGCTTTGACCTAGACTATAACTTTCTAGGACCCTAACACAAGTTTACTTGTGTTTAGATCTTAAAACAATACCCGTCACCTATCCTTAGGTGATTTCCAAAACATGAACACAACTTTCCAAAATGATTTTGAAATCAATCATCTGTCCTTAGATGATTTCTCTTGGTCTTGTACCTTCCAAATTTTCAAAATCTCGTCAAAGTTTGGATCTAAATAATGTGAACCCGTGCAAACTGGAAGAGTGAATGCCTGTACCCTGAGTTTTCTGTCTAAGGCTAGAGTGTTCGTACAAATCCGCAGTATCGGACCAGTCACTCTTACCTGGGAACTCTTGGGGTGAGTATTCACTTATAGGCGAGCATGTCTTCAGTGATACATTATTATGACCTATTTACTTTGATCTGTCACTGTGTGTCGTTTGTTTGCTTTGTGATAACAAACAAATGACCACCATCCTTGCATTTTGTCGATTTTATTGATATCTCAAGTACCACCCAGGCAAAGCCAATGTTGTGGCTGACGCCCTCAGTCGAAAGGACACTACGCCTTAGCGTGTGCGAGCACTACAACTTACCATCCAGTCTAGTCTTCCTGCACAGATACGAGATGCTCAGGCAGAAACATTGAAACCAGAAAACGTTAGGGCTGAAGCTCTACGCGGCTCAAGGCAATGATTAGAACAAAAGGAAGACGGCGCCTACTACATAACAGGACGCATTTGGGTCCCACTCTATGGCAACCTACGAGAGCTTGTGATGGATGAAGCACACAAGTCTCGCTACTCAGTACATCCTGGTTCAGATAAGATGTACCACGACTTGAAAACTACATATTGGTGGCCTAGCATGAAAACTCACATAGCAACTTACGTTAGCAAGTGTTTGACTTGTGCGAGAGTCAAGACTGAATATCAGAAACCATCGGGCCTACTCCAACAACCAGAGATACCACAATGGAAGTGGGAGAAAATTTCCATGGATTTTGTTACTGGCCTGCCTAGATCTCAACGTGGAAACGATACTATTTGGGTGATCGTGGATCGACTCACAAAGTCTGCACACTTCCTAGCTATCAAGGAAACGGATAAGTTCTCCATTCTAGCAGACGTATATCTTAAGGAAGTTGTCTCGAGGCACGGGGTGCCAACCTCTATTATCTCTGATCGTGATGCACGTTTTACTTCTGAGCTATGGCAAGCAATGCACAAGTCCTTTGGCTCACGTTTAGATATGAACACAACTTATCACCCGCAAACAGATGGGCAGTCTGAACGCACCATCCAAACCCTTGAAGACATGCTTAGGGCATGTGTGATTGACTTTGGCAATGGTTGGGAAAAACATCTGCCACTAGTGGAATTCTCGTATAACAACAGTTACCACACCAGCATTCAAGCCGCTCCATTTGAGGCATTGTACGGGCGTAAATGCCGATCACCTCTTTGTTGGGCAGAGGTGGGTGACAGTCAGATCACTGGTCCAGAACTTGTGGTAGACACAACAGAAAGGATTGCTCAAATACGACAACGAATGGCGGCAGCTCGCGACCGTCAGAAAAGCTACGCTGATAAGGGCAGGAAACCACTCGAGTTCCAGGTTGGGGATCGAGTGCTACTCAAAGTCTCACCCTGGAAGGGTGTTGTTCGTTTTGGCAAACGAGACAAACTTAACCCACGATACGTTGGACCTTTCGAAATCATAGAGAAAATAGGCAAGGTGGCCTACAAACTGAACCTACCAGCAGAAGTCAGTGCAGTTCACAACGTTTTTCACGTGTCGAATCTGAAGAAGTGTCTGTCAGATGAGACCCTCATAGTTCCTTTGAAGGAGCTCACTATCGACGATCAGCTGCGATTCGTCGAGGAACCTGTAGAGATTACTGACCGAGATGTTAAGATTCTCAAGCGCACTAGAATTCCTCTCGTTCGAGTTCGTTGGAACTCCCGTCGTGGCCCAGAGTTCACCTGGGAATGCGAAGATCAAATGAAACAAAAGTATCCCCAATTGTTCGCAAACAGTACAACCACTACTTTGGCTGAAGCTACTGTGGATTTTCGGGACGAAATTCCAGATCAACGGGGGGAGGATGTGACACCCCAGGAAAACCATGCAACTTAACTAGCTTCCTCAGTAACCACGTGCTAAATTTCGGGACGAAATTTCTTTCAAGTTGGGGATAATGTGACAACTCGTATTTCAGAACCTTCTTTGCACTTTAATGTAACTTGTTTGAACAATATGTGATTACATTATATGAGGAATTAATTGAATATTATGTTATGTGTTTATGTGTTACGATTGTATGTATACAAAACGAACCGATTGCACGACAATAACCCAATCGCACAAGCCCATTCGGGCCACACTGGTTGCACTCGAAAACACAAGGGCAGCCCAAGTTGGGTTCGGCCCACTCCTTCATGCGCATACACACACCCTTAGGGAGTTTGTTTCTCATTTGTTGCAAAACAAGAACACACACAAACCCTACTCTCCTCTCTCTCCCTCTCAAACCCGACGGCAACAACATCCTTTCTCTCGAAGCTTTTGGTGTTCGGATCAATCCTTACTCTCTTCTTTAATCGGTTAGTGCTTTCACTATTGATTGTGTGTTGCATGATGTTGTGATATGTATGTTTCTACACGATGGTTTAAGGATGATATGTGATAACTAGAATAGTTTGTGTGAATGATGATGTTCTAGATAATCGGATGTGTATGATTATGTTAATCGACTATCATGTCTTGTTTTCGGATTGTTTACATGATGATTTAGGATCGAATGTATGTAATCGGTTGTATGTTCATGTAATCGGACCAAATAATATGATTTGATAAGTTATTGTTCATGCTATGAATATGATTAGGGTTCTTATGAATTAATGGTAAATTGCTTGGTTTGATCGAGTAATGGTTATGATGGAAACTGTTAGAACTAATTACTAGATGGAAATAAGATAAATAATTGCCATAAATTGTGAATGTAACTGATTTGCATGATTTGTGGAGGATATAACCGATCGCACAAGTCCTCCCTCGGTCGCACAAGATCAGGTCACACAAGACCTGATCTGATCGCACAAGATCCAAACTCACAAGCTAGGTACAACCACCTATGCTCAGGGTACTGTTTAGTTATGCATGATCGCACAAGACTCGTGGATCGCATAAGATAGTGCCGATCGCACAAGTCTTGGGCCACACACAAACATTTGGACGGTTGGGCCTTAAAGCCCAATATCCACTCGCACAACCCAACTGGATCGCACAAGTCGTCCGGATCGCACAAGACTAACCGGATCGTACAAGACTAATGTTTAGTTGTTTGGGCCGTTTACTTGATGGACTGCTTTTGACTTATTGGGCCGGGCTTATATTGGAACGCACAACATGCTGTGGATCGCACAAGATTGTGCTGATCGCACAACATGTTGGGCCGGGTAGCGTTGGGTTTTCAACTACCAACTCGCACAAGATGTTATTGGGCCTACTTTGTTATCTCAGCCCAATATATCTTGATCGCACAAGTATGAATGTGTTGTGTACTTAAATGTTTAATGTGCTGCCATGAACAATACGTGTTCGTAATCTATTAGCTTGTGTGTAAACATACGTGTATTACTTGAACCTAGACCTGACTTGTATGGTAACCATGTTAGGACGTGGTTGACCACATATAGCTCAAGTAACCTTTCTGTGTATCTGCCGAGCAAACCAAGGTGAGTTCACACTCTATCCAAGGCATGGGATTCCCAAGGGTTGGGAATGGGTTAAAGAACTGAACGGTAACTACGAACTTGCGTATTCCCCATACAACAGGATACGTACGACTATAAGACCATCAACTCTATCACTTTAAGTCCCTCATTTATCGACTTAATCGCCGAGGCCTATGGCGAGCGGGTCATTAGTTAATAGCGCTATTAGGTTTAACAAACCTCACACCGTGCCAGTCGGACGGGCGTGTACTAATGGACTATGGGCAAAGGGTCAATGCTGATAGACATTGACTTAAGGCACCTCTTACATTTTCGTAGCAGTCGATACGCGTGGTCTAATAACACATGGGAAGCCCCCACTAATCTTCGCAAACATGTCAGGGTGACCGCGATACGAATCAATACGATCCATGATTTACAAAACGAACATACGATTTACGAAACGAATACTATTACTAAACAACCAACTGTGAACTCGCTCAACTTTGTTGTTGATTCGTTGCTACATGCCTTGCAGGTCGTTAGGTACTCATGGAGCTTGCACAGGGAGGCGCAGTCGTTGTGGGACATGGCAATGTGTGCTATGCTAAAAACATTATTTTAATGCGTACTTAATACTTACATTGGGTTTTACAATTATGCTTCCGCTAAACACTTAACTATGCTTTGGTTTTTGAACACCTTTCATATTGTGTGGTTGAATTTTACTTATTACTCGTTATGTTCAATATGATTGGTGGCTTGATCCTGGTCAGTCACGCCTCCAAGCGGTACTACTCCGCGTGTGGATTTTGGGGGTGTGACAGATTGGTATCAGAGCCATTGGTTATAGTGAACTTGGTTTTAATAAGGGAAAAAGTTTTTGTTAAAACCAGACTATAACCTGTACAGTGCTCTACGATCCACAATGACGCTTCGCTCCACGTGCAAGACTCGACATTCTAGGTGATATGGTTTATGTTTATATTGCCTACTTGCTAGATTACATAGAACTTTGCTCATGGTATGCTTAGATAAACGTAACAACTGTTGTTTGAAAACACGTGTGTGCTTCCTCTCTTCTGTCATCGCATTTTCGCGAACCCCTCTCACTCATGTTTTCCCTTGATATGAAGATCATGGCTGGACGCGTTAACATGACTCAAGCCTAGTTGACGGCTCTGATTAACCAACAAGTTGCTGCGGCACTTGCAGCCGCCCAAGCAGGAGGTATATATCCTGCAGTTGCAACTCTCTCTAGGATCATTAGATCCTACACTCCTAACCCAACTCTTGTGTTTAACTTTGTCCTATTCTCGTTTATACAACAGGCCAGCATGCTCAGCTGCCTGCGTGCACGTTCAAAACATTCATGGACTGTCGTCCTAGTACTTTCAGTGGCACTGAAGGGGCAGTTGGACTCCTCCACTGGTTCGAGAAGCTCGAGTCAGTCTTCGAAATGTGTGAATGCCCTGAAGCTCGCAGGGTGAAGTACGCCACTGGTACTCTCGAGGCCATTGCCCTGACTTGGTGGAATGCACAAGTTCAGATGTTAGGGCTGGCAGCTGCTAACGCCACCCCCTGGAATGATTTTAAGGAACTGATCAAGCGGGAATACTGTAGTCGTGATGACATCCACAAGTTGGAAGTGGAGTTCTTTAACCTGAAGATGACGGGGTCAGAGATAGAGGCATATACGAAAAGGTCAAACGAGCTGGCCATCTTGTGTCCAACTATGGTGGAACCTCCCATCAAACGCATCGAGCTGTTCCTCAAAGGCTTAGTACCAGAGATTCAAAGCCATGTGACTGCTGCTAACCTCGCTACTATCCAGGACATTACTCGTCTTGCTCATCGTCTCACAGACCAGATAGTGGAACAGAACAGGCTGCCTAAGCGTATAGGTGCTACTGCTACTACTACATCTGCTACTCCCACTGATAACAAGCGAAAATGGGATGGAACCTCCAGCAAAGGTTCGACTTCAGTTCAGTCCCAGGCACAGCAACGAAAGATTGATGACTATCAGAGCCCTGGTCAGCAGTCTTCTGGTAGTCAAGGGCAGGGTGGATATCGAGGAAATCTTCCAAAGTGCAACAGATGCGATAGACACCACAGGGGTCAGTGCAACAAGGGTCGTTGCCAGAGGTGTCTCAAGATGGGTCATGAAGCTAAGGATTGCAGGAGCTCACGACCTGCGAATCAGAACCAACAACAACCACCCGCTCCCCAGAACCAGCAGCAGCAACATCGAGGCAACAGGGGATGCTTTCAGTGTGGAGCTGAAGGCCACTTCAAGAGAGATTGTCCCCAGCTGAACCAGAATCTGAACAACAACAATAATAACAACCAGGGGAATGGAAACAACGGGGATAACAACGGCAATGGTGCCAGGGGTCGTGTATTCGTGATTGGCCAGGGAGAAGCAAGAAACGATCCCAACGTCGTGACGGGTAAGTTCCTACTAGACGACTTTTATGTTACTATTTTATTTGATTCGGGTGCCGATACTAGCTACGTGTCCTTAAAAGTTAGCCAAATGCTTAAGCGTACCCCAACATTTTTGAACACCAAGCACACTGTAGAGCTAGCTAATGGTAAGAGTTTAGAGGCCACATACGTAGTCAAGGGTTGTAATCTTGTTCTTGCTAATCAGACCTTCTCCATCGACCTTATTCCTATCGTTCTGGGTAGTTTCGACGTTGTCATTGGGATGGACTGGTTATCCCAACACCAAGCAGAGATTCTTTGCAACGAGAAGATTGTTCGTATTCCTCGTTCAGGTGATGAACCTCTCGTGATTCGTGGCGACAAGAGTGGTGCTGTTGTGAGCATCATCTCTTTCCTTAAGGCCCAGAAGTGTTTGCGAAAGGGTCACACTGCTATTTTGGCTCTCGTTACTGACACCTCGAAGAAAGAGAAGAAGATAGAAGATTTTCCGATCGTACGTGACTTTCCTGAGGTATTCCCTGAGGAATTACCTGGCCTTCCGCCTCATCGCCAGGTCGAGTTTCAAATCGAGCTAGCTCCTGGAGCAGCGCCCATAGCTCGAGCACCTTATCGTTTAGCCCCATCAGAATTGGAAGAACTGTCCACGCAACTACAAGAGCTTTTGAATAAGGGTTTTATTCGTCCTAGCTCTTCGCCATGGGGAGCTCCAGTACTATTTGTGAAGAAGAAAGACGGTACCTTCAGAATGTGCATCGACTACCGTGAACTCAACAAGGTGACCGTGAAGAATCGCTATCCTCTTCCACGCATTGATGACCTATTCGACCAGCTGCAAGGGTCGAGCTTCTATTCAAAGATTTATCTGAGGTCAGGCTACCATCAACTGAGAGTCCGGGACGAGGACGTCTCCAAAACAGCATTCAGAACTCGCTACGGCCACTACGAGTTTTTGGTCATGCCTTTTGGGCTGACAAACGCACCTGCGGTTTTCATGGATCTTATGAACAGAGTGTGCAAGCCTTACTTGGACAAGTTCGTGATAGTATTCATCGACGACATCCTGATCTATTCTAAGAGTCATGAGGAACACGAGCAGCACCTACGACTTATTTTGGAACTCCTTCGAACAGAACAGCTTTATGCAAAGTTCTCGAAATGCGACTTCTGGCTTCATGAAGTCCATTTCCTAGGCCACGTATTAAACAAGGATGGGATTCATGTTGATCCATTCAAGGTAGACTCGATCAGGAACTGGCCTGCACCCCGTACACCAACAGAAATTCGCCAATTCTTGGGATTGGCAGCTTACTACAGAAGGTTTATCAAGGATTTCTCCAAGATTGCACAACCTCTCACCTCCCTAACTCAGAAAGGTGTCACCTATCGTTGGGGTGATGCACAGGAAACTGCGTTTCAACACTTAAAGGATAGACTTTGTAGCGCCCCTATCCTCTCATTGCCTGAAGGCACAGACGATTTTGTGGTCTATTGCAACGCATCCATTCAGGGTCTTGGATGTGTGCTAATGCAACGTGACAAGGTTATTGCATATGCGTCACGTCAACTCAAAGTTCATGAAAGGAATTACACCACACACGATTTGGAGCTGGGAGCTGTTGTCTTCGCGCTCAAGATATGGAGACATTACCTGTACGGTACCAAGTGCACTATTTACACCGATCACAGGAGTCTCGAGCATATCTTCAAGCAAAAGGAGTTGAACATGCGACAACGTCGATGGGTCGAGCTACTGAATGATTACGAATGTGCCATCAAGTACCACCCAGGCAAAGCCAATGTTGTGGCTGATGCCCTCAGTCGAAAGGACACTACGCCTAAGCGTGTGCGAGCACTACAACTTACCATCCAGTCTAGTCTTCCTGCACAGATACGAGATGCTCAGGCAGAAGCATTGAAACCAGAAAACGTTAGGGCTGAAGCTCTACGCGGCTCAAGGCAACAATTAGAACAAAAGGAAGACGGCGCCTACTACGTAACAGGACGCATTTGGGTCCCACTCTATGGCAACCTACGAGAGCTTGTGATGGATGAAGCACACAAGTCTCGCTACTCAGTACATCCTGGTTCAGATAAGATGTACCACGACTTGAAAACTACGTATTGGTGGCCTAGCATGAAAACTCACATAGCAACTTACGTTAGCAAGTGTTTGACTTGTGCGAGAGTCAAGACTGAATATCAGAAACCATCGGGCCTACTCCAACAACCAGAGATACCACAATGGAAGTGGGAGCAAATTTCCATGGATTTTGTTACTGGCCTGCCTAGATCTCAACGTGGAAACGATACTATTTGGGTGATCGTGGATCGACTCACAAAGTCTGCACACTTCCTAGCTATCAAGGAAACGGATAAGTTCTCCACTCTAGCAGACGTATATCTTAAGGAAGTTGTCTCGAGGAACGGGGTGCCAACCTCTATTATCTCTGATCGTGATGCACGTTTTACTTCTGAGCTATGGCAAGCAATGCACAAGTCCTTTGGCTCACGTTTAGATATGAGCACAGCTTATCACCCACAAACAGATGGGCAGTCTGAACGCACCATCTAAACCCTTGAAGACATGCTTAGGGCATGTGTGATTGACTTTGGCAACGGTTGGGAAAAACATCTGCCACTAGTGGAATTCTCGTATAACAACAGTTACCACACCAGCATTCAAGCCGCTCCATTTGAGGCATTGTACGGGCGTAAATGCCGATCACCTCTTTGTTGGGCAGAGGTGGGTGATAGTCAGATCACTGGTCCAGAACTTGTGGTAGACACAACAGAAAGGATTGCTCAAATACGACAACGAATGGCGGCAGTTCGCGACCGTCAGAAAAGCTACGCTGATAAGGGCAGGAAACCACTCGAGTTCCAGGTTGGGGATCGAGTGCTACTCAAAGTCTCTCCCTGGAAGGGTGTTGTTCGTTTTGGCAAACGAGGCAAACTTAACCCACGATACGTTGGACCTTTCGAAATCATAGAGAAAATAGGCAAGGTGGCCTACAAACTGAACCTACCAGCAGAACTCAGTGCAGTTCACAACGTTTTTCACGTGTCGAATCTGAAGAAGTGTCTGTCAGATGAGACCCTCATAGTTCCTTTGAAGGAGCTCACTATCGACGATCAGCTGCGATTCGTCGAGGAACCAGTAGAGATTACTGACCGAGATGTTAAGATTCTCAAGCGCACTAGAATTCCTCTCGTTCGAGTTCGTTGGAACTCCCGTCGTGGCCCAGAGTTCACCTGGGAACGCGAAGATCAAATGAAACAAAAGTATCCCCAATTGTTCGCAAACAGTACAACCACTACTGAGGCTGAAGCTACTGTGGAATTTCGGGACGAAATTACAGATCAACGGGGGGAGGATGTGACACCCCAGGAAAACCATGCAACTTAACTAGCTTCCTCAGTAACCACGTGCTAAATTTCGGGACGAAATTTCTTTCAAGTTGGGGATAATGTGACAACTCGTATTTCAGAACCTTCTTTGTACTTTGATGTAACTTGTTTGAACAATATGTGATTACATTATATGAGGAATTAATTGAATATTATGTTATGTGTTTATGTGTTACGATTGTAGGTATACAAAACGAACCGATTGCACGACAATAACCCAATCGCACAAGCCCATTCGGGCCACACTGGTTGCACTCGAAAACACAAGGGCAGCCCAAGTTGGGTTCGGCCCACTCCTTCATGCGCATAGACACACCCTTAGGGAGTTTGTTTCTCATTTGTTGCAAAACAAGAACACACACAAACCCTACTCTCCTCTCTCTCCCTCTCAAACCCGACGGCAACAACATCCTTTCTCTCGAAGCTTTTGGTGTTCGGATCAATCCTTACTCTCTTCTTTAATCGGTTAGTGCTTTCACTATTGATTGTGTGTTGCATGATGTTGTGATATGTATGTTCTACACGATGGTTTAAGGATGATATGTGATAACAAGAATAGTTTGTGTGAATGATGATGTTCTAGAGAATCGGATGTGTATGATTATGTTAATCGACTATCATGTCTTGTTTTCGAATTGTTTGCATGATGATTTAGGATCGAATGTATGTAATCGGTTGTATGTTCATATAATCGGACCAAATAATATGATTTGATAAGTTATTGTTCATGCTATGAATATGATTAGGGTTCTTATGAATTAATGGTAAATTGCTTGGTTTGATCGAGTAATGGTTATGATGGAAACTGTTAGAACTAATTACTAGATGGAAATAAGATAAATAATTGCCATAAATTGTGAATGTAACTGATTTGCATGATTTGTGGAGGATATAACCGATCGCACAAGTCCTCCCTCGGTCACACAAGATCAGGTCACACAAGACCTGATCTGATCGCACAAGATCCAAACGCACAAGCTAGGTACAACCACCTATGCTCAGGGTACTGTTTAGTTATGCATGATCGCACAAGACTCGTGGATCGCACAAGATAGTGCCGATCGCACAAGTCTTGGGCCACACACAAACATTTGGACGGTTGGGCCTTAAAGCCCAATATCCACTCGCACAACCCAACTGGATCGCACAAATCATCCGGATCGCACAAGACTAACCAGATCGTACAAGACTAATGTTTAGTTGTTTGGGCCGTTTACTTGATGGACTGCTTTTGACTTATTGGGCCGGGCTTATATTGGAACGCACAACATGCTGTGGATCACATAAGATTGTGCTGATCGCACAACATGTTGGGTCGGGTAGTGTTGGGTTTTCAACTACCCACTCGCACAAGATGTTATTGGGCCTACTTTGTTATCTCAGCCCAATATATATTGATCGCACAAGTATGAATGTGTTGTGTACTTAAATGTTTAATGTGCTGCCATGAACAATACGTGTTCGTAATCTGTTAGCTTGTGTGTAAACATACGTGTATTACTTGAACCTAGACCTGACTTGTATGGTAACCATGTTAGGACGTGGTTGACCACATATAGCTCAAGTAACCTTTCTGTGTATCTGCCGAGCAAACCAAGGTGAGTTCACACTCTATCCAAGGAATGGGATTCCCAAGGGTTGGGAATGGGTTAAAGAACTGAACGGTAACTACGAACTTGCGTATTCCCCATACAACAGGATACGTACGACTATAAGACCATCAACTCTATCACTTTAAGTCCCTCATTTATCGACTTAATCGCCGAGGCCTATGGCGAGTGGGTCATTAGTTAATAGCGCTATTAGGTTTAACAAACCTCACACCGTGCCAGTCGGACGGGCGTGTACTAATGGACTATGGGCAAAGGGTCAATGCTGATAGACATTGACTTAGGGCACCTCTTACATTTTCGTAGCAGGCGATACGCGTGGTCTAATAACACATGGGAAGCCCCCACTAATCTTCGCAAACATGTCAGGGTGACCGCGATACGAATCAATACGATCCATGATTTACAAAACGAACATACGATTTACGAAACGAATACTATTACTAAACAACCAACTGTGAACTCGCTCAACTTTGTTGTTGATTCGTTGCTACATGCCTTGCAGGTCGTTAGGTACTCATGGAGCTTGCACAGGGAGGCGCAGTCGTTGTGGGACATGGCACTGTGTGCTATGCTAAAAAAATTATTTTAATGCGTACTTAATACTTACATTGGGTTTTACAATTATGCTTCCGCTAAACACTTAACTATGCTTTGGTTTTTGAACACCTTTCATATTGTGTGGTTGAATTTTACTTATTACTCGTTATGTTCAATATGATTGGTGGCTTGATCCTGGTCAGTCATGCCTCCAAGCGGTACTACTCCGCGTGTGGATTTTGGGGATGTGACACCGGGCTTACACTGATAGATACGAGGAGTTAAGCTTGCTATGTCTTACAATGGTCACGCCTTTGGATAAGGCTATTGAAAAATACATAGACAGTTTGCCAGATCCTGTTCAGGATATTGTCACTGGCAGCAACCCTACTACCGTCCGACAGGCCATTGAGCTAGTTGCAACCCTTACTGAATCACAAGTCAAGAAGGGTAAACTCCACAGAAAAGGTGACAAGAAGCAGAAACAGTCTGATAGCGCCACTGAGAAAAAGGGTAAGAAGGCTGCTGAGTCTTCAAAGAAATCGAGGAAGCGCAAGGCTTCCAAGAATTTCGCTGTCACTGCTCAGACTAATCAGGCTGCACCTAATCAGGCAGCACAGAATCAGGCTGCACAACCTGCTGCCAAGAAACAGTATGATGGAAATGCACCTCTATGCAACAGATGTAACAGCCACCACCAGCCACAGTTGCAGTGCTGCATCTGCACGAATTGTGGCAAATCTGGTCATCTTGCAAATACCTGCCGTTTTGCTCCTAACCAAAATCAGGCAGCTCAAAACCAAGCTGCACAGAACCCAGCCCAGAATCCTGCACGACCTCACTTTCCGCCTGGTTCGTGTTACAATTGTGGGGATCTGACCCACTACAGGAACAACTGCCCGAGGTTGGCAAACGCAAATCAGGCACCGGCTCGTGGTAGAGTTTTTAATATGAATGCAAATGAGGCTAGCGCAGATAACGAAGTGGTGAACGGTACGTTCCTTGTTAACAACCATCCTGCTTCTATTCTATTTGATTCGGGTGCCGATAAGAGTTTTATGTCCTTACCTCACACCGATGCAACTCAGGAGCTTTGATGTTATAGTGGGAATGGATTGGTTAGCCAAGTACCATGCTGAGGTGGTTTGCTTTGAGAAGATCTTCCGTATACCGCTTTCGACTGGTGAGATCTTAGAAGTTCGTGTGGAGAAACCTGTTAAACTCATGTCTTGTACCCAAGCCCAAAAATACCCACGAAAGAAATATGTCGCTTTCTTGGCACATGTTGTAGAGGATAAAGGCAAGGGTAAGACTACCCAAGACATCCCTGTTGTTCGAGATTATCCTGAGGTATTTCCTGAAGACTTACCTGGATTACCCCCTGTACGCCAAGTTGAGTTTCGCATTGATCTTGTACCTGGTGCAAATCCAAGAGTTATCTAAGCAACTTCAAGAGCTATCTGACAAAGGATTCATCCGTCCGAGTTTTTCCCCTTGGGGCGCTCCTGTCCTATTCGTGAAAAAGAAAGATGGATCTTTCAGGATGTGTATCGATTATCGTGAGCTTAATAAGCTTACCATCAAGAATCGATATCCCCTACCTCGCATTGACGACCTCTTTGATCAGCTACAGGGTGCTACTTGCTTTTCAAAGATAGATCTGCGATCTGGGTATCATCAACTTCGAGTTCTCGAAGAAGATATTCCCAAGACAGCTTTTCGTACACGCTATGGTCATTATGAGTTTACTGTTATGCCTTTCGGTTTAACAAATGCTCATGCTGTCTTCATGGACTTGATGAATAGGGTTTGTAAGCCTTATTTGGACAAGTTCATCATCGTTTTCATTGATGATATTTTGATCTATTCTAAGACTCGAGCTGATCATGAACAACATCTTCGTCTTACAATGGAGCTTCTAAAGAAAGAACAACTTTTCGCCAAATTCTCCAAGTGTGAATTCTGGCTTAAGGAAGTTCAATTTTTGGGGCACATTGTCAACGAACAAGGTATACATGTAGATCCCGCCAAAATCAGTGCGATTAAGGATTGGGATACTCTTACTACTCCTACCGAGGTTCGTTCATTTCTTGGTCTAGCGGGTTATTACCGCCGTTTCATTGAAAACTTCTCCAAGATTGCAGTTCCTCTCACTGCTCTAACACAGAAGAGCAAACATTTTGAGTGGGGATCCAAACAGGAAGAAGCTTTCCAGACCTTGAAACAGAAACTCTGTGATGCACCTATTCTATCTTTGCCCGAGGGTAACGACGATTTTGTCGTGTACTGTGATGCATCCAACTTAGGCCTTGGCTGCGTTCTTATGCAAAGAAACAAATTCATAGCTTATGCATCAAGACAGCTGAAGGTACATGAGAAGAACTACACCAATCATGATCTTGAGTTAGGTGCAGTAGTCTTTGCTCTCAAAATCTGGAGACACTACCTTTACGGTACAAAGTGTGTAGTGTTTACTGACCACAAAAGTCTCCAGCATATTTTCAACCAGAAAGAACTAAACATGAGGCAACGACGTTGGGTTGAACTCCTAAACGACTACGACTGCAAAATTCGCTACCATCCTGGTAAAGCGAATGTCGTGGCTGACGCATTGAGTCGTAAGGAACGTGTCAAGCTTCACTGTGTTCAGGTTCGATCAGACATTCAATCCCGCATAATTCAGGCTCAACATACTTGTGTTACACAAGACTTGATGGGTAAAGAATTACCGTGTCATACAAATCCTGAGCTTGAACTGAGAGACTTTGGGATATTCTATTACATGGGCCGTTTATGGGTCCCAAGTATAGATGATCTTCACACCTTGCTAATGGATGAAGCTCATAAATCTCGTTATTCTATTCATCCTGGTGCGGATAAAATGTATAAGGATCTTCGAACCCAGTACTGGTGGCCGGGTATGAAGAAGGACATTGCCTTATATGTTTCCAAATGCCTTACTTGTCTTAAGGTTAAGGCAGAACATCAACATCCCTCTGGATTATTGGAGCAACCAGAGATTCCGGTTTGGAAATGGGAAAACGTCGCTATGGATCTCATTACCAAGCTACCGCGTACTAAAAGAGGTCATGACGCCATTTGGGTTGTTGTTGATCGTCTTACAAAGTCAGCACATTTCTTGCCGATCCGCGAGGATTTATCTGCTGACAAGCTTGCCAAGTTATATGTTGATGAGATTGTATCTCGACATGGTGTTCCTTTGAACATTATATCTGACAGAGATGCTCGATTCTCGTTTCGCTTTTGGAGAACCATGCAATCTGCCATGGGAACCCAACTTAATTTGAGCACAGCATACCATCCGCAGACAGATGGTCAATCTGAGAGAACAATCCAGACACTGGAGGATATGCTTAGAGCGTGTGTGATTGACTTTGGTGGTAGTTGGGATTCGCATCTACCATTGATCGAATTCTACTACAACAATAGCTATCACACGAGCATCAAAATGGCTCCTTTCGAAGCTTTATACGGTCGAAAATGTCGTTCACCGGTCTGCTGGAATGAGATAGGTGAAGCTCAGCTTACTGGACCTGAACTCATTCTAGAGACTACAGATAAGGTCAAGAAGATTCGTGATAACCTTCAGACAGCTAGAAGCCGTCAAAAGAGTTATACGGATCAAGGACGCAAGCCCTTAGAATTTCAAATCGGTGATCACGTCCTACTCAAGGTATCCCCTTGGAAAGGAGTGATTAGATTTGGAAAGAAGGGAAAACTTGCACCACGTTATGTTGGACCATTCAAGATCGTTGAAAGAGTCGGAAAAGTAGCCTACAGACTTGAGCTACCTCCTGAACTTGGAAATGTTCATCCGACATTCCACGTGTCCAATCTCAAAAAGTTTTTAGCTGATGAGAACCTCCACATACCACTTGATGAAATTCGTGTTGATAACACGATGCACTTCGTTGAGAAACCTGTGGAGATAGTGGACCGTACATTTAGGCAATTGAAGAACAAACGGATTCGTTTAGTCAAGGTTCGCTGGGAATCCAAACGTGGCCCAGAGTTTACTTGGGAACATGAGAACCAGATGAAGATGAAATATCCGCATTTGTTCTCACAAGTTTCCTCTAAATAAATTTCGGGACGAAATTTCCTAAAGTAGGGGAGACTGTGACATCTGTGCTTGTCTATCATTGTATAGACTCTGAACAATACAATATTAATAAAACAGTGTGTTTTGATCCCAATGTTTGTTATTTATGTTTGATTTTATGCACATGTTGATTTTTGATCGATTTTGAACTCTATATCGCTTTCTGGGAAGTTATACACAAACTGATGCGTAAACGTAATCAGTTTAACGCGACAAACACTCCAGAACAGCAACATAAACTTAACATACCTTAAATAACCTTTAAATAACTTAGAAATAAGTTTTAAAGGGTTTGGTATGGCAAAAACAAGTTTATTCGTTCACAGGGACTAATTGCGTCAATCTGCAAAAGTCTACCGTTTTGTAAGTAAACGTACAGTCCAGAACTTGATCATAAGCTAATCATACCATAAATAACCTAAACATAGCTTAGAAATAAGCTTTGAGTGGTTCGGTGTGCGAAAACATGCTTATTTGATCTTACACGGACTAAAAGTGTCAAAAACGGCGTAAGTTTGCATTTTCGCGCATATCTTACGTTCTGACCACATCTGGACATCCAAAATTTTTGTACACACTAAAATATTTTTTATTTTAGTGATCAGCATGCAAAAATTCCACTCGTCGCTTAATTTGGTTCGTTTTTCACGTCCGTTTGAGTTTCGTCGTAATTTAACAAACAACGCGACCGTACGACCAAACGAGCCGACATCCGAGAATTTTCCAAGCACATTTTGAGTCCCCTAAACTTTATTGACCTTGTAGAGCCTTGAAAAGGGCTTAACAGGGGTCAAAAGGGCCTGAAATGAGGTTATGCAAGTGCAGGGGCCAAAGCTGTCAAACTTGGAAAGTTGCTGGTCTGCAGATGGCTTACGGACCGTATGCCCAGGACCTTATGGTCCGTAAGGATGGCCCAGCGACCAGAATTCATTTTCAGCAATCTGTTGTTACTTCAGGGACTGTTATGGTAACTTCTTTGTGTGATGGGCAAGTTTGTGTGATCACCAAGGTTCCCAATAAGTTTTTAACAATTGTAGGGTCATGATTTCTTCCTTGTTGGCCACACAAAACTTGGCATGATCTTGTAACTTTGCTACAACTATAAATAGCCAAGCCAATTCACTCATTCCTTGCTCATCCTCTCATTTCTCCTTTCTCATCTGCTTTGGAGCTTCCTAATCTGATTTGGGAACTTGTCTTCTTTGTAGAAAAGATAGCAAGGACTTTAGTGAGCATTCTTTCATTCTTTTTATTGCTTACTAGTTTAAAAAGTCAAACAGTGTTTGACTTTTGGTTTGACCAGTCAATTGGTCAAGTCAAAGTTCAATTAAACTTTGCAATGTGATTGTAATCACAATGGTTATAATCCTTAGTGATTATACCTACTGATTACCACATTAACTAGGCGTAGTGACGAGTCAAAGTTTCGGTCAAAATGCGTTTTAGCACGCATTTTGCAACGGAACTACTTTTAGGTATCAAAACACTTTGTTTTGATACCAAATCAGTAGGTTAAACATGTTTTGACATGTTTAACTCGTCACTATTAGTTTGGTGCTTGTTTAGGGTCGATAGTTAAGCGGTCTAAACAACCGCTTAGACTTTCGAACCCGACCCGTTTGGTCGATCGTTAGGATCCGACCAAGCTTACTTAGTGATCATAGTTACATAGGGAATAACCCCTGAGGTTATACCTTATGATCACATAGGATTGGTTAGTCTTTTGCTAACTAGCTTGTATGCCCATAGTAAATGACCAAAACGCCCTTTTGAAGCATAAATCCGTAATGTGCATATGTGAACATATTTTTGACATCTAATCTGATTTAGTAACATATTAGAGCATAATTGGGCATGTAAGACTTGGCATAGCACATAGTTAACCATCCGAACATAGTCTTACGCTAACGACGCATTACAGTAGCTTATACTACCATAATGGGTCGAAACGGGTCAAAAGCACTTAGTTAGACTTTCCAATCAGAATGTAGGGACTATTAAATCATACCATATGATTTCAAATACTCGTTTGATTTATAGAACCTCATTCTATCCTATCTCCCGATTTAGGATCCGTTTATTAACATGGTTACCTATACTAGGTACCGGTTGATTCCGTAATACTTGGAGCTTAAATTGGTCTTATTCTCAAGACTAATTAGCAATCCCAAGTGAGTACATAGTTCCCCTCTTTTACCGTTTTCAAATACTTTGGGGTGATTCACATGTACATACTTGTTACTTTCTTGTTTTACATGCTTTTGTGACATAAACATGCTAGTTTCACTTAGTACATATTTAGTACATGCTTTCACTATGTATGGTAAGCATGCTAGCACATTGATTTATTACACATTTGTTACATATGTTTACTTAACATATGTACGCATTGTTTTACATAACATTTCTGCTATGTATGTTTACTGAGCATGCTAGCACATTGTTTTATATGAACATTTCTACTAGGCATGTTTACTTAGCATACCTAGTACATGGTTTTCATAGCATGCTTACATTGGTTATGACATTTGGTGTGTTTAATCGGGACAATAATACATTCATTAACATTAGCTACGCCGCTCGGTAGTATGTAATGGTACCATAGGAATTGACAACTCCCGTTTCCGACTTCCTAGGTTTGTTTGGAAGTTGGGAATGACAGAATCTGATATACATAACTTAGATGAACCTTTAATTTGTTTAAAGGTTTGTCGCCGCAGTCGCAAGGCTTGAATGTATGCGATTAACATTACTGCATAAATGTTTGTAATCATAAAGCATTGTTTTCTGCAAAGCATGTCATTTGAATAAAACTTAGGTTTACCCAAAAACATTGTTTTGTACATTTTCCTACGGGGTTGAGTAGATTCTTTTATTCACCGTACATGACATATGTTTCTCATTGGCATTATTACATAGTAAGTAGATATCTTCCTACTTGCTATGCATTTCATTGGTTATACATAATACATGTTACACATGACATTAAACATGGTTTATGCATAAACATTTTGACACTAAACATGACATTTTGTTGGGCAATGATAAGTGACTTATGTAACGGGGCTATGTGCTATACGATAAAAGCATGGTGGATACGCCACTGGTACTTCCTATATATAAGTGTTTTTATTGTATTACACATTGTTGCGTTATCTAAGCCACTTGACAAAGACATAAAACATTTTTACAAGGACACGACATTTTTATACAAAGTACATATTTTATACAATTCACTTTTACTTGGTTATTTATTTAACCATGCATATTTCTTTTATATCATTTGATTTTCATCTCGATTTTCACATGATTTTATAAAAGAAAACATTTTACAAGGTTCATGACTATTTTTGTTAAACACATCTTTTAAACTGCAAGTCATGAATCCTGCATAAACAAAACCTATGTATCTCACAGGCATTTTTATGCTGACGTACCTATTCTTACATGTGTTTCAGGTGCTGATGCATGATGATGTTTTGTGCTTCACTTAGGCGGACTCGGGCCTTAGTGACTTAAAAGACAATTATTATGTTATGTTTTATTTAATTTCCAAGACAATGTAAACTTTAATTCAATAATACATAACTTTAATTACCATGGTTGTTGAAACAATAATTCTGTCACCATCACTCTCCGGCGTTTCCGCCGTGGTTTCGTTGTTTTGACGCGGCCGGGGTGTGACATATAGAATAGAGACAAAGTGATTCGTTACCAAGAACGTGTATGCCACCATGTTATTACAATCCTGGCGTCGCCCACGCCAATCCTAAATGCCCCTCCATGAGCATCATTTCCCGTGTGGTTGTACTCGTTGCGAGGATTTCCAGTATGACCGTCGTTTCCTTGGTTGTTGTCATTTTGATTTAGTGACAACCACTCCATGTCGTAGGCACCTTCATTTCTATACTGTTGGTTGCCATTTCAAGTACCTTGATGTTGCCGTGACTGTTGCCTCCAACGCTGTTGTTTGAAACTGAGCTCTACGATCTTTCATCGACAGGGCCCATCTTTCCATATTCCGTGCCACGTTCTAAGGCGCTACCCCTGGTGCTGGTAGTTTCGCGTTCCATACCATGGTCAATTGTCACCGTTTATGTCTCGATTAATTCATAAAAGTTGACTCCCATGAGTCGCTGACTGGGGTTAAGGATTCAATTGGAGTCAAATCGCTGATGTTCGTTGCTGGTAACTAGGGCCGTTCAAATGCTGAAGTCCATCGTTCTTGCAAGTTGGCTGAGTAATACACGGTATGTTACGAGAGTGTTGCAGAAGTGATCGCACTTCGGGATCTAAGACGTCAATACGTTAAGTTCCAGCAAACGAAGAAATGTGAGAAAGATACAGACCAATCATTGTCGTTGCAACATCCAACTCGGGGATGTTCGTATAAGCACCTAACACTCTACACAGTTCGCTAGGCGTTCAGATGGGTGTTCATGTAATACTTGATAGCATCGAGATTCGAAAGGATCCAGAGAGGAATGAAAAGTTCACGTTTGAGTAGGGGACAATCACTACTATGACCCCTATAGATTTGTTATGTTTCACATCGATCAAATAACGGAACGGAACCCCTTTTCCACTTGTTAAGCCTCACTGGGACTCACATGCACCCCACATTATTATTATGTGTGCACCCACAATATATTGCGATTTGCATGCTCATCTCAGTTCCTCCTAACTCATGTCAAATGGTTCCTCAACTCAGATGTCAAACGGAGGTCGTCAAAGAAATAAGATCACAAAAATCCAAGGACTATGGCATACTATCAACGCATCATAAGGTAAGCAAGCAATCCATGCCATCATGCTATAGTGACGAGTGTGTGTTCGTATGTTTCATCATAACAAATATGTACTTGTCACGTAATGTATGCAACAAGTAAGAAAGACAAACCTTGCAATCTGGAGCTGAGTGTCATGGTCGTATTCACGTTTTCAGAACTGTTCGGTTATAGTCTGGTTTTATAAAAATGTTTTTCCCTTTTTAAAACCAAGTTCACTATAACCAATGGCTCTGATACCAATCTGTCACACCCCCAAAATACCACATGCGGAATTACCGCGGGGCGTGTGACGTACCAGGATCCAAGCCACCAATCACATTGAACTTCGCATAATAATTAAATAAAACTTTCATTTATTGACATTAAGTGTTACAACGTTACAAACAATTCACAGTATACAGCGGAAGCATAATTCATTCGTTAAGTGTTTATAAACCATTAGTCTTGTGTTGCGATTCCATGTATCTCGACCCATGACCACTCCAGCCTCCCAGACAGCAAGTTCCAACATTATGCACCTAAAGGCCTGCAAGGCATGTAACAACGAATCAACAACAAAGTTGAGCGAGTTCACAGTTGGTTGTCCATTTTATAGTTGTTCCAAAAACCATGAGTTCATTCAAAAACCATGAGTTAACCAATCCATTGTTTCCCAAACCATCACCAGTGGGGGCTACCCCATGTAACCACTAGACCATTACCTTATCGACAACAGACTAAGAAAGTTGTGCCCTACGTCAATGTCTATCATCATTGACTTAGTGCCCAGATCCATTAGTACACGCCCGTCCTACCGACACAGTGTGAGGCTTGTCAACCCTAATAGCGCTATTAACTAATGACCCGCTCGCCATTGGCCCGGCGATTAAGTCGTTATAAAAATGAGGGACTTCATGATAGAGTTTTGTCTAGTAAGTTATATGTTGTCGTCCTTCCCAACCGAGGACGGAGGTACGTACTCTACCTAACCGAGAATACGCAGGTTAAATGTAGCCATCCTTCCCAACCGAGGACGGAGGTACATATTCTGTTAGAGGTGAATATGTAGGTTTCGTTTTAGCTTCTTAACCCATTCCCAACCCATCGGGAATCCCATGCCTTATAAAAATTTGAACTCACCTTGGTTTACTCGGTATGACTAAGTTACTTTACCCGCTCCAAGTTGGTCAACCAAATCCTACCGGGGTTACCAAAGATAATTAGTTTGTATGCACATAGCCACGTATTCCACATTCACAACTCAAGTAGCGTACGAGTAGTGCACATAACGTCACACAAATTGTAACAAAGGATCACGCAACGCACAGATCATAACATCCATTGCAACAATCGGTTTTTACATACAATTATACCACGCACTCTAGTAGATTGTGTATAATATACATCACCACATAGCACATAGCAACCAATGGAATCACATACGAGTTTATGTCACAAGTTAGAACATCACATAACAATCTAGCAATTCATTTACGTGTCATACAAGTAAGGCTAGTGTGCGACCATATATATAAGTGTGCAACTCGGTTTCCGTTCGTGGCCCACTGTCAAGAAGTGCGGCCCACTGATGTATAAAGCCCAGAGTTGATGTGCGACTCTAGACAAGTGTGCGATCAATGACCCTTGGCCGAGGTGTGTGATATGGTTCGCATTTGGGTATGGTCTGGCCCAAACAGCCCAGCGGCCCACGGGGGACTATACAACCCGAGGTACACCAATTCCAGGCCCACATCAGAATGTGTGACCTGGTTGGGCTCAACAGCCAATCCATGTTTATTAATGATGTTCAAACTAAGGTGTGTGATCAGTTAGTCAAAGCCACAGTTACATTCAACCCACTTTCCATACTATCTTTCCAGGAACATTAATTCATTCAATGATTACCATCACCATGGACTCATTATGTGGTCATCAAAAGAATTCATCACTCAAAAATTAATCTACATTAGGATCGAATAAGACAAATATCCCCTAACTATGAAACCCTAGTGCATAATACAATATTCAAACACAACAACCTTCACCAACCATACTTAATTCGGATTTTTCAACAGAAAGTTTTCAAACAAATTAATAGTTCATCATATACCCACATGATATCCATATTAATTTCAATAATAATTACGGTCATCTAACCTGAGCATCTAATCATGAATTTATATATATGCAGCCCTCACATCATTCAATTTCATCAAACTTACTAACCCGGCCTTAATACTCGTGCATATTATCAAAACCCTAATGATTAAACTCACATGCATGCCTATCATCGAATACTTAAAAGACAACAGTTAGCCATAATCATCATGTTACATATATCATCCTCCAACCAATAGAGTTGCTTCTCATAATATTTGTGGCATCAACAGTTCACATAAAACAATTACAATCTAGCATGTAAATCACGAAACACAAATCATTACATAACACAAGACTATTCAAGAATCCAAACTAATGCATTAACATACTAACCGGAATTGAGGAGGTACAACTAGAAGGCTTCGATGAAGAGGGGGGGTGCCACTGCCGTACGTAGAGTATGGAAGAGGGTAGGGTTTGTTTTTGGTTTGAGATATTGTTAAGTAATCATATGTAAATCCCTCATGTGTGCGTGATTCCTACTGGCCCAAATAATCGGCCCAACTCTAACTATATGTGTGTATATTCTAAAGTCAACAGCCGGCCCCAAACACATGTGGTATTTGGGCTTCGGGCGTGCGAACTCACATAGGCCGGCCCAATTTTTATAACCCTTGATTGGGCTCGAACAATTCAACCTAGGATAACCTCTGTGTATGTGTTTCGAGTAAGTTTGCGGCACAATATGCATCATGTAGCTCGTAGCCCAAATAGGTTAGTCCCCTAAATTAACTAAACGACACCTAGAAACGTTTAACGATTTCTTGCATTTAATCAGTCAAACACACGTAACACACTCAATCACGTTTTACATTTAGCAAGTATATTACATACACATTAAACATTTAGCAATTTAATTACCGTCACAAGTGTTTACTAATTTCTATCATCGTAAGGGATATGAAAGAGAAATAACAAGAAACAGGATCACGTGACGAAGAGATACAGACCTTGAAAGTTTGGGTTGTCACAATAGCCGGGGGTAAAACACAGCTTGTTGCTCAAAGGAGTGGCAATGTGTATGTAGTTGATATGTCAAAAGATAACCCAATGACTGATGCTTGTCTGTTCTCAGCTGCCTCTAACAAAGAGACAGAATTATGGCACAGAAGACTTGGGCACACAAATCTCAAGACTATCACTACACTCTCAAAACAAGCCCTTGTAATGTGACAACTGTGTTCTGTAATCGATGTACAATGTAAAACAATGTTGATTATCAATAAAACAATGTGCTTTGGTGTTATTATATGTGTTTTAGTGTTATTATGTGTTTATTTGTGTTTGATGATTTTACGATTTGATTCGATTCCGATTTCAAGCTTTAAATCGCTTTCTGAAAGGTTATACACGCACTGATGCGTAAATATAACCAGTTTAATGCAACGAACACTCCGGAATAGTGAAATAGACTTAACATACCTTAAATAACCTTTACATAACTTAGAAATAAGTTTTGGAGGGTTTGGTGTGGCGAAATCAAGTTTATTCGCTTACAGGGACTAATTTTGACAAACTGCGAAAGTATGCAGATTTGTATTGTAACGAACATTCTGGAACATGACCATAAGTTAAACATACCCTAAATATCCTTTACATAGCTTAGAAATAGGCTTTGAGGGGTTCGGTGTGCTAAAATAAACTTTTTGGTCATTCAGGGACTAAAAGCGTCAAAAAGTGCATAAGTTTGCATTTTCGCGCATATCTTACGTTCTGAATACATCCGGACATCCAAAACTTTATGTAATCATTAAAATATTTTATTTTAGTGATTGGAATGACAAAATTCCATTCTTCGCGTAATTTGGATCGTTTTTCGCATTCGTTCGTGTTTCGTCGTAATTAACCGAACAACGCAACCGTATGACCAAACGAACCGACATCCGATATATTTTTGAGCATTTTTCATGTTCCCTATACTTTAACTTCATTTTAGAGCCTTGAAATGGGATTAACGGGGCTTAAACGAGTCAAAAATGCATCAAAAACCATGTTTTGCACATTCAGGGACCAAAATTGACAATCTGCCATAGTTATCATAGGAAGGGACCAAAATGAAAAATATAAATTCCAGCTTGTTCCAGCTGTTCCCCTCATTTGCACATGGTTTTAATGAAACTAGGGGCTCCCATGGTTTCACAAAACCATGGGCACATGTGTAAGGATGAGATCGAAGCTCGTTTTTCGAGGAACGATTCTAACGGTCCTATAAATCCTATAAATACCCATGCTCCTCATTGTTGCAACTCACACAATCTGATCTATTTGCTCTAAGTTGGGGCTTAGCACCTCATACCTGAGCAAGTTGGATCTAGATTTCCATTCTTGGACCCGTTGTAAGTCCTCTTTCGTTCTTTTATGCGTTTTTAGCACAAAAGTCAAATTCTGTTTGACTTTCTACATTGACCAGTTTATGGTCAACATGAAGTTTGTTTGAACTTCGCAACGTGAGCGTAATCACGATGGTTATAGTCCCTTGTGACTATACCTACTGATTACCACGTTGACTAGGCATAGTGACGAGTCGTAGTTTGGGCCAAAATGCGTATTTGTGCGTATTTTGTAACCAAACTACCCTTGGGTATAAAAACCGTTTGTTTTGATATCAAAACCTGTTTTCTAACTAAACTAAACATGTCTTAACATGTTTAGCTCGTCACTTTTAGTTTAGTGCTTGTGTAGAGTCGTAAGTCAAGCGGACTAAACACCCGCTTAGACTTTCGAACTCGACCCGTTTGGTCGATCATTAGGATCTGACCAAACATGTTTAGTGACCATAGTTGCATAGGGAATAACCTTCCAAGGTTATACCTTATGGTCACTTAGGTTTAATTAGTTGTATGATAGGTAGTTTATATGCCTTAGGTAAATGACCAAAATGCCCTTTTCATGCATAATTGGTAATTAAGCATATGTAACATAAACTTCTGTCACATAACTGATTATGCAACATATTTAAACATGTTTAGCCATATAATACTTGTCACAGGACTAGTTAGACGTCTCGAACGCGCATTTGCGCGAACGACGCGTTAAAGTAGCGTAAGCTACCTTAATGGGTCGCAATGGGTCGAAAGCACTTAGGTTAGGTTCCGATTTAGGATGTAGGCTTTGTTAAACCATATCACATGAGTTCCAACACTCATTTGGTTTACAAGACCTCATTCTGTCCGATCTTCCGATTTATGCGTCTATTGTTGGACTAGTGATTCGATTACTAGGTGCTGCTTGATTTCTCTGGTTTACTTGAGTTTGTTGAAGTTCTATTGATTGAGGATACTTTGCACTTCAAGTGAGTACATAGTTCCCCTATTTTACTGTTTTTGATTGTTTTGGGGTGATTCATATGTATTAAAACGATTTTCGATATTTAAACGATGGTTTCAAAGGCGACTAAGATGGTTTATATTAAACTAATAACGATTTCGATAATGTGAACAAACTTGTTGGTCGTAGTTACATAACGAATGACATTCATTAGCATTGATCAAGCCGACCAGTATTAGGTTATGGTACCATAGGATCTGACAAATCCCGTTATCGTACTGCACCCATGGTTATGTGTGGGTTAGGTGGGTAACGACTGAATCTGGTTATTAACTTACCCTTTGGTGGTTTGTTAATGCGAGAAGCGAGATAGTCGACTCACGAAGGTTTGAATGTTATTAGCGAGACGACCATAAATAGTTTTCACATTTAAAACGAGGATGATTTAAACGATTTAAACGAGTTAACGATTTGGAAACGATTTGAACAAGTTAAACGAATTGGATAAACGATTGGTTTTTGGTTAAGTGTCTAGATAACGGGACGGGTGTAATATGGTGAAAACATGGCGTTATTTAGTTCACTTGGGTAAACGATTTTGAAACGATGTCACTTAACGATGTTTTCGAAAGGATATAAACCATACGAGTTTTATTAAACGAGTTAATACGAAATGTTTTACAATTTGGTTTACTAAAACAAATGTTTTTGGGTTAAGAATCATGGCTATGAGGTTTTATAAATTATAACCCGCTTCATTTGAGTTGGTTAATTTCATTGCAATATTATACTATTTTCAAAACAAAGTTTTTAATAAGGTATTGCAACATGTAAACTAGCCATGAATCCGACACTCTTATAAAACCTATGTGCTCGCCAGCATTTCTTTGCTGACTTTGTTTTTACATATGTTTCAGGTGATGTTGCTTGATGTTGATTGCTAGGATGCATGAGTCACATAGGATCTGGACGAGGCCTTAGTGACATAATAACAATGATAGTCGATATGTAACTTGTTTGTTTCGTGTTAAAAACAATGTAAATTACTTAATGAATAAATAAAACGAAACTTTTTATATTCCATGGTTATGAAACAATAATTCTGTTACAACACTCCCCGACGTTTTCGCCACGATTTGTTGTTTTACGTGGTCGGGGTGTGACAGAAGAGTTGGTATCAGAGCCAATGGTTATAAGGAATTTGGTTATTAGTAATGCTTTAACCTAGACTATAACTTTTAGGACCCTAACGCAAGGAAATTTGCGTTTAGATTTTTAAAACAAAAACCGCCACCTACCCTTAGGTGATAACCACAATGAGAACACAAATTCGAATCTGCTTCGAAAACTAATCATTTGTTCTAGGATGATTGATTACTAGGTTTTGAACCCTTCCAGTTTGACTCATATTTGGCTTAGTGCCTTTTGAGTTTTCAAAATCTCGTCAAAGTTTGGGTCTAAATAATGTGAACACGTGCAAACTGGAAGAGTGAATGCCTGTACCCTGAGTTTTCTGTCTAAGGCTAGAGTGTTCGTACAAATCCACATAATCGGACCGGTCACTCTTACCTGGGAACTCTTGGGGTGAGTGTTCACTTATAGGCGAGCATGTCTTCGCGATACATTATTTTGATTCATTTACTTTGATTAGTCACTGCGTGTCCTTTCTTTGTTCGAGGTAACGAACAAATGATCGCCTTCCTTGTGTTTTGTCGATGTTTTCAATACCTCTTTTGTTTTTCCAATTTTCGATCTCACTCGATTCCCCTGTTTCCTTTTAGACAATGCCTCCTCGACGTGATGCACAATCTTTTACTGCTGAAGAAGTCACAGCCCTTGTCTCTTAGCAAATGGCTGCTGTGCTTCCAGGCGTTGTGACCCAAATCCATGAGTTATATAACAACAATAATAATAACAATGCACAGTGTAATTTCAAGAATTTCAATTCTGCTAAGCCGTTGAAGTTTTCTGGGTCGCAAGGAGCAACTGCGCTCCTTCAATGGTTCGAGAGTATCGAAAGCACATTCAGACATGTGCAATGTCCGAATGAGCGTAAGGTTGAATTTGCATCAAGTGTGTTTGAGAAGCGTGCTCTTACGTGGTGGAACGGAGTGATGCGCGATAGGGGTGCCGAAGTGGCATTGGCACAAACATGGGAAGAGCTTCGAGCTCTCATGATGAAAGAGTTTTGTCCCCGTCACGAAATTCGAGCTTTGGAACGAGAGTTTGACGATCTAAAGCAAGATGGGGGAGAACACCGTGCGTATACGGATCGTTTTAAGGAACTCAGTCTTTTGTGTCCTACTATGGTTACCCCGTTGGTTTACCCGATTCCATACAGGATATTGTGACTGGCATTAATCCTACTACTGTTCATCACGCGATCGAGTTGTCTGCTACCCTGACTGAGTCTCAAGTCAGGAAGGGTAAACTTACCCGTAAGGGTGATAAGAAGAAGTTGACCGATTATGTCAAGGAAACGGGTAAGGGTAAGAAAGGTGAGTCATCGAAGAAGTCGAAAAAGCGAAAGGGTGCTCAGAATTTTGCAGTAACTGTACAAAATGCTTAGAACCCTCAGAACCCACCAGCTCAACTGCCTGCGAAGAAAGTGTATGCTGGTACCGCACCTCATTGTGCTCGCTGCGACGGTCATCATGTTGCACAACAAGCTTGTAAGCAATGCACAACGTGTGGTAAACTTGGGCATCTGGCCAACGTCTGTCGTTTGGGTCAGAATCAAGCTGCTCAGGTTCAAGCTCCAGTTCAGGGGAATGCTGCTAGATTCCCACCAGGTTCATGTTTCAATTGTGGAGAGTTTGGTCACTTTCGCAACAATTTTCCGAGGTTGGTGAATGCAAATGCGAATCCGAACGTGAATGTCAACGCGAATGTAAATCCCGCTCGTGGACGAGCGTACAACTTGAATGCAAATGAAGCGAGGGCTGACAACGAGGTTGTCAATGGTACGTTTCTTGTTAACAATCGACTTGCATCTATTCTTTTTGATTCTGGTGCAGATAGAAGTTTTGTTTCGTTATCTTTTGAACCTTTACTTGCGATACCTAGAACTAAACTGAGGAAACCCTTATCTATCGAAGTTGCTACTGGTAAACCTCTTGTTCTCGATTCTGTTATTTGTGATTGTCAGTTGAACCTTGATAACCATCTTTTTCCCATTGACCTCACACCGATGCAAATTGGGAGTTTCGATATTATCGTGGGGATGAATTGGTTAACCAAACATCATGCTGAGGTGGTTTGTTTCGATAAGATTGTTCGTATTCCTCTTCCGTCTGGCGATGTTCTGGAAGTACGTGGCGAGAAACCATCTAGTGGATTGAAGCTTATGTCGTGTACGAAAGCCCAAAGTTATTTGCAAAAAGGATATGTTGCTTTCCTGGCACATGTCACCGAGGAGAAAGGCAAGAGCAAGAGTATTCAGGATATTCCGATTGTTCGGGATTATCCAGAGGTGTTTCCTGATGAACTGCCTGGTTTGCCTCTGGTTCGTCAAGTCGAGTTTCATATTGACCTTGTACCCAATGCCAACCCGATTGCGAAAGTACCTTATCGTCTTGCACCATCTGAGATGCAAGAATTATCGAAACAGCTTCAATAGTTATCTGATAAAGGATTAATCCGTCCGAGCTTTTCACCTTGGGGAGCTCCTGTCCTCTTTGTGAAAAAGAAAGATGGATCTTTTCGAATGTGTATCGATTATCGTGAGCTTAATAAGCTTACCATCAAGAATCGATATCCCCTACCTTGAATTGATGATCTCTTCGACCAGCTGCAAGGTGCTTCATGCTTTTCCAAGATCGATCTGCGTTCTGGGTATCATCAACTTCGTGTTCTCGAAGAAGATATTCCCAAAACTGCTTTCCGCACAAGATATGGGCATTACGAGTTCATTGTCATGCCTTTTGGTTTGACGAATGCCCCAGCTATCTTTATGGACTTAATGAATAGGGTCTGTAAACCTTATTTAGACAAGTTCATCATTGTGTTCATCGATGATATTCTCATTTATTCAAAGTCTCAAGCCGAGCACGAGCAACACCTTCGCTTAACATTGGAACTCCTTAAGAAGGAACAACTTTTTGCTAAATTCTCCAAGTGTGAATTTTGGCTTAAAGAAGTTCAGTTCTTGGGTCATATAGTCAACGAGCAGGGTATTCATGTGGATCCATCCAAGATTGTTGCTATTAAGGACTGGAGTACGCCGACGACACCTACAGAGATTCGATCTTTTCTTGGTCTTGCTGGTTATTATCGTCGATTCATTTCTAATTTCTCGAAGATCGCGGTTCCACTCACTGCTTTGACTCAGAAGAATAATCCTTTTGAGTGGGGACCCAAGCAAGAGGAAGCGTTCCAAACGCTGAAACGGAAGCTCTGTGATGCTCCTGTTTTCTCTTTACCTGAGGGAAACGATGATTTTGTTGTCTATTGTGACGCATCGAATCTAGGACTTGGTTGCATTCTTATGCAACGAGGTAAAGTCATAGCTTATGCGTCTAGACAGTTGAAAGTTCACGAGAAGAACTATACGACTCATGATCTTGAGTTAGGAGCTGTGGTTTTCGCGCTTAAAATCTGGAGAGATTATCTTTACGGCACAAAGTGTGCGGTTTTCACAGACCACAAAAGTCTCCAGCATATTCTTAATCAGAAGGAGCTGAACATGAGGCAACGACGCTGGGTTGAACTCTTGAACGATTATGATTGTGAGATTCGCTACCATCCTGGTAAGGCGAATGTCGTAGCCGATGCGCTTAGTCGAAAGGAACGAGTCAAGCTTCATTCTGTTCGCACTCTATCTGATATTCAATCTCGTGTCCTTCAAGCTCAACGATCTTGTGTGATCAAAGGCTTATTGAAAAATGAGCTACCGCTTCAACTTGAGCTTAAACTCGAAAGGAAAGACGATGGTTTGCTATATTTCAAAGATTGTTTGTGGATTCCGAAACAAGATGATCTTCGCACCTTGGTAATGGATGAATCTCACAAGTCTCGATATTCTATCCATCCTGGTGCTGATAAAATGTACAAGGATCTTCGTACTCAGTATTGGTGGCCTGGTATGAAGAAGGATGTTGCCTTGTATGTATCGAAATGCCTGACTTGTCTTAAAGTCAAGGCTGAACATCAACGACCATCTGGTTTGCTTGTACAACCAGAGATACCGGTTTGGAAGTGGGAGAACATTGCGATGGATCTCATCACTAAATTACCGCGTACATCTAAGGGTCACGATGCTATTTGGGTTGTTATCGATCGATTAACAAAATCAGCTCATTTTATACCGATTCGCGAGGATCTATCTGCTGATAAACTTGCAAAGATTTATGTTGATGAGATAGTATCTCGACATGGTGTCCCTTTGGATATCATTTCTGATCGTGATGCTCGATTTTCATCTCATTTTTGGAAGACCATGCAATCTGCTTTGGGGACCCAACTAAATCTAAGCACTGCTTATCATCCCCAAACAGATGGACAATCTGAGAGAACGATTCAAACTTTTGAGGATATGATTAGAGCATGCCTGATAGACTTTGGTGGTAATTGGGATTCTCATCTGCCATTGATCGAATTCTCATACAATAATAGTTATCATGCTAGCATTAATATGGCACCATTCGAAGCTCTCTACGGTCGAAAATGTCGTTCACCTGTCTGTTGGAATGAGATCGGTGAAGCTCAGCTTACTGGACCTGAGCTCATTCTGGAAACAACAAACAAAATCAAGAAAATTCGCGATAATCTTGTGACAGCTCGAAGCCGTCAAAAGAGTTACGCGGATATGCGACGCAAGCCCTTAGAATTTCAAGTCGGAGACCGTGTCCTACTCAAGGTGTCACCTTGGAAGGGAGTGGTGAGATTTGGAAAGAAAGGAAAACTTTCACCATGATATGTTGGACCATTTAAGATTGTTGAAAGAATTGGAAAGGTTGTCTATCGACTGGAGCTACCTCCAGAGCTTGGAAATATTCATCCGACTTTTCATGTGTCCAATTTGCGAAAGTGTTTAGCTGATGCTGAACTTCACATTCCTCTCGACGAGATTCAAATCGATGAAACGATGCCCTTTGTCAAGAAACCTGTGGAGATAGTGGACCGTACATTCAAACAGTTGAAGAACAAACGGATTCGATTGGTCAAGGTTCGCTGGGATTCCAAACGTGGCCCAGAGTTTACTTGGGAACGTGAGGACCAAATGAAGACGAAATATCCGCATTTGTTTTCACAAGTTTCCTCTAAATAAAATTTCGGGACGAAATTTCCTAAAGTAGGGGAGACTGTGACAACTATGTTTTGTAATCGATGTACAATGTAAAACAATGTTGATTATCAATAAAACAATGTGATTTCGTGTTATTATATGTGTTTTAGTGTTATTATGTGTGTATTTGTGTTTGATGATTTTACGATTTGATTCGATTATGATTTCAAGCTTTAAATCGCTTTCTGGAAGGTTATACGCGCACTGATGCATAAATATAACCAGTTTAATGCAACGAACACTCCAGAATAGTGAAATAGGCTTAACATACCTTAAATAACCTTTACATAACTTAGAAATAAGTTTTGGAGGGTTTGGTGTGGCGAAATCAAGTTTATTCGCTTACATGGACTAATTTTGACAAACTACGAAAGTATGCCGATTTGTGTTGGTGCATAATGTCTATAGCCTATGTCTAAAGTTTAGGTCATGTCGGTAGCTTGTATAGGGTCAAAAATGTAGATTTATGGTATTTTGTAGTGATTTCGCTTGAAATGACTCATGGTCATTTCAAACGAAATTAGTGATGTTAATTTCGCTTGAAATGACACATGGTCATTTCAAACGAAATCAGCAGCCTATAAATAGGCAAGTGTAGCTTCTCATTTGGCACGGAATTAGTCAAGGTGTAACGAAGTGCTGCCCGATTTTCAAGTCAAATATTAATGAGAAGCTTGTTTTAAGTATCATTCTCTGTTTCTACTCATTTCTTACACTGATTCTAGGTTGTTTGTTTGTTTCCGCCTCTCAAACAGTTGTGTATTGATTCTGATTGACTCATTAGGTCGCCAAAACGATCCTACAAGTGGTATCACAGCTCAGGATGAGTCAATATACTTGAATCAGTGCTATTTTCTACTCATTTTTGGACTTCTGGACAAATTCATGGACAAAATGGACTGATTTTTTGATATTGTGTGTAAAATACAGTTTTAACAAACCCTTGAAAGAATCAGACCTAAATTCAGACTAAAAGTGACAAAAATGGACCAAAAAGGTGATTTCGTTTGAACGAGCCTCTGATTTCGTTTGAAATGTTGAGGTAATTTCACACGAAATTACTGATTTCGTTTGAAAAGTTGTGGTAATTTCACACGAAATTACTTATTTCGTTTGAAAAGGTAATTCCGTTTGAAATGGCACTTGATATCGCTTGAAAGTGCTATTCCGTTTGAGAAGGTAATTTCGTTTGAAAAGTGATTCCGTGTGAAAAACTTATTCCGTTTGAAATAGCTGATTTCGCTTGAAAGTCTGATTTCGCGTGAAAGTCCATTTAGTTTGTGATTTCGTTCGAAAGTTCATTTCGTGTAGAAGCTGATTTCGCTTGAAAGTAACCTGTTTTCAAAACTTGAAATTTTTTTTCCGTAAACTGTTTTCGTAAAATGGATAATCAAGAGTTTTACAACTTCTTTGCCGGTGGGGGAATGACGGCAGCACAAACACCAACCAGTATAGTGCAAAATGTGAACATGGAAAATGAACTCGATACTATGCAGAAACCGCCGAAGTTGATGAACATCGACGAATATTCCGGTTGGGCTGATAGATTTAAGACTTGGGTGCAAGCAAACCATTTCGAATGTTGGATGAAAATCGAGTCTAAGTATGTTCCTCCAAAGAATGGTTCGGGGTTTAGAGAAATCTATCGGAAGTTTGACTCCACAAGAACAAGAAGATTTCAAGGCAGAAAAGAAAATGATGAGTATCCTACAACAAGCCATCAAAGAGGATATCTTAGTACTGCTACAAGATCAAAGTTGTGCACAATCTGTTTGGTATTGTCTAAAAGTCAAGTTTCAGGGAAGTGTGTCTATGATAAAAAGCAAAACTGCTTTGTTGAAGAAAGAGTTTGATATCTTTACGGGTATGAAGGGAGAAACAACAAAACAGTTAATTGAGAGATACTGCCATCTAGTTGTTGAGATGAAGAGGTTGAGCATAACCAAGACAGATGAGGAATGGGTTGATAAGCTAGCGGATGCGTTACCATACGATGAATGGGGCACTTATCTGTTGGTGTTGAAAAATAATTTGGAGTATTCGGGATTCAACCTTAGTTCGTTCATTGAGAAGATAGAATCTCATGAGCTTGAGTTGGCAATGTAGGATCGTTGTACGACCTAAATGAGTCGATCAGAAGAGTTGTTTATCCGAATCAAAGGCGGAATCAATGACACGGACGCTCGATTCAATTTAAATGTCTCTTATATTGAATTGATAGTATTACAGCACCTGGAGACGATTTGGCAGCACTTCGTTACCAAACACAAGAAGTAATTCCGTATCAAATGATGATTTGGCTCACCTATATATAGTGCTAGTGATTTCGTTTGAAATGGTCAAGGCACGTTCAAGCGGAATTAACAAAGTTAATTCCGTTTGAAATGACCATTGACAGTTAAAAGCGAAATTACTATAAAACTCACTAAAATCAGTTTCTAGCAACTCGAGCACTGGTTATCCTATCCTATCCTATTACATGACTCGATACAAGACAAAGTCAATAGACATAGTGCACTAACAGACTCCCCCTTGGATGTTGACGAAGTCTTCAGTGTCGAGTCTTTATCATGACACATCTTCAGTCTTGATCAGTCTTTTGCTCTATCCAAATTGTCTAACACTGTAAGCATCCTATCAGTCTTTCTTCAAGTCTTCAGACTTCCCCTTTCGTCAAGCTTCCGTGCTTTAGGGATCGACACCTTGCTTTCCGGTTACAAGCTCCCCCTTGCTTTGAGCTCGTCTTCAGACTCCCCCTTAGACTCTGCTTTCAGGATCGTAGTCTGGTACAATATCTGCAATCACTTAAACATTCATAAGTAACAACATTTTAAATTTCCAGGAATCGTAACCTGACAATTCAATTTCCTCTATCTACAAATTTCATTGATTTGGCAGTTTCAGCGAATAGGATAAAAAACTGGCTCTTTAACAGTATAAGCATCCAAATCCCTCACAGTTAATCATCCAAGTTCAAACTAATGACCTTGGAGATATCACAAACTGTTTTTGATTTTTGTTAAAAATTCAAGTCTCAAATTAATGAACTTGTTTTATTTTCAGAAACACAATCAGCATACTTAGATTTTGACACTCAGCATTTCAGACATCGGTTGTCGAAAATAAAGCAGAATCAAAAATCTTTTTGTATTTTCTGAAATATAAAGCAGTAAAGAAATATATACAAACATATTTACAAGCAAAATTTTTGTTTGAGTTTGCGTCAGAGGATCATATCAGTTTTTGACAAGTCACAAGTACCGTTGAGCTTAGTTACACATTAAGAATTAAACAATTCACTTAGATTGTCGATATACTGATCCATTTAAATTTCCACACAAATTTCAACTGATTCAGGATACGAATTAGATGTTTTAAGAACTTAAACTCATTCATGTGTCCCACCTCTTGAATATACTCCCGTATCCAGATCCCAATATCCAGTCTTACAGGTGAGTATACCTAGATGATATCTGTAAGGGGTTAAATTACGAAGAACCGTGAGAGCTCAGGTCAGAACTTCCGTTCAGCAGAGAGATGACGGCTTCGACTTTTGGTGTGTCCCCTTTAGAGGATCTTTTCTTCAACAGCACATGATTTACATATTTTTTCAATGTTTCATCATTTTTATGCTGAGGGCGATGCTATGTTTCAAGCAAGCAGAAAGTATTATACGGGGACTAGGCCATTGCTTCCGCAAAATTAGAAGTCCCGGGATAATACCCCAAATATCACTAAACATAAAGACCTAGTATCTCAGAAAGAGGGGTCCTTCAAACGAAATTTCAGGGGTTACCTATATATCCAAATAGTGTTCCCCACGAAATAAGCAAGTTTGAATTTAGGTTTATATCCCGAAAAAGTTTACTAAATGTATAAAAACCTATCGGCATATCATCAGTGAGACTGTTTAACGCTATAAAATCATTACATTTCTTTAGCATACTGTAACTGTCTACTGATGTACTATCATTTCCTCTTTTTACACAAAAACTCAAATTTTGAATTTTATCATGTTTTTGACTTTTTCAAATTTTCAAATGTTTTTGGATTTTCTAACAATAATATTACTCCCCCTAAAATGCAAAATCATTTAAAGAAAATTTGACAACCAATACTGATAGCTTTGTCTCGCCATCCATTTTCTGTTATCGTGCACTGATTTGCAGAAAAACTAACATACCCCCATGATTTACAACACATTGATATTTTACAGTTTGAAAACCGTTTTTCAATCTTGTGAAATTAATCATGTTTGTTCAGCCATGAGGGTTTCGGCGTATTCAATCAACATATTTTTTGTAATTTTTCAAAATTTTGACAAAATAAAAACATATTTTTGGTTTTTTTTAAAAATTTTCAATTTTTAGGATTTTTGAAATATTGTTTATTTATGTACAGAAATCAAATAAACTCCCTGTTTCAACCAACACAGGGTTCAGCAGCCTTCTCCTCCTGTTGTGTCAGGCTGCTCCAACTTCCATTCTCACAATCTTTGGTTTTGTTGAGCACCTGCACATTCAAAGTATTCATTTACTTGAACAATTTAGCCCAGGTCTGTTTGACCTTAGGCATTTCAACACAATATGCTTCATTTAACTTTGGAAAATCTTTGTCATTCTGAACAAAGACTTTTTCAATTTTGACTTCAACTTTTTCATCTTTTACAGAAGTCACTTGTTTCTTAACACTCCATGTTTGTCATTTCAGAGTACCTCTTTTGTAAAAATTTGTTTCTTTTTGAACATTTTGATTTTGAACAACAACTTTTGGTTTCCAAAACTCTTGGGGTTTTGTCATATCAACAGATGTTTTCCAACTTTGAGTTGTTCTGAATCTGGGTGTGTGAGAATTCCAGGTCTGTTTTGAATCGAACCTATTCGGGTTTGATTTCCAAGTTTGGTTCGAAACAAACTTGTTTGAATTGTACCTCCAAGTTTGTTTTGAATCAAATCTGGTCGACCTATGTTTCTCATCCTCAGATTTCTGTATCTCAACATTTTCAAACCTCTTTTTGTCAACATCCAGAGGTTTCAGATTCGGACACTTTCGTGCAAGATGTCCAATTTGATCACACTTAAAACATGTTCTCTTGGACACATCTTTGACCAGTGGTTGTTGTTTTTTCTTTTGAGCATAGAACTCTTCATTAGACTGACGTCTAAATTTGAGTTCTTTCTCTTCTTCAGAACTTGTTCCGTGAACAAAATTCATCTTTGTCTGATAATTTGACGATTCATTTTTATTTCGATTTTGTTTCTTTTTATAACCCAACCCAGCCTTCATGTTTTTCTTCTTGTAACCAGGTTTGTTATAAAAAGTTTTGTGACCTTTTCCAGCAAACTTTGGAATTTCAGACTTTTCAATCTCAACCATTTTGAAAACTTTATCAACCTTTTCTGAAATCACATTCTGAATCGGGAATACAACATCTAAGAATAATTTGTCTGATCCAATCATGGTATAAACCAATCCTTTTGAATCTTCATTCAAAATTTTCTCGGATTTTGAGTTTTTCAGATATCCATCATGAAAGTTACCTTCATTTTCATCCTGTGATTCAGATTTACCTGTATCAACTGACTCTTCTTTCAACACACTTTCAACGACCTTACCTACCACCTCAGAATCACTAGAATCATCAGATTTGGAATAGGTTACGTCAATGTTATCTGGCAATTGATCTACCAAGTTGAAAGCTTTTTCGACCTTTTCATCATCATAAAATGCAAACTTTTCCGGTGGTGGAACTTGATGAAACTCTGAGCCAATGCCTTTCTTGTTTTGCTCAGACTCACCATCTCCTGGTTTTATATTGAAAATATGTTCAAGCACATATGATGACACGTGATAACTCTTTAACTTGTTATTATCCTGTTCTAAATCAGCAATCTGACGCTTTAGCTTAGCAACATCCTCAATGTAAGAATTAACAACATGTTGCTTTATTTCATACATTCGCTTAAGCTCTTTAGTTGTTTCAGAAAAATAATTCATTCTTGATTGAGCAAATTTCATTTCATCCTTCACCTTTTCATATGACTCTTTTGTAATGTGATATGCCAATTTTATAGAATCATATTCTTTCTTCATTTCTTGACAAACAATTTCTTTTTGATTACATTCTTCTGTCTTTTTCAAAACATTTTCTTTCAAAACTTCATTTTCTTTTTCCAACTTTTTACATTTTTCCAAAAGTTTTTCATCATTATCTTTCAAAATCTGTTCGTTTTCTAACATTTCTTTGCATTTATTTTTTAAAACTTCTTCAATTTTATTGAATTCAAGATTTCTTATTTTGAATTGTTCGTCTTTTTCGGTACAAGCACTGCATGTTTCCATGCATTTCTTGCACTGTTCAACAATTTTGATTTGAGTTTCAGAATCATAATTTACCTCAGTGATTGGCACTTCGGTGTTTGCTGCAGTCTCTGTCTGCTTCTGATCAGCATCATTCTGCTTTTCTTCAACCTCAATTTTATCACCAACATCACCAGCTTTCAAATTCTCATTCTTCACTTCTAAAATCAAATTTTCAACTTTATTCTCATTTTCTCCAACCTGCTGTTCTTTAGTAACAACTTTTTCAACTTCTACATTCACCATAACTTCTTCTTTCACTTCTTCAACAATCTTCACAGCTTCTTCTTTAACAACTTCAACTTTTACTTCCTCAGTTACCTTCTTCAACTCTTCAACCATACTCTCAACATTCTTCTTCATTCTCTCTTCATCCCTCTTTCTCAAACACGATGTCATGGCATATCTTATTTCCTTTTCATGCCTTTTTGCATAAGTGTCATCTTTTAATACATTTCTATAGTATTCAGTAGATTGAGGAATTATGAGAAGAACATCTTCAAAAATTATATCTTTCTTCGGAACAACAGGTTCACCCATTCTGTTGACATAGCACTCTCTCTTCTTATCCCATCTCTTATTGCTGACAGCACTCTCATACTCTTCTTGCATTTCATCCATTCTGTTCAAAACAATGTTTCTTTCTCTGTAAGTTTTCTCACTCAAAATCTCTTCTCTAGTTTTCTCTTTAATTTTATCAACAACATTTTCTTCTTTGTTTTCCTCTTTAATTTCAGCAACGAAAACATAATGGTTGTTCTTTGATATAGTTTTGCCATGAGCTGTTTTTCGAATATCAACACGATCTTATTCCGGAAAAATTTGACTCCACTCATATCCTTCATCGTCGTGGATTACAGCACAAGCTCTTGACTTATCTCTGGGTTTATCTTCAATCATTTTCGGTTCTTCTTTGCTTCGGTGGTAGATTGCCTTTCGGTAATAGTCATCATTGAACGGATGTTCATTTCCACCAATCGCAGAATTGTTGCACTCTCTTTTGAAATGACCTTTCTGCTTACATTTGAAGCAGGTCACTTTGGACTTATCAAATCCAAGCTTTGTAGATGCACCACCAAGAGATTGTTTCCCAGTAATTTCCATATATCTCTGAGCTCTGCGGATGCAACTAGCTAAACACCAGCGGATGTCAATGAGTTCCATTTCTTCCAGATCAATCTGGTCGTGGTCTTCTTTGGTTAACTCTGAGTTTCCAATTTTGCCAGCTACAAGACCTTCATACGATTCCAGAACAGATGCAAGGAAGCTCATTTGCTGCTTAGCTGCATTAATGCTCATAGTCGGGGAATTCTTCAATTTGAGAGCAATGTTGCCCGGATTCTTCAGAATTGGCTTTTGAAGAGAATGAATGATAGCCCGGATCGTAACTTGATGAGCTTTTCTGAGGTTCTTTTGTCCTCTCACCACTGAATGAATGGTAGATTACCTTTGTAATAGAGACTAACATTCTGTTGATGTGAAGAACTTCTCATCTTGCTTTGTTTCTGCAATTCAAGCTCATGTGTTTCAATCTTTTCAATTAATGTATCGAGAGAAATTGTTTCATATAAAACATCATTTTTTAATATGAAAACAAACGTTTGCCACTGATCAACTCGTGGTAACACTTCTATGATTTTATCAATAATTTCCTCTCTCGTTTTCACAATTTCAAATCTTTCGAGTTCAATTTTTAAATGACAAAATCTTTCTATCATTTGCCTCACAGATTCTCCTTTAATGCTATCAAACAGATCGAATTCTTTCTTTAACAAAGCAATTTTGTTCTTTTTAATCTGTTTACCCCCCTCAGCTTTAACTCGTAAAGCTTCCCAAACAGATTTTGATGACCCATCATGGTTAAGCAATGCAAAAATGTCATTTCTAATTGCCGACTGGATCAAAGCAATCATTCTCTGTTCAGCTGCAAATTCGGATTTGTCATCTTTGGATAATTTCTTAAATGGAAGATCTTCTCCCTTATCATCTTTTGGTCTTTCATATCCAAACTCCATACAGAACCAGCTCTCGTGTGCACAGGCTTTTGCCCAGTTGATGAAACGCTCTTTCCACCATGTATAGTCTTCAATACTTTCAAGAGTTGGTGGCTTCGAGTGTGTTCCATAGAAGTTATCATGTTTGATGTTCTCATTGATCGCTTTTGTAATAGTTTTTGGTGTGACAGTTGTAATCTCAGAAGACTCAGATGTAAACGCATTGTAGAACGTGTTGTAGAACTCTTCAGCCATGATGTGAAATTCTTTGAATTACTTTGATGACTCTTCAAACGAAATCACTTCTCAAACGGAATCAGGCGTTTCAAACGATATCTTCAAACAGGATTACACTTTGAAACGGAATAGCTGATTTCGTTTGAACCTCTCAAACGGAATTACCCTTTTGAAGCGAAATCAGGTGGACTTTTCAAACGGAATTACTGATTCAAGCGAGATCAAGTGCTAATTTCAAACGGAATTACGAAGCTCGTTCAAACGGAATTACAATTTTGGTCCATTTTTGTCACTTTTAAGCTGAATTTAGGTCTGATTTTCTCAAGGCTTTGTTAAAACACTGTTTCGCATGAAATGTGTGAAATTCAATCCATTTTGACCGTGAAATCTTGTCTAATTTGAAAAAGAAGGTGTAGAAGTCAGAAAACTGATGATATCAAGCTAAACTCTTCCTCCTGAGCTCTGATACCACTTGTAGGATCGTTGTAGGACCTAAATGAGTCGATCAGAAGACTTGTTTATCCGAATCAAAGGCGGAATCAATGACACGGACGCTCGATTCAATTTAAATGTCTCTTATATTGAATTGATAGTATTACAGCACCTGGAGACGATTTGGCAGCACTTCGTTACCAAACACAAGAGGTAATTCCGTATCAAATGACACACCAGGCTCACCTATATATAGTGCTAGTGATTTCGTTTGAAATGGTCAAGGCACGTTCAAGCGGAATTAACAAAGTTAATTCCGTTTGAAATGACCATTGACAGTTTCAAGCGAAATTACTATAAAACTCACTAAAATCAGTTTCTAGCAACTCGAGCACTGGTTATCCTATCCTATCCTATTACATGACTCGATACAAGATGAAGTCAATAGACATAGTGCACTAATAGGCAAAGATAAGAAAAATGAAGTCTTCAAGTGTGCAACAAGATATCTCATTGTATTACAAAGGAAGTACTCCAACAACATTCAATCTAAGTCCAAAAGTACAAACAGCTTTTAGTGCAGATTCAACATCCGGAGTATCATCTGTCACATCAAGCAACAATAACTCTCCATTTGCAAGTTTTGAACCAAATCCTAGGGTTCAAAACTCACGTGATCAATACTACATTCAAAGTTCGTCAGGATCAAACAGTCAGGGTCAAGGTCCAGGAATTCTGTACAACATAGCGGTGAACATAAAGAATGCTCAAGACTTTACTGAATCATCAGCAAAGCAGCACATAGCACTTCTTGCTTCGGTGCTTGAATCGTATGAAAGCTTGGTTGCAAGTAGAATTGGGAACCCCGATATGACAAAGGAAGATTATGATCAGATTGATTCAGAGGAGCTGGAGTTGATCGACATCAAATGGGGAATGGCAAGTTTGGTCAGGAGAGCCCAACGTTTTATGGAAATCACTGGTCGAAACAGTCTTTCAGGACCTGATCAAAAGCTTGGGTTTGATAAATCGAAAGTCACATGTTTCAAATGTAAAGAGAAGGGACATTTCAAACGTGAATGTCCAAACCGAGAAGTCAACAACCATCAAAACCCTTTCACAAACGACTACTACAAACAAGCAATCTATCACAACACAAATCAACAACCATTCACCCAAAGGCCTCAGATCGAAAACAAGCCTGAGAAAGCTCTTTTAGTCAATCAAGATGATGAGAAGGTTGCTGAAGGTTTTAGTTGGGATAAGTACATCCCTGGTAGTGAGGGTAGGGCAATGATGGCAGAGATTGTGGAACAACCGGAATGCGTTATTGAGACAGAAGAAGTCAGTGAAGTGACATCTGAAGAAAGTTTAGCTGATCTTGAAGAAGTAGCTGCAGATGTTTACTACTATCAATCTGAACAGGAGATTATTGCTAGTTCTTTCAAATCAATAATGCCTCCTAATAGGTTTGAATCTTTTGCAGGTTTTTTCAATGAGCCAACCACAGGATTATATCCAAGATATGATGTTGAACCAGAGCCAGTTGAAGAGATAATAGACGTTTCAAAAGAAATGAATGAAGAGACTCTAAAAGAGATTGCTGACAAAGCATTGATGGGCAAGCTAAGAGAGGTAGAAACAGAATCTGTTGAATCAAAGTCTGTCGAAACCGAGTCAGTTGAAAGTGTGTCTGTCGAAACAGTCAAAAAGGAGTCTGACGAGAAATCGGAAAATGAGGAGATCAAATTAGGAGACGAGTCTGAGTCAGAGTCTGATGGTTTTGGTAAAACAGATATTAAAATTGATCAAGAAGAAAAGGTTACCGAAAAGGTTGATTCGATTCTTGAAATTCCATGCAAAAACTGTTCAAAACCATGCATGGACTGTCTTGAAAAAGACAAGAAATTTCAAGAATTGAAGAAATTTACTGATGAAGTAAAATTTGATCTCAGTGAGATAAAAGAAGCATATGACACTTTGGCACGATCAATCAAAATGATTAAAAAGGAAAGTTTTGAAAATGATAAAGCCACGAAATTGCTAAAATCTACTGTCATGGATAAACAGATGGAAATTAACATCAATCTGGACACAATTGCTTCTTTGAAAAAAGAACTTGAGTTAATGAGAATTGAAACTGATAGAATTGATAAGAAACTGATGAGTTATGATGCTTCATCATATTTTATTGATCAAATTGTTCCGAAACAACCTGATGCAAAACCTGTCTTCAAAAGTGTACTGTGACACCTGTGTCACTTCAACCATCAAACAAATACCAAACCAATGAAATATTTTATTTCATACTTGGGATTTGTATAAATATGTGTATCATTTGCACATATCAATTCTTGTTCGATTTCGGGCTCTAAATCACTTTCTGGAAGGTTATACGCGCACTGATGCGTAAATATAACCAGTTTAATGCAACAAACACTCTGGAATAGTGACATAGGCTTAACATACCTTAAATAACCTTTACATAACTTAGAAATAAGTTTTGGAAGGTTTGATATGCCGAAATCAAGTTTATTCGCTTACAGGGACTAAATTTGACAAACTGTGAAAGTATGCCAATTTGAACTGTAACGAACATTCCGAAACATGATCATAAGTTAAACACACCCTAAATATCCTTTACATAGCTTAGAAATAGGCTTTGAGAGGTTCGGTGTGCTAAAATAAACTTTATGCTCATTCAGGGACTAAAAGCGTCAAAAAGTGCATAAGTTTGCATTTTCGCGCATAACTTACGTTCTGAATACATCCGGACATCCAAAAATTTATGTAATCATTAAAATATTTTATTTTAGTGATTGGCTTGATAAAATTCCACCGTCGTAATTAACCGAACAACGCAACCGTACGACCAAACGAGCCGACATCCGAGATGTTTTTGAGCATGTTTTGAGTTCCCTATACTTTAACTTCATTTTAGAGCCTTGAAATGAGGTTAACGGGGTTCAAACGCATCGAAAAAGGCCTTAAACACGTGCAGGGACCAAAACTGTCATTTTTGAAACTTTGCTGTATCTGGCACATGCTAGCGCCGCGCGAGCACCAAATGCCTATCCCCGTGGCGCTACGCGAGTGAGTAATCTGGGCAGAAACTCCATTTTTGCAACACAAGGTCCATTTTCAGCACTTCTCTTGAAGTTTAGGGGCTATTTTGTAACATTTTCAAAACCGTTTGCTGGTTTTGGGGCACCCCTAGTTTCCCAAAACCATGGGCCACATGTGTACGGTCCAGATCAAAGCACGTTTTACGATGAACGATCCTAACGGTTCTTGATTCTCTATAAATAGCAACACCCACTTCATTTCATCCTCACTCAAAATTTGATCTAAGATGCTTTAAATTGAAGCCTTTGCTTCATACCTGAGCTACTTGGGTCAAGATTTTGCTTGCGGGGATCTTCTGTAAGTATTCCTTCGTTCTTTTCATTCGTTTTAGCTTAAAAGTCAAACTGCGTTTGACTTTCTGCATTGACCAGTTTATGATCAATGCGAAATTCATTTGAACTTCATAACGTGAGCGTAATCACGATGGTTATAGTCCCTAGTGACTATACCTACTGATTACCACGTTATCTAGGCTCAGTGAGGAGTCGTAGTTTCGGCCAAAATGCGTATTTTTGCGTATTTTGTAACCAAACTACTATTAGGTATCAAGACCCTTTGTCTTGATACCAAACCTGTTTTTAAACCTCGTGAAACATGTTTTGACATGTTTAGCTCGTCACTTTTAGATTTGTGCTTGTCTAGGGTCGTAAAGGTAAGCGATCTAATCAATCGCTTATACTTTCAAACCCGACCCATTTGGTCGATCATTAGGATCCGACCAAACACATTAGGTGACCATAGTTGTATAGGGAATAACCTTTCGAGGTTATACCTTATCGTCACGTCGTCTAAGTAGTTGTATGATAAGTAGTTTATATGCCATAGGAAAATTACCAAAATACCCTTTTTACGCATAAATTCATTTTAAGCATATGTAACCTAAATTTTGACATCTAAACTGATTAGGTAACTATATTAGACATGTTAAGGCATATTTTACTTGTCATACGACTAGTTAAGCGGTCCGAACGCGTTTTACGCGAACGACGCGTTAAAGTAGCATAAGCTACCTAAACGGGTCATAATGGGTCGTAAGCACTTAGGTTAGGTTTCATTTTAGTATGTAGGCTTTGTTAAACCATATCATATGAGTTCCAATACTCATTTGGTTTACGAAATCTCATACTATCCAATCTCCCGATTTAGGTCCGGTTATTTATGTAGTTATCTATATAGGGTGTCGTTTGATTCCGTGATCCCTCTAGCTTTGCTTGGTTGTTGTTCAAGACTTCTAAGCACCCTCAAGTGAGTACATAGTCCCCTCTTTTACTGTTTTCCAAATGTTTTGGGGTGAAACACATGTGCCTACTTGTTATTTTCATGCTTTTCATGTTTTCATATCATATACTTGCTATGTTCATTAGTACACTATTAGTACATGATTTCATTATGTTTTGCTATGTATGTTTACTTAACATGCTAGCACATTGTTTTACATTACATTTCTTTTGCTATGTATGTTTACTTAACATGCTAGCACATTGTTTTACATGACTTTTCTGCTTTGTATGTTAACTTAGCATACTTAGTACATTGTTTTACATTGCATCTCTGTTGCATATGTTCTCATAGGATATGGACACATTGTTTTATATCTCTACCTTGTATGTTCACTTAGCATACTAGGTACATTATTTTCATAAAATATGCTTACATTTGGTATATCATTTGGTTTGTTTAACGGGACTAAATTACATTCATTAACACCGATCATGCCGCTCGGTAGTAGGTAGTGGTACCATAGGACTTGACAAATCCCGTTCCTAAAATCCTAGGTTTGTTTGGATGGATGGAATGACCGAATCCGAAAACATTTCTTTTTGATAACTTTTACTCTAAGGTTATCCTGCTGTCTCAAGGCTTGAATGTACGCGTTTAACATTACTGCATAAATGGTTGTATCAGTAAAGCATGCATTATCTTACAAAACATAACTTTTGAGTTTATTTTATCAAATGCATTGTTTTGTACATTACTTTCTTATAGGGTTGAATAAATGCTTTTAATCAATAAATGCTTTTATTCACTACTACATAACATTTGTTTACACATTACATGATTTACATATGATGGTTTTTACTTAAACATTTGACATTTGACTATACATAAACAATTTTACATTGATGGATTTGTTTTGGTAAGTGATTTAAATAACGAGGCATGTGTAATAAGATAAAAGCATGGTGGATACGCCTCTGGTACTTCCTATATATAAGTGCTTTTATAGTATTACATATCGTAGCGTTATTTAAACCATTTCAGTATTTGACTTATTACATTTTACACAAATAACATATTTTCACTAAACATTTGTTTTACAAAACAACTTATGTCATACAAACTCATTTTACTTGGTTATTCATTTAACCTTACATTACTCTTTTATATATCATCTACTTTATCATCGTTTTTCAAATGATTTATAAAACAAAACATTTTACAAGGATCATGACTGACTTTTGTTAAACAACCTTTTTCTAAACTTATAAGTCATGAATCCTAAATCAATAAAACCTATGTATCTCACAGGCATTTTTTATGCTGACGTACCTATTTTCACATGTGTTTCAGGAAATGATGCATAGGATTTATCAAGATACACTTAGGCGGACTTGGGCCTTAGTGACAATAAAAGATGCAAGACTAGTTAATTATGTTATGTTTCTTTGTTGTTAAGACATTGTAACTTCTTTTGATTCAATAAAACAAAACTTCAATTTCCATGTGTTATGAAACAATGATTCTGTTACAACACTCCCCGACGATTCCGCCACGATTTGTTGTTTTACGTGGTCGGGGTGTGACATGTTCCACCCCCAATGTGGAATCATTACACTCAAAAGTATCCAGATGGGGTGGAATCTGCATTGAATCTAAAGCTGAGAACCATTGAGAATGAGTTGCCTGAGAATATTGATGTTACATTTTCTCCATCCGACACTGATAATGAGTCACCGGTGACCAAAACCGTTGTTGACCAAGTGTTAGATGAAGAAAGTGATAACTCGGAGTTTGATACTGTGAAAACTGTCACACCCCGACCACGTAAAACAACAAAACGTGGCGGAAACGTCGGGGAGTGTTGTAACAGAATCATTGTTTCTCAACCATGGAATAAATAATTTTGTTTTATTGAATTAATGAACTCATTGTTTTATTACAAATCAGATAAATACAACTATTATCTTTCAAATTTTAAAGTCGCTAAGGCACGAGTCCATCCTATGTATAGCATGCACCATCAATCATCACATAATAGCACCTGAAACATGTGTGAAAATAGGTACGACAGTATAAAAATGCCTGTGAGATACATAGGTTTTATTGTAATTAGGATTCATGACTTATAAGTTTAGAAAAAAGTTGTTTAACAAAAGTAGTCATGATCCTTGTAAAAGGTTTTCTTTTATAAATCATACTAAAATTTATAAGAAATCGGATGATATAAAAATAATAATACATAGGAAATTAAATAATTAAGTAAAATGAGTTTGTATAAAATATATTGTTTGAAAAACAATATTTTGATAAAAAGGTTTATAGCATATATAAAAATATACTTTGGTTTTAAGAAAGTCGAATAAGTAATATATTAAAGTATATTTCAGTTCCAATGTCGTTAACCCAAGTGTACTAAATAACGCCACCGTATGTAATGTGATGAAAACAATTATATATAAGAAGTACCAGCGGCGTATCTACCATGTTTTCATCATATTACACCCGTCCCGTTATCTAAACACTAACCCAAAACCCAATTGTAAAACAAATAGTATATTAAATATACTTTAGCTGTTAAAATAATAATTTTCAGTAGTATATTAAAAGTATACTTTGGATTTATAAATAACATATTAAACTATGCTTTGGTTTGAAAATAACAAATTAAACTATGTTTTAATGATTAACAAAATATATGTTGGTTTTGTACATTATCACATATGAGAGCATATCAAATTATACTTTTGGGAGTATAACTAAATATACAAAAATAATGTGATTTAAGAATCCATTCAGACCTAGTGCATCAAAATACACCTTTGAGACTATAGAAATACCACAAAGGCAATCCCTATTTGGATGGAGAAAAATAAATTGGTTTCAGACATTCCATGACAACAGGAATGGGGTGTCAAATCCTATAGCGCTATATCATACTACCAACCGGTCTGGTGAACATAAAATAAGTACTATCCAACAATTTAATTTTATAATCTTTGGAAAAATTAGAGTTTAAACCATAAATAATCAATCAGTTTATCAAAAGATAAGTACTAATATGTATAATCAATTATACTTTGAAATCATAAACATAACAAATAGGTACACATGCTTCACCCCAAAACATTTAAAACAGTAAAAGAGGGGACTATGTACTCACTTGAGAGTGCTTAGAAGTGTTGAACAACTACCAAGTAAGCTAGAGGGAGCACGGAATCAAACGGCACCTAATATAGGTAACTACATAAATAAATCGGACCTAAGTCGGAAGATCGGATAGGATGAGGTCTCGTAAACCAAATGAGTGTGGGAACTCATATGATATGGTTTAACAAGGCGATACTAAAAGGAAACCTAACCTAAGTGCTTACGACCCATTACGACCCGTTTAGGTATCATATGCTACTTTAACGTGACGTTCGCGTAAAACGCGTTCGGACCATCTAACTAGTCCTACGACAAGTATTATATGCCCTAACATACTTAATTATGTTGTATAATTAGTTAAATGACAAAAGTTTGGGTTACATATGCTTAAATATCAATTATGCATGAAAAGGGTATTTTGGTAATTTTCCTAAGGCATATAGACTACCTATCATACGACTAACTAAACGAAGTGACCATAAGGTATAACCTCAGAAGGTTATTCCCTATACAACTATGGTCACCTAATGTGTTTGGTCGGATCCTAAAGATCAACCAAACGGGTCTAGTTCGTAAGTCTAAGCGGTTGTTTAGACCGCTTGACTTACGACTCCACATAAGCACTAATCTAAAAGTGACGAGCTAAACATGTTTAAAACATGTTTAACAATTTTAAAAATAGGTTTGGTATCAAAACAAACAGTTTTGATACCTAAAAGTAGTTTGGTTACAAAATACGCAAGAATGCGCATTTTGGCCGAAACTACGACTCGTCACTACACCTAGATAACGTGGTAATCAGTAGGTATAGTTACTAGGGACTATAACCATCGTGATTACTCTCACGTTATGAATTTCAAATGAACTTCACATTGACCATAAACTGGTCAATGCAGAAAGTCAAATGCAGTTTGACTTTTAAGCTAAAAACGCATAAAAAAAGAACGAAGGAATACTTACAAAGGGTCCCTGCAAGTTTTGATCCGATTTACCCTCAGGTATGAAGTGTATACTCCAACTTAGAGGGCTAAAATCAAATCAAATGTGGGTTTTGCAACAATGAAAGGTGGGTATTTATAGATTTGGCACAACCGTTAAGATCGTTCATCGAATAACATGCTTCGATCTAGGCCGTACAGATGTGCCCATGGTTTTGTGAAACCATGGGAGCCCCTAGAATGGCCCATAGTACCAAAAATACCATTAAATACCAGCCCATGGTTTTGCAAAACCATGGGTTAAAACCATTAACACTTCAAAATTTGACTAGGTTCATTGAATCTGGTCAGAAATTTCAAAAATGGTCCCTGCACTTGTAAAATTTGATTTTTTTTTGCACTTTTAAGCCCCGTTAACCCAATTTCAAGGCTCTAAAATAAAGTTAAAGCATAGGGAACTTAAAATATGCTTAAAAACATCTCGGATGTCGGTTCGTTTTGGTCGTACGGTTGCGTTGTTCGGTTAATTACGACGGAAATCGTAATGAACGCAAAAACGATCCAAATTACGCGATGAATGGAATTTTATTATGCCAAACACTAAAATAAAATATTTTAATGCTTACATAAATTTTTGGATGTCCGGATATATTCAGAACGTAAGATATGCACGAAAATGCAAACTTGTGCACTTTTTGACGCTTTTAGTCCCTATTGATCAATAAAGTTTATTTTAGCATACCGAACCCCTCAAAGCCTATTTCTAAGCTATGTAAAGGATATTTAGGGTATGTTTAACTTATGATCAAGTTCTGGAATGTTCATTACTATACAAATCGGTATAGTTTCACAGTTTGACATAATTAGTCCCTGCGATCGAACAAACTTGATTTCAACACACCAAACCATCCAAAACTTATTTCTAAGTTATGTGAAGGTTATTTAAGGTATGTTAAGCCTATTTCACTATTCCGGAGTGTTTGTTGCATTAAACTGGTTATATCTACGCATCAGTGCGCGTATAACCTTCCAGAAAGCGATTTAAAGCTTGAAATCGTACAAGAATTGATATGTGCAGGCGATACACATATTTATACAAATCCCAAGTATGAAATACAATATTTCATTGGTTTGGAATTTGTTTGATGGTTGAAGTGACACAGGTGTCACGGTCTCCCCTACTTTAGGAAATTTCGTCCCGAAAATTAATTTTAGAGGAAACTTGTGACAGCTGTGACGGTTTCGCTTTCAAATAAATCCATTGAAACCTAAGTAAAACTCTGGGCCATGTTAGGATTTTTTCTTTTTTTAGCGAAATTGTCAACCCTCAAAGTGAAGTCCTTGTAGTAGCAAAACATGGAGTTTCGGACTATGGACAGGAGAACGTTTCTCATGAAGACTTATCATAGGAAACTTGTGTGTGCTTAAATTCAGAATTGGGGAGTGTAAGTGATGCGTGTGAAGTGTTATATATATTAGGTGTATATTTTAAGCCCTTTTTAACACTTATTTTAGCCAAGTTTTAAATTTATAAAACACGATATTTCACTAACACTAAACACACATATGGGCAAGTGCACCCATCGTTGAGTGTAGCATAGCGTTGGTAAGATACCGAGGTCGTCCAAGGACACAAGAGCTTTTAGTACCGGTTTATCCTCAACGTCTAACCAAAATAAAAGTTTAGAAAAATGTTTTAAACTAAGAAAAATAAAACTAACTAAAATGCTGAAATAAAAATAAAAATAAAAACAGATAGACAAGATGAATCACTTGGTTCCGACTCGTATCTAGTATAACCTTTGATTATTTCCGCACTTTTGCACATAATTAAGAGATTATCTTAGTTATTGTAGTAGGCCCCTCTTTTGAAGGCGACGTTACCCTCACCCCAGTAGTTTGAGTCAGCAGGGATACAATCCTAAAAGGGTGGATTATTGGAAGATAATGAATTAAGTTATTAATGCAGTATTGTGGTAGGCCCCGCTTTTGGCGGTGACGTTACCCTCGGCTAAGTAGTCTGAGTCAGCAGGGATACAGTCCTAAGTAGCCGGGTTATAGTATTAATAGTAGTTAACTTATGAGGGGATCAAAGAGTTTGGACCCCCGCCATCCAATACCGTGAAGTATTGAAGGAGGTCCTACTAAATTTGACCCAGGTCCATTGCAGGACCTCTAAACGCTGAACAATGGCAAGACCTTTACCAAACCGTTCCCTTAACCCCCTACCAGGTAGCCAACATATCTCCATATAGACCGTGGAGATATGAATGGTGAAAATCCTTTATTTTATATAGACAGTAAAATAATGCCAAGACACCACGGACAAAGGATAAGGAAAGATCACCTTCAACATAAGTAACTAGTTATTAAAGTCATTAATACAAAACCAAATAAAAAGTGCAAAAGATTAGAAATAAAAAGTATTATACTAGACACTTTGTCTTCACCAAGTGATGTAAGAGACTTAGGCAAACATGGCCTTGATTGTCAAGAACTCTTACGATCAATCTTGGATCCCGAGACGACTCACACACTCTACGATGGACAATGGATGATGGTGGTGGATGATGGTGTTGTGATGGTGGTGGGTGGTGGATGAAGTGTGAGAGAGGTGGTGTGCCAAGGGATGAGATGAAATGAATCCAAGCACTCCTATTTATAGGTTGAACAGAGAGCTGGACACGGCCTCGTGTCCGCTGGACACGGCCCCGTGTCCGTCTGACACTCTCTCTCCTCATTAATTGTAATTCGCAATTACAATAAATGCGCCTGCTGTACTTTCGACATGCCCCCGTGTCCGCTGAGCACGGCCCCGTGATGGGCAATAGAAGCTTCTATAGGTTTGTCTTTTCTGCTGCTTCTTGGGCACGGCCCCATGCTGGCTGAGCACGGGGCGTGTTCAGACTTCTGTTTTCTCTATTTTGCTTTGGAAGGTGCCGTTGAGGGTCCGGGCAGTCCACTAATGTTCCTTTTCTTGTATTTATGTTGGATTTATATGTCTTTTTGCTTCTTTTGCGTTTTTGAGCTCATTTAATCCTGAAAATACAAAAGGAAGACAAAAACACTCTTTTTCCAATATTAGCACTAAAAAAGGGTTAGTTTTATGCCTCATTTGATGTAATTTATATGTTGCATTTTATACACATCAAATACCCCCACACTTGAACTTTTGCTTGTCCTCAAGCAAAACTCTTTAATATGTGGCTTACACTCCCAAATGGAATAGGTAGAAGAGAAGGTTTTGGGCTTGTCGTAGAGTGTCGGGATTTCCAAGATCTTTTTGGGTTTTATTTTTATTTATTTACACTCCTATTCGTAATGATTTATTTAGAACTGTTCATAAAAGAAATTACTTATTTGGGCATAACATGCCTTTTTAAAATTTTATTTATATACAAGTTCACATACCTCGCGGGGAAATCACTCACACTCGGCCGAAGGTGTATTTTTAGTGAATCACTCGAGAGCGGCACGGAACTTATTCCTACCATAGGCTTGCCAAGAAATCAATCCTCCTCCTTTTTAACTTTTATACCTTTGTAGATATCAAGAGGACTTTGTGGGTTAAGGGTTGGCTAGGGTTAAAGGTAGGTGGTTGGGTTAGTGGTTAGTAGAAAAAGGGCTAAAAGCGTAACAAGTGTCGGTTTTCGCATTTTTGCAACTTTTTATTTTGATGAAGCTTTTATTCAAACAAAGTTATTTTTGATTACTTTGTTTGTTTATTTTCTTTTTGCTTCATTATTATCAAAATATAATTTTTTTTTTTTTTTCACGAAGAACCGAACTTGTTACTAAAATAAAGGGTTAAAAATGAAAAAGGTTTTGGTGGATGAAAGGGTTTTTGTTTGGGTGATGAAACGAAAAGGTTTAGGCTCAAAGGGGCTAACTAGGGGGATTTTTGGGTAGGTGGTAAAAGAAAAAAAAAGAAAAATAATGGTGTAGAAATGAAAAAGGTTAGTCCTAATGCCTCCATCATTTACTTACTCGGGTTTAAGTTGATAAGGACCGGGAATGTATTGTCATGGCAAGTTCTAGAGTTGTAAGAACCAAGCGGCTATTCACACAAGAAACGAAAAATGAGCATTTAGTCAAATGATATGTAATTGTGCGCTCAATAAAGGCTCAAAACTCACTTTTGTGGAAATGGGTTTTTATGTGATCAAGTATATATAATCATATTTTAAATAAGTTTGTCATGCCTTTTCATAATTTTCTTATGTTGGTTCTTTTTATCACTACGCTATCGGTTGTAAATTTGTAAAAATATAACCTTTTTGAGGACTTGAATTTCCCGAGTTAAACCTAGACAAGTAAAAAAAAAAAAAATGAAATTTTTGAAAAAAATTTGGGGTGATTAGCGGTTCCAATAGAGTTTTGTGTAAGGCTTGTATTTAGGACTTGCAAAATTCAAGGTTTTAGCATCCCCCCCACACTTAAATTACACATTGTCCTCAATGTGTCCCAAAAATAAATTTTTAGGTTGATTAGATGTGTAAAATAGTGTTTTAAAAAGCAAAAATTTGTGTTACTGGGCACTGAACACGGCCCCGGGTTATCCGGGCACGGCCCCGTGTTCAAGTGCCAGTAACAAAATTGAAATAAGAGAAACAGAAGTCTGGACACGGGGGCGTGTTGGGTGAACACGGCCCGTGTCCAGGTACCTGTACTGGGCGTTTTCTGCAGGTGGTTCGACACGGGGCCGTGTTGGTTGGGCACGGCCCGTGTTGAACCTTCTGAAATGGAGAAAATTGTCGGGTTGCCTCGTTCTTGTGCATGGGATCCTCTTTCTCGTTCCCCTTTTCATCCTTTACCACCATGAGTGTGTTTTACTCATTATAAACCATCCAAACCTTAAAACCATCATTTCATTTCATCATAGAGAGAACTTACATAATCCTAAATTAAACTAGATAAAACAAAGAAATAACAAACCATGGAGTCCTAGCCTTTACTTTATTTTAATTTAGCAAAATTTCCAAGAAGTAATCAATCTTGGTTAAACAAGGCCTTTTTGAACTCCTTCTTCCGAGTGCGGTTCTCCTCAAATGTCGGCGAGCCATTCTTCTACCTCCCTTGGAAGGAGAAAAGAAGGCTCATTGGCATTAGTTTGAGGAGTTTCAACTTCCACCGGGATCTCTTGTTGGTGTTCCATGGGAGGTTCCGCCGGAAAGTCTTCCCACCCGGTAGGGTTGTTGATTCCGAGTGCCAGGTTCCAATCCTGTTGAGGAAGGACTGGTTCCATTGGAGGTGCTACAAGAATATTTAACCTCTGGTGCAAGAGGTTAATTTCTTGGAAGCTGTTTTCAAGTCCCATCGTTAGATCGTTAATACGGTCGATTAGGATCTCCTCTACTGAAGTCATTTCGTCGAGAGCCTCCCTTAATGCTATCACATAGTGTACAAGTGTAGCTTCAATGGAGGGTCTTCTTCCTCTACGGCTGTTTGGCGAATGCACAGGAGATGTTTCGCTGTTTTCACTCGTCATCCTACGAAAAATAAACTAGAAATAGTTTATTTAATGAAACAGTAACCGGACACGGCCCCGTGCTCACTGAGCACGGCCCCGTGTTCATCTTTCTGCAGAGTTTTGGAACAAGGAAACTTGGATTTTTAAGTTATTCTCTGAACGTTGTGGGGCCTTTTTGGCTACTAATAACTTAAAACAATGTTTCATAACATGTTTTTGCCAAGATTCTTTGAACAAAACTCATTTATCCCTACCATAGAGTTGGAGGAATTCCAAACTTTCAATGGTAGCTCTTGGAGAAAGATGAAGAAGAAGGAAATGGCTAAAAGAGGAAAGGACAAGATGGGTTGTTGGAACCTTCTTTTAGACTTACCTAGGATAGTTTGAGAGAAGATTCCTGCAAATCTCTGCCCCAAGTTGGTCCAAATGTGCAGAATTCTTGGCTGCATTTATAGAAAACGACAGCAACCTGGACACGGCCCCGTGTTCAGTGGACACGGCCCCGTGTGCAGGTAGAGTTCTGACACAGTTTGTCCGTATTCTGACGTACTGATCAGAATGGAATCTTTCGATGGACACGGGGGCGTGTTGGCTGAGCACGGCCCCGTGTCTAGGGACTGTTTTATGAAGTTGTCTAGTTTTTTAAGGAACTTGTTAGTATCGGGTGGCTCCTGACTGGTTGGAACAACCCCAAAGTGCCTAATATACCTTAATTGTCCTAGACTAAGGCGAGAACGCAAGAGGTTGTCGGTGAGGGTAATTCCTATTTTCATTCTAGGTGGACAAGTCCAACCCTTTCCCGGGCTCTTGTTAAAGAAGGTATATGCCGAATCGCTCAGGTCTATGTATGCACCGAACGAAGTCGATGGAGAGTCCTTCACGGCACAATCGACACAGGGACGACTATCGTCCAAGTCTTTGCTAGGTACGAAGGTATTTTCGGGAGCAACGAGGTTGTCGGAATGCGGTTCCAACATTTCTTCATGGGTATCATCTTGGGGTGGATCAATAAAATCCTTCCCAAGCTCTTCTATCCATTTCAGAATTAGCTCTTCTAGCTGAAATAACTCGCTAAGGAGCATTTCCCCTAGAATATCTGGCTGGGCGCATTCGAGGGAGAAATAGTGCTTATTTTTACTTTCGCCCCTCTTAAGGTTGTGAGAAGATGGTGGGTCCATGTAGTGGGGCCTATAATTTAGGAAGTAGCATTTTACTTCTTCATGTTCGCCACCACATAATTGACACCACGTACCATAAGAGTGCCGAAAGTAAAAATAATTACTATCACTCATGTTTATGTCAGAATTTACCAACCGTCGGGATCTAACGGTTCTGTTTTCAGTAACTGAAACTTGGGCACGGGGGCGTGTTGAGTGGACACGGCCCCGTGTTCAGCTTACTGTCTGATGTAAAACAGGATTGCCAGTTCCAATGATTGAGCACGGGGGCGTGTTCAGCGGGCACGGCCCGTGCTGAGCTCTGCAGAAGCTGAAAAACTAAGAAAATCCTAAAAAAAATAAAAAGAAAAATAAAAGATGATTAGGCCGTTGATTCCTAACTTTCTTAAAATCCTTGTGTCCCCGGCAACGGCGCCAAAAACTTGATGCGTGTGAAGTGTTATATATATTAGGTGTATATTTTAAGCCCTTTTTAACACTTATTTTAGCCAAGTTTTAAATTTATAAAACATTATATTTCACTAACACTAAACACACATATGGGCAAGTGCACCCATCGTTGAGTGTAGCATAGCGTTGGTAAGATACCGAGGTCGTCCAAGGACACAAGAGCTTTTAGTACCGGTTTATCCTCAACGTCTAACCAAAATAAAAGTTTAGAAAAATGTTTTAAACTAAGAAAAATAAAACTAACTAAAATGCTGAAATAAAAATAAAAATAAAAACAGATAGACAAGATGAATCACTTGGTTCCGACTCGTATCTAGTATAACCTTTGATTATTTCCGCACTTTTGCACATAATTAAGAGATTATCTTAGTTATTGTAGTAGGCCCCTCTTTTGAAGGCGACGTTACCCTCACCCCAGTAGTTTGAGTCAGCAGGGATACAATCCTAAAAGGGTGGATTATTGGAAGATAATGAATTAAGTTATTAATGCAGTATTGTGGTAGGCCCCGCTTTTGGCGGTGACGTTACCCTCGGCTAAGTAGTCTGAGTCAGCAGGGATACAGTCCTAAGTAGCCGGGTTATAGTATTAATAGTAGTTAACTTATGAGGGGATCAAAGAGTTTGGACCCCCGCCATCCAATACCGTGAAGTATTGAAGGAGGTCCTACTAAATTTGACCCAGGTCCATTGCAGGACCTCTAAACGCTGAACAATGGCAAGACCTTTACCAAACCGTTCCCTTAACCCCCTACCAGGTAGCCAACTTATCTCCATATAGACCGTGGAGATATGAATGGTGAAAATCCTTTATTTTATATAGACAGTAAAATAATGCCAAGACACCACGGACAAACGATAAGGAAAGATCACCTTCAACATAAGTAACTAGTTATTAAAGTCATTAATACAAAACCAAATAAAAAGTGCAAAAGATTAGAAATAAAAAGTATTATACTAGACACTTTGTCTTCACCAAGTGATGTAAGAGACTTAGGCAAACATGGCCTTGATTGTCAAGAACTCTTACGATCAATCTTGGATCCCGAGACGACTCACACACTCTACGATGGACAATGGATGATGGTGGTGGATGATGGTGTTGTGATGGTGGTGGGTGGTGGATGAAGTGTGAGAGAGGTGGTGTGCCAAGGGATGAGATGAAATGAATCCAAGCACTCCTATTTATAGGTTGAACAGAGAGCTGGACACGGCCCCGTGTCCGCTGGACACGGCCCCGTGTCCGTCTGACACTCTCTCTCCTCATTAATTGTAATTCGCAATTACAATAAATGCGCCTGCTGTACTTTCGACACGCCCCCGTGTCCGCTGAGCACGGCCCCGTGATGGGCAATAGAAGCTTCTATAGGTTTGTCTTTTCTGCTGCTTCTTGGGCACGGCCCCGTGCTGGCTGAGCACGGGGCGTGTTCAGACTTCTGTTTTCTCTATTTTGCTTTGGAAGGTGCCGTTGAGGGTCCGGGCAGTCCACTAATGTTCCTTTTCTTGTATTTATGTTGGATTTATATGTCTTTTTGCTTCTTTTGCGTTTTTGAGCTCATTTAATCCTGAAAATACAAAAGGAAGACAAAAACACTCTTTTTCCAATATTAGCACTAAAAAAGGGTTAGTTTTATGCCTCATTTGATGTAATTTATATGTTGCATTTTATACACATCAGTAAGATAAAATGACATCGGTCAAGGTCCAGGACTTCTCCCGTATCATTATTCTTGTTACTATAGGTCTTAACACATGACAAAACTTGCTGTGGTTTCTGTGCACTGAATTCCATAATTATGTATGCATCCATAATTACGTAATTCCTTGCACAGTCCGCACAGTTTATTTCATAATGCGTAGAGTAAAAATCAATTGAATAAACATGAAACGACTTGACTAGACCACCAAAGGATCTTTTTAACTAGATCAACGAACGATCTTTTTAACTAGATCAACACATGATCTTCTTAATTAGACCGTTGTATAATCTTTTTAAATAGACCACTTAAAGAGATCTTTTCAATTATATCATCACATGATATTCCTAACCAGATTTTTAAATCAATCTGTTTAACTAGACCACTATAGTACTTTATAATCCAAGGGACTTAACTACAACGTAGAAGTCCATTAAGGATTTAAGATAGTACCTTTAGATATCCCACTATGAATCCCCCATATGAGATATGGAAGATTCTATGAGGATTTGGATAATGAAAATTCAGATTACACAAAAACACAAAACATAAGAGGAATCACATAAACACATATAATCACATAATTAGTCAACTTGATCTTTAATTTCTTATCTTTGGGCACGGATATTTAAAGCACACCAGGAATCCAATCCGTGGATTTCATTTGGCACTTTAATCATTTTCAAGAATCTATCTATGGAGATAGAAATATTTTCAATAGGAGTTTGGCTTTGTTTCTTAAAAGAAACGAGCGTTTAAGGTTCTTGGGGAGATCACAAGTGATCATAAAAATGACAGAACCACACGAGTATTTGTCTTTGTGTTGTTATCATAAGGTTGCATCAAACATTTACACAATCGCATCAGTTTTGCAAAAATAAAAACGACGAATTTTTTTTTATTTATATAACAACCGACTTGTCTTTAAATGTCAAAAGATAACATCCAGAGGAAATAACAAAACACTAATTGTTCACTGCTGCATCATTGTTCATGTTTGCCTCATTGATGTTAAACGCTCGTCCACGCGCTGGAGGTATGTTAACAAGTCTTGGGCAATTGTTTCTGTAGTGAGTAAGGTCACCACAGTTATAACATGACCCTGGTGGGAACCGTGCTTGAACATCAGCAGGGTTTGCAGCAGCTTGATTTGCATAATGGCAAACATTGATCAAATGTCCCAACCGCCCACAGTGGGTACATTTGTGACATTGCTCTTGCTCCAGATGATGACGGTTGCATTTATTGCACAAGGGTGCGATACCAACATAATTTTGCCTTTAGCGAGGTTGTGCTAGCTTGTTTGGTGCAACCTGTTTGTCTTGAGCAGTTATGGCGCAGTTTTGGGAGGCTTTACGCTTCTTCTTCTTGGATACCTCAGCCTGTTTTTCCTTTGGTTCAACTTGAGCAATCTTGTCGGATGGTCTTGGGTCGCCCTTCCGAAATAGCTTACCCTTCCTGATATGGGATTCAGTAGGGTGGCAGACAATTCAATGGCTTTTCTGACAGTAGTAGGGTTACTATCAGTAACAATATCCTGAACTAGGTCAGGAAGACCATCAATGTATTTCTCAATCGCCTTATCCACAGGCGTTACCATAGCAGGATATAACAGGCTCAATTCCTCATAACAGTCAGTATAGGCTCGATGTTCACCACTGTCTTGCTTCAGGTCATCAAATTCCCTTTCTAAAGCTCTCAATTCATGACGAGGACAAAACTCCCTCATCATAAGAGCCCTAAGCTCAGCCCAAGTTTGTGCTAATGCAACCTCAGTACCACGGTCCCTCATAATTCCGTTCCACCATGTAAGAGCCCTCTTCTGAAACACACTGGAAGCAAACTCGACTTTCTGATTTTCAGGACACTGAACGTGACGAAACGTGCTCTCAATGCTCTCGAACCACTGTAGGAGCCCAGTTGCTCCTTCAGAACCACTAAACTTGAGTGGGTTAGCTGAATTGGAGCTTTTGAAATTTCATGGAGCATTCTGGTTATTGTTGGCTTGGTTCCCTTGAGCAATAATATCTGGGAGTACATCAGCCATATGCTGCGCCATAATATTTGCCATTTCGGCATTTGATAGCGGATTTTCGCGTCGAGGAGGCATTCTAAAAGGGGAAACATGAAGGAAAACAAGTGAGAGGATTAGACGAAAAGAATGAGATGAAACAAAATTGATGAAAGCAAAGATAGTGGTCATTTGTTTGTTACCACAAAGCAACAAACGACACACGGTGATTAATCAAAGTAAATAGGTAAAAAATAATGTATCGCGAAGACATGCTCACCTATAAGTGGACACTCACCCCAAGAGTTCCCAGGTAAGAGTGACTGATCCGATATTGCGGATTTGTACGAACACTCTAGCCTTAGACAGAAGACCCAGGGTACAGGCACCCACCCTTCCAGTTTGCACGTGTTCACATTATTTAGACCAAACTTTGACGAGATTTAGAAAACTTAAAGGGTTCAAAACCTTATAATACATCATCCTAGAACAGATGATTGGTTTTCAAGGCGGAAACGAAATTTGTGTTCTTATTGTGGTTGTCACCTAAGGATAAGTGACGGTATTGTTTTAAAATCTAAACACAAGATAACTTGTGTTAGGGTCCTAGGAAGGTTATAGTCTAGGTCAAAGCATTACTAATAACCTAATTCCCTATAACCATTGGCTCTGATACCAACTTTTCTGTCACTCCCCGACCACGTAAAACAACAAAACGTGGCGGAAACGTCGGGGAGTGTTGTAACAGAATCATTGTTTCTCAAGCATGGAATAAATAATCTTGTTTTATTGAATTAATAAACTCATTGTTTTATTACAAATCAGATAAATACAACTATTATCTTTCAAATTTTAAAGTCGCTAAGGCACGAGTCCATCCTATGTATAGCATGCACCATCAATCATCACATAATAGCACCTGAAACATGTGTAAAAATAGGTACGTCAGCATAAAAATGCCTGTGAGATACATAGGTTTTATTGTAATTCGGATTCATGACTTATAAGTTTAGAAAAAAGTTGTTTAACAAAAGTAGTCATGATCCTTGTAAAAGGTTTTCTTTTATAAATCATACTAAAATTTATAAGAAATCGGATGATATAAAAATAATAATACATAGAAAATTAAATAATTAAGTAAAATGAGTTTGTATAAAATATATTGTTTGAAAAACAATATTTTGATAAAAAAAGGTTTATAGCATATATAAAAATATACTTTAGTTTTAAGAAAGTCGAATAAGTAATATATTAAAATATATTTCAGTTCCAATGTCGTTAACCCAAGTGTACTAAATAACGCCGCGTTATGTAATGTGATGAAAACACTTATATATAAGAAGTACCAGCGATGTATCTACCATGTTTTCATCATATTACACCCGTCTCGTTATCTAAACACTAACCCAAAACCCAATTGTAAAACAAATAGTATATTAAATAAACTTTAGCTGTTAAAATAATAATTTTCAGTAGTATATTAAAAGTATACTTTGGATTTATAAATAACATATTAAACTATGCTTTGGTTTGAAAATAACATATTAAACTATGTTTTAATGATTAACAAAATATATGTTGGTTTTGTACATTATCACATATGAGAGCATATCAAATTATACTTTTGGGAGTATAACTAAATATACAAAAATAATGTGATTTAAGAATCCATTCAGACCTAGTGCATCAAAATACACATTTGAGACTATAGAAATACCACAAAGGCAACCCTATTTGGATGGAGAAAAATAAATTGGTTTCAGACATTCCATGACAAAAGGAATGGGGTGAGAAATCCTATAGCGGTATATCATACTACCAACTGGTCTGGTGAACATAAAATAAGTACTATCCAACAATTTAATTTTATAATCTTTGGAAAAATTAGAGTTTAAACCATAAATAATCAATCAGTTTATCAAAAGATAAGTACTAATATGTATAATCAATTATACTTTGAAATCATAAACATAACAAATAGGTACACATGCTTCACCCCAAAACATTTAAAACAGTAAAAGAGGGGACTATGTACTCACTTGAGAGTGCTTAGAAGTGTTGAACAACTACCAAGCAAGCTAGAGGGAGCACGGAATCAAACGACACCTAATATAGGTAACTACATAAATAAACCGGACCTAAATCGGAAGATCGGATAGGATGAGGTTTCGTAAACCAAATGAGTGTGGGAACTCATATGATATGGTTTAACAAGGCCTACATACTAAAAGGAAACCTAACCTAAGTGCTTACGACCCATTACGACCCGTTTAGGTAGCATATGCTACTTTAACGTGTCGTTCGCGTAAAACGCATTCGGACCATCTAACTAGTCCTACGACAAGTATTATATGCCCTAACATACTTAATTATGTTGCATAATTAGTTAAATGACAAAAGTTTGGGTTACATATGCTTAAATATCAATTATGCATGAAAAGGGTATTTTGGTAATTTTCCTAAGGCATATAGACTACCTATCATACGACTAACTAAACGAAGTGACCATAAGGTATAACCTCGGAAGGTTATTCCCTATACAACTATGGTCACCTAATGTGTTTGGTCGGATCCTAAAGATCAACCAAACAGGTCTAGTTCGTAAGTCTATGCGGTTGTTTAGACCGCTTGACTTACGACTCCACATAAGCACTAATCTAAAAGTGACGAGCTAAACATGTTTAAAACATGTTTAACAAGTTTAAAAATAGGTTTGGTATCAAAACAAACGGTTTTGATACCTAAAAGGAGTTTGGTTACAAAATACGCAAGAATGCGCATTTTGGCCGAAACTACGACTCGTCACTACACCTAGATAACGTGGTAATCAGTAGGTATAGTTACTAGTGTCACACCCTGGCTTTGCGGAAGCGTGGGTTTAATTTGGTGTGACTTCTTAATACCATAGCATAATCACAACAATGCTATATGAAATTAAAACCATGATGTTCATCCATTCAACAAGTTTTAAAAGTTACCACAACCACATTGTTTTGAAAGTCGACACTTAAAACAGATTACAACAACGACATAATTAAAAACTTGTTCACAAGACACAACCAAAAGACATGAAAAAAACACAGTTTAAGACTTGTGACCCGTCCAGGAAAAGATCACATTTCCTAAACTCGGATGACACCATTATTCTTACGCAGCTTGACGACATCGCATACCTTGCCAGATCCCCTAGTTTCCTGAAATACATGTAAGTTGAAAAATCAACAAAAAGTTGAGCGAGTTCATGTAAAAGTGAGTATGTAAAACCTTTGTAATATGTATGAAAATCCCTGGTATATAGCAATTAATGAAAAAGAGATCACCATTGGGTTGCAAAGCCAATGATATGTGTGAAGTGCTGTAGGAAGACTCAAACCTAGCAGATTTTTGCGTCGGGCTCAAAGTCACCCCAAGGTCCGTACAGTGGGCCTGGAGTTGGGCTCGCTACACCCAGATAGATCTACCGCTAATGACCCTCGGTCCTACAATGAGGATTAATGGCCTCTAGTTCCAGCCTACCCACTCACATGATCTAAGTAGTAAACCCTCCTTAAGCTAACCATACCATGTATAAAAGTGTCTGTAATTACTGTAACATGTATTCCACCCCCGAAGTATAAAAACTGAAAACAATTAAGAGAAAAGGGGGACATGAACTCACTGAAGCGCGTATCCAGAAACGTCAATCTCCAACTCTATCTGCTGCGTGACGACCTACACGTATTAAATCCTATCAGACGGATGGCCGTGCCTTGGCTTAGGGTTTAACGTTTTGTTGGAGAAATAGTTAGGTAACTATTCCGTATTCACACTTCTTATTTATTTTATAAGTGTATTCCTTCCCAAGGATGGGGGTTTTAATACATGTTTGCTTTATAATTTCGAAAATATATTTTTAAGTCTCACTTGAAAAATATATTTTAAATCACTTGTCAAAATATTCTAACTCCAAAATATACATATTTTTCCCAAAAATATTATATTTTACTTCATACCATTTCCAAAATAATACTTTATCAAAATACACATTTAAGAGTATTTTCCGAAAATACATAAGTTACATTTTAAAGTTCGCGTTGTAATAACAATACCGGTGTAACTTAAATATTTATTTGTGTTGGCGTTGGTATTATTTTGGTGTCGTGATTTCATAATATTCCCAGGTTATATTATTTTTATCCTAAAAATAATATATCTAGTTCACAAAATAATCACATAATCACACAAGCGTTTTATTATGAAATATATATTCTAAATATATATTTAACAAGTTTTATTTACGAAAATCCACCTCCGACACTTTGTAATTTTTGAAATAAAAATCATGGCGAAGTTTATTTTGAAAACCAAGTTAAAAACACATTTATAAACATTTGTTACAAAAATATTTCTAAGTGTTATATTTCTGGAAAAATTTCGCCAGAGTTTCCTCTGTAACCGGAGGTGTCCACGCTTACAAGCGTATCATTTTCTTTTCAAAACTCAATCAAACAATTTAACAATCATCAATCAACAATATTTAAGCATCAAACTTGGCAAAACAAGCCTACATCACAAACTCATGAACTTGAAAGTTTTGTAAAAATATGTAGTAAGTTACTAGCGTATTTAGTAGGTTTTGTTATCTTTAAAAATAAAATTAGTTTCTTAAAAACTTTATTTTTAAAGAATTTGGAGTTTTACAACTTCTATTCAAGATTTTCAAAAATACTTCTTTGTTAAATCTTCTTGTTACACAAGTGTTTACACACTTGTTTATTTACTATAAATGTGCTTCTTTCATAAAATACCCGGGTTATGACAAAACTAGTGTTTTCCGCTTGGTTCTTCCGAAAAACCACTTGTAGATCTTTAGATCTACATGTTTAGAGACTTATTTTACAAGAAAACTTTTATTTACTCAAGTTCATGTTTCATGGATGGAAGGTTTCATCATCTTTCATAACTTTAGCATTTATAACTTACTAGTTCATGTTCTTGAACATGATCTAGTATGTCTATATGACGATCCATCCTAGTTTTAATAATAAACAACATCAAGTAATCACAACTATACAAGATTTACACACATATCTTTCCTTTATCCACCTTATTCATCTTATGTTCAAGACTTTAAATTATGTTCTTTAGAGTTTCTTATCATTTCATCATAAATCATCTATTAACCACTATAAACAAGATCAAGATGATGATTAGAGACACTTACTACTAGCACAAGGCTAGGGAAGAAACAAGGTGTAAATGTGGTGGATAAAAGAAATCTAGAGAGGTTCTTGCACTTCCGAAAGCACCGAGCCTCCTTGTATGATCCCTTGCACCTTTGTATGTATGAAGAATGGCTAGAATGGAATTTGATGGTGTGTGTATGGTGGTGATGGTGTTCGGCCGAAGACAAGCAATGAAGGAAGAGAGAGAGCAAGTTGCTAAGTGTGTTGGTGAAATGAAGTTCTTAATCCCATGAGTTTACTTATAATCCAACTCCACTATTAACCATCATATAATGTGTCATCTAGATATCAAACAATTGTGATTAAAATATTCAAGAAAGGCAAGGGTGTGTCCCACCCTTGGAAACCATCAAGATGGGGGGGGGGGGGTAAGGGTTGGGGTGTAATGATATAGTTAAGTTCAAGTTGAAATCTAATGGCACTTTGTTAGGATATTGATGTGTTTATTAATATAAAGGGTGTTAGGGTGTTCGGGGACCCTAACTAGCTCAGAAAAGTATAAACAATGCTTTTGGCAATATTTTTATGTTCCGGGTAAAGTCCGGTTGTCCGGTTGGATATTGATCCGTTAAAGTGTCAAATGAAGCTTTAAAGTGTCTTTAATATTATTTTTAGTGACATATTAATTTACCAACACTTTGGAAAGTGTCTAGGACTATTTTACCAAGTTTTTGCACTTTACTAGCTTTGTTAAAAGCTGAATTTTGGTATACTAGTGCAGAATTCTGCACTTTAAGTATGTTTTAGGTACATCCGGGCAACATAACTATCCCCTAGTGACGCTGTTTAATGATCCTCACCTCCCTACACTCTCTACCAGTGTAGTACTTTATTCCCGGCTCATACTGGCCTCAATATAGTGTCTGTCTAGGTGCTGGCATTGTCAGCATGTTTACTGGGTTATCTGTTTAGTGTGCTAACTGTGCTTTTGTGCATCAAGGTTGTCACTAATGTTTGTGTGTAAATAATAGAGTGACAGTATAAAATGTGATGCATGAGTATGTATGTATCAGAAATCAAGAAGCAGTTTAACCACGATTGTAAGCAAGCACAATAATTAAGCACTAATTAAATATTAATTAATTCGTACGGATACCTGGATTTGTGAGGGTTGTCACATTCTCCCCCCGTTAGAGAAATTTCGTCCCGAAATTTTAGGCTCTGCTTCTAGTTGCAGGGGTCTTGGGAAATATATGGGGGTATTTCTCTTTCATACGATCCTCACGTTCCCACGTGAATTCTGGCCCATGTCTTGCGTTCCATCGAACTTTGACGAGCTTGACACTACTCCTACGTGTTTTGTTAACTTTCCAATCCGTAACCTCAACGGGTTCTTCGGTAAAGTGGAGCGTGTCGTCGATATGAACTTCGTCAGCAGGAATGATTATTGTCTCTTGTGTTGGACTCTTTTTCAAATTTGATACATGAAATGTATTGTGTACGCCATTAAGTTCGGCAGGTAGGTCCAACTTGTAGGCAACAAGCCCAATTCTTTGCAGGATTCTGAACGGGCCAATGTAACGCGGATTCAACTTCCCACGCTTTCCAAAGCGTGCCACACCCTTCCAGGGTGAAACTTTCAACAAAACCATATCCCCAACTTGAAACTCCAAAGGTTTCTTTCTTCGGTTTGCATAGGCTTTCTGTCTGTCGCGAGCCGCCTCGATGCGCTTTCGAATTTGTGCAATCTTGTCTGTCGTCTCTTGGACTATTTCGGGACCAACAAGCTATCTATCACCCGCATCAGCCCAGCATAAGGGTGATCGATATTTGGGTCCATAAAGCGCTTCAAATGGCGCGGCTCCAATACTTGGGTGGTAGCTGTTGTTGTACGAGAATTCGACCAATGGCAAATGATTATCCCAGCTACCACCTAAGTCCATTACACATGCTCTCAGCATATCTTCCAACGTCTGAATAGTTCGTTCACTTTGGCCATCAGTTTACGGATGAAATGCAGTGCTTAGATTCAACTGTGAGCCAAAAGCTTCTTGGAAGGATTGCCAAATCCTTGATACAAATCTCCCATCTCTATCAGAGATAATCGAGAGAGGCACTCCATGACGTGCGACAATCTCTCTCATGTATATTTCCGCAAGTTTACTCGTGTTGTCTTTCTCTTTGATTGGCAAGAAGTGTGCGGACTTGGTCAGACGGTCAACTATTACCCAAATTGTGTCGTGACCTCTGGGCGTCTTTGGAAACTTAGTTATGAAGTCCATGGAAATCTGTTCCCATTTCCATTTGGGTATTTCAGGTTGCTGTAGAAGACTTGAGGGCTTCTGGTACTCGGCCTTTACCTTGGCACACGTTAAACATTTGCTAACATATACTGCAACATCACCCTTCATCCTAGGCCACAGTAGAAATCCTTGAGGTCTTGGTACATTTTATCACCTCCGGGATGAATTGAGTACCGAGATTTGTGAGCTTCATAAAAAATAACCTTTCTTAAACCACCAAACAGAGGAACCCAAATCCGTTTCATGAAGCATAAAGTCCCTTCCTCGTTTGGTACCAGTTGTTTCTCCATCCCACGGAGATATTCGCCCTCGATATTCCTTTCTTTCAAAGCTTCTCTCTGCGCGGTACGAATGCGCAAAGAGAGGTCTGTCTGGACAATCATCTCCAAAGCCCTAACCCTTATGGGCTTGATCCTTTCTTTTCGACTCAGGGCATCAGCGACCACATTCGCTTTCCCTGGGTGATATTTGATCTCGCAATCGTAATCATTCAACAGCTCTACCCAGCATCTTTGCCTCATGTTAAGCTCCTTTTGGTTAAATATGTGCTGTAAGCTCTTGTGATCAGTGAAAATTGTACATCGCGTACCATACAAATAATGTCGCCAGATTTTTAATGCAAACACCACCGCGCCTAGTTCCAAATCGTGCGTGGTATAATTCTTCTCATGTACCTTCAGCTGGCGCGACGCATAAGCTATAACCTTCTGGCGTTGCATCAGCACGCAACCCAAACCTTGACGCGAGGCGTCACAATACACCACGAAGTTATCCGTTCCTTCGGGTAACGATAAGATCGGTGCGTCACAAAGTTTGTTCTTCAATAACTGAAACGCTTCCTCTTGTTTGTCACTCCAATCGAACTTTTTGTCTTTCTGTGTGAGCGCGGTCAGAGGTTGAGCGATTTTAGAAAAATCCTCAATGAATCTTCGATAATAACCAGCCAAACCTAATAACTGTCGAATCACGGTTGGCGTCTTTGGTGTCTCCCAATCCTTGATTGCCTCGATCTTTGTGGGATCAACATGAATTCCATTTCCATTAACCACATGTCCAAGAAATTGGACTACGCGCAACCAGAACTCGCACTTCGAGAACTTAGCATACAACTTTTCCTTTTTAAGTAGCTCTAGAATAGCTCTTAAGTGCTGTTCATGCTCGTCCTTCGTCTTCGAGTAGATCAGGATGTCGTCGATAAACACGATTACAAACTTATCCAAGTACGGCTTGCAGACTCGGTTCATTAGGTCCATGAAAACTGTAGGTGCGTTTGTCAGCCCAAACGGCATAACTAGTAACTCGTAATGTCCATAACGAGTCCTAAAGGCTGTCTTCGGGATACTTTCCTCTTGTATCCTTAGTTGATGATATCCTGATCGCAAATCGATCTTCGAATAGAAACTTGAACCTTGCAGCTGATCAAATAGATCGTCGATTCTTGGCAAAGGATATCTATTCTTGATAGTCAACTTATTAAGCTCGCGGTAGTCTATGCACATACGGAAACTACCATCCTTCTTTTTAACAAACAGAACCGGAGCTCCTCCCCAAGGTCAAAAGCTTGGTCTGATGAATCCTTTATCCAATAGCTCCTGGAGTTGCGTTGACAATTCCTGCATCTCCGAAGGCGCAAGTCTATAGGGTGCCTTGGCTACAGGCGCGGCGCCTGGAACCAAGTCAATGTGGAACTCGACTTGCCTTTGAGGCGGTAACCCTGGCAAGTCTTCTGGAAAGACTTCAGGATATTCTCTCACAACCGGAATGTCTTCGATCTTCAGTTCGGCAGCTTCCTTATCCACGATGTGTGCCAAGTAGGCAACACATCCCTTTTGCAAACACTTTCTAGCTTTCAGACAGCTAATGATTCTCAGCGGCGTATCATGCTTCTCTCCGTGCACTACGATTGTTTCTTCATCCGTCACAGGGATACGGATGGTCTTCTCGTGGCAAACAATCTCGGCCTTGTTGCTGGACAACCAATCCATTCCCACTACCACATCAAAGCTTCCCAACTCGACAGGTAGCAGGTCTAGCGTAAATTCGTGTCCTCCAAATTCTATCACGCATCCTCTTATAACTTCACCCGTTTCAACTAGTTTCCCATTCGTCAATTCAATCGAGTATGGAACGTCTAACTTACTAGCGGTCAATCCAAGTATATTCTTAAATTCTAATGATATGAAACTATAATCCGCACCAGTATCAAAAAGAACAGATGCAAAACGTTGGTTTATAGGGAACGTACCGGTAACAACGTTCGGATCTTGGCGCGCTTCCCTTGCGCCAATGTTAAAGACTCTTCCCCGTGCTTGGTTCAATTTTGGGCATTCCCTCTTAAAGTGCCCAACATCTCCACAATTAAAGCATCCTGGCCCTTGGCCATTTCCATTCCCAGCTTGAGTGTTGTTTTGCTTGCGATTTCCATTCCCAGCTTGATTCGCAACGTTCCCACGGTTTCCATTTCCGCCATTATTCCCTTGCGGACGATTTCCATTACCACCACGGTTGTTGTTCCTATTACCAAAACCTCCTTGGCCACCCCGGCCAGCATTAACCCAGCAAGTATCCTTCAAGTGGCCAACTTTCCCACAAGCTTCACATGTTTTTGGTCCGTACCGGCCAGAATGATGGCGCTGGCATGTGTTACACTTGGGCAGTGTGCCCATATAGCCCTTTCCTTTGTTTTCAGCACCGGTTGCAGCTCTAGCCGGTGTGTGACACCTGTGTCACTGCGACCATCAAAAAAATACCAAACCAATGAAATATTGTATTTCATACTTTGGACTTGTATGAATATGTGTATCTTTTGCACATATCAACTCTTGTTCGATTTCAAGCTCTAAATCGCTTTCTAGAAGGTTATACGCGCACTGATGCGTAAATATAACCAGTTTAATGCAACAAACACTCCGGAATAGTGAAATAGGCTTAACATACCTTAAATAACCTTTACATAACTTAGAAATAAGTTTTGAAGGCTTTGGTATGGCAAAAACAAGTTAATTCGCTTACAGGGACTAAACTTGACAAACTGTGAAAGTATGCCAATTTGAACTGTAACAGACATTCCGGAACATGACCATAAGTTAAACATACCATAAATATCCTTCACATAGCTTAGAAATAGGCTTTGAGGGGTTCGGTGTGCTAAAATAAACTTCTGGGTCATTCAGGGACTAAAAGTGTCAAAAAGTGCACAAGTTTGCATTTTCGCGCATAACTCACGTTCTGAATACATCTGGACATCCAAAAATTTATGTAAGCACTAAAATATTTTATTTTAGTGTTTGGAATAAGAAAAATCCATTCGTCACGTCATTTGGATCGTTTTTCGCGCTTATGCGCATTCCGTCGTATTTAACCGAACAACGCAACCGTACGGCTAAACGAACCGTCATCCGAGATATTTTTGAGCACATTTTAAGTTCCCTATACTTTAACTTCATTTTAGAGCTTTGAAATGGGGTTAACAGGCCTTAAACGTGTCGGAAATGAGCTTATTACACAGCAGGGACCAAAACTATAAATCTGCCAAACATGGTCCTTGCGCACCTCAACAATGGGAGTGTTGCGGTGCGCAAGCAGGGGCCAGATGCAGCAAATCGTTTTTAACAGCCTGTTTCAGCCTTTAAACACTCTCCAAAGGTCAAGTGCCACATGTTAATCTCTTATGGTGGGCAAAATCAGTTACCACAACATTCCGACAAGTGTACGGGCAAGATCATTCCCTCTTCTCCAAGAAACGATCCTAACGGTGAACCGAAAACTATAAATACCCACCTTATGTTCACTCATTCCTCACAAGAATCTGATCTAATGTGCTCTAAGTTGAAACCTTTGTTTCATACCTGAGCTATTTTGATCTAGATTAGCATTCGGGGACCATTCGTAAGTGTTCCTTCGTTCTTTTATTGCTTTCGAGTCCGAAAGTCAAACTTTGTTTGACTTTCTGCATTGACCAGCTTATGGTCAATGCGAAGTTCATTTGAACTTCGCAACGTGATTGTAATCACGATGGTTATAGTCCCTTGTGACTATGCCTACTGATTACCACGTTGTCTAGGGTCGTAAGGTTAAGCGATCTAATAAATCGCTTATACCTTCGAACCCAACCCATTTGGTCGATCATTAGGATCCGACCAAACACATTAGGTGACCATAGCATATAGGGAATAACCTTCCGAGGTTATACCTTATGGTCGCTTCGTTTAAGTAGTTGTATGATAGGTAGTTTATATGCCTTAGGTAAATTACCAAAATACCCCTTTGATGCCAAAATTCATTTTAAACATATGTAACATAACTTTTGACATCTAAACTGATTTGACAACAATATTAGACATGTTAAGGCATATGTTACTTGTCATAGGACTAGTTAGGAGGTCCAAACGCGTTTTACGCGAACGACGCGTTAAAGTAGCATAAGCTTCCTAAACGGGTCGTAATGGGTCGTAAGCACTTAGGTTAGGTTTCATTTAGTATGTAGGCCTTGTTAAACCATACTACATGAGTTCCAATACTCATTTGGTTTACGAGCCCTCATTCTATCCGATCTTCCGATATAGGTCCGGATTATTAACATAGTTACCTATATTAGGTGCCGTTTGATATCCGTGATCTCTAGCATTGCTTGGTGGTTATCTTAGGACTTCTGAGCAATCTCAAGTGAGTACATAGACCCCTCTTTTACTATTTTCCAAACTGTTTTGGGGTGAAACACATGTTCCTACTTGTTACTTTCATGCTTTCCTGTTTTGACATCATATACTTGCTATGTTCTTTAGTACATTTATAGTACATGATTTCAATACATTTCATGCTATGTATGTCCATTGTGTGCATACTTAGTACATTGTTTTACATTACACTTATACTATGTATATCCATTACGTGCATACTTAGTACATTGTTTTACATTACACTTATGCTATGTATGTCCATTACGTGCATACTTAGTACATTGTTTTACATTGCATTTCTGTTGCATATGCTCATCCAGCATATGAACACATTATACTACATTTTGAACCGTTGTAACCATTTGACTATGTGAACCGTCGTAACACTTTGATTATATGAACCGTTTGTAACTATTGAACCGTGTGAACAAGTTGTATCCGTTGATATGAATTACATTTGACAATAGACATTTGACTATACATAAACATTTCTACAATTGTTAAACATTTTACTTTGGTGGTTTGGTTTGAGTAAGTGATTTAAGTAACGAGGCATATGTAATATGATACAAGCACGGTGGATACGCTGCTGGTACTTCCTATATATAAGTGTTTGTATGGTATCACATATCGTAGCGTTATTTGAATCATTTCAGTTTGAGACATATAACATTTTATACAAATAACATACTTTTCACAAGACATTGATTTACAAACAACTTATCTTATACAAACTCATCTTACATGGTTATTCATTTAACCATACATTATTCTCTTATTTATACATATCATCTGATCTTATCGTTTTTTTTAAATGATTTACAAGACAAAGCAAATTACAAGGTTCATGACTAAACATTTTCTCAAACATAAGTCATGAATCCTATTTTCTCAAAACCTATGTATCTCACAGGCATTTTTATGCTGACGTACCTATTTTCACATGTGTTTTCAGGAGATGATGCATAGGACTTATCAAGACATACTTAGGCGGACCTGTGCCTTAGTGACTTAAAACGAGACAAGAACTAGTTAATTTTTGTTATATACTCTTTGTTTCTTGTTTAAAACAATGTAACTCTCTTGTTTGATTAATAAAACGAAACTTTAATTGCCATGGATTTGAAACAATTAATTCTGTTACAACACTCCCCGACGTTTCCGCCACGTTTTGTATGTTCTACGTGGTCGGGGTGTGACAGAAAAGTTGGTATCAGAGCCAATGGTTATAGGGAATTAGGTTATTAGTAATACTTTGACCTAGACTATAACCTTCTTAGGACCCTAACGCGAGTTTACTTGCGTTTAGTCATAAAACAATACCGTCACCTATCCTTAGGCGACGACCACAACAAGAACATAAATTTCAAAACCGCTTTGAAAACTAATCATCTGTTCTAGGATGATTGATTACTAGGTTTTGAACCCTCTATTGTAAGGTTTTGAACCCCTTTGAGTTTTCAAAATCTCGTCAAAGTTTTGGGTCCTAAATAGTGTGAACACGTGCAAACTGGAAGAGTGAATGCCTGTACCCTGAGTTTTCTGTCTAAGGCTAGAGTGTTCGTACAAATCCACATAATCGGACCAGTCACTCTTACCTGGGAACTCTTGGGGTGAGTGTCCACTTATAGGCGAGCATGTCTTCGCGATACACTATGAGGATCTATTTGCTTTGATTCAGCCTTTGTGTTGTTTGTTTGCTTCGTGGTTCAAACAAATGGCCATCAACCATGATTATGGTTGGTAATTGTAACATCCTATTCTTACCCAATGCCATTTCATTTGTTTTCTTTGTTGTTTCTCTTTTAGAATGCCTCCTCGACGCGAAAACTAGATAGCGACTGCCGAACTGGCAGAAATCATTGCGCAGCAAATGGCTGCTCAATTCCCAAACCTCTTTGCTCAATGGAACCAAGCCAACAACAACAACAATGGTCCATGCAATTTCAAGAGTTTTAACTCGGCTAAACCACTCAAGTTTAGTGGTTCTGAGGGAGCGACTGGGCTTCTTCAATGGTTCGAGAGCATTGAGAATACTTTCCGCCACGTGCAGTGTCCTGACAATCGCAAGGTCGAGTTTTCTTCGAGTGTGTTCCAGAAGAGGGCCCTTACATGGTGGAACGGGTTATGAGAGATCGTGGTGCAGAAGTTGCTCTAGCACAGACATGGGCTGAACTTAGGGCCCTTATGATGAAGGAATTCTGTCCTCGTCACGAGATCAGGGCCTTGGAAAGGGAATTTGACAATCTTACGCAAGATAGCGGTGAGCATCGAGCCTACACAGACCGTTATGAGGAGTTAAGTCTGTTATGCCCAAACATGGTCACGCCTTTGGATAAGGCAATCGAAAAGTACATTGATGGCCTCCCTGACTCAATACAAGACATTGTGACTGGTAGCAACCCTACTACAGTTAGACAGGCCATTGAGCTATCTGCAACCTTGACTGAATCAAAGATCAGGAAAGGTAAACTTTTCCGAAAAGGTGACAAGAAACCGGTCGAGGAATCGAACCCAATCGAGGAATCAAAGACCATGGATGAACAGACTGGATCCCCTAAGAAGTCGAAGAAGAGAAAGGCTTCTCAGAACTTCGCCATGGTTACTCACGATGATCAATCCGTCCCCAACCAACCAGCTCAACCCCCTGCCAGGAAACCCTACAACGGAACTGCACCCTTGTGCAACCAATGTGGCCTACATCATCATGCTGGTGTGAAGTGCCGCACATGCCAAGTTTGCGGACTTATAGGTCATACAGCGAGGGTTTGCCCAACAACAGCTGCACCAAATCAAGTTAACAACAATCCTGCTCAAGCTCGTTTTCCACCGGGGTCTTGCTACAACTGTGGCGAGATAGGCCATTTTCGTAGGAATTGCCCAAAGCTTGCTAATGCAAATCCAGCGCAGGGATGAGTATCTGACCGACAGAAGATAACGTTGTTTAGAAAATAATCGAGCCTTGTGTATTATTTTCTTTTGTTATCATGATCTATGAAACAGTTGTTGTTATTGTTGTTATAAATAAATCTTTCATTTACATTTTAATATGTTTATGTGGTTGCATGTATAAACATATCCTCTACAATACCAACAATCAAGGAACCATATTCCTTGAAGAACAGACTACCCCCAAATTTCTTCCATTGTATGATCTCTTGCGTTTTCCACGAAAATCCTAAGTACCCGTTTCTTCCATGAGAAACGAAGTACGAGGTGCCAAGTTAATAGCAATCAATAACAAGATAATAACAATTAAACAATTATGTGATTATGTGCTTATGTGTTCCCTTTTATGTGTCATGTGATCCAAATTATGTTATCCAAATCCTCGTAGAATCTTACATATCCTTGTACAAGAGATTCATAGTAGGATACCCAAAGGTACTACCTAAAATCCTTAATGGACTTCTACGCTGTAGTTAAGTCCCTTGGATTATAAAGTACTACTTCATAATTAGACCCCTTTAGTGGTCTAGTTAAACTGATCGATCCAAAAATCTGGTTAGGAATATTATGTGATGATATAGATGAAAGGACTCCTTGGTGGCCTAATTAAGAAGATCCTCTGTCGATCTAATTAAAAGGACCCTATGGTAGTCAAGTCACCCTCATCACAAGTTTGATATCCTTCCCCACAACATTACAAAACGAACTGTGCGGACTGTGCAAGGAATTACGTAATTATGGATGCATACATAATTATGGAATTTAGTGCACAGGAATCACAGCAAGTTCTATCATGTATCTAAGTTAACCCAATTCATTTCCAATTCTGATGAAGCATCCGTTGAGGAAAAATGAACTAGCTATTCATTTTTCACTTCTGAGTAATATCCGTTGAGGAAATGAATATCCGTTTATCCTTCATTTCCGTACCTGAGGAAGCAACCGTTGAAAATGACTCCGTTAGTTCATTTTCGTTTCTGAAGATTATCCGTTGAGGAAATGAATATCCGTTGTTAAATCTTTCATTTCCGTACCTGAGGAAGCAACCGTTGAAAATGACTCCGTTAGTTCATTTTCGTTTCTGAAGATTATCCGTTGAGGAAATGAATATCCGTTGATTATTCCTTCATTTCAAATTCTGAAGAATAACCGTTGAGGAAAATGACCCCGTTTGTTCATTTTCGTTCTGAAGAATATCCATTGAGAGAAATGAATATCCGTGGATTATTCCTTCATTCCTGTTTCTGATGAAGGACCCGTTGAGGAAGAATGAATCATCCATTCGTTTTCACTTCTGAAGAATATCCGTTGAGGGAAATGTATATCCGTTTAGTTAAAAATCCTTTATTTTCCATTTCTGAAGAACCCGTTGAAGAAAATGACTCCGTTCGTTCATTTTCGCTTCTGAAAAATATCCGTTGAGGAAAATAACAAAATTATGCTTTACATATCTTTGATGGCTATTTAACACAAAGTCACAGACAGACTTCTACGAATAAATTTCGGGACGAAATTTCCTTAAGTAGGGGAGACTGTGACACCTGTGTCACTGCAACCATCAAACAAATACCAAACCAATGAAATATTGTATTTCATACTTTGGACTTGTATGAATATGTGTATCTTTTGCACATATCAACTCTTGTTCGATTTCAAGCTCTAAATCGCTTTCTAGAAGGTTATACGCGCACTGATGCGTAAATATAACCAGTTTAATGCAACAAACACTCTGGAATAGTGAAATAGGTTTAACATACCTTAAATAACCTTTACATAACTTAGAAATAAGTTTTGAAGGCTTTGGTATGGCAAAAACAAGTTAATTCGCTTACAGGGACTAAACTTGACAAACTACGAAAGTATGCCAATTTGAACTGTAACAGACATTCCGAAACATGACCATAAGTTAAACATACCATAAATATCCTTCACATAGCTTAGAAATAGGCTTTGAGGGGTTCGGTGTGCTAAAATAAACTTCTGGGTCATTCAGGGACTAAAAGTGTCAAAAAGTGCACAAGTTTGCATTTTCGCGCATAACTCACGTTCTGAATACATCCGGACATCCAAAAATTTATGTAAGCACTAAAATATTTTATTTTAGTGTTTGGCATAAGAAAAATCCATTCGTCACGTCATTTGGATCGTTTTTCGCGCTTATGCGCATTCCGTCGTAATTAACCGAACAACGCAACCGTACGGCTAAACGAACCATCATCCGAGATATTTTTGAGCACATTTTAAGTTCCCTATACTTTAACTTCATTTTAGAGCTTTGAAATGGGGTTAACGGGCCTTAACGTGTCGGAAATGAGCTTATTACACAGCAGGGACCAAAACTGTAAATCTGCCAAACATGGTCCTTGCGCACCTCAACAATGGGAGTGTTGCGGTGCGCAAGCCGGGGCCAGATGCAGCAAATCGTTTTTAACAGCCTGTTTCAGCCTTTAAACACTCTCCAAAGGTCAAGTGCCACATGTTAATCTCTTATGGTGGGCAAAATCAGTTACCACAAGATTCCGACAAGTGTACGGGCAAGATCATTCCCTCTTCTCCAAGAAACGATCCTAACGGTGAACCGAAAACTATAAATACCCACCTTATGTTCACTCATTCCTCACAAGAATCTGATCTAATGTGCTCTAAGTTGAAACCTTTTTTTCATACCTGAGCTATTTTGATCTAGATTAGCATTCGGGGACCCTTCGTAAGTGTTCCTTCGTTCTTTTATTGCTTTCGAGTCCGAAAGTCAAACTTTGTTTGACTTTCTGCATTGACCAGCTTATGGTCAATGCGAAGTTCGTTTGAACTTCGCAACGTGATTGTAATCACGATGGTTATAGTCCCTTGTGACTATGCCTACTGATTACCACGTTGTCTAGGGTCGTAAGGGTAAGCGATCTAATAAATCGCTTATACCTTCGAACCCGACCCATTTGGTTGATCATTAGGATCCGACCAAACACATTAGGTGACCATAGCATATAGGGAATAACCTTCCGAGGTTATACCTTATGGTCGCTTCGTTTAAGTAGTTGTATGATAGGTAGTTTATATGCCTTAGGTAAATTACCAAAATACCCCTTTGATGCCAAAATTCATTTTAAACATATGTAACATAACTTTTGACATCTAAACTGATTTGACAACAATATTAGACATGTTAAGGCATATGTTACTTGTCATAGGACTAGTTAGGCGGTCCAAACGCGTTTTACGCGAACGACGCGTTAAAGTAGCATAAGCTTCCTAAACGGGTCGTAAGCACTTAGGTTAGGTTTCATTTAGTATGTAGGCCTTGTTAAACCATACTACATGAGTTCCAATACTCATTTGGTTTACGAGCCCTCATTCTATCCGATCTTCCGATATAGGTCCGGATTATTAACATAGTTACCTATATTAGGTGCCGTTTGATATCCGTGATCTCTAGGATTGCTTGGTGGTTATCTTAGGACTTCTGAGCAATCTCAAGTGAGTACATAGACCCCTCTTTTACTATTTTCCAAACTGTTTTGGGGTGAAACACATGTGCCTACTTGTTACTTTCATGCTTTCCTGTTTTGACATCATATACTTGCTATGTTCTTTAGTACATTTATAGTACATGATTTCAATACATTTCATGCTATGTATGTCCATTGTGTGCATACTTAGTACATTGTTTTACATTACACTTATGCTATGTATGTTCATTACGTGCATACTTAGTACATTGTTTTACATTACACTTATGCTATGTATGTCCATTACGTGCATACTTAGTACATTGTTTTACATTGCATTTCTGTTGCATATGCTCATCCAGCATATGAACACATTATACTACATTTTGAACCGTTGTAACCATTTGACTATGTGAACCGTCGTAACACTTTGATTATATGAACCGTTTGTAACTATTGAACCGTGTGAACCAGTTGTATCCGTTGATATGAATTACATTTGATAATAGACATTTGACTATACATAAACATTTCTACAATTGTTAAACATTTTACTTTGGTGGTTTGGTTTGAGTAAGTGATTCAAGTAACGAAGCATATGTAATATGATACAAGCACGGTGGATACGCCGCTGGTACTTCCTATATATAAGTGTTTGTATGGTATCACATATCGTAGCGTTATTTGAATCATTTCAGTTTGAGACATATAACATTTTATACAAATAACATACTTTTCACAAGACATTGATTTACAAACAACTTATCTTATACAAACTCATCTTACATGGTTATTCATTTAACCATACATTATTCTCTTATTTATACATATCATCTGATCTTATCGTTTTTTTAAATGATTTACAAGACAAAGCAAATTACAAGGTTCATGACTAAACATTTTCTCAAACATAAGTCATGAATCCTATTTTCTCAAAACCTATGTATCTCACAGGCATTTTTATGCTGACGTACCTATTTTCACATGTGTTTTCAGGAGATGATGCATAGGACTTATCAAGACATACTTAGGCGGACCTGTGCCTTAGTGACTTAAAACGAGACAAGAACTAGTTAATTTTTGTTATATACTCTTTGTTTCTTGTTTAAAACAATGTAACTCTCTTGTTTGATTAATAAAACGAAACTTTAATTGCCATGGATTTGAAACAATTAATTCTGTTACAACACTCCCCGACGTTTCCGCCACGTTTTGTATGTTCTACGTGGTCGGGGTGTGAAACGGTGTGCTTGACTCGCCCTTCTTGCTTACATGGCTGGTTCCTTGCTTGAAATTGGAAAATTTTCGCTTGTTTTCCCCAGACGGTTCAACATGTGTTTCCTTTTTCTTCTGATCGGAAATTGAGAACTTGTTTAACCTAATGGCCTCTTCAATAAGCGCCACACTAAGATCGATTGCTTCCGTGATTGTCGTAGGCTTGGACGTGGTAACCATACTCATTATCTGGGGTGCCAATCCCCAGATAAATCTCTCGATGCGTTTAAACTCTGGTGTGGCCATGTACGGTACTACGTGAGATAAATCATGAAATCTTTGAACATATTCTGCAATCTTGGGACCATCCATTCTCAGATGCCAGAACTCAGTCTCTAACCTTTGTATCTCAGCACGCGAGCAATACTTTCTTCGCATTAACTCTTTTAACTCAGCCCATGTTAACGCGTAAGCCTGCTTCTCCTAAAGTCTGCACTTGTAAATTCCACCACGATAGGGCTCCATCCAGAAACAGCCCTGAGATGTAAGTCACTTGTTGATCGGGAGCGCATTTGCTCATTCTTAAGACAGAGTCTGTTTTCTCAGCCCACCTAACAAACGCAACGGCACCTCCTGTGCCGTCAAAATTCACTGGCTTGCAGTCGAGAAACTGCTTGTAGGTGCACCCTGCACATACGTTAGAATTTACAAATGGTATTAGCGGACGTGCTATAAACATCCAAATGTATCGTAATATGTCTCAAACGACTTAACATTACCATGGGGCGGATTGTTATTGCCGTTATTATTCGAAATGCTTCCACTAGTTCCTCCCTGGGAGGCTGCATACTGCGCAATAGCGGCGGCAATTATCCCTTGGAGTTCTGCCTGTGTAGTAGGCATGCGTACTTCACGTCTTGGAGGCATCTTCTAAAAGATGATCATGTAGGTCAGGTCATAGTAAGTATAATAAATATACATATACAGTAACATCCATCAACACATAACATCTCATGTTATAAATTTAAAACATATAGCTCAATAAAGCATGTAGTGAGAATGTTGCCATTGAGCTTCATTGACCACAACAGTGTTTTACAAGTTTAATAGTACATTACATGTCAAAGTAAGATCGTGGGGCTACATCACCCCCAAAAGTACAAGTCAAACTACAACTATCGTATACAAAAAGTGTGATTTCTCAAAAAGTCTTCATAGTCTGGCTCAATAGCGACCTTCTCACCAAAAGATCGACCTGCATAAAACAAAAAATATGCCTAGGCTGATGGCGGCGGAGGAGGAGGAGGAAAATGAGAGAATAGCAAACGATGCATGTGTAACCAGTCCTCCTCTAAAGCACGACAGACACGCAGCAAGTATGCTATCTGCTGCTCAGAAGTCATGAAACGAGCGTCTAAATCGGGGGAAAGTGGACGTGGAGGGTGCGGTGCTGCAAATGGTGCTTGACAATGACAAGATGGACGTGGTGCACTCTCCAAAACCTGAATACGACGCGTTAATGCGTCCTGCTGTATCATCAAAGAAATGAGGATGTCCTCCGTAGAGGACCCAACATGGTACGGGTGGTATGGATCAGACAGTGGCATGATAGGGGGCGTAGTCCATAAAAATGGCTCGCTCGATAGCATATAAGATGGTGCAGTGGGTGGTGCAACAGAAGAAAACTGTGACGTGAACGGTAAGGATGATGGCAGCACAGGGGGAACAAAAGTAGGATGAGAAATCTGGGGTATGAACTGGCTGCCTCCTGCCATGAAGGGTATGTGACTAAAAGGCTGTCGCGATGAACCCTCCCGAGGACGTGGTGGAGGGATGTCCTGGAGAAAGGTAATCGGGAGATCAGTATGATGGACATCGGTCGTACGTGGGTGAGATAGTGGAATATCAGTGGGTACCGAAACAGGTGTGACGGGTACCACGTGTGGTGGATAGTCGTCATCGTCATCAATCCACCCATTGCGGGTGTCGGCGTAAAGTGGATCTATATGAGTAGCAAAAGGTGCACGGTCAAACAGTACCGGCACGGGATCAGGAAGTGGTGCCTCAACAACAGGATCAACTATCAAGGGTGGAGCAACAACGGGCAGATCAGCCACGGGTATATCCTCAACAAGAGGTGCATCAGCTGGTGCATCATCATGGACAGGGCCATGCTCTAATGCAAGGTCAGGAGCAACTACAGGCTCTGGGGCCACAGCAGGATCCGGGTCAGCAAGATCTATATCAAGATCAGCAGGGATGTCAAGCAAAGGATCAATAGGATCTACAGGCGCCTCTAGGGGCTGATCCATGTGAATAAACTCAATGTCGTGGTCAGGGTCAAAATCAGGGGGAAAGACCGGCTCAAAAGCGTCATCAACCTCGTGATCGAACTCGTGCGATGGACCGGGTGCAGCTGACATCGCCATGTCAGGGTCAGAAAAGTGAGATTGCACACCATGGTCGTGCGAAGAAGCAGATGCCACAGACTCCAATGAGTCCGAGACAGGTGAACCAACAGGAGGCTCCTCAAAAGGTGCCCCAGCAATGGGAAGAATAACGTCAGCAGCAATAGGGGCCCTGCCCTCATAGTCAGCCTCAGGGGGATCCGCCTCGAATAGATCGATGTCGTCGTCAGAAACGACATCGAGTGGCATATCATCTACTGGAAAAGCAGCAAGCGGTATAGGAGCAGGGATCACCACAATTGGTAAATCCCCGGCAGGAATGCCATCAGCAGGCTCAACTACAACATCGGGCAGCGCGAACGGCTGAAAATCATCGTCGTCCGTGCTGGTGGTGTCTGATGTGTAGACCTCCTGCTCTGACGAAATCTCGTCATCTGACACGATCGCCATGGGGGCTAGTGTGTCCGATACTCCTGTGTCTGACGATGAAACCATGTCGTCTGTAACACAATCACATATATGCACATATATCAATCATAAAGTTAAATAAACATGTTAGCCACAATAAAGAAAGCAAGTAATCATTCTAGTCTTCCCAGACTACCCTCCCAGCCTCTCAGACTGAACTTCCTAGCCTCTCAGACTAACTCCCTGGTCTCTAAGACCAACCTCCCAGTCTCTAAGACTACATCCCTGGTCTCTAAGACCAATCCTCCCAGTCTCTAAGACTAAATCCCTGGTCTCTAAGACCAAATCCTCCCTCAGCCTTTAAGACTGATCCTCCCTTAGTCTCTAAGACTGGTCCTCCCTCAGAGTCTAAGACTGATCCTCCCTCAGCCTCTAAGACCGATCCTCCCTCAGCCTCTAAGACTGATCCTCCCTCAGTCTCTAAGACTGATCCTCCATCAGCCTCTAAGACTGATCCTCCCTCAGTCTCTAAGACTGATCCTCCCTCAGCCTCTAAGGCTGATCCTCCCTCAGTCTCTAAGACTGAAATAATATTTCTGAAAAGTGTATTGTGCCCTTTTGTTTGTAAAAATGTTTTGTGCCCTGGATCTGGACGTTTAGTGTATGCAATGTAAAAATGTTTTCGTGAGAGCCCTAGTGATCATAGTCTAGACTCGAGAAGGAATCCTAGTTCGCTATGAACGATGCTCTGATACCAAGCTGTCACACCCTGGCTTTGTGGAAGCGTGGGTTTAATTTGGTGTGACTTCTTAATACCATAGCATAATCACAACAATGCTATATGAAATTAAAACCATGATGTTCATCCATTCAACAAGTTTTAAAAGTTACCACAACCACATTGTTTTGAAAGTCGACACTTAAAACAGATTACAACAACGACATAATTAAAAACTTGTTCACAAGACACAACCTAAAGACATGAAAAAAACACAGTTTAAGACTTGTGACCGTCCAGGCAAAGATCACATTTCCTAAACTCGGATGACACCATTATTCTTACGCAGCTTGACGACATCGCATACCTTGCCAGATCCCCTAGTTTCCTGAAATACATGTAAGTTGAAAAATCAACAAAAAGTTGAGCGAGTTCATGTAAAAGTGAGTATGTAAAACCTTTGTAATATGTATGAAAATCCCTGGTATGTAGCAATTAAGGAAAAAGAGATCACCATTGGGTTGCAAAGCCAATGATATGTGTGAAGTGCTGTAGGAAGACTCAAACCTAGCAGATTTTTGCGTCGGGCTCAAAGTCACCCCAAGGTCCGTACAGTGGGCCTGGAGTTGGGCTCGCTACACCCAGATAGATCTACCGCTAATGACCCTCGGTCCTACAATGAGGATTAATGGCCTCTAGTTCCAGCCTACCCACTCACATGATCTAAGTAGTAAACCCTCCTTAAGCTAACCATACCATGTATAAAAGTGTCTGTAATTACTGTAACATGTATTCCACCCCCGAAGTATAAAAACTGAAAACAATTAAGAGAAAAGGGGGACATGAACTCACTGAAGCGCGTATCCAGAAACGTCAATCTCCAACTCTATCTGCTGCGTGACGACCTACACGTACTAAATCCTATCAGACGGATGGCCATGCCTTGGCTTAGGGTTTAACGTTTTGTTGGAGAAATAGTTAGGTAACTATTCCGTATTCACACTTCTTATTTATTTTATAAGTGTATTCCTTCCCAAGGATGGGGGTTTTAATACATGTTTGCTTTATAATTTCGAAAGTATATTTTTAAGTCTCACTTGAAAAATATATTTTAAATCACTTGTCAAAATATTCTAACTCCAAAATATACATATTTTTCCCAAAAATATTATATTTTACTTTATACCATTTCCAAAATAATACTTTATCAAAATACACATTTAAGAGTATTTTCCGAAAATACATAAGTTACATTTTAAAGTTCGCGTTGTAATAAAAATACCGGTGTAACTTAAATATTTATTTGTGTTGGCGTTGGTATTATTTTGGTGTCGTGATTTCATAATATTCCCAGGTTATATTATTTTTATCCTAAAAATAATATATTTAGTTCACAAAATAATCCCATAATCACACAAGCGTTTTATTTACGAAAATCCACCTCCGACACTTTGTAATTTTTGAAATAAAAATCATGGCGAAGTTTATTTTGAAAACCAAGTTAAAAACACATTTATAAACATTTGTTACAAAAATATTTCTAAGTGTTATATTTCTGGAAAAATTTTGCCAGAGTTTCCTCTGTAACCGGAGGTGTCCACGCTTACAAGCGTATCATTTTCTTTTCAAAACTCAATCAAACAATTTAACAATCATCAATCAACAATATTTAAGCATCAAACTTGGCAAAACAAGCCTACATCACAAACTCATGAACTTGAAAGTTTTGTAAAAATATGTAGTAAGTTACTAGCGTATTTAGTAGGTTTTGTTATCTTTTAAAAATAAAATTAGTTTCTTAAAAACTTTATTTTTAAAGAATTTGGAGTTTTACAACTTCTATTCAAGATTTTCAAAAATACTTCTTTGTTAAATCTTCTTGTTACACAAGTGTTTACACACTTGTTTATTTACTATAAATGTGCTTCTTTCATAAAATACCCGGGTTATGACAAAACTAGTGTTTTCTGCTTGGTTCTTCCGAAAAACCACTTGTAGATCTTTAGATCTACATGTTTAGAGTCTTATTTTACAAGAAAAATTTTATTTACTCAAGTTCATGTTTCATGGATGGTTTCATCATCTTTCATAACTTTAGCATTTATAACTTACTAGTTCATGTTCTTGAACATGATCTAGTATGTCTATATGACGATCCATCCTACTTTTAATAACAAACAACATCAAGTAATCACAACTATACAAGATTTACAAGATTTACACACATAACTTTCCTTTATCCACCTTATTCATCTTATGTTCAAGACTTTAAATTATGTTCTTTAGAGTTTCTTATCATTTCATCATAAATCATCTATTAACCACTATAAACAAGATCAAGATGATGATTAGAGACAATTACTACTAGCTCAAGGCTAGGGAAGAAACAAGGTGTAAATGTGGTGGATAAAAGAAATCTAGAGAGGTTCTTGCACTTCCGAAAGCATCGAGCCTCCTCGTATGATCCCTTGCACCTTTGTATGTATGAAGAATGGCTAGAATGGAATTTGATGGTGTGTGTATGGTGGTGATGGTGTTCGGCCGAAGACAAGCAAGGAAGGAAGAGAGAGAGAGCAAGTTGCTAAGTGTGTTGGTGAAATGAAGTTCTTAATCCCATGAGTTTACTTATAATCCAACTCCACTATTAACCATCATATAATGTGTCATCTAGATATCAAACAATTGTGATTAAAATATTCAAGAAAGGCAAGGGTATGTCCCACCCTTGGAAACCGTCAAGATGGGGGGGGGGGGTAAGGGTTGGGGTGTAATGATATAGTTAAGTTCAAGTTGAAATCTAATGGCACTTTGTTAGGATATTGATGTGTTTATTAATATAAAGGGTGTTAGGGTGTTTGGGGACCATAACTAGCTCAGAAAAGCATAAACAATGCTTTTGGCAATATTTTTATGTTCCGGATAAAGTCCGGTTGTCCGGTTGGATATTGATCCGTTAAAGTGTCAAATGAAGCTTTAAAGTGTCTTTAATATTATTTTTAGTGACATATTAATTTACCAACACTTTGGAAAGTGTCTAGGACTATTTTACCAAGTTTTTGCACTTTACTAGCTTTGTTAAAAGCTGAATTTTGGTATACTAGTGCAGAATTCTGCACTTTAAGTATGTTTTAGGTACATCCGGGCAACATAACTATCCCCTAGTGACGCAGTTTAATGATCCTCACCTCCCTACACTCTCTACCAGTGTAGTACTTTATTCCCGGCTCATACTGGCCTCAATATAGTGTCTGTCTAGGTGCTGGCATTGTCAGCATGTTTACTGGGTTATCCGTTTAGTGTGCTAACTGTGCTTTTGTGCATCAAGGGTGTCACTAATGTTTGTGTGTAAATAATAGAGTGACAGTATAAAATGTGATGCATGAGTATGTATGTATCAGAAATCAAGAAGCAGTTTAGCCACATTTGTAAGCAAGCACAGTAATTAAGCACTAATTAAATATTAATTAATTCGTACGGATACCTGGATTTGTGAGGGTTGTCACAACTAGGGACTATAACCATCATGATTACGCTCACGTTATGAAGTTCAAATGAACTTCACATTGACCATAAATTGGTCAATGCAGAAAGTCAAATGCAGTTTGACTTTTAAGCTAAAAACGCATAAAAAAAAGAACGAAGGAATACTTACAAAGGGTCCCCGCTAGTTTTAATCCGATTTACCCTCAGGTATGAAGTGTATACTCCAACTTAGAGGGCCAAAATCAGATCAAATGTGGGTTTTGCAACAATGAAAGGTGGGTATTTATAGATTTGGCACAACCGTTAGGATCGTTCATCGAATAACGTGCTTCGATCTAGGCCGTACACATGTGCCCATGGTTTTGTGAAACCATGGGAGCCCCTAGAATGGCCCATAGTACCAAAAATACCATTAAATACCAGCCCATGGTTTTGCAAAACCATGGGTTAAAACCATTAACACTTCAAAATTTGACTAAGTTCATTGAATCTGGTCAGAAATTTCAAAAATGGTCCTTGCACTTGTAAAATTTGACTTTTTTTGCACTTTTAAGCCCTGTTAACCCAATTTCAAGGCTCTAAAATAAAGTTAAAGTATAGGGAACTTAAAATATGCTTAAAAACATCTCGGATGTCGGTTCGTTTTGGTCGTACGGTTGCGTTGTTCGGTTAATTACGACGGAAATCGTAATGAACGCAAAAACGATCCAAATTACGCGACGAATGGAATTTTATTATGCCAAACACTAAAATAAAATATTTTAATGCTTACATAAATATTTGGATGTCCGGATATATTCAGAACGTAAGATATGCGCGAAAATGCAAACTTGTGCACTTTTTGACGCTTTTAGTCCCTATTGATCAATAAAGTTTATTTTAGCATACCGAACCCCTCAAAGGCCATTTCTAAGCTATGTAAAGGATATTTAGGGTATGTTTAACTTATGATCAAGTTCTGGAATGTTCTTTACTATACAAATCGGTATAGTTTCACAGTTTGACATAATTAGTCCCTGCGATCGAACAAACTTAATTTCAACACACCAAACCATCCAAAACTTATTTCTACGTTATGTGAAGGTTATTTAAGGTATGTTAAGCCTATTTCACTATTCCGGAGTGTTTGTTGCATTAAACTGGTTATATCTACACATCAGTGCGCGTATAACCTTCCAGAAAGTGATTTAAAGCTTGAAATCGAACAAGAATTGATATGTGCAGGCGATACACATATTTATACAAATACCAAGTATGAAATACAATATTTCATTGGTTTGGCATTTGTTTGATGGTTGAAGTGACACAGGTGTCACAAAAACTCATTTTGAAAACTCCATTTCTGATTATGAAGAAGATGGTAACTTCTTGGACAAGTTCATACCAAAATCAGACAAAATTGCGAATGATGATTCGATCATTGTGGTTTACACAATGACCGTAACTGACAAACTTTATTCTGATTTTGAGTATCCAATTCAAAATGCGAATATGCAAAATATTGAAAAAGTGTTTAAGCTTGTGGAGATTGACATTTCTGAGATTAACAATAACGAGTTTCTTTCAAAACCTAAAAAGTCTTTTGTGAAACAACAACCGAACAACCATGTGAAAAAGGATTGGGTGGGTAAAAATGGGTCTAACAAAAGAAATGGAAACAAGTTCAAAAACAAGGTATTGGTTTTGAAAAGAAGATGGCTAAGAATGTCAAGCCAAAAGAGAAGATGAGTGATATTTTTGTTGCTGGTCCTAGTGTTGATGCTGAAAAGGATTATATCTTCAGTCAAAAAGCCATTGACGATTTCAATGCAGCTAAGAAGTTGAGACAGGAGACCTACAAATCAACTTTTGTCGAATATGACAAAAGAATTTGTTACCGCTGCAATGAAATTGGTCACATGGCCAAACAGTGTATGAAAAAGCTTGAGAAACCAGTTTTGCAAAAACCCAAACTTAAAACTCCAACTGATGTTAAGGGTAAAAAGCCAATGGTTTCCCCCGTTCGAATTTTGAAAAGAGGTGAATCATTGAAGTCTGAAGAAAAGCTAAAATCAACCTTTGAGATTGGCGAATCTTCGAAGACTCAAAAAACTTCAAAGATTTATCCAAAGATGAAAATTTTAGAAAATCAATCATGGGTGGCAAAACCAAAACAGTCAGTTGTAGTAAAGAAGATGGAGAATGAGTTAAAATCTGAATCAAAAGTTTTTGAAAATGATGTTAAGAAACTTGAATTTGAACTAGAAAAGTTACTTGAGGAATTTCCTCCAATTAAAGAGGGAGATTTAAAACCAAAAGCCAAATCTGATGTTCCAATTGTCATTTTTAACATTCCGAAAGTTGATGTGTCGTGCGATCTTGTGTTTGGTAGTGTTCCAAAGGTAAAGAAATCATGGGCCTCATTGTTTGAATGAATTTATGTGATATATGCAGGGGCTTCCGAGGTCAATAATCTCGAAGTGGATCATGGACAGCGGAGCTTCAAGGCATATGACGGGAATGTTGGCTTTGCTATACGATGTTAAATCAATCAACGGTGGATATGTTGGATTTGCAGGGAATCAGGGAGGCAGAATAGTTGGTGAAGGAACTCTAACAAATGGAGTCGTGTCGTTTGAAAAAGTGAACTATATCATCGAACTTGAAAATAATCTGTTGAGCATCTCACAGATCTGTGACAAGTCATTTACAGTACACTTTACAAAAAATGAATGTTTAATCATAAAACCTGGTTTTAAAATTCCTGAGGAAATGGTGTTGATGCGCGCTCCCCGGGAAAATGATTTGTATGCCCTGGATATGAGTGTCGCAACAACAACAGATCATCAGAAATAATGTTTTGTGACAAAAACGAAAGCGACTGAAAAAGAGTCCAGAATGTGGCATCGAAAGATGGGTCACATTCATGTTAGAAAAATGAATTTTCTTGTGCACAATGATCTTGTAGAGGGTGTAAATTTGAAAATTTTTCATTTGAATGATGATTGTGTAGAGTGCAAGAAGGGAAAGCAGACCAAAAAGACACACCCACAGAAGTTACTGAATTCAATCAGAGTACCGCTCGAGAGACTTCATATGGATCTCTTTGGACCAGTTAATGTCAAGAGCGTGAGTGGAGATTTGTACTGTTTGGTGGTCACCGACGACTTCACTAGATTTTCTTGGGTGATGTGTCTGGAAAGTAAAGATCAAACTTTTGAGTCGTTAATGGTTCTATTCAAGAAGATGGTAACGCTGTATAAATTTCCGATCAGGAGGATACGAAGCGATAATGGAACGGAGTTCAAGAATAATCGCATGCTCAAGTTTTGTAATGAAAAAGGAATTCTTCATGAATTCAGTGCACCATACACTCCACAGCAAAAATGGTGTAGCTGAAAGAAAGAATCGTACCTTGATTGAAACAGCTCGAACAATGCTCGCCGATTCCAAGTTGCCAATATTTTTATGGAGTGAAGCAGTTGCGGCAGCGTGTTATACATTGAATCGTGTTCTCACAGTGAAGAAATACAAGAAAACCTGCTTTGAACTTCTTCATCGTTACAAACCAAATTTGAAGTTTTTATAACCGTTTGGATCGCCTTGTACTTTCATTGATCCAGATGGTAAGTTTGGTGCGAAGAGTAATGAGGGTTTCTTTGTAGGTTATGCGAGTCCGCTGAAGAGGGTGTTCGTACCATGCCTGGGGAAGATAATTCAAGTTCAGCATGTTGATTATCAGAAGCATACTGCTCCATCACAACTTCCTGGACAAATATTTCTGTTCGATTACGACAAACTCTGGGAGTCTTTCCAACTGCCGACTGAGCCAAACGAAGAGGAACTAGCTTACTTATACCAACATCAACAATCTATGTCACAAGATCAGGTGCCAAGACCGTTGGTAGTTTCTCAGCCTGATGTGGGTACAAACATTCCTACAAATGGTACAAACGATCATGAGGCCGGTCCAAGTGGAACTGCTCACGAACCACCAGAGGAACCAGCTCCAACGTTTGATAATTCTGACAACTCAGAGTCGGAAGACGGTCCGATTTTTGATGAGGATCCAAATGTTGCATCTACTTAAGCTGAGGATCACACCGGTGATCAAGACATCACGAATCTGCAATCGGAAGTGAACGTGCCTGACACTGTCATGCCAAGAACTCTGTCTTATCATCCTTCAGAGCAGATAATTGGTGATCTTCAGAGCGGAGTAAAAACGCGGGATCAGATCAACAGAGCTCTTACATGTTTTTATACATTTGTAGCTCCTTTACAAGTTGATTTCTCACTTAAGTGTTTCATCTTGCAGGTTGAACCAAGAACGTATAAAGAAGCTTTAACAGAGGAAAGCTGGGTGAACGCTATGTAGGAAGAGTTGCAGCAGTTTGAGAAGTTGGGAGTCTGGAGATTGGTAGACCTTCCTGAAAATCAGAAACTGATAAAAACTAAGTGGGTTTTTAAGTGTAAGCGTGATGACAGAGGTGTGATTGTAAGGAATAAAGCACGGTTGGTAGTACAGGGATTCAGTCAGCAAGAAGGCATCGATTTTACTGAAGTTTATGCTCCTGTTGCTAGACTAGAGGCGATAAGAATCTTCCTGGCATTCGCGTCATGGAAAGGATTCAAAGTCTATCAACTAGATGTCAAGTCTGCATTCCTTTATTGGAAAATCAAAGAAGAAGTGTATGTTGGACAACCCCGGGGTTCACTGATCCTGTACACAAAAACAAAGTCTATCTTCTCGATAAAGCGCTCTACGGATTACACCAGGCCCCGAGAGCCTGGTATGAGACACTTTCCCAACATCTGCTGGCCAACGGGTTCACCAGAGGGACAGTTGATAGCACTCTGTTTACAAAAGAGGTTGCAGGGCATCTATTGATCGTGCAGATCTACGTTGATGATATCATTTTTGGTTCGACAAATGACAATTTGTGTAAAGATTTTGAGAAAGTTATGAAGAAGAAATTTGAGATGAGTTCGATGGGGGAGATGAAGTTCTTTCTAGGGCTACAGGTCGAGCAAATGCCTGAAGGAATCTTCATTCATCAAACCAAATACGTGAACGATGTTCTGGAAAAGTTCAACATGTCTGAATCTACTCCAACATCAACCCCCTAGCTCAGAATCACGGAATCTGTCCAGATGAGAGTGGAGAAAAAGTGGACGAGACATATTTGATGTAGGGTAAAATACATATATTTGTCCCGTGTAAATTGTATAATTATTGTAGAGGTTTTATTTATTTTTTATTTAGTTTTAGTGTTATTTTATATTATTTGGTGGTGGGACAGGTTCTGGGCAAATGGAGCGAAAACGAGTAATATGGAAATGACCTGCTAGTTGGCCAGAGTAGAATGCCAGTGACCGGAGTAAAATTGGCGCTATTTTCTGTGAATGGGTCGAGGCCACTATCTCTATGTTATCTAAGGGCTGCCATATTTTATTATTATTAAATATAAGTAGGCTTTTGGAAATCCATAACATCAGACAAAAGTCCAAAGTCTAGGGCGAAAGTGCAGTCATTTTATTTTTAATATTACTATTGTTTTGCTTGTGGTGGGCGGCAAGTATTTGGGCCGAAGCCCATGATTTTTGGAGATTCCTTGTACGCGAATTTTATTGAAGCACAACATCACGGTTTGAGGGGCACATTATTCTGGACGGAACATATACATTATTCGAAAAATAATATCAGACGGCAGACAAGAAGAGGAGCCGCACGAATTCAGCAGGGGACACACGAACAGGATTAGATCGAGGGTTCAAGCCGCGATCAAGATTAAGTCCGGGTTTGATATTTATTAGTATTCAATTTTGTTAAAGACATCATGTTTCTTGGCTAAACCCTAGATACTACCTAGACAAGATGAATGTTTGATTAAAGTTTGGATTTTTAATGGTTTTTATTGTTTGATTATGGATTGATTTCTTAAAGTAAAGTATTCTAGAATTTCTGATTTGGTGCACATGCATGCTTGACATTGATTTTATTATGGTTTGTTGCTTCATATGATCCTTGGTGACGGTCTTTATCACATAATAGGGTTATATTAGGGTTCTTGATTTAGGTGACTGTCTATATCACGTAATAGATCATTAATCCTTTAGGGTGAAAATCTAGTAAGTAACCTTAGAAGTAATATTCGGTAATTTAATAAAATCAAGTGTTCTGCTTAATTTTTCGTTGAGAGGCTCGAGTTAGTTATTAGGTCGCGGTGCAGTATATATCTAAGATAGGTTTTGAGAGAAGTCGATCTTATTTCCCTAATTGCATTTGTGTCTAGTAAATCAAGTCAGAATCTAGGATTGCCTTAGACTGTCGCGCTGAGAGGTAGATAGTCGTATTAGGGCACTTTTAGAGTCGTTAGAGGACTGAGAGGAAGTCTAACAGTCGGTGTTCATAACAGCCTTGTAGGGTTTCCTAGGTTTCTTCCTGAGAAGGGTCGGGAAGTCTTAGCATTGAAATACCTTAAGGTTTAGTATTTTACGATCCCGGCTCCATACAACAATAATACCGTTAGAAGTCCATTCCTCGTTAAACTGGATTCAAGCCTAGGTAGTCGTCAATCTCATCTGAATCAAGCCTTAGCTCTATTTTGTATTAGTCTAGTTCTTAGTTAATTAATTAGTTTAATATAGATTTCCTTAGTTTTTCCGTAACCCCCCCAAACAACAAAACAGTTAAGTACAGTTAGGTTAGAGTCAGTCTAGTCAGAGTCTAGTTAACGTAGTCAGTAGAGTCTCGTGGGTTCGATACTCGGACTTACTTAGGCTATACTGCATTGATCGGTACACTTGCTGGTTGTGTGGTCTAGGTTAGAGAGTCTTAGTTTTATAAATTTAAAACTTAGAGTGTCTAGTTTAGGGTTAAAATTAGTTAGTTTAATTAGACCACTTTTAGCACATCAAGTTTTTGGCGCCGCTGCCGGGGACTCTTGGCGATTGCGTTTATTAGCTTTGATTAGACTTAACTGAAAAATCCGTGCTACTTGTACAGTTGTGTAATTTTTTTTTAGTTAGTTTTTATTCTCTCTACCTTGCTCTGCTCTTTCTATTCTCTTAATGGCAGGTGATCCTATTGACCAAGATGTCTCTGATGAGTTGTTTTGGGAGAGTGAATTTGCTGATGAGTTAGAGGGTTTGCCGGTAGATGAAGAAGTAGGTACGTTTGATCCGGAGGGGGACTTAGCTTACCTAGAAGCTTTACTTGAAGGAAACCCAATGACGGACATCCGACAAGAAGAAGTGGTGGTGGAAGAGGAAGACCACCACAGCTGGCCCGTGGTACTGATAACGAATGCGAGTAAAAATTTAAAACCACGGGAGAAGGCAATGATAAGAACACCTGGGATCGTGATTCGGTGGCTACTGCCAGGTAAATTCAAATTTTGGTGTTCTAACCCATTAAAAATTTTAAAATCATTTTATAATTCCACCGTTAAATTTTTAAATGTTTATGAGAAACGGGTGGAATTAAATGGGTTAGACCGGGTTCAAGTTAAGGAAAAGCCTCCTGATTAAATTCAAGTGTGGGGAGGTTTTGTAGAGTTTGTATAAAGTCGTAGTTTTTGTATATTGAGTCTTAGTAGTTTTTGAGTCGTTTTTTTTAGAGTCGGTACTGCTTTGGGTTTTGTTTTGTTGTGATTGTGCAGGTTTGGATTGTACCACCCGTACTCAATCTCCATTCGGGTGATTTCTGAGCTGCCATATTGATAAAACCCAAGTAGACTAGGCAACGATCGCGAAGGAAATGCTATACGATCGTTCGTTGGATTCAAGACTCGTACGGTTGGCACTGACTTTTGTCCTAACCAGCTAAGTCTTTTCCAACTCTCTCTGTATCTTTATTTTTATTTCTTATTTTGTTTTTAGTTTCCGTCTCTGCATTGGGGACAATGCAAATCTCAAGTGTGGGGATGGGTAACTGCTTTTTAGGTTAGTTTGAGTCATAAAAATAAAAAAAAAATAAAAAAATTGAAAAATTAGAAAATGTCTTTCGAATAAAAAAAAAGAAGTTTGCAATTAAAACGGAAAATGATAGAAAAGGTGAATTGTTGCTTGGTTCGAATAATAATAATATGAGAATATAATAAATCGAGCTTGCGTCTAGTTAGGGATATGTGGATAGGCCCGGGTTTGGTTTTAAGTCCCTTTGAGTTAATATACCTTAATTGTCGGTCTGCTAGTGGGTTTTCGCCTGTGAAATATGGGAAATCAAAACTGCTGATAATAGTATAAGGGTCACCGTTATAAGTTAAAACTGTTAGAGTTTGTGATCATGCGAAAAAAAAAGAGAATAAAAAGTGAGCTAGAAACTAAATGAAAGTAACACAGGTCTATGTAATCCGAGTTGGGGATAGCGACTCTACAGCCGGAATGCCTCTGGGATGTGTGAAATCGACTTGCCGAATAAAAGTACCGAAACCTAAGTAATCTGTGGTTGGGGATCGCGACTCTACAGCCGGAATACCTCTTGGTTAGGGAAAGCATCGTCTAGACTCACGAAAAAAAAAAAAAAAAAAAAAAAAAAAAAGAGCAAAAGGCGAAAAAAAAAAAAAAAAAGTTTGATTGTTTACTCTTTTGGTTTTAATATAAGACGGTTAGGAATTGGTCCAGTGATCGTTCCTTTAGTCCTATAAGCTTGAGGTGGGACTAGGTGGACCGTAAATTCTAGTGTGAGACCCTAGGTGGATTGACCGCACTTGAATTAAATTTACATGATAAGGGCTTAGGATTGGATTCGGGTTTAAAGGGATAAGTATATTCGCAATCGCGGCTAACGCAAGCTTTGGTTTTAATAAAATATAAATATGTTTTTGACCCGAGTGATAACTCGTCTATGATTCCGTTTGCATAATTCTTTTTCGAGGACGAAAAAAGAGTAAGTGTGGGGATATTTGATGTAGGGTAAAATACATATATTTGTCCCGTGTAAATTGTATAATTATTGTAGAGGTTTTATTTATTTTTTATTTAGTTTTAGTGTTATTTTATATTATTTGGTGGTGGGACAGGTTCTGGGCAAATGGAGCGAAAACGAGTAATATGGAAATGACCTGCTAGTTGGCCAGAGTAGAATGCCAGTGACCGGAGTAAAATTGGCGCTATTTTCTGTGAATGGGTCGAGGCCACTATCTCTATGTTATCTAAGGGCTGCCATATTTTATTATTATTAAATATAAGTAGGCTTTTGGAAATCCATAACATCAGACAAAAGTCCAAAGTCTAGGGCGAAAGTGCAGTCATTTTATTTTTAATATTACTATTGTTTTGCTTGTGGTGGGCGGCAAGTATTTGGGCCGAAGCCCATGATTTTTGGAGATTCCTTGTACGCGAATTTTATTGAAGCACAACATCACGGTTTGAGGGGCACATTATTCTGGACGGAACATATACATTATTCGAAAAATAATATCAGACGGCAGACAAGAAGAGGAGCCGCACGAATTCAGCAGGGGACACACGAACAGGATTAGATCGAGGGTTCAAGCCGCGATCAAGATTAAGTCCGGGTTTGATATTTATTAGTATTCAATTTTGTTAAAGACATCATGTTTCTTGGCTAAACCCTAGATACTACCTAGACAAGATGAATGTTTGATTAAAGTTTGGATTTTTAATGGTTTTTATTGTTTGATTATGGATTGATTTCTTAAAGTAAAGTATTCTAGAATTTCTGATTTGGTGCACATGCATGCTTGACATTGATTTTATTATGGTTTGTTGCTTCATATGATCCTTGGTGACGGTCTTTATCACATAATAGGGTTATATTAGGGTTCTTGATTTAGGTGACTGTCTATATCACGTAATAGATCATTAATCCTTTAGGGTGAAAATCTAGTAAGTAACCTTAGAAGTAATATTCGGTAATTTAATAAAATCAAGTGTTCTGCTTAATTTGTCGCTGAGAGGCTCGAGTTAGTTATTAGGTCGCGGTGCAGTATATATCTAAGATAGGTTTTGAGAGAAGTCGATCTTATTTCCCTAATTGCATTTGTGTCTAGTAAATCAAGTCAGAATCTAGGATTGCCTTAGACTGTCGCGCTGAGAGGTAGATAGTCGTATTAGGGCACTTTTAGAGTCGTTAGAGGACTGAGAGGAAGTCTAACAGTCGGTGTTCATAACAGCCTTGTAGGGTTTCCTAGGTTTCTTCCTGAGAAGGGTCGGGAAGTCTTAGCATTGAAATACCTTAAGGTTTAGTATTTTACGATCCCGGCTCCATACAACAATAATACCGTTAGAAGTCCATTCCTCGTTAAACTGGATTCAAGCCTAGGTAGTCGTCAATCTCATCTGAATCAAGCCTTAGCTCTATTTTGTATTAGTCTAGTTCTTAGTTAATTAATTAGTTTAATATAGATTTCCTTAGTTTTTCCGTAACCCCCCCAAACAACAAAACAGTTAAGTACAGTTAGGTTAGAGTCAGTCTAGTCAGAGTCTAGTTAACGTAGTCAGTAGAGTCTCGTGGGTTCGATACTCGGACTTACTTAGGCTATACTGCATTGATCGGTACACTTGCCGGTTGTGTGGTCTAGGTTAGAGAGTCTTAGTTTTATAAATTTAAAACTTAGAGTGTCTAGTTTAGGGTTAAAATTAGTTAGTTTAATTAGACCACTTTTAGCACATCAATATTACCGGTCGATAATTGGATCTTTGATGTATCTTACTGCTTCTCGCCCAGACATCATGTATCCGACCTGTTTATGCGCCCGATATCAGTCCAGCCCACGCCAGTCACACTTGACAATCGTGAAACACATTTTACGGTATTTGAAAGGCTGCCTAAGCACCGGCTTGTGGTATCCTAAGTCTGGCGATTTCTCTCTCACAGGTTTTGCTGATTCGGATTTTGGTAGCTGCAAGCAAAATGCTAAGTCCACCACTGTAGGCTGCCAGTTCTTCAGAACTCGACTAGTCACCTGGCAGTGCAAGAAACAAACCTCAGTAGCGCTCTCTACCTGCGAGGCTGAATACGTTTCGGCCTCGAGCTGTTGTTCTCAGATCCTTTGGATCCAACAGCAGAGGCAAGACTTTGGTTTGCAGTTCTTAGACACGCCTATATTTGTGGACAATGAAGCGGTGATTAACATAATGAAAAACCCGGTTCACCATTCTAAAACAAAGCATATAGAAATTCGATATCATTTCATCCGTGATTGTCACGAGAAGAAATTGATTCGCATCGAACATATACACACCGATGAACAGAAAGCTGATTTTTACACCAAACCATTTGATAAAAAGAGATTTAACTATCTTTTGAAATTAAATGGGATGAACAATTTGTTTTCTGGGAGGGTTGTTGAATGTGAAGCCGAGGAGGACGGCGATCTGATGTGATCCACGTTATGTTGTCAAAGTTTTTGTACAATTTATTTTCTATATTTGATAAAAACAAAAACACAAAAATATGTCTTTGTTTTTAGGGGGAGAAAGTTTGTAGAAAAATACAAAAACATGATAAAATTTCAAAATCCAAAAACATTGAAAAAGTAAAAAAAATGAGTTTGTGTAAAAAGGGGAAATGATAGTGCATCAGCTAGACAGTGCAGTACGCTAAAGATATGTAAAGTAAAAATGTGTTAAGCAGTCTTGCAGATGATATGCCGATAGGTTTTTACACATTTAGGTTTGTTCAGCATATAAACCTAAATTTCTTGCTTTTATGTGGGGAACATCTCTCGGATATATGGGTAACCCCCGAAATCTTGTTTGAAAGGTCCCTCTTTCTGAGATACTAAGTCTTTATACTTAGTGATATCTGGGGTATTATCCCGGGACTTCTGATTTTGCGGAAGCAATGGCCTAGTCCCCGGGGAATACTTTACGCTGCTTGAAATAAAAGCCTCCCCTCAGGATAAAAATGATGAAACATTGAAAAATGCTAATCATGTGCTGTTGTAAAAAAGATTCTCTAAAGGGAACCCACCAAAAGTTGAAGCCGTCATCTCTCTGATTATGCGGAAGCAATAGCCTGAGCTCTCACGGCCCTCGCAATTAACCCCTTACAGACATCATCTAGGTATACTCACCTGTAAGACTGAATATTGGGATCTGGATACGGGAGTATATTCTGAGGTGGTACACATGTAAAAGTTAAGCCTTAAAACACTAAATCCGTATCCTGAACAGATTGAACTTTGTGTGAAAATTTAAGAGGACCAGTATATCAGCAATCAATGCGAATTGTTTAATACTGAAAATGTAATCAAAGCTTAACGGTGCTTGTATCTTATCGGCAGCTGATATGATCCCCTAACACGCTCACAAAAATATTGTGTGTACAGTTTATTGCTTATCATAATCAAAAATCCAAAAAGATTTGTATTTCATCTTATTTTAGACAACGAACGTTGGAGATCAGATGATCAAAGTCTTATGTGCTGAACAAGTCTGGATCATGAGGATTGGGTAAGCAGAAGATTGAGAAAAAGTGATTGGTAATTGATTGAAAGTTTAAAAGTTCATTAACTTAAAGTTAAATTGTTTCAGAAAGTCAGCAAACTTCATAATTTTGTCAACCAAGGTCATTAACTTGGACTTGGTAGGCTGAACAGTTGACCAAGGTCATTAACTTGGACTTTGTAAACTGGGTGTGTCGGTAAAATCTGAAAAAGTTAAAAATTTGAAAATTTGAACTGATGATTCCGCTTGAAAATGTAATACCGCTTGAATTGGTGATTCCGTTTGAAAAGACCTCAGTGCCAATTTCACACGAAATTAGCCGGTCTATAAATAGGGGTCTAATTCCGCTTGAACAAATCATTTCTGTTATTCCGCTTCAAAGATCCTCATCAGGCGATTTCAAGCGAAATCCTCTTATCATCAATTTCTAGTCGTTATATTTGCCCGATTGTTGTTTGAAATCTTGATTTTAGTTGGTTTACTCAACTATTATCATGGGAAAGGTAAGATAACTTGTTGATTTGACCCAGATCTGACCTGATTTCGGTCGGCGGTGAATATGAACTGAAACATAGATCTAGGGCTTATTTGTTAACTAAAATGAAAGATAATCATATGTGTGTGGTTGGAATACATTATAGATCAGTCTTAGGGTTTTGATTGAACCAGATCTTTTGATTTTGTTTGAACGACGATGAACAGGAATTTCAGACTTAGATCTAGGTTTTGTTTGTGGGTTAAAATGTGAATAAATCACACCTTTGTGCTCGGAAATCACTATAGAACAAACCCAGATGATTAATTTCATCATCAGAAAAGTTTTGAAAAATCTTGTTCATAATCAGGGATTTCGTTTGAAACATGTTATTCCGCTCCAAACTGTGATTCCGTTTTAGAATGTTATTCCGTGTGAATGTGTGATTTCGTTTGTAAATGTTATTTCGTTTGAATGATCAATGTGTTGAAAAATTTTTCTAAGTGATAATTTGATTGCATGTTGTAATGTTTTCAGGCTTCAAATGTGATATTTGATCCAATACACAACAGTTGTTGTGTTTTCGATGAGGAGAAGATACCAAAGTTGACCGAATTCAAGAGCATTTTGGAGTTTATGAAAAGATTGCCGATTCAGAAAGCTTTGACGAATCAACACTTGGTTTTTAGATCACATGTTGAGCGTTTTTGGGAGAAGGCAACATATGACGAGGAAAACAAGACAACATTATCACAGAGGAGTTAGTTCGTCAGGTGATAGACTTTCCGGACGATGAAAATTCTCCGTCAAAGTTCCCAGAGAGGATGGTCAAAGGTTGCATGTTGCGGATGAGTTATAATGGTGCACTGAACAGTGCTAACTACTTGAAATCAAAGTTTACAAAGCCATACAAGTTTCTTATTCACTCAGTGTTGCAGTCTCTAAGTCATCGTAAGGGAGGTTATGATGCGATGAGGGATTATCAAATGAACAAGGTGACAGCTCTCGTATTAAACAAGAAGTATAATTTTTTGAAGATTGTGTTTCATTATATGGTTGAAAACATTACTTCAAAGAGCAAGACTTGGGTGTATCCACGATTTGTTCAAATGATGATAAATCATGCTTATCCTAATCTTGAAAGAGATGAAGACAATGATTTGTTGGTGTTATCCCACATGGATACTGAGTCTGTGAAACAATTGGCCAGATATCATCCTAACCATCCAGAGCCATCCACAAAAGCTGAATTCTTTGGTTTAATCAAAGATAAAGATTATCAAGATCCAGATCCAATCAATCATCAGAACTGGAGAAATGAGGAAGAAATGAAAGAGAAGAGTTATGCAGATGAACTAAAAGCACTTGAAAGCTTCAAAGGAACTAGAAACGAGTGGTTCTTGAAAGAAAAGAAAAAGAGGAGCAGGAAAGCAACTCCGAAAGTTCAAGAAGAGGAAGGTTCTTCATCTCAGCCCAAAAAGCATCAAAAGAAAGCTGTTAAGACATTGCTTATTGATGAATCAGAGGAGGAAGCTGAAGCTGAAGCTGAAGCTGAAGATGAAGTAAATGTTGAAGGAGATGTTCGTTTGTCTCCTGAATCTGCAAAGTTGTTTAAATCTCTTACTGATTATAATGCTGAAGCAGAGAAAGCAGCTGGTGATGAAGAGGGTGACGATGTTGACAAAAGTACAACAAGTTCATCTGATTCAGAGATTGACGAAAATGAACGTGCAGAAAGAATTAGAGCTGAGATAGAGAGAGAAACAGCCCAAGAGAAAAAGAAGAAAAGAAAAGGATGATGATGAGTACACTCCGTCTCAAGAAAATATTGAAGATGTTCAAACACCACCATCATCCGGTGGCAGGAAGAAGCAAGCTGCAAGAAAAAGTGTTGTATCTCCAAAAATAGAGAAAAGGTTAAAAGTTTTGATAAAGAAGAAACCTATCCAGGAAACCAGTAAACCATCATCACCACCACCTGAACCTACACCACATCAATCACCACATCAATCACCACCAAGACAACCCACACCACCAAGACAACCATCACCTCTACCACAATTATCTCCGCCACATCAACAACCTATTATCACTTCACCTCATATACTTCAAACACCTCCATCCACACAACCACAGATACAAACAACACCTGGATCTTCTGGTTTCAAAAATTTTCCGAATATTCCTCTTGAAGATATTGGGGATTTCAGCTTTGTGAACGATGAGACGGTGAAAAAGTTGGAAAAGAAAGTTGAAGAAGTATTAGTTGAAAAAAAAGGTTGTTAGAACGTGAGAAGAAATTAGAGAAGCGTGTTAAAACAATTGAAGCTGATAATTCATCATTGTTGAAGAAAGTTGAAGCTGGTGAAGCTGAAATTGATGTTATGAAAGTTCAACTTGCAGAATTGTTAGAAGAAAAGACGCGCAGAGATGAGCAGAACAAGTACTTTGAATTAAAAAACAAAGAACTGGAAGCTGCTAAAGCAATGAAAGAACACGAGATATATATGATGAATAAAGTGTTAGAAAACTTGCTTGGAAAGACTATTGAAGAAAAATTCGATGAAATAAAGATTGAGGAGGTTAGAGCAAAACGTCAAGCTAATTTAGAAGCTGATATGAAAGAGAAGGGTAAAGGTATTAAAGGTGTTTCTGAGAGGGCAATTGTTTTATCTACTGTTCCTGAATCACCTATTCAGAATCCTCGTCCTATTTCTGCAGTTTCTGCTATATTTGAAGAAGATGTATTACTTGATGATGTTATTAATGATGATGAAGATGTCGATGAAGATGTCGATGAAGATGATGAAGATGAGGAAGATGATGATCTTGAAAAGGATGATGCAGATGATGATGTATTCTCTGCGAGTAGTCATAGTGATGATGATAATGATGATGATGATCAGGGTTCTTCTGGTATTAAAGTCACTGAAGCGTCAAATGAAGAAAAAGTCGATGATTATCTTCATGACGATGTGAATGAAGAGCCAGAGAGTGCTGAAGGAGAGGGGGAGAACGTTGATGATCAAAACGTTGATAAAGTTGAAAAGTTGATTTTGCATCTAGAACCTGAAGTTGAAGAAGGAGAAATTAGACATACTTACACCATGGCTGATATTATCGAAATGACGCGTATTGATGATCCTAACTTCAAGTTTGACTTTGAAGAAGAGTTGAATGCATTTGATATGAATCAACAGCCAGAGTATCAATATAAGTATGTTGATGAAGCTGATAATTATGATCATGTTGAAGTTGAAGACTGCAGCGATGAAGAAAATGTGAATGTCGATACTTCAGACTTTCCTACGCTGGTTGATTTTTTTAGTCAAGAAAACGTTGATGAATTAAGACGAAAAGTTGAAGAATGTCTTAAAGATAAAAACTTTGATGGTACGACGAAAGATGCACAGAAGGAAGAAAGGAAGAAGTGGGTTAGAAAGAGTAATGAACGAAAGTTCAAGCAGCCATTGAAGTATTATAAGAGAGACAGGGATGTGTCACTTGGGGATATTATCAGTTGGGGTTATCTGCCACAAGTTAATGCTTATGCTATTCGACGAGAATTTGGAGTGCAATATTTTGAGTACATTCAGGACATCATGTCCTTACCATGGTAGGATGTAGAAAAATTATCGAAAGTGAGAACTTTGGATTATCCAGTGAGAAAGCATGATGTACCTGTCTGGGGTTTGATGAAATTTGAAGCCTTCAGAGGATTCAAACACTGGAAACCTCACTACCCGAAGAAGGTGAGGAGAGTGAATCCTGAAACTGGAAATGAAGAAACAATCTTGCATGTGAAAAAGCCTAGAGTTATCAAGAACATTCCAGTACCGAAAATGGAGCAAGATTTTCATAAGGGGTTCTTGTACTGGGTATACAGCTGTTTGTCTACTGAAGCTGTGATTACCTACAGAGCTGAAAATGAAATCAGACACATCTTTGTGTATGATCCTTTATGGTTGGTGAACTGTTCAACAAAGGATATAAAATGTTTGTTTGTCAACAAGATTGGATTTAAAGCTGAAGATAGAGACCAAGCAATGCAATTTCAGAAAGTTGTTTCTATCTGCTTCCAAAAGGGTATCAATGCTGACAATAAATGGTCGTCTAAGTGGCGAGAGATTGAAAAAGAGGAAGCGTTGAAAGCTGAGAAAGAAAAGAAGGAACAAGAAGAAAGAGATCGAATGCTTCGCGGTAAATTCATGAAAGAACAAGCTGAAGAAAGACAGAAAGCTGTTAGAGAAAACGAGAAGCTTAGGAAGCTGCTGATGAAAAAGCCTAAGCAGAGGGAAGAAAAGTTTAAGTCGATGTGAAGAGCTGAAGACTAGACTGAAGACTCCGGCAATATCCAAGGGGGAGTTTGTTGGTGCATAATGTCTATAGCCTACATCTAAAGTCTAGGTCACGTCGGTAGCTTGTATATGGTCAAAAATGTAATTTTATGGTATTTTGTAGTGATTTCGCTTGAAATGAATCATGGTCATTTCAAACGAAATTAGTGATGTTAATTTCGCTTGAAATGACACATGGTCATTTCAAACGAAATCAGCAGCCTATAAATAGGCAAGTGTAGCTTCTCATTTGGCACGGAATTAGTCAAGGTGTAACGAAGTGCTGCCCGATTTTCAAGTCAAATATTAATGAGAAGCTTGTTTTAAGTATCATTCTCTGTTTCTACTCATTTCTTACACTGATTCTAGGCTGTTTGTTTGTTTCCGCCTCTCAAACAGTTGTGTATTGATTCTGATTGACTCATTAGGTCGCCAAAACGATCCTACAATTTGTATTGTAACAAACATTCCGAAACATGACCATAAGTTAAACATACCCTAAATATCCTTTACATAGCTTAGAAATAGGCTTTGAGGGGTTCGGTGTGCTAAAATAAACTTTTTGGTCATTCAGGGACTAAAAGCGTCAAAAAGTGCATAAGTTTGCATTTTCGCGCATATCTTACGTTCTGAATACATCCGGACATCCAAAACTTTATGTAATCATTAAAATATTTTATTTTAGTGATTGGAATGATAAAATTCCATTCGTCGTGTAATTTGGATCGTTTTTCGCATTCGTTCGTGTTTCGTCGTAATTAACCGAACAGCGCAACCGTACGACCAAACGAACCGACATCCGAGATATTTTTGAGCATGTTTCATGTTCCCTATACTTTAACTTCATTTTAGAGCCTTGAAATGGGATTAACGGGGCTTAAACATGTCAAAAATGCATCAAAAACCATGTTTTGCACATTCAGGAACCAAAATTGACAATCTGCCATAGTTATCTTAGGAAGGGACCAAAATGAAAAATCTAAATTACAGCTTGTTTCAGCTGTTCCCCTCATTTGTACATGGTTTTAATGAAACTAGGGGCTCCCATGGTTTCACAAAACCATGGGCACATGTGTACGGATGAGATCGAACCTCGTTTTTCGAGGAACGATCCTAACGGTCCTAGAAATCCTATAAATACCCATGCTCCTCATTGTTGCAACTCACACAATCTGATCTATTTGATCTAAGTTGGGTCTTAGCACCTCATACCTGAGCAAGTTGGATCTAGATTTCCATTCTTGGACCCGTTGTAAGTCGTCTTTCGTTCTTTTATGCGTTTTTAGCACAAAAGTCAAACTCTGTTTGACTTTCTGCATTGACCAGTTTATGGTTAACACGAAGTTCGTTTGAACTTCGCAACGTGAGTGTAATCACGATGGCTATAGTCCCTTGTGACTATACCTACTGATTACCACGTTGACTAGGCGTAGTGACGAGTCGTAGTTTCGGCCAAAATGCGTATTTGTGCGTATTTTGTAACCAAACTACCCTTGGGTATCAAAAATCGTTTGTTTTGATATCAAAACCTGTTTTCTAACTAAACTAAACATGTCTTAACATGTTTAGCTTGTCAATTTTAGTTTAGTGCTTGTGTAGAGTCGTAAGTCAAGCAGACTAAACACCCGCTTAGACTTTTGAACTCGACCCGTTTGGTCGATCATTAGGATCTGACCAAACATGTTTAGTGACCATAGTTGCATAGGGAATAACCTTCCGAGGTTATACCTTATGGTCACTTAGGTTTAATTAGTTGTATGATAGGTAGTTTATATGCCTTAGGTAAATGACCAAAATGCCCTTTTCATGCATAATTGGTAATTAAGCATATGTAACACAAAATTTTGTCACATAACTGATTATGCAACATATTTAAACATGTTTAGGCATATAATACTTGTCATAGGACTAGTTATGCGTCTCGAACGCGCATTTGCGCGAACGACGCGTTAAAGTAGCGTAAGCTACCTTAATAGGTCGCAATGGATCGAAAGCACTTAGGTTAGGTTCTGATTTAGGATGTAGGCTTTGTTAAACCATATCACATGAGTTCCAACACTCATTTGGTTTACAAGACCTCATTCTGTCCGATCTTCCGATTTAGGCGTCTATTGTTTGACTAGTGATTCGATTACTAGGTGCTGCTTGATTACTCTGGTTTACTTGAGTTTGTTGAAGTTCTATTGATTGAGGATACTTTGCACTTCAAGTGAGTACATAGTTCCCCTATTTTACTGTTTTCGATTGTTTTGGGGTGATTCATATGTATCAAAACGATTTTCGATATTTAAACGATGGTTATGTGTGGGTTAGGTGGGTAACGACTGAATCTGATTATTAACTTACCCTTTGGTGGTTTGTTAATGCGAGAAGCGAGATAGTCGAGTCACGAAGGTTTGAATGTTATTAGCGAGACGACCATAAATAGTTTTCACAATTAAAACGAGGATGATTTAAACGAGTTAACGATTTGGAAACGATTTGAACAAGTTAAACGAATTGGATAAACGATTGGTTTTTGGTTAAGTGTCTAGATAACAGGACGGGTGTAATATGGTGAAAACATGGTAGATACGCCGCTGGTACTTCTTATATATAAGTGTTTTCAACATATTTCATACCGTTGCGTTATTTAGTTCACTTGGTTAAACGATTTTGAAACGATGTCACTTAACGATGTTTTCGAAAGGATATAAACCATACGAGTTTTATTAAACGAGTTAATACGAAATGTTTTACAATTTGGTTTACTAAAACAAATGTTTTTGGGTTAAGAATCATGGCTATGAGGTTTTATAAATTATAACCCGCTTCATTTGAGTTGGTTAATTTCGTTGCAATATTATACTATTTTCAAAACAAAGTTTTTAATAAGATATTGCAACATGTAAACTAGCCATGAATCCGACACTCTTATAAAACCTATGTGCTCGCCAGCATTTCTTTGCTGACTTTGTTTTTACATATGTTTCAGGTGATGTTGCTTGATGTTGATTGTTAGGATGCATGAGTCACATAGGATCTGGACGAGGCCTTAGTGACATAATAACAATTATAGTCGATATGTAACTTATTTGTTTCATGTTAAAAACAATGTAAATTACTTAATGAATAAATAAAACGAAACTTTTTGTATTCCATGGTTGTGAAACAATAATTCTGTTACAACACTCCCCGACGTTTCCACCATGATTTGTTGTTTTACGTGGTCGGGGTGTGACATGTAAGAGGTCTCCCATAAAAACTTTTTACTTGTTCTAAGCATTGTGTTTCCTGTCTAAAAGGTAAACAACATAAAAGCTCATACAAGTCCATTGAAGAGTTCAAAACAACCAAGTGTCTGCAAATGCTGCACAATGATTTGTTTGGCCCAGTAAAAATCATGAGTTTGAAAAAGAAAAGATATTGTTTGGTTATTATAGATGATTTTTCTAGGTTTACATGGACTTACTTTTTACATTCTAAAGATGAGACTGCAGGTATTTTGCAAGACTTTGTCAAACAGGTTGAAAAGCAATTTGACTTGCCAGTAAAAATCTTTAGAAGTGACAATGGAACAGAGTTTAGAAACAAGGAGTTGGATGATTTTTGTGTGTCAAAAGGGATTGTAAGGCAGTATAGCATCCAAAGAACACCAGAACAAAATGGGGTAGTTGAAAGGAAAAACGAAACCTTGATTGAAGCTGCCAGAACAATGCTTGCAGACTCAGGTTTACCCTTAACTTTTTGGGCAGAGGCTGCAAACACTTCTTGCTATGTGCAAAACATAGTTTTGATCAACCCTAGGCATCAAAAGACTGCCTATGAAACTCTGTTCAAAATCAAACCAATGATCTCATATTTCAAAATCATTGGCTGCCCATGTTTTATCTTAAATTTAAAAGATTCAATTTCAAAATTTGCAGCCAAAGTAGATTGTGGTTGTCATTTGGGATACTTAACCACTGCCAAGGCCTATAAAGTGTTTAACATAAGGACTAGGTGTGTGGAAAAGACTTTGAATGAAAAGTTCAATGAACTTTCTTCACTGAGAATCCCTGCAAACCCTGCTGAATTATTTGACCTTGATAAATTTACATTTGAAGATGTGTCTGTCAAGACTAACCCTGCAGGTACCCCACAATCTCCACCACAAGACTATGGATACGATGTTGTGATCCCACAATACAAAATCACATCCACCACCAGAGCAGCAGATGTTTAAAACAATTGTCAAAGCTTATCTCCACTGCTACATCAACAGTTGTTGACCAAAGTAGCCCTCTAATCTCTGCCACCACATCATCCCCAACCACTGTTAGTCCAATTGGCATAAAGTGGGTCTTCAAGAACAAAATAGATGAAAGGGGCATTGTTGTCAAAAACAAAGCTAGGCTTGTAGTTCAAGGTTATAGACAAGAAGAAGGCATTGATTATGAAGAGACCTTTGTGTCACACCCCGACCACGAAAAACAACAAATCATGGCGGAAGCGTCAGGGAGTGTTGTAACAGAATCATTGTTTCATAACACATGGATTGAAGTTCTGTTTTATTGAATTAAATGTATTACATTACACTGAAACTTAGAAACAAAACATGAACAAATAAACTTTCATTGTTATTAAGTTACTATGGCCTCGTCCGTTCCTATGTGAGCATGCATCAATATCATCATCAAACATCACCAACTATGGTACCTGAAACACATGTGAAAATACGTCAGCATAAAAATGTCGGCGAGTACATAGGTTTTACGTGAGTGTCAGATTCATGGCTCGTTTATATTTTTGAAAATAACTTAAACACCTTTGTAAATTGACAATTAGAAAACCAAGTTTTATAAAATGTTTGTAATGTAACTTGAAATAATCATATCAAAACAGATTTGTCTTATAAAACCCATCGTTCAAACATATTCAAACGGTTCACATAGCTTAAACAGTTACAAACGGTTCACATAAATCAAACAGTTACAAACGGTTCACATAAATCAAAGAGCTTCAAACGGTTCACATAAATCAAACAGCTTCAAACGGTTCACATAAATCAAACGGCATCAAACGGTTCAAAATGTAAAACAATGTGTCCATATACTGGATGAGCATATGCAACAAAATGTAATTATGAAAATCAATGTGCTAGCATGCTAAGTGAACATACATAGCAAAACAAAATGAAATCATGTACTATATACGTACTAATGAACATAGCAAGCATATGATATAAAAACATGAAAAGCACGAAAGTAACAAGTAGGCACATGTGTATCACCCCAAAACATTTTAAAACGGTAAAAGAGGGGACTATGTACTCACTTGAGGATGCTTAGAAGTCTTGAATAACAACCAAGCAAGCTAGAGGGATCACGGAAATCAAACGACACCTAATATAGGTAACTATGTTAATAAACCGGACCTAAATCGGAGGATTGGATAAAATGAGGTTTCGTAAACCAAATGAGTGTAGGGACTCATGTAATATGGTTTAACGAAGCCTACATTCTAAAACGAAACCTAACCTAAGTGCTTACGACCCATTACGACTCGTTAAGGTAGCTTACGCCACTTTAACGCGTCGTTCGCGTAAAATGCGTTCGGACCGCCTAACTAGTCCTATGAAAAGTATTATATGCCTTAACATGTCTAATAATGTTGCCTAATCAGTTTAGATGCCAAAATTTATGTTTCATATGCTTAAAATGAATTTATGCGTAAAAAGGGCATTTTGGTCATTTTCCTAAGGCATATAAATAACCTATCATACAACTAACTAAACGAAGTGACCATAAGGTATAACCTTGGAAGTTTATTCCCTATACAACTATTGTCACAATAAATGCTTGGTCGAATCCTAATGATCGACCAAACAGGTCGGGTTCGAAAGTCTAAGCGGTTGTTTAGACCGCTTATCTTACGACCCTATATAAGTACTAAACCTAAAGTGACGAGCTAAACATGTTAAAACATGTTTAATGAAGTTAGAAAACAAGTTTGATATCAAGACAAAGGGTCTTGATACCCAAGAATAGTTTGGTTGCAAAATACACAAGAATACGCATTTTGACCGAAACTATGACTCGTCACTACACCCAATCAATGTGGTAATCAGTAGGTATAGTCACAAGATACTATAACCATCATGATTACGCTCACGTTATGAAGTTTAAACGAACTTCATGTTGACCATAGACTGGTCAAAGCAGAAAGTCAATCACTGTTTGACTTTTACGCTTAAAACGTATAAAAACACGAAAGAATACTTACAAAGGGTCCAAGCTAGAAGAACTTGATCTAAATACTCAGGTATGAAGCATAAAGCTTCAACTTAGAGCATAAAATTAGATCAAGGTGTGAGGAAAATGGAATTAGAGCTTGGGTATTTATAGATTTCGGAGAACCGTTAGGATCTCGTTTCTCGCAAATCGTGCTTTGATCTTGACCTTACAAGTGGGCACATGGTTTTCAAAACCATGGGAATACTTACAACCATCAAATTCCAGCACATAGAGTGCAAAACCTTGGGTTAAAACCATCAAAACCTCAAAAATGGACCAAGTTCAATGTATCTGCCAGAAATTTCAAAAATGGTCCCTGCACTTGTAAAACTTGATTTTTGGCACTTTTAAGCCCCGTTAACCCCATTTAAAGGCTCTAAAATAAAGTTAAAGTATAGGGAACTTGAAATGTGCTCAAAAATATCTCGGATGTTGGTTCGTTTGGTCGTACGGTTGCGTTGTTCGGTTAATTACGACAGAAATCGTAACGAACGCAAAAACGATCCAAATTACGCGACGAATGGAATTTTATCATGCCAATCACTAAAATAAAATATTTTAATGATTACATAAATTTTTGGATTTCCAGATATATTCAGAACGTAAGATATGCGCGAAAATGCAAACTTATGCACTTTTTGACGCTTTTAGTCCCTATTGATCAATAAAGTTTATTTTTAGCATATTGAACCCTTCAAAGCCTATTTCTAAGATATGTAAAGGATATTTAGGGAATATTTAACTTATGATCAGGTTCCAGAATGTTCGTTACAGTACAAATCGGCATACTTTCGTAGTTTGTCGAAATTAGTCCCTATAAGCAAATAAACTTGATTTCGGCATACCAAACCCTCCAAAACTTATTTCTAAGTTATGTAAAGGTTATTTAAGGTATGTTAAGCCTATGTCACTGTTCCGGAGTGTTTGATGCATTAAACTGGTTATATTTACGTATCAGTTCGCTTATAACCTTCCAGAAAGCGATTTAAAGCTTGAAATCGAACATGAATTGATATGTGCACATGATACACATATTTATATAAATCCCAAGCATGAAAAACAATATTTCATTGATTTGCTATTTGTTTGATGGTCGCAGAGGCACAGGTGTCACAGTCTCCCCTACTATAGGAAATTTCGTCCCGAAATTTATTCATAGGAGTCTGTCTGTGACTTTGTGTTAAATAACCACCAAAGATAAAAAAAAAAGGCATAATCCTGTCATTTCCTCAACGGATATTCTTCAGAAACAAAAATGAACGAACGGAGTCATTTTAAACGGGTGCTTCCTTAGGAATGGAAATGATGGAATAAACAAAAGGATATTCATTTTCCTCAACGGACATTCTTCAGAAATGAAAATGAACGGGTGGAGTTATTTTCAACGGGTATTCTTCAGAAATGGAAATGAAGGAATAATCAAAAAGGATATTCATTTCCTCAACGGACATTCTTTAGAAATGAAAATGAACGGACGGAGTCATTTTCAACGGGTATTCTTCAGAAATGGAAATGAATAGAATAACAAAAGGATATTCATTTCCTCAACGGACATTATTCAGAAATGAAAATGAACGGACGGAGTCATTTTCGACGGGTGCTTCATCAGAAATGGAAATGAATAGAGTTAACTCAAAAGGATATTCATTTCCCTCAACGGACATTCTTCAGAAACAAAAATGAACGGACGGAATCATTTTCAACAGTTGCTTCATCAGAAATGGGAATGAATAGAATTAACTCTAGACACATGACAAAACCTGCTATGGTTTCTGTGCACTGAATTCCATAATTATGTATGCATCCATAATTACGTAATTCCTTGCACAGTCCGCACAGTGTATTTCATAATGTGAAAGGGATAGAATTTGAACAAGCTTGAGACAACTTTGATTGGGACAACACATAAACACATAAGCACATAATTAATTTAATTATTTTGTTAACTTGACGTTGATTTGAACATGGGTATTCAAGGTATACCAGGAACCCAGTCGATGGACTTCAACGTCCTCAAGTATCTATCTGAAAAGATAGGATGATCTTCCAAAAATTCAATTTTTGATTACAAGGAATCATAACATTCGAATTAATGTACACAACAATTAAGGAATTACGGTAATACCCTTAGGTACCCTATTAAGAATTTATAGTGGTATTTTGGGTATACGTCCAGAGTTGTAACTTGTGCCTTGTACTTCGTTTTCCTTGGAAGAAATGGGTACTTAGGATTTTCGTGGAAATGCAAGAGATCATAAAATGGAAGAGTTTTGGGAGTAGTCTGTTCTTCAAGGAATACGATTCCTTGATTGTCGGTATTGTAGGGGATATGTTGTTTATACATGCAACCACATGAATACATTGCAATGTAAATAAAAGATTTATTTATAAACAACAACAACAACTGTTTCATAGACCTTGACAACAAAAGAAAATAATACATAAAGCTTGATTATTTTTAAACAGCGTTGTCTTTCAGTCGGCCAGATGCTCATCCCTGCGCTAGATTTGCGTTAGCAAGCTTTGGGCAATTCCTTCGAAAATGGCCCATCTCGCCACAGTTGTAGCAAGACCCCGGTAGAAAATGAGCTTGAGCAGGATTGTTGCCAGCTTGATTTGGTGCAGCTGCAGCTGGGCAAACTCTTGCTGTATGGCCTATAAGTCCACAAGTTTGACATTTGCGGCACTTTACATTGGCATGATGGTGAAGGCTACATTGGTTGCACAAGGGTGCAGTTCCGTTGTATGGCTTCCTAGCAGGGGGGTGGAGCTGGTTGGTTGGGGATGGCTTGATCATTGTGAGCAACCACGATGAAGTTCTGAGAAGCCTTTCGCTTCTTTGACTTCTTGGGGGATCCAGTCTGTTCATCCTTCAGTTTCGATTCCTCGATCGGTTTCTTGTCACCTTTTCGAAAAAGTTTACCTTTCCTGATCTGAGATTCAGTCAAGGTAGCGGATAGCTCAATGGCCTGTCTAACTATAGTGGGGTTGATACCAGTGACAATGTCCTGTACTGAGTCAGAGAGGCCATCAATGTACTTTTCGATTGCCTTATCCAGAGGCGTGACCATGTTTGGGCATAACAGACTTAACTCCTCATAACGGTCCGTGTAGGCTCGATGCTCACCGCTATCTTGCTTAAGATCATCAAATTCCCTTTCCAAAGCCCTAATCTCATGACGAGGACAGAATTCCTTCATCATTAGAGCTCGAAGCTCTTCCCATGTTTGAGGCAGTGCTACCTCAGCGCCCCTATCTCTCATCACACCATTCCACCATGTCAAAGCTCGTTTCTCAAAGACGCTAGATGCGAACTCAACCTTTCGCTCGTTCAGACACTGAACATGTTTGAAGGTGCTCTCTAGACTCTCGAACCATTGCAGAAGTGAAGTCGCTCCTTGAGACCCAGAAAATTTTGATGGCTTGGCAGAGTTGAATGTCTTGAAGTTATAGGGAGCATTATTGTTGTTGAGGGCTTGGTTACATTGAACAATGATGTTTGGGATTGCAGCAGCCATTTGCTGCGTAATGATAGCTGCCAGTTCTTCATTAGGTACCTGATTGTCGCGTCGTGGAGGCATTCTAAAAGGGGAAACAAGAGAGAAAACAAATGAAATGGCATTGGGTAAGGATGTTACAATTACCGACCAAAAGGCATGGGTGATGGTCATTTGTTCGAACCACGAAGCAAACAAACGACACACAAAAGCTGAATCAAAGTAAATAGGTCCTCATAATGTATCGCGAAGACATGCTCGCCTATAAGTGGGCACTCACCCCAAGAGTTCCCAGGTAAGAGTGACTGGTCCGATACTGCAGATTTGTACGAACACTCTAGCCTTAGACAGAAAATTTAGGGTACAGGCACCCACCCTTCCAGTTTGCACGTGTTCACATTATTTAGCCTAAACTTTGACGAGAATTTGAAAACTTCAAAGGTTCAAACCCTTATAATAAATCATCCTAGAATAGATGATTGATTTTCAAAGCAGATTCGAAATTTGTGTTCTTATTGTGGTTGTCACCTAAAGATAGGTGGCGGTATTGTTTTATGACTAAACGCAAGTAAACTCGTGTTAGGGTCCTAGGAAGGTTATAGACTAGGTCAAAGCATTACTAATAACCTAATTCCCTATAACCATGAGCTCTGATACCAACTTTTCTGTCACACCCCGACCATGAAAAACAACAAATCGTGGCGGAAGCGTCGAGGAGTGTTATAACAGAATCATTGTTTCATAACACATGGATTGAAGTTCTGTTTTATTGAATTAAATGTATTACATTACACTGAAACTTAGAAACAAAACATGAACAAATAAACTTTCAATGTTATTAAGTTACTAAGGCCTCGTCCGTTCCTATGTGAGCATGCATCAATATCATCATCAAACATCACCAACTATGGTACCTGAAACACATGTGAAAATACGTCAGCATAAAAATGCCGGCGAGTACATAGGTTTTATGTGAGTGTCAGATTCATGGCTCATTTATATTTTTGAAAATAACTTGAACACCTTTGTAAATTGACAATTAGAAAACCAAGTTTTATAAAATGTTTGTAATGTAAATTGAAATAATCATGTCAAAACAGATTTGTCTTATAAAACCTCAATACCATGAATCTTAACTCCAAAACATTTGTTTAAGTAAACCCAAATCGTAAATCGTTTTTGAAATAAAACACGAATGTTTTATATTGTTAGAAAAACCTTTTAATATAACTTTCTTTTGATAACCTTGCCCAAGTGATCTAGATAACGCAACGATATATAATGTGTTAAAAGCACTTATATATAGGAAGTACCAGTGGCGTATCCACCATGCTTTTAACACATTACACTCGCCCCGTTACCTAATCACTTCCCAAACCCAACGGTTCAAACATATTCAAACGATTCACATAACTCAAACAGTTACAAACGATTCACATAAATCAAACAGTTACAAACGGTTCAAATAAATCAAACAGTTACAAACGGTTCACATAAATCAAACAGCTTCAAACGGTTGACATAAATCCAACAGCTTCAAACGGTTCACATAAATCAAACGGCTTCAAACGGTTCAAAATGTAAAACAATGTGTCCATATACTGGATGAGCATATGCAACAAAATGTAATTATGAAAATCAATGTGCTAGGATGCTAAGTGAACATACATAGCAAAACAAAATGAAATCATGTACTATATACGTACTAATGAACATAGCAAGCATATAATATAAAAACATGAACAGCACGAAAGTAACAAGTAGGCACATGTGTATCACCCCAAAACATTTTAAAACGGTAAAAGAGGGGACTATGTACTCACTTGAGGATGCTTAGAAGTCTTGAATAACAACCAAGCAAACTAGAGGGATCACGGAAAACAAACGACACCTAATATAGGTAACTATGTTAATAAACCGGACCTAAATCGAAGGATTGGATAAAATGAGGTTTCGTAAACCAAATGAGTGTAGGGACTCATGTAATATGGTTTAACAAATCCTACATTCTAAAACGAAACCAACCTAAGTGCTTACGACCCATTACGACTCGTTAAGGTAGCTTACACCACTTTAACGCGTCGTTCGCGTAAAACGCGTTTGGACCGCCTAACTAGTCCTATGACAAGTATTATATGCCTTAACATGTCTAATAATGTTGCCTAATCGGTTTAGATGCCAAAATTTATGTTTCATATGCTTAAAATGAATTTATGCGTAAAAAGGGCATTTTGGTCATTTTCCTAAGGCATATAAATTACCTATCATACAACTAACTAAACGAAGTGTCCATAAGGTATAACCTCAGAAGGTTATTCCCTATACAACTATGGTCACAATAAATGCTTGGTCGAATCCTAATGATCGACCAAACGGGTCGGGTTCGAAAGTCTAAGCGGTTGTTTAGACCACTTATCTTACGACCCTATATAAACACTAAACCTAAAGTGATGAGCTAGACATGTTAAAACATGTTTAACGAAGTTAGAAAACAAGTTTGATATCAAGACAAAGGGTCTTGATACCCAAGAATATTTGGTTGCAAAATACGCAAGAATACGCATTTTGACCGAAACTATGACTCGTCACTACACCCAATCAACGTGGTAATCAGTAGGTATAGTCACAAGAGACTATAACCATCATGATTACCCTCATGTTACGAAGTTCAAACGAACTTCATGTTGACCATAGACTGGTCAAAATAGAAAGTCAAACACTGTTTGACTTTTACGCTTAAAACGCATAAAAACACGAAAGAATACTTACAAAGGGTCCAAGCTAGAAGAACTTGATCTAAATACTCAGGTATGAAGCATAAAGCTTCAACTTTGAGCATAAAATTAGATCAAGGTGTGAGGAAAATGGAATGCGAGCTTGGGTATTTATAGATTTCGGAGAACCGTTAGGATCTCGTTTCTCGCAAATCGTGCTTTGATCTTGACCTTACAAGTGGGCACATGGTTTTCAAAACCATGGGAATACCTAAAACCATCAAATTCCAGCACATAGAGTGCAAAACCTTGGGTTAAAACCATCAAAACCTCAAAAATGGACCAAGTTCAATGTTTCTGCCAGAAATTTCAAAAATGGTCCCTCCACTTGTAAAACTTGATTTTTGGCACTTTTAAGCCCCGTTAACCCCATTTAAAGGCTCTAAAATAAATTTAAAGTATAGGGAACTTGAAATGTGCTAAAAAATATCTCGGATGTCTGTTCGTTTGGTCGTACGGTTGCGTTGTTCGGTTAATTACGACGGAAATAGTAACGAACACAAAAACGATCCAAATTACGCGACGAATGGAATTTTATCATGCCAATCACTAAAATAAAATATTTTAATGATTACATAAATTTTTGGATGTCCGGATATATTCAGAGCGTAAGATATGCGCGAAAATGCAAACTTATGCACTTTTTGACGCTTTTAGTCCCTATTGATCAATAAAGTTTATTTTTAGCATACTGAACCCTTCAAAGCCTATTTCTAAGCTATGTATAGGATATTTAGGGCATATTTAACTTATGATCAAGTTCCGGAATGTTCATTACAGTACGAATCGACATACTTTCACAGTTTGTCGAAATTAGTCCCTATAAGCGAATAAACTTGATTTCGGCATACCAAACCCTCCAAAACTTATTTCTAAGTTATGTAAAGGTTATTTAAGGTATGTTAAGCCTATGTCACTGTTCCGGAGTGTTTGTTTCATTAAACTGGTTATATTTACGTATCAGTTCGCTAATAACCTTCCAGAAAGCGATTTAAAGCTTGAAATCGAACATGAATTGATATGTGCACATGATACACATATTTATACAAATCCCAAGTATGAAACACAATATTTCATTGATTTGGTATTTGTTTGATGGTCGCAGAGGCATAGTGTCACACCCTGCTCATAGCGGAAGCGCGAGGTGTGATCTGTTGGTTCTCATTGCATAACGATACAAGTAAACATACTAAATGAATAAAACATACTCCATTGCCATTACCATAATTTTTCAAAAGATGCGCAACATACATTAAGTTTATAATTTACAAACCATTCAAAGAAATTAAGTTGATATTATTTCATACATCCAAAACGAAAGTTTTAAACATTAAGGCTTTGTCCACTATAACACCGCAAAGCGGCAGTATAATAGATAAACCCTTCAAAAGATGGCACAGAGTCTTGATACTTGTTTCCTGAATTAGAATCCCTGACAAGGTCCACTAATTCCCTGAAATACATGTTTAAGTAGAAAAATCAACAAAGGTTGAGCGAGTTCATGCAGTTTAGTCGTGTATGATACACCCTAAAAATGTTGGATGTACTTGTATTTGAATCAAATATAGTATGAAAAGCGTCAATGAAATCGTGATCATTAATGTTTTGCAAGGACATTAATATGTGTGACGAAATAGGAAGCAAACCAACCCTAGACGATTTTAATTGTATCGACACCATGTCGTAGGGCAACAAACGCACTCCTAGGTAAATGAATGACCATGAGTGGGGCTCGCCAAAACCCATTAGATCTAACCCTTTGTTCCTTGGTCCAAACTGGATTAATGGTGCTTTAGTTATGGCCCTAATTTCTCACATGATCTAAGGTGTTTCATTCCTTGACTTATCATACTTATTGTACATGTATTTTCCCCGATAGATGTAAAGTTGTAAAGCATTTAAAATGAATAGGGGACATGAACTCACAGTATTGCTTCAGTGAGTAGAAGTAAATATGATTTCACGTGCGGTAGTCCTGAACAGTTTTGCGACCTACAATCGTTGTTATATTTGTTAGACACTTCGGTCTTTGTAAGTAACTTGAGTACAAGTCTTATGTCTTAAATATGTGTAAGACTTGTATGTCTTTATTGTTTGTTGAACTTTGTATAATTGTATTTATTTACAATTTATGTCATTGGACTTAGCCCAAGAAATTATGATATTGGGCCCAAATAGTGTTGGGCTTAAATAGTGTTGAGCTTTAATAGTGTTGGGCTTAAATAATGTTGGGCTTTTATAGTGTTGGGCTTTTGGGCCCATAAGTTTGATATTGGGCTTGGCCCATGAGTTATTTGCTATTGGGCTTAGCCCAAGTATTTAATTTAAGCCCAATATAATTTATAAAAAATATAAGCCTATTTATATAAATATTTAGCCCATTTGAAAAGATAATCTTTCATTTTTATAAAAACAATTTTATAAAAATTTTATAGTTATACTTTTTAGGTAATAAAAACATGGGAAAAGATCAAATAGGAAGTTAATTTTGGCTAGGAAGGATAGGAAGCCATAGGATTATGACATGTGGCAAATTTTAAAATAAAGAGAAAGGGTATTTTAGTCAATCTCATCATTTCTTCTTCCTTCTTCTCCCCAGTTACTTCAAAACCCACCATTTTCAAAACCCACCATCTCCAAACTTTTCTTCACTTACTATCTCAATAATCACTACATTATAGTGTGATTTTCGTCATCAATCAATGATTCAACCACCCGATCAACGTGTTCTTCAGCTTTTTTCGAAGAAAACTCAGTTTAATTTCATTCAAAATCTCGTTTTTTCTGGTGATTTTGAAGATAATCACTCGATTTGTTCGATTCAATCGCTGATAAGTGTTTCTATCATTTCAAATTTCGTCAATTGATGAAAAAACCGGCTTCGATCCATGTAAGAAATTATTTAATTTCATTTTCACGATCTGGGTTTTTATTTAGTGATTGCGTTTTACGATCTTGGCGGGGGTCCGGGGGCGGCAGCCCCTGGTAGCGGGGTCCCAGGGGCGGCAGCCCCTGGCGGGGTCCAAGGGGCAGAGCCCCTTGCTGTACTAAAAACGCATCAGAAAATTTAATTTTCCAGAAATTGGCTCATTTTGAAGACAGTAATTCGTAGACAATTCAGACAGTTCACAGACAATTCACAAACAGTTTTATGTGTCCATTGCGTTTTAGAAATAAGAGAGTTTTATGTGTTTTCTGGCTATTGCGTTTTAGAAAAAACACATTTTTAAGTATCTTTAGTCATTGCGTTTTAGGTAAAACACATTTTTGAAGTGTTTTTAGTCATTGCGTTTTAGGTAAAACACATTTTTAGGTGTTTTCAGTCCATTGCGTTTTACAGAGAACACTTTCTTTTGTTTTTTTAGGTCATTGCGTTTTAGAAATGAGACATTTTTAAGTGTTTTCTGGCCATTGCATTTTACAAATAAAACATTTCTTTGTGTTTTCTGGCCATTGCGTTTTACAAATAAGACATTTCTTTGTGTTTTTTGTGCATTGCGTTTTAGGTAAAACACTTTTTTATGTGTTTTCAGTCCATTGCGTTTTAGAAATAAGACATTTCTTTGTGTTTTCTGGCCATTGCGTTTTACAAATAAGTCATTTCTTTGTGTTTTTGGTGCATTGCGTTTTAGAAAAATGTCATTTTTTAGGTTTTTTTTTTCATTGCGTTTTACGTAACTGGTGGTTTTTCTATTGCGTTTTACACAACTGGGTTTAAATTTTTTTTTTAAATATAGCAATAGTATACTCGTTTTAAAGATAAAAAAACGCTCATTTTTTTGGTGCAATTTTTATAAAAAAATAATGTCGTATGAAAGAGTTATTAACGTTTAAAAAATGGGGGGGAATTGGAGGAGAGAGAAACTATTGGCTTGGATTGACTAGAATGCCCTTGAACAAACTCACGCGCCTCTTTTCTTCCTTTCAATTTCCCTGATTTAATCTTAGCCCTTGATTAACTTAATGGATGGTCAAGATCACTTCCTAGCCTTCCTAGCCAAATAAACTTCCTATTGTATCTCCACCCATAAAAACATAATACTTTTTATAAGTTTTTCAAAATGTCTGAATTTTGTTAATGGTAACTAAGTTTTTGTGTCCGTGTCGCAAGATCGTCTAGATGTTGTATTAAGTCCTCGGATTGGTAATATGTCCATAAGTTCGTCCGTCGTCCGTTTTGACCATAATTTATGTCCGATTGTTCGTATTGTCCGAAACATTTTTGTTTGTCCAAAAGTCCATATTGTCCAAATTTGTCCGTCTTTGTGTTCATGTCCAAGGATGGACACTTTATCAAGTTCATATATATATTTTTGTAATTTTCGTGATATGTAGAAAGTTTGTATTTGTTCCTACTAGAATTAACACATGATGTACACATCAAAATATATAACTTATGATACTTGATGAATATTTTTGTAAATACACATTTTATCCATAAATATATACTTGTCATTTTTATTTAGAAATCTTTTTATAAAACCTAGATTTATAACTTTGTTCAAAATTTAAAGACCTCAAATAATTGTTTAGTAACAAACTTCTTTGTTTAACAACTTTTAATACATAGCAAAATATATAAAAATCTTTCCATAGTTTTGTTTGAAATATGGATTTTTCCCCAAGTTTATACAAAACTTGTTTTCAAATTATTTCAATACAAAACATCATCAAGTATCAATATTTAACAAAATTTGTCAACAAGAGTAGCATGAACATGTTATTGTTCTTAACTTTCCTAAAAAGGAAACTTTATTCCTTATTTTTGCCAAAAATTTATAGATCGAAATTTTATGAAAAACTCTAGTTTTAGATGTCTTACAAAGTTATTTAAAGCATGAGTGTGTATTCAAAACGTTTACTATCAACATTTTTCTTGATTTTTATCCTTTTCAGAAATAGAAACTTTATCCAAGAAATATTTCGAAATTTATTTTCTTAGTTTTTAAATGGTTTCTCATATTTTACTAGTATGCATGTTCATAAAAAATCATGTTCATTCCTTTGTTGATGAATCTTGGTTGATCCTACATGCATGTATGTAGATCTTATTTTTGAGTAAAAATAACCAAGATTCAAATTGATTAGGCTAGATTCTTCCAAGTTCATCTCATAATCATAGAAAAACCATGTTTAAAAATAATGATTTTTAGTTGTTTCTTGTTATTTTTCAAGTGGGTTTTTGATGAACTTGTAAAAGAAATCAAAAATAAAAGTGAAGCTAGTATGTTATTCTTACAAATTTTTGCAAGGAAACAAAGATGAAAATAAGAAAAATCTTGATGATTTAGAGCTTCAAGTTCCACCAAAAATGCTCCCAATAGCTTTTCTAAACACCCTTGTAACTAGTTTCATCCATGGATTTCCATATGTGCAAGAACTCTTGAATTTAAAGTTTGAAATAAAGTGAAGTGGGGGTGTTTGGTTTAAACGATTTTAGAGAGAGAGTGTGTAGAAGTTGTAGTGTTTTGATGGTTTTGAGGATTATGGGGAAAAGGGTGGAGTGTTAGAAGGTTTACTTGGATTTAGATATTACACTTATCATGTTTTCCTAGTTCCAACACAACAAAATTGAAATAGGTGGCAAGTGGGAAAGCCCACCAACCGTGAATCATCATGGGGAGGGGGTATTTACTTATTATTTTTTTTTATAAAAATCTTGTTTAATTTATAAACCTTAAGAACTTTGATATTTTATATAAAAATATCCACCAGGTTTTAAGCTCTAATATTTTAAAGTAATGTGACACTAGGTAAATCTAATTCACCAAAATTTTTAGTTTGTAATTCGGGTGAAAAAGTAGGTTCGGGTCCTGTACCGGGTTAAATACTGACACTGTGTTTTATTTAGATAAAAACATAACAAAAATTATTTTTGTACTTGTTTTATTATCCAAATATTTAATCCAACTTTTTGGACTAAAAATTTTATTATTTTTAACACGGTTCCGGTACCGGCTTTGCTGACTGGCAGTTTACTGAACTAGCCGTGCAGCTTAACGCAAAAAAAAGATTCGATTGTGGATTTTGTGTCGTTTTTAATACCCATTATATTATTTATGTCAGATAATATTTATTTTTGGGTTTTTGGACAATTACTGTTTCGTTCTGAGAAATGCTATATATTTCCGCACGATTGCTGTATTTTTCTGCGGATTTGAACAATTTGGTTTTTAATTGGAATTTTGTAAATAATAAGGCACATATTAATTTTGGACAAAGCTTTTTATAAAATATTTGTGTAGACATAACTGTATGTCATGTTTTCATTGTGTCAGACTATACCTCGACTAGTACTGACAAGTATCGTTTATTCGCGTTCCTATTGTTAGTCTAGGATATTGTTTCTAATTGCAACGGATTCATTATCATAATTCACTATGATTTTTGTAATTCCTAGACTCTCAAGACTTTAATTAATTAAAATTAAGTCAAATATGCGAAAAATAATAGTCGAAATAGTTGTTCAAGTTGTACGGAATTACCGTTATTTTGCCGTTTGTCACATTCTCCCCCTGTTATTTAGAATTTCGTCTCGAAATTCAAGCTTTGTGATTCTTTGTAGGAGTCTTCGGAAACAGGTGAGGATATTTTGCTTTCATTTGGTCTTCACGTTCCCAAGTATACTCAGGTCCGTGACGAGAGTTCCAACGAACTTTTACTAACTTGATACGACTTCTCCGTGTTTTCTGAACCTTCCAGTCCGTGACCTCAACAGGTTCTTCGGTGAATTGGAGATTGTCGTCAATGTGAATTTCATCTGCAGGGATGATAACGGTATCTTGTGTTGGACTCCTTCTAAGATTTGACACATGAAACGTGTGGTGCACATTGCTAAGTTCATCTGGTAACTTCAACTTGTAAGCAACAGTGCCAATCTTTTCTAAGATTTCAAATGGTCCAATGTAACGTGGGTTTAGTTTTCCACGCCTACCGAACCTCGCTACGCCTTTCCAGGGCGAGACTTTCAACAAGACTTTGTCTCCGACCTCGAAAGATAATTGTTTTTGCTTTTTGTTTGCGTAGCTCTTTTGTCGATCGCGAGCCGCCTTGATACGGTCTCGGATCTGGAAAATTTTATCCGTAGTCTCTTGGACTAGTTCCGGACCAATTAACTGACTATCGCCTGTTTCCGCCCAACATAGCGGAGAGCGACACTTTCGACCATAAAGAGCTTCAAACGGTGCAGCTTGTATACTAGCATGGTAGCTGTTATTGTAGGAAAACTAAACTAAAGGTAGATGAGTATCCCAATTGCCGCCTAAATCCATAACACATGCACGAAGCATATCTTCGAGTGTTTGGATTGTCCGTTCGCTCTGGCCGTCAGTTTGAGGATGAAAGGCCGTACTCAGATTTAATTGCGATCCAAAGGCCTGTTGAAATGATTTCCAAATTCTAGAAACAAAACGACCATCTCGGTCCGAAATGATTGAAATAGGTACCCCATGACGAGCCACTATTTCTCTGACATAGAGTTCCGCTAGTTTCTCAGTACTATCCTTCTCCCGAATTGGCAAGAAGTGTGCGGACTTTGTCAATCTATCGATGATTACCCATATCATGTCATGGCATTTTGAGGTCCTGGGTAACTTCGTAATGAAGTCCATCGATATTTGATCCCATTTCCAAACGGGAATCTCGGGTTGTTGTAACAAGCCCGAGGGTTTCTGATATTCAGCCTTGATCTTCGCGCAGGTTAAGCATTTTCTGACATAAGTCGCGATATCACCTTTGAGTTTAGGCCACCAATAGTACTCTTTCAAATCCTGGTACATTTTATCCGATCCAGGATGAATCGAGTATTTAGACCTATGTGCTTCCTCAAAAATAACATCTCGAAGTCCTCCAAAGAATGGAACCCAAATTCTACCTGCAACGTACAAAGTTCCATCCTCATTTGGCACTAACCGTTTTTCCATGCCTCGAAGTGATTTTGCTAGAATATGCTCTTCCTTGAGTGCTTCTTGTTGTGCATTATGAATCCGAGTGGTAAGATCTGTGTGAATTGTCATTTCTAATGCTCGGACTCTTAGTGTTTTAACTCGCTCCTTGCGGCTCAAGGCGTCAGCTACAACATTCGCCTTGCCCGAATGGTACTTGATTTCACAATCATAATCGTTTAACAATTCAACCCAACGTCGTTGACGCATATTTAATTCTTTTTGGTTGAATATATGTTGTAGACTTTTATGATCCGTGAAAATAGTACATTGAGTACCATATAGATAATGTCGCCATATCTTCAAAGCAAATACCACTGCGCCTAATTCAAGGTCGTGAGTGGTATAGTTCTTTTCGTGAACTTTTAGTTGGCGAGACGCGTACGCGATAACTTTTTCACGTTGCATGAGTACGCAACCCAAACCTTGATGCGAAGCATCACAGTATACAACAAAATCATCGGTACCATCGGGTAATGATAAGATTGGTGCAATGCACAACTTGTCTTTTAGAAGTTGAAATGCTGCTTCTTGTTTCTCTCCCCAATCGAATTTCTTGTCTTTCTGTGTAAGAGAAGTTAGTGGTTGAACAATCTTTGAAAAATTCTCAATAAATCTCCGATAATATCCCGCTAAGCCCAAAAATTGTCGCACTTCAGTAGGAGTCTTGGGCGCTTCCCAATTCTTAATCGCTTCTATCTTCGACGGGTCTACTTGAATGCCTTTCTCGTTCACTACATGCCCGAGAAATTGTACTTCGCGAATCCAAAATTCACATTTGGAAAATTTCGCGTATAGTTTCTCCGTCTTTAGCAACTCCAAAATTGTTCTCAAATGTTGTTCATGTTCATCAGTCGATCGAGAGTATATCAAAATATCATCAATAAACACTATGACGAATTTGTCAAGATACGGCTTACACACGCGATTCATTAGATCCATGAAAACCGCTGGTGCATTCGTTAAGCCAAATGGCATAACGAGGAACTCGTAATGACCGTAACGAGTCCGAAAATCCGTTTTCGGTATGCTTTCCTCTTGAATTCGTAATTGATGATACCCCGATCGTAGGTCTATCTTTGAGTATAAGCTCGACCCTTGTAGTTGATCGAATAGATCATCAATCCTCGGTAATGGATACCGATTCTAGATGGTAAGTTTATTTAACTCGCGATAATCGATGCACATCCTGAAAGTTCTGTCCTTCTTCTTTAAAAACAAGACCGGAGCTCCCCAAGGCGAGTAGCTCGGTCTAATGAATCCTTTATCCAACAACTCTTGAAGTTGTGTGGATAACTCTTTCATTTCAGAAGGTGCTAACCGATATGGAGATTTAGCTACGGGTCCAGCTCCTGGTACCAAATCGATGTGAAACTCGACTTGTCGATAAGGTGGTAGTCCTGGTAAGTCTTCAGGAAAGACTTCAGGAAATTCTTTTACTATTGGAATATCTGTCAACTTTGGCCTATCAGCCTTCTTATCCACAACATGTGCTAGAAAAGCAATACACCCTTTCCGTAAGCACTTCTGGACTTTCATGCTATTGATGATCCGTAATGGGGTGTCGCGCTTCTCTCCATGTATCACCAGCGTCTCTTCATTCAGTAGTGGTATGCGAATGATCTTTTCGTGGCAAACGACTTCGGCTCGATTAATGGATAGCCAATCCATGCCAACCACTACATCAAAACTACCCAACTCAACAGGTAAGAGATTGATAGTGAATTTTTGTTCTCCAAGTTGTAAGGAACACTCCTTAACAACTTCCCCTGATTCTACTAGTTTACCGTTAGCCAATTCTATAGAATATGGGACATCTAATTTACTAGTTTTAGTCCCAGAGTATTTTTAAATTCCACAGAGATAAAGCTAAAATCGGCACCAGTATCAAATAATATGGATGCAAAATGATTGTTAAGGAGGAACGTACCAGTGACCACATTAGGGTCTTGGCGCGCATCCTTAGCTCCAATCACAAATGATCGACCACGAGCTTGGTTTTCTTTAGGGCAATCCCTTTTGAAGTGATCTTTGCTTCCGCATCCAAAACATCCTTGCTCATGCCCATTTCCATTCCTATTGTTGTTTCTATTCTCCGTTCCTGATCTATTTCCTGATCCCCAGCATGACTCGGTACGGTGGCCAAGCTTGCCACACTTGTCACATTTCCTACAATTACCCACGTGATGATACGCGCATCGCTCACACTTGGGCATAGTACCTGCGTACTTCTTCGGGCCAGTATCATTGGTGGCTACAAACGCCTTTGCATCTCTTGCCTGAGTATTCTCTTGTTTTATATTATAATTGTTGGGGTTGTTGTGATTACGGTTGTCGTTATTGCCGTTGTGGTTATTGCGGTTGTAGTTGTTGGTATTGTTGTTGGTATTGTTGTTGGGATTGGTGTTATTGTTGTAGTTGTTGTTCCTACGAGTTCCCTTCTTGAAATTTGAGTAACTCCTTTTTCCACCCGTGGAAGACTCAACATGTGAATCTTTCTTCTCATCTCCTTTCACATTATATTTCTTCATCCGGATCGCGTCTTCATTAAGACTCATAGCTAAAGTTACCGCCTGCGTGATAGTCGTGGGTTCTGCTGCAGTAACATGACTTCGGATCTCAGGAGAAAGTCCCCAAATATAGCGTTCAATACGCTTGTATTCTGGTGTAACCAAATAAGAAATCACACGAGACAGGTCGTGAAACCTTTGGGTATACCCGGTAATATCAGATCCGACCATAGTAAGGTTCCAAAATTCATTCTCCAACTTCTGGAGTTCAGCACGAGAACAATATTTTTCTCTCATCCTTTCTTTCAACTCTTCCCACGTCAATCCGTATGCTACACTATCACCCAAAGTTTGCACATGTAAATTCCACCATGTAAGGGCCTCATTTATGAACAAGCCTGTGACGTAGGTGACTTGCTGATCGATAGAGCATCTGCTCATTCTTATGGTAGAATCCGTTTTCTCCGTCCAACGCACATAAGCCACAGCACCACCTGTGCCATCATAATTGAGTGGCTTGCAGTCTAGAAACTGCTTGAATGTGCATCCTGAAATAGACAAATAAACGGATTAAGAATGAGCAAACAGTGAAACGCACGAATATATTATTATAAAAGGAATTAGGTAAGTTGTGACAAAACAACTAAGTGTTACCATTGGTATTAGTTCTTTCATAGGTACCGCCGTGTCCTGGGCCTTCTGATCCGCCAGTGCCACCGCTGTGTTCGGCACGTGAGGCCTCATAAAGGGCTATAGCTTAGGAAACCCTTTCTCCTATTAATACATTCAATTCCGCCTCATTTGTAGGCATTGGTGGAGGTGGGGGTGGATTAGATGTTCGTGTACGTGGAGGTTGTCTTCTTGGCGCCATTATTCTTCCAAAAGAATATACGATTAAGTTTAGGCATTGGTTTGTTAATAAATATTTTTACTAAGTATATAACACACATTTATAACATTAATAAAAATATAATCAAACAATATATCCTGCGAATAGACCAATTAATACAAGCAACAAAACATGTATCATATAACATTTAGATGCACATAAAGGATAACACCAAGTTTTCTTATATATATAACTGACAACCGATTACATGATTGTTTTTGAAAAGGAAATCAAAATAGACTCGGGCTACATCCCCCGATCTTACTAGACTAGTACATATACAAGGTGGCAAAATTTTTCCTTCATTCCATGTTGTCTTTAACCTTTCAGTTGTCTTGAAACTTGGTGTGAGTCTATGTACACAAAACGCTGATATAACTACCCGTCACAAAAGAAGTACCTGCAAACACAAAGTCTATGGTGGAGGAAAAAATGGTGGTGGAACCGGGAACAATGGCCTGTAAACATGAGAAACCCTATCCTCCAAATCAAGAACCAAACGGTGAAGGAAAACACTCTGCTGCTCGAGTGTCAAAACACGAGCAGGTAGATCAACTGGTGGTATCTGAGGTGGTAGTGGGGGTAATGGTGGTGACTCTGGTGGTGGTGGAGCATGGGGTGGTGAATGAGCTGGTGGTGGTGGAGTCAAAAGTACCAAACTCTCAAGGTGAATAAGCTCCTCCTCGAGTTCATGAACTCGACGGATAATAAAGTCTATCTGATGCTCTAAAGTCAGCACACGAGCACGTAACTCGGTAGCAACAGATGGGTAATGCACTGGGTGGTATGGATCTGTCATGGGCATGACATGTGGTGGAGAGTGTGGTGCAATAAGAGGCTCACTGGGTGGTATGTGGGCATGTCCAGAGGGTCCTGCCTCGTCAGTATGGTCTGTATGTGGTAATATAGGGGCCTGACTAGGCTCCTCAGCAGGTAAGTGAGCTAGAGAATGTGGTGGAGTAGTAATATGATCAGGTGCCGGGACAACTGGCTCATCTGGTATGAGATCATCCTCATCGACTGCGTTGCGCTGTAGGCCAAGGGCCTGCAGTGCAGATGAAGTAACAGATGCATAAGAAGAAGCATCTGAATCGGTATCTGCATCCGAAGAAATATCTATCACCGAGACTACTGGTGATGCAACGTCTAAGATAACCACATCATAAACATCCCAGTCTCCTAAGTCATCATCTATATGCTCTACGGGAATCACCGGGACAATGTCGTCATCGTCCTCGTCGAGGTCAACGAAAGGCACCATAGCAAGAGGAAGTACATCCAAAGGTATAATCTCGACCACGTGTTCACCCTCCGGGTGACCTATGATAACTATGTCATTGAATAGTGGAGGTACAGCTAATACGTCATCGTCAACAATATCCCCTAGAAATGCGAATGGCTGAAAATCATCCATATCGCTATCAGATCCCGTCTCACTATCCGATGTAATGACCTGAACCTCTGGTATGTAATCATCATCTGACGAAGGTGTCATAGGATCCACATCATCATGAATGTTGCTTCCTTCTGATGAAGACATGATATCCTGTAACATAATTGGTTTGACGTATGTATTAATAAATTAATTTTTCAAATATATATATACACAAAATGTTGAAATCACATAAGTTCATTTTAAGTTATTCTATTTGTGTTATGCGGATTAACTTGATGTTTCATGTCTACCATTCAGAGACTAAGACACTTAATGTCCTTGCTTGATTTGTATGATATGAATTTTGTTTATGCAATGAAAACTCTTGTTTTTGTATGAATTGTTTTCATGAGAGATTCCCTAGTGATTGTAGACTAGACTCGAGAAAGAATCCTGGTTCACTACAATCGAAGCTCTGATACCAATCTGTCACACCCTGCTCGTAGCGGAAGCGCGAGGTGTGATCTGTTGGTTCTCATTGCATAACGATATAAGTAAACATACTAAATGAATAAAACATACTCCATTGCCATTACCATAATTGTTCAAAAGATGCGCAACATACATTAAGTTTATAATTTACAAACCATTCAAAGAAATTAAGTTGATATTATTTCATACATCCAAAACGAAAGTTTTAAACATTAAGGCTTTGTCCACTATAACACCACAAAACGGCAGTATAATAGATAAACCCTTCAAAAGATGGCACGGAGTCTTGATACTTGTTTCCTGAATTAGAATCCCTGACAAGGTCCACTAATTCCCTGAAATACATGTTTAAGTAGAAAAATCAACAAAGGTTGAGCGAGTTCATGCAGTTTAGTCGTGTATGATACACCCTAAAAATGTAGGATGTACTTGTATTTGAATCAAATATAGTATGAAAAGCGTCAATGAAATCGTGATCATTATTGTTTTGCAAGGACATTAATATGTGTGACGAAATAGGAAGCAAACCAACCCTAGATGATTTTAATTGTATCGACACCATGTCGTAGGGCAACAAACGCACTCCTAGGTAAATGAATGACCATGAGTGGGGCTCGCCAAAACCCATTAGATCTAACCCTTTGTTCCTTGGTCCAAACTGGATTAATGGTGCTTTAGTTATGGCCCTAATTTCTCACATGATCTAAGGTGTTTCATTCCTTGACTTATCATACTTATTGTACATGTATTTTCCCCGATAGATGTAAAGTTGTAAAGCATTTAAAATGAATAGGGGACATGAACTCACAGTATTGCTTCAGTGAGTAGAAGTAAATATGATTTCACGTGCGGTAGTCCTGAACAGTTTTGCGACCTACAATCGTTGTTATATTTGTTAGACACTTCGGTCTTTGTAAGTAACTTGAGTACAAGTCTTATGTCTTAAATATGTGTAAGACTTGTATGTCTTTATTGTTTGTTGAACTTTGTATAATTGTATTTCTTTACAATTTATGTCATTGGACTTAGCCCAAGAAATTATGATATTGAGCCCAAATAGTGTTGGGCTTAAATAGTGTTGAGCTTTAATAGTGTTGGGCTTAAATAATGTTGGGCTTTTATAGTGTTGGGCTTTTGGGCCCATAAGTTTGATATTGGGCTTGGCCCATGAGTTATTTGCTATTGGGCTTAGCCCAAGTATTTAATTTAAGCCCAATATAATTTATAAAAAAATATAAGCCTATTTATATAAATATTTAGACCATTTGAAAAGATAATCTTTCATTTTTATAAAAACAATTTTATAAAAATTTTATAGTTATACTTTTTAGGTAATAAAAACATAATACTTTTTATAAGTTTTTCAAAATGTCCGAATTTTGTTAATGGTAACTAAGTTTTTGTGTCCGTGTCGCAAGATCGTCTAGATGTCGTATTAAGTCCTCGGATTGGTAATATGTCCATAAGTTCGTCCGTCGTCCGTTTTGACCATAATTTATGTCCGATTGTTCGTATTGTCCGAAACATTTTTGTTTGTCCAAAAGTCCATATTGTCCAAATTTGTCCGTCTTTGTGTTCATGTCCAAGGATGGACACTTTATCAAGTTCATATATATATTTTTGTAATTTTCGTGATATGTAGAAAGTTTGTATTTGTTCCTACTAGAATTAACACATGATGTACACATCAAAATATATAACTTATGATACTTGATGAATATTTTTGTAAATACACATTTTATCCATAAATATATGCTTGTCATTTTTATTTAGAAATCTTTTTATAAAACCTAGATTTATAACTTTGTTCAAAATTTAAAGACCTCAAATAATTGTTTAGTAACAAACTTCTTTGTTTAACAACTTTTAATACATAGCAAAATATATAAAAATCTTTCCATAGTTTTGTTTGAAATATGGATTTTTCCCCAAGTTTATACAAAACTTGTTTTCAAATTATTTCAATACAAAACATCATCAAGTATCAATATTTAACAAAATTTGTCAACAAGAGTAGCATGAACATGATATTGTTCTTAACTTTCCTAAAAAGGAAACTTTATTCCTTATTTTTGCCAAAAATTTATAGATCAAAATTTTATGAAAAACTCTAGTTTTAGATGTCTTACAAAGTTATTTAAAGCATGAGTGTGTATTCAAAACGTTTACTATCAACATATTTCTTGATTTTTATCCTTTCCAGAAATAGAAACTTTATCCAAGAAATATTTCGAAATTTATTTTCTTAGTTTTTAAATGGTTTCTCATATTTTACTAGTATGCATGTTCATAAAAATTCATGTTCATTCCTTTGTTGATGAATCTTGGTTGATCCTACATGCATGTATGTAGATCTTATTTTTGAGTAAAAATAACCAAGATTCAAATTGATTAGGCTAGATTCTTCCAAGTTCATCTCATAATCATAGAAAAACCATGTTTAAAAATAATGATTTTCAGTTATTTCTTGTTATTTTTCAAGTGGGTTTTTGATAAACTTGTAAAAGAAATCAAAAATAAAAGTGAAGCTAGTATGTTATTCTTACAAATTTTTGCAAGGAAACAAAGATGAAGATAAGAAAAATCTTGATGATTTAGAGCTTCAAGTTCCACCAAAAATGCTCCCAATAGCTTTTCTAAACACCCTTGTAACTAGTTTCATCCATGGATCTCCATATGTGCAAGAACTCTTGAATTTAAAGTTTGAAATAAAGTGAAGTGGGGGTGTTTGGTTTAAACGATTTTAGAGAGAGAGTGTGTAGAAGTTGTAGTGTTTTGATGGTTTTGAGGATTATGGGGAAAAGGGTGGAGTGTTAGAAGGTTTACTTGGTTTTAGATATTACACTTATCATGTTTTCCTAGTTCCAACACAACAAAATTGAAATAGGTGGCAAGTGGGAAAGCCCACCAACCGTGAATCATCATAGGGAGGGGGTATTTACTTATTATTTTTTTTTTATAAAAATCTTGTTTAATTTATAAACCTTAAGAACTTTGATATTTTATATAAAAATATCCACCAGGTTTTAAGCTCTAATATTTTAAAGTAATGTGACACTAGGTAAAACTAATTCACCAAAATTTTTAGTTTGTAATTCGGGTGAAAAAGTAGGTTCGGGTCCTGTACCGGGTTAAATACTGACACCGTGTTTTATTTAGATAAAAACATAACAAAAATTATTTTTGTACTTGTTTTATTATCCAAATATTTAATCCAACTTTTTGGACTAAAATTTTTATTATTTTTAACACGGTTCCGGTACCGGCTTTGCTGACTGGCAGTTTACTGAACTAGCCGTGCAGCTTAACGCAAAAAAAAGATTCGATTGTGGATTTTGTGTCGTTTTTAATACCCATTATACTATTTATGTCAGATAATATTTATTTTTGGGTTTTTGGACAATTACTGTTTCGTTCTGCGAAATGCTGTATATTTCCGCACGATTGCTGTATTTTTCTGCGGATTTGAACAATTTGGTTTTTAATTGGAATTTTGTAAATAATAAGGCACATATTAATTTTGGACAAAGCTTTTTATAAAATATTTGTGTAGACATAACTGTATGTCATGTTTTCATTGTGTCAGACTATACCTCGACTAGTACTGACAAGTATCGTTTATTCGCGTTCCTATTGTTAGTCTAGGATATTGTTTCTAATTGCAACGGATTCATTATCATAATTCACTATGATTTTTGTAATTCCTAGACTCTCAAGACTTTAATTAATTAAAATTAAGTCAAATATGCGAAAAATAATAGTCGAAATAGTTGTTCAAGTTGTACGGAATTACCGTTATTTTGCCACATGAAACGTGTGGTGCACATTGCTAAGTTCATCTGGTAACTTCAACTTGTAAGCAACAGTGCCAATCTTTTCTAAGATTTCAAATGGTCCAATGTAACGTGGGTTTAGTTTTCCACGCCTACCGAACCTCGCTACGCCTTTCCAGGGCGAGACTTTCAACAAGACTTTGTCTCCGACCTCGAAAGATAATTGTTTTTGCTTTTTGTTTGCGTAGCTCTTTTGTCGATCGCGAGCCGCCTTGATACGGTCTCGGATCTGGAAAATTTTATCCGTAGTCTCTTGGACTAGTTCCGGACCAATTAACTGACTATCGCCTGTTTCCGCCCAACATAGCGGAGAGCGACACTTTCGACCATAAAGAGCTTCAAACGGTGCAGCTTGTATACTAGTATGGTAGCTGTTATTGTAGGAAAACTCAACTAAAGGTAGATGAGTATCCCAATTGCCGCCTAAATCCATAACACACGCACGAAGCATATCTTCAAGTGTTTGGATTGTCCGTTCGCTCTGGCCGTCAGTTTGAGGATGAAAGGCTGTACTCAGATTTAATTGCGATCCAAAGGTCTGTTGAAATGATTTCCAAATTCTAGAAACAAAACGACCATCTCGGTCCGAAATGATTGAAATAGGTACCCCATGACGAGCCACTATTTCTCTAACATAGGGTTCCGCTAGTTTCTCAGTACTATCCTTCTCCCGAATTGGCAAGAAGTGTGCGGACTTTGTCAATCTATCGATGATTACCCATATCATGTCATGGCCTTTTGAGGTCCTGGGTAACTTCGTAATGAAGTCCATCGATATTTGATCCCATTTCCAAACGGGAATCTCGGGTTGTTGTAACAAGCCCGAGGGTTTCTGATATTCAGCCTTGATCTTCGCACAGGTTAAGCATTTTCTGACATAAGTCGCGATATCACCTTTGAGTTTAGGCCACCAATAGTACTCTTTCAAATCCTGGTACATTTTATCCGATCCAGGATGAATCGAGTATTTAGACCTATGTGCTTCCTCAAAAATAACATCTCGAAGGCCTCCAAAGAATGGAACCCAAATTCTACCTGCAACGTACAAAGTTCCATCCTCATTTGGCACTAACCGTTTTTCCATGCCTCGAAGTGATTCTGCTAGAATATGCTCTTCCTTGAGTGCTTCTTGTTGTGCATTATGAATCCGAGTGGTAAGATCTGTGTGAATTGTCATTTCTAATGCTCGGACTCTTAGTGTTTTAACTCACTCCTTGCGGCTCAAGGCGTCAGCTACAACATTCGCCTTGCCCGAATGGTACTTGATTTCACAATCATAATCGTTTAACAATTCAACCCAACGTCGTTGACGCATATTTAATTCTTTTTGGTTGAATATATGTTGTAGACTTTTATGATCCGTGAAAATAGTACATTGAGTACCATATAGATAATGTCGCCATATCTTCAAAGCAAATACCACTGCGCCAAATTCAAGGTCGTGAGTGGTATAGTTCTTTTCGTGAACTTTTAGTTGGCGAGACGCGTACGCGATAAATTTTTCACGTTGCATGTGTACGCAACCCAAACCTTGATGCGAAGCATCACAGTATACAACAAAATCATCGGTACCATCGGGTAATGATAAGATTGGTGCAATGCACAACTTGTCTTTTAGAAGTTGAAATGCTGCTTCTTGTTTCTCTCCCCAATCGAATTTCTTGTCTTTCTGTGTAAGAGAAGTTAGTGGTTGAGCAATCTTTGTAAAATTCTCAATAAATCTCCGATAATATCCCGCTAAGCCCAAAAATTATCGCACTTCAGTAGGAGTCTTGGGCGCTTCCCAATTCTTAATCGCTTCTATCTTCGACGGGTCTACTTGAATGCCTTTCTCGTTCACTACATGCCCGAGAAATTGTACTTCGCGAATCCAAAATTCACATTTGGAAAATTTCGCGTATAGTTTCTCCGTCTTTAGCAACTCCAAAATTGTTCTCAAATGTTGTTCATGTTCATCAGTCGATCGAGAGTATATCAAAATATCGTCAATAAACACTATGACGAATTTGTCAAGATACGGCTTGCACACGCGATTCATTAGATCCATGAAAACCGCTGGTGCATTCGTTAAGCCAAATGGCATAACGAGGAACTCGTAATGACCGTAACGAGTCCGAAAAGCCGTTTTCGGTATGCTTTCCTCTTGAATTCGTAATTGATGATACCCCGATCGTAGGTCTATCTTTGAGTATAAGCTCGACCCTTGTAGTTGATCGAATAGATCATCAATCCTTGGTAATGGATACCGATTCTTGATGGTAAGTTTATTCAACTCGCGATAATCGATGCACATCCTGAAAGTTCCGTCCTTCTTCTTTACAAACAAGACCGGAGCTCCCCAAGGCGAGTAGCTCGGTCTAATGAATCCTTTATCCAACAACTCTTGAAGTTGTGTGGATAACTCTTGCATTTCAGAAGGTGCTAACCGATATGGAGATTTAGCTACGGGTCCAGCTCCTTGTACCAAATCGATGTGAAACTCGACTTGTCGATAAGGTGGTAGTCCTGGTAAGTCTTCAGGAAATACTTCAGGAAATTCTTTTACTATTGGAATATCTGTCAACTTTGGCCCATCAGCCTTCTTATCCACAACATGTGCTAGAAAAGCAATACACCCTTTCCGTAAGCACTTCTGGGCTTTCATGCTATTGATGATCCGTAATGGGGTGTCGCGCTTCTCTCCATGTATCACCAGCGTCTCTTCGTTCAGTAGTGGTATGCGAATGATCTTTTCGTGGCAAACGACTTCGGCTCGATTAATGGATAGCCAATCCATGCCAACCACTACATCGAAACTACCCAACTCAACAGGTAAGAGATTGATAGTGAATTTTTATTCTCCAAGTTGTAAGGAACACTCCTTAACAACTTCCCCTGATTCTACTAGTTTACCGTTAGCCAATTCTATAGAATATGGGACATCTAATTTACTAGATTTTAGTCCCAGAGTATTTTTAAATTCCACAGAGATAAAACTAAAATCGGCACCAGTATCAAATAATATGGATGCAAAATGATTGTTAAGGAGGAACGTACCAGTGACCACATTAGGGTCTTGGCGCGCATCCTTAGCTCCAATCACAAATGATCGACCACGAGCTTGGTTTTCTTTAGGGCAATCCCTTTTGAAGTGATCTTTGCTTCCGCATCCAAAACATCCTTGCTCACGCCCATTTCCATTCCTATTGTTGTTTCTATTCTCCGTTCCTGATCTATTTCCTGATCCCCAGCATGACTCGGTACGGTGGCCAAGCTTGCCACACTTGTCACATTTCCTACAATTACCCACGTGATGATACGCGCATCGCTCACACTTGGGCATAGTACCTGCGTACTTCTTCGGGCCAGTATCATTGGTGGCTACAAACGCCTTTGCATCTCTTGCCTGAGTATTCTCTTGTTTTATATTATAATTATTGGGGTTGTTGTGATTGCGGTTGTTGTTATTGCCGTTGTGGTTATTGCGGTTGTAGTTGTTGTTGTTGGTATTGTTGTTGGTATTGTTGTTGGGATTGGTGTTATTGTTGTAGTTGTTGTTCCTACGAGTTCCCTTCTTGAAATTTGAGTAACTCCTTTTTCCACCCGTGGAAGACTCAACATGTGAATCTTTCTTCTCATCTCCTTTCACATTATATTTCTTCATCCGGATCGCGTCTTCATTAAGGCTCACAGCTAAAGTTACCGCCTGCGTGATAGTCATGGGTTCTGCTGCAGTAACATGACTTCGGATCTCAGGAGAAAGTCCCCAAATATAGCGTTCAATACGCTTGTATTCTGGTGTAACCAAATAAGGAATCACACGAGACAGGTCGTGAAACCTTTGGGTATACCCGGTAATATCAGATCCGACCATAGTAAGGTTCCAAAATTCATTCTCCAACTTCTGGAGTTCAGCACGGGAACAATATTTTTCTCTCATCCTTTCTTTCAACTCTTCCCACGTCAATCCGTATGCTACACTATCACCCAAAGTTTGCACTTGTAAATTCCACCATGTAAGGGCCTCATTTATGAACAAGCCAGTGACGTAGGTGACTTGTTGATCGATAGAGCATCTGCTCATTCTTATGGTAGAATCCGTTTTCTCCGTCCAACGCACATAAGCCACAGCACCACCTGTGCCATCATAATTGAGTGGCTTGCAGTCTAGAAACTGCTTGAATGTGCATCCTGAAATAGACAAATAAACGGATTAAGAATGAGCAAACAGTGAAACGCACGAATAGATTATTATAAAAGGAATTAGGTAAGTTGTGACAAAACAACTAAGTGTTACCATTGGTATTAGTTCTGCCAGAGGTACCGCCGTGTCCTGGGCCTCCTGATCCGCCAGTGCCACCGCTGTGTTCGGCACGTGAGGCCTCATAAAGGGCTATAGCTTGGGAAACCCTTTCTCCTATTAATGCATTCAATTCCGCCTCATTTGTAGGCATTGGTGGAGGTGGGGGTGGATTAGATGTTCGTGTACGTGGAGGTTGTCTTCTTGGCGCCATTATTCTTCCAAAAGAATATACGATTAAGTTTAGGCGTTGGTTTGTTAATAAATATTTTTACTAAGTATATAACACACATTTATAACATTAATAAAAGAGTAAATTACAAGTTTTGTCCTTTATGTATGTCCCAAATTGCAGGCGCTGTCCTTTAAACCAAAACTTGACAGGCGGTGTCCTTTGTGTTTTTAAAATCTTGCACGTTTTGTCCTTTAGGCCAAACTTAGTTTGATTTGTTAGTTAAATCTGGTATCAAGGGGCTATTTTGTAAAAAAAATTTATTCAGGGACTAAATTGTACAAAACTTAATATTATTATTATTATTATTATTAATATTATTGAGTAAATTACTAACCACCATCACCACCACCCTTCATCGCCATCACCACCACCCTCCACCGCCGCCACCACCGCCACCGCCACCACCACCACTACCGCCACCATCTTTATTCTTAAACTCATCCGGTGTCATCTCTCTTCGGTCACCATTCTTCGCATGAAAGTTCCATAAACTTGACCTTTAAAACAAATCAATTTACTTGTACAATTTGATAACAAAAATCACTTCAAGTTCAATTAGCGCTTCAACCTTTCGCCTAAGGTAATAACCAATCAAATCTTCATCTATGGGATGAAGCCGAAACCCAGGTTGCAACAATGCCTTGTCCATCATCACAAAAAACACAATCACCAATCATAATCATCTGAAGAAGAAGAAACCCCAACACCACAAATTAGAAAACCCCAAATTCAAACCCACCTTAATTATCATCTGAATCAAAAATTCTGATGGGTATACCGAGTCAAAACTGAACCGAGTCCCTAGTCTTGAACCCAGCTAACCCACACCATGAAACCCGGGCCAACTGAAATAACAAAACAACCGGTACTTGAATCGAGACACGAAAACTGACCAATCGGAAACAAAATCAAAACAAGAAACTTGAACCTGGAACTGATGGTGTCACCGACGAGTTCGTCGGAAAACCAGCGACTCAAATCGATGTTCTGACCGAGACTCGAACCTGAACCTGACCTCGCCAAGCTTAAATTGATCCGAATTGAACCTGCTGACCCGAGACTGAACCAACACTACCCGAACCTGCTCGTTGACTTGCTTCCTCTCGGTCCTCCGCCACCGCTGAGCACCGCCACCACTGGTGGTGCTGCTGCCGTTGTTGTTTATCGGGGAGAGGGGAACAGAGTAGAGGGAGAAGGAGGGTGATGGTGGTGTGAGTGAAAGAGGGGGGTGGTCGGGGTGTTTCACCGGAAAACGAACGCGGAGGGCGGTGGGTGTGGTGGTAATGGCGGTGGTGGTTGCAGGTTTAACTAACGTCTGATAGAGAGAGAGAGAGAGAGAGAGAGAGATAGGGCTTCTTTATAATCTTTTTATTTTTTAGAAACTAGTCCCTGAATATTTTTTTTTTACAAAATAGCCCCTTGATACCAGATTTAACTAACAAATCTAACTGGGTTTGGCCTAAAGGATAAAACGTGCAAGATTTTGAAAACACAAAGGACACCGCCTGTCAAGTTTTGGTTTAAAGGACAGCGCCTGCAATTTGGGACATACATAAAGGACAAAACTTGTAATTTTTTCTTAATAAAAATATAATCAAACAATATATCCTGCGAATAGACCAATCAATACAAGCAACAAAATATGTATCATATAACATTTAGATGCACATAAAGGATAACACCAAGTTTTCTTATATATATAACTGACAACCAATTACATGATTGTTTTTGAAAAGGAAATCAAAATAGACTTGGGCTACATCCCCCGATCTTACTAGACTAGTACATATACAAGGTGGCAAAATTTTTCCTTCATTCCATGTTGTCTTTAACCTTTCAGTTGTCTTGAAACTTGGTGTGAGTCTATGTACACAAAACGCTGATATAACTACCCGTCACAAAAGAAGTACCTGCAAACACAAAGTCTATGGTGGAGGAAAAAATGGTGGTGGAACCGGGAACAATGACCTGTAAACATGAGAAACCCTATCCTCCAAATCAAGAACCAAACGGTGAAGGAAAACACTCTGCTGCTCGAGTGTCAAAACACGAGCAGGTAGATCAACTGGTGGTATCTGAGGTGGTAGTGGGGGTAATGGTGGTGACTCTGGTGGTGGTGGAGCATGGGGTGGTGAATGAGCTGGTGGTGGTGGAGTCAAAAGTACCAAACTCTCAAGGTGAATAAGCTCCTCCTCGAGTTCATGAACTCGGCGGATAATAAAGTCTATCTGATGCTCTAAAGTCAGCACACGAGCACGTAACTCAGTAGCAATAGATGGGTAATGCACTGGGTGGTATGGATCTGTCATGGGCATGACATGTGGTGGAGAGTGTGGTGCAATAAGAGGCTCACTGGGTGGTATGTGGGCATGTCCAGAGGGTCCTGCCTCGTCAGTATGGTCTGTATGTGGTAATATAGGGGCCTGACTAGGCTCCTCAGCAGGTAAGTGAGCTAGAGAATGTGGTGGAGTAGTAATATGATCAGGTGCCGGGACAACTGGCTCATCTGGTATGAGATCATCCTCATCGACTACGTTGCGCTGTAGGCCAAGGGCCTGCAGTGCAGATGAAGTAACGGATGCATAAGAAGAAGCATCTGAATCGGTATCTGCATCCGAAGAAATATCTATCACCGAGACTACTGGTGATGCAACGTCTAAGATAACCACATCATAAACATCCCAGTCTCCTAAGTCATCATCTATATGCTCTACGGGAATCACCGGGACAATGTCGTCATCGTCCTCGTCGAGGTCAACGAAAGGCACCATAGCAAGAGGAAGTACATCCAAAGGTATAATCTCGACCATGTGTTCACCCTCCGGGTGACCTATGATAACTATGTCATTGAATAGTGGAGGTACAGCTAATACGTCATCGCCAACAATATCCCCTAGAAATGCGAATGGCTGAAAATCATCCATATCGCTATCAGATCCCGTCTCACTATCCGATGTAATGACCTGAACCTCTGGTATGTAATCATCATCTGACGAAGGTGTCATAGGATCCACGTCATCATGAATGTTGCTTCCTTCTGATGAAGACATGATATCCTGTAACATAATTGGTTTGACGTATGTATTAATAAATTAATTTTTCAAATATATATATACACAAAATGTTGAAATCACATAAGTTCATTTTAAGTTATTCTATTTGTGTTATGCGGATTAACTTAATGTTTCATGTCTACCATTCAGAGACTAAGACACTTAATGTCCTTGCTTGATTTGTATGATATGAATTTTGTTTATGCAATGAAAACTCTTGTTTTTGTATGAATTGTTTTCGTGAGAGATTCCCTAGTGATTGTAGACTAGACTCGAGAAAGAATACTGGTTCACTACAATCGAAGCTCTGATACCAATCTGTCACACCCTGCTCGTAGCGGAAGCGCGAGGTGTGATCTGTTGGTTCTCATTGTATAACGATATAAGTAAACATACTAAATGAATAAAACATACTCCATTGCCATTACCATAATTGTTCAAAAGATGCGCAACATACATTAAGTTTATAATTTACAAACCATTCAAAGAAATTAAGTTGATATTATTTCATACATCCAAAACGAAAGTTTTAAACATTAAGGCTTTGTCCACTATAACACCGCAAAACGGCAGTATAATAGATAAACCCTTCAAAAGATGGCACGGAGTCTTGATACTTGTTTCCTGAATTAGAATCCCTGACAAGGTCCACTAATTCCCTGAAATACATGTTTAAGTAGAAAAATCAACAAAGGTTGAGCGAGTTCATGCACTTTAGTCGTGTATGATACACCCTAAAAATGTAGGATGTACTTGTATTTGAATCAAATATAGTATGAAAAGCGTCAATGAAATCGTGATCATTAATGTTTTGCAAGGACATTAATATGTGTGACGAAATAGGAAGCAAACCAACCCTAGACGATTTTAATTGTATCGACACCATGTCGTAGGGCAACAAACGCACTCCTAGGTAAATGAATGACCATGAGTGGGGCTCGCCAAAACCCATTAGATCTAACCATTTGTTCCTTGGTCCAAACTGGATTAATGGTGCTTTAGTTATGTCACACCCCTTTCTACGGCGGAAGCACGAGGTGTGATCATGAAAGGTTCTCATTGCATACGAAGAGTAAACATGCTACATGCTCAAGAAAATAACTTCAAATACCATAATTTGAAAACATACGTTAGCGTTCACATCGCTAAGTCGCATAAAGCATTGTCTTAAAAGTTTACAACTTTATTTAAAGTTAAACACAAGCGACATCCACGAGCATAAGCAAGACCACGCGCACATCCATCCTAGTTACCTGAAATACATGTGAGTTTTTGGAAAAACGTCAACATAAAGTTGGTGTGAATTCATGCAGTTTTGTATTTCACGTTTGTATACTTTGTATAAAAACATAGTTGTGAATAAATCAAGTTTTTCTCGAGTACTCCACGTACTTCAAGTTATATACCAATCCTCTTGAGTACCCCACGTACTTCAAGTTATATATCAATCCTCTTGAGTACCCCACGTACTTCAAGTTATATATCAATTTTAGTATGGTATGAATTTTATGTAAATACAGTATTTCTGTAATTATCAGATTGTTAATGGGTTGCAAAGCCATTAACATGTGGCACGACATAGGAAGTCACCAAACCTAAGGCATTTAATTGGTATATTCTGAGACACAAAAGCACTACTCGATTCTCGCCCCGACCGAGTGTGTGGCTGCCAGGCACCCGTTAGATCTAACCTTTTGTTCTGCGGTCTAAGTATGTACACGATTAATGGTGCTTCTGTACCCTATTCGTGACACTATTTCTCATAACGCATCCTACTTGGTTCTCGTTCTCACCAAGCGCGTTTCTTGTTATCATTTCTCATAGCGCCTCATACTTGGTTCTCGTTCTCACCAAGTGCGCTTCTCATATTCTTATATTTCATCACACTTGGTTCTCGTTCTCACCAAGTGTACTTCTTGTATTCTTATATTTCGTCACACTTGGTTCTCGTTCTCACCAAGTGTACTTCTTGTATTTATATCATACCAATTATAAATTTTGTACATTTGTACATGTATTTCACCCCCGAAGTTATAAAAACTGAAAACAGTTAAAGAGAAAAGGGGGAGCATGAACTCACAACTTTGCGTTCCTAGCGTCGTAAACTCCACCGGATTTGCTTAAATAACGTCGTAACCTATACGCGTTTTCTTAACGTTAGTCACTAGACTTGCGTCGCACAAGTACAGTCACTCTCTTTTGTGTATATTTTCTTGTGTTAAAAATATTCTTATATTTTTAACTACGTATCTTACTTATATTATTTTCTCTAAAATAAATATAAGTCTTTTGTGTTTTGCACTTTGCACCCGAATTATGTATCTTGTATGTTGTATGTGTATTTTTATGTTTATACTCCTCACGAGTATTTAGCGTATTTTTAAGTCTTAATACACTAGCACGTATAACACATACTATATACACTTAGCACAAAAGTTGGTGATAAAATAATATATATTTTCTCTCAAAAATATACATACTTATATCCATTTTTATTCTTGAAGAAATCCTCATTTCTTATCACCAAAAATTAGGGAAACCTTGGTAATACTCTTAAATACATTTTTAGGGAATAAGTTTCTCAAAAACTTATATTTTTCTAAGTGTCAAAATTTATAAAAATTTTGACAGAGTTTCCCCTAAAAATGGAGGTTTCCCACGTTTTCAAAACGTGTGTTTATTTTCTTTTAAATCATTATCAATCATCAACAACAATTATCAACAATACTCATCAGCAATAATCACTAGTTTCTCCATTTCATGAACTTGAATATTTACAAAAATGTGTAATCTTACTAGCACATTTAGTAAGTCTTATTATCTTTAAAAATAAGTTTAATTTCTTAAAAACTTTATTTTTAAAGAATATGAAGTTTCACAACTTCTAGTCGGTTTTTACGAAAATTATTTCTTTGTTAAAACCTTTGTTACACAAGTGTCCACACGCTTGTTTGTTCATAAAAACACCTCTAGTTCATGAAAGATCCGGTTTTAAAACATGATTTCTTTAACGCTTGGTCCTTTGAAAATACCACTTGCAGATACGTAGATCTGCTAGTTTTAAACACTATTTTGCAAGTAAAAATACTTTTACACAAGTTCATGTTTCATGTGTGGTAGAGTTTCACCTTTTAACCCTTATATCTTCTAACATAACCTTATGTCATAATCCAAGAACATGACTACATCGGGTTAAATGGTGATCCGAGCTACCACAATCATAGATCGGGTCTCAATAATCATACATTTCGAATACTACATCATTTACACAACTTATGTGCTATTAACCACCATTTTTTGTGTTTTATGTAGACTTTAAAGCATCATCTTGCATGTTAACGAGTTTTATCCGATAAAAATCCTTTTAACCACTTTAGATTAGTTCAAATATGAGTTTTAAGCATTATACCTCTAGCTCGAGGCTAGGGAAGAATCTATGCGCAAAAGAGGTGGATAAAAGCTAGATAAAGAGGTCCTTCGAACTCCGTTTGCTCCAAGCTTCCTAATACGAGATCCTCGACACTTGTATGGACTTGGAATGGCGAGATCAAAGCTTGGAAATGGTTGTGTGTTCAAGGGGTGTTTGGCCGTAGCCTTTGAGAGAGAGAGGAGGGTGTGTGTGTTGTGGTGATGAGGTGATTAAATGTTGGATGTTTACTTATAACTACAATTTCATTGTCCAAGGGTTCTTGTGTTCCCTTAAGTACACACACACTATCATATAATATCCTCATCAAATCCAAGTAATATTTAGGTGATCTTGAGAAGATTACACAATTCTTGTATTTAGGCATGTGGGGGAATCGAATACTAGCATATGGGGGGGGGGGTAATGTGTAAGTTGCAAGATCTTAATTAGATTTACCAAATCTAAGTGTATCAAGTGAATCTATGAAAGATCTTGTGAATCTAAAAGAGATCTATGAAAGATCATGTAAGATTTTAAGGGATCTTGGCAAGATTATTATGGATTTGGAAAGATCTAGTAAATATTTGGATGTTCCGGGTAATGTCCGGTTGTTCGGTTAAATACCGATTCGTTAAAGTGCTAAATTACACTTTTTAGTGTCGTTTAAGTACCTTTCTTGTACTCTTTCAATTCCCAACACTTAGGGAAATATTCTGGATAATAAAACGACATTTCTGCATAATATTTATATGTCTAAATGCTGAATTATTGCTGAATTTTATAAATTCTGCACTTAAAGTGCGTTTCGGGTGCTTTTTAGTGCTTATTTTTGCTTTCGTATTGCATATATATTAAACCCTTGTATGTACTCTTGGGTTTTAATGCATTCTTGCTGTCGGACCTACACCTAGGCTCCAATTTTTATTGTCTGGCTGCTTTCTGCAGTTCCGTTGACACATAGTGTCTTACCGGTGAGTTTACTATTATTCTGACGCAACGCTCTCGTTTATGCATAAAGCAATATTTTGTAGTATACAACATGCATGAATTCACTTGTTTAATCATGTGTTCAGACATTGCTGACACTTAAACTCATAATTGCAGTCATTAAGCAATAATTAATGTGTACGGAAATTACCGGTTTGGGCCAGTTGTCACAAGTTATGGCCCTAATTTCTCACATGATCTAAGGTGTTTCATTCCTTGACTTATCATACTTATTGTACATGTATTTTCCCCGATAGATGTAAAGTTGTAAAGCATTTAAAATGAATAGGGGACATGAACTCACAGTATTGCTTCAGTGAGTAGAAGTAAATATGATTTCACGTGCGGTAGTCCTGAACAGTTTTGCGACCTACAATCGTTGTTATATTTGTTAGACACTTCGGTCTTTGTAAGTAACTTGAGTACAAGTCTTATGTCTTAAATATGTGTAAGACTTGTATGTCTTTATTGTTTGTTGAACTTTGTATAATTGTATTTATTTACAATTTATGTCATTGGACTTAGCCCAAGAAATTATGATATTGGGCCCAAATAGTGTTGGGCTTAAATAGTGTTGAGCTTTAATAGTGTTGGGCTTAAATAATGTTGGGCTTTTATAGTGTTGGGCTTTTGGGCCCATAAGTTTGATATTGGGCTTGGCCCATGAGTTATTTGCTATTGGGCTTAGCCCAAGTATTTAATTTAAGCCCAATATAATTTATAAAAAAATATAAGCCTATTTATATAAATATTTAGCCCATTTGAAAAGATAATCTTTCATTTTTATAAAAACAATTTTATAAAAATTTTATAGTTATACTTTTTAGGTAATAAAAACATAATATTTTTTATAAGTTTTTCAAAATGTCCGAATTTTGTTAATGGTAACTAAGTTTTTGTGTCCGTGTCGCAAGATCGTCTAGATGTCGTATTAAGTCCTCGGATTGGTAATATGTCCATAAGTTCGTCCGTCGTCCGTTTTGACCATAATTTATGTCCGATTGTTCGTATTGTCCGAAACATTTTTGTTTGTCCAAAAGTCCATATTGTCCAAATTTGTTCGTCTTTGTGTTCATGTCCAAGGATGGACACTTTATCAAGTTCATATATATATTTTTGTAATTTTCGTGATATGTAGAAAGTTTGTATTTGTTCCTACTAGAATTAACACATGATGTACACATCAAAATATATAACTTATGATACTTGATGAATATTTTTGTAAATACACATTTTATCCATAAATATATGCTTGTCATTTTTATTTAGAAATCTTTTTATAAAACCTAGATTTATAACTTTGTTCAAAATTTAAAGACCTCAAATAATTGTTTAGTAACAAACTTCTTTGTTTAACAACTTTTAATACATAGCAAAATATATAAAAATCTTTCCATAGTTTTGTTTGAAATATGGATTTTTCCCCAAGTTTATACAAAACTTGTTTTCAAATTATTTCAATACAAAACATCATCAAGTATCAATATTTAACAAAATTTGTCAACAAGAGTAGCATGAACATGATATTGTTCTTAACTTTCCTAAAAAGGAAACTTTATTCCTTATTTTTGCCAAAAATTTATAGATCGAAATTTTATGAAAAACTCTAGTTTTAGATGTCTTACAAAGTTATTTAAAGCATGAGTGTGTATTCAAAACGTTTACTATCAACATATTTCTTGATTTTTATCCTTTCCAGAAATAGAAACTTTATCCAAGAAATATTTCAAAATTTATTTTCTTAGTTTTTAAATGGTTTCTCATATTTTACTAGTATGCATGTTCATAAAAATTCATGTTCATTCCTTTGTTGATGAATCTTGGTTGATCCTACATGCATGTATGTAGATCTTATTTTTGAGTAAAAATAACCAAGATTCAAATTGATTAGGCTAGATTCTTCCAAGTTCATCTCATAATCATAGAAAAACCATGTTTAAAAATAATGATTTTCAGTTGTTTCTTGTTATTTTTCAAGTGGGTTTTTGATGAACTTGTAAAAGAAATCAAAAATAAAAGTGAAGCTAGTATGTTATTCTTGCAAATTTTTGCAAGGAAACAAAGATGAAGATAAGAAAAATCTTGATGATTTAGAGCTTCAAGTTCCACCAAAAATGCTCCCAATAGCTTTTCTAAACACCCTTGTAACTAGTTTCATCCATGGATCTCCATATGTGCAAGAACTCTTGAATTTAAAGTTTGAAATAAAGTGAAGTGGGGGTGTTTGGTTTAAACGATTTTAGAGAGAGAGTGTGTAGAAGTTGTAGTGTTTTGATGGTTTTGAGGATTATGGGGAAAAGGGTGGAGTGTTAGAAGGTTTACTTGGATTTAGATCTTACACTTATCATGTTTTCCTAGTTCCAACACAACAAAATTGAAATAGGTGGCAAGTGGGAAAGCCCACCAACCGTGAATCATCATGGGGAGGGGGTATTTACTTATTATTTTTTTTTTTATAAAAATCTTGTTTAATTTATAAACCTTAAGAACTTTGATATTTTATATAAAAATATCCACCAGGTTTTAAGCTCTAATATTTTAAAGTAATGTGACACTAGGTAAAACTAATTCACCAAAATTTTTAGTTTGTAATTCGGGTGAAAAAGTAGGTTCGGGTCCTGTACCGGGTTAAATACTGACACCGTGTTTTATTTAGATAAAAACATAACGAAAATTATTTTTGTACTTGTTTTATTATCCAAATATTTAATCCAACTTTTTGGACTAAAAATGTTATTATTTTTAACACGGTTCCGGTACCGGCTTTGCTGACTGGCAGTTTACTGAACTAGCCGTGCAGCTTAACGCAAAAAAGATTCGATTGTGGATTTTGTGTCGTTTTTAATACCCATTATATTATTTATGTCAGATAATATTTATTTTTGGGTTTTTGGACAATTACTGTTTCGTTCTGCAAAATGCTGTATATTTCCGCACGATTGCTGTATTTTTCTGCGGATTTGAACAATTTGGTTTTTAATTGGAATTTTGTAAATAATAAGGCACATATTAATTTTGGACAAAGCTTTTTATAAAATATTTGTGTAGACATAACTGTATGTCATGTTTTCATTGTGTCAGACTATACCTCGACTACTTCTGACAAGTATCGTTTATTCGCGTTCCTATTGTTATTCTAGGATATTGTTTCTAATCGCAACGGATTCATTATCATAATTCACTATGATTTTTGTAATTCCTAGACTCTCAAGACTTTAATTAATTAAAATTAAGTCAAATATGCGAAAAATAATAGTCGAAATAGTTGTTCAAGTTGTACGGAATTACCGGAATTTTGCCGTTTGTCACACATAGGTGTCACAGTTTGCTCCTGTAGCAAGACTAGAAGCCATCAGATTGTTCTTAGCCTTTGCTTTCAACCACAACATCAAGGTGTTTCAAATGGATATCAAATGTGCTTTTCTTTATAGCAAAATTCAAGAAGAGGTATATGTTTATCAACCTCCTGGTTTTGAAGATCCATTTTATCCTGATCATGTCTACAAGCTAAACAAAGCTTTGTATGGCTTGAAACATGCACCTAGAGCCTGGTATGAAACTCTTTTCACTTTTCTCATCTCTATTGAATTTACAAGGGGTAAGATTGATAAAACGCTGTTTTTAAAATGTAGAGGAAAATATTTGATGATTGTCCAAATTTATATGGATGACATCATTTTTGGAAGCACATGCAATGCAATGTGTGAAGAGTTCAGACAACTCATGAAAATAGAGTTTGAAATGAGTATAATGGGTTAACTACAATGCTTTCTTGGTCTCCAAGTTAAGAAAATGCAAAATGGCACTTTCATTCATCAAAGCAAATATGCAAAAGATCTTTTAAACAAATTTGAGATGAATGATTGTAAACCATGTAGTACACCCATTTGATGAGAAAGATGACTTGGTAGATCAGACCTTAGATAGAAGCATTGTCACACCCCAACCGATGGCGGAAACATCGGGGCGGGACGAACAACTCACTCAAAGCATCATAACGCTACTTGTGTCAATATATATTAATCAAAATTTCATAATAAGATGTCATACAAACCAAAACATAGCCAAAATTGTATCAAAATCATCAAAACTCAAACATTGTTTAAAATATTGTTTTTCTAAGGTGTGTATCTAGAGTCACCCTAGCTTGATTCTTCAACGTCCAAACTATCAACCTGCAACATGTACTAAAATAAAATCAACAAAATGTTGGCAAGTATACAAGTTTAATATATAGCATAAATAGTTTAAATTTTAACTGCTCGTATCCAACATGAAGAACATATTACAAGTTTCTGTAACACCTGTGCCTCCGCGGCCATCAAACAAATACCAAACCAATGAAATATTGTATTTCATACTTGGGATTTGTAAAAATATGTGTATCATTTGCACATATCAATTTTTGTTCAAATTCAAACGCTAAATCGCTTTCTGGAAGGTTATACGCGCACCGACGCGTAAATATAACCAGTTTAATGCAAAAAACACTCCGGAACAGTGACATAGGCTTAACATACCTTAAATAACCTTTACATAACTTAGAAATAAGTTTTGAAGGCTTTGGTATGGCAAAATCAAGTTAATACGCTTATAGGGACTAAAGTTGACAAACTGCGAAAGTATGCCAATTTGAACTATAACAGACATTCCGGATCATGGCCATAAGTTAAACATACCATAAATATCCTTTACATAGCTTAGAAATAGGCTTTGAGAGGTTCGGTATGCTAAAATAAACTTTTGGGGTCATTCAGAGACTAAAAGCGTCAAAAAGTGCACAAGTTTGCATTTTCGCGCATAACTTACGTTCTGAATACATCCGGACATCCAAAAATTTATGTAAGCACTAAAATATTTTATTTTAGTGTTTGGCATAAGAAAAATCCATTCGTCACGCCATTTGGATCATTTTTCGCGCTTATGCGCATTCCGTCGTAATTAACCGAACAACGTAACCGTACGGCTAAACGAACCGACACCCGAGATATTTTTGAACACATTTTAAGTTCCCTATACTTTAACTTCATTTTAGAGCTTTGAAATGGGGTTAACGGGGCTTAAACGTGTCAAAAAAACGCATCGAAAACCAAGTTTTGAGGTTGCAGGGACTGAAACTGTAAATCTGCCAAACTAGGTCCGTAAACAGGGGCCAGATGCAGCAAAACGTTTTTTTTCAGCTGTTAACAGCCCTTAACACTCTCCAAAGGCCAAGTGCCAAGTGTCAAACTCTTATGGTGGATGGCAAATAAGTTATCACAACTTTCCAACAAGTGTACGGCTTAGATCGTGCCCCATTTTCCAAGAAATGATCCTAACGGTTGTCCATTTACTATAAATACCCACCCCCACCTTCACTCATTCCTCACAAAATCTGATCTAAAGTGTTCTAAGTTGAAGCCTTTGCTTCATACCTGAACTATTTGGGTCTAGATTGCTTGCGGGGACCCTTTGTAAGTGTTCCTTCGTCCTTTTATTGCTTTTCGAGTCCGAAAGTCAAACTTTGTTTGACTTTCTGCGTTGACCAGTTTATGGTCAATGCGAAGTTCGTTTGAACTTCATAACGTGAGCGTAATCACGATGGGTATAGTCCCTAGTGACTATACCTACTGATTACCACGTTATCTAGGCTCAGTGACGAGCCGTAGTTTCGGTCAGAATACGTATTCTTGCGTATTTTGTAACCAAACTACTTATGGGTATCAAAACCGTTTGTTTTGATACCAAGCCTGTTTCTAAACTTAGTTAAGCATGTTTTAACATGCTTAGCTCGTCACTTTTAGTTTAGTGCTTGTATAGGGTCGTAAGGTAAGCGATCTAAACAATCGCTTATACTTTCGAGCCCGACCCGTTTGGTCGATCATTAGGATCTGACCAAGCACATTAGGTGACCATAGCATATAGGGAATAACCTTCCGAGGTTATACCTTATGGTCGCTTCATTTAAGTAGTTTTATGATAGGTAGTTTATATGCCTTAGGTAAATTACCAAAATGCCCTTTTGACGCCAAAATTCATTTTAAGCATATGTAACATAAATTTTGGTATCTAAACTGTTTTGGTAACAATATTAGATATGTTAAGGCATATTTTACTTGTCATAGGACTAGTTAAGCGGTCCGAACGCGTTTCACGCAAACGACGCGTTAAAGTAGCATAAGCTACCTAAACGGGTCGTAATGGGTCGTAAGCACTTATGTTAGGTTTCATTTAGTATGTAGGCTTTGTTAAACCATATTACACGAGTCTCCATACTCGTTTGGTTTACGAACCCGCATTCTATCCGATCTTCCGATTTAGGCCCGGTTTATTAATGTAGTTACCTATATTAGGTGTCGTTTGATATCGACGATCTCTAGCATTGCTTGGTGGTTATCTTAGGACTTCTGAGCAAGCTCAAGTGAGTACATAGACCCCTCTTTTACTGTTTTCCAAACATTTTGGGGGTGAAACACATGTGCCTACTTGTTACTTTCATGCTTTCCATGTTTTCACATCATATACCTGCTATGTTCGTTAGTACATTATAGTACATGATTTCATTACATTTCATGCTATGTATGCCCATTGTGTGCGTACTTAGTACATCGTTTTACATTACATTTTATGCTATGTATGTCCATTTAGTTCATACTTAGTACATCGTTTCACATCACATCACATGCTATGTATGTTCATTTATTGCATACTTAGTACATTTGTTTTCATCACATGCTTACATTTTGATATGATATTTGGGTTGTTTTGATGGATCAATATACATTCATTAACACCGATCACGCCGTTCGTTAGTAGGTAGTGGTACCATAGGAATTGACAACTCCCGTTCCGGACATCCTGGGTAGGTGGGGATGAAAGGAATGACCGAATTCGATATACATTTACAACAAGATAAACCTTTAATTTGTTTAAGGGTTTATCGCCACAGTCTCAAGGCTTGGATGTATGCATTCTCACAATACCGCATAGATATTTGTATCAGTATAGCATGCATTTCCACAAAACATAGCTTTGATTTAAACCGTGTTTTACTTCAATACTTTGTTTTTGTGCATATGGTTTAGTTGATATATTTCACTAGCCATACATATCATTTTGGTTACACATTACATTATTTACATTTCGACACATAAACATTATTGACATTGGTTACACCTTACATGATTTACATTTGACACATAAGCATTATTGACATTGGTTACACATTACATGATTTAATTTTGACACATAAACATTATTGACATTGGTTACACATTACATGATTTACATATCGACATAAACATTTTGACATATTATTTAATACGTTTGGCAATTGGTCTAAACATAGACATCTTACATTGGTGGTTTGTTTGGGTAAGTGATTTGAGTAACGAGGCGTGTGTAATATGATACAAGCATGGTGGATACGCTGCTGGTACTTCCTATATATAAGTGATTGTATGGTATTACATATCGTAGCGTTATTTGAATCATTTCAATTTGGACATATAACATTTTATACAAATAACATACTTTTCACAATACATTGTTTTACAAACGACTTAAATTATACAAACTCATTTTTATATGGTTATTCATTTAACCATACCTTATTCTCTTATTTATACATATCATCTGATCTTATCGTTTTTCAAATGATTTACAAGACAAATCAAATTACAAGGTTCATGACTAAACATTTTCTTAAACAATAAGTCATGAATCCTATTTTCATAAACCTATGTATCTCACAGGCATTTTTATGCTGACGTACCTATTTTCACATGTGTTTCAGGATATGATGCATAGGATTTATCAAGATACACTTAGGCGGACTTGGGCCTTAGCGACAATAAAAGATGCAAGACTAGTTATTTATGTTATGTTTCTTTGATTGTCAAGACATTGTAACTACTTTAATAATTAAAACAATATTTAAATTTCCATGTGTTATGAAACAATGATTCTGTTACAACACTCCCCGACGTTTTCCGCCACGTTTTGTTGTCCTACGTGGTCGGGGTGTGACAGAAAAGTTGGTATCAGAGCTCATGGTTATAGGGAATTAGGTTATTAGTAATGCTTTGACCTAGTCTATAACCTTTCTAGGACCCTAACGTGAGTTTACTTACGTTTAGTCAAAAAACAATACTGCCACCTATCCTTAGGCGACAACCACAACAAGAACATAAATTTCAAAACCGCTTTGAAAACTAATCATCTGTTCTAGGATGATGGATTACTAGGTTTTGAACCCTCTATTGTAAGGTTTTGAACCCTCTGTTATATGGTTTTGAACCCCTTTGAATTTTCAAAAATCTCGTCAAAGTTTGGGTCGTATAATGTGAACACGTGCAAACTGGAAGAGTGAATACCTGTACCCTGAGTTTTCTGTCGAAGGCTAGAGTGTTCGTACAAATCCGCAGTATCGGACCAGTCACTCTTACCTGGGAACTCTTGGGGTGAGTGTTCACTTATAGGCGAGCATGTCTTCAATGATACATTAATATGATCCGTTCACTTTGATTAGTCACCATCTCATTTGTTTGCCTTAGGTAACAAACAAATGATCGCAAATTCTTATGCATTGCCATTCTGTATTGTTTATCCGATGACGTTTCACTTGTTTCTTCCTATGTCTTTCATTTTCTTCTAGAATGTCTCTCCATTACGATGACGCCCAGATATCCGAGCAGACTGCCAAATTTGCCCAGCGAATAGGCGAAGTAGTCCTGAAGACTGTCGAATTAGCTACTGCCATATATCGTCTCCAGAATGAAGCCACTCAAGAATCACCAAAGGAGACGGAAGCCAAGCCTTCACCAAAACCAAAGAAACGTAAAGCTTCAAAGAATCCCGCAGCGGTTGCACCAAAACAGGCAAGACCTAGCCAAGTGACGGCACCACCAGCCAAGAAACCAATCAAGGAATCAAAGACCATGGATGAACGATCCCCTAAGAAGTCAAAAAAAGCGAAAGGTTTCTCAAAACTTCGCCATGGTCGCTCACAATGGTAAAGCCGTCCCCAACCAGCCAGCTCAACCCCCTGCTAGGAAGCCATACAACGGAACTGCACCCTTGTGCAACCAATGTAGCCTTCATCATCAAGCTAGCGTGAAGTGCCGCAAATGCCAAATTTGTGGACTTATAGGTCATACGGCAAGGGTTTGCCCAACTACAGCAGTACCAAATCAAACAAGACCCGTCCGGGTGGCAACACCACCTGTTAAGAAGCAATACAAGGGAACATCACCAATATGCGACAAATGTAATGCACACCACTTAGCTCACCTACAGTGTCGTTTGTGTGCATCATGTGGGCGACTCGGTCACCTGGCAAATGCTTGTCGATTTACCCCAAACCAAAGTGGTCCAAACCAACCACAAGCCAATCCTGCTCAAGCTCGCTTTCCACCTGGATCGTGCTACAACTGTGGCGAGACAAGCCATTTCAGGAACAAATGCCCAAAGCTTGCTAATGCAAATCCAACCCTTGGATAAGCATTCGGCTGAACAAAGGATGTTGCTGTCTTATGCCTTGGTTTCTTTTGTTTTCGTGTATTGTGAAACAATATATCTCGTTCATAAATAAAAGTTGTTGTTCACAATTCTGATATACAAGTATAATCACATGTGTTTATGGCATTTCCCTATAATACCTGTATTAAGGAACTATGTTCCTTACAAACTACTCTTGTGATTCTCTCTTTCAAATGATCGCTCATGATTCCCTCGAAAATTTTAAGTACTCGTTTCACTCTAAGAAACAAAGTACAGAAAATAAAGTGACATTATGAGTAATCATGCTTCTGCACATCAGTACCTTTGAATCCTTGGTTAGATAACTAAGGGTATTTTCAAAACTCATACCCATTACGTTTTGATTTTTCAACATACACAGTACAAGTATTTCAAAAACAATCTTCATGATCTCAAAACATTTCATATAGTTTGAAAACAAATTTTTTTTTTAAAATACATTGTCTATGTTATTTCAAAAACATTGGTTATGTTTTCAAAAACAACCTTCATAATTTCAAAATGTTTCATATAGTCTGAAAACAATATTAACACAGTACATTTTCTTATCAAGTGCATGATTTCGAAAAGCATCATTCATGTCTTTCAAAAACCTTATACATAATTTCAAAATTCATCTCGCATGATTTTAAAACATTTTTATAAATATACTTACCTAGTACACCTACTTTATGATTTCAAAAGTATTATATATAAGGTTTCAAAAACATTGAACACATTTTTTTTAGAACCCCATTCATAGTTTTCCAAAAATATTTTCCACATACATTGACTTAACTTTCAAATTTCGCTTCATATGTCGCCTTGACATATCTAGCATCTCAACTTCATAAGCATTTTTACTTCATGTTTTGACTTAAGCACATCCAGAAAAAGGTTTCAAAACATCTTCAACTTCTAAAATCCATATGGGATCTTTTTATCTTTACATTTAGACCCTTGTGGATGATTATCATTCAAATCAGAATCATTAATTGGATTCCTTTTGTACCTAAATTCGAACATTTCGGTTCCTTATAATCGAAATCGAATTTTTCTTTTAAAAATCTTTCTATCTTTATAGTTAGGTTCTTGATAATGTTTAAAGTACCAAATGAAATCCACGAGATGGATTCCTAGTGTGCTTTAAATACATGTGCTCTGTTAGCAAAACAAATTAACAAATCAAAGATCTAAATAAACAATCCTTGTGGTTATATGACTATGTGTTATGCGTCTTGTGTTTTCTTTTATGCATTTTGTGTTTTATACTCTGGGTATTTGTTATCCAAATCCTCGTAGAATCTTTCATATCTTCATATGAGCGATTCGTAGTAGGATATTCAAAATGGTACTACCTTAAATCCTTATTGGGCTTCTATGTAATAGTTAAGACCCTTGGGTTATATAGTACCATTCCATGTTTCATAAGAGACCCTTTTAGTGGTCTAGTCAAAAAGATTGATTCAAAAATCTGGTTAAGAATGACATGTGATGATATAAGCTGAAAAGACTTCTTGGTTGTCTATTAAAATCATTTATTGATTTAATAAAAGGGACCCTATGGTGGTCTAGTCACACTCATCACAGGTTTGTTCATTGGTTTTCCCCTACACATTATAAAATAGACTGTGTGAACTATGCAAGGAATTGTCTAATTATGGACGCGTACATAATTATGAGATTCAGTGCACGGTAACCACAGTAAGATTTATTATGTGTAAGAACCGATAGTGACAACAATAACAAAATGAGAACGATGTAATGGAGGTACGGTGGACGCACCAAGGACGCTTCATATACTTGTATATAAGTGTCCCTCTTACATTGCAAGCATAATGTTATTAAGGTTACTAGAAGTTCAAGAACCCTAACCAATGTTGTTCGATCTTTTCAACTTCATGTTTTAAACTCTCACAAGTTTCCTCTAAATAAATTTCGGGACGATATTTCCTAAAGTAGGGGAGACTGTAACACCTGTGCCTCCGCAACCATCAAACAAATACCAAACCAATGAAATATTGTATTTCATACTTGGGATTTGTAAAAATATGTGTATCATTTGCACATATCAATTTTTGTTCAAATTCAAACTCTAAATCGCTTTCTGGAAGGTTATACGCGCACTGACGCGTAAATATAACCAGTTTAATGCAAAAAACACTCCGGAACAGTGACATAGGCTTAACATACCTTAAATAACCTTTATATAACTTAGAAATAAGTTTTGAAGGCTTTGGTATGGCAAAATCAAGTTAATACGCTTACAGGGACTAAAGTTGACAAACTGCGAAAGTATGCCAATTTGAACTATAACAGACATTCCGGATCATGGCCATAAGTTAAACATACCATAAATATCCTTTACATAGCTTAGAAATAGGCTTTGAGAGGTTTGGTATGCTAAAATAAACTTTTGGGGTCATTCAGAGACTAAAAGCGTCAAAAAGTGCACAAGTTTGCATTTTCGCGAATAACTTACGTTCTGAATACATCCGGACATCCAAAAATTTATGTAAGCACTAAAATATTTTATTTGAGTGTTTGGAATAAAAAAAATCCATTCGTCACGCCATTTGGATCATTTTTCGCGCTTATGCGCATTCCGTCGTAATTAATCGAACAACGTAACCTTACGGCTAAACGAACCGACACCCGAGATATTTTTGAACACTTTTTAAGTTCCCTATACTTTAAATTCATTTTAGAGCTTTGAAATGGGGTTAACGGGGCTTAAACGTGTCAAAAAAACGCATCGAAAACCAAGTTTTGAGGTTGCAGGGACTGAAACTGTAAATCTGCCAAACTAGGTCCGTAAACAGGGGCCAGATGCAGCAAAACGTTTTTTTTCAGCTGTTAACAGCCCTTAACACTCTCCAAAGGCCAAGTGCCAAGTGTCAAACTCTTATGGTGGATGGCAAATGAGTTACCACAACTTTCCAACAAGTGTACGGCTTAGATCGTGCCCCCTTTTCCAAGAAATGATCCTAACGGTTGTCCATTTACTATAAATACCCACCCCCACCTTCACTCATTCCTCACAAAATCTGATCTAAAGTGTTCTAAGTTGAAGCCTTTGCTTCATACCTGAACTATTTGGGTCTAGATTGCTTGCGGGGACCCTTTGTAAGTGTTCCTTCGTCCTTTTATTGCTTTTCGAGTCCGAAAGTCAAACTTTGTTTGACTTTCTGCGTTGACCAGTTTATGGTCAATGAGAAGTTTGTTTGAAATTCATAACGTGAGCGTAATCACGATGGTTATAGTCCCTAGTGACTATACCTACTGATTACCACGTTATCTAGGCTCAGTGACGAGCCGTAGTTTCGGTCAGAATACGTATTCTTGCGTATTTTGTAACCAAACTACTTATGGGTATCAAAACAGTTTGTTTTGATACCAAGCCTATTTCTAAACTTAGTTAAGCATGTTTTAACATGCTTAGCTCGTCACTTTTAGTTTAGTGCTTGTATAGGGTCGTAAGGTAAGCGATCTAAACAATCGCTTATACTTTCGAACCCGACCCGTTTGGTTGATCATTAGGATCTGACCAAGCATATTAGGTGACCATAGCATATAGGGAATAACCTTACGAGGTTATACCTTATGGTCGCTTCGTTTAAGTAGTTGTATGATAGGTAGTTTATATGCCTTAGGTAAATTACTAAAATGCCCTTTTGACGCCAAAATTCATTTTAAGCATATGTAACATAAATTTTGGTATCTAAACTGTTTTGGTAACAATATTAGATATGTTAAGGCATATTTTACTTGTCATAGGACTAGTTAAGCGGTCCGAACGCGTTTCACGCAAACGACGTGTTAAAGTAGCATAAGCTACCTAAACGGGTCGTAATGGGTCGTAAGCACTTATGTTAGGTTTCATTTAGTATGTAGGCTTTGTTAAACCATATTACACGAGTCTCCATACTCGTTTGGTTTACGAACCCGCATTCTATCCGATCTTCCAATTTAGGTCCGGTTTATTAATGTAGTTACCTATATTAGGTGCCGTTTAATATCCGCGATCTCTAACATTGCTTGGTGGTTATCTTAGGACTTCTGAGCAAGCTCAAGTGAGTACATAGACCCCTCTTTTACTGTTTTCCAAACATTTTGGGGTGAAACACATGTGCCTACTTGTTACTTTCATGCTTTCCATGTTTTCACATCATATACCTGCTATGTTCGTTAGTACATTATAGTACATGATTTCATTACATTTCATGCTATGTATGCCCATTGTGTGCGTACTTAGTACATCGTTTTACATTACATTTTATGCTATGTATGTCCATTTAGTTCATACTTAGTACATCGTTTCACATCACATCACATGCTATGTATGTTCATTTATTGGATACTTAGTACATTTGTTTTCATCACATGCTTACATTTTGATATGATATTTGGGTTGTTTTGATGGATCAATATACATTCATTAACACCGATCACGCCGTTCGTTAGTAGGTAGTGGTACCATAGGAATTGACAACTCCCGTTCCGGACATCCTGGGTAGGTGGGGATGAAAGGAATGACCGAATTCGATATACATTTACAACAAGATAAACCTTTAATTTGTTTAAGGGTTTATCGCCACAGTCTCAAGGCTTGGATGTATGCATTCTCACAATACCGCATAGATATTTGTATCAGTATAGCATGCATTTCCACAAAACATAGCTTTGATTTAAACCGTGTTTTACTTCAATACTTTGTTTTTGTGCATATTGTTTAGTTGATATATTTCACTAGCCATACATATCATTTTGGTTACACATTACATTATTTACATTTCGACACATAAACATTATTGACATTGGTTACACCTTACATGATTTACATTTGACACATAAGCATTATTGACATTGGTTACACATTACATGATTTACTTTTGACACATAAACATTATTGACATTGGTTACACATTACATGATTTACATATCGACATAAACATTTTGACATATTATTCAATACGTTTGGCAATTGGTCTAAACATAGACATCTTACATTGGTGGTTTGTTTGGGTAAGTGATTTGAGTAACGAGGCGTGTGTAATATGATACAAGCATGGTGGATACGCCGCTGGTACTTCCTATATATAAGTGATTGTATGGTATTACATATCGTAGCGTTATTTGAATCATTTCAATTTGGACATATAACATTTTATACAAATAACATACTTTTCACAATACATTGTTTTACAAACGACTTAAATTATACAAACTCATTTTTATATGGTTATTCATTTAACCATACCTTATTCTCTTATTTATACATATCATCTGATCTTATCGTTTTTCAAATGATTTACAAGACAAATCAAATTACAAGGTTCATGACTAAACATTTTCTTAAACAATAAGTCATGAATCCTATTTTCATAAACCTATGTATCTCACAGGCATTTTTATGCTGACGTACCTATTTTCACATGTGTTTCAGGATATGATGCATAGGATTTATCAAGATACACTTAGGCGGACTTGGGCCTTAGCGACAATAAAAGATGCAAGACTAGTTATTTATGTTATGTTTCTTTGATTGTCAAGACATTGTACCTACTTTAATAATTAAAACAATATTTAAATTTCCATGTGTTATGAAACAATGATTCTGTTACAACACTCCCCGACGTTTCCGCCACATTTTGTTGTCCTACGTGGTCGGGGTGTGACAGTTTCTAACATGCTAGGCTAGGAATGTCACACCCTGACTTTTGCGGAAGCGTGATTATAGTGTGACTTTCTTAATATCATTGCATTCAATCATAACAACAACTATATGATAAAACCATTGGTTTGTCATCCATTGAATAAGTTTAAAACATAACGACATTGTTTAAAAGCGTAGTCTTCAAATTTAAGTTTTACAAACATACCAAAAATGTTTATGAATTCACAAAGGACTCATCGAAAGATATTAAATAGCACCAAGGATTGGGAGACGTGTCTCGTCCAGGAATAAGACACACCGACCAAACCCCAAGACCATGGATGACATCTTTATTTCAAACGCAGCATAAAAACTTTCAACGCCCGCCAGATCCACTTATTAGTTCCCTGAAATACATGTAGTTTGAAAACATCAACAAAAGTTGAGCGAGTTCATGTGTTTAGTATGTGTGCACGAATCATTCTTGAAAACCTTTGTATGTATGTATGTACTTGTAAACTGGTATGAAGCAATAAGGAAAAACAGATCAATTAATGTGTAGCTAATACATTAATAAAAGTGACATGGCATAGGAAGTACTCAAACCTGTATGCGTATTTCGTACCGGCCCCTCCGGCGGAACGACATAGTCACCACATGCGGCCAACTCGCAGGCCCATGGGTGGGGCTCGCAACACCCAATAGATCTATCACTCATACCCCTCGGTCCTTATACAAGGATTAATGGTCTTAAGCTAATGGCCTACCCATTCACGTGATCTAGCAGTACCTTTCCTTAGCTAATCATACCATTGTAATTGTTTGTAAGCAGTATGTAACATGTATTTCACCCCCGAAGTTATAAAACTAAAAACAGTTAAGAGAAAAAGGGGAACATGAACTCACAGTTTTGCGTTCCTTGTATCCGATGTAACTCAAAGCTTCCTCTAGAACACACGACTACCTACATGCGTACTACGGTCCATTAGACGAGTGGGTCGTGCCTTGACTTAGTATTAATTAGTGCCTTTGAGTTACGCTTCCAAGTGTCTTCATCATTATTCTAAGTTGTATAATTATTTGTTAAAATAATAATTACTTTAACTTTAAATTATTTATTTGGAATAATCGTTTGAACAGTATTTTTGTATTAATACTTCTCAAGTATTTATTTTGGTATTTCCTTCCCAAGGATAGGGGTATCTCATACATGTATGTTCGTATCTTGTATTTGTATAACTTGCCATGTATTGGCGTCGTATTTCGGCGTATTATTCCAAATAAAAATATGCCAATATATTCCCAATATATATTTCCAAAACATTATATTTTCAAGTAACACAAAAATATATACAAACCCATTTGTCCAAAAATAATGTATTTCAAGAAAATATATCTTTTTTTCCCAAAAACCATATATCTTCTAAATATACTAGGAAAATATATTTTATCTCTCAAAAATAATATATTTTCTTCTTGTCGAAAATATGATATAACTTGGTAATATGTACAAAAATCATATTTTTACTTCTTTCATTTCCAAAATAATATTTACCAAAAATATATTTGTAACGGTATTCTTCGGAATATTTCGTAAGTTACGTCCTTGCGTTCTATTCCACAATATTAAGTGTGTAACTTATATATTTATTCCTTGTGATCTTTGGTATTATTTTGGATTTGTAAATTCCGTGGTATTTGTTAAGTCATATTATTTTACCCTAAAATAATATAACTATTTCACAAAGTATACAAAAATTCACACAAGTGTCTTTAGTATAAAATATATATTCTAAATATATATTTATCCATTTTTATTTACAAAAACCAACCTCCAATACTTGTATTTTTGTAACAAAATTTATGGCAAGGTTTATATTGAAAAACATAGTTTAAGACATACTTGTAAACACTAGTCTAGAAAATATTTTCTAAGTGTTTGTATTTTTTTTTTGAAAATTTTGCCATAGTTCCCTTTGTAAATGGAGGTGTCCATTCTATTAAGCATATCATTTTCTTTTCAAAAATCATACACAATGATCAACAATCAATCCCTAAACATCTTGCACTTACCAAGTGCAAAAACTATTCAATTTACAATACAACATGAACTTGATCTTTTCACAAAAACTTGTAGTAACTTGGTAATAAGTTTAGTGGGTTTAGTTATCCTCCAAAATATATTTACTTCTTGATAAATCTCATTCTTGGAAGTTTTAGATGTTTACAACTTGTAAACACATTTTGCAAAAATGTTTATTTGTTACACCTTCTTGTTTCATAGGTATTTCTACACTTATTTTATCACAAAAAATAGTGTAAGTTTAGTAAAAACCATGATCTATTAGAAATCATATTTTGAACTTGGTTTTCTTGGAAAATCATTCACAAGTCTTGAATCTATAAGTTTACTAGGTCACTTTGATCATTGTTTTACAAGAAATCATTCTTATTTATCAAGTTCATGTGTTTACTAGATGATGATCATCATATGTTGTTACATGATCATCCTCCCGCTTGCTAGATTAAGTGTTTAAACATCATCTAGCAAGCTTCATGTGATGATTAACATCATCATCTCAAGAAATCAACAAACAACATCATTCATGCACTAAACAACATCATTCCAACAAGATTTCATCATATTTCATCTTATGTTAGCTTTATGTTTCAAGATTCAAGTGCATGTTCTTTAGTGTTCTTGTGTAAATCAACATAATATATCTTTTAACCACTAAAAATATGAAGTAAACAAAGATCAAAAGAGTCTTACTACTAGCTTCAAGCTAGGGAAGAACAATGGTGAAGATGAAGTGGATAAAAGCAAACAAAGGAGGTCCTTGATGATCCAAGGGTTCCAAACCTTCTTATTCACCCTTGTGCACCTTGAGATAACCTTGGAGTGGATGATTGAAGATCGAAAATGGTGGTGTGTAGAGAGGGGTGTTCGGCCGTGAGTGTGGGAGGGAGGAAGAGAAGAGTTGTGGTGTTGTGTTTGGGAAGATGAAGATGGTACTTATAACTCTTAATCTCTAAATTCCAATGGTTAATGTGTCCTTTGAAGTACATACAAGATCCCACGAAATCCCAAGAGAAGATTATGGAAGATTAGGAAGATTTAGATAAATCTTGAGGTGGGGGCCACCTCTTTGGTGTCGTTAACAAGGAAGGGGGAGGGGGTAATTTGTAAGTTTGATGGTATATAGGTTAATTAGTGGAGGTTAAGTGTAATATCTAGTGTTTTATGTATTGGATGCTTTATGTAGAATGTTTAAGTGTTCGGGAACCATAACTAGCTCAGAAAAAGTAAAACAGTGTTTCTAGCAATATTTTAGTGTTCCGGGTAATGTCCGGTTGTTCGGTTAGATACCGGTTTGTTAAAGTGTCAAGTGATACCGTTTAGTGTTCATTAAGCACCCTTTTGTGACACTTTTAATTCCCGACACTTAGGGAAGCATACGGGACCATTTTGCCATATTTTTTCATGTTACTAGCTTGTTAAAAAGCTGAATTTTGCTGATTAATGCAGAATTCTGCACTTTGAGTGGGTTTTAGGCATTTTCCGGCACTTAGACTATCACCTAGTGACGCAGTTTTATGGTCCTTACTTCCCTACACACCATACTAGTGTAGTACCTTGTCTCTGGCCCTTACGGGTCTCAAATCACTGTCTGTCTATGTACTGACATTGTCAGCATGTTTCTGAGTTATCCGCTAACTGTGCTAACCGTGCTCTGTGCATCGTTTATGTCACTAAAGTTTGTATGTAATAAATGGCGTGACAGTATGAAATGTGATGCACATGTATATATTGTACAGAAATCAGAAAGCAGTTTAAGTCATCAGTTGTAATTAAGCATAGTCATTAAGCACTAATCAACCTTAATTAATTGTACGGATACATGCAAATTTGACGGTTTTCACAAGGAATTAATATGTTAACCCTAGTCTCCAATGCTAAGTGCCTTTCCTACATCGTTGCAACGAAGAGGAGGTAAACGTATTAAACTTAACAATACCCCAAGTCTCAAGGGCGGTGCGTTACTCCTATAGCGCTATAATTTTCAAGGTAGGCTAAACATCAGATTCAACGTTCACGTAGCATATAAGACTCACAAGTATCACAAGTATCATGTTTTCATGTTTAATAGTGGACAGAGTATGTTTATAAACAAGTTTCAAGTGTCGTGTGTTTATATAGAATACATGTTGCATCCCAAAGTGTGTAAAATAAAAAGGGATCGAGTATACTCACTGTGCGTGCTTAGAACCTAGACACAGTCTGGTTGGATCGAAGGGAGCGCTGGATCAGCCTGCGTGTAGGAAATGAGTATAAGTCCTCTAAGTGTTGACCCGGTCGGGAACAGAGTGTCGAATAGTGCAAAAACGAGTTAAGTGTTCAACAGACTATCCGAGCGGATGGGTTCCATCCGGACGGATGATCATCCGGACGGATGGTCATTCGGACGGATGGCCATTCGAAAGGATCGCCATTCGGACAGATGGTCATTCGGTTAGTCCGTGGTTGTTTGTGAACTGTTAAAAGTTTCGAAGTTTTGATTAAAAATTTGGTAACAAAAGTAAATAGTGATTATCATCAGAGTCAGATCATCCGGACGGATGGCCATTTGGAAGGATGGTCTGAGTTTGAAGTTTCATAAAATTTTCTAAGTAAAGTTTTAAGTTAACGGAGACGGCGTGTTGACGTGTCAAACAACGGAATATACCAATTCTAGTTCATTTGGCCGGATGGGCCCAACCCATTCGGACAAACGCGTTGTCTTTGACGAAGATTCATGTTTGACCCGTTAATCGGTCCAACTCTTTGGTGGACATCAGTTTTCAAGCCGACTCTCAACTAAGGAACTAGTCGAGAGTCTGTTTGAGTCCGATTCACCAGTGTTTGAAGAGAAGTTTCATAAATAAGTTGAAAAAAAAAATGTTGAAATTGTTAGTACATATGTCTGTAGCTTCCGTCTGCATCGAGTCTTGTATTTTTTGTGATGTGTATGTATTTTTGTATATGTATGAACATGTATGTATGTTTGTGTCAGGACAACTCAGGGAACGGTGCTGATCTGTTAAAGTGAAATCCGTCGGATGACGTATGTCATCCGATCGGATGGCCATCCGATCGGATCACTATCCGATCGGGTGACACTTATACCCTCCCTGGTTGCCTATAGATAGCAGGTTAGTGCTAGAACTTAATGACTTTTGGCTGATCATTGTAAGGAAGCCCTGCTTGTCTGACTTGCTACCGGAACCTCTGTATTTTCACTATTATCAATAGAAATCAGACGCGTTTAATGTTGAACTTGACGTTGTTGATTCTGTGACATTATCAAGGGATTCCGCACCTTGATTCTGATCGATCCAGCCACGTTCTACTCGAACAGATCCTGCGAACACGGCCTAACAAGTGGTATCAGAGCCACAGGAGGTTGAATCGGAGACGACAACAGCAAATTCACTGTATTTTCAGCGATTTTCAGCCGATTTCTGTCAAATTTCACCGGAAATTTTGACAAATTTCTCATCTTCCACCTCATTTCTAGCAGTTTTTACATTTTCACACCTTAAAACAGGAAAAACTCAAAATTAAGCAAGAATTCATGGATAAAATTGACTAATTTTCATATCATTCGAATCAGAATTGAACATATAACAATCCTACAAATTTTCATTGAAAAATTCGGACTAAAACTGAATCAAATCAAGCAAAAACTATGTTGAGTTCTTCGTTGTTGCTGACGTCATCCACCCGATCGGATAGCTATCCGATCGGATTGGCTTAGATTTTTCTTGATTCACTAGCTGACGTCATCATCTCACTCGATCGGATCACCATCCGATCGGTGAAGTGTTGAAGTTTAAAGGTTTTAAAGGATCTTGTGTCAGTCGATCGAATGTCCATCCAATCGGATCACCATCCGATCGGATAGCCATTCGACACTTGCCTATCCGACACTTGGTAATCCGACGATTGTTACTTGGTGTGTCATCCGATTGAATCACCACTCGATCGGATCACCATTCGACCCAAGTGCATTAATTTGAATTTTTTTGAAAACTATGAAATTTTTTTTAAGTATTTGAATATCTTTCAAGTGTTTTCAAGATGGGAGATGAATTCTTGAATCCGTTCAGCGATGTCTTTGCATACAACACCGGAGATGCATCGACAAATACAACCACCAATACAAATCCTGTTGGGTTTTTCACATGTTTATCAAAGTTATTTTATTCTTATAAAATAAAAACACAGCAGAATAATTATTTAAACATGTTACTTTCAAGATATAAAACCCATTTTATATGTAAAACCCAATAACTCGGATCCATATACGAACATGCATGCTATCAAGAACACAACCATAGGGTGTTATAAGAATACTACCTTCCATATAGCAAAAGATATGAAGAAGATGATGTTCTTGAATGGAAATCGTCAATGGAGGAGACCTCAAGCTTGCATACCCCAAGCCTCCAACAAAAACCTTATGTTGCTAGGATTTACACTTGTGAACTCACTTGTAAAACCCCTCTTGACAACCATCTCTTGGCCGAAAATATGAGGGCATTCTTAGAGTTCTTTTCCCTTGAAAAATGTTAGAGAAAAGTGTCACACCCCTTTCTAAGGCGGAAGCACGAGGTGTGATCATGAAAGGTTCTCATTGCATACGAATGATAAACATACTACATGCTAGGAAAAATAACTTCAAATGCCAAACATTACATAACTGAAATCATAATTTAATGTTTACATCACAAGACAACATTTTGTTTTATAAGTCTACAACTTTATTCAAAGATAATCATAAACAACATCCAAGAGCATGAGTAAGACCGCGCGCACATCCACTTTAGTTACCTGAAATACATGTGAGTTTTTGGAAAAACGTCAACATAATGTTGGTGTGAATTCATGCAATTCTTGTATTGAATGTTTGTATACTTTGTATAAAAAACATGGTATGTATCTCGTATAAATCAAGTATTCATGTATAAATCAAGTATTTCTATATAAATCAAGTATTTCTGTATGTATCTAGTTGTTAATGGGTTGCAAGCCATTAACATGTGACACGACATAGGAAGCATCCAAACCATAGGCATTTTTCTAGTTGTCGATTCACGACTGAGACACAAAAGCATTACTCGGTACTAGTTTTCACCAAGAGTGTGGCTGCCCAAAAACCCATTAGATCTAACCTTTTGTTCTGCGGTCTAGGTATATTGTTGATTAATGGTGCTTATGGTACCCTATTCGTGACACGATTTCTCGTATCATTTCTTGTATCATTTCTCGTATCGTTTCTCGTATCATTTCTCGTATCATTTCTCGTATCATTTCTCAATTCTTGTATCCATCATACCATTTGTTAATATTGTAACATTTGTAACATGTATTTCACCCCCGAAGTTATAAAACTGAAAACAGTTAAAAGAAAAGGGGGAGCATGAACTCACAACTTTGCGTTCCTTGCGCCGTAAACTTCACCGGATTTGCTTATTTAGCGTTGTGACCTATACGTGTTTTATTAACGTTAGTCACTAGACTTGTATCGCACAAGTACAAGTCACTATCTTTTGTATCTGTGTTCTTGTGTTAAAAATAATTTATATTTTTAACTATGTATCTTACTTATATTATTTTCTCAAAAATAAATATAAGTATTTTGTATTTTTTTTCACCCGAATTATGTATTTTGTCCAAAACTTCATTTCATGTTCATAACTTGTCCAAGTTACATAATCTATCAAGTAATATATTTTCATAAATATATTCTCTTGTATTTGTCTAAGCATGTTGTATGTGTATTTTGTATTTTCACTCCTTAGGAGTATTTAGTGTATTTTCAAGTCCTAATACACTATCACATACAATACGTATTATATACACTTAGCACAAAATTTGGTGATCAATAAATATATATATCTTTCTCAAAAATATACATACTTAATATCAATTCTTATCTTGAAGAAATCATCATTTCTTAACTTGAAGTTTACATAAAAAAAAAATTAGGGAAACCTTGGTAAATATTTTTAGATACAGTTTTAGGGAATAGGTTTCTCAAAAACTTATATTTTTCTAAGTGTCAAAATTTATAGAAATTTTAACAGAGTTTCCCCTAAAAATGGAGGTTTCCCATGTTTTCAAAACATGTGTTTATTTTCTTTTAAATCATCCTCAAACATCAACAACTCATTTAACACTTACCGAGTGTCAAAATCAAGTAAGTTATGCTACATCATGAACTTGAAGTTTTTGTAAAAACTTGTAGTAATTTGGTAGGGTGTTTAGTAGGTTTAGTTACCCCTTAAAGTGCGTTCATTACTTTATAAATCTCATTCTTCAAGAAACTAGGTGTTTACAACTTGCAAACATATTCTACAAAAATTATTCTTTTGAACTCTTATTGTAAATAAAGTGTTCTTACACTTATTTCTTCACCAAAAATAGTGTACATTTAAGTAAGAATCAAGTTCTACTAAAAATCATATTTTTGAACTTGGTTTTCTTGGAAAATCATTCATAAATCTTGAATCTATAAGTTTACTAGCTCACTTTATTTATTATTTTTCAAGATATCAACTTATTATTCAAGTTCATGTTCATGCATGAGGATGATCTTCTTGTGTTAGCTCATAATCATCCTCTAACTTGCTAGATCATGTATTTAATCACAATCTAGCAAGCTCCTTATGATGATCAACATCATAATCTCAAATAACAACAACAAGTATCATACATATACATAACAACATTATTTCAACAAGACTTCATCATTTTTAAGCTTCATGTTCATGATTCTTGTTTAAGTCTTTTAGTGTTCTTGTGATAAACAATATACTACAACTTTTAACCAACAAAATGAGAAGTAAAAACTTGTAACAAGAAGCTTACAACTAGCTCAAAAGCTAGGGAAGATCACTTGAAGAAAAGATGATGAAAATGGTGCGTGAAAGCAATGGATGAAGGTTCTTCAAATTCTTTAAGCACCAAGCTCCACAAGACACCTTCTAACACTTGAAATGAGCTTGAAATTGGATGAATGGTGGTTGAGTATGGTGGTGGTGGCGGCACTTCTAGGCCGAGAGGGAGAGAGAGAGTATGAGGGAGGTGTGAAGTGTGAAGTGATGAAATGGTTATGGTGATACTTATAATATTTTCATATCTCAAAAGATCTTTACAAAATCAAATAGAATCCAAGGAATATCAAAATAAATCTAATGGGATTTAGTAGGATTTTGGCAAATATTTGGTGGGGGCCACCCCTTTATGACCGTATATATGGAATGGGGGGGGGGGGGTAATGTGTAATTTTTAATCTCTAGTTCATAACTAAGTTAGTCTCAAGTGTAAAGTTTAGGGACTTGATGTGTTATTATGTTATAAGGGGTGTTATGGTGTTCGGGGACCATAACTAGTTCAGAAACATTAAAACAATGCTTCTAGTAATATTTTGATGTTCCGGGTAATGTCCGGTTGTTTGGTTAAATACCGGTTCATTAAAGTGCTAAAATGCACCGTTTAGTGTCCTTCAAGTACCCTTTTGTAACCCTTTTAATTCCCAACACTTAGGAGGGTATTCTGGATAATAAAACATGAATTCTGCATAATATTTATGTGTTAAAATGCTGATTATAGCTGATTTATAGCTGAATTATGCAGATTTCTGCATTTAAAGTGCATTTTGGGTGCTTTTTAGTGCATATTCTAGCTTCCGGAAAGTCTATATGTTAACCCTTGTATATACTCTTGGGTTTTAATGTATTCTTAACGTTGGACCTACACCTAGGCCCCAATTCTATTGTCTGACTGCTTTCTGCAGAATTGTTGACACAATGTGTCTTACCGGTGAGTTTACTAGTATTTCTGACGCAACGCTATCATTAATGCATAAAGCAATTTTTGTAGTATAAAACGTGCATGAATTCACAAGTATATCATGTAATCAAACAATGTTGACATTTAAGCACATAATTGCAGTCATTAAGTATTAATTAAATTGTACGGAAATTACCAGTTTTTTGCCAGTTGTCACAGTCTCCCCCCGTTAAAAGAATTTCGTCCCGAAATTCAGGCTGACCTAACTCTTGCAGGAGTTTTCTTGAACAGGTGGGGGTACTTTTCTTTAAACTGGTCTTCACATTCCCACATGTACTCGGGTCCGTGCTTAGAGTTCCAACGTACTTTGACAAGCTTGACACTACTCCTTCGGGTCTTGTTGACTTTCCAGTCAGTAACCTCAATGGGTTGTTCTGTAAATCAGAGGGTGTCGTCAATATGCACTTCATCCGCATGGATGATCACTGTTTCTTGTGTTGGACTCTTCTTGATGTTGGATACATGAAACGTATCATGTACTCCATTAAGTTCTTCCGGTAATTCCAGCTTGTAAGCCACGGTACCAATTCTTTCTAAGATCTTGAATGGTCCGATGTATCGTGGATTCAGCTTTCCACGTTTTTCAAATCTTACTACGCCCTTCCAAGGTGAGACCTTCAACAAAACTTTGTCTCCTACCTCGAATTCTAAGGGTTTTCGTCTTCGATCAGCGTAGCTCTTTTGTCTATCTCGAGCCGCCTTAATGCGCTCTCGGATCTGCATGATTTTGTCGGTTGTCTCTTGCACAAGTTCAGGACCAACCATACGTTTGTCTCCAGTGTCTGCCTAACATAATGGCGACCGGCACTTGCAGCCATACAGAGCTTCGAACGGTGCGGCTTTTATGCTTGTATGATAACTGTTATTGTAGGAAAACTCAACTAAAGGTAGATGAGTATCCCAGCTGCCGCCTAGGTTCATGACACATGCGCGAAGCATATCTTCTAATGTTTATATGGTTCGTTCGCTCTGGCCGTCTGTTTGCGGTTGGAAGGCCGTGCTTAGATCTAGCTGAGATCCAAAGGCTTCCTGAAAGGATTGCCAGATTCTTGAGACAAAGCGTCCATATCAGTCTGAAATAATTGAGATAGGTACTCCATGACATGCCACAATTTCCTTTAAGTATATCTCAGCAAGCTTTCCAGTGCTATCTTTTTCTCGGATCGGTAGGAAATGCGCAGACTTTGTTAACCGATCGACTATCACCCATATCATATCGTGCCCCCTAGGGGTCTTGGGCAATTTCGTTATGAAGTCCATTGATATTTGTTCCCACTTCCACATGGGAATCTCTGGTTGTTGCAGTAGCCCAGATGGTTTCTGATATTCAGCCTTAACCTTAGCACAGGTTAGGCACTTTCCAACATAAACAGCAACATCGCTTTTAAGTCTCGGCCACCAATAGTAGTCTTTCAAGTCTTGATACATTTTGTCCGATCCTGGATGGATCGAGTATCTCGACTTGTGTGCTTCATCAAGGATGACTTCTCGAATACCGCCATAGAGCGGAACCCAAATACGCTCCTTAAAGTACAAGGTTCCCTCCTTGTTTGGCACCAAATTCTTCAGCATACCTCGAAGGTATTTAGCTCTATGATTCTCCATCTTAAGGGCTTCTTGTTGTGCATCATGAATGCGTGTAGTGAGGTTCGTTTGAATAGTCATTTCCAATGCTCGAACCCTTAGGGTCTTAACCCTTTCTTTTCGGCTTAACGCGTCTGCTACAACGTTTGCCTTTCCTGGATGGTACTTAATCTCACAGTCATAATCGTTCAGCAGCTCGACCCAACGTCGTTGACGCATATTTAATTCCTTCTGAACAAATATGTGTTGTAGGCTTTTGTGATCTGTGAAGATAGTGCATCGAGTACCATATAAGTAGTGTCGCCAGATCTTTAAGGCGAATACCACCGCGCCTAGTTCCAAGTCGTACGTGGTATAATTTTTCATGTACCTTCAATTGTCTTGAAGCGTAAGCGATGACGTTTTGGCACTGCATAAGCACGCAACCCAAACCTTGACGCGAAGCATCGCAGTATACCACGAAGTCTTCTGTGCCTTCGGGTAAGGATAGTATTGGTGCATCGCATAGCTTATTTTTGAGCAGTTGGAAGGCTTCTTCCTGTTTATCACCCCAATCGTACTTCTTGTCCTTCTGCGTAAGGGTAGTCAGCGGTTGAGCTATCTTGGAGAAATTCTCAATAAACCATCGGTAATAGCCCGCTAAGACCAATAATTGTCGAACTTCAGTTGGGGTTTTGGGGGCTTCCCAATTCTTTATTGCTTCAATCTTGGATGGGTCTACATGAATGCCTTTCTCATTCACAACGTGACCAAGGAACTGTACTTCGCGAATCCAGAATTCGCACTTTGAAAACTTTGCATAAAGTTTCTCTTTCTTCAGTAGTTCCAAAATGGTTCTGAGATGTTGCTCGTGTTCTTCTCTCATTCGTGAATAAATCAGGATATCATCGATAAATACAATCACGAATTTATCGAGATATGGTTTGCATACGCGGTTCATCAGATCCATAAATACTGCTGGCGCGTTCGTCAGTCCGAATGGCATCACAAGGAACTCGTAATGTCCATAACGCGTTCGGAATGCAGTCTTTGGTATGCTTTCCTCTTGAATCCTTAACTGATGGTATCCAGATCGAAGGTCGATCTTGGAATAGTAGCTCGATCCTTGTAACTGATCAAATAAGTCATCAATCCTCGGTAGTGGGTAGCGATTCTTGATAGTGAGCTTGTTTAGTTCTCTATAATTGATACACATCCGCAGTGTTCCATCCTTCTTCTTCACGAACAATACTGGAGCTCCCCAAGGCGAGAAGCTTGGCCTTATGAGTCCTTTATTCAACAACTCCTGGAGTTGTGTAGATAATTCTTGCATTTCGGATGGTGCAAGCCGATAGGGTGCCTTGGCTACAGGAGCGGCTCCTGGAACCAAGTCTATATGGAATTCGACTTGTCGTTGCGGAGGTAGTCCTGGTAGATCTTCGGGAAAAACATCAGGGAATTCCTTCACCACAGGAATATCTTTGAGTTTCGGCTCCTCAGCCTTCTTATCTACAACGTGCGCTAGGAAAGCAACACATCCTTTCCTTAAGCACTTCTGTGCCTTCATACAGCTGATGATTCGCGGAGGCGCGTCTTTTTTTTCTCCATGCACGATGAGAGTTTCACAATTCGTCAGGCGGATGCGAATGATTTTCTCGTGACAAACAACTTGAGCTTTGTTCATGGACAACCAGTCCATTCCGACCACTACATCGAAGCTACCCAATTGAATAGGTAAAAGATCGATGCTAAATCTTTGCTCACCAAGTTCTAATGTACAACCCCTAACAACTTCGCCCGATTCAACAAGTTTACCATTGGCTAGTTCTATGGAATAAGTAATATCTAATCTACTCGATTCTATTCCAAGCATATGTTTAAATTCCACAGACATGAAGCTATAATCGGCACCAGTGTCAAATAATATGGATGCAAAGTGATTGTTAACGAGAAATGTACCGGTAACCACATTAGGGTCCTCGCGTGCGTTCTTTGCTCCAATCACAAATGCCCGAGCCTGAGCATTGTTTCCCTTTGGGCAGTCTCTCATGAAATGGTCCTTGCTTCCGCAACTGAAGCATCCTTGGTTCTGCCCATTTCCGTTACCATTCCTGTTACCAGCACCATTTCCATTTCCACCATTGTTTCTATTACCAGCACCGTTGCGGTTTCCATTCCCGTTCCTTCCTTTTCCCCAACAATCATCAGTATGGTGACCCAGTTTTCCACACTTGTCGCATTTTGGAACGCGACAAACTCCTTCGTGATGACGCTTGCACTGGCTGCATGTGGGCAGAGTGCCCAAATACCTTTTGGCAGGAGCGTCATTCATGGTTGCCAGAGTTTTCGCCTCCTGGGGTGGATTGGAGTCTCGTTTCTTGTTGTTGGAACCCTTATTGTTACGTGTTGCTTGATTCAGGTTCGCATGCTTCCTTTTCTTGTCACCGGAGGATTCAGCATGCGTCTCGGTCTTCTCAGTAGGGTTCAGCGATAACTTCTTCATTCGGACCTCATCTTCAGTAAGGCTGACAGCCAGAGTTACAGCCTCAGTGATTGTTATAGGTTTGGCCGAAGTTACCATGCTGCGGAATTCTGAGGCCAATCCCCAAATGTAGCGTTCAATGCGCTTAGATTCAGGAGTCACCATATAGGGGATCACTCTCGACAAATCATGGAACCTTCGAGTATACCTAGTAATGTCAGCACCTTCCATGGTCAAGTGCCAGAACTTAGTCTCCAACCTTTGGAGTTAAGCACGAGAGCAATACTTTTCTCTCATTTTCTCCTTCAGCTCATCCCAAGACATGCCATACGCGGCATAGTCACCCAGAGTCTGGACTTATAAATTTCACCAAGTCAAAGCTTCATCAACAAATAACCCAGTAGCAAAAGTGACTTGCTGATCCGCGGTACACTTGCTCATGCGGATAGTGGCATCAGTCTTCTCCGTCCAATGTACAAATGCCACTGCACCTCCAGTGCCATCGTAGTTCAGCGGTTTGCAGTCAAGGAACTGCTTGAAAGTGCAACCTTGAGCTGCGTTTCCTCCAGATGAATCTCCATTCCCATTACGTCTAGCATTGCTTGGTCCTCCACTTTGTTCGGTGCGGTTCGCCTCATATTGGGCGATAGCAGCGGAGATCCTTTCCTCCAGTTGGGCGTTAAGTTCTTCAGTAGTCCTCGGCAGAGGAGGAGGAGGGGGTTGGTCGGAACCTTGATTGGTCACAGCTCTTTGAGGTGCCATGTTCTGACAGAACACAACACAGTAGGGTTAGACATTTGTTTGATATCGTCATGCGAGACAGTAGTAGTATATATATACAGGCATATACCACATAAGTGACATCAAACAATCCGCCAAACATATCAATTCATATAGCAACAAGCATGCATAAATAGATAAATACTGTTGTGTCATAAGATATTCACATTGGCGGTTCTTGTCTTTATACCCTAAATCATTACTCCAAAAGAGTATTTAATAGGCTTGGGGAAAGAGTGTTCACATTTTACCTTTTTCTTGTATTTGAAGGAATCTCTTATGATACGTGACAAGACTTGCTGTGGTTTCTATGCACTGAATTCCATAATTATATATGCATCCATAATTACGTAAGTCCTTGCACAGTCCGCACAGTTCGTTTCATCGTCGTATCACTTCCTTCAGATAGGCCATTGCTTTCAGGTAAAGTCACGAGTACCTGATATATTCTATTTCTAGTACATGTATATATCACTTATCACACATAGTTGCAAGCAATTTCTAGTCAACGACAAGTGCTACTCCAGTGCACCCTAAGTCTCGTAGAGTCTTTTCTTGACTCTTTAAAAATAGTTTCAGGTAGTGGATGTCGCGGAAAGTTTTATGCAATGAAAACTCTTTGAAAAATTGTTTTCGTGAAAGGTCCAAAAGATTGTAGATTAGGCTCGAGAAGGAATCCTGGTTCACTACAATCGCAGCTCTGATACCAATCTGTCACACCCCTTTCTAAGGCGGAAGCACGAGGTGTGATCATGAAAGGTTCTCATTGCATACGAATGGTAAACATACTACATGCTCAGAAAAATAACTTCAAATGCCAAACATTACATAACTGAAATCATAATTTAAGTGTTTACATCACAAGACAACATTTTGTTTGATAAGTCTACAACTTTATTCAAAGATAATCATAAACAACATCCAAGAGCATGAGTAAGACCGCACGCACATCCACTTTAGTTACCTGAAATACATGTGAGTTTTTGGAAAAACGTCAACATAATGTTGGTGTGAATTCATGCAATTCTTGTATTGAACGTTTGTATACTTTGTATTAAAAACATGGTATGTATCTCGTATAAATCAAGTATTCATGTATAAATCAAGTATTTCTGTATGTATCTAGTTGTTAATGGGTTGCAAGGCCATTAACATGTGACACGACATAGGAAGCATCCAAACCATAGGCATTTTTCTAGTTGTCGATTCACGACTGAGACACAAAAGCACTACTCGGTACTAGTTTTCACCAAGAGTGTGGCTGCCCGAAAACCCATTAGATCTAACCTTTGGTTCTGCGGTCTAGGTATATTGTTGATTAATGGTGCTTATGGTACCCTATTCGTGACACGATTTCTCGTATCATTTATTGTATCATTTCTCGTATCGTTTCTCATATCATTTCTCATATCATTTCTCAATTCTTGTATCCATCATACCATTTGTAAATATTGTAACATTTGTAACATGTATTTCACCCCCGAAGTTATAAAACTGAAAACAGTTAAAAGAAAAGTGGGAGCATGAACTCACAACTTTGCGTTCCTTGCGCCGTAAACTTCACCGGATTTGCTTATTTAGCGTAGTGACCTATACGTGTTTTATTAACGTTAGTCACTAGACTTGTATCGCACAAGTACAAGTCACTATCTTTTGATTCTGTGTCCTTGTATTAAAAATAATTTATATTTTTAACTATGTATCTTACTTATATTATTTTCTCAAAAATAAATATAAGTATTTTGTATTTTTTTTCACCCGAATTATGTATTTTGTCCAAAACTTCATTTCATGTTCATAACTTGTCCAAGTTACATAATCTATCAAGTAATATATTTTCATAAATATATTCTCTTGTATTTGTCTAAGCATGTTGTATGTGTATTTTGTATTTTGTATTTTCACTCCTTAGGAGTATTTAGTGTATTTTCAAGTCCTAATACACTATCACATACAATACGTATTATATACACTTAGCACAAAATTTGGTGATCAATAAATATATATATCTTTCTAAAAAATATACATACTTAATATCAATTCTTATCTTGAAGAAATCATCATTTCTTAACTTGAAGTTTACATAAAAAAAAAAAATTAGGGAAACCTTGGTAAATATTTTTAGATACATTTTTAGGGAATAGGTTTCTCAAAAACTTATATTTTTCTAAGTGTCAAAATTTATAGAAATTTTAACAGAGTTTCCCCTAAAAATGGAGGTTTCCCATGTTTTCAAAACATGTGTTTATTTTCTTTTAAATCATCCTCAAACATCAACTCATTTAACACTTACCGGGTGTCAAAATCAAGTAAGTTATACTACATCATGAACTTGAAGTTTTTGTAAAAACTTGTAGTAATTTGGTAGGGTGTTTAGTAGGTTTAGTTACCCCTTAAAGTGCGTTCATTACTTTATAAATCTCATTCTTCAAGAAACTAGGTGTTTACAACTTGCAAACATATTCTACAAAAATTATTCTTTTGAACTCTTCTTGTAAATAAAGTGTTCTTACACTTATTTCTTCACCAAAAATAGTGTACATTTAGGTAAGAGTCAAGTTCTACTAAAAATCATATTTTTGAATTTGGTTTTCTTGGAAAATCATTCATAAATCTTGAATCTATAAGTTTACTAGCTCACTTTATTTATTATTTTTCAAGAAATCAACTTATTATTCAAGTTCATGTTCATGCATGAGGATGATCTTCTTGTGTTAGCTCATAATCATCCTCTAACTTGCTAGATCATGTATTTAATCACAATCTAGCAAGCTCCTTATGATGATCAACATCATAATCTCAAATAACAACAACAAGTATCATACATATACTTAACAACATTATTTCAACAAGACTTCATCATTTTTAAGCTTCATGTTCATGATTCTTGTTTAAGTCTTTTAGTGTTCTTGTGATAAACAATATACTACAACTTTTAACCAACAAAATGAGAAGTAAAAACTAGTAACAAGAAGCTTACAACTAGCTCAAAAGCTATGGAAGATCACTTGAAGAAAAGATGATGAAAATGGTGTGTGAAAGCAATGGATGAAGGTTCTTCAAATTCTTTAAGCACCAAGCTCCACAAGACACCTTCTAACACTTGAAATGAGCTTGAAATTGGATGAATAGTGGTTGAGTATGGTGGTGGTGGTGGTGGCACTTCTAGGCCGAGAGGGAGAGAGAGAGTATGAGGGAGGTGTGAAGTGTGAAATGATGAAATGGTTATGGTGATACTTATAATCTTTTCATTTCTTAAAAGATCTTTACAAAATCAAATAGAATCCAAGGAATATCAAAATAAATCTAATGGGATTTAGTAGGATTTTGGCAAATATTTGGTGGGGGCCACCCCTTTATGACCGTATATATGGAATGGGGGGGGGGGGTAATGTGTAATTTTTAATCTCTAGTTCATAACTAAGTTAGTCTCAAGTGTAAAGTTTAGGGACTTGATGTGTTATTATGTTATTAGGGGTGTTATGGTGTTCGGGGACCATAACTAGTTCAGCAACATTAAAACAATGCTTCTAGTAATATTTTGATGTTCCGAGTAATGTCCGGTTGTTTGGTTAAATACTGGTTCGTTAAAGTGCTAAATTGCACCGTTTAGTGTCCTTCAAGTACCCTTTTGTAACCCTTTTAATTCCCAACACTTAGGAGGGTATTCTGGATAATAAAAGATGAATTCAGCATAATATTTATGTGTTAAAATGCTGATTATAGCTGATTTATAGCTGAATTATGCAGATTTCTGCATTTAAAGTGCGTTTCGGGTGCTTTTTAGTGCATATTCTAGCTTCCGGAAAGTCTATATGTTAACCCTTGTATATACTCTTGGGTTTTAATGTATTCTTGATGTTGGACCTACACCTAGGCCCCAATTCTATTGTCTGACTGCTTTTCTGCAGAATTGTTGACACAATGTGTCTTACCGGTGAGTTTACTAGTATTTCTGACGCAACGCTATCATTAATGCATAAAGCAATTTTTGTAGTGTAAAACGTGCATGAATTCACAAGTATATCGTGTAATCAAACAATGTTGACATTTAAGCACATAATTGTAGTCATTAAGTATTAATTAAATTGTACGAAAATTACCGGTTTTGTGCTAGTTGTCACAAAAAGTATGTAAAAATAAAATGATCAAATCTAGTTATGATCTTGTGAGATTTTGCATGTATAGAAAATTGGAAAACCCACCTTGGGAGCCTACATATGGCTGGCCATAGGGCCACCAATTTTGGCCAATAAAAAATTTTTCCGTTTTCAATTTTTTAAGTCTTGTTTATTATTTATAACCTTTTATAAAATATAACATCACATGTTATAAAACTTATTCAATATCTCATAACTTTTATAATGTTATTTAACCCATTAAATAACATGATAAAATATTCTCTTAAAATAAATTATCCATATAATTTATTAGTTTCTCAAGTGCAATTATTTAGAAAACCAATTTCTAAATTATTTAGAAAACCAATTTCTAAATATTCTAAGTGTTAATATTTATTTGTTTGATCATATCATAAATAAATATTGTAGGTGTTTGTCTAGCTTGTTATTGGGTATGACCCGACTTGGATCATAACGTACTAGCTACATCAATTTAATATGTGTCTTGGGCATACAGAGTCCAACAATCTCCCACTTGCACAAGATACATAGAAGATTGATGCAAGCAGTAAATAATGCCTAACAACGGTTTACTACCCCTAATACATATGACAAAGTGCCATTCAATAACATCATCCCCTTCAAGTCCCTTACTTGAACATGATTTAAGTGAATCTATCATTTATCCCTTTGTTTCAGATGTCATGTCAAATCCAGAGACATAGTGTGATCATTCTCTGTTGATTTAACTTTAGCAGGCCTTAGACGTCTTACTCTCAACGAATAATAGGAACAAATCCCATCTTGACTACATACGTCTTTCACAATCACCTTGTACCACACCTGAGCTTAGCCTTATGTACTGTCATATTACTAACAGCGAAGAAATAAGTCAAGGTACAATATTTGGTGAATATAAAGACCCAATATGTATCTCAGGTCTGAGGATACTATTATATTCTCCTTTACTCAAATTTACTTATGATCAATCACAAATGGTTCCATGCAGTAATATTCGAGAGCGAGTCAGTCCAATATTTGTATCCCACAAATATCTATGAACCTTGGCAGCAACACTTTGCTCTATATTCATACCTCATGAATATCCACCAATCCAAGTTCATAATAGTCTTACATTCATATTTGTTCCCACAAGTATGATTGACTACGGATGTCACGGCCCCTGGCCTGGTTTGACCCGGTCCAGAAGCCGCGGGACAGAAACCCCGTGGTATTTATTTAATTTGGCAGCGGAATAATTAACAGGATTGTTTAAAACTTGAAAATGCCTGATTATTTTATTTCATAATTAGGGACAAACCCCGTAATTTACAATAAGGGAATTTCACTGGGAAACCCCTATTTTACAAAAAAAAAACATGTTTCCTTATTTTTATTAAGCCACTTCTTCAAGCTTGTAGTGCTACACTGCACTTTTTCCTGGATCACAGCAAATCACCTGAAACATGTTTTAAAAAGGTTTTATCAGCAGGGAAATACTGGCGAGTCATTCAAGTTGCACAAAACGATGCATTGTTATAATATACAGTATTAAGGGTGATTACATTGTTTTTATCAACCAATTACCCCAAATCGGTATTTGTCACTTGACAGTATCTGTGACTATGGTCAGATCACCCATTGGCTAACCCGTTGTCCAATGGTGACGGGTATCAAGTAATGTATACAAAACCCCACATACCGGCAGTAATTGAAGATTACAAAGACTTAATCCCTGTAATTATAACTTTGAAACAAATAGGGTTTTGGAAATAATTTGGTAAAAAGAGAATGACTCACTTTGCAAGTTTAAACGGGCAGAGTTTAGTCTACTGATAAGCCTTGTAACCTAATTTAAATAATAATGCACACGAACTAGGTCAGTAACTTAATACAACATTTACGATAACTCACGAGATTAAAACCCTCACGACGAATGACAAAGTGCAATACTTAAACATCCATCGAATTCACGACGAATGACAAAGTATAGCCCTAATTTGGGCAGCACTTAAACATCCATCGGATTGGTTTCAATCGATCGGACATTGAATCGTAGCAGCGATCGAGTTAGTACCCTGTATCTTAGCAGCGCCTTGATCCCTAAAAGCTTGTTTTCTGCAGAATTTGGTAGTTTTGAAGTGAAAATTTCGAGTGCAGGTGAATGCCCCATGCGCAGGCTACTTATAGCCAGATTTTCAGTCTTACGCGGCCCGCGTAAGATTTAACAGATTCTTACACGGCCCGCGAGAGCCACCTAGTCGTAGATTAGGGCATCCGTGTCACACCTAGGTCTGCCACGTGGTTGCCACGTGGCATGTTCGCTTATCCGGAGATTTGATGAGTTGTCGCGGCCCGCGTAAGCATATGCTTACCTTTACGCGGCCCGCGTGAGAACCAATTTTCTTGTTTTCTTGATTTTTCATGTACGTTAGGGTTTCAGGGGTCCGGGTTTTCACTTATGGGTCGTTTTTGGTTATTTTTGCAGTCCTTACATCCTACCAACCTTATTTAAAATCTCGTCCTCGAGATTTATTGAAAAAGTGAGGATACTTTTGCTTCATTTCTGATTCCAGCTCCCAGGTGTATTCGGGTCCTCTTTTCGAATCCCACTTGACTTTGACAAGTACCAATCTTTTGTGCTTGAGGAACTTGACCTTTCTGTCTTCTATTTGAAGCGGTTTTTCTACAAATTTTAACTTTTCATTTACCTCTATGTCTTGAAGAGGTACTACCAGGAATCGTCAGATAGACATTTCTTGACGTTGGATACATGAAATATGTTATGTACCCCTGCTAGCTCTTCTGGTAGTTGTAAGCGATAGGCAACTGGTCCTATTCGCTGGATTACTGGGAATGGTCCCACGTATCTTGGACTTAGTTTTCCCTTCTTACCGAATCGGACTATTCCTTTCCAAGGAGAAACTTTCAAGAGTACCTTGTCTCCAACTTGAAATTCCAGTGGCTTGCGCCGATTGTCTGCATAACTCTTCTGACGATCTCGAGCCGTCTTCAGTCTTTCCATGATTTGAGTGATCTTGTCGGTGGTTTCTTGCATGATTTCAGGACCTGATAATTGACTTTCTCCTATTTCTGCCCAGCAAACTGGAGTTCTGCATTTTCGTCCATACAGTGCTTCGAATGGGGCAGCTTTAATGCTTGAATGGTAACTATTGTTATAGGAGAATTCAATTAAGGGTAGGTGGTCATCCCAGTTTCCACCAAAATCTATCACACATGCCCTAAGCATGTCCTCAAGGGTTTGAATCGTCCTTTCACTTTGTCCGTCTGTTTGAGGATGGTATGCTGTGCTTAAATTTAGTCGGGTTCCCATTGCTTCCTGGAAACTTATCTAGAAGTGGGAAGTGAAACGACTATCTCTATCCGATACAATGGAGAGTGGGACTCCATGTAAGGATACTACCTCATCTACGTATAACTTTGCTAGCCTTTCCATGGTAAAGGTTTCTTTCATGGGTAGAAAATGAGCTGATTTGGTTAACCGATCCACAATTACCCAAATCGCATCATTACCTTTTCTGGTTTTGGGCAACTTAGTAACAAAGTCCATAGTTATAAGTTCCCATTTCCATACAGGCATTTCTAATTGTTGGAGTAATCCTGAAGGTTTCTGGTGTTCTGCCTTAATTTGTGAATAAGTAAGACACTTAGAAACATATCTAGCCATGTCCTTTTTCATTCCTATCCACCAGAAGTTATTTCGTAAATCTTGGTACATCTTATTGTTACCAGGATGCATGGTATACCTAGATTTATGGGCTTCCTCTAAAATCTTATTTCTTAATTCTCCCTATTTAGGTACCCAAATCCTTCTTTTGTGGAATCTCCAAATTCCATCACTTCCTTGCTCTAATTTCTTTATTCGTCCTTTCATTCCTTCAGCATCATCCTTGATTGCTGTTTCTTGAATGTTCTTCAGTTGCTTCATTAAGTTTAATTGTAGACTTAATCTAAGAGCACGAACTCGTCGTTGTTTCTCATGATACTTACGACTTAAGGCATCAGCAACTACGTTTGCTTTTCCTTCGTGATATTGAATATCACAGTCGTAGTCACTTAGGATTTCCATCCATCTCCTTTGCCTCATGTTCAATTCTTTTTGCCCAAATATGTATCTTAAGCTTTTATGATCTGTATAAACAGTAAACTTACTTCCATACAGATAGTGTCTCCAAATCTTAAGGGCAACAATTATTGACCCTAATTCTAAGTCATGCGTCGTATAGTTTTCCTCATGCTTTTTCAATTGCCTTGAAGTATACGCAATTACCTTCTTGCGTTGCATTAACACACATCCTAATCCTAGCTTAGAAGCATCACAGTATACTTCAAAATCTTCTGTCCCTTCTGATAAGGCAAGGATTGGGGTGTTTGTTAATCTTTGCTTTAAAATCTTAAAAGCTTCCTCTTGCCTAGGTCCCCATTCAAACTTAACTGCTTTACAGGTTAGCTTAGTTAATGGCACAGCTATCTTAGAAAAATCTTTAATGAATCGTCTATAGTATCCAGCTAACCCTAGAAAACTTCTAACTTCCATAGCTGATTGCGGGACCTTCCATTTGGTAATCGCTTCTAATTTGGAGGGATCTACGTGAATACCTTTGTGATTCACCATGTGTCCTAAAAATTGCACCTCTTGTAGCCAAAATTCACACTTCGAGAATTTGGCATAAACTTTTTCTTTTCTTAACAAAGTTAAGAGTGCATGTAGGTGCTCACAATGCTCGTCCTGACTTTTGGAATAAATAAGTATGTCATCGATGAAGACAATTACAAATTTATCCAAGTACGGTTTACAGATCCTATTCATCATGTCCATAAATGTTGCAGGAGCATTTGTTAACCCAAAGGGCATGACTATAAACTCGTAATGACCATATCTAGTTCTGAAAGCAGTTTTAGGTTTGTCTTCTTCTTGTACCTTCAATTGATGATATCCGTAGCGTAAGTCTATCTTAGAAAAGTATCTAGCTCCTTGCAATTGATCAAAAAGATCATCAATCCTAGGTAATGGGTATCGATTCTTGATTGTAACCTTATTCAATTCCATATAATCGATACACATTCGCATCGACCCATCTTTCTTTTTCACAAACAACACTGGTGCTCCCCACGTGGATGAACTAGGTTGTATAAATCCTTTGCTTAATAACTCATCTAGCTGCTTTTTCAATTCTAGCATTTCGATGGGTGCTAACCGATAAGGTGCCTTAGCTATCGGTGTAGTTCCAGGAATTAGATGAATTCTAAATTCTACTACCCTATCGGGTGGTAATCCAGGTAGTTCTTCTGGGAATACATCTGGGTATTCTGATACTACTGGAATTTCTTTAAGTTCCTTACCTTTAGTGTTAATGATTACCGAAATCATATACACTATTTCTTGTTTTCTTGAATAACCAGCCAACTTCATTACTGAAATGAATTTCAGTGGTTTTCGCGGCTTATCTCCTGTAATCACCACTAATTCTCCTGTAGGTGTATGAATTTCTATGGAATTTTTATCACAAAGAATTCGAGCATGGTTGGCTACTAATCAATCCATTCCTAACACAACATCAAATCCAACTAAATTCATAGGTAACAGGTTTGCAGAAAACTTATGACCTAAGAGTTCTATCTTTCCTTTTCGCAAAACCTTATCTATGTTAACAGAACTCCCATCTGCCGTTTCTACCGTAAAAATTTGCCTAAGTTTGGTTAAAGGTAGGTTAAGAGCTTGGCAGAATGAAGTATTTATAAAACTTTGGTTTGCACCAGAGTCGAATAATACTTTTGCATAAACATCATGAACTAGGAACGTACCAGCTATCACGTCAGGGATTAGCTTTGCTTCCTGAGTAGTCAACTGGAAGGCTCTTGCGTTTTTCTTGGTAGTTCTTCTGCAGGTTTAGCCTTGTTATCTGCTGGTTTGAACAACTTAGGGCATTCTGGTCTGAAATGCCCAGCTTCTCCACAATTATAGCAGACCCTTGTTTTCTTTCTGCAATCTTCTTCACGATGTCCTATTGCTTTGCAGAAGTTGCAGGTTTCATTACATTTGCCAAAATGTTTCTTTTTACAGTTCCTGCAGAACGGCGGAGTGGAAGATTGCCCAGTTCCTCTTTTCTTAAAATTGCTATTATTACCCACCCGAAATCCTTGAGAAATTTTCCGAGCCAATTCCTTCTTCCTATTTTCTTCTCGCGTACGCACCAGTCCGTCTGTCAAAGTATTGGCTAATTCCACTGCATCATCGATCGTGCGGGACCTTGCAACTTTGACAATATCACATATTTCGCTAATTAAACCCCCAATGTAGCGAGAATAAGTACCGGTTCTGGTGAAGCCAGAGTAGGCACAATTCGAGCATATTCGAAAAACTTTGAAGTATACCCTCGGCAATTAACATCCACCATTCGGTGGCTCAGGAATTTATTTGCCATCTGCTCTTTTTCATATTCTGGGCAGAATTTTCTTTCCACCAGACGCTTAAACTCCTCCCAACTCATGGCATAGGTCATGTCACTTCCCTTGTCTTGTAATACCGTATTCCACCATTCTAATGCTTCTTCCTTAAAAAGGTGAGAATCATACATGACTTTATCCTCCTCGGCACATTTACTTATTTTGATTACTGCCTCGGTTTTCTCCAACCAACACAGCGCCGCAGTCGCCCCTTCATTGCCTGCGAACTCAACAGGTTACAGGCAAGGAATACCTTGTAAGTGCAACCAGGCGTTGCATCTTTCATTCTTTTGAGAATTGGGGCTTGCAGTACATCATTATCGTTATTATTAATGTTACCGCCTCCATTTACGCTATTACTGAAGTTGTCTTCATGAGTACGTTTGCTAGGAATAATTTGTTGAGGTTCAACTGGATTTCGGGCAGCAGCAAGGATTGCTGGAATAGCATTGGCTATTCCCTGAGCAACGATATTCTCGATATCTTGCCTATTCAGAAATTGATCTTCATGGTTTTGTTCAGATTGGTTAACTTCGTTAATGGGTTCATTACCAGCGTGTTCCATCTGGTAATTAATATATATAAGTGATTAGCAGAAAATAATTAACAATCAAACATAACAAAACAATCGCACATAATCACATCAACACGTATAGCCAAAATTGTCGATTTTTCGACGTTCGATATTTTATATATTATAATAGGCATCCGTACACACCAGTTATCTTACAAAAGTTTTATTTTTAACTTATTTCACATAATTATATTTTTATTATTATATTATTATTAAACACACATTCCCACAACCACATACAATTCTTGTTAGCTGGCATTTCAGAAACGACGTTCTCTCTCGTCGTATTTCCAGGATATCCTTTCTCCCACATCCCTAATTTGGTTCCCTGCATCAATCAGCTCCTCGCCATAATGGCGGAGTTCAGCCATATTCTCGGAGCTCATAGGTGGGTGTAGTGGAGGCGCCGTGTCAAATTGGTGGAAAAAGGTATTAGAGTTAGTCAGGAGATTTTGAAACTGCCAGTCAGTGGTCCACCATTCCTCCAGCTCTCCTAGAGGTCGGGGGTTAACAAGGGGATTGGGAATAGCAGGTTCCAGATTGACTGGAAGTTGGGCTTCAGCTGGGTAATTGAAAAGAGTCTCATCGACAGGTCCGATGAGGTCGCTATTTGCTAGCTGGCGGTCCAGCTCTTCCCAGGGTGGCATTTCTTGAGCTTGCCCTGAATTCTCCCCAATCTCTATTCCTTTGCCCTTATCTTTAGGATCCTCAGTCTTTATAACTTTTTGTGTTGCTGGCCTCTTCCTAGGCACACGCCTCCAGCCTACAAGTCTTATTCTTTTCTTCGGTTTAGGTTTTTCCTGAGGTTGGGCTTGGAATACCATTGGCTCTTCAGTGTCAGCCTGGTGGCCAATAAAGGTACTGGTGATATCCATATCTGAACTTTGGATAGAAAAGTTTTGGAGTGCTTCTGATAGTTCATTCATGCTGTTAACATACATGAAGAAACATACAAAATTCTAAGTTAAAATTTGGTAGATTAAATTCTCACAGATCACAGAATGGCAATCAGAAAAATTAAATATTAATTACAAATATCTAATACAATTATACAAACAAATTTATTAAAACGAAATATTGCGATTTTTTTATATATATATATATATCTATTACAAATTACAACTGAAATTCGAAATATACTAGTGGTTATGCATCCGTAAATTATTTTAGTCTAGCTAGGTTATAGGAGTATTATGCTCAACATGCGTTTATGTAAAATTTATTCTGTCTCTTTCTTCTACTAGGTTGTTATCTAATGGATGAAGTTCTTTTAGAGTTTCTGGCTTGTAAGTGGCATAGGTGCTGGTACTGGTTTGGCGATTCAACTATAAGTTAACATTTACTACTGTAGTGGCTAACATGTAGAGATTTTCCCATTGTTTGTCTAATTCATCTTCCCATGGTGGGTTATTACCTGTTTCCTAAGTCTCCTTATTAATTATTACTCCTTTTGTTTGTGACTTCCTTATTTTTTCTCGGCTTTTTCTAATAATCCAACTTCTTTTCTTAGGAGTAAATGGTTTCTCAGACTGTGCCTTACGAATAAATATTCCTTCCTGAGTATCTGCTGAGTATCCTAAGGAATTTGGTTGAAATGAGGTTCCCTTATCTTTTGGTGAACTATCTAATTGACGATAGATGTCCGAAATTCTTTGCTTACCCATACTGTAACATAAAGCACATACTCACATAAATTATTTCCTAACATAGAATTTAAAACTTAAGTGTCTGCAGAACACTTCTTTGGCTCGAATCAGTGGCACGGCTCTGATACCACCTTTTTCTGTCACGGCCCCTGGCCCGGTTTGACCCAGTCCAGAAGCCGCGGGACAGAAACCCCGTGGTATTTATTTAATTTGGCAGCGGAATAATTAACAGGATTGTTTAAAACTTGAAAATGCCCGATTATTTTATTTCATAATTAGGGACAAACCCCGTAATTTACAATAAGGGAATTTCACTAGGAAACCCCTATTTTACAAAAACATGTTTCCTTATTTTTATTAAGCCACTTCTTCAAGCTTGTAGTGCTACACTGCACTTTTTCCTGGATCACAGCAGATCACCTTAAACATGTTTTAAAAAGGTTTTATCAGCAGGGAAATACTGGCGAGTCATTCAAGTTGCACAAAACGACACGTTGTTATAATATACAGTATTAAGGGTGATTACATTGTTTTTATCAACCAATTACCCCAAATCGGTATTTGTCACTTGACAGTATCCGTGACTATGGTCAAATCAACCATTGGCTAACCCGTTGTCCAATGGTGACGGGTATCAAGTAATGTATACAAAACCCCACATACCGGCAATAATTGAAGATTACAAAGACTTAATCCCTGTAATTATAACTTTGAAACAAATAGGGTTTTGGAAATAATTTGGTAAAAAGAGAATGACTCACTTTGCAAGTTTAAACGGGCAGAGTTTAGTCTACTGATAAGCCTTGTAACCTAATTTAAATAATAATGCACACGAACTAGGTCAGTAACTTAATACAAAATTTACGATAACTCACGAGATTAAAACCCCCACGACGAATGACAAAGTATAGCCCTAATTTGGGCAACACTTAAACATCCATCGGATTGGTTTCAATCGATCGGACATTGAATCGTAGCAGCGATCGAGTTAGTACCCTGTATCGTAGCAGCGCCTTGATCCCTAAAAGCTTGTTTTCTGCAGAATTTGGTCGTTTTGAAGTGAAAATTTCGAGTGCAGGTGAATGCCCCATGCACAGGCTACTTATAGCCTGATTTTCAGTCTTACGCGGCCCGCGTAAGATTTAACAGATTCTTACGCGGCCCGTGAGAGCCACCTAGTCGTAGATTAGGGCATTCGTGTCACACCTAGGTCTGCCACGTGGCATGTTCGCTTATCCGGAGATTTGATGAGTTGTCGCGGCCCGCGTAAGCATATGCTTACCTTTACGCGGCCCGCGTGAGAACCAATTTTCTTGTTTTCTTGATTTTTCATGTACGTTAGGGTTTCAGGGGTCCGGGTTTTCACTTATGGGTCGTTTTTGGTTATTTTTGCAGTCCTTACAACGGACATTTAGATTAAGTAACTTATTCATGGATTTAAACATGCTAAAATGGAACATAACTCAAAATACCATAAAGAGTTATAATAATAGTCGTTCCAATATCCAAATACAAAATAGATCAAATCCAATCACTAGAATATCGATGTCCTAAGGCACAAGTATGACCCTTCATGCTTTGCCCGTTTAAGGAGCTTCGTGAGTGGATCCGCAATATTTTTTATCAGTGTGAACTTTGCGAATACATATCTTTCCCTTTTCAACTTCATCCCTTATGTAGTTGAAACTCCGCTCAATCTGCCTAGTCTTTTGATGTGCACGAGGTTCCTTGATTTGAGAAATCCCACCATCATTATCACAAAGATCTCTAGGGGCCTGAATGGTAGGGACTACCCCTAGATCGACAATAATTCAAGTGGCAGATCCATATGAATTATCTCGATCAATGAAGTGGCGATGTATTCTGATTCTGTAGTGGAAAATGCTACCCTGATTGTGATCGAGAATCATCTCGATTAGTTTGGAAACTCGTATCCATGGAACCCTTTACAACGAGTTCTTCTTCACCAGATCCATATATTAGAAATATATCATTAGTCCTTCTATGGTATTTTAATAGTCACCCAATGACGGTTACTCGCTGGTATCTTCTTGTCATGCTTAAAGCGCATGACATGTCCGGTCTAGTGCATATCATTGCATATATATTATGGATCCTATAGCAGATGCATATGGGATTCCTTTCATTCTTTCTTGCTCATCCTTTGAGCTTGGATATTGAGACGCACTCAATATTGTCCCCTCTTGAATAGGTACCAAACCTTTCATAGAGCTCTCTATCTTGAACCTTTTCAAGACTTTGTCAATGTATGCACTTTAGTTTAAACCTATCATGCGCCTTGATCTATCCCTGTAGATCTTAATTCCCAAAATATAGGCGACTTCACCAAGATCCTTAATGGAAAAACAACTTCCAAGCCAGGCTTTTACACCTTCCATGGTTGGAATGTCATTTCCAAATAGTAGAATGTCATCGACATACAATACTAAGAAAGTGACGGTGCTCCCACTAGCTTTCTTATACACACAAGCTTCATCGCCGTTCTTGATGAACCCAAAATTCCTAATTTCTTCATTAAAACGGTGATTCCAACTTCTCGATGCTTGTTTCAATCCATAGATTGATTTCTTTAACTTGCATACTTTGTTAGGATGCTTTGCATCAACAAAACCTTCAGGCTGAACCATATAGACATCTTCATCAAGATATCCATTGAGGAACGCCATTTTGACATCCATTTGCCAAATCTCATAGTCATAATATGCAGCTATGGCAAATAATATCCTAATCGACTTTAGCATCGCCACGGGCGAGAATGTCTCATCATAATCAACCCCTTGAGTTTGAGTGAAACCTTTTGCTACAAGTCTTGCTTTATAAGTATCCAAGTTACCATGCATATCCGTTTTCTTCTTGAAAACCCCCTTACTTCCAACTATTTTGGAGTTAAGAGGTGGCACAACCAATTCCAAACTTGGTTATCATACATGGATTGCATCTCTACGTTCATAGCCTCAAGCCATTTGTCACAATCGGATTTTGACATTGCATCATGGTATGTGGTAGGTTCACCCAAATCTACCACATAGCATCCATCTCTGAAAAATCCATATCTTTCAGGTGGACTACTAATTCTACCAGATCTGCGAACATTTTGTGTGAAATGATCAACCACTTGATCATTGATCAACCACTTGATCGTTTTCAACAATCTCTTGTTGAATGCTAGTATCAACCAAACGTGTACCGGCTTGTGGTTCTTGATCCTCATCAAGTTCCACTCTTCTACTAGCTCCTTCCATAAGGAACTTAGCTTCCAAGAACTCAGCCTTTCGAGCAACAAATACCATTTGCTCTATTGCATCGTAGAAATAATATCCTTTATCATCTTTAGGTAATCCTACGAAGATACACTTAGTGGATCGTACTTCCAATTTATTTGAGGTGTATTGCTTCACATAAGCTTCACAACCTCATACCTTCAAATATGATAATGATGGAGCCCTTCCATGCCATATTTCAAAAGGTGTCTTATCCACTTCCTTGGTTTGGGCCATATTTAATATACGAGCCATGGAGAGCAAAGCGTAACCCCAAAATGATAGAGATAATGCGCTCCTAGCCATCATAGATCGAACCATATCCAAATAGAGTTCGATTCCTCCTCTATCAGAACGAAGAAATTTGATTGAGTTGATTTTGTACTTCAACTTTTGAAGGCTTTGAACATTTCAAAACTTCAACTTTGTATCTCAGGAAGTATAGATAACCATAACTACTATAGTTGTTGGTAAAAGTAATGAAGTATCTTTCACCATTCCTAGTCATTGGCTTAAAAGGATCACATACATCCGAATGTATGATACCTAATAAATCTTTTGCCCTTTCCCACTAAAGGGTTTCTTAGTCATTTTACCTTGCAAACAAGATTCGCATGTATCAAATGAACCAATTTCATTTGTTTCCAAAAGACCATTCTTTTGAAGTGTTTGTATGCGATTCTGTTTATATGACCAAGGAGATAATGCCAAAGATAGGTCTTAATCAAATCCATTTTTTGAGTTTCTTGGTGATGGCTTGGTACATTGAACTATCAAATGATGTATTATTATGAACCAATTCATAAATACCATTTGAAAGCATAAACTTTAAGTAAAACATGTCATTCATCGAAATATAAATGTCATTGTTTATAAACTTTAAATCAAAACCATATTGTCTTATAAGGGAAACTTGAATAATGTTCCTAGTCAAACTAGGAGCACACAATACAAAACAATTTCCAAACCATTTGGAAGTTTCAAAACATAGTCTCATCGGGTTACAACTTGAACTTTCGCTCCATTGCCCATGAAAGACTAATGTCTCCCTTCTTTTAATGCTTATTTCTTTTGAACCCTTTTGCAACAAATTGCAAACATGAGTTCCACATCCGGTATCTAATACCCATGTGTTTGAAGAAATAACATTAAGGTCAATATGTTTCATAAAGATTGTACCTGACGTTTGCCTAGCATCCCTCTTGTTTTTCAACTCTTTGAGATAGGTTGGACAATTCCTTTTCAAATACCCTATCTTACCATACTCAAAGCATGGATTGTTCATGGCAACCTTTACCTTCCTTTCTTTTGGTTTCGGTGGTTCCGCTTTAGCCTTTCTTTTTCTTTTTCCCTTTGAATTTCCGGTTACCATTTGCAACATTTTCTTTGGTGTCGGGGTGATGCCCTTTCTTGTTGCCATCCTCATTGATCGTTAGAATAGATAAAGCCCTTTTATCCATATTGAGCCTTTCGAGGTGATTAATGTGGCATTTCATCTTAAAGATATAAGATGAGACCGATTGGGTTTCCTCCATTCGACATGCATGAAGCGCTCGAACCGTTTCGATGCGTTCTACCCTTAGGAACATTTCCTACAATTGGTTAATCATGTCGTATGCCTATGATGTTCAAAATCCTTTTGAATCTCGGGAATCATAATTCCTAACATGAGGCAAGAGGCTTGCATAGTATCCTCGATATACTTAATCCAATCGTTATAGGCATCCTTATCTTCCATAAGAGGTTCATCGGGATTAGGATCGTTCATCACATAGGATATCTTTTCTTAGTTGAGAACGATTCTTAAGTTTCGATATCAATCCATAAAGTGTTATGATTGAAACGATCCTTTTCAAGGATTGTTTTTAGTGATAGGTTACGGACGGTTTGGGTAATATTGTTAGCGGCCATCTACAAAATTTAACAAGGTTCAATTTTAGTATTTTCGATATTATTATATTTTAATCATTAATACCCTTTTATGTCTCATAGACAATTAATAATTAAAATCTAGAATCCAACGTTACATTTAAATATTGGTTAGGTGACCTTTATCCCATTATTTAAATTAACAAGGTAGTCAATGTTTGACGATTGCAACCCTTTGCAAATTCTAGCCTTATGGGATCGGTTAAACATCTTTATGTTTAGTTGGATGTTTAATCCCATCAACACCTTTGTTCCCCATGCTTCGGTGACCCTAAGTTCATGGTTTCCAAATCAAGTCGTCCAACTTATACACACATGTGAGTTTACACATATAAGTGGTTAGATGACCTTTATCCCACAAACATGGTAACCCCACCTCAAATATACAAGTTCCCTCAAATGTGGTTAGGTGACCTTTATCCCACAAAGAGTTCCCAAGTGATTCGAGTGCTGTATAAAAGGATGGTGTTTGACTTGTTTTATAAAAGGGATTTTTTTGAGTTTTCAAAATTCTAGTTTAGAAAACATTATGTACCATACATTTGCATGCATTCAAATCAATGGTACTTTAGTGAAAACCAATTTTTAAGGTTCTTTTAATAAAACCCATTTTATTATAAAATCATTAACTTTTAATAAAACATTTTATTAACTATTTTAATGATTTTGTTAAGAACCAATTTTAAGCTTGTTACGGATTATTTGTTGTTAAGCATGCATATCCAAATATCATCCAAACAACCATAAATAAAATAACCATACAAGCACAACACACAAATCAATAGGTGCATAACCATAGCCAACTATTTTGACGACACTTGTTAGCCGAAACAAGTGTGTCAAAAGGTCCTTCCTAAAGGGTGAATATAGACACAAATAATGTGTCGTTGAACTCCCACTTGATCCCGCATCCAAATGCTTCAAGTCTTCCTTTTGTGTTGTGATTTCTCCACTTTCTTTGAGCTTCCAAATGTCTTTTATATTCAGCTCCAAACTCCTTTGGACTTCAAAAATGTGTTTTGGTTATCGGGCTAAAATCCCGTTAAGAACTATGAAGTCCTTTAGGCCCGAAATTAGCCAAAACCAAAACCGCATTTTTGTGTGCATCTTCTTTTACAAAAAAAATATTGTAAAATAAAATGCACCTAATCTATTTATTTACATGCCAAATGAAAATAAATAAATTACATATTTTTACAAATGAAAGAACAAAAATAATAATTATTACAACCCTTTGAAATAATTAAATATAAATCACAAACACAAACATTCAACATATTCACACAAGGTCATGGCTAGGTTATGAATACCAAAATATATATCCACATATATATAAAATTCAAGAAGCAAAAATGGTTTCCTTTTTACTACCTACTTTTCGGTCAAGAATGAAAAAACCGAAAAAGTGGGTTTTTTGTCCAAACAAAACAATCATCCAAATGACATAATTTTTTCAAGATTCCTTTATGCATGTAGGAAATAAATCTTGAAAAATAAAAGGAGAACCATGGTCAAAACTTTCGGCCATAGGGTTTAACAAAACCCAAAAACCCGAAAATTTTAAATCCGATGAAGCATGCACTCATATAAGCGGCTCTAGATGCCATTGTTGGGTTTTTCACATGTTTATCAAAGTTATTTTATCCTTATAAAATAAAAACGCAGCAGAATAATTATTTAAAACATGTTACATTCAAGATATAAAACCCATTTTATATGTAAAACCCAATAACCTGGATCCATATACGAACATGTATGCTATCAACAACACAACCATAGGGTGTTATAAGAATACTACCTTCCATATAGCAAAAGATATGAAGAAGATGACGTTCTTGAATGGAAATCTTCAATGGAGAAGACCTCAAGCTTGCATACCCCAAGCCTCCAACAAACACCTTATGTTGCTAGGATTTACACTTGTGAACTCACTTGTAAAACCCCTCTTGACAACCATCTCTTGACCGAAAATATGAGGGCATTCTTAGAGTTCTTTTCCCTTGAAAAATGTTAGAGAAAAGTATATAAAATTAAAATGATCAAATCTAGTTATGATCTTGTGAGATTTTGCATGTATTGAAAATTGGAAAACCCACCTTGGGAGCCTACATATGGCCGGCCATAGGGCCACCAATTTTGGCCAATAAAATTTTTTTCCTTTTTCAATTTTTTAAGTCTTGTTTATTATTTATCACCTTTTATAAAATATAACATCATATGTTATAAGACTTATGCAATATCTCATAACTTTTATAATGTTATTTAACCCATTAAATAACATGATAAAATATTCTCTTAAAATAAATTATCTATATAATTTATTAGTTTCTCAAGTGCAATTATTGAGAAAACCAAATTCTAAATTATTTAGAAAACCAATTTCTAAATATTCTAAGTCTTAATATTTATTTGTTTGATCATATCATAAATAAATATTGTAGGTGTTTGTCTAGCTTGTTATTGGGTATGACCCGACTTGGATCATAACGTACTAGCCACATCAATTTAATATGTGTCTTGGGTATACAGAGTCCAACAAATCCAAATCCGAAGAAGGCGATCGCAGATTCGCTTAGTGTCGACAACGCCTATGGAACGTATAACAAGCCGCCGAAGCTTATGGCGATTGAAGACTACAACCGATGGGCAGGCAGATTTGAGGATTGGTTGAAAGCGTTTGCTTATCAGAGTTGGAGGTGTATGAGAAACAGTTATGATATTGGAAGAAAAGATTATGAAAACTTGAACGAATCTGAACAAGAGACATTTGTTGCTGAACAAAAATGTGTAGCCTTGTTACCTCAATCTGTTAGAGATGATATTATTTCATTGATTAGCTACGAAAATTCAAAATATTTGTGGGCTAAGTTAGAGAGCAATGTCCGAAATGACAGTTGACTGGTTGATAGAAAGGTTTGAGAGCCATGAACTAGAAATCAAGAAAATGAACAAAGTCAACAACACCACATATCAACAAAATGTTGATCTTTACTACAGGGGTAGTATGGTTCCTAAAACCACTTCACTGAAAACTGCATTTTCTGCCGAAACCTCAAACACGATGACTCAAGAGAAACAAAGCAGTAGTTATGTACCCAGCAGTGGTTATCATGGAGGTTCTTCTTCATCCGGTTCAGGGAATCAGCAACAGCAAAATGTTCCTAAAAACGTCTTTCAATGCAGTATAGCTATGAACCTCAACACTGCTCAAAACTTTAATGAAGAAACAGCAAAACAACAAATGGTGTTTCTTGCTTCGATCTTAGAATCATATGAAAGCTTGGTCGCCGGGAAAATCGGAAATACGAATCTGACTAAAGAAGATTATGATCAGATTAATCCCGAAGAGATGGAACTAATCGACATACGCTGGTGCATGGCTAGTGTAATTCGAAGAGCACAAAGGTTTGTGGAGATAACAGGAAGAAATTCCATCGGAGGGCCTTCGACAAAGTTGGGTTTTGATAAATCCAAAGTGACATGCTTCAAATGCAAACAAAAATGGCACTTCAAGAGGGAATGTAGAAACTCAGCAGCGGATGAAACATCTAATCCGTTTCATGACGACTACTACAAAAAGGATGTATATCACCGAAATCGCGAAGAGCCGCCAAGAATGAAGCAAATCGAAGAGACTCCAAAGGAGAAATCAAGAGCCTTAGCTGTAATTCAAGATGACGAAGGTTTCGACTAGAGCGAGTTTTTTCCAGAAGATGATGTAGTTGGTTTTGCATTTATGGCACAAACTCAACCATATAAAGATACACGAACTGAAGAGCAAAAATACACCTATCAAAAGTTGATAGCTCAAAGTATGAAGGAAAGAAACTATCGAGCTTGGAAAGAAGCCAAGAAGGCAAACAGATGGGATCCGGATCGTGAATGCTTTTTGGATAAAAAAGGCAACATAATTGCGGAACCATCATCACTTATAATTGAAACTCTCATAGAATCTTTAAAGCAAGAAGATGAACAAAGAGAGAGAGATGCGGCAAAGAAAGCCGGAGAGGAAGAACTAAAGTCAAGGAAAGTCGACAATGGAATAATCGACACCAGAAAAGAAATGACGGCTGAAAACCTGACAAAGATGGCAGACAAAGTGCTTATGGAAAAGGAATTAGAGGTAGATTCCAAGTCTGCGTCTGAGTCAACAAGCAAGGTTAGTAAAAGTGGTTCAAACAATAAATCAGGTAAGACTGATGAAGCTAAAATAGAGAGTGATTGCAAAAATTGCATGAAAGAATGCAAAGTTTGCAGCACACATGCGTATCTCACAATCAAAAAGACCCAAGAACAGGTTGAGAAAGTCGAAATGGTTGAAAAACAAATCTTTAATCGAGATAAACTGATGAGAGCTTCAAATGAGAGAATAAAAAAATTAACAGAGAGGATTGAAAAAGATAAAACTGATGTTGAACGATTTAAGAAAGAAAATGAGAAATTAATTCATGAAAACCGACAAATTTCTGAAAATCATGAGAAGCTGAAAAGAACAATAAAAGATTCTGATGAACGAAATGGTAAAACATACAAAGAAAATCTTCATTTGTCTGGAGTTCTTCAGGCAAAAGAAAGACAAATCAACCAGCACTTGGATGAGATTGCAAATCTTAAGCTTCAGTTCCAGGAAGCTAAGATTGAGAATGAAAGAATCAATCTGAAATTGAACAGTTATAGCTCCGCGAGCTTTGTTCTTCAACACATAGTTCCAAAACCAATTGGAAAGAACAAAGCTGGTGAAGATGTATACTTGGATGGAACGGGGGTGGGTTATCATCAAGTTTCACCTCCTGTGTTAAACAATTTTTCAAAGAAACAATCCGGGTTGGATAAGATTTCTGAAACAAATGAGAAATCAGATGTTGAGAAACTTCCAGAAACAATCAATGTCACATTCACTTCATCATCTGATGAAGATAGTATTCAGTCTGAAGTCGTAAAAAATGTGGTTGAAAACGTTTAAAAATCTGACAGTGATTCGACTGAAGACGAAGAAAGTTTTCTCAACAATTATATTCCGAAATCAAAATCCCAAAACAACTCAAATGACGGACCTACTCTTGTCATGTACAAGATGTCTGGTTCTGATAAGTTGTATTCGGATATTGAATTTCCACTTGAGAATGTGAATGTTGACACGTTGAAGTAAGTTTTCAAATTGGTTGAAATCGATGTTTCTGAAGTTGAAGTGTTAAAGAGTTCCAAAAGGCTTTTGAACTTTGAAAAAGATAAATCTTACTATAAGAAACCTGCTGTACCGCCACGTTTTAATAACAATAACCAAAACAGATGGTCGGGTGGTTATCAGGGTGGTAAGAACAATCAAAAGAGGAACTTTCATAACAAAAAGTTTGTCGAAAAGAAAGTTTTTGTGAAAAGCTCAAATTCACATTCCGAACAAGAATCAGAATTTTTTTTGAAATCAAATGAAGAATTCTTTGAGAAGAAGGCCTCACAGCCTCAGACTGAAGGCAAAAGTCGGGAAGTTGACACCCGCACATGCTTCAAATGCAATGAAGTTGGACACATTGCACGAAAGTGTACCAACTCGAAGCCTAAGTCTGTGGTTGTCGAGAATCCAAGAAAAAAGAACGATGTCAAAGGAAAAGCTCCAATGTTTGTTGAGAAAAAGATTTTGAAAAATGAAAACATCAAAGTCAAAACTGAACCTGTAAAAGAATCGGTAAAGAAAACTGATAAATTTTACAAACGGGTCGCTTCTTCACAACAAACATGGAAGCCAAAATCTGAGACTAAGACATCAAATGTTCAAAAACCAAAGATTTCCAATTCTGAAAAACAATCATCTTCAACCAAATCGGTTAAGATGAATGTACCTTTGGATTTCTACGAGAAACTTGAGAAATAAACTTCTACCCCTCCGGGAAAGAAGTATGTTCCAAAGAAAGACCAACCATCTAGTCAACCTCCGAAAAATGAATTCTTTTTGTATAAAGAGGTTGAGGTTGGGTCTGAAGAATGTCTTAAAATGAATGACAAGAATTTCCCACCATTGTACACCAAAATAACCCACATCAAGCTACCTGAGTCAAAGGAGGCTTGGGTTGCTTCAAAATCTAACTGAACGTTTTGAAATGTGTAGGAGCTCCCGAGATCTATCTCACGGTGGATTATGGATAGTGGAGCTTCCAGGCACATGACAGGGAGAAAAACCCTGCTTTACGATGTTAGAGGGTTCAACGGTGGATACGTCGGTTTTGCTGGTAATCAAGGAGGACGTATTATTGGTGAAGGAACATTATTAAATGGTGTAATCACGTTTGAAAGAGTCAATTACATAGCAGAGCTGGAGAATAATCTTCTTAGCATTTCTCAAATCTGTGACAGAATGTATTCGACACACTTCACTGACAAAGAATGTCTGATTCTGAAGCCGGGGTTTGTCATCCCCGAGGAGTGGATCATCATGAGAGCACCACGAGTTAATGATCTGTACGTGTTGGATGTGAGCGTTGCTACGACTACCACGGGTCAAACTCATTGCTTCATGTCAAGAGCCACTGAAAAAAAGGCTATATTGTGGCATCGAAAGATGGGTCACATTCACCTACGCAAGATGAACCACCTGGTGCATAAGGATTTGGTAAAAGGTGTTCACTTGAAGAGTTTTCATCTTGAAGGGAAGTGTATCAGTTGTATAAAGGGAAAATAACGAAAGAAATCCCATCCTGGTAAAAAGATGAACTCTGTCTCGAAACCACTAGAAAGACTTCACATGGATCTCTTTGGTCCTGTGAATGTCAAGAGCATAACGGGTGATCTTTATTGCTTAGTAGTCACTGATGACTATTCGAGATTCTCATGGGTGACGTTCCTGAAGTCGAAAGACGAAACATTTGAGAGTTTGCTGAGGTTATTCAAGAAGATAGAAAATTTGTACCGAGCACGAATTCGAAGACTTAGAAGTGACAATGGTACGGAATTTAAGAATAACAGAATGGAGGAATTCTGTGATAGAAGAGGTATACTGCAAGAATTCAGCGCACCATACACTCCGCAACAGAATGGAGTCGCAGAAAGAAAGAACAGAACGCTGATTGAAATGCCGAGAACGATGCTAGCTGATTCCAAGTTACCGATTAATTTCTGGGCAGAAGCAGTATCAGCTGCTTGCTATAGTCTCAACAAGGTGCTTACTGTGAAGAAGCATAACAAGACATGTTTCGAGTTGATCAACAATCGCAAGCCTAATCTCGAGTATTTAGAGTCGTTCGGGTCTCCCTGCACTGTTCTAGATCCCGATGGCAAATTTGGTTCAAAGAGCATTGAAGGTATCTTTGTGGGATATGCCAGTCCACTCAGAAGAGTCTTTGTTCCAAGTCTCAAGAAGATCATCGAAGCACAGCATGTTGAATGTCAAAGCTATACTATGCCTCCACAGAAGCCCGCAGACTCATGGCGATTCAACTACGATACCTTATGGGATTCATTCAAGTTAGAAGAAGAGCCAGAGTTCCTTGATGATTTTGATATTTTACGAGAATATGAAGCATCTCAGGGAAGATTTCCAGAAAGGTCTTCTAGACGTCAACAACAAACTTCCAATGATGAGGAAACTGGTCCAAGTCATGCTGGAGAGAATGATGAAGTTCAGCAAACTACGACTACTTCGGAACGCGAACCTGCTCCTAAAAATCAGACGTGGTAAATGATGATAATTCAGAATCTGATGGTAGGCCAACATTTGATCGTGGTGATTCAGAGTCTGAGGGGGAGCAAATCTAATCTTCAGATCAGACAATTCTTGATAATGAACAAGTTGCGGATCAACACGTTACTAATTTGGAAGGTGAGGTGGATGTTCCTGGCGAGGTTATGCCGAGGACTCTTTCATACCATCGTGAAGAGTTGATAATAGGAGAGCTGCAGTCAGGCGTTCGCACCAGAAGCCAGATTGACCATGGCCTTACTTGGTTTTATACTAAAGTTGCTCCTTTACAAACTGAATTTTCACTTAGTTGTTACATTTCGCAGATTGAGCCGCGAACCTACAAGGAAGCACTGACTGAAGATTCATGGGTCAACGCAATGCAGGAGGAGTTGAGTCAGTTTGAAAAGCTTGGTGTATGGAAGCTTGTGGACCTACCTGACGGACACAGGAAAATAAACACGAAGTGGGTGTTTAAGTGTAAAAGAGACGACCGAGGGGCTATTGTTCGTAACAAAGATCAACTCGTGGTCTAGGGTTTCAGTCAGCAAGAGGGGATAGACTTCATAGAGGTTAACGCTCCGGTTGTTCGTCTTGAAGCTATCAGAATTTTCCTAGCTTTTGCTTCATGGAAAGGATTCGAAGTATATCAGCTAGATGTCAAGTCGGCATTTCTCTACGGCAAGGTGAAAGAGGAGGTATACGTTGGTCAGCCACCGGGCTTCACTGACCCAATTCACAAAGATAATGTCTACCTCTTGGACAAAGCGTTGTACGACTTACATCAGGCCCTGAGAGCCTGGTACGAGACGCTCTCTCAACATTTGCTTGCCAACGGCTTTATCCGAGGCAAGGTGGACGCCACTCTTTTCACAAAGGAAGTCGATGGTCATCTTCTGATTGTCCAGATTTACGTTGATGACATTATTTTCGGGCCTACAAACGAAGAACTCTGCAAAGACTTTGAGAAGGTAATGAAGTAGAAGTTTGAAATGTCGTCAGTGGGTGAGATGAAATTCTTTCTAGGGCTGCAAGTCGACCAAATGCCTGAGGGAACTTTCATTCATCAGACAAAGTACGTTCACGATGTTCTAGAGAAATTTGGGATGTCCGGAACCGCACCAATGTCCACCCCATTAGCAACCAATCATGGTATCAACCCTGATCTCACTGGAGAGACGGTGGACGAAACGCTATACCGCTCAATGATCGGTTCGTTAATTTATTTGAAAGCATCTAGACCCGATATCATGTACCCGACTTGCCTCGTGGCCCGATATCAGTCGAGTCCTAGAGCTTCACATATGTCTATTGTCAAGAGGATTCTATGCTACCTGAAAGGAACTCCAACATTGGGGTTGTGGTATCCCAAAGATAATGACTTCGGTTGCTGCAAAGTCAATGCTAAATCAACAACTGCAGGATGCCAATTTTTCGGACCTCGACTGGTCACGTGGCAATGTAAGAAGCAAACCTGTGTTGCTCTATCAACATGTGAAGCAAAGTATGTATCTGCCAGCAGCTGCTGCTCTCAGATCCTGTGGATTCAGCAACAGATGCGCGATTACGGTTTGCAATTTCTTACTTCACCTATTTTTGTTGATAATGAGGTAGCAATAAACATAACGAAAAATCTGGTACATCACGCTAAAACCAAACATATAGAACTTCGTCATCACTTCATACGCAATTTTTATGAAAATAATTTGATACGAATTGATAAAATCCCCACCGACGAACAAAAGGCAGATTTACATACCAAAGCTTTTGATAAAGCTCGTTTTCAATATCTTTTAAAGTTGAATGGTATGAAATTGTTGTCGGATGCGGAGAAAATAGTTGGCGTTGATGAGAAAACCGAGGCAGATGATGTTGAGAAGTAGACTACTTTGGTTTGTCATATTTTTAGTTGTTTTAGTATTTAGGGGGGGATAAATATTTTCAGAAAATACAAAAACAATAAAAATGCAAAAATTCAAAAAACATGAGATATTTTTAAAATCCAAAAACAGTAAAAAACCCAAAAAGAGTTTATGTAAAAAGAGGAAATGATAGTACATCAGCTAGACAGTTACGGTATGCTAAAGATATGTAATGTTTAAAAGGCGTTAAGCAGTCTCGTTGATGATATGCCGATAGGTTTTTATACACTTAGTAGACTTTTCGGGATATAAACATAAATAATACAACTTGCTTATTTTGTGGGGAACATCTCTTGGATATATAGGTAACCCCTGAAATCTTGTTTGAAAGGCTTTCTATTTCTGACACACTAGGTCTATGTGCTTGATGATATCTGGGGTATTATACCGGGACTTCTGATTTTGCGGAAGCAGTAGCCTAGTCCTCGTATAATACTCTGCACTGCTTTTATCATAAAGCCTACCCTCAGCATAAAAATGATAAAACATTGAAAAATGCTAATCATGTGCTGTTGAAGAAAAGATCCCCAAACGGGACACACCGAAAGTCGAGCCATCATCTTTTTGTTTGAACGGAAGTTCTAACCTAAGCTCTCATGGCCTCGCTGTAGGTCCCTTGGTCGTATGGATCTTTCACAGAATTGTCAATGTAATCAAGAGTGCGGAATCCTCTTGATCAGAATATAACAGAAAACGTGTAGGAACAGCAATCAGCAATTACAATCAAACCGGGTTTTTATTGATTATCAATCTCACGAATTACAATCAATCAAAACCCTAACCAACTCCAAATTCGTCCAAGCCCTAAGCACTCTCACGAATTCTCTCTAAAATCTGTTTTTGGTTGATTAACCTAAACCCTAAAGCCTAACCTTGTTTATATAACACAAGGTTTGCAACTTGGGCTAAAGTTTCCTACATGGGCAAGCCCAATTCGTCCCCCTATGACCCAACTGGGTTTTGTTTAGCCCAAACTCTATTATTCCACTCATACAAAGCTAAACCCGCTAACTGTTTATCGTTTAACTAATTACAAGATATCCAAAGACCAAATCTAAGCTGTTGTCACAAATATGCACCAACAAACTCCCCCTTGACAATAGCTTTATAAAATAACTTTGTCTTCAGTCATCTTGCATTCTTCATGTAGTCTTGCACTGTCTTTGGTCTTTGGATAGCTTCAGCTTCAATAGCTCTGTCAGCAACAGACTTCCCCTAAGCTGATGCATCCAATCACCAAATCTTCAAAAACTTTAGCGCTTGAGTAAACTCCAGTTCAGCAGATGTATAGCAATCTTCAAACCCTTCAACTTTGTCTGCAATGTAGAAAGGAGGTTCTACCATGCATCCAATCAAACTCTCATCTTCACAGCAACTACTCAGCAACATACCGCTTCAATCTGTATACTATAAAACAAACATCTCGAGAAACCATAAGAATTTTTCAACAAAGTTAAATAAATTATTATTATTCAAGAGATAGTTAAACTATATCACAGATTAAGCATTTTCAATCTATCACCAACACACAAAACTTTTTAATCACACACCCTATAACCAGCATGATTTAAAATTTTGAACTCACTTTCTAACACCGTCTCCCCCTATCAGTAACAATTCCTCCAAGAATAACAGTTTTTCGTACATTAAGAATTTTAAACAGAAAAAGACACTATTTTTGGATTTTTTATATTTTCTGAAAGCAAGTAAATAACAAAAGCAATAAACACTCTATTTTTTGTGAGAATCACTGGTAAGAAGATCATATCAGCACAATCAAACTGTTTTCACACTATTAGATAATTCTTTATTTAATTTTTCATGAAAAGCAGTCCAAGATGATTACCAGTATGTTTGTCCACTTAAACAAAATGCATGAACATTTCAAGTACCATTACCGTATGATACATTAAGATAATATTATTTATTAAAATATTAGTGTGTCCCACTTCAGGATCTACCCCCACGATCAAGGTATGCACAAAGATTCATCGTAGTAGGTGAGTATACTGAATTCATCCGTTTTGTTTTTCAATGATAGATAATTGGTGATCAGGTCAGTACTTCCGTACAACAAAGAGACCAAAATTGTCACACCCCGACCACGTAAAACAACAAAACATGGCGGAAACATCGGGGAGTGTTGTAACAGAATTATTGTTTCATAACACATGGAAATTGAAATACTGTTTTATTGAATACACGAGTTACAATGTCTTGACAATCAAAGAAACATAATATAATTAACTAGTCTTGCATCTTTTATTGTCACTAAGGCCCATGTCCGCCTAAGTGTATCTTGATCAATCCTATGCTTCATTTCCTGAAACACATGTGAAAATAGGTACGTCAGCATAAAAATGCCGGCGAGTACATAGGTTTTGTGAAAATAAGATTCATTACTTAATTTTAAGAAATTGTTTAATAACAGTCGGTCATGAACCTTGTAATTTGCTTTGTCTTTGTAAATCATTTGAAAAACAATAAGTTCAGATGATACGTATAAATAAGAGAATAATTCATGGTTAAATGGATAACCATGTAAAATGAGTTTGTATAAGTTAAGTTGTTTGTAAAACAATGTATTGTGAAAAGTATGTTATTTGTATAAAATGTTATATGTCATAAACTGAAATGATTCAAATAACGCTACGATATGTAATACCATACAAACACTTATATATAGGAAGTACCAGCGGCGTATCCACCATGCTTGTATCATATTACACACGCCTCGTTAATTAATCACTTACTCAAACCAAACCAACAATGTAATAAGTCTATGTTTAAACCAATAGTCAAAAGTCCTTGTATAAACCATGTCAAATGTTTATAGTCCAAAAGTAGTCAAGTAATGTATAACCAAAATGATATGTATGGTAAGTAAAATAAGACTACTTAACCATAAGTAAAAATGTACAAAAACAAAATATTTGAATAAATCAAAAGTTATGCTTTGTAGAATAATACATGCTTTACTGATACAAACACTTATGCGGTATGTTAAACGCATACATTCAAGCCTTGAGACAGCCGTATAACTATGTAAAAATGAGTTATCAAAAGAATATGTTTTCGGATTCGGTCATTCCTTACGTCCAAACAAACCCGAGATTTCAGGAATGGGATTTGTCAAGTCCTATGGTACCACTACCTACTACCGAGCGGCGTAGCAAATGTTAATGAATGTAATAAAGACCCGTTAAACAAACCAAATGTCATACCAAAATGTAAGCATGTTTTATGAAGATAATGCACCTAGTATGCTAGAGTAAACATACAAGGTAGAGCTGTAAAACAATGTGTCCATATGTTACTGGAACATATGCAACAGAGATGCAATGTAAAATGATGTACTAAGTATGCACTAAATGGACATACATAGCATGAAAACAATGAAATCATGTACTATAAGTGTACTATTGAACATAACAAGTATATGATGTGAAAACAGGAAAGCATGAAAGTAACAAGTAGGCACATGTGTTCCACCCCAAAACAGTTTGGAAAACAGTAAAAGAGGGGTCTATGTACTCACTTGAGATTGCTCAGGAGTCCTAAGATAACCACCAAGCAACGTTAGAGATCACGGAAATCAAACGGCACCTAATATAGGTAACTATGTTAATAAACCGGACCTAAATCGGAAGATCTGATAGAATGAGGGTTCGTAAACCAAACGAGTATAGAGACTCGTGGCATATGGTTTAACAAAGCCTACATACTAAATGAAACCTTAATCTAAGTGCTTTCAACCCATTACGACCCGTTTAGGTAGCTTATGCTACTTTAACGCGTCGTTCGTGTATAACGCGTTCGGACCGCCTAACTAGTCCTATGACAAGTGTTATATGCCTAAACATGTTACATTATCAGTTATGTGACAAAAGTTTAGGTTACATATGCTTAATTACCAATTATACATGAAAAGGGTATTCTGGTAATTTACCTAAGGCATATAAACTACTTATCATACAACTACTTAAACGATGTAACCATAAGGTATAACCTCGGAAGGTTATTCCCTATATACTATGGTCACCTAATGTATTTGGTTGGATCCTAATGATCGACCAAATGGGTCGGGTTCGAAGGTATAAGCGATTTATCAGATCGCTTACCCTACGACCCTAGACAACGTGGTAATCAGTAGGCATAGTCCCAAGGGACTATGACCATCGTGATTACAATCACGTTGCGAAGTTCAAACGAACTTCGCATTGACCATAAGCTGGTCAACGCTGAAAGTCAAACAAAGTTTGACTTTCGGACTCGAAAAGCAATAAAAGAACGAAAGAATACTTACGAAGGGTCCCCGAATGCTAATCTCGATCCAAGAACTCAGGTATGAAACAATGGTTTCAACTTAGAGCTCTCAAATCAAGATTCTAGTCAGAAATGAAGTTGGGGGTATGTGGGTATTTATAGTAAATGGTCCACCGTTAGGATCGTTTCATGGAAACCGTGCTTTAATCGCAACCGTACAAGTGTTGGAACCTTATGGTGACTAAAAATGATCCTTATCATCTGACTAGGCAAGTGAGAACATGTGGGTGTGGATTAAACAGCTGCAAACTGCTGTTAAATGCAGTTAATCTGGTCCAGAAGGCGGACGCGGCCCGCTTCAGGATTACCAGAAGCGTAGGCGGGCCGCCTGGCCATGTCAGATCAGAAACAAGTTTGATAAATGACAGTTTCAGTCCCTGCACGTGTTTAAGACCATTCCCGACACTTCCAAGGCCCGTAAAGCCAAATTTAAGGCCCTAAAATGATGCCTAAACATTGTGGACATGAAACATGCTCAAAAATATGTCGGATGTTGGTTCGTTTGGCCGTACGAACGCGATGTTCGCTTAATTATGACGGAATGCGCATAAGCGCGAAAAACGATCCAAATGACGCGACGAATGGATTTTTCTTATGCCAAACACTAAAATAAAATGTTTTAGTGCTTACATAAATTTTTGGATGTCCGGATGTATTCAGAACGTAAGTTATGCGCGAAAATGCAAACTTGTGCACTTTTTGACACTTTTAGTCCCTGAATGAGCCAAAAGTTTATTTTAGCACACCGAACCCCTCAAAGCCTATTTCTAAGCTATATAAAGGATATTTAAGGTGTGTTTAACTTATGGTCATGTTCCGGAATGTTCGTTACAGTTCAAATTGGCATACTTTCGCAGTTTGTCAAGTTTAGTCCCTGTAAGCGAATTAGCTTGTTTATGCTATACCAAAGCCTTCAAAACTTATTTCTAAGTTATGTAAAGGTTATTTAAGGTATGTTAAGCCTATGTCACTATTCCGGAGTGTTTGTTGCATTAAACTGGTTATATTTACGCAACGGTGCGCGTATAACCTTCCAGAAAGCGATTTAGAGTTTGGAATTGAACAAAAATTGATATGTGCAAATGATACACATATTTTTACAAATCCCAAGTATGAAATATAATATTTCATTGGTTTGGTATTTGTTTAATGGCCGTGGAGGCACAGGTGTTACAGTCTCCCTTACTTTAGGAAATTTCGTCCCGAAATTTATTTAGAGGAAACTTGTGAGAGCTTGAAAACATGAAGTTTGAAAAGATCGAACAACATTGGTTAGGGTTCTGAACTTCTAGTAACCTTAATAACATTATGCTTGCAATGTAAGAGGGATACTTATATACAAGTATATAAAGCGTCATTGGTGCGTCCACCGTACCTCCATTACATCGTTCTCATTTTGTTATTGTTGTCGCTATCGGTTCTTACACATAATAAATCTTACTGGGTTTCTGTGCACTAAATTTCATAATTATGTACGCGTCCATAATTAGACAATTTCTTGCACAGTTCACACAGTCTATTTTATAATGTGTAGTATAAAACCAAACAAACAAACCTATGATGAGTGTGACTAGACCGCCATAGAATCCTTTTAATTAAATCAATAAATGATCTAAATAGACTATCAAGGAGTCTGTTCAGCTACATCACTAGATGTCGTTCTTTAACCAAATTGTGAATCAATCTTTTTGACTAGACCACTAAGGGTCTCTTATGAATCATGGAGTAGTACTATTTAATCCAAGGGTCTTAACTATTACATAGAAGCCCATTAAGGATTTAAGATAGTACCTTTTGACTATCCTGCTACGAATTCCTCATATGAAGATATGAAAGATTCTTTGAGGATTTGGATAACGAATTATCCAGAGTATAAAAACACAAAATGCATAAAAGAAAACATAAGATGAATAAACGCATAGTCTCATAACCACAAAAATTGTTTATCTAGAAATTTGTTCTGCTAACAGAGCACATGTATTTAAAGTACACTAGGAATCCATTCCTTGGATTTCATTTGGTGCTTTAAACATTATCAAGAATCTAACTATAAAGATAGAAAGATTTTTTTTAAAAGAAAATTTCGATTTAGATTATAAGCAACCGAAATGTTCAATTTAGGTACACAAGGAATCCAATTAAGGACTCTGATTTGAATGATAATCATTCACAAGGGTCTAAATGTGAATATAAAAAGATCCCATATGTATTGTAGAAGTTGAAGATGTTTTGAAACCTTGCACTGGACGTGCTTATGTCAAAACATGAAGTAAAAAAATGCTTATGAAGTTGTGATGCTAGATATGTCAAGGCGACATATGAAGCAGAATTTGAAGGTTAAGTCAATGTATGAGGAAAATATTTTTGAAAACTATGCATGGGGTTCCTTTAAGAAAAATGTGTTTAACGTTTTTGAAACCTTATATATAATACTTTTGAAATCATAAAGTACGTGTATTAGATAGATATATTTACAAAAATGTTTTAAAATCATGCGAGATGAATTTTGAAATTATGTATAAGGTTTTTGAAAGACATGAATGATGTTTTTTTCGAAATCATGCACTTGATAAGAAAATGTATTGTGTTAATATTGTCTTCAGACTATATGAAATATTTTGAAATTATGAAGGTTGGTTTTGATAACATGGCCAATGTTTTTGAAATAACATAGACAATGCATCAAGAAAAATTGTTTTCAAACTATATGAAATGTTTTGAGATCTTGAAGATTGTTTTGAAATACTTGTACCGTGTATGTTGAAAAATCAAAACGTAATGGGTATGAGATTTGAAAATACCCTTAGTTATCTAACCAAGGATTTAAAGGTAAAGATGTGCTGAAGCATGATTACTCATAATGTCACTTTATTTTCTGTACTTTGTTTCTTAGAGTGAAACGAGTACTTAAAATTTTTGAGAGAATCATGAGCGATCATTTGAAAGAGAGAAATCACGAGAGTAGTTTGTAAGGAACATAGTTCCTTAATGCAGGTATCATAGGAAAATCATACACACATGTAACTATACTTGTATATCAGAATTTGTGAACAACGATTTATTTATAAACAAAATAGATTGTTTCACATTACAAGGAAACAAAAGAACAAAAGCATAAGACAGCAACATCTTCTAGTCAGCCAACTGCTCATCCGTGGGTTGGATTTGCATTAGCAAGCTTTGGGCAATCCCTTAGGAAATGGCCCATCTCGCCACAGTTGTAGCAAGACCCTGGTGAGAAACGAGCTTGAGCAGAGTTGGCTTGTGGTTGGTTTGGACCACCTTGGTTCGGGTTACAACGACAAACATTTGCCAGGTGACCGAGTCGCCCGCACGATGCACACAGATGACACTGTAAGTGAGCTTGGTGATGCCCATTACATTTGTCGTAAAATGGGGCCGTTCCCTTGTATTGCTTCTTAGCAGGTTGTGCTGCCACCCGGATGGGTCCTGCTTGATTTGGTACTGCTGTAGTTGGGCAAACCCTTGCCGTATGACCTATAAGTCCACAAATATGGCATTTGCGGCACTTCACACTAGCCTGATGATGAAGGCTACATCGGTTGCACAAGGGTGCAGTTCCGTTGTATGGCTTCCTGGCTGGTAGTGCTGTCACTTGGCTAGGTCCCGCTTGATTAGGTGTAACTGCTGCGGGTTTCCTTGAAGCCTTACGCTTCCTTGATTTTGGTGCTGACTTGACTTCTGCTTCCTTTGGTGGCTCTTGAGTAACTTCATTGTCGAGACGAGAGACTTCATTTTCGAGATGAGCCATGGCAATGCCTAAATCCACAGTCTTCTGAATCACTTCGCCTATTTGCTGGACAAATTTGGCTGTTCGCTCGGACATTTGACCAGTGCTGAGAGGAATAGACATTCTAGAAGAAAATGAAAGACATAGGAAGAAACGAGTGAAAGGTTATTGGATAATCAATACAGAATGGTAACGAATGAAAATTTTGATCATTTGTTTGTTACCTAAGGCAAACAAATGGGATGGTGACAAATCAAAGTAAATGGATCAAAAATAATGTATCACGAAGACATGCTCGCCTATAAGTGAACACTCATCCCAAGAATTCCCAGGTAAGCACAACTGGTCTCGCGTCTGATGAGATGTATACGAAGTGCTTGCCTAGACAGAAAACCCAGAATACAGGCATTCACCCTTCCAGTTTGCACGTGCTCACATTATTTAAAACCCAAAACCTTGACGAGATTTTGAAAACTCAAAGGGGTTCAAAACCATATAATAGAGAGTTCAAAACCTTACAATAGAGGGTTCAAAACCTAGTAATCAATCATCCCAGAACAGATGATTAGTTTTCAAAGCGGTTTTGAAATTTATGTTCTTGTTGTGGTTGTCGCCTAAGGATAGGTGACAGTATTGTTTTATGACTAAACGCAAGTAAACTCGCGTTAGGGTCCTAGAAAGGTTATAGACTAGGTCAAAGCATTACTAATAACCTAATTACCTATAACCATGAGCTCTGATACCAACTTTTCTGTCACACCCCGACCACGTAAAACAACAAAACATGGCGGAAACATCGGGGAGTGTTGTAACAGAATTATTGTTTCATAACACATGGAAATTGAAATACTGTTTTATTGAATACACGAGTTACAATGTCTTGACAATCAAAGAAACATAATATAATTAACTAGTCTTGCATCTTTTATTGTCACTAAGGCCCATGTCCGCCTAAGTGTATCTTGATCAATCCTATGCTTCATTTCCTGAAACACATGTGAAAATAGGTACGTCAGCATAAAAATGCCGGCGAGTACATAGGTTTTGTGAAAATAAGATTCATGACTTAATTTTAAGAAATTGTTTAATAACAGTCGGTCATGAACCTTGTAATTTGCTTTGTCTTTGTAAATCATTTGAAAACAATAAGTTCAGATGATACGTATAAATAAGAGAATAATTCATGGTTAAATGGATAACCATGTAAAATGAGTTTGTATAAGTTAAGTTGTTTGTAAAACAATGTATTGTGAAAAGTATGTTATTTGTATAAAATGTTATATGTCATAAACTGAAATGATTCAAATAACGCTACGATATGTAATACCATACAAACACTTATATATAGGAAGTACCAGCGGCGTATCCACCATGCTTGTATCATATTACACACGCCTCGTTAATTAATCACTTACTCAAACCAAACCAACAATGTAATAAGTCTATGTTTAAACCAATAGTCAAAAGTCCTTGTATAAACCATGTCAAATGTTTATAGTCCAAAAGTAGTCAAGTAATGTATAACCAAAATGATATGTATGGTAAGTAAAATAAGACTACTTAACCATAAGTAAAAATGTACAAAAACAAAATATTTGAATAAATCAAAAGTTATGATTTGTAGAATAATACATGCTTTACTGATACAAACACTTATGCGGTATGTTAAACGCATACATTCAAGCCTTGAGACAGCCGGATAACTATGTAAAAATGAGTTATCAAAAGAATATGTTTTCGGATTTGGTCATTCCTTACGTCCAAACAAACCCGAGATTTCAGGAATGGGATTTGTCAAGTCCTATGGTACCACTACCTACTACCGAGCGGCGTAGCAAATGTTAATGAATGTAATAAAGACCCGTTAAACAAACCAAATGTCATACCAAAATGTAAGCATGTTTTATGAAGATAATGTACCTAGTATGCTAGAGTAAACATACAAGGTAGAGCTGTAAAACAATGTGTCCATATGTTACTGGAACATATGCAACAGAGATGCAATGTAAAATGATGTACTAAGTATGCACTAAATGGACATACATAGCATGAAAACAATGAAATCATGTACTATAAGTGTACTATTGAACATAACAAGTATATGATGTGAAAACAGGAAAGCATGAAAGTAACAAGTAGGCACATGTGTTCCACCCCAAAACAGTTTGGAAAACAGTAAAAGAGGGGTCTATGTACTCACTTGAGATTGCTCAGGAGTCCTAAGATAACCACCAAGCAACGTTAGAGATCACGGAAATCAAACGGCACCTAATATAGGTAACTATGTTAATAAACCGGACCTAAATCGGAAGATCTGATAGAATGAGGGTTCGTAAACCAAACGAGTATAGAGACTCATGTCATATGGTTTAACAAAGCCTACATACTAAATGAAACCTTAATCTAAGTGCTTTCGACCCATTACGACCCGTTTAGGTAGCTTATGCTACTTTAACGCGTCGTTCGCGTATAACGCGTTCGGACCGCCTAACTAGTCCTATGACAAGTGTTATATGCCTAAACATGTTACATTATCAGTTATGTGACAAAAGTTTAGGTTACATATGCTTAATTACCAATTATACATGAAAAGGGTATTCTGGTAATTTACCTAAGGCATATAAACTACTTATCATACAACTACTTAAACGATGTGACCATAAGGTATAACCTCGGAAGGTTATTCCCTATATACTATGGTCACCTAATGTATTTGGTCGGATCCTAATGATCGACCAAATGGGTCGGGTTCGAAGGTATAAGCGATTTATCAGATCGCTTACCCTACGACCCTAGACAACGTGGTAATCAGTAGGCATAGTCCCAAGGGACTATGACCATCGTGATTACAATCACGTTGCGAAGTTCAAACGAACTTCGCATTGACCATAAGCTGGTCAACGCTGAAAGTCAAACAAAGTTTGACTTTCGGACTCGAAAAGCAATAAAAGAACGAAAGAATACTTACGAAGGGTCCCCGAATGCTAATCTCGATCCAAGAACTCAGGTATGAAACAATGGTTTCAACTTAGAGCTCTCAAATCAAGATTCTAGTGAGAAATGAAGTTGGGGGTATGTGGGTATTTATAGTAAATGGTCCACCGTTAGGATCGTTTCATGGAAACCGTGCTTTAATCGCAACCGTACATGTGTTGGAACCTTATGGTGACTAAAAATGATCCTTATCATCTGACTAGGCAAGTGAGAACATGTGGGTGTGGATTAAACAGCTGCAAACTGCTGTTAAATGCAGTTAATCTGGTCCAGAAGGCGGACGCGGCCCGCTTCAGGATTACCAGAAGCGTAGGCGGGCCGCCTGGCCATGTCAGATCAGAAACAAGTTTGATAAATGACAGTTTCAGTCCCTGCACGTGTTTAAGACCATTCCCGACACTTCCAAGGCCCGTAAAGCCAACTTTAAGGCCCTAAAATGATGCCTAAACATTGTGGACATGAAACATGCTCAAAAATATGTCGGATGTTGGTTCGTTTGGCCGTACGAACGCGATGTTCGCTTAATTACGACGGAATGCACATAAGCGCGAAAAACGATCCAAATGACGCGACGAATGGATTTTTCTTATGCCAAACACTAAAATAAAATGTTTTAGTCCTTACATAAATTTTTGGATGTCCGGATGTATTCAGAACGTAAGTTATGCGCGAAAATGCAAACTTGTGCACTTTTTGACAAAAGTTTTGGATGTCCCTGAATGCAAACGTAAGTTTTGGATGTCCCTGAATGAGCCAAAAGTTTATTTTAGCACACCGAACCCCTCAAAGCCTATTTCTAAGCTATATAAAGGATATTTAAGGTGTGTTTAACTTATGGTCATGTTCCGGAATGTTCGTTACAGTTCAAATTGGCATACTTTCGCAGTTTGTCAAGTTTAGTCCCTGTAAGCGAATTAGCTTGTTTATGCTATACCAAAGCCTTCAAAACTTATTTCTAAGTTATGTAAAGGTTATTTAAGGTATGTTAAGCCTATGTCGCTATTCCGGAGTGTTTGTTGCATTAAACTGGTTATATTTACGTATCGGTGCGCGTATAACCTTCCAGAAAGCGATTTAGAGTTTGGAATTGAACAAAAATTGATATGTGCAAATGATACACATATTTTTACAAATCCCAAGTATGAAATATAATATTTCATTGGTTTGGTATTTGTTTGATGGCCGTGGAGGCACAGGTGTTACAAAAATATCTAACGAGGGCTAAGACAAATACCATTTTTTTTGGTACGAATTATGCATTTTGCACTTTTTGAATAACTCTCTATGAGAGCTTCTTCATTTTTGCGTTTTGGCATTTTTAGCTCTTTTAAGATATCCTAGGTGTGTCTAGGTCAGCATATATTTGAATGCAGCAGAAGGACACCCCTGATATCCCCAGATGAAATATCAGTATAAAGACCTAAAACTTCAGATTTTGGCAATCTATCAACGCAAGATTTAAGGTCATTAAACCATACACCACTGATGTGTTCCCCACTCATACTCAGTTTGTTTAGGTTTATATCACATTGATAAGTTGATTATTTCATGCTTTTTGCCTACTGGTACATCAAATAATGAAGCTGCTATCACACTTAAGCAACTTAATTCATTTTCAGTGTGACAGTCTAACTTGCTGATGTACTATCATTTCTTCTGTTTCACACAATGAAATCTCTTTTTTCAATCTTTCATTTTTTTATGTTTTACATTTTTCAATTTCTTTTTTTTTGTATTTTTTTTTTTAATTTAACTTACTAACTTACTCCCCCTAAACTCACGCACTATCTAAACTCTTTTTGGCTTAGGGAAATTTCTCCCCCTAAATTTTTGTTTTCATGGAGTAAGTTTTGAAAACGCAAATTTGAAAACACAAACAGACTCCCACTTTAACCTGGCAATAAGTTTTTCAATGTTAAAGTTTAAAATCATCACAACAATCACTGTAGTAAATAGTTCGTTACCAATTTTAACTTACTATTCACCTCAGACACTTTACAGGAATAACCACTGTTGAACACATCAACAGTCCTTCTTGGTCATCCTGCACATTCTCCACAACTTAGTTAGACTTAACAACCCAAACCTGACCGGTTTTGGGTCGACCATATAAATCAGTATAAGATGCTTCTAACCAATATCCATCACACCTTACTGGTGTCTTGGATGTTGTACTTGTTGTTGAACAAGATTTATAACTTCCACTAGGTCTTTGATCACGAAACGCTATACCGCTCAATGATCGGTTCGTTAATGTATTTGAAAGCATCCAGACCCGATATCATGTACCCGACTTGCCTCGCGGCCCGATATCAGTCGAGTCCTAGAGCTTCACATATGTCTATTGTCAAGAGGATTCTATGCTACCTGAAAGGAACTCCAACACTGGGGTTGTGGTATCCCAAAGATAATGACTTCGGTTGCTGCAAAGTCAATGCTAAATCAACAACTGCAGGATGCCAATTTTTCGGACCTCGACTGGTCACGTGGCAATGTAAGAAGCAAACCTGTGTTGCTCTATCAACATGTGAAGCAGAGTATGTATCTCCCAGCAGCTGCTGCTCTCAGATCCTGTGGATTCAGCAACAGATGCGCGATTACGGTTTGCAATTTCTTACTTCACCTATTTTTGTTGATAATGAGGCAGCAATAAACATAACGAAAAATATGGTACATCACGCTAAAACCAAACATATAGAACTTCGTCATCACTTCATACGCGATTTTTATGAAAAGAATTTGATACGAATTGACAAAATCCACACTGACGAACAAAAGGCAGATTTACATACCAAAGATTTTGATAAAGCTCGTTTTCAATATCTTTTAAAATTGAATGGTATGAAATTGTTGTCGGATGCGGAGAAAATAGTTGGCGTTGATGAGAAAACCGAGGCAGATGATGTTGAGAAGTAGACTACTTTGGTTTGTCGTATTTTTAGTTGTTTTGGTATTTAGGGGGGGGATAAATATTTTCAGAAAATACAAAAACAATAAAAAATGCAAAAATTCAAAAACATGAGATATTTTCAAAATCCAAAAACAGTAAAAAAACCCAAGAAGAGTTTGTGTAAAAAGAGGAAATGATAGTACATCAGCTAGACAGTTACGGTATGCTAAAGATATGTAGTGTTTAAAAGGCATTAAGCAGTCTCGCTGATGATATGCCGATAGGTTTTTATACACTTAGTAGACTTTTCGGGATATAAACATAAATAATACAACTTGCTTATTTTGTGGGGAACATCTCTTGGATATATAGGTAACCCCTGAAATTTTGTTTGAAAGGCTTTCTATTTCTGACATACTAGGTCTATGTGCTTGATGATATCTGGGGTATTATACCGGGACTTCTGATTTTGCGGAAGCAATAGCCTAGTCCTCGTATAATACTCTGCACTGCTTTTATCATAAAGCCTATCCTCAGCATAAAAATGATGAAACATTGAAAAATGCTAATCATGTGCTGTTGAAGAAAATATCCCCAAACGGGACACACCGAAAGTCGAGCCATCATCTTTTTGTCTGAACGAAAGTTCTAACCTGAGCTCTCATGGCCTCGCTGTAGGTCCCTTGGTCGTATGGATCTTTCACAGAATTGTCAATCTAATCAAGAGTGCGGAATCCTCTTGATCAGAATATAACAGAAAACGTGTAGGAACAGCAATCAGCAATTACAATCAAACCGGGTTTTTATTGATTATCAATCTCACGAATTACAATCAATCAAAACCCTAACCAACTCCAAATTCGTCCAAGCCCTAAGCACTCTCACGAATTCTCTCTAAAATCTGTTTTTGGCTGATTAACCTAAACCCTAAAGCCTAACCTTGTTTATATAACACAAGGTTTGCAACTTGGGCTAGAGTTTCCTACATGGGCAAGCCCAATTCGTCCCCCTATGACCCAACTGGGTTTTGTTTAGCCCAAACTCTATTATTCCACTAATACAAAGCTAAACCCGCTAACTGTTTATCGTTTAACTAATTCCAAGATATCCAAAGACCAAATCTAAGCTGTTGTCACAAATATGCACCAACAAACTCCCCCTTAACAATAGCTTTATAAAATAACTTTATCTTCAGTCATCTTGCATTCTTCATGTAGTCTTGCACTGTCTTTGGTCTTTGGATAGCTTCAGCTTCAATAGCTCTGTCAGCAACAGACTCCCCCTAAGCTGATGCATCCAATCACCAAATCTTCAAAAACTTTAGCACTTGAGTAAACTCCAGTTCAGCAGATGTATAGCAATCTTCAAACCCTTCAACTTTGTCTGCAATGTAGAAAGGAGGTTCTACCATGCATCCAATCAAATTCATCTTCACAGCAACTACTCAGCAACATACCGCTTCAATCTGTATACTATAAAACAAACATCTCAAGAAACCATAAGAATTTTTCAACAAAGTTAAATAAATTATTATTATTCAAGAGATAGTTAAACTATATCACAGATTAAGCATTTTCAATCAATCACCAACACGCAAAAATTTTTAATCACACACCCTATAACCAGCATGATTTAAAATTTTGAACTCACTTTCTTAGACCGTCTCCCCCTATCAGTAACAATTCCTCCAAGAATAACAGTTTTCCGTACGTTAAGAATTTTAAACAGAAAAAGACACTATTTTTGGATTTTTTATATTTTCTGAAAGCAAGTAAATAACAAAAGCAATAAACACTCTATTTTTGTGAGAATCACTAGTAAGAAGATCATATCAGCACAATCAAACTGTTTTCACACTATTAGATAATTATTTATTTAATTTTTCGTGAAAAGCAATCCAAGACGATTACCAGTATGTTTGTCCACTTAAACAAAATGCATGAACATTTCAAGTACCATTACCGTATGATACGTTAAGATAATATTATTTACTGAAATATTAGTGTGTCCCACTTCAGGATCTACCCCCACGATCAAGGTATGCACAAAGATTCATCGTAGTAGGTGAGTATACTGAATTCATCCGTTTTGTTTTTCAACGATAGATAATTGGTGATCAGGTCAGTACTTCCGTACAGCAAAGAGCCCAAAATATCTAACGAGGGCTAAGACAAATACCATTTTTTTGGTACGAATTATGCATTTTGCACTTTTTGAATAACTCTCTATGAGAGCTTCTTCATTTTTGGGTTTTGGCATTTTTAGCTCTTTTAAGATATCCTGGGTGTGTCTTGGTCAGCATATATCTGGATGCAGCAGAAGGACACCCCTGATATCCCCAGATGAAATAACAGTATAAAGACCCAAAACTTCAGATTTTGGCAATCTATCAACGCAAGATTTAAGGTCATTAAACCATACACCACTGATGTGTTCCCCACTTATACTCAGTTTGTTTAGGTTTATATCACATTGGTAAGTTGATTATTTCATGCTTTTTGCCTACTGGTACATCATATAATGAAGCTGCTATCACACTTAAGCAATTTAATTCATTTTCAGTGTGACAGTCTAACTTGCTGATGTACTATCAATTCTTCTTTTTCACACAATGAAATCTCTTTTTTCAATTTTTTTTTGTATTTTAAAAAAAAAATATTAACTTACTAACTTACTCCCCCTAAACTCACGCACTATCTAAACTCTTTTTGGCTTAGGGAAATTTCTCCCCCTAAATTTTTGTTTTCATGGATGTCACACCCCGATTTCCACGTGTCACCGGTGGGCCCGGTGGGGGAGTATCGTGACGTGGTTGGCAACATAATAGTCAAACAATACAATAATCAATAAGCACAGCAGAAGCAAATTTAAAAATATGATACAACCGAATTTATTATTGTAATATCAAATGTCACAATATTCGGAAGTTTATCCACAGAAGGATCGAAATAAAATAGTATTAATGGTTCAACAGACTTCAGGCATCTTAAGCTTGCGAGACTTCTAATGATGCTAAAGAGAAATCCCAGCCAATTTCGCTTAGTACCTGCATTTAATCTTTTTGGGAAAATACCTCAGTTTACACTGGTAAATACATTCAACTGACTCATTTTGGAAAAATGATTGAAAATTGGTTTGGATGCACATGGCATAAACATTTTTATTTAACTTGAGAGAATTATTTAATATTATAATCTTGTGAACGAATTACATGTTCCTTTTGCGTTCAGTAGCCCGGATCTTGTCCGGGTTAAAGATCAATAGACACACCACAATGTTCTTTTGTGCACTGACGGGTGTACGCCTACACCCCGCGCTTAAGTCGTGGCCATTTTGTAAAATGATGCCGAGGATATCCGGGACATGGTCATTAACCCCCCAAAGGCTTTAAGTAACAAGACTGTTTAAACGAACCGATCAAATTATTCAACTACCCACCTAACGGTGGAGATTTGATGCCCGATCAAGCGGTATGCTATATACCGTAACCCAAGCCCGTATAGGGAAAATAAGTTAAAAGTATTTACCTGAGCAATGTATAAATCACAATAAGCAAAATGCACGTAGCTTTTACTGGTCCTCCTAATCTGGAACGAAGGTTTTATAATAACCTATTAGAATCCTAACGGGTCTTTAATTAAGCTTAAGCTTAGACCGGCTAGTTTCAAAGATACGGTTCGTACGCACGATTAAGCGAAGACCGGATAGAACGTGATTTAGACCCGACAAGTTTGAAGACTTGTTTAATATGGGTTTATTATTCACATTCTGGATTTTGAGATAAAACCGTTAAGGTTTGACTCATTTCGGCTAATTTATGTAAACTTGTTACATAAACCGAACCGTACGCGTAATAAGCGTGAAGGGTATTCATGAGAGCTATATACAGGTTTCCTAAGTTAATTATGCCTCAAATATGTTGTGACATCAGTAGGATGTCTTTCATTATGCCCGAAACGTGTTTAAACACAAACTAGGCCCCGTAGGGGTAGTTTGGTCATTTAAAAGTTTATAAAAGAGTTTAAGTAACAATCTGAGTTACAGGTCTGATGTAATCAGCAAAAATACATAATTTGCTAAGTTATATCAGTAGGATAAAGCATATATGTGAAACTTATCATTTTTAACCAAACTATGCCCCGTAGGGGTATTTTGGTAATTTCACATAAGCCGAAAAGCTCAAAACTGAAGTCTGAGTTTATCGACCTTTGCTTACTGTTAAAATATTATAATTTGCCTCATATATCAGTAGGTATCAACCCGGGCATGTCCAATATAATTTTAATACATACTTTGCGCTAAAAACGCTTAATAAGGCGATTAAAGGCCATTTTCGGGTTCGATACTTAAATCTGATATTTTTATATTTCCAGAAGGCTTAAAATAATTTATTTATCATATGTGATCAGTAGGAAAAGGTTTGGAGTCGTTTAGATATGTAAAACTCATTTTATGGCCCGTAAGGGCAAAACCGACAATTACCGGATTAAGCCTACGACTACTAGTTATGCTCAGCCTAAAATTAATTAAAAATCTTTAAAAATCCCAAAATAATATATTACATCAGTGGGTATTAGATTTGATATCAAAAAGTAGGCTTAACTAGGCTATACGCTAGTTACGCCGTTTTATTAACATCAAGCTTTAAATTTGCGATAATGAGCATAACTCTTAATCTACAAGTCAAACTGATGTCAAACTTTTCATACAAGTTTATATATCAGTAATTAAAGTTTCTACTCTTTTACATTTCCAAAAATCACGTTTTAAGGTAATAAGGGCATAATGGTCAACATATGAGCGATTAACGGAAACATGCATATTAATTAGATAACTAATGAACCGAGGTGCATAATCACAGAGGGTTATTCTAACATGTAACCTAGTCCAATTAAATCTCTGAGGCATTTCTAAAACATGCCTAAACGGGTCAGAACTGAAAGTCAAAGTGAAAGTCAAACTATGTGACTTTAGGTTTCGAACCGGGTCTAAACAGGAAATTGTCGGGTTGAACATGTTTAGAAATGTCCTTACACTAATTACCAAGTTATATTAATGATCAAACAGGTTATAAGTGTTCTACATTGCTTATCATGCATAAATCGCATTTTAAATTTTCTGTTGACTTTTTAAGTACACGTTTGACCCGACTTTTGACCTGGTTAGAGTGGTAATCAGGGGGAACCCTTTTGAGGGTTTATTACCCACATAAATACCAACTTATACCTACTTTTAATTCGAGATATGACTAAGCCATTGTTGACTAATCTCGAAGTCAAACCATAATTACGACGGTTTGACTTTTAGCTAAATAACTAAGGTAAACTCAATTTAGAAAGGATTAGAACACTTACTGAAGTCCTAAGCTTGATTAGAGAACACTTGAGAGCAGGTTGGAGCTCCAGGAATGATCAGAATGCTGAAGGAATTGTTGTGAGAATGTTTGCAAGTTCATGCTCCTTTATATAGCATTTTAGTCACCACAATTCTTTGACACTTGTGTCTACTAGTGCCCACAACTGATCAACACTTGTTACTAGAGCTTAGGGGGTGTCTAGGGGTCAAGAGGAATGTGGAAAATCGAATGGGGTCGAGCAGAAAGGCAATGGCAGGCAACAACCCAAAGTTTTCAGAGCTGGGCAGCCCTAGCGTGACGCTAGGCCTCCCTCGCGTCGCGCTAGGCCTCCTCTGATCAGCACTTTTGATTTTTGCGATTTGATCCTTGGCTCTTCAAAATTCGATTAGGCACTTGTTTTCTTGCATTGTAAACCCTCAATATTGATCTATAAAAGCTTTAAAACATATACCCACTTTGTTAAGTCCCCGGGTAACTTTATTGTTACCCGAAAAGTCCTAACTTTCAACGTTTACGCTTTAACCCTTCGCACGCGAATTTGATCATAACTTTCTCATACGATAACGAAACTTTACGAAATTTAAATCGGGTATTCTAGTGAGCATAATTAACCGTTACAAAGCTTCGGGTTTGTCAGAAGGTCACTCAGAGGTATAAATTAAACATGTTGACACATTTAGCCCCTGTAGTTTGTAATCTCTCACTTTTAGCTTCGTATGATCCATGATTTATTCGTTTGACGTTATAAACATCATGTAGGGTTAATGTACATTATATTTATTCACTGTTGACATTTAGAATACGTATATCCACATACCTTCCATGATTGTCAACTTTAGTCCTTCTATAATATTTCTTTCACACGTTTAAACATTTGACACGTGTCTACACATTATAGGACGTGAATTTTCGAGGTGTTACATCCTCACCCCCTTAAAATAAATCTCGACCCGAGATTTACTGAAATAAATAAGGGTACTTTTCTTTCATCGTGGATTCAACCTCCCACGTGTATTCGGGACCTCTACGGGCATCCCATTTGACCTTTACAATAGGTACATGCTTCCTCCGAAGTTTCTTTACCTGTCGATCTTCAATCGACAAAGGTTTTTCAACAAATTTTAAGCTCTCGTCTATATGCACATCTGTATGGGGTATTACCAGTGATTCATCAGCGAAACACTTCTTCAGATTGCAGATGTGGAACACATTGTGAATTCCACTGAGCTCTTCCGGTAAGTTTAACTTATAGGCAACTGACCCGACACGTTCGATAACCTCGAAAGGTCCTATGTATCTCGGGCTTAGCTTGCCTTTCTTACCAAACCGCATCACTCCTTTCCAGGGTGACACTTTAAGTAGGACTTTGTCACCTACTTCGAAGTGAAAATCTTTACGCTTAGGATCAGCGTAACTTTTCTGCCTATCCCGGGCAGCTTTGAGACGGTCTCGAATCTGGACAATCTTGTCCGTTGTTTCGAACACTATCTCTGGTCCCGATAATTGGACATCTCCAACTTCTGCCCAACAAATGGGCGATCTACACTTTCTACCGTATAATGCCTCGAAGGGCGCAGCCTTAATGCTGGTATGGTAGCTATTGTTGTAGGAGAATTCGATTAATGGTAGGTTCTTATCCCAACTACCACCCAAATCGATCGTACATGCACGTAGCATGTCTTCCAACGTTTGAATAGTACGCTCACTCTGACCGTCTGTCTGAGGATGGTAAGCCGTACTAAAGTTCAAACGTGTGCCCAAAGATTGTTGGAAACTCTTCCAAAAATGTGACGTGTACCTAGTATCTCTATCAGAGATAATAGCTACAGGTATGCCATGCAAGGCTACAATCTTATCCACGTATAACTGGGCTAACATGTCGGAGCTATAAGTCTCCTTGATGGGTAAGAAATGAGCTGACTTAGTCAGTCTATCAACTATAACCCATATTGTATCATTGCCTTTCCTTGTCTTGGGTAACTTGGTGATAAAATCCATGGTTACCATTTCCCACTTCCACGTAGGAAGTTCAGGCTGTTGTATCAAGCCTGACGGCTTTTGATGCTCGGCTTTGACTTGCGCACATGTCAAGCATTTAGCTACATGGGTGGCTACAGACTTTTTCAAGCCTATCCACCAATAATTTGCCTTTAGATCCTGGTACATCTTATCAGCTCCAGGATGAACGGAGTATTTGGAACTATGGGCTTCCTGGAGGATGACATCTCGGAGTCCTCCATAGATTGGAACCCATATTCATCCATTCAATCTTAGAATTCCGTCCTTGCTAAGAGTTAACTGCTCCTCAGTTACCCCTAGCTTTTCGTTAGGATAGTTAGCTTCCAACACAGCTTCCTTCTGTGCAGCTAACAACCTTTCAATCAAATTATTCTTTATTTCCATGCGTTTGGCATTGATTCGGATGGGTTTCACCCTCTCCTTTTGACTCAAGGCAGCGGCGACTACATTCGCCTTGCCGGGATGGTATTTAATTTCACAATCATAATCATTTAAAGTTTCCATCCAACGGCGTTGCCTCATGTTTAGTTCCTTCTGATTAAACAGATGTTGGAGGCTCTTGTGATCAGAATAAATCACACATTTGACACCATATAGATAGTGCCTCCAAAGTTTTAGTGCGAACACAACAGCACCCAACTCCAAGTCGTGGGTGGTGTAATTCTTTTCATGCACCTTTAACTGTCTTGAAGCGTAGGCAATAACTTTGCCTTTCTGCATAAGCACACACCCCATGCCAGTGTGCGAAGCATCACAATAAACCACAAATTCTTCTATTCCATCTGGCAATGTCAGTACTGGGCGTTGCTCAACTTTTGCTTCAAGATATCGAAGGATTCTTGCTGCTTAGGGCCCCAAACAAACTTAACCTTCTTCTTAGTTAAGGAGGTTAGGGGTGCAGCAATCCTTGAGAAATTTTCAACGAAACGCCTGTAATATCCTGCCAATCCCAGGAAGCTACGAATCTCTGTAGGCGTCTTCGGCTCTTGCCAGTTCATTACGGCTTCAACCTTAGCGGGATCCACCTGGATACCACGCTCACTGACCACGTGTCCAAGGAATTGGACTTCTCGTAGCCAAAATTCACACTTAGAGAATTTGGCATAGAGTTTCTCCTGATGTAGAAGTTTGAGAATACAGCGAAGGTGTTTCTCATGGTCAGCTTGATTCTTCGAATAGATTAGAATGTCGTCGATGAAAACGATGACGAATTTATCTAAGTACGGCTTGCAAACGCGATTCATGAGATCCATGAACGCGGCCGGTGCATTAGTGAGCCCAAACGGCATCACTAGGAACTCGTAGTGACCATAACGAGTCCTAAATGCAGTCTTGTGCCCGTCTTCATCTTTAACCTTCAACTGATGGTAGCCTGACCTCAAATCAATCTTCGAGAAGTAACTTGCCCCTTGAAGCTGATCGAACAAATCGTCGATCCTGGGCAAAGGATACCTATTCTTGATCGTGACTTTATTAAGCTCGCGATAGTCGATGCACAGGCGCATCGACCCATCCTTCTTCTTGACAAACAAGATTGGCGCTCCCCAAGGAGATGAACTAGGTCTAATGAAACCTTTAGCCAGCAATTCATCTAGCTGCGTCCTCAACTCCTTCATTTCTGTGGGTGCCAATCTGTATGGTGCTCTAGCAACTGGTGCTGCTCCGGGGATGATATCGATTCTGAATTCCACTTGTCTATCTGGTGGTAAACCAGGTAGATCTTCAGGAAACACTTCTGGGTATTCAGAAATGACAGGGATGTCTTCTATCTTTGGTTTAGGCTCATCAATAATCACTTGCGCCATGTAGATGACACACCCCTTCTTCAAACACTTGGAAGCCTTGAGCATGGTCACTTGCTCAGGTAGCCCATACTGGGTATCTCCCCGAATGGTAAGTGATTCACCAGACGGAGTCTTTATTACCACTTGTTTCTTGTTACAGACAATTTGGGCCTGGTTATGAGATAACCAGTCCATACCCAGCACTATGTCAAAACCGGCCAACTTAAAGGGAAGCAGAGATAGAGGAAAAGAATGGTTCTTAATGGATATAACACATCCATCTAACACAGTTGAGACGGTTTCTATGGTACCATCTGCTAACTCTACCTCATAGTTTACGCTTAAGGTTTTGACAGGTAAATTCAACAATTTACAAAACTTTTTATCTACGAAAGACTTATCTGCGCCTGAATCAAAAAGTACTCTTGCAAAGACATCATTTACAAGGAAGGTACCTGTTATGACATTATCGTCTTGCACAGCCTCTTTCGCGTCCATTCTGAAGACTTTTGCATTAGTCTTCTTGGCCTCCTCAGGCTTCTTGTTGTATTTTGGGCAGTTTGTCTTAATGTGCCCCTTTTCATTGCAACGGTAGCACGTTGCGTCTTTTATCTTCTTGCAATCCAAGGTTTTGTGATCCGTGGACTTGCAAATACCACAAGCAAAGGGTTTTGACTGAGTCTGAGAGTTCGACTCGAGTCTGCACTTTCCAAAGTGCTGCTTCTTGCAAATTTTGCATTTGGGCTTCTCACCAGAGTGATGCCCTTCTCTCCTTGACTCCGATCCTTTCATGTTATCACCGTTCCCACGGTGTTTCTTGTTCGATCTACGTGATCCATCATCTTCACGCTTTCTCTTCTCAGCCTCCTTATTCCTCAGCGATCTCTGCCTGACCGCATCCAGAGTGAGGGATAAGGAAATGTCAGCTACTGATCTAAAAGTAGCTGGCCGAGAAGCTTTCACGCTTGCCTTGATCTCGGGGGCTAAACCACCGATAAAACGAGCGATTCTTTTTGGCTCCGGGGTTACCAGATATGGAACCAACCGGGACATCGTATTGAAGCTCGTTAGGTAAGCTTGACAGTCAAGGTTTGTCATCACCAATGATAGAAAGTCAGATTCTATCTTCTCCACCTCATGCTGAGGGCAGTAATTTTCCTTGATTAGGGCGACAAATTGATCCCATGACATATTGTATAATGGGATTTTCCTGGTGGCTTGAATTAAAGATCTCCACCATGCTAATGCTTCACCCTTGAAAGACTGTGACACAAACTTAACCACATCCCTTTCAGCGCATCCGCTGATATCTACCACCGTGTCCATCTCGTCCAACCAAGTCATGCAGTCGACGGCTCCCTTTTCCCCAGTAAAATCCCTGGGCTTACAAGACACGAAGTACTTATAGGAGCAACCCTTGTTACGGGGTTCTTGATTCAGCACTATCTGCTGAGATGGGACACTTTGATGGTTGGTGGACTGACGGTCATCACCATCTTTCTTGGGTCCATCCTTTTTGGGAGGAGGCTTGCTATGAGCCTCAGAATGTGTCTTGGGCTTTGAATGTGGTGCAGATTGGGTCCTACTTCGAGTACCACTATAATCATCATACTGCCGCTCCAGAGCCTGTGTAACAGCGCCGTCTATGATCGCTTTTAATTCAGCACCCGTTAGATTAATTCGGGCTTCATTATTAACCTCCACTGGATGGCTATTAACCTCGTCTGAGTTAGCCATTTAAAATTGAACTGTTGCAGAAAACAAGGACAATAGTTTATTTGGGAGTTTATGGAATTGTCTTTTATGGCAATTCATTAACCATGGTACAGAGACCATATTTGGTTAATTTATAAATCATATTTATTTAGGATTTCTATTATAATTTATCCTAATTATAAAACATTAACAGTTTTATTTGTGGCACAAAAGGCCTAGTCACGTGGACACTTTTAATTTAATCTATGATTTCAGAGAATCCAAACATTAAGGTATTACTGGCACAATAGGCCTAGTCACAAGGACAATTTATAAGTTATATGCTAGGATTTCAGAGAATCAAAGCATTTGAGGTTTGAACCTAGTTCATTACCTTTATTTGACAGGAAGTCATAGCTACCACTGTCTTTTGGCTCATATGGAAATGAGTAGGGCCCGTAGGCACGTATTACCACGTATGGTAAAAATATGATCATCTTAATTGATGATTTTAACCCTTGATTCAGAGATCATTAAATTGGGTTAGGAATCTTCTAAAGAATCCTTATACATATACTATGACGTGTGATTTTAACGAATCACTTCTGCCAGGAGTGTTAACATGTTTTCAGATGTTAACTTGGATTTGAATCTTTTGAACAGGTCTTACCATCTTGGCCCGGTCTTATAATGACCAAAAGGCTAGGTTTCACACTTTAAGATTCTTAATTTATAATTACATAGGCAGATTAATTTAAAAGGAATGATTTTAATTTATTTATTTCATTTATAATTTATTTATGCACAAAATGGCAAACATGAAATTTATAAAACAAACATTCCATTAATTTATTCAAAATATTACATACTGCCCTAAACGGGTCTTTTCAACAAACAATTACCCACGTAGGGGTCAATCAACATACTTGTCCACCCAGGGACTTTAAACAGACATGATAGTCCACGCAGGGACTTTAAGCAAACATTATACCCACGCAGGGGTTAACGGAAATTAGACCCACGTAGGGGTCAAAACAAACACACCTACATACCCACGCAGGGGCTTAAATAAATACAGGCCCACGCAGGGGCTTATTGGATACAAGGAAAAACAACAGTGGAAGGATTCAATGATCCTTCTTACTCTTTCCTTTGATTCAACTTGCTAATCCTTGGAAGAACGTCTGCCTCTCCCTACGGTCACGGTGGAAGCCTCGCTCCACTTCATCCAGCCTCTGCAGGATTTCTTCACGTTCGGGTGGGGAGAACCTAGGCGGTTGCGATTGAGCCCGTATAATAGGCCTAGGTGGTATCTGGTATCCCTGAGTCGGGTAACCTACCCCCCATGGATCCCCATAGGGTCCTTGGGTGTTGTAGTTCGCCGCTACCATGTATGGGTCGGCCTCCGCGTAACCATAGTTGTGATGAGTCGGTGGTTCAAACGGGTTATACGCCATGGTACCCGTATACGCTGGAATTGGGTTGTCAAAACCCATTGGCGGTGGCTGTGGCATCGCTGGGTTGGAAGGCCCACCCATTTGTGGGTCCTCCTGATGTGGCGGGTAGTGGCTGCCACTGGATTGACGTGGGGAACTGAAATGGAAGTCCCCTGCTCGTGCCGACATGCGGGCACCGGTTCTCCTACGCCTTGGCGGTTGAGGAGGTGCCGGCTGAACTGGTGGCGGTGGAGGTGGTGGCGTAACTGCCACAAATTGGGGATCCCCAGAGGAATCTTGATGATCCTGCTGCTGCTGATGAGGCGGTGAATGGCGAGGAGGGGTATAGTACCATTCATGCCTGGTGAACATGGCTTGGAAACTATCCGGACCAACATAGGGTGATCCATGGAAAGACGATCCGTCGGAGATCTCGATCGGGTGGTTTGGAGTGCCACTTGCAGGTTCGACGGGATCAGTATCCTCGTCCATGTCGTCCGCGTTGTCGCCAGAGAAATGATCATCTGGCCCTAGTGGGTTAAAACCCACGGGTTCTTGGATATAGTTGGCCGGGTCAAATCGGCCCCTGAAAACTGGTGAGGGATCTCCGTACGAATGATGAGACAGAGATCGTTGTAACGGTATATATGAAGGCTGAGGGTTGTTGGGCTCGTAGTCCGGTTGTGGCCCATAAGGGTTTTGGACCGGAGGGGTAGAGCTGTGAGATACCGATCGTCTGGCCGGCTCAAATAGGTTCCTTCGGTTTTGTCGTGGATCATCACTCTCCGTGGTAGACGGAGCTCGAACATTTGAGGGTCCGGCTTCATTGTCGTTGGGGGCGGTGACCGGCCCCTTGGAGGCATTTTTGTTAATCATGTCAAAATAGCATAAGATAACAATAACAAATATAAAATTTAAAGGACAAAACAAAACCAAATAAGGTGGAATTTGTCCTATGTTATATGTCTAGACTCGAAGGTTTAGATATGTGCAATTGTGTAACTGAGATTAAACACAAAAGGCTAGTGTTTAATTCACTAAGAGTTGGCTCTGATACCAACCTGTCACACCCCGATTTCCACGTGTCACCGGTGGGCCCGGTGGGGGAGTATCGTGACGTGGTTGGCAACATAATAGTCAAACAACACAATAATCAATATGCACAGCGAAAGCAAATTTAAAAATATGATACAACCGAATTTATTATTGTAATATCAAATGTCACAATATTCGGAAGTTTATCCACAGAAGGATCGAAATAAAATAGTATTAATGGTTCAACAGACTTCAGGCATCTTAAGCTTGCGAGACTTCTAATGATGCTAAGGAGAAATCCCAGCCAATTTCGCTTAGTACCTGCATTTAATCTTTTTGGGAAAATACGTCAGTTTACACTGGTAAATACATTCAACTGACTCATTTTGGAAAAATGATTGAAAATTGGTTTGGATGCACATGGCATAAACATTTTTATTTAACTTGGGAGAATTATTTAATATTATAATCTTGTGAACGAATTACATGTTCCTTTTGCGTTCAGTAGCCTGGATCTTGTCCGGGTTAAAGATCAATAGACACACCACAATGTTCTTTTGTGCACTGACGGGTGTACGCCTACACCCCGCGCTTAAGTCGTGGCCATTTTGTAAAATGATGCCGAGGATATCCGGGACATGGTCATTAACCCCCCAAAGGATTTAAGTAACAAGACTGTTTAAACGAACCGATCAAATAATTCAACTACCCACCTAACGGTGGAGATTTGATGCCCGATCAAGCGGTATGCTATATACCGTAACCCAAGCCCGTATAGGGAAAATAAGTTAAAAGTATTTACCTGAGCAATGTATAAATCACAATAAGCAAAATGCACGTAGATTTTACTGTTCCTCCTAATCTGGAATGAAGGTTTTATAATAACCTATTAGAATCCTAACGGGTCTTTAATTAAGCTTAAGCTTAGACCGGCTAGTTTCAAAGATACGGTTCATACGCACGATTAAGCGAAGACCGGATAGAACGTGATTTAGACCCGACAAGTATGAAGACTTGTTTAATATGGGTTTATTATTCACATTCTGGATTTTGAGATAAAACCGTTAAGGTTTGACTCGTTTCGGCTAATTTATGTAAACTTGTTACATAAACCGAACCGTATGCGTAATAAGCGTGACGGGTATTCATGAGAGCTATATACAGGTTTCCTAAGTTAATTATGCCTCAAATATGTTGTGACATCAGTAAGATGTCTTTCATTATGCCCGAAACGTGTTTAAACACAAACTAGGCCCCGTAGGGGTAGTTTGGTCATTTAAAAGTTTATAAAAGAGTTTAAGTAACAATCTGAGTTACAGGTCTGATGTAATCAGCAAAAATACATAATTTTCTAAGTTATATCAGTAGGATAAAGCATATATGTGAAACTTATCATTTTTAACCAAACTATGCCCCGTAGGGGTATTTTGGTAATTTCACATAAGCCGAAAAGCTCAAAACTGAAGTCTGAGTTTATCGACCTTTGCTTACTGTTAAAATATTATAATTTGCCTCATATATCAGTAGGTATCAACCCGGGCATGTCCAATATAATTTTAATACATACTTTGCGCTAAAAACGCTTAATAAGGCGATTAAAGGCCATTTCCGGGTTCGATACTTAAATCTGATATTTTTATATTTCCAGAAGGCTTAAAATAATTTATTTATCATATGTGATCAGTAGCAAAAGGTTTGGAGTCGTTTAGATATGTAAAACTCATTTTATGGCCCGTAAGGGCAAAACCGACAATTACCGGATTAAGCCTACGACTACTAGTTATGCTCAGCCTAAAATTAATTAAAAATCTTTAAAAATCCCAAAATAATATATTACATCAGTGGGTATTAGATTTGATATCAAAAAGTAGGCTTAACTAGGCTATACGCTAATTACGTCGTTTTATTAACATCAAGCTTTAAATTTGCGATAATGAGCATAACTCTTAATCTACAAGTCAAACTGATGTCAAACTTTGCATACAAGTTTATATATCAGTAATTAAAGTTTCTACTCTTTTACATTTCCAAAAATCACGTTTTAAGGTAATAAGGGCATAATGGTCAACATATGAGCGATTAACGGAAACATGCATAT